>CM066320.1:70299665-71787999 GCA_033807775.1 Saussurea involucrata
GATTTACAGATCTTAGAGAGAGAGTATCTCAAAGATTACAAAAGATGAATACAAATATATGCGGGAAATGTCAGTTAGCGTAATAGTGCTAACCACTATATATACTGTAACGGAAATACTAAAGCTACAGTACAAATATGAAAGACTAATAGGAACAATACACGTGTCCAAATTAGTTAACTAAATACAATGTAAAGCATCTAGTTATAAGTTCTGAACATGTTGTTCAGGACTTTTGAACATTATTCTGATTAAGCTTCTCAGAACTTTTGACTCTTCTTCTCAGACTTCTGTACTTAGCAAACTTTCAGGGCATTCCTTCTAAGTCTTCTTAGTCAGAACTCTGACTCTTCACTTCAGAACTTCTGAGCCTTCTAGTCAGAATTCAACACTTAGTTTAGTGACAAAACTCAGATCTAACATATATAGCCTTGTCGACTTCCAATTAGGACGAGATCTCGCAGTAAGAAACCTAAATCTCCACCCACCAGAAAATGACTGCCCATCCTCTGCCATACCGAACTCGATTATTACATCTCCAAGAGTTGGGTTAGTCTACCAAGATCCTGCTGGGAACTCAAGACTATTCATAGATATGGACTGTCAGAAGTACGCAACAAGTACTTTGACAGAGTTCAGAGCAAGCCTCGTGGAGCACAGAGGAACAGAACAAATGAATCAGGCTCTCGCAGATAGAGGTCATCGACCAAGTAATCAACTTCAGAAACCTCTGCATCAGATTCTATCACGAGCTTAGAGAGTTGGGATTCGACAACAGAAGCTTCAACGACTTCAAAGACGCCAACGTCTGATATCCTCTACCAACCTCTGCAATTCTTTCCTTTCATTATGTAATAAAATGTAAGTGCCTCTGGCATAATTCTGTATGAAAGAAAAGTAAAATCTTTTGAGGTATTCTATTTCACCTCTTGTTATGTACTTAGCCTAGAAAACCTTGCACTTTTCAATTTTTTTATTTTTCAATACTTAGGGGGAGATTGTTAACTCCAATCCTCTGCTTATAGAAGTATTGAAAAATAGGCTAAGTATAGAAGTCTTCGACAGAGGCTCTGCCAAGTCACCGAGAAGACCAAAGCATAGAAGTCTTCGACAGAGGCTCTGCCGAGTAACCGAGAAGACCGAAGATAAAGAATCGCACAGAAGACTCTTCAATACGGACAAGACCATAGAGCCTCTGTCATACTTGACAGAGCCTCTGTGGTATAAAAGACTAAAGCTCTATACAAGGACAATCGTGCTTCTCACGATTTTTGCTGTACGAAGATACTCAAGATCATTCGTACAAGGCGTGACCTGACAACTCCACGTGTCAAACTCTGATGGGTCTTAGCCTTAGTAGAAGTCGGCGCATTAAATTAACGTTGTACTATCAACAATACCTGAATAGTGTTTTTAGTACCTTCAGTCCTTGTTGTCCAGATCTTGTCCCCTTTAGAAGTAGTATAAATAGAAGACTCATGTTGAGTTCGTCTATTAAGCTTTGCACGACCCACACACCTTTAGACCAGATTCTTGTCAATCCTTTCGGTGTTCTTAGTGTTCTTATTATATCAAATACAGTGAATCATTGAGCTATTTATCTGTGTTATTTACACTTCATATATTTGATATTGTGTGTTATTCTACCTCATTATATCTGTTAGTTTGTTAAAACGCTTCTGCATTATATATTATTTGAACTAATTAGATAGAATCATCATTGTTAAGCAAAACAGTAACCCAACAATCATTTTAGTGTGTTAATCTACCACATTGTTCAAACTATTTTATGCTTTAAAATGCTTCCGCATATAATCTGAAATACTCTGTTTTGCATATTTTAGTTTGAATATATCATTGTTGAGTCAAACTGGGATCAATAGCCTGGTCCGTAAAGATTTGGATTCCAGAGGCTTTGTGACAATTTGCAGAGGGTTTATCATCATCGAACATCTCCTCGAATAGTAGGTGGAGTTCTGCTTCTCGAGATGTGGATGCGCCAGAGGCTTGCTTCTTTAGCCGGAGTTCTGAGCTGATTTGCTCAGAAGTCTGATGAAATGCGTCATCAAAAGAAACATTGATACTTTCCACTATCGTTCTTGAATTTAGGACATAGACGCTCTAAGCTTTGGATGTTGATGAGTATCCAATGAATTTTCCCTCATCAGCTTTTTTATCAAACTTTCCCAACTGTTCTCTGTCGTTTAAAACAAAACATCTACAACCGAACACATGAAGAAATTTTATGTTGGATTTTCTCTGGTTGATCAAGTGGTATGGGGTTTTCGTGTGTCTTTTCGTGTAAATGTTCAAATTAGCAGAAGTCTCCGGGTAAGCAGAAGTGTCCGAATAAACTCAAGTTTCCGGATAACAGAAGGTTACCGGATGAACTAAGTTTACCGGATAGAAAATAGTTACCGGATAAAATTAAACTTACCGGATAGCAGAGGTTTTCGAATGAATAAACTTACCGGATGATAGATGGATCCGGATAGTGTGACTTACCGGACGATTAACCGGATAGTATGGATTACCCGGAAAACAAAATTAACCGGAAACTTTAGGTTACCGGATGAATTTTGTCCGGAAAGTAACGAAATAGAGAACTTACCCGGAAAGAAATAAGGATGTTCCGGAAAGTGGGGTAGTATCCGGAAACTGCGGTTGTGGTGTCCGGATACTACGGCTGTGGTTTCCAATTTGATAGGAATTCGATTAGGGTTGATGGGAATCTTCCTGAAAAGTTAGAAACCCTCCAAAAACAGCAAAATAACAATACCCAAATCAATAATCAAGCAAAATAGCACGATTTTGAAGAAAAGTTTTGATTTTTGATATGAACAGAACCCAAAAACCCCAAACTAGATTTTGCATAAAACCAACTCAGAAGATCGAATTGGAATGAGTAAAATTGCAGAATCACTAATAAGGATAATACGAATCGAACATAATAAACGAGAATAAGCAATTTTACCAGAATCAAAATATGGATATTTGAACTCAAGAACACAGTCGATAAACTCAATAAGAAACTTACCAGAAACCTTTTTATCACCTTGAATCGAATCGTTCGTATGCTCTGATACTAATTGTGAGCTCCATATTAGTGCATACAAACATTTGAAATCAACAAGTAGAAACAGTCAGAATGATTTCAACTGGTCATTCAATTCACTTTGATTACTTGAGAGAGAATTACAATGCTAGTGATTGAATAATAATGACGATTCGTATAAAGTCTAAACAAAATAGACTTTATATACCATAGGCCCTAAACAAGCAAGCCCATGGCCCATTACACAATTAAGGCTCAAAATAAAGAATAACACTTTAATCCTTGAACTTCTATTCAACATGGGTTTATCCCTAACACTCTTCCTCAAACTGTTGTCTAGAACTATCATCTTGAATTAGACCTATAGACAATGAGGTAGAGGGTGAAGGAATTGAGGGACCAGACAGAGATGTAGCTGATTGTTGGGGTCCTTCTGAACCTTGAACAGGGTTACCTCTTATGATGAATTCAGAGGTATCTTCATCATCAAAGAAGTCCTCAAATAACAGATTGAGCTATGATTTTCTGGACTTAGAAGAATCGGAAACTTCTTGGTTAAGCATGAGTTCTGACTTTGAGAGTTCATAAGTCTTTGATACATTGATGCTTTCAAGAATGACATTGTCTCTGAGATTGTAGACTCTGTATGCTTTTGAAGTCAGAGGGTATCCAATGAAATTTCCTTCATCAGCCTTCTTGTAAAACTTCCCAAGCTGATCTCTGTCATTAAGAATGAAGCATATACACCCAAAAACATGAAAATAGTTCACATTGGGTCTTCTGTTGTTGATGAGTTCATAAGCAGTCTTTTTGAATCTTTTCACTATGATAGCCCTATTTTGGGTAAAACAGGCTGTAGAGACTGCTTCTGGCCAGAAATTTGTTGGTAGATTAGAGCCTGCTAGCAAGGTTATGGCAGCTTCAACCAAGGTTTGTAATACCCTAAAATTTAGACAATAAAATAGGGAATTTCCAGAAAATGGGTAAAATAAAATCTTCATAAACAAACAAACTAAAACCCTTAAAGTATGGGATAGTTTGGACAACTATTAAATTAGCGAGTACTAAGACATAATACACAACAACCTACTAATCTAGAAATGGTTTAAACTAGATTAGCACGGGGTTCGCAATGCCTCCAAAAGTCACTCTTCACGAAGTCCCAAAAAGCCCGACCCTCCAAGCTCCTAAGCATGGTCGGCCAATTCAACGCATCATAGACGCACCGCTAGTGGGACCTGAGATCCACAATCGCAATACCATAAATGTTAGACCAAAAGTCTAGTGAATACCAAAATACATATAATTTATAAACGACAACGATAACGAAATTGAACACAAAGTTACCGGATCTGGATGAAATAAAATCTATCACAATCAACTTCATCCTTTGTTCCAACTTGAACATAAATACACAAGAGGGTATCTCTTGGAATACGAGCGAGACCCGTTACCATTGGTGTGGCGAGAAAACATGAGTGGGGTCACCCTCAATGTTATTGGATTGCACCTTGTAGGTTCCCATATTCAAGTTGTATCACATTAACAGCACAAAACAGATAGCGGAAGCATTATAAAGCCATTAAATGTGAGTGATTGTGTAGACGATAGTGTAACACTGAGAGTGTCAATAATGAACAGTAAAATGATAACAAGATCAAGTAAACAAGTTGCTCGTATATTGATATTTGAATAACACCAAGAACACGTTCAAGTGTGTGTATTCTGATATCTCTCAGGAAACAAATCGTACAGTGGTAGTGGAATAGAATGTTGCAGTGTTTGCTCTCACAAATGTGGAAAACAATTCTTCCAAAAGCTTACAAATGTGTGTTCCACTACCCTTCTATTTATAGCTGATAAAGTGAAAGACAGTGTACTATCTAACCCTGGAATGACATGTGGAAAGTGTGTCTCCGTCCTTTTAGGGCTGACGTGGAAAGTACGGACACGTGTCTGACACTTAGAAATTTCTACGAGACTTAAGCTTCATAGAGGTCTTCTTTCACCAGAGCTCTTACGCCATAACTCTGATGGTCTTCTGGTGTGAACAGTTCTTCTGGTAGAACAGAAGAAGTCTTCAACCAGAGCTTTGTCGAGCTCTGATGGTTCTGCCAGAGCTCTGTCGATCTTTGATGGTCTTCTGCTTGATTTTATTCTAAGTCTTCTGCTGGATCTCTGGTGGTCTTCTGACTTGTGATATTTTCAATACTTTTACATATTGTATACTTGGGACTAACAATCTCCCCCTAAGTATTGAAAATACAAATGACAATAATTTACACAGATGTAAACAAAAGACAAAGAAGAGAAGATCATCCTCTGTGAAACTTGATACTTTGTGACACCCGTCAAACCAAAACACTAAGGTTAGCAACTGAATAGTATAATACTTGTTTTAACAAGTAGGAATAACTCATAATGACTTAATATTGATGGCTAAGGGTTAGTTTCCTAAGAATTCCAACAGTACACCGAGAAAATCATGTTACCGCACAGAACTGCTTAAGCTGTCTTATAAAATGCCGAATGGAACAGTTAACATTTAATTATAACTATATTAATAATAAGAGGAGTAAATATATAGTTTATATATACCGAAAAGTAAATTTTAAAAACTTTAAACAAATATACCAAAAATTAAGTAGATAAATGAGGTTTTAACTACTTTAAATCAATCTTTTATAAAAATTACATAAAATATATAATGATACAATATTAATTAGCATTTTAAAAAGAAAATAAATAAATAAATAAATCAGTAAATTTGGCCCAAATTTCGGCCCTAATCACATAGCCCAACACCCTCCTAATTAAAAGTCTAATTTTTTCAATAAAACCCTTTCATTTTCCTACCCTTCTCTCTCTCTACATTCAAACACTCTCCATTTTCTCTCTTCCTCTACCTTGGCCGAAAATCAGCCACAACACCACCAAATCAATCCATTCTTGAAGGTTTTGGAAGGTAAACAACAACCCTAGAAGGGGTAAACTCATCTCTATTGTATTCTTCTCCATTTTCTTCATTTTACTTGTAATTTCTCCTTCTTTTTCTTACTTTATTTTCATTACTCATGAGTTTCTGGAAAAAGGACCTTAATGGACCCTTTTAATGGAAGATTAATCACCAATGACATGTTATATGTCAAACAAATGGTGATAATCCTTAATCCATACAACTAGAACTCAAGAAAATGATGTTTTAACTACATGCATGTGGGTTTTTGTCACAATCTGAGATGTGTGAGTTCATGCATGTGTTTTTAAAAGTCAAAAATAGATTTTTTTTATCTAAGAACATTGTCAAAGTAGTGGTAGATGAGTGTTCAAGCAAAGAACCAACCATATGAGTGAAAATATGGATATAAAACACTCATTTTCCATGAATATGCATCTCCAGTTTCTGGCAGATTACATGCATGCCCTTCATCCGACCATATCTTGTAAAATACTTAACTAAATGATGTGATTCTTCTTCTGTAGCTTTCTTTGTTGAGTTATGTTTCAAACCCAAGTAGTTTCATGTAAAAACTTGTAGATTTGACCCTTCAACTACTCATATCAAATTAAGTGTGCAAGAACAATCTGACAGAGAAAAATCTCTGCTTTAATCAGTTATAAGTCTCTTAATATTCAACTAAAATTCTTGGATTTGTTTTCTGGAAATTATTTTAATGGGTTATATTTCAAACAAAAGTGGTTTCACTCAAAAATATTAAGATTTGAGGTCTCAAACACTCAAACCAAGTCTGGTGTGCAAAAAATCAGAATCTGGCAGAATGAAAGGTCTACTTTAAAATCGTCATATCTTCCTCAATATGTAACCAAAAATGATGAAATTTTTCTGGAAGATACTTTTATGAGTTAGGATTAAAACCCATTTTGAATCACTGAAAAATGTTTAGGATTGACCCTCCAAATGGACTTGGCAAAAGGATGGTGCAGACTGTTTTGGTAACTGTGACACTTAAACTTAAGTGTAATGATTAAAATAGCTAACCAACTCTAAAAATGATTATATGTATGTCAAAAGTTCCCTAAGACATTAAATTGATACATATAAAAAGTTGGACTAATAAAAATTTCCAGAAGATATTTAAAAATGACCATAAGTGGACTTAATATTCTGCCACGCAAAACTCTAATTCAAAAGAAAAAGGGATTTGTAGAGTTATTAAAAGATAAAAAGCTTATAAATTGTAGAATTTGTCAAAACCATAAATAAAAACTATATATATACATGTATATGAAGGTATAAATAATACCCTAACAAATAATAGAATTATAACAAACCGAACAATTTTAAACCACAAGGTAAATGAGAAATACAATTACATAGGTAATTAATTAAAGTTTCGTCATGAAGAAAATATAAAACGTGGTAAAATGGATTAAATACTACTTATAACCTATAAAGTTTATTATGTAACAACAAAATCCTACAAACCGTTTAAAACCAATAAATTACTAGAAATCGTCGACAGAAAATAATACTTAAACTTAAGGCATTTTATAAGACATGATGGGCTAAGAAACGCTTTAGCCATAAGAGTAGCAGAAGCTGATGATGTGTTTCACTCCATGGGAAGGACCTAGAACCGGGCATTTGGGCAACCGTGCGGCGACACTTGAAAATCCGTGCTGAACATTGTGAGTTTTCACAGCCCCTTTTTACTATTTTATACGTTTTGGGGTGAAAAGCATGTTACTATTATTTCAACGTTGTGAGTATTCACAGCCCCGTTTTACTTGTTTAATGTTTGGGGTGAAAAGCATGTTATGATTTTAAAATGCTAAATGATTCATGATATTAAATTGTGGATATTTATGATTTGAGAAATGAGTACTAATGAATGGACGAATTTACATAAGTGATAAAGATATGTTGAGTTATAATGAAAATGTTAAGTCCCCAATAGGTACACTACTTATTAACTCATAACGAGCCGGTGATATTTGTGGATAGCGCTATTTGGTTTGACAAACCCACCTTTGACTGACGAGTAGGGGTGCACTTTATCTGTTAATAATGTTCTACTCATGTGGCCAACATACCACCTCTGAGGTAGTTCGCGGGGCGTAGGTTGTCGGAGGCTTAGTAGTGGCTCAACACTTATATATCTTGCAAAAGTCATTCATTGTAAATTGTACTCATAAATTTTTAAACTTAAAGCTTGTCATGAACAAACGTTTCATGAGAGTAACCTTTGGATGAAAAACTGTCGTGTATATGGAAAACCTGTGAACTCACCAACTCCTTGTAGTTGACCTTTTATTTTAAAACATGCTTTTCAGGGACTAAGAAGGTAAACGACAAAGTCTAAATTTAGCATGCATGACGACATCAACCAAGCTCTTTTCTTTTGCTCTATTTTGTTAAAAAAACACCATCTCGGTTGCTTGTAAACAATGGATTGTAACTTGAAATTTTTGGAACTTCACAATTTAAAAGTTATGTAATTGTATGGTTGGTGTTGTTTTATTTCCTAATGCTATGAAGTTTTAGCTGTTACATCTCCTGTTTCCGCTTTAGCGGAGTGTGACATACTTTTCTTTCAAAGATATTAGAATACAATACAAAAAATAAGTAATCTAAGAATAGTAATTTCCTCTTAGAATTCTGTCGAATCTTCTCACCAGGTCACGAAATTCTAACATGAGGTTTATCTGGTTGATATAGTTCTTCAGATGCTCTTCTGGACACTTATCCCTTGGAAGATTCAGAATCACGTTTTTGAGATACTGCAACGACTCACTTGAGTACTTGTGGGTTTCAAAAGATCTGATGGCCTTCTTGATGCCCTTCTGTCGGCAGATAAAGATTAGAGGATTTCCAACCACTGCTCCAGTTCTGTGATGGCCATAACCCTCAAGACTTTCATTTGGAGGTGCAATCTCCAGTCTCTCAACTTCAAACTCTATGCCTAACTGAAAGTCGATCTGCATTATGAGGTTGTTGTGCTCTTGCATAGCATACTGAATCTCTTTTACAGCTGTTCTTGCGGCTCTGTATCTTTCGTTGCCATTTAAGCAATAGCCGTGAAGAGTTATGAGATCATATGGATTCAAAAGTACAAGATCATTGTCGTTGAAGGTTTCGATCTTGTTATCTTTTGATTCCACAATATACAGATGGTAGATGATTCTGCCGTAGGCAAATTTCCTTTCTTCTACCTTCAGAATTCCGTTGATCCCAAATGAGGAGTTGATGGCTTTGTTCAGATGTGATTTCTTTTCGATGAACCTTATTCTATCGTCGTCCAGTCTGTTCGCTCTGATGGGATTGAGGTATGGGCTGATAGGTACAACATTGACGGGGATTATATCTCTGTCAGCATAGATATAGGAAAAAATTTCTTCTAGGGAAGGGTTCTCGGTGTGTCGGAATGAGGTTTTTGGGTTCTGCTCTGGTTGTTGTTGAGTTAGGTTCTGATCGTCATGAGTTTCAGCCATAAGAATATCAACATGGTGTTCAGGCTCTTGTGCAGTTTGGGTTTGGACTTGGGGTTGGATTTGGGGTTGGTCTTGGTTTATTTGTTCAACAGCAGAGATTGGTTCTGTTCTTTCTGGTTCAGACCTTGGAGATTGGGAAGGAGTGTCAAGGATAATGATCTCTAGTGGTTGAGATGTCGATGGTTCTGGTACTCTGATAGGTTTGTCTTTGAACTTGTAGTCGAATTCCACCATCACCAGAGACTCTGTTGGAGTTTCCTCTGTCTCCTTCTCCCCTTGTGTTTCTTTTTCTTTCCCTGCCTCTGTTTCTTTCTCTTTCCCCTTATCTGTCTCTTTTTCTTTCCGTTTTTCTGTCTCCTCCTTTTGTTGCATAGAGGACTCTCCAGCTTGAGTATTTGAAGGCCCAGCAGCATCTCTGTTGATGTCATCATTATCATCATCTTCATGACCATCATCAGATGTTGCCATTGTACGATTGGGAGAGTCCGGGGCAACAAACTTAGCCTTTTTCTTTGAAGGTTCTCCCTCTGGGGTCCAATCTGTAGCCCTCTTATTTGACATGGTTTCGAAGATAGCATTTTTGAATGTAACCACCGCATTTTTAAGAACATCTTCCATCTCTGTTGCAGCAGCACTCACTTCATCTACTTGACTCTCAAAGTTAAATTTGTGAGAGTCAAGAGATGTCTGTACATGTCTCTCTGTCGCTTGAGCCTTCATGACAAACTTTGAGGGGATAGTCATCATCTTGCTTAGAATATTTCTTCTGTACTCTCCCATCTGGCCAATTATCATAGGTAGATCATTGGGGCTTGGACCAAAGGCATTCAGTGGAGTAGCAGAAGATGTCATTGCGTCTTTGATTGCATCCTTGACATAGTTGTTGATCAACTCTGTCAAGGTTCTGATGTTGGAGTCAGAGAGAAGAATAGAAGGCATGGGCAGAGTTCTGTTCATTGTTATGGTGTGGTTCTCTGCCATGATTCTCTTCAGTTCAGCGAGCTCTGTTGTCAGTTTCTGTGTCTCCTCTGCTCTGACCCGTTCCCCATCAGTGAGTTTCTGGGAAGTCTCTGCGTATTTTCTGGTGATTTCCTGCAGCTTAGACTTCAGAGTAGCATTCTCCTGTAGGATCAGCTCCTCTTTCTTCTCATTGATAAGTTTATACTCATTTAAAGAATTGCTAATACTGTCACAGAAGCTTTTGAGCTCTGCTCTGGTGACAGTGTCAGCTGGGGTAACCTTGGTTCCAACACATGGATCCAAGTCAGCCTCGAGCTCATAGGCGCCTCCATCAAGAGTTGTTTTTATGTTGGCTCTTGGAGGACTTCCACCCGATCCTTGATGTTCGTTTTCAGAGGATACATATCTGGGTGTTCTGATAAGAGTTTCCTCTTCCAGCTCAGGTTCTGGAGAAGGAAATCTGATGTGTTGGGAGGACCTGGGATCAAGATAGGTCTTCCCTTGTGATACTATGTCATCCCACTGCCCCTGAGTTGCGCAGAGCCTACGCGTGATTCAAAAGATCTCAGGGCTAGTTTGTGCCAAGTCTATGCAAGCCACAGAGGCTTCAGCATGTGTAGGTGACCTATTTATGTTCTGGGGCGATTGAACATCATCACCAAAAATGGATTCCCCAGTTTCGTGAATACTAGAGGAGTGAAGAGTTGCCTCTTGTGGTTCAAGCTGGTTAGGGTTCGAGGTGTGCACCTCTGTTGTCAACTTTGTTGTCTCCTCTGCTTTGGCCCTTTCAGAATCAATAAACTTCTGAGAAGTCTCTACATATTTTCTGTTGATTTCTTGAAGCTCCAACTTTAGAGTAGCATTCTCTTGACGGACCAGCTTCTCTTTTGTTTCATTGTAAAGTTTATACTCATTCAAGGAGTTGCTAATACTGTCACAGAAGCTTTTGAGCTCTGCTCTGGTGATAGTGTCAGCGGGGGTAACCTTGGTTCCAACATATGGATCCAAATCAGCCTCGAGCTCAGAGGCGCATCCCTCAAGAGTTGTTTTTATGTTGGCCCTTGGAGGACTTCCACCCGATCCTTGATGTTCCTTTTCAGGGGATACATCTCTGGGTGTTCTGATCAGAGTTTCCTCTTCCAGCTTAGGTTCTAGAGAAGGAAATATGATGTGTTGGGAAGAACTGGGATCTAGACAAGTCTTCCCTAGTGATACTAGGTCAAACCACTGTCCCTGAGTTGGACAGAGCCAACGCGAGATTTTGAAAATCTCAGGACTAGTTTATGTTAAATCTATACAAGCCACATAAGCTTTAGCGTGTGTTGGTGACCTATTGATGTCTGGGGCAATTGGCCATCATTACCGAAAATGGATTCCACGGTTTCGTGCATACCAGAGGCATGAATAGTTGCCTCTGGTGGTTCAAGCTGGTTTGGGTTCGAGGTGTGCACCTCTGTTTCAATATCCCTCTGGTCTTGATCACCAGGGATAGGTTGTGTGGTAGCACTGGGAGTTGGGATAGGAAAACGCACATGTGTGTTCATACGAACATCTTCTTCTAAACTCACATTTCCCTCGGCTCTTTGGGGTTCAGAAGACTCGGATGTCTCTCCCTCACTCTCCTCTTCCTCACTACTGCCAGAGGAGGATGAACTTTCTGCCACCTCCTCTGCAGTTTCCAGTACTTCCTCTTGGACAGTCTCCAGAGGGGATGCCCTGTCCACTACTTCCTCCTCCACTACATGGGCAGAGGAAGACCCCACTTCGGGTACTCTTACCTCTGATATTTGAACTTCTGCCTTTTCTCTTATCTCACTCACAGACTCTAACGAGGGCTCAGGACCTATGTATGCTGGGGATATCATCTCAAGTTCTTGAGGTTGAGCAACATGTCCATAGTTCTGTAGAGATACGTGAGTTGGTTCTATAAGAGACAACATGGTTCCTGGTACCCTTCCGGTGTTAGGATACTCACCTGTGGTTGTTGGGCTGAATCTGGACATCACCCAGATAGGAGTTGGATTGCCCTGTTGAGTCAGTTGGAGGGTTAGAAAGGCTTATCTGATCACCAAACTGATAAATCGTGGATATCTGATGTGTTTCAGATTCCTGTCGACTCCCACAACATCTCCTTTTGCAAGAGTTGTGGTCTTGGTATTTACAGCGGACATAAGGTCTTTGTAGAGGATGTTGGCATAGTCGAAATTTCTGTGAAAGTATAGGCCATACATAATCTGAAGGATTTCAGTGCTAGCTTGGTCTTGGCTACCACTCTTACAAGTTAGGGTTCTGTTGAGTGTGGAAAACATGAAATTCCACACAGGGGGTAGGTTTCCTCTTCTGAAATCTCCAATCTTGTTTAGGGTGTTGTTGTAGCCCAAGAAATGAATGAAATCAAGGAGAACAGGGATCTTTGGGCGGTTTTTGTATGCAGGGATTCCTAATTGTCTAGGGGTTTGCATTCCAAAGATTCTTCTTAAGGTCTTATCGCGAATGCGTACTGTTCCTGCACCTCCTTGTCGTCCAGAATCAAGGTTTCCATTGATCCCTTTTCTTTCTAGAATGAACTGACATGTAGTCCACCATTGTTGGACATAAAGCTCTGGAAGGTCATCGTCGAACATTGTGAGGGCTCGGAAGATTTCAGAGTTTTTGAAAAACTCTACAAACACATGATAAATTGGCAAATAGTTGGCTGGGTTTGCGTCGAAACGGTAGTTGTTATCTGCAAAGTTGTAGGGTTGGATGACTATTTGATCTACAGGCCCTATTCGACTTGATTCTGCAGATTGTGCTTGTTCTGCCATTGTTGCAGGTTTTAGGGTTTTGAATAACACAAGATATTTAAACAAAGGAGGGAATGTTTAAATATTCAGAAAGCGTAAGAAATGAAATGTGTCATGGGAATGGGTATTTATACTCGAAATGTGTGGTTGGATAACCATCGTAATACTGTAGGTACTCGAGTTTCAGATAGTGGAGTGGCCTCTACAGTAGAACGTGGGAACAGCTAACGGTTGGTCTTTCAATTAGAGGATGCCACGTAGGATTTGGTTCTGACAAACTTTCAGCTATAGAACCGTCACTGTTAGAGATGTGTGGGTGACATGTGGTTGATGCTCAGAAATAACCCGCATCTCTGATGACAGCACTTCTGATGACGTGGCAGAAAAACTGGCAGAGCTCTAGTGAAACTCAGCACAATTTTGTCGCTGATGAGTGACCATGTTCATTCTTTTCAAGTAACCCAAGATGTTTCACCTTTACCCTAAAATCATTTAAAAATCATGTACCTGATGTGAGAATAGTCAAAAGAACGAAAGCAGAACTGTCTCAGAGATTTCACAGAGTTCTAGTAAATTTCATCAGAGCCTCTGGTGAAACGTCAGAGTTCTGGTAAGTTCTTTGACATTATCAAAAAAAACGTTTTTCATCAGAACAGGTTTTCTCTTTCTTAAAAAGATTTTCCTTGTTGTTCAACGAGCTAAGTCAATTGGATTTGAAGTTGTTTTGACTTGCTCCCCCTTAAACCATGCTTATTCTTCCCTTAAGCTCCCCCTAGAATGGTGAGCTTAGTTTGACAGATTTTTCTGTCCAGCTTTTGAAAGATTAATAAGATATTTACAAAGAAAAGTATATACAGGTTTGAAATTCACAGAAGAAAATATTGAAAAAGTATTCTGGCAGAGCTCTGAGATGATCATCAGAGGCTCTGGTGAATTTTAAACTGGTTAGGACATGTTCAACATGCCCATCTTGCTGATTAAGAAGTTAAATCTACTTTCATCAAGGGATTTTGTAAATAGGCCAGCAAGTTGGAAGTCGGTTGAAACAAAGTACATTTCAATCGTCCCTATTTCAACATGATCCTTTATAAAATGGTACCTTATGTCGATATGCTTTGTCTTCGAGTGCTAAACTGGATTGGCTGTAATTGCTATTGCACTCTTGGAGTCACACAGAATTTGGACTTTGTTGTACTCTATGCCATAGTCCTTGAGCTAAGTTTTCATCCAGATCACTTGAGAGCAACAACTAGCAACAGCAACATACTCTGCTTCTGTTGTAGAGGTTGATACGCAGTTCTGTTTCTTGGATGTCCAGCTGAATAGTTTATCTCCAAGCAATTGGCAGCTACCAGAAGTACTCTTTCTGTCATTCCTGCATCCACCATAATCTGAATCTGTGTATCCAATAAGCTCGAAACAAGAATTAAGAGGATAGCAGAGGCCCAAAAATTGAGTCTCTTTGAGATATTTAAATATTCGTTTGACAGCAGACAAATGGGATTCTTTAGGATTTGTTTGAAATCTGGCACAAAGACATGTTGCAAACATTATATCAGGTCTGCTTGCAGTTAAATACAGAAGTGACCCTATCATGCCTCTGTAGTTCTTGACATCCACAGATTGACCTTGAGAATCATGGTCAAGTTTAACTCCAGTGGCAATAGGAGTTTTCATAGGTTTGAATTATTGAGCTTATACTTTTTCAAAATATCAGAGATGTATTTAGATTAAGTTATAAAAGTCCCTCTGATGGATTGTTTAACATGTAAACCAAGGAAGAAAGACAGTTCTACCATCATGCTCATTTTTAATTCACTTTTCATCAAATCCTCAAACCTGTCACAATATTCCTGCCTTGTAGACCCAAAGATAATGTCATCAACATATATCTGTACCAGAAGAATGTCATTCTTACACCTTCTAATGAAAAAGGTTGTATCGACAGTACCTTTCTCGAAATGGTTAGTCAACAGAAAATTTGACAAAGTTTCATACCAGGCTCTGGGGCTTGTTTAAGGCCATACAGAGCTTTATCTAGCTTGTATACGTGGTCTGGAAACTCTGAGCTTTTAATACCTGGTGGTTACTGGACATAGACCTCCTCTTGCAGTCTTCCATTCAAAAAGGCAGATTTCACATCCATTTGGTAGACCTTGAAACCTTTATGAGCAGCATAGGCTAAGAAAATTCTGATATCATCTAGCCTAGCCATAGGTGCAAAGGTTTCATCGTAATCAATACCTTCTTCTTGGCAATATCCCTTAGCAACCAGCCGAGATTTGTTTCTGATGATAATCCCATCTTCATCCTTTTTGTTTCTAAACACCCACTTGATTCCAATAGCGGCTTTGTTTTCAGGAAGTGGAACCAAGGACCAAACTTTATTTCTTTCAAACTCCAGAAGCTCCTCTTGCATGGCTTCAATCCAGTTTGGGTCTTCCAGGGCTTCAGAGATCTTCTTCGGCAGCATTGATTGTTGCTGATCTTGTCTTTACACCATCTTCAGCAGCACCTATAATCTGATGATCAGGGTGATCCTTTGTCCATCTGGTCATTGGAGCATAGACAACAGGTGGAGTCTGTGCTTCTGATGGGAAAAGATGTATTTCAGCATCAGAGCTCTGAGGATTGGTACCAGGGCTTTATGGCACACTGCTCTGTAGAGTAGCCTCATTGCTCTGTGATGTACCAACAGGGCTCTGAGAGGGTGAGCTTTCATATAGGGAACTTCTTCCAATATGAGTCAGAGGGGGTGATGATGGCTCTTTTTCAGGTTCTCTTACGTCTGATTGTGCTCCTTCATTTCTCTGAATTACACATGTAGACAGAGAAGTAGATGGTGAAGAATTGGAGGGATTTGTAAGAGATGTACCTGTTAGATTTTGTTCAACAGAGTTCTGAGCCTGATTGCCTCTGGTGATGTTAACAGAGGAATCATCATCATCGAAGAAATCGTTGAATATCAGATTGATGTCTTCTTCCCTTGACTTTGAAGAATTGGGCTTCTTTTTTGTCTGTGTCCCCTCTGGTGATTTGCAATCAAAGGAACTTGATGTATTTTCATCAAAGAACACATTTATGCTCTCTTGAATGACTCTGGTTCTTGTATTGTAGACTCTGTAGTCTTTAGAGGTTAAGGAATAACCAATAAAGATTCCTTCGTCAGCCTTCTTGTCAAACTTGCCCAGTTGATCTCTGTCATTCAAGATGTAGCATTTGCAGCCAAAAACATGAAAATATTTCACATTTAGCCTTCGATTGTTGATGAGTTCATAGGGAGTCTTCTTGAATCTTTTCACAATTACAGCTCCGTTTTGGGTAAAACAGGCTGTTGAGACTGCCTCTGCCCAGAAGTTGATAGGAAGGACAGAACCCGCCAGCATGGTTCTGGCGGCTTCTACCAGAGTTCTGTTCCTTCTTTCCACAACCCCATTCTGTTGGGGAGTTCTGGCAGCTGAGAAGTTCTGGGAGATTCCTTCCACTGATAGGTAGGCATTAATTCTGGCGTTCTTAAACTCTGTCCCATTATCACTTCTCAACTTTTGGACTTTAATACCTAACAGAACCTGTATTCTTTTCAACAAACTTATCAGAATTTCTGGGACATCAGATTTTACTCTGATGAACTCAATCCAAGTATATCTTGAAAATTCATCTATAAGTACAAGAATATACTTTTTGCCGGACAGACTTTGCACAGAGATTGGACCACAGAGATCCACATGAAGCATATGCAAAGGTCTGGGGCAATTGTGATCACTCTTTGTTTTGTGTGAGGCTCTTTTCATCTTACCCAACTCACAAGCAGAACAAAGACGATCTTTGTCAAATTTAAGTGAAGGCAGACCTTTCACTAAGTTAAGTTTCACGAGTTTGTCAAGGTTTGAAAATTTCAAATGAGCAAATCTTTTATGCTAGAGCCAGGCGTCTTCCTTTTTCAAAGAAACTAAACAGAGTTTTTCTATTGTAGAGAATTGGTTTGGATTAAAATTCATTTTATACAGATTGCCTTTTCTGTCGGCTCTTAAAAGCTCTTGACCAGACTCAGAAAGTAACAAAGAACAATATATTTTCTTAAAATTGTCATCGAATCCATGATCACAAAGTTGACTTTTGCTAAGCAGATTATGATTTAATCCTTCAACATAAGCAACCTTAGAAACTGACACACCACCATTGTTCAAAATACCATAGCCTCTAATCTGTCCCTGTCCATCGCCTCCAAAGGTTAATGCACTTCCCATTTTGTCTTTGAATGAAGTCAGCAGCTCCTTATTGCCTGTCATGTGCCTGGAACATCCTGAATCTAAATACCAGATCTGCATATGAGGCTTCTACAAGACAGATTAGTTATTCTTAGGTACCCATTTCATAATGGGTCCTTTCTTGTTAGGCTTGGGGGTGTTAAACTTACCTGCTGGCTTTCCATTCTGTGATGGTGTGCCAGAGGATTTTCTCTGTGTATTCTGAGCAGTCTTAGAATTTTTCTTTTGAAATGACTGATTTAGAATACAGTGAGGACCATTCAGGTGATTTTGCAACTTTAACATAAGTTGAATGCAATTGCAATTGATGGAACATGAAGATGATTGGTGCAAATTGCTGTTTCTTTTTTAACATCTGTTGATCAAATGGTTCTTGGGATTGAAAAACTTTAGGACAAGATGTCTTTACATACATTCTGTCCTGGATTGGTTTCTTGAAGTTGGTGTTATTTCTTGGAACAGATTCTTTTGACCAAAAGGTGTTTTTCCTTTGATTTACTGCAGAGGCAGGGATAGGTTGGTCATTGATTTTCCATTTTCCGTTCTGCTCTGGAGTAAATTTGATTGGTTTATAAGCAAAGGGAACTGAAGTATGATTCACATAAATACTTTTTGCTTCCTCTCTTCTCTTTTCTTCTATCTCATCAGAAGAAAGAATCCTTATACCCTTGTATTTAAAATCAGGACCTGGTATAAATTTGGATTGGTTCTTAAAGAATGAAACATTTTTCAAAACTCCAGATTCAACAGATGCCTGCTTGGGTTTGTGCAAAACAGTCTCTTGAGCACATAAAATCTGCTAATCCACCTCAGAATCAGAGTCACTGTCAGAGCCTAAAATGTCTCTGGTGGCTCTGGTAGAGGTGTGAGACTCTTTGGGTATCACGTAGATATCAACTTTTGTAGACTTGAACTTTCTCAACATAGGTTTCAACGCATCAGATGCAGCCATTTCCTCAAGAACTCTTTTTAGATCCTCTTGAAAAGATGTTCTTATTGATTCAGAGGTAGGGGAGAAGACTGGGGATTCAGGGTTGAGCTTACTCTGTGTTTTAACGCAAGAGGACTCAGCCACAAAAGTAACAGACTTCTGTACATTAAAAGAGTTAAAGTGAAAAATCTCTTTAGGATCCAGCCTTTTGACAGAATCAGGGAATGTGATCTCAACTTTTCCTTGAACAAGAATAAACTTTGCAGATGGTTTTGTAACCTTTTCATGATCCAAGGAGTCATGGCTGACATTCCTGAAGTTAAGCCTTCTGGTCTTTGAAACGTCTTAGGTTTTAGCTCTTTTAAAGACTGCAGTACCAAAGATCACATTTTCTTGGATTTTCCCAACACAGAAGGCAGAGGACAGAGACGTCTTCTTCCTTCCAGTGTAGGGAGCAAGGTCACTAAAACCCAGACCTTGCATATCCTTTTGAGAGTTAGTTTTGATGTGCACATGTTGTGCATCCTGGTACTTTTTGATTAAAATCTCCCTTTTCTGTAGAGATTGGTGCAAAACCTCTCTTTCCCTTTGAAAATAGTCATTTAGAGCGACAGAGTTAAGCCTTTCATATTCATATTTTTAACCTCTTTTGCCTTTTGCTTTAAAACTTCCTCATATTCTTTACACTTATCAGAAAAAAAGTGTTCCTTTTGTTTTTGTAAAATTTCTAGCTCAGCCTTTTCTTTGGAGATCTCTTCCTTCAGCATTTCCAAGCGAGTTTTCTCTCTATTGTAGAAGGAAATATCCTTCTGAGCTAGCTTTCTTAACTCCTTTTCTTCTGAAAGTTTTTGTTGCAACAGTTGAAATTCCTTTGTGAGTAATGACACATGCATTTCCAACTCAGAGTCAGATTTTGATTCAAATGTAGAACATACCTTGGCACTGGGTTTAGTGGTCTCCAGCAATCTGTCATTTGGCTCTGTTACAGAAAGAGCACATGCATTTTCAGATACATCTACCTCTGTTGTTTTCTCTGGCATCTCTCCAGTCATCCAGTCACCTACCTCTTCTAAACTTTCATTATCTATAGCAACCCCGTAAAAATTGGCTTGCTCTGGTTCGTCATCAGAGGACGAGTCAGAGATCCAATTCTCCATCTCATCAACATAGCTTCTTTCTCTGTAGTTGTACTTGTACTTGTTCTTGTAGTAGTCCTGGTCTTTTACCAGTCTACCCTTACAATTAGCAGAGAAATGGGCGGGTTTGCCACATCGAAAAATCGTCCATCATTCTGGTTGATGGGTTGGGCAACATCAGCTTGCTTCTGGGGGGCTGGAGGATTGTACTTCTGTTGTGGTCTTTGCTCTGGTGGAGCTCTGTTGTTGTTCTGATGGTGAGGTGCATCATAACCTCTCTTCTCGTCTTTCTCTTCACTCTCAAATCTTCCTCTCCTATCAAATACTTTATTCCCAAATCTCTTGTTAAACTTTTGAGTTACTAGAGCAAGAGATTGAGCAAAAGCATTGATATCTGCATCATCATCTGATGAACTTTCCTCTGCATCACTTTCAGCAACCAAACTCTTCTTTCCCTTCTTCTTTACAGCGTTCTCTTTCTTCTTATCTCTGCTAGAGCTTTCTTTGTTGGACTTCCCTTCAGTGGGAGTTTTTGAGTCAAATATCAAAGCTATTGGACCTGCAATGGGGATTTGCCCTTTTGTTTGACAACATCCTTCTCTTGTCCAGCAAGAGTGCCATACACATCAGTAAGAGACCATGCATCCAAATCTTGGTTAGCTTGTAGAGTCATGGATAGATTCAACCATTCGTCATTTAAACTTTTCAAGAATAAGACATTGTAATCTTCCTTCGACCGACCAACCCCACATTTCTTACATTTGTTTATCAAAACATTGAATCTGTTGTAGGTCTGTTGTAAGGTTTCCTCAGGAAGTGCCTTGAAATCATTGTATTCATCAATACATTGGGTCCTTCTGTTCTTTTGGGTTTTGATACCACCCTCAAGTTGATTAAGAAGCTGATCCCAGATTTCTTTCGCAGTAACACATGAGTCTAGTTCTTGGAAAATATCGTTTGGAATGGCCATAATCAGAAGTCTAACTGCCTTAAGGTCATTTTCCATTTTGAGCTTCTCTTCTTCAGTAAACCCGGTGTTTTAACTTCGAAGTGAGCAGGAACCTCAGCAGTAGTTTATGTTGCGGGTACACGTGGAACCAAAACCATAGGTTGGAATGGTCCATCAGTGACAGATCGCATTAAGTCTCTATCCTTCCCATCAAAGAAGTTAACCATCCTAATCTTCCATTGAGGATATTCATCTCTCAGAAGAGTAAGAGGTTTGGTTAGAGAACCAGCTGTGTAGATAGAATTTATGTTGTTATCAGCCATCTTTTCAGAAAACAGAGTACGAAGGTTTCAAAAGATTTTGAAAGAGTTTTAAACTGAAAGTAGATGAACAGTAACCAATGGAACCGTAATAAAAGTAGAGAAGATATTCAGACTAACTCGTGAGCTTAAATAAGTGTTAAGTGAACTCTGAAAACTTGTTTTATACTTTTGAGCAAGAAAAATAGAGTATACTTTGAAGCTTTTGAAGATTGACACAATCAACAACAACGAATCAACCTGGTTAGATTGGATCGTTTGATTTGAGCAAATCAATATGCTCTGATACCAATTGTAGGTTCCCATATTTAAGTTGTATCACATTAGCAGCACAAAACAGACAGCGGAAGCATTATATAAGGCCATTAAATGTGAGTGATTGTGTAGACGATAGTGTAACAGTGAGAGTATCAATAATGAACAATAAAATGATAACAAGATCAAGTAAATAAGTTGCTCGTATATTGATATTTGAATAACACAAAGAACACGTTCAAGTGTGTGTATTTTGAAATCTCTTAGGAAACAAATAGTACAGTGGTAGTGGAATAGAATGTTGCAGTGTCTGCTCTCACAAATGTGGAAAACAATTCTTCCAAAAGCTTACAAATATGTGTTCCACTACCCTTCTATTTATAGCCTGATAAAGTGAAAGACAGTGTACTATCTAACCCTGGAATGACACGTGGAAAGTGTGTCTCTGTCCTTTTACGGCTGACGTGAAAAGTACGGACACGTGTCTGACACTTAGAGATTTCTACGAGACTTAAGCTTCACAGAGGTCTTCTTTCACCAGAGCTCTTATGCCAGAGCTCTGATGGTCTTCTGGTGTGAACAGTTCTTCTGGTAGAACAGAAGAAGTCTTCAGCCAGAGCTCTGTCGAGCTCTAATGGTTCTGCCAGAGCTCTGTCGAGCTCAGATGGTCTTCTGCTTAATTTTCTTCTAAGTCTTCTGTTGGATCTCTGGTGGTCTTCTGACTTGTGATATTGTCAATACTTTTACATATTGTATACTTAGGACTAACACACCTCATGTCCTGGTTCTAGTTCCCATGCCATCAAGACATCACAATCTCAAACCATTTTTCTCATTACCTTTATTGCCTACTCTGCCAAGTTACACCTCAAGGACTTATGAGATCACATTTGCCTATCCAAGTTAGACGAGGTACCCCTCAAGGACCTCAACGTCCCTTATTGCCTACTCGCTAGTAGTCCATATTGATCAATGATCATGAACACATAAATCACTTAGTCTAAATCCTCGTGCACGAGGAGATAAACACGAATTCCCAAATACACGTGTAAATAATTTCTAGAAATGGTATGTAGGTAATATTACAACATTTCCCTATCATATACTCAAAAAAATCATACAAGAGTCTCAATTTCATGCCTTTTGCTACCTTAAGCATTTCATCATGTAATCATCGGCAGTTCTGTCATTATTTAGCCCAACAACTAACACAATAAACGTTTTATGATCATCAAACTAATTTAAGTTCATACTTCATTATTTAGGTCAAACCCACTTTTCATCTCTCTTTGATAAACAAATATATAACACATTTATATGGAGCTAATTTGCAAGAGAACTCACCTTGTGGATTTTTCAAGAAAACCCTAGAAAGAGAAGGAATACTTGGATCTTGAAAGAAAAGAAGGATTACACTTGGAGATGAGAAACCCTAGAAATTAAGTGATGGAATTTTCAAGAACTTGTTCTTAAACAATAAGGGAGTGAGAGTAGCAAGGAAGTGATACTTACTTTTGAGGGTTTGTATGAGAAAAACCCTAAAGTGTAAAAACCCTAACTTTGGTGGATGAATCTTGACTTGAAGTCTTGGAAGGAGATGGTAGCTCTCAAGAATTTATGGCAAGATTACTAAGTGGTAACCACTAACATTAAATGGAGATCCCTTGCAATAAATAAGGAGGGAAGATGGGAGGAAGAGAGGAAAAATGCCCCTTTTTAGAGAAAAACGAGTTTAAGTGTTTTTGTGGAAAATGAGGGTTGAATTGTGTTGAAAAGGAGGAAAACGGCAGCAACCAACAGCCGGTCGGCGAATATGCCCCCGCGAGAATGCCAGGGCAATGTCGTCAGGCATTCTCGCTCGGCTTGTACCGTGAGCTCCCATTCGGCCACGACCTTGACACATGCGATAATGCCATGGGGCACATTCACGAGGCATTGTTACCCCGACTGTACCGTGGCCTATCCCACTCCCGCAACTATGCCCCATGCGAGAGTGCCACGACAAGGTCGCCGGCCATTCTCACCCGAAAGGTGGTATGGGTTGTTTGGTCCATTTTTGTCACTCTTAAGGCGTCTGAACGATGATATAGGAATGGTAAACGATCACAAACCAAAACAAGAGTAAGAGTTAAAATGGGTTCTCTTGGCAAAACACGGTGAGTCCAAAGGTGCATGCTCATCTAATACCCCTTGGATAGTGCCGATGGTCACACACATATGTTTCATACGATCATGCATATATCACACGCAAAATTAACACGTAAAGACTCATACACCAATTTCATAATTACTTTGAATTTACTGACGCGTACAACCAACAACATAGGGTAAGTGTCTAAAGTGAAGAAGTGTTCTCCTTATGACGCTCTGTATGCTTTAAAGAGATTGGGAGAAGCTTACTTTATGAAAAATCAGGGTGTTACAAGGTTTTGTTTCTCATCTCAACAACACCATTTTGTTGAGGGGTTATTGCTACAGAGAAGTTCTTAGAATTGCCTTCTTCTGTAAGGTATGATTCAAGCTTGAGATTTCTGAATTCTGTTTCATTATCACTCTCAGCTTCTGAACTTTAAGATTTAGCAGCACCTGAATTCTTTTCAACAAATTGATTAAAATATCTAGGACATTTGACGTAGCTCTGATGAACTCAATCCAAATATATCTGGAAAATTCATCTATCAAAACAAGAATATACCTTTTGCCAGATAGACTTTGCAAAGAGATAAGACCACAAAGGTCCACATGTAGCATATGCAAAGGTCTAGGGAAATTATGATAACTTTTGCTTCTGTGTGAGGCTCTTCTAAGCTTACCTATTTCACAAGCAGAGCAAATATGGTCCTTATCAAACTTCAGAGGAGGTAATCCTTTTACCAGATTGAGTTTTACAAATTTGTCAAGGGTTGAAAAGTTCAGATGAGAGAACTTTTTTTGCCAGAACCAACCATCTTCACTGTTCAGAGAGACTAGACAAAGCTTCTCGGAAATGGAGTTTGTGTGTGGAGTGAAGTTCATAGGATAAAGGTTTCCATTTCTATCAACTCTGAGTAACTCTTGACCAGATTTTGAAGCATTAAAGAACAATAATTTTTCTGAAATCACACAGTTGACTTATGCTGAGTAGATTATGCTTTAGACCATCTAAACAAGAAAACGACTGGCCGGGCTTAGGACCGGTGTGATTGGCTATAATACATTCGTACAGTGTTGTTGGCTGTAGTTGTTGTACAGTGAAGTTGATTGATTAGTTGGCTTGCTACCAACTAATTTGGCCATGGGGATGAGGAGAGATGAACATAATGTATGAGTCTTGTCTGGTAGTTAATCTTTGTGGTATACGTGTATTTTATAAAAAGGATTTCTAAACTGACAGGGATTATCTCACTAGACCGTTTGGTCTAACCCTCATTTTTCCTTTCAAAAATATGTATTCCAGGTCAAGGATCTTTGGTTAGCAAAGGGAAGAATAAAGCATAGGAGGCGATTGCTAGCTGATGAAGATTAGGATATGTTTACATTTATGTATTGTATGGTTGTAAAGACTTTGGGGCCGAATGTGAATTATCATGTATTTTGTTATGAAAGTAACGACGTTGTGTATGAAATGTTAATTGTTATATATTATGTATGTTTTGGGATACCGGGTCGTTATAGATGGTATCAGAGCCCTAGTTTAAGGGATTTAGGTATTAGTATCTGTACCTAGACTTAAACTGCATGTGAAGTAGGATGTCCCTATGATTATAGAACCTTGGGATGATTAAGTATAAAAGGTAGAAGGAACATCATGTAAGGTAATTTCAGATTACACCTGGCCAGTGTAATTATGATCTTACATGTGCATGTTTGAACTGGAATACCTTGTTATATGGGGTATGTGCTTATGTGTATGTTAACCTTGTCTGAATCAACAGAATGGCAAGTGGTACGAGACAAACGAATCGGGAAGGGGGAGGAAATCCGAATAGATCTAATCCAACAGCCGGAGGAAGGGGAAAAGGGGGAGAAAGAGGCAGAGGCAGAACTGGAGGTAGAGTTCAGGGGCGAGGTACTGAATTTGTTACACGAAATGATTTCACGGCGGAAATGGGAAGACTTCAAGCCAATATACAAGCTATGTTCGATAGAACTCGTCACACGGAAACTGGAATACCAGATCCTAGTCTAGAAGATGAGATGCCCATTACCCATACTGTCATACCGGTGCCAAGGAAGTGTGACTATAAAATGTTTTTAAATTGCAAACCCCCGACGTATACAGGAGAAAGAGATCAAGTGAAGGCCACGAGATGGTTGAAAGAGATAGAAGCTGTCTTCAGAACTAGCAAGTGTGCAGAAGAAGATAAAGTGCTATACGGAACCGCGATGTTGAAGGCAGATGCTTTATTTTGGTGGGAGGCTCATATTACCTCTAAAGGATCTGATGTATACTCAACTTTTACTTGGGACGAATTCACAACAGCTTTCAAGGGACAGTTCTGTCGTCAAGCAGCGGTTAGACAACTGGAGGAGGAATTCATGAACCTACATCAGAGAAGTTTATCGGTTAGGGATTACACTGCTCGCTTTCTAGAGAAGTCTCGCTTTGCGGAATACTATGTTGCCACGGAGGCTCTGAAGATGGAAAGGTTTATTTTCGGGTTAAATGCAGAAATTAGAAAGGTAGTGATTGCAAAAGGACCCGATACCTTCTCAGCGAAGTAGATGCCCCGGGAAATGTGGAACAAGATAATAGGAGAGACGTTGGTGATAAGAGTGCTGGGAAGAGAAAATTGGAGGAAATGACGTACGATTTGGAGGAATACGAATCCCCGAGGTTCGATAGTTATTTACCTTTCAGACCAGATGAAAGACCATGCCCAAAATGCAATCGTGTTCATCAAGGAAACTGTTATGTGGATTCCCGAAGTTGTTACAAATGTGGAAAGAATGGTCACATAGTTAGAGACTGTCGGGTAACTCGATTATGTTTCGTTTGCAATTCCCCGGATCATATTCAGTCAGATTGTCCGCAATGGAAAGCACAGCAGGGTAGTATGACGGTAAGACCAACGAGTGTTAGACCGGGAGAGAAACAAGGGCCTGAGGTACCGAAAGCAAAGGGTCGAGTTTTTCAGATGACGGAACAAGAGATAGAAGAAAGTCCTTATGCTGTTACAGGTATGATTCTAATAAACTCTATACGTGCTAAAGTGTTATATGACTTCGGTGTAAAATAATTATTTGTATTTCCGTGCTTTTGTTGTTTATCTGTGTTAGAAATATAGATAGAGGTGGAGTGTCTATTCAGTTAGTTTCTAGGGTTTTGATTGAGTTCGAAGCAGTAGTGATAAGTATTCGTTACCTTTTCGTTTAACTGAATTCCGGGACGGAATTCTTTTAAGGGGGAGATAATGTAATACCCCGGGTAAGTTCGTTAGTTAAAAATATCTTTCCGTTATGTTTAGTTCATTTTAAAGTTGGATTTTAGGGTAAGATTGGGTTAATTTATAAGTTAAGGTGTTTGGGTTATTATTGAGAAGTTCAAGGAC
The DNA here is from genome assembly GCA_033807775.1 of Saussurea involucrata. NCBI lineage: Eukaryota > Viridiplantae > Streptophyta > Magnoliopsida > Asterales > Asteraceae > Saussurea > Saussurea involucrata. The sequence continues at coordinate 70,326,310 of CM066320.1, forward strand.
CAAAGTGGTAAATTAAGTTTGATATTATCATCTTAGAAATCAGATATTATTCACAACTCAGAAATCAGATATTTCAGTCTAGTGTGTGTGTGTGTGTGTTGAGAGAAATCAAGAAGAAGAAAGAAAGGTTGTGGCTAAGAGATTCAATTTGGAGTACTTGGAGGACGAATTAAGGTATGTTCCTTTGTATTTTGTGTTTATAATTGCTTTTAGAAGGGTTATATCGGAGTAGAAACATCATATACACGTTTGTGGATGATTCAGTCAGTTTTCTGGGTAAAAAGCACCAAACCGACAGTAGTTTCCGGATAGATTGAATGTGTCTGGGTAGATTCTTGGGTGGTGTACGGGTAGTTTTATTGATAGTGTCCGGATGATTCGTTTGATGGTTTCCGGATGATTTAGATACCGGATGGCATCCGGATTCCTTTGGTGTCCGGATTCTTTGTGTTGTCCGAATTCTTTTGGGTTGTCCGGAATCTTTTGCTGTTTGGTCATTTTGAGGATAAAAGTTAGATAGATGTATCTAGAATTCTTAGCCTGCTAGTAAGTCTTATATATAAGATGGTAAGGAGATGTTTGTATGTAAATGGTTTCAGATTCTGAGGTATTTGGATAAAGGATCGGATAGCTCGGAGAAAGGCCTGGAAGCGTATTTTAAGCATTCAAGGTGAGTTTTTACTTTAAAACGTTTTCAAACTGGAATACGTATATGTGTGGTTTGAGTATGTGATAGATGTGTGATTCTGTGTGTTTATGTTGAAATATAATATATTGAGGTATTGTATTTACATAAGAATTATACTAAACAAGAAAACGACTGGCCGGGCTTAGGACCGGTGTGATTGGCTATAATACATTCGTACAGTGTTGTTGGCTGTAGTTGTTGTACAGTGAAGTTGATTGATTAGTTGGCTTGCTACCAACTAATTTGGCCATGGGGATGAGGAGAGATGAACATAATGTATGAGTCTTGTCTGGTAGTTAATCTTTGTGGTATACGTGTATTTTATAAAAAGGATTTCTAAACTGACAGGGATTATCTCACTAGACCGTTTGGTCTAACCCTCATTTTTCCTTTCAAAAATATGTATTCCAGGTCAAGGATCTTTGGTTAGCAAAGGGAAGAATAAAGCATAGGAGGCGATTGCTAGCTGATGAAGATTAGGATATGTTTACATTTATGTATTGTATGGTTGTAAAGACTTTGGGACCGAATGTGAATTATCATGTATTTTGTTATGAAAGTAACGACGTTGTGTTTGAAATGTTAATTGTTATATATTATGTATGTTTTGGGATACCGGGTCGTTACAATTCAGAGTACAATGACGACCATTGAGATGTTTTTAACCTTTAACAGAAGATTAACACAATTACAATTAAATGAACACTGGGATGTTTGCACCAAACTTCTATTTACATTAATCATCTTGAGAACATATGCCTTTTGGAATTTAAATATCCTTGGAAAAACTTGGTTGTTTATTTTTGTAACAAACATTCAGAGAGTCATATTTGAATTTAGCATCATTATATCTTGGTTTCTCTTCTGTTGTTTTTGAAATTTCTTTCTTAACCTTGTCTTCTGAAACTTCTGCCTTCTCAGTTTTTGGTTTAGAAATTGTTTCCTTTGCTTTTACAGGACTTGATTTTTGTAAACTATCTGAACTTGTTATAGAACTTGCAGGTCTTACAAAGATTTCAGCAATCACTATCTTCCTTCTTCTTATGAACTCCCCTATTCTCTTTTGTACTTACCCTCAAACCTCTTCTTTCAATACCTATTGTTGAAAGTATTAGTCAACAAAGCTAACTTCTCAGCAACTAACTTGATATCAGCATCTTCCTCATATACTTCTTCCTCAGATTCCTCCTCTATCTTTGGTATTTTAGACAAAAACACAGATTTCTTGGATGTTTTATATGTTTTGGTGATTTTGGATTTTGAAAGCAAAGCTAATTGATCAGAAACACTTTTCTTTTCCTCAACCACTTGCTTAACAGAATCCTCATGCTGATTCAGAACATAAAATAGATCATTTAGATCTTCCTCACACATATCCTTGTTCATCTAAAGACTAATTGCAAAAGATGACCATTCTGAATTAAGACAATTCAGAAATTTGTAATTGATCTCTGACTTTGTCTTCTTCAACCCATTCCTTCTGAGATCGTTCAATATTGTGCAAAACTTGCAGTAAGTCTGAGTTAGACTTTCAGATTCCTTTGCTTTGAATGTTTCATATGCATTAATGCTTTGATTCAGTTTTGCTTGAATTGATTTGAGTGTACCCAACATTTGCTTCTCCAGTTCATCCCACATTTCCTTTGCTGATGTTCCACAATCGATTCTGTTGAAGACTTCATTTGGAACTGCCAAAGTCAACAAAGTAACAGCTCTTTTGTCTATTGCATGTCTCTGTTTCTGTGCTTCATTATATTGTGAAAAACCTTTCTTCACTCTGGTAGAAGGAATCTCTGGTGTAGTAATAGTTGCAGGTGTGGCAACAACATCAACATAAACTTCAATAGGACCTTCGCGAATTGAGATCATCAAGTTCTCATCAATATTATCCTTGATTTGAATCATACGAATTTTCCATTGCTGATATTCTTCAGGAATTAGAACAGGTGGCTTCGTCTCAGATCCCATCGAGAGAAATTCTTTAGAAGACATGATTGTAAGATGATTCAACAAAAAGACAAATTCGAATTTCTTGACCAAAAAAATAGAACGAATTCAAGAGTTACTAAGAATTCAAGAATTACAAGCAGCGGCGGAATCAATTATCGAATTGATCAAGAAATCTTCAAGAACACGATCTAGAAATCCTCAAGAACACGATCTTGAACAAATTTGTTTGTTGATTAGCTCTGATACCAATTGTAGAAACCAGGATTCAATCTTACAATCAATTATGATCAACTAGGAACAATCAAATAGTAAAATGATAGAGAGTTAGATCAAAAGCTTTGTATTCAATCAAGAACAGATTACAGATCTAGAGAGAGAGTCTCTCAAAGATTACAAAGTGAATACAAAGATATGACGAAAGTTAGTTAGCTTACAATTGCTAACTCTTATATATACACTGAAAGGAAACGCTAAAGCTACAGTACATATATGTGAATGACTAATAGAACAATTACACATGTCCTAATTAGTAATAGAATATAACTGAAAATATCCTAAGACATAAGTTCTGAACAACATGTTCAGAACTTCTGAACATCCTTCTGATTAAGCACTTCAGAACATCCTTCATGCACTTGGACATTTTCATCTTCATCATCAGAAGTTCTGAGTCTCCTACTCAGAACTCTGAACCTTCTATTCAGACTTCCACACTTGTAATCTTTTCAAGACATCTCCGATCAGAACTTCTGAGTCTTCTTAGTCAGAACTCTGAGTCTTCTGCTCAGATCTCAACCCTTGTGTTATGACAAAACTTCAGATCTAACAAGAGCATCATGGTTCTTTTCTATTAGTAAAATTTTGATAGTATAATTCTCGGTTGTGGAAGTTTGTTTCCGCTGCAAGTTATGTAACTCTGTTTGGGATATTTTGTTATGTATTGGGACCTGTTTTGGGATGATTATATTTCATATGCTTGTTATGTATTGACGATCTCTCAGCCCTACTCTTTGAAGACTTTCTAGAATTTTTCTGCTTTTCAAAACCCAACAGTTGTGTTAGAGCAGGTTTTAATGTTGATTTAAAGTTCAAGGGTTAAACTGTATTTGATTAAAATAGAGCTTATTAGTGAACGGGCCGTGGGCTTGTTAACCACGGGCCCATTGTATTTAATGTAAGATTAGCTTGGAAAAACAAGCTAATCATCTCTTTTACTTTCAACACTGTATTGCAAATTCTCTCTGAAAGATTAATGAAAGGGATGACCAGTTGAAATCATATTACTTATTGTATATCATATTCGATTTCTGTATTGTTGCACGGATCTGGATTCTACAATTGGTATCAGAGCAGTCCAAATACATTCGGGATATTCTTCGGAAATTCTAATTGGACCAGTCCTCACCAATGAAAACTCCCATGGCAACCAATACAAAGCTTGACGCCGATCCTAACGGAAAGGCTGTCAACGCCAAATTGTATCGGGGAATGATCGGTTCTTTAATGTACCTCACTGCCAGTAGACCGGACATCATGTTCTCGACATTTCTTTGCGCCCATTATCAGTCAAACCCTAAAGAGTCTCATTACAATGCTGTTAAACGAATTTTTCGTTATTTACGTATGTCAAAGTCCCGATCTACTGTGACTCGAAGAGCGCAGTTTCTATATCAAGCAACCCAGTCCAACACACCAAGAAGAAGCACATCGACGTTCGGTATCATTTTATTAAGGATCATGTCGAAAGAGGTACAGTCGAACTCTACTTCGTAAATACGGAACATCAGTTAGCAGACTTTTTTACCAAAGCCTTGGATGAAAAACGCTTTAAAACTCTTGTGTTCAAGCTAGGTATGCTAAATCTGAAGACTTAATCCGACTGTGTGCCCGTTACAAGTTCCATACATATACGAGTAACTGTCTTCTCATCATCCAGTGTTTACCCTCCTGATGCATGAGCACACACTTCCTCGCACTTGTATTCTACTTGTTCTAGTCACACCGCTAGATTTAGTCTCTGTATTTATTAGGTCGATATCGATTTCTTTCATTCTTTATCTGTGTGTTTCTATTTTCTAATACTATCGTCAATATTTTCTTTCACTATCTCTGTGCTTTCACCACTTGTTCTCGTGTTCAGGGGAGCACAATGCAATATCAGGTAAGTTTCCTCATACTTTGAGGGGGAGCGTCACACACAGTTTTTTCTTTACACGTCAAAAGTTTTTTGTGTGTGGGCACTCCTATGTCTAAGTTATGGTCATCACTTGAGGGGGAGCGACACAGGTATTCTCTTAAAAGTTTACAGTTTTTTGTGTGTTGGACCCCTCCACTGCACCCTACTGCACTATCCGAGGGGGAGCAATGAAAATCCCCTGCTACGTTTGAGGGGGAGCGAGAGAAAGATCCCTTCCAGTTCAGTTTCCTGCAAAATTAACAGAATCAGGGTTGTTCTGAAGTATCTGGACAGTATCCGGACACCCCATGGGATCCGGACAGTATCCGGACAAACCTCATTTCCGGACACTATCCGGACCGGATGTATACGGGTCGGTCAAGAACCCGGACAACACCTGGTTTATATAAGCCACCCGGACCCCTCTCCTTTCGATATCCGGATATTTGCTTCAAAAACCCTAAACCCTCGTTCTTTTCTCTCTCGCTCGGACATCTCACCTAATCGCCGACTCACACCCGCATTCAATCCCACACTCAGGTATGTTGTTCGCACCTCCTTATCGGTCATTACAACTCTGTTTTTGTTCACATTACATCCCAAACAGTCCCCGATTTGGTCGAGTTCTTTGGATCCGAAACCCAGTTTCGGGTCCACACGATTTGTGGTTTATTAGTGGTAATTTAGATAGGATAAGCTCACTGTGGAGTCTAGAATGATACTTGTCACACATAAACTTGCACTCACACTGGCATTGAACCAAGATTTGGTTGATTATTCGATACAGGGTTTCGTCCGGACACATTCGTCGTGTCCGGACACATTCAACATCTATGATGTCTTATCCGGACACTCAACTCCCGGATACCTAGTTGTCCGGAGACCTTAGGGTTTCCGGTAAGTTCAACTACCGGATAGTGTGATGTCCGGACTCCCATCTTATTCAGAAATTCAGTATATCAGGGTACATCTGTCCGGATAATCCATTTTATCCGGACACTTGCTTATCTTCTCCGGAAAACCCATTTACCCGGACACCATGTGTTGTCCGGACACCTTGGCATTTTCATCCGGATAACTCTCCTGTTGTGTCCATTCCGTACCTGTCTCATCCATACCAGTCCTCGATCTGTCTCAGATTGAGCCATTCAACGCAAAGGTACGCACCGACATTTGTTCTTCCGTCTAAGTCCCTAATTGTGTGCTGTTTTGACAGATATATACATGGCGGATCAACAAAACCCGGAGGACCATATTCCCCAGAAGGAGGAAATTATCGACAAAGTTGCAGATGCTGCCTTGGTTGACCCTGACCATGGCATCGAATTGGAAGCGAACAATCATTACTTGGACCCGACGCTGTTCAGACCCAACCCACAACACGTGGTCATTCTAGACATTCTGATGCGCCATCCCATCCGTGAGGCACTCACTCGCACTGCCGATGTTCCTTTGATCTACGTTCTACAAGTCTGGCTGACGGCCCAAGTCCGTAGGATTGGCAACACACAGACTATCACGGCGCAGATAGACAACCACCCATTTACTCTGATGCCAGATTCCTTTCGCCGATTACTTTCTCTACCGGAAGCCACTGCCAACAACCATGAAAGGTACGATCCTGCCGTTAACGATGCCACACTATGCGCACAAATGCGTGCCCTTAGTTACAACTCCGATCTTCAGCGACCATCAGTCTTCAATCGCACGTTCCTGGCGCCAATTTGGTACACGCTCTTCACCATACTCAACCGCTGCCTGTCCGCCCGATGGAAAGGTATTGATCAATGTACCGGCGACTTTCTGCGACTTGTTCACGCCGTGTGCTACAACCGCCACGTCGACTTCGCCATGATCATCTGGCGTGAACTTGTGACCACCATTCGACACATCGGCGGAACCAAACAGAAGAAGTTCCTCACATACCCGCGTTTTCTATCGTTCGCAGTTCGTCAACACATGGATGCGAATCCAACCATTCCAAGACGTACTACACATCCGGTATGCCCCATCAGACACCTCTAGTTCATGGTTATCCACAACGCTTCAGATGCGGTAGCCATGCCCATCCCTGAAGCCCTACTGGCCATCGCCGATCCCACTGCACCAGGGGTAGTTGCATATAGGGGAGAGTTAGGTAATCCCATGGTCCAGCCAGAGCCGGAGGGACCTGCCCAGGGAGTTAGACCCGAGAGACGTGAGGGTCCGAGAGTAAGAGGTGGAAGGGCCCGACAAGCAGGGGCTATCGGGAGGGGAACGTTAGTTGTGAGAGGAAGGGGAACGATAGTAGGTGGTGCAGTAGAATCGCAACCCGGTTCCAGCTCAGCCCAAGCCGGTCCATCCTCTAGACCAATACTACATCACTCGACCGAGCCGTATATCACCGAACCACCCTCACGATCTCACAATGTTGAAGACCTGGAATCTGACTCCACGGACTCCGATACCACCCGTACCTTACGCCTGACACACATACCTCGCGGTATCGGACCCAACCCAAACTACAATGTCCCAATCCCTCTTGAATCACCACCTCATACTGGAACCGGGCCTGTTACTAGGACATCTGAGGTAGAACAAGTAGAGGAGTTAGATCATGCGAGACGGAGAGAACTGCGTTCAAAGTTGAACCAGGAAAGACCGAGCCGTAAAGATAACGAGGCTCATGAGCGACCCCAAACGAGCGATATTCGGGTAGCCACATCTACTACACCGTCTCATCTGTTGGGACGGGGTATTGAAGAAGACTCCGTGGACCCAGGGAGCAATTGCACGACCCCATTATCCACTCATCCGTCTCACAACAGACGGATGTTTCAATATTACATGGGGAACAAGCACAACTTCCACCGGCCTCTCATTCGGAGAGTGCTGGTGTTGAAATAAGAGACCAGCAGCCCCCGGTCTCGACTTCATTTCGTGCACCATCGAGTCTAGAGCCACTTGTAATAGATCAATCTTTGGCTAGGACACTTGAAGAGGTACAACACCAAGTCGAGAATCTTTGTGACTCGACCGGAACCACCGTAGTGTCTTCACCTCTTGGTGAAACACAAGGATCGGCGGGAAATCCTACCACAGCTAACATCACGCCAGCTGTGAACGTAGGTGGCTCTACCTCTGTGGTAGACGCCTCAACGGGCAATATAAGTGATCCCGGCGTTAATTTACCCGACTTCGTGTCACCAGGGTCTCTGGACAGCACCCTTAAGGCTGTCCGCCAGGATATGGAGCAACAGATGCAGCAACATGTAGCCGCTGAGCTTGCCAAAGCAATGCGTGCTATCAAAAGAATGGGCCACGTCGTCGAACCCGAAACCGCCTCTGTACCTCCACCGATTCAAAAGCAACCAATCTATTCGGTGGAGACCCTAAAGACGATGTTGTTGTCCCAGCTGCTCCAGGAATCCGACACCACCGCATCTACCGAAGCAGACCTGATCTCAGTTCTCCGATCCCAGGTCACTGCTCCATCTTCATCTATCACATCACGCCTTGACGCCATTGACTCGACCCTCAACGACTACAACAAAGCGCTCGCCACGCTGTCTGAGAGGGTCCGCTCACTTGAAGACACTTGTAAGAGTCAAGTCGGCGGTCTCAAACGCAAGCACGATGACCAGGATGATCCTAATCACTGTGAGGGGGAGAAGCGTCTACGCCAAACCGAGACCGTCTAGATCAGGACTGCCAAAACTTCAATAGTGGTTCAACAGGAACCCCCAACTGCGGCAACTACATCAGAAGCACCCGAAGCCGAGTTGCCACTAGCAGATATGGTCATAGATATGGATATTTCAGATGAAGAAGACCCGATGGTTGAAAAGCCCGAGGGTTCAACACAGGAACTGGTCGATTTTGACTCGTCAGACAGACCGATACTGGACATGATAGATCCAGAGTGTGAGACCAACTCGGAGGCCGAAGACGCATGGTACGAAAAAGCCGCCAGTGCCGTAAATCTCCACGTAAATTTTGTCTTCCCTACTGATGAGGACGACAATATTGACTACGATCAGTTCCTGCTCCAAAATTTATATGGAGCATCCCCCGTTCACTATGCTCAACCCACCGGAACACCATCAACAAGACCCGAGTCTACTACTTCCGATCATCCGACAACTACTCCTCCCACGACAGCTTCCGATCTTCCTCATACTCCTCAACAACAACAAATCCGTTGGGAGAAGATCATGGTACTAATCCCTCATCTGGAGGAATCTTTGAAAAAGTTGTTCGTCCACAAGCTTCGCCAGATCGAGCCGACCTTCTGTCTAGGTATCTACAACCTTGACCCAGAATTTCAACGCCGATATATCAACACAATGCAGCGGTGTCTTCCAGTCAACCAGGTCAGAACCAAACTTCGAATCACAGAGGTAATCAGTATCTATTCAAGACGTATTATGAGAATCGTCTACCCAGTTTTCATTGTTCGACGTGAAGATGGGAACGAATGGAAATTTTCAGAAGCAGATTTCAAGAACCTCCGCCCACTCGACTTTCTGGTTATTCTGAAAGACTTACGTACAAGAACCATCCGACCGCTAGAAATTACAAAGGCACTCGAAGCTGTTCGTCGATACCTGGTCCGCACCATCATGATGTCTTATCTAACGGACTTCCAAATGGCTATCGAGAACAAGGCGAAAAAGGTAAATCTGATCAAGCCGAATCTGAAAGAACCTGAGTTAAACATATATCCCGAGAATGCTATGCTTCTGGAACCAGAATTCGGGATTGTTTACATCAACGAGCAAAAAGAGAAGAAATTCATGCGCTTCAGTCAGGTGGAAAGATTCCGTGACAGCACGCTCTTCGAAAGATTATCCAGCACGAGTCTGAAAATCCAAGGTATTCTTATGTTCCGAATCCGAATGAAGTAACTGCTAGGAATGCCTTGGAAATGATTGAAGATCGCATCGACTATCGCCGCGCCATCAGATTGTTCGAGGTACACTTCGTGCTTCGCAAAAGATATGTCTTCAACTGGAGAGATATAGAGCGCCAACTCGAACTTCAAATCAAAGGGGGAGATTGTTAGAGCAGGTTTTAATGTTGATTTAAAGTTCAAGGGTTAAACTGTATTTGATTAAAATATAGCTTATTAGTGAACGGGCCGTGGGCTTGTTAACCACGAGCCCATTGTATTTAATGTAAGATTAGCTTGGAAAAACAAGCTAATCATCTCTTTTACTTTCAACACTGTATTGCAAATTCTCTCTGAAAGATTAATGAAAGGGATGACCAGTTGAAATCATATTACTTATTGCATATCATATTCGATTTCTGTATTGTTGCACGGATCTGGATTCTACAAGTTGGTGCTGAGGGATCATGGTAGGAATCGATTTCACATGGTATTTTCTTGGTGTTAGATTATAGTAAAAAGATTTGGTTTGTTATTGCAATTTGAATCATTTTTCTTTCATGTTCTTGATCTCAATGTCTGTGTTGTGGTGGATTAGTTGGGTACATTGGGTTAGGTTAGTTTGGTTTTTTATACTAATCCAACATAGAATATATATTTATGATTTTGCCCTTGGAATCTCATCCCAAACCAAATCAAACTAACACAAAATCCTGATTGTCAACTATACTTGGCCTTCTGTGCTTGCTTCTAACCATATAAAACAAACACAGAGTGTCTTACACAAAACATTTCTATAAAGACATATATTTATAGTACATTTGTGTTTCCTTGCTAGAAAAAATCAATTTTCATTTATAAGTAGTCATTTTTTAAGAACTCTTAAAAAATTATTACCTAGAAGGGAATTCTTGCTACTATTATACAAGTTATCTGTAGGAAGCCAAACTCAAAACTCTTGTTCCAAAAATAAAAATGTTCATCCACATGCACCAAGGAATAAATCTTGTGATTCAACACATTTCATGGTGGGACATAAAGCTTCTCCATTATGTATATTGTTTGTCGTATCTGAGGACTACGACAGAAAATAAAACAAAATGCAAACATGAAAGAAATATACAACAAAAGACAAAAACACAACAAAAAATAAATATAGCTAATAGAACTCACAAAGATAATAGAAAATATATCATTTATAGCCGCCAACCTCAAATGCTCATAATAAGTTGATAGACCCGGTGAACGATCGTTCCCCGGAGAGGAATCAAATATTTTTCATACCAAGATTTAGTTTATCCAAGTAAAATCTAAAAGAGACCTGGGCATATCACCATGTCAAGCTTAGTCACGGATTCACTGAAACAGAGACATGCTAAAACCAATATATGGATTATATAATAGAGAACCAAATACTTTTTTTGTACGGATTAATCTCAAAATGGATCTCACATATTAGACCAATACGCCATAAAATGTGAGAGCAAAGCGAAGTAGTATTGTAAAGCAAGATGCCATTAGCAACATTATAACTCCAACAATATTTTATAGAAGAGATGAGCCATTGGTTGATCTTCTGAGCTCTTTCTTGCGATCATGCTCTATCCTTACTTCATGAAGAAAAAAATGTGCAAAAATGAAGTAAATAGTTATATTCCTTACATTTGACAACATAAACAGAGAGAAAAAAAGAAAGGAAAAAAGAAACAACAACAACAACATATATATAACATTGAAAAATTAAAGCACTTCCAATTTGGTCAGTTTGCCAATAACATATACCAGGTTTCTTAGTTTTAAAATTTTTACCAACCCAACCTTCTCAATTGGAATATCATATGGGATAACTACATGGCGTTTGCATCCATAAGCATAAGAAATTGTTACAAGACTAATTGTTGTACTCGTGACACTTGTCTCTATATGTTATATTTATATGAGATATACTTAATCATATTATCACAATAATGAAAGACATAAGAACATAAACACATATAAAAAATCAATTCAATATTGTATTTTAATAGAGTTTAGAAAACTAACCTGGAGCACTCGCGTTTGGTGCAACGAAATTGATTGATGCGGAAGCAGTCATCGTTGGGTGTAGATCGAAGTCTTCTAAAGCTCTATACGGTTTGCTTCAGAATGGGCTGAACTAAATGCACATTTATGTAGGCAATAGGGAGTTGATCTCCTTTATTTATAGGCCACTAAAGACTCATCCCAGAAGGAGTCGTAGTTTATCTATAGATTTGAATTTTAAATAATAGAAGATATACACTTATCTTAATGCTAATCAGGTAATTAACTTAATGAATTACCATACTCATATTAGGAGATATATATCCAAATATGTAGCTGGATTATAAATGATATAGGATTCTCTTGATAAGTATAAATATTTAAATCAATTGTCTTTTAATATTTAATACAGATAATGTTAAAGTCCAATTTATTTCCAACATTCTCCCACTAGACTTAACAAAATCTGTAAAGACAAGAGAACCATAAATATTATACATGTCAAATGAAGGGCACACTGAGAAATTATAACAGTTATGAATTCATCCAAACATCGTCATAATAGATACCGTATGGAGGACTCAGAATCTACACCAGTTTCATAAACTAGTTTGATTAAGAACCACTAGCACACAATATATTCCACATAAGTTCATAAGTGTCTAAATTTGAGCTTTCATTCAAGCTATTATATCTACATGAATTAGCAAAAATGTAGCTCATAGTCCACCGAATGTTTTAGAAAAGGTTTCTAAAACTTACAAGCAAAAGTCCTTAACACTAGTGAATCAAAATTTGCTTATGTAATATGCAATTTTGCTTTAAGTGCGGTGACTCACTTGTTTGTTATAGATAATGACATAGATCTTTAATTTGTAAAACAAATAACATGACTTGTATACTTGAATTCCTTACTTCATTAAAATTAACCAACAGAAGATTACAACAGAAAAAAAATACAAAATAACTGCTAACCTAATCTAAACTCCCACTAATTTCAAACATCGAGTTCGGGTAAGATTCCCATATCCCTAACATGTTTTTGGAAACTCACCACTGAAAGGGAATTGATGAATGGATCTGCAAATTGAGATTTCGTAGCAATAAGTTCAACAATAACCTATTTTCTCTTAAGCCTTTATGTCACACTGAAATATTTAAGACCGATATGCTTTGAATTATTTTTTTCTTTTGCTATTCCCACTGAAAAAGACTGCAACTTCATTGTCACAGAACATCTTTAGAGGACTTGAAACAATAGAGCTTAAGACGTTTTTCTGAATCAAGAAGTTATTGATCCGAATGCCCTCACAAACCCCTTCATAAATGGTAAATTCATCTTACGTAGTTGAAGTTGCAATCAAGGATTGTTTCATGGTTTTCCATGCTATAGCCCATCCCGCAATCATATAAATATAGCAAGATGTAGATTTCTTTGAGTTTGGATATTTATCTGCAAAATTTGAATCTGTATAGCCCATAAGGTCTAGGTTTTTAACTTTCTTATTATATCCTAGCATGCGAGTTTTAGTTTTTTGCAAGTACCTAAGTAGTTTCTTACCTGCAATCTAGTAATCTCTAGTTGGGTTTTGTTGAAATCTGGACAAAATTCCTACAACAGACACCGGAGAGAATTTTTCTGTATAGTAAATACCTGCTTTTTGTGAAACCTTTAGCAACAAGTCTAGCTTTGTGTCTTTCAATTTTGCCATTTGAATCTCTTTTAGTCTTAAAAACCCATTTTGAACCTATTGCCTTTTGATTATGCAGTCGCTATCAAGTCTAAAAGTCGTATTTCTGGGTATATTCCATCTTTTGGGTTGAGGATCTATTACAACTTCTACATTTTCAGATAACTCAGGCTCTAGATGTGTAGGACCTGGTTCTATGTTTTGGCTTATAGGCTCTTCAATAGGAATTGTATGATCGCCAAAATTTGCATTTTCTGTAGACTTGTCTTGTGAAAAATCTTCTTGAAAAATAGATAAACCCCCATTTTGAGTTTCTTTAACAAATTTTGTAGATAAATCTTCAAAATTTTCATTACAACAATTTTCATCTAGAAATTTAGCTTGATTTGTTTCCATAGGGCTAGTGAAACTGTTGGGAGTGTAGAATCCATATCCTTTTAATTTTTCACAGCAGGCTATAAAATTGCAGCTAAATGTTTTTTGTTGAAGCTTATTATTAACATTTGGTATTTTAGCCTCAGCTCTACATCCCCACATACGGAGGTGATGTAAACTTGGTTGTTTCCCATACCACAACTCAGATGGTGTTTTTTTCTACAGACGTAGAAGGAGACCATCTAAGACTTTGCAAATGTAATTTGTGTGGATCCAAACCCTCAGTGATTTGATAATGATTCTGAGAAACACTTAGTGAAAATTGTAAGTAGACAATATGTATTAATGTTTTGTCATTAAAGAAAATATACTAAGTCTGTTTAGTATCGCTGATGGAAAACATACGCTTAAAATTTTTACTTCAGCGAACACTATACATCAGTAGGCCCTGAGCCTGTTCAGTCTCACTAATGATCACTGATAATTTACGTTGTTTACTTATGATCCCTGAAGACAAGAATCACGTCAACTATGTTCTACGCTGAAGTCGAAGATCAAGCCAAAGAACCAGCGACTAAGTCTACTAGTGACTTGATGCGGATATCAGAGAAGCCAAGACTTTTCCATCCCACGTGAAGTTTCAAGTAGAAGACTTCAGCGAACACTGAACTTTATCATTCGCTGATAAAGAACCATTCAGCGAACGATGATCCTAAAGCCTCCTCTGCAAGCAACTTTGCCTTATCCCCTTGCACGCCTTTTGTACGATTTGTCAGAAAATACATACTTTGTCTGAAATCGTACAACCAACTCTGAAACTACACTGTTTGTCATGCGGCCAAAAGGATGTCCCTACAAAAGTCAAATTCATGCGTCCACTCATAGGCTTCCACATGTAAATGTATACTGACTTGCATTAAATGCATGCAGTATATAAAGAAAACCCCACTTCATTTGTGAAGTGCTCGACCATTTCTCTCTCGTTGAACTACTGTGTGAAAGAAAACCATCCATAGTTTTCTTAATCTTCTTTCTTTTTAATTTCTAGTGCAAGAACTATGTGTGTTCTCATAGTTTGTTTAGATTAGGTTTACTCCTTAATCTTGTTCCGCAAAAAACTGTAAATTGTTTGATACATATCAATAAACAATTTAGAAAGATAAAAATCTTGTGTTTGTATTCAATCCCACCCCCCTTCTACAAACTTGTATAACCCCTTTGGGACCAACAAGTGGTATCATAGCAGTTTGTTTAATCTAATAAACAAGATCTTGATTATACTCTCTTCCTTGCTATTTCTTCAATATGGCAAATCCTACAAACACTAACTACATAGATAATGGCTCTCTTGCCAAACCACCTCGATTCTCCAAAGATAACTTCAATCTCTGGAAAAATAGAATGATGCTCTTCTTGGAAGGTGTAGATCCCACTATACCTTACAATATTTAAAATTCACCTTATGTTCCTTTCATTATAGACCTTGCTATTCCAGCCACTGCTACCAGAGCTGCCATCCCTGAAAGGGAAATCGTTAAAACTGTTAACCAGTGGACTGATGAAGACAAGAAAAAAGTGGCCATTGATACTAAGGCCAGATCAATCATCTCCATGGCTCTTCCTGATGAGGTATATCACTCCATCATGAACCTGAAGACCTCAAAAGATATGTGGAACACCATATGTGTTCAATATGAAGGTACTACTGAAGTCCAGGACACAAGAAAGATCAACCTGGTAAGACAGTATGAAAGTTTCATTTGTGGGAAGAATGAAATCCTCTCTGAAATTCATCAACGGTTTAACTGTTTAATCATTGATTTAAAAACTGTTGATAAGGAATATTCTAACTTTGAGATCCTGACAAAGTTTCTGGAAAGTCTTCCTGAAAGCTCGGACAATTATTCCATGTGTCTTAAGCTCTCTAAGCATCTTAAATTCATGACCCTCTCTACCTTATTTGGCACTATGCTCAATCATGAGGAGTCGTGTCTACTTAAGAAGAATCTTGTAAAAGATTCTAAAAGCACCCTTGTTGTTTTACTCTCAGAGTTGATGCCCACTCAGCGATCTACTGTCACAATCACTGAGTTGGAATCCAACTCTGATGAATCATCAGAAGTTGATCCTTCAGAACATGATGAATTAATGGCACTTCTGACTAATACATTCAGGAGATTCGCCAGAAAGAGTAACTTCAGAAGAAATAAACCTCTTTCCCTTACTGACAAGCCCAATTCTTCAACTCATGTAGATAAGGCCACTGCTACCTGATTTAACCATGAAAAAGTAGGACACTTTGCTAGTGAATGCAGGTCAAAGAAAATATTCAAACCTTCATCTTCTTCCTACAAGAAATCCTCTAAGCCCAGGGCTAGAGATGACAAATACCAGAAGCTGAAAGAAAAATATCAAAAGCTGAAAGGCTTCAAAAAGAAAGGAAAAGGCATGATCGCTGAAGATCATGCATGGGCTGCTTCTGATGAAGAATCATCTGACTCTGATGATGATGAGGCCAATCTCTGCCTCATGGCTCAAATAGAAGAAGAGGAAGAAAAAGCTGAAACTCCCTCTACGTCTACATCTACCTCTCAGGTATCAAACTCTCTTTCCGACACTTCTACTTCAGCTACTAATGAAGCTGATGGACTTCGATCCATCGATCTCTTAACTGTTGATTTATATAATGCCATGAATGGCAAAACCAAAGCTGAACAACAAAATCTTGATCTCGTTGAACAGCTTAAGAATTGTCATTTAGAAATTCAAAAGCTTTCAAAAATAGAAGAAAATTTTAAAGATCAGATTATTGTAAAACAAATCATCAGTATTGAGCGAGAATATGCTATCGTTGAATTAAAAGCTGAAAAGGCTACTGTTGAAGGATGGTGTAAATCCTCAACAACGATCACTGAGATATTAGGTGCTCAGATTCCCCTAAGTGACAAACGTGGTCTTGGTTACAAAGCTGACGCTGAAGAACCAACCACTGATCGTTCAATGCTTAAGTTTGGAATGTTCGTGTCATCTATCCCTGACACCTCTTCGTCTCAGTGTTTTTCTTCAAATACTCCCATTCCTGAGGAAATACCTACCTTGATTTCTAAAAGTAAAGAAAAAGTTGTTCAAAAACCTCAGAAGAACATTAAAGTACCTATGCTGAAAACTTCAAAACATTCAGCAAGCCATCCCTCTACCTCTAAGAAGAAGATCCCTGAATTCGTTCAGCGATCTACACCTAGAATCAGAGTGAATGTAATTGGTAAGAAATCCAAAAAACTGATAGTTCCTCCAATTTCCAATGCCAAAGGTATTCGTGGTGCTGGCCCTGCCCATTTAAATATCTCTGCTAAGCATGCAAATGGTCCTAAAGCTACTTTTAGCTATAGGAAATGGTATCAGTGTGGACTTACTGATCATATTGCTAGTAAGTGCCCCACAGCTAGCAAGGCTGAGAAATTAGTCAAGGTAAAGAAGACTGCCCCCAAGGCAAAGAAGATCACCCCTGGTGAAAACCAAGCCAAGGTGAAAGACACCACTGAGGTTAAGAAATTAACCAACGTAAAGAATGTCACTGAAGCCGAATCTTCAAATGCTACGGAGATTGTTGAACCTTCCACTTCCTCTACCACCACTAATAAATGTGGACCCATAGTAAAATATGGGTACCTAAATGAAACTAATCTACCTTTGTTTACAGGTCCTGAAGGGTATCTGGTATCTCGATAGCGGATGCTCTAGACACATGACTGGCAAAAAGAACCTGCTCGCTGAATACAATGAAGAGAAAGGTCCCTCAGTGATATTTGCTGGAAATGGAAAAAGCTATACCCAAGGGTTTGGTGTACTATCTAATGGTACAATAACCTTCAGAAGAATCGCATACGTCGAAGGGTTGAAGCTTAATCTTCTGAGCATCAGTCAACTATGTGACAAGGATTACAAAGTGTGTTTCACTAAGGAATCCTGCTTTGTCTCTGACAAAAAGGAGAAAGTCGCTCTCAGCGGATACCGTTTGGAAAAAATTTATGTTATAAACATGGACTCGACAATCACTGAGAATTCTTGTTTCTTCTCCAAAGCCTCATCTGATGTCAACTTGCTATGGCATAAGAAGCTCTGTCATCTCAACTTCAAGGCACTGAATACCCTTTCTTCAAAAGAGTTAGTTACTGGTCTTCCTCAACATTCATACGCTAAGGAATATCTATGTTCAGCGTGTGAAAAAAGGGGAAACAAACCAAAGCAAGCTTCAAGTCAAAGCAAGTTTCCTCAGTGTCATCTACTCTTCAACTTCTTCATATGGATTTGTTTGGTCCTGTCAACAAACAATCCATCGCTGGAAAGAAATATACACTGGTCATTGTTGATGAATTCTCTGGCTATGCCTGGGTTATGTTCCTCCATTCTAAGAGTGACACCCCTTATGAACTAATCGCTTTTGTCAGGAAAATGGAAGTCCTGAATAATATGACCGTTCGCTCAATAAGGAGTGATCATGGGACTGAATTCAAAAACAGTACCCTTGAAAACTTCTTTGAAAGCAAGGGTATTTCTCACAATTTTTCTTCAGTGAGAACACCGCAACAAAATGGAGTCGCTGAAAGAAGAAATCGAACGATCATCGAAGCTGCACCTTCAATGCTCAGAGATTTTCATCTACCTACTCAGTTCTGGGCAGAAGCTGTCAACACTGCTTGTTTTACTCAAAACAGGTCGTTGATTGTTAAAAGATTCAAGAAAACAGCCTACGAATTTTTCCATGGGAGAAAGCCTTATATTAGCTTTTTCACATCTTTGGATGTCAGTGTTTCATAGTGAACAACAGAGATGCCCTAGGAAAGTTTGATCCCAAGGCTGATGATGGAATATTTCTTGGATATTCTTCAATCTCCAAAGCCTTCAGAGTCTTCAATCGTAGAACACAAACTGTAGAAGAAACAATCCACGTCACTTTTGACGAATCCCGTTCAGTGAATTCAAGACCTTCTACTGATACTGAAGAACTGAATCAATGGATGTTTACCAATCTTGGAGATTCAAAAGCTACTCCTATACCTCAAGCCAATACTCCTACCTCTACCGCTGATGATGATCCTACCATCATCCCAAGCATCCAGACAAGTGAAGCTGAATCGTCATAGATTTCAGCTGTTCCTCTCAACACTATGCCTGCTTCTGAACCATCTACCTCAGATATCACATCTACTTCTCAGCAATCAATGAAGGAAATGCCATCTGAACCTCTTCCTCTTTTTTTGAAATACCTGAAGTTACTGAAGCCTCTTCTTCAGCTCCTCCAGAAGTTCAAATTGAGTCAACAAATCATGCTCTTGTTCAGCGATGGACTATTAATCACCCCATTGATCAGATTATTGGTGATCTAAACGCTGATGTTCAGACTCGACGAGGTTCAGGTAACATTTGTTTATTTGTTAACTTTATTTATCTGATTGAACCAAGAAAACAGATGATGCCCTCAGATATCCAAACTGGGTCATCGCTATGCAAGTAGAGCTGACAGAATTTGAAAGAAACAACATTTGGAATCTCGTTCCATGACCATCTGACAAGTCAGTGATAGGCACTAAGTGGGTCTATCGAAACAAATTAGATGAACATGGAACTGTAACCCGCAACAAGGCTCGTGTTGTTGCTCAGGGATAGAAACAAGAGGAAGGCATAGACTACGAAGAAACATTTTCCCCAGTGGCAAGACTCGAAGCAATTCGTCTATTTCTAGCATACGTTGTTCATCGAGACTTCAATGTATATCAAATGGAAGTTAAATTAGCATTCCTTAATGGAAGACTGAATGAAGAAGTCTATGTTGAACAACCTCCAGGATTCACTGATCCTAAGCATCCAGGTTATGTATATAAGCTGGATAAGGCACTTTATGGCTTAAAGCAAGCTCCTCGTGCATGGTATGACACTCTCTCAACTTATCTCCATGTTGAAAAATTTGAGCGTAGTAAAATTGATAAAACTCTATTTTCAGGAAAGTAAAAGGTCATATCATTCTTGTTTAAATATATGTCGATGATATTATATTTGGTTCTACTAACCCAGATTTATGTACTCGTTTCGCTGAAAGAATGAAAGATGAATATAAAATGAGTATGATGGGTGAACTGACATATTTTGTTGGTCTTCAAATCAAGAAGAATGAAAAAAGCACTTTCATTCATCAAGGTAGGTATGTTAAAGATATGCTGAATAAATTCGATCTAACTCAAAGCTCAGCTATGAAAACCCTAATGGCACCGCCGCTGAAACTTAACAAAGATCCTTCAGGGAAGCCTGTTAATGTCACAGCGTACCGTGGGATGATCGGCTATCTTCTTTTTCTTACAGCGAGTTGTCCTGATATTATGCATGCTACTTGTTTATGTGCACGATATCAATCTGAACCTAAGGAATCTCATTTGATCGCTGTAAAGCGTATTTTAAGATACCTCAAAGGTACTCCCAACCTAGGTCTTTGGTATCCTAAAGACTCGGGGTTTGATCTAATCGCCTATTCAGATAGTGATTTTGCAGGATGCAAATTGGATAGGAAAAGTACCACAGGAGGTTGTCAGCTCCTGGGTGGAAAGCTGGTGTGTTGGACAAGTAAAAAGCAAAATCTAGTGTCCACCTCAACCGCTGAAGCTGAGTATGTGGACGCTAGAAGCTGTTGCTCTCAGGTCTTATGGATGAGAAATCAACTATTTGACTATGACCTTCAGCTCTCCAAAGTTCCAATCTATTGCCACAACACTAGTGCCATCGCTATAGCAAACAATCCAGTGCTACACTCAAAGACCAAACACATCGAGATCAGGTATCATTTTATCAGATATCATGTGATGAATGGTGATATAGAACTCCATTTTATCCTAACTGAGTTTCAGTTAGCTGATCTGTTAACCAAACCTGTTGATGAGACAAGATTCAACTTTTCATCAGCGAGCTTGGAATGTTTAACCTAGAAGAGTAAAATCTTCAGTGGTTAGCATTGGATCAATGATAATGTTTCTTTTATATCCTTATTCATCATTTAATCTCTGAACAAAAGGTTCCCTGTTCACAAGGTACGTTCTATCTCTTAAACGTCGACGTTCGCTTCAGCATGCATAATTTCAAAATAAATTACATAGCTGAATATCTCTTCCTTTCAGCGATTCTTTTGAAAAGCTCACTGATATTCAGTGCTTCTCTATTTTGAAAATGTCCTTGAGTATTTTTTTTAAAACCCTCAGAGAGAACCTAAAATATGAAAGGACGTTTGTGACGTCATTACAACAGATAAACCATGGCACGACCTTTCATCTGACACGTTCACCCGTTTCGTTTCCTTGTCCAATAAGATTCAAGGGACGTGTTACGTGTCATCATGAGAAACTTTTCCCGCTCACTAGTTTCTCTCACTACTCTCACTATAAACCACTCGAGTTTATATTTTTACCTATTACGCTCTCGAACTCATTAAAGGCAAAAAGGATTTTCATGCATCCCTAAGCTTTGGATTTCTATGAACTTGTGATTCATCACTTCATCTTTCATCAACAGGTTCACATTTCCTTCTTTAATCTAATTTAAGAACTGTTTTTGATCTTATTCTTGTTTTTAAAAGACAAACAAATGTACTTTCTAAACACATGAAATCATCTTTTTCATGATTTCATGAACACAATTTGTTTTCAAGTTGTTCCTGTAAGTTTAAAATCAATATCTTAAACTTATACTTTTCATACGTTTTTCCAGAATCCTTCTTTAAAAGGAAACTGGAAAACAAGAAATTTCACTAGTTTTTGAACTTCTTGTCAAAACTAGAAACCATTTTCACCATCTTTCCCAAAATGGAAACTGGAAAACCCTAAAAACCCTTATTTTGGAAACTTTTTCCATTTTAAGATTTTGTCTCATCTTCTTCTATATCTTTTGTTATTCTAAACAGAAATGGCAACCAATACAAATGATGGTGTCCCCGCTGTTCCCAGCTTCCCAAGGGATGAAAAAATGAAGCTCGACATGAGCCAGATCACATTCCAATCCAACAACCCTTACGCTCTCTTGGATTTCCCTAAGAAAAAGATGGTTATCCATCTTGATGATGCAGTAAACTTCATCAAGAACAACCCTAACCGCAAATATGATGTCATCGCCTTTGAAACTGAACTAGGCGAGGCGCAGATTTCTCCAGCAGCGATACGCTTAGCGCTGAATCTCCCTGGTGGATCCAAAGCCCGCCCATTCGTATCCTTCCCTGATCCTAATTCTCCACAAGGAAAGGAGGAAATCATCCACTTCCTTGACTGCACGGGGTACATCTGGAACCCTGACCGTGCTGGCATCCCTGGGAAGAAAATCACCACCGTCCTGAAGAATAAGATCCCCTCTGACCTGAATTTCATTTTTACTAACGTCATAAGCTGCATGACTGCCAAGATGGGCTCGCATGATCAGGCATCCAAACCTCAGACTGCCATGGCCTACGCTTATTAAAGGGTCTTCACGTTGATTGGGCCAAAATGATCTTTGAAGATCTGATGGAGAAAGTGTAGATACCTGAAAGATCAACGGTGGTTCCTTATCCTCGCTTTCTCAACGCCATATTCTCCTATGGCATGAAGGACGCATACCCCAAGGTTGGTGACCTGAAACATTCTCAGGTTGGCCCGAAAGTACTTGACTTAAAGCCTGTCCCCAACGAGGTACGTCTCTCTACTCTCCTTACTCTTCTCCGCTCTCATTCTTCTACTTCTGCAACTACATCCACGACAGCGGTCGACCCAACCGCTAATACCCAGGCTGCAACCACCACCTCTTCCGAAAAAAAGGAAACAATCCACTACCCCCCTTGGCATCCATAAGACCAACAAGATTTTAAAGAAGCAACCCAAGCCTTCCCAGGCTGAAGACTCCACGTCGGTCCCTTTGCAGACGATGATGGATAGATTCGTGGCTCACTCCGCCACATCTGCTGAACCAACCACTTCTATACCCATTTCAGTGCCTCTGTTCACTGAAAGTTTCATCGATAAGGACCCCCCACTCTCCGTACCTCAAAGTACTGACGAGATTTTCCTCAGCGGATCCAACGTTGAATCTGATGCCCCCACCCTCTTTACAACCATTGCCTTTCCGTCCAATTCTATGGTCTCTTCAAGTTTCATCTTCCCCTCAGCGACATCTACGCCCATCATCCATCTGGACGACAATGTTGCTGCTGAACTGCATCGAATGATACAGCAGAACCAAGGACCTGTAGGTGCTTCTAGACATCCATCCCTGGAGGACGACATGGTCAACTATTCAGGTCATCCCGATATACACAACTTCTCCGACCCACCTACAGGTATCCTATACACTGCTCCTCTCTCTTGACCCCCAACTTCTGAGCTTTCTTATGCTCACCAGTTCTCTACTTTTACAGGTCCTAACTTAGGCACGATCAGCAACTCCCTCAAGGAGATCACTGAAAAGGTGGAAACTCTCACCACCACCATATCCAATAACTCCTCAGCGGTTACAAATGCTGGAGAGGCTCTGAAGGATCTCTCAACAGCTTATGCCGACAAGGTTTCCTCCGCTGACCTCATCAAGGTTGATGGAGCCCTGAAGATTGTAGAGACAACTCTCACCACCAATACATCCTCCATCACTGCATTGACAACTGTTGTCAATGATCTCACCACTGGGGTTTCATCACTCAGCGGTGAGGTGAGTACTTTAAAGACAGACTTCACAGGTCTTCAGAATGAAGTGAGCATCCTCTCCTCAAATATCACTGAATCCAACGTGCTGGTCACCAAAATACTTGAAAGGATGGAAGCTCCCACGGTCCCCTTGTCCCACTTCCCTCAAACTGATCGGGAGAGGATGAAGTTGGCCGTGGATTTCATCATGAACGCCACCCCTGCTATTTCTGGCGTAGAAGTTAGAATATCAGATGTTGAAACTTGTGTGGGTATCCCTAGCCCTGAAGCCAAGGTATCTGAACAGGTAGTTGATGCTGCCACCACTGAAGCTGCTACCTCCCCCATCCAACATGAGGAACAGGGGGAGAAGGAAAAGAAACATGAAAGCCTTCCCTATGTTTCTGAGCGGGAGGATATTACTGAAAAACCTCAGGATATTGAAAATCCTGAGGGACCCGAAAGAAGTCCCTCTCATTCTGAGGGGCAGCAATTCGAAAAACACCTCACCTCTCTAGTGCTTGTTGAATCTGTAAGTCCAGGATTTACTCTTACAATCAATATATCAATCTATGAACCAGTAATTGAGAAGTAGTATGATCAAGCCCAATTGTATTCAATGAAGAACAGAATTACAGATCTTAGAGAGAGAGTATCTCAAAGATTACAAAAGATGAATACAAATATATTCGGGAAAATCAGTTAGCAATGTAGTGCTAACCACTATATATATACTGCAACGGAAATATTAAAGCTACAATACAAATATGAAAGACTAATAGGAACAATACACGTGTCCTAATTAGTTAACTAAACACCAAGGAAAGTATCTAGTTATAAGTTCTGAACAGGTTGTTCAGAACTTCTGAACATTCATCTGATTAGGCATATCAGAACTCTGACTCTTCTCTTCAGACTTCAGACTCTTCTTCTCAGACTTCTGACTCTTCATCTCAGACTTCTGTACTTGGCAATCTTTCAAAGCAATTCTTCTGAGCCTTCTTAGTCAGAACTCTGACCCTTCATATCAGAACATCCGAGCCTTCTCATCAGACCTTTAACACTTGGTTTATTGACAAAACTCAGATCTAACAATCTCCCCCTTTTTGTCAAATAAACTGATACTTTGCATCATCTAAATCTTTCAAGGCAGGAACAATCTTCTGTAAGAGCACATTTCTTTGATTAAGCCTTTTGTCGATCTTGACAATAATTTCTTGAATAGTTTCAACCTGCTGAGTCATCACTTCCTGAGTTATGTTGGATTGCTTTGTTTTCAACATCTTTTTCTCCAAATTATGCTTGATGAATCTCAAAGTTCCATAGCAGTATTTTGCAGTCTCCTTTGCTCTGAAGAAGATCTTTTCACTCTTGTTTTTCAAAAAGACTCCCAAATCTAGATGTTTGAGAACACTTCCAGTTTTTAACACCTTTTTCTGATCATGATCTGTGTTGGGTTTTGCCAGATAAACACATGGCCTTTGTAAATACAGAGCTATTTGAAAATCTGTATAACCATGCCATCTCAGAATGTAAAACATAGCTTCAATCACCACACTTCTTGCCTTCCTTTCAGTCTTATCTTTGCTTGATTCTTTAAAGCACAACATACTGTGTAATCTGTAGAAATCCACTACTGATAGCTTTTCAAAATCTGCATCTGTGAAATAGTATACCTTGCCATCTTCTCTCAAAACTTCAAAAGACAAGTACTCCAACTTTCTGAAATGTTTAACTTTTAATTCTCTGATCCCTATGATTAAGAAGTCTGAATATACAGCCTGTTTTGATTTTCCAAGACATCTTGATTTCTCTGCCAACCAGATCTGAGTCTCCTTTGGTATGTCATAGTATACATCCAGAAATTGTATCTCTTTAGGCTTGAAAAACTCAGGTAGATCAAACTCAAGAAAGTATACATTCAAATCAATAGACATCTCATCTTCTTTTGATTCAGATTGTTCAGCTTGCTCAACACTTCGTATTTGCAAATTCTGAGAAATTATGTCCTGAACCTCTTCAACTTCTTCTGAAAGAATTTCATTCACCTCATATTCAGCAGAAAACACAAAATCATTATGCAGCATCTTTTTGGGATTAACCTCTGATAGCATCCATTCACCACAGCTTCTGATCTTTCTTCTGAGGTTTAGTTTTCTTTTAATAGATTTCACACATCTCTTTCCCAGACTTTTTCTTTCAGATACAGCAAATCCTTCCATTCCTTGAAGTAACCAAATCAATGTTGCATCACTATACTTTACCAAATCCTTCAGTCTGAATAGTTCAAGTCTTTCATGAACTGTATATACAAAGCCTTCTGATTCCATTCCTTCATTTATAAACCCTTTCTCATGTACACCAATCCCTGGAATCATCTCTGGACAGCTTAAGTTACATTTCTCCTTTCTTCCTTCAATAGCCAGTTGAAAATCATACATTCAATTTCTATCCAAGTCTTCTACATTCAATCATCTCTGCCCAGAAGTCTTCTACATTCAATTTCTATCCAAGCTTCTTCAGTACTGGCAAAGAACTTAACAAGAAAGATCTGATCTTCAAGAGTTAATCTGTGGAAGTCAAAACTTGATAAGGAAACCTTTACATCTTTTTCTTTCAAAACTTCCAATCTTACATACTTCAAACCATTAAATTCTTCTGTTCGAAACATCAACACTTTCTCAATCCTTTTCTGAATGTGCAGCCTTGAGTCAGGAATTCTAAATGTGTTTGAGGCTTCTGCATAAATCATCTGAGATTTTCCATCCATGAAACCATCAACATTGCTTCCAAAACTTCATATTCTCCTTCTTTGTGATACAGATTCTCATATGACTCTTCTGGAAAGATGACATCATGAAAATGTTTAGCAAGTGGTATATCACTTAATTCTAGGACAAAGTCACATATAGGTTCCTCTAACATTGGTAGATTAATCTTAGGGATTTCAATTGGATTTCTGAATAGATATTCTGAGGGCATGAAGTACTCTTTGACTCTTTCATATTCTCCTATATCATCAGCAATATCATCAACATAGTTAAAATAAAAATCCTCTTGAAATTTCTGAGAATATCCAACTGAACTATCTTCTTTTCCCATCAGATCAATAGGTCTTACCATCTTCACAACTTTTTGAATATTCTGAACATTAGGTGCTCTGACTATCTCACTGTGCATCCTTCTGATCAAATCCTCATTCAATCTTCTTTCTTCTGATTCAGAATCCATCACACTATCTTTGTCATAAAGAACAATATATGTACAAGTGTTATCAACAATCAAACTCTCCACAGTTTCCTCTGACCTCAACACAGGTTCCTCAATAGCTTCAGTTTCATCAGAATTGATTTCCATCTCTGTGTCTAAATTCAATTCTTCTGTTTTATCTGAATCACCACCATCTATGCTTTCCACCTCCATTTCCTCTGAATCTGAACTATCAATCTGTACTATCTGAGTGTCCACTGTTTTTACAACTTCTTCTGTCTGAATTTCTGTATTCTTTGTACTGACTAAGTGCATATCTGCTATTTCAAAATCCCCTATGCAAATGTCATCATCAGAACTCAACCTTTGCCTTTTCTCCCCCTTTTGATGATCATGAGGTTCATTATCATCAAACTTTCTTTTGTAGTTATGAGCAGAAATACCTTCAGGTTCAGCTTCTGCAAGTGGAACAAGATCAAGAGGTTTTGAAGTTGAAGCCATAGATACACTTAGTGCTTTAAATACAGAATCCTGCATACTCTGCATTTGTTTCAACAGATCTTTTTGAAATTCAGACATTATATCCTTGATCTCCTTTTTATGAGATTCCAAGGATATCTTCACATTATCTATTTTGGTTTCAACAGATATCAATTTTCCCTCCAACATTTCTTTCAATCCTTTCACCTCATTATTCAGACCATCCACCTTTTCTTCCAATTTTTCAACTTTTTCCCCCATCTCCTTGTTTTGATTCTGAATCTTTTCAAATTCAGAAGAATCTAACCGTGAACCTGAACCAACAGATGGTCCAGTTTTCATGTGCCCATAGGGCTCATGGCCTGTAGATAACACAAAGTCATCTTGTACAACAGATGCACGTTTCAATGAGGCTTTTGAAATGTTCACCTAACCAGGACTTCCATCCAATCCTTGACACCCAATATTAGGTATGTCTATGAATGTTGGGTCAGGAATACGAGATTCCTGATTTGTGCAAGTGTTAGAAGAAATTTCAGGCTCAATTTGAATAGGACTGTGATATTCAGACTCATTGTGTTGAAAAATAGGTTGGGATTTATCACCTCCCTCCAAATGAGTTTTGGATGGTTCCCCTGAATTGTGTGAAACAGTAGCATGTTGAAACGCTTCTGAGTGGGTATGGATGGGTTGTTCAAGATCCACCACTAGGTCCATGGTGTTTGTTTCAATATTGGACACCAAGAAATGTGAACCAATAGCAGTTGTGGTTACCTGGTTAAGATTAGCTAGTTCAGAGGCACCTCTTTCTGTTTGAACCTCTGTTGACAATCTCTCATCCTCACCACCCTCGTTCTGTTTTTCCTCACTTATTCTAACCAAGCTCTCAGAATTTTGCCCCTCATTTCTCTCAGAATGTTCACCCATTTGAACATCCTCCCCCTCTCTTACTGGACTAGACCCCTCACCTCTCTTCTCTGGTTGGTCCTCATGGGTAGGGATTTGAGGTATTTCAATTCCCATAGAGGTGCAATATGCTTTTAAAATCTCACTCTCCCTTGGTATGTAATTCCTAAGTGAGTTTGGTAAAAGTTTATGATTAGGATAATTCTCAAGTTTAGTAACTGAAGACATCTTACCCAAATAGAAAGTAGGACCATGATGTTCATTTGATCTTCTTGAAATGGTTCTGTTTTCTTGCATTGCATACCAAATCACAATTTGCCAATACCTTATGTAAGGTATGTATGCCAGAGGAGTATCCTTTGTCTTCTTTTGAATAGCTTTCTGATTTTTCTCAAAAGTATTCTTCATGTCTTCCCAAAGTAGAGCAGTGTAATCATAATGCCTATTCCTCACTAAACCCTGAAAGATCTGAAGAATCTGTTTTGAACCTTGATCTGCTGAGCTATTTTTCCCTGACAAACACTTATTCACCACATGAAAGAAACATGCCCAAATAGGTGGCAATTTGTTCATTCTGAACAAACTAAGGGTCCTCAATCCTTCATTATATCCTAATCTCATAAACTCTGCAATTAGTTCCTCTGTTAAAGGTGAGTCTTCAAAATCTGACCTTCTTTGTACATCATCTTTTTCTGGAAGGTTCAGCATTTCTCTTAGTGCAGAGATTGATAAAGTGAATGTTGCTCCACCAATTTCAGACACAAACTTGTTGTCTTCTAACCTAAGATGTCTCCACCATTGTTGAATATACTGAATAGGGACTGTTTTGTTTCTTGTAAACCATTTCCTGTAAGGATGATACTTGAATAACTCCATGATGATTCTGTGTTCAGGCTTAAATCTGCTCTCCTCAAATAATAAAACACAATTATTTTCTGACAATTTTAACCACTCTCCTTCAGGTACAACCCTTTCCACTAAAATTGGTCTATTCGACATAATTGACCCTGCAGCACTCTATTCAGGTTCAACATTTATATTTACCTCATATGCATTTCCTTCTGATTCAGCCATTTGTTCATCTTCTTCATTAATTTCATCATTTCCTAATGCTTCTTCCTCAACAGGTCGATTTTGCACTTCATCATTATCCGAATCGGATGAATCCATCAAATACTTAGTAGAATGCAGAGATATTTGACCACTTTTTCGAAATCCATACATGATTTAAGAAGAAAACAAACTCAAAGAACTCTGGATTGATTCGTATCTCACTTTTCACTTTAGAATTTGAAAGAATTTGAAATAGAGATTTTATGACCTATTTAAAATCCGCGAAGTTGAAAGGTTTGACGGAAAAGCGAAATCAACGTTATAACGGAGTCAATACATTTGAAAAGCCACAGAGGATTTAAATGAAATGTGTGGCATAATCAACCAAATATGAAGCTGACACGTGTTAGTGGATAGAAATTTGACTCAAATCAAAGAGCTGAATAACACGTTCAGTAGATTTGACTATCCTTTATCAGAGATCTGATTGTTCTACTCAGAGTTCTGATACCATGAATCAGAAGAATTTTGCCTTGTAACCAAAATTTATTTAAAATCAACTTCTGACAAATGTAAAACTTTTAGTTATTCAGAAGAGGTTTGAAGAGATAGAAACACATTTTATCATCATAATGTTGTTCACAAAAATAATGATTTAAAGAAAATCATTTAAAATCTTATATCTGAATATGAAAATGTTTGATATTCAGATATAGTTTGAACAAGAGAAAAAAATTTATCATTAAAAGCTTGTTCATCTTAGAATGATCAGAGATAAGAAATGAATACAAACCTTTTTAGCATCATGATATGATTTCCAAAAGATTTTGATGCTCCCCCTTGACTTTAGCATGTACTTGACCATGTATGATACATAAAGATGTGATAGAAAAAGAATAAAAAAAAACTAATCCACAAGATTGAAGTATTTGTATTTCTCAAAAATTAATTTTTGAAAGTAAGATTTCTGAAGTATTGATTCAGAATATCTGATCTTAAGACTCAGTTCTGAATTCAAGACTCAGAAGTTCTGAACTCAAGACTCAGAAGTTCTGAACTCAAGACTCAGAAGTTCTGAACTCAAGACTCAGAAGTTCTGAATCCAAGACTCAGAAGTTCTGAACTCAAGAGTCAGAAGTTCTGAACTCAAGAGTCAGAAGTTCTGAATACACTACTCAGACAATTTTTACTTGGAAAAAATTAACAATTTATTTTTAAGAAACACAAATATTTTCAATTAGTCAGATTAAGCATTCCTATTTTACATATGAGAAAAGAGAACCTTTTGTGATCAAGAGGCTTTGTGAATAAATCAGCCAATTGATACTTTGTATGCACAAAGTGCATCTCTATAGTTCCTTTTTCCACATAGTCCTTTATAAAATGATACCTCACATCTATGTGTTTAGTCTTTGAATATTGAACAGGATTCTGAGTAATAGCAATTGCACTTTCTGAGTCACAATAGATGGGAATTTTGTTGAGCTGATATCCATAATCCATGAGTTGTATTCTCATCCACAAAGTTTGAGAGCATGCAGCAGCAGCAGCAACATACTCTGCCTCAGCAGTTGAAGTGGATACACAATTCTGTTTCTTTGATGCCCAACTCACTATCTTGTCCCCCAAAAAATGACAAGCACCAGAAGTACTTTTTCTGTCCAACTTACTTCCTGCATGATCAGCATCAGTGAAAGCAGTAAATTTGAAGTCAGTTTCTTTTGGATACCATAATCCTAGATCAGGTGATCCTTTGAGATATCTTAAAATCCTCTTGACAGCCAACATATGTGATTCTTTTGGGTTAGATTGAAATCTAGCACAGAAACAAGTAGAAAACATGATATCTGGCCTACTTGCAGTCAGATAAAGTAAAGATCCAATCATGCCTCATTCAGCTCACCCATCATGCTCATTTCAAATTCAGATGACATGATTTTAGAAAAATTATCACATAATTCTGGACTGGTAGAACCAAATATTATGTCATCAACATAAATCTGAATAAGAATTAAATCATCACCCTGTTTCTTTAAAAACAAAGTTGTGTCAATCTTACCCTTCTTGAACCCTGAAACTAACAAATGTTGAGTAAGAGTGTCATACCAGGCTCGTGGTGCTTGTTTGAGACCATATAAAGCTTTGTCTAAAATATAAACATGATCAGGAAATTCTGGATCAACAAAACCTTCAGGTTGATGAACGTACACCTCTTCATTAAGTTTGCCATTTAGAAAGGCTGATTTGACATCCATTTGATACACCTTGAAGTTCTTGTGTGCAGCATAGGCCAAAAATATTCTGATTGCCTCTATTCTTGCCACTGGTGCAAATGTTTCATCATAATCAATTCCTTCTCGTTGACAGTATCCCTTAGCAACCAATCTTGCCTTGTTTCTAATAACAACACCTGACTCATCCTTTTTGTTTCTGAACACCCATTTAGTTCCAATAATAGATTTACCTTCAGGCTTTGGAATGAGTCTCCAAACTTTGTTTCTTTCAAATTGGAGCAATTCCTCTTGCATTGCTGAAATCCAATCTGGATCCTCTAGGGCTTCATTAGCTTTCTTAGGTTCAATCACACTTAAGAAACCAGCAAACATTGCTTCATTTGCTGTAGTTGATCTGGTTTTTACTCCTGCTGATGGATTACCTATTACTTGATGAATAGGATGATTTTTAGTCCATTTATTTGCACTAGGAAGCACATCAATCTCTGAAAAATTGTTGTTTGTATCATTCTCATCAATGATTGCTTGTAATTCTGAGCTGTCCCCTTGTTCTGATATATGTGTATCCAAGTTTGGATTCTGAGCAGTAAAGTCAGAATTCTGAGTGACTTATTCAGAGTTCTGAATACAAGGATCAGAATTCTGAGTACAAGGTTCAGAATTTTCACCACTTGTATTTATCAAATTTGGACATTCCTCAGATGGACCTTTATCAGGAATTACAGTTGATTGAACTATTTCTGGAGTTCTATTTTTCATCTCTTTTACCATCTTTGGATTTTCATATTCTGCATAAGAATCAGAGATTAGTTCTAGAAAAGCATCCTTAAACAGTAAATTGAGTTCTGAACAAATAGGATTAGAATTTGTATCAGAAGTCATTCTTGTCTTGTTCAGCATGAGTTCTGAATTGTCTTGTTCAGAAGTCTTCATTCTGGCTTCATCAAATGTTACATTAATGCTTTCCATCATCCTCTTGGTTCTTCTATTGTAGATTCTGAATACTTTGGAAGTTAATGAATAACCAACAAAGTATCCTTCATCTGCCTTTTTATCAAATTTGGCAAGATTTTCTCTGTCTTTAAGAACATAGCATCTGCAACCAAAAACATGAAAGAATTTGATTAATGGTTTTCTTTTATTTATCAGTTCATAAGCAGTCTTATTCAATCTTTTATTGATTAAAGTTCTGTTATGTGTAAAGCAAGCAGTTGCAATTGCTCAGCCCATAGGAAAGTTGGAAGATTTGAATAGGCCAACATGGTTCTTGCAGCTTCAACTAGAGTTCTGTTTTTCCTTTCAACAACACCATTTTGTTGAGGAGTTCTGACAGCAAAGAAATTGTGAGAAATCCCAGAACTTTCTAAAAAATTCTGAAGTGTCTCATTTCTGAACTCTGTTCCATTATCACTTCTGATATTCTGAACTGGAAGTTGTAAGAAAACTTGAATTCTTTTGATAAAGTTTATCAAAGTAGTAGCAGCTTCTGACTTGGCCCTTAAGAACTCAACCCATGTGTATCTGGAATATTCATCAACAATTACAAGCATATATTTCTTTCCTCCCATAGATTGAACTGAAATAGGACCACAAAGATCAGTATGAATCATTTCTAATGGTGCTTTGCAAGATGAGTCCATTTTTAATTTGTGAGCACTCTTTTTCATCTTGCCCATTTCACAAGCTGAGCATAATGATTCTTTTTCAAATTTAATCTTTGGTAAACCTTTAACCAGATGTTTTGCAACAAGATTATTAAGATCTTTGAAGTTTAAATGAGAACATCTTCTGTGCCACAACCAGCATTCATTTGCAGTTGAGTTTGATAAAAGACAAACAAGATTTAATGTTTGTAATTTTGAAAAGTTAACCACAAATAAATCCATATGTCTTTTGGCCCAGAAGACTTTAATGTCTTTCTCAGTTAAAATCATGCAACCTGTTATTTGGAACTTGATTTGACAAAGACTGTCTAAAAACTGACTTATGCTGAAAAGATTATGTTGTAATCCTTCAACATAGAAAACTTTTTGAATTGTCAGATCTCCTTTTGTTAAATCCCCATAGCCTTTAACTTGACCTTTGCTGTTATTTCCAAAGTTTACTGCTCCTCCAGTCTTTTTTGTGAAGTTTGATAGAAAAGACTTCTGACCTGTCATGTGTCTTGAAGCTCCTGAATCTAAAAACCACACATGACAGCCCTGCAAAAACAATCAGTTAGTTTTAGGTACCCATTTTGGAATGGGTCCTTCTTTGTTAGCTTTGTCATCTGATTTAACAAAAGTGTCTTTTACTTTCCACTCAAAATCTTACTTTAAACACCATTTGCCTTGAACTTTTATGAAGTCAGAACATTTTATGTTCACAAATTTGTTCACTTTCTTCTTGAAAGTTGTAAATTTGGATGTTGCAATGTTCTCAACTTTTTTTTCTTTCACATTAATCACTTTTTCATTCTTTCTTTTGATTTTAACTTGAGAATTCATTTCTTTTGTCTTTTCTTTTCTCTGAGTTTGAGGAACAGAAACATTCTTCTTTTCTGTATTCTGACTATCTTTTCTTATGAATGAAACAGATGTTATTGTGATTGGACATTTCTGAGAGTATTGAAAAGAATTACTTCCACATTGAACACAAATGAGATTTTTCTTTGCAAGTAACAGCAAATCAGTACCATAAGTCTTTTCATTGTTATTGCTTTCTTTCAAAGTACATGTGCATTTATTACAAAAACTATGTGCTTTCGGTACAGAAGCAGATTTCAATCCAATCTTCTCAAAGACTCTTTTCATATCATCTTTCCTTTTGCTTTCCTCTTTTTCTGAAAAAAATTCAACTTATTTGTGTTAGAGAATGAAGTATATGATTCACCTTTTTCATATGTACTTGATTCATTAAAGAATTTCTCATTTTCTTTTAGAGCATTTATCTTGAAAAGATCATATTCAACTTTCAGTTTCTCAAGCTCTGTTATTTTCTGAATAAAGACACTCTCTTCTTTTAAAGCTTTTTCAAGTCTAACATCCACTTCACAGTAGTCATTTTCAAGTTCATCAAAAGTTTTCATTAAGTCCTCAAGTTCTTGACTTACAAGACTAAATCTCTTTTCAAGTTCTAGAAATTCTTCTGACTTTGTTTCTGAATTTTCAGTTAACTCAGAATTCTGACTCTTTGAATCAGAATTCTGATTAATAGAATCAGATTTCTGACCTTCAGAATCAGAAAACTGATAAGAACAATCAGAATTCTGATTAGAAGATTCAGATTTCTGATTGACTGTTTCAGAAACCTTACTAGTATCAAATATACTTTCTATGTCAGAATAAGAAAAACTTTGTTGTTTATTTTTGTAACTGACATTTAAAGAGTCATATTTGAATTTAGTATCATTGTATTTTGGTTTCTCTTCTTTTGGTTTAGAAATTTCTTTCTTAACTTTTTCTTCTGAAACATCTGACTTTTCTGTTTTTGACTCAGAAACTATTTCCTTGGTCTTTTTAGAACTTGATTTTGGTAAGCTGTCAGAACTTGTGATAGAACTTGCAGGTCTTATAAACACTTCAACAACTTCTGGAATTTTTGGTTTAGGAACATGAAGCTTCTCAAAATCATACAAGTTTACTGGAGCTCTTTTTAAAACAACATTTTCTTCCAAACCCAATCCTTTCTTTGGATTATAAAATCTTGTATCTTTTACATTAATTGTTAGAAGATTTAATGTTTGCTGAGTCTGACCTCTTTTCAAGTTAAGATCTTCTAATTCTTTGATTTTGGTGTATAAATTCTTTCTTTCCTCAAATAGCATATTAAACTTTATTTGTAAATCACCATTTTCATCCTTAACTTTTGAAAGCTCAATTTTTAATTCAGAAAGGTTTTTCAACAATTCATAATTTTCAGTTTTAATTTTATGTTTCTCAACCTCAGATTCCTCATATTGTTCTTTTATTACCTCTTTTTCAATTCTGAATTTGTTAACTAGATTTATTTCTCCTTTAATTTGTTTTCTTAGTTTAACAAATTCAGTTTTCATTTCACCAATTTGTGTCATTAAGTCTATTTCAAGTGCAGAATGTACCTCAGCGGATTACTCATAATCAGCATCTTCAAAGTCAGAATCATCCTCATTCTTCATTTTTGCCATATAACTCTGCATCTGTGAAAATTGAATGCAGTCATCTTCATCTGAAGTGTAATACAACCAATTTTCTTGTTCAGCTAATAATGCCACTTCATCATCTCTTTTCTTTGCTAGCTGAGCCTTTTTGGTGTAGTACTCATAATCTTTCACAATTTTCACTTTGCAATCCTTTGCAAAATGGCCAGACTTTCCACACTTGAAGCACAGATTCTTTTATTTTCTTTCTTCCTATTCTTCTCTATTTTCTTCCCTTCTTTCTTCCTTCTTTTCATACTTACTCTCTCCTCTCTCTTCTCTTTTCTTGAAATCTGAATTTCCCTGCTCTTTCCTGTTCTTGCCCTGAAATTTTCCTTTTCCATACCTCTTGTTGAAAGTGTTAGTCAACAAGGCCAACTTTTCAGCAATTATTTTAATATCTTCATCTTTTTCTGATCCCTCTTCCTTATCAGACTCCTCCAGATTTGGTATCTCAGATAGATACACAGTCTTCTTGGGTGTTTTAACAATTTTGGACTTTGATAGAAAGATAACTGTTATGCAACATTCTTCTTTTCTTCAACCACAATTTTAACAGAGTCCTCATGCTGATTTAGTACACAAAATAGATCATTGAGATCTTCTTCACACATATCCTTATTCATTTGTAGACTTATAGCAAATGATGACCATTCAGAGTTTAGACTGTTCAGAAATTTGTAGTTTATTTTTGACTTTGTCTTTTTCAGCCCATTTCTTCTCAAATCATTCAGTATAGTACAGAATTTACTATATGTCTGAGTCAAGCTTTCAGATTCTTTAGCCTTGAACCTTTCATAAGCATTTATGCTTTGATTTAACTTTGCTTGTATCGATCTGACAGTTCCTGACATCTGTCTTTCCAGTTCATCCCACATTTCCTTGGCGGATGATCCACTGTCAATTCGATTTAGAACTTCATTCGGAACAACCAATGTCATCAATGTGATTGCTCTTTTGTCTATAGCATGCCTATTTTTCTGTTCTGCTGTGTATTGAGAATAATTCTTCTTCACCCTTGTTGCTGGAATTTCTGGAGTTGTCTCTGTTTTAGGGGTAGCAGCCACATCGATATAGACTTCGATAGGACCTTCTCGGATTGATACCATTAGATTTTCATCTATGTTATCCAGGAATTGGATCATTCGAATTTTCCATTGCTGGAACTCTACAGGTATTAGAACAGGTGGCTTTGTTTCAGATCCCATAGAAATTTGAATTTCTTGATCGAAAGACACCAATTAATTCAAGAATTGCCAAGAATTTAAGAATTATAACTAGCAGCGGAATCGATTTTTGAACGAATCAAGAAATCTTCAAGAAATTTATCAATAAACCATCGCGATCACGATCTTGAACAAATTTGTTTGTTGAGAAGCTCTGATACCAATTGTAAGTCCAGGATTTACTCTTACAATCAATATATCAATCTATGAACCAGTAATTGAGAAGTAATATGATCAAGCCCAATTGTATTCAATGAAGAACAGAATTACAGATCTTAGAGAGAGAGTATCTCAAAGATTACAAAAGATGAATACAAATATATTCGGGAAAATCAGTTAGCAATGTAGTGCTAACCACTATATATATACTGCAACGGAAATATTAAAGCTACAGTACAAATATGAAAGACTAATAGGAACAATACACGTGTCCTAATTAGTTAACTAAACACCAAGGAAAGTATCTAGTTATAAGTTCTGAACAGGTTGTTCAGAACTTCTGAACATTCATCTGATTAGGCATATCAGAACTCTGACTCTTCTCTTCAGACTTCTGACTCTTCTTCTCAGACTTCTGACTCTTCATCTCAGACTTCTGTACTTGGCAATCTTTCAAAGCAATTCTTCTGAGCCTTCTTAGTCAGAACTCTGACCCTTCATATCAGAACATCTGAGCCTTCTCATCAGATCTTTAACACTTGGTTTATTGACAAAACTCAGATCTAACAGAATCCTCAGAGAATGATGAGGACACCAAAGCTGAGGATAACGAAGACCTCGACCTACAAGAATATGAACCATCTTCATCCCCAAAAGATGATGATGATGACGATGATGATGATGAAGGCTTCGTATTCCAGCCGAAGGAAAAGAGAGCCCCTGCTCAAAGGGGTCGTCTTCAACGAACCAGGAGAGGGGACCAAAAATAAATCTCCAGCGAAAGCACCCAACCAAGGAAAACAAAAAGGCCTCGCTGAGGACAACCTGGCTATTTTACTCAAGAAGCCAGTTTGTCAGGTATGTTACATTTTATTTCCTGACACTGCATCCCTCCTCAATCCATTCTTGTTGATCCAAACCCTCAGTGATTTGATAATGACTCTTTAAACACTTAGTGAAAATTATAAGTAACCAACATGTATTAGAGTTTCACTATCGCTGATAAGTACTATGACTCTACAGTACCGCTGATAGGAACTCTCGCTCTTAAACTTTAATATTCAACGAACACTGTTCACCATAAAGCTTTGAGCCTGTTCAGTACTTTTGGTGATCGCTGATAGTTTAGTTGTTTACTTATGATCCCTGAAGACAAGTTTCACGTCAACAAAGGTTCTACGCTGAAGTCGAAGATCAA
Source organism: Saussurea involucrata (assembly GCA_033807775.1). Classification (NCBI taxonomy): domain Eukaryota; kingdom Viridiplantae; phylum Streptophyta; class Magnoliopsida; order Asterales; family Asteraceae; genus Saussurea; species Saussurea involucrata. The sequence goes on from CM066320.1 coordinate 70,364,387, forward strand.
GCCCAAGAACCAGCGACAAGTCTACTAATGAACTAATGTGGATATCAACAAAGCAAGACCTGTCCACTCAACGTGAAGTTTTAAGTAGAAGACTTCAGCGATCGTTGAGCTTTATCATTCGCTGATAAAGAACTGTTCAACGAACGCTGATCACGAGGTCTACTCTACAAGTTACTTTTGTTTTTCCCCTTGCACGTCTCCATACGAAATGTCAGAACGGACATCCCTTTTGTCCAGAATCGTACAACCAACTCTGATTCTACACTGTGCACCATGCGGCTACTAAAGTTGTCTACAAAGGTCAATACATGCAACCACTCAGCTGCTGCCACGAGTAAAGTAGTACTGCCATGCATTAAATGCATGCAATATATAAGAAGAACCCTACTTCAGGATTGAAGTGCTCGGCCATCTTCTTCTTTCTCTCTTAGTGTTAGAATATTATTCGTAATATTCTTATCTCCTTTCTGTCTTAATTCTAGTGTAAGAAACTTAGTGTTCTTAACTTGTTTAGATTAGGCTTAGTCCTTAATCTTGTTCCGCAACAAGTTGTAAATTGTTTGATTATATCAATAAACAATTTATAAAGTAAAAATCTGTGTGTTTGTATTCAACACCCCCCCCCCATTCTACAAACTTGTATAACCCTTCGGGACCAACAAGCGGTATCAGAGCGGATTTATTTAATCTCATAAACAAGATCTTGTCTATACTAATCTTTTCTCTTCCTTGCTATTTCTTAAAATGGCCACCAACACAAACACAAATTATATTGATAATGGTTCTCGTGCTAAACCACCTAGATTCTCCAGAGATAACTTTAATCTATGGAAAAATAGGATGATACTCTTCTTAGAAGGTGTAGACCCAACTATACCTTATTACATCGAAAATGGTCCATACATCCCTGTCAGAATTGATCCTGAGGTTCCAGCCGCTGAGAATAGAGCTGCTATTCCAGAAAGATTGGTTCCAAAGGAAATTCATATGTGGACTGATGAAGATAAGAAGAAAGTGGCTCTCGACACCAAAGCCAGATCCATTATTTCCATGGCTCTTCTGACGAAGTCTACCATTCCGTCATGAATCTGAAAACCTCCAAAGCCATGTGGGACACAATGTGTGTTCAATAAGAAGGTACTTCTGAAGTCCAAGACTCACGAAAGATCAACCTGGTAAGACAATACGAAAGCTTCATTTGTGGTAAGAATGAATCTCTCTCTGAAGTACACCAACGTTTTAACTGTTTAATAATAGATCTGAAAACCGTTGGTAAGGAATATTTTTAACTTTGAACTTCTAACAAAGTTCTTAGAATGTTTACCTGAAAGCTGGGACAGTTATTCAATGTGTCTCAAGCTGTCAAAGGATCTAAAATCTATGACTCTTTCTACCTTATATGGCACGATGCTTAATCATGAGCAATCGAGTCATCTTAAGAAGAATCTTGTAAAAGATTCTAAAAGCACCCCTGTTGCTTTAATCTTAGAGTCTCCTTCCACTCAGCGATCTACTATCACTATCACTGAGTTGGAGACTAACTATGAATGCTCTTCAGATCCTGACTCTTCAGATCTTGATGAATCTATGGCTCTCCTTTCCAATAAGTTCAGGAGATTCGCCAAAAAGAAAAATTTCAGAAAGAACAAACCTCTTGCTATTACTGATAAGCCTAGATCATCAACCCCTATTGATAAGGCTACTGCTACTTGCTATAACTGTGAAAAGATAGGACATTTTGCTATCGAGTGCAGGTCAAAGAAAGTTTTTAGAAACTCAGCTTTCTCCAAGAAATCCTCTAACCCCAGGTCTACAGATGACAAGTACCAAAAGCTGAAAGAAAGGTACGCAAAGCTGAAAGGATTTAAGAAGAAAGGCAAAGGCTTGATGGTTGATTATGATTGGGCTGCTTCTGATGAAGAAGAATCATCTGACTCTGAAGATGATGATGAAGCCAATCTATGCCTCATGGTCAAACTTGAAGATGGGGAAGAAAATTCTGACATTCCCTCTACTTCAAACTCTGCTACTAAGGTATCACCTTCTTTCTTTACCAATATTTCAAATATTGATGAAGCTGATAGTCTTCGAAAGATCGATCTCTTGACTATGAGTTTATATGACGCCATGGATGGCAAAATTGTTGTTGAAAATCAAAATATTGATCTCGCTGAACAACTTAAAAATTGTCACGTTCAAATAGAAAAGCTTTCTAAAATTGAAGAAGACTTGAAAGATCAAGTTCATATAAATCAACTAGTCAAAATCGAGCGCGAATAAGCTATCGCTGCATTAAAAGCTGAAAAAGCTATTGTTGAAGGACGGTATAAATCCTCAACAACGATCACTGAGATACTCAAGTCTCAGATTCCTTTGAGTGACAAACGTGGTCTTGGTTACAAAGCTGAAACTAAAGAACCAATCACTGATAATTCCATGCTTAAGTTTGGAATGTTTGTCTCCTCTATCCCTGACACTTCATCTTCTCAGTGTTCCTCTTCGAAAACTCCTATCCTTGAGGAAATCTCTACCTTAGTTTCTAAAGGTAAAGAGAAAATTATTTATCCAAAACCTCAGAAAGGTACCTTTGTACCTAAGCTGAATGTGTCTAAAGCTTCAGTGACTTATCCATCTACTTTTAAGAACAAGATCCCTGGATTTATTCAACGATCTACTCCTAGACTTTAAGTGGATATTATTGGTAAGAAATCTGAAGAACAAATAGTTCCTCCCATTTCCAATGCCAAAGGTATACTTGGTACTGGCCCTGCTCACTTGAAATTAACGGCCAATCATGCAAATGGTCCTAAAGCTACGTTTAGCTATAGGAAATGTTAACACTGTGGACTTACAAATCATGTTGCTAGTAAGTGCCCCACAGCCACCAAAGCTGAAAAGATAGGTAAGGTGAAGATCAATGCTCCCAAAGCAAAGAAGACCACTGAGGTTAAGAAATTAACCAAAGTGAAAACTGACAAAGCTGAATCTTCAAAGGCTGCGAAGAATGCTGAACCTTCCATCTCCTCTACTCCCACTTACAAGTGTGTACACATGATGAAATGGTTACCCAAGTCAAACTAATCTTCCTTGTTTGCAGGTTAAGAAAGGTATCTGGTATCTCGATAGCGGATGCTCTAGACACATGATTGGTAAGAAGAACCTGCTCACTGAATATAAGGAAGAGAAGGGTCCCTCTGTGACCTTCGGTGGAAATGGAAAAGGCTATACCCGAGGGTTTGGTGTACTCTCTAATGGTACAACAACCTTTGGAAGAGTTGCATATGTTGAGGGATTGAAGCATAATCTTCTAAGCATAAGTCAGCTATGTGACAAGGATAATAAAGTGATATTCACTAAGGAATCCTGCTTTGTCACTGACAAAAGGGAGAAGATAGCTATCAGCGGTTATCGTTTGGAAAATGTTTATGTAATAAACATGGACTCAACAACCACTGAGAACTCCTGTTTATTCTCAAAAGCCTCATCTGATGCCAACTGGTTATGGCATAAGAGGCTCTCCCATCTAAACATCGAGACACTGAATACTCTTTCCTCTAAGAGTTAGTCACTGGTCTACCTCCACACCCATACGCCAAGGAGTCCTTATGTTCAGCGTGTGAGAAAGGAAAGCAGAGCAAAGCAAGCTTCAAGTCTAAGCAAGTTTCCTCAGTGTCATCTCCTCTACAACTTCTCCATATAGATTTGTTTGGCCCTGTTAACAAACAATCCATCGCTGGAAAAAAATATACGCTGGTCACAGTTGATCAATTCTCTCACTATACTTGGGTAATGTTTCTCCATTCTAAGAGTGACACCCCTGAAGAACTCATCACTTTTGTCAGGAAAATGGAAGTCCTGAACAACATGACCGTTCGCTCAATAAGGAGTGATCATGGAACTGAATTCAAAAATAGTTCTCTTGATTCCTTTTTTGAAAGCAAGGGTATTTCTCACAACTTTTCTTCAGTGAGAACAACGCAACAAACCTCTTGATGAGACAAGATTCAACTTTCTCATCAGCGAGCTTGGAATGCTGAACTTTGAAGAGTAAAATCTTCAGCAGTTCACATTTTATCAGTGATAACAATGAACTTATATAACCCATTTCTATCACTTTCTCTCTGAACAAAATTGATTCGCTGATATCAATGTATGTCTTCTTTACTCGCTGACGTTCTCCTAGAACTAAAATATTTCAAAACATATTGCATCGCTGAATATCTCTTCCTTATCAGCGATACTTTGAAATTTCTAAAACAAACACTGATATTTCTATTCAGTGCTTCATGTTTTCAAAATGTCCCTGAGTTTTCAAAACCCTCAGATACATCCTAAAATATGAAAGGATGTTTGTGACGTAATCAAACGGATAAACCCTGGCACGTTCTTTTTCTGACCAACGTTTGCACATTTCATTTTCCATCCAATCAAATGCAAACACGTGTCCGTGTCATCATGAAAAAAATTTCCCGCTCATAGTTTTTCTCTCTCTACTCTCACTATATAAACCCATTCGAGTTTATATTTTTCCTTTATGTGAACAACTTCTTCTTCAAGAAAAGAATTACTGTTGCATTGTGAACTCAAGTTTCCAGAAACTGTTCATCTTCTTCTTTGACAACATGGTTAATATTCTTATTATGTACCTGTTTTAACTTGTTTCTGATCTTGTCTTTGTTTTCAAATGATCAAACAAAAGAACTTTTTAAAATGAAATCATTCTTTTTTCATGATTTTATGAACACAACCTTCATGGTTGTTCTTCAAGTTTAAAACAATATCTTAAACTTGTTCTTAATATGTTTTTTTTTTCAGAATCCTATTTTATATATAAAAAGTATAAAAAAAGGAAACTGGAAAACAAGACTCTCACTGGTTTTTGTCTCTTTTCGTCAAAACTAGAAAACCATAATCTTCATTAAGACATCTTTGGTCTGAATGAAATGGACAAAACTCAACAACATCTTATTGGAAAATCTTTCCACATTAAGACATTGTTCTTTATCTTTTCTTCATGTTTATATATGTTAAACAGAAATGACATCTACCACTGATACTCCTGGTACCTCAACTCCTACTGCTGCTGAGAAAGTGGTTCTCACCAAGGCTCCTCAGGTCAAGTTCAAACTTGATAAGGTTACATTCCAACACAACAACCACTATGCGCTTTTCGATTTTCCTCCGAAGAAACAAGTCAGGCATCTGAATGATGCTGTGAATTTTCTCAAAACCTGTTAGCTTTAATTAGCTCCTAATTAAATGAATGTTTTATAAAGATATTTTAATGTTTTAGATATTTTCTTATAGATATTTACTTAGATATTTTATATAGATATTTTAGATATTGTCTAGATTTTAGATATCTTAAATATCTAAATGTGTAAATGGCCCTATATAAGAGGTGTCCATAGTCTTATTTCAAGAAGTGAGAGATATGGAAAGCACACAAAAACACACATAGACTAGTTTCTTATGAGAGTCGTTTCATGTTTAGTGTGGTGTTCTTCAACATTTCTCCTCTCCATATTTAATCATCAATGAATATGAGATAAGTTTCTTTATGATTGTTCTTCATGTATATCTTATCTCTATATTTAAATATGGACATTATATTTCTTCTATTGTTGCTCAAAAATGGGATCAACAATTGGTATCAGAGCCGATTGAAGAAACTTTTCTTCAAAATCGATCATCTATGCAACAATGGAAGTTTTAGATGGTTTAGTTTCTGATATACTTCATGTGTGTGTTTTTTATTCTTTCTCATTCATTGGTTTTATTTGACAAGCACTAAGTAGATGGTTGATCTATGATCTCATCCTTGTGTGTGCTTAAGTCCATAGCAATTCTTTCTGCATCTTGGTAGTAAGGTTGTTGATCTTTGTTTGATCTGACCTTTATTTTCAAGATTGGACTATCTTTGATCCAGATTTTGTTTGTCTTCCGCTGCTCATAAACATTTATATATGGATAACAAAATCATTTGGGTCTTGAGAAAGTTGTTTGAGAAAGATTTGATGTTTTGTTACATGTTCAAAGTCTGATCTGAAACGTTTTTTAAAACTTTGAGTTCTTCTAATTAGTTTTCTGACTTGATCAATTAGAGATCGAATTATTTGCACTCACGGTTTTAAAAATTATATGAAGATCGTCTTATCTTTTACATCAAATCAGATTTAATGACAGATTTGCGCTGCTGTATTAAACTGATCATATCTCACTCATAAAAACACCGATTGATGCGATTCAAAAGACTCTGGATTCCTAAGATACAGATGAACAGATTTAGTGTTTTGAGAATTCAGAGATTCTAAATTTATAAGGGTCATATGCATCGTTGAAGTAGACAACAGTGTGCTGATGGAAAGCTGATGGACAGATCTGCGCGACTGTGGTAAAACAACCATATCTTTGTCGTACGAGCTCGAAAAGAGATGATTCAAGATGATCTGAACAGCTAACAAACAAATTCAAGTTGTTTGTGTTTTGAGTTTTTGCAAACTCCAGAGGTAAAATGGTCTAAATTAGTGTCAAAGTAAGTGTAAACACTTCTGCCAAGCCTCTGCCGCACACGACCAAGCTTCTGCCGCACGCGACCAAGCCTCTGCCGCACATGACCAAGCCTCTGCCGCACGCGACCAAGCTTCTGCCGCACGCGACCAAACCTCTGTCAGCCACGACTAAACCTCTGCCGAGCAGAGACAACCTCTGTCGAGCCACGACGAAACCTCTGCCGCCAAACCTCTACCAAGCGGCGACCAACCTCAACCAAGCAACGACCAAACCTCTGCCGAGCAGCAAACAACCTCTGTGGTACAGTTCATCACAGAGCCTCTGTGGACAGAACCTCTACGATCGAACCTCCGAGCCCGATTTTTGGTTACTTGCTGTCAGCTTTGCGCCGCTTCAGAAAAATGCGCATAACTTTTAACTCGGTGCTCCAAATTACTCGATTCCAGTGGCATTGGAAAGATTATTCACAGATGCACGACTTTGATGTTTTGAGTTTTCTCAAATTATGTGTGCTGATATGCCAAACTCAGCCTCAAAGTCTGCTGCAAGGTGCTGGACCGAAAGCATCGCTTTTCACTCATGCTCTTTCCGCTTTCAAGAACGGTGTTCTCTCAATGGTTCTTCATGGTGTCAAGCTACATTTGTCACATTTTAAATGTCACTCCATCCTCTGTTATTCACGTTTAAAGCTCGGTGGATGAGCCTACATTTGAGGGGGAGCACATGATGCTTTGAAGACTTGAAGAACGGAACATCAAAGGTTCTAAAGAAAGCAAAGGGGAGACTACAAGATGATGCTTTCTTTATAAAACATTAGGGGGAGATTGTTAGCTTTAATTAGCTCCTAATTAAATGAATGTTTTATAAAGATATTTTAATGTTTTAGATATTTTCTTATAGATATTTACTTAGATATTTTATATAGATATTTTAGATATTGTCTAGATTTTAGATATCTTAAATATCTAAATGTGTAAATGGCCCTATATAAGAGGTGTCCATAGTCTTATTTCAAGAAGTGAGAGATATGGAAAGCACACAAAAACACACATAGACTAGTTTCTTATGAGAGTCGTTTCATGTTTAGTGTGGTGTTCTTCAACATTTCTCCTCTCCATATTTAATCATCAATGAATATGAGATAAGTTTCTTTATGATTGTTCTTCATGTATATCTTATCTCTATATTTAAATATGGACATTATATTTCTTCTATTGTTGCTCAAAAATGGGATCAACAAAACCTGCTGCTTATCTACAGCCCTAACTACCGTACCCCCTGCTCATAAATTCCTCTTATCTCAGTTCTGGTATACTGCCAGACGAGCTCAGGTTCCTTCACCCAAAGACCCAAAGAAACTCGTGGATACCATCCTCTGTGACAGCAAATTTGGAACCACCAAAATCAACCCTGCTATTATTAGGCGTTCACTAAACCTCCTTGCCGCTACCAAAGAAAAACCCTTTGTTTCTCTCCCAAACCCAAAGAAACATGCTGATAGGGAAACAATCATTGCATTCTTTGATGCAATGACGTACGTATGGGGAACAGGGGGAGATGAAAAACCCGAGAAGAAGCCGACCACAATCAAAAAGTCCATGATGCCAAGCGAGATGAACTTCATCTTCGCCCACCTGATAAGCTACATGACAGAGACGACCGACTCCTCTGACCAAGCCGCTCAACCTCAGCAAGCCATGGGCTATGCTCTGCTGAAATGTCTCCATGTTGACTGGGCCTCGATCATCTACAATGATCTTGCATTCAGAGTGGACATGGCTGATAAACCATCTTGTGTTCCATACCCCCGATTCATCAGCGCCGTCTTTCAAAAAGGACTCGGGGATAAATACCCAAAAGAGGGTGATCTGAGACTCTCTCAGGTTGACCCTAAGGTGCTAGACTTCATCCCCATGCCAAACGAGGTACGTCTCTCTGATCTCTTATCTCTTCTAAATCCTACTGCTTCTACTTCTGCAGCTCCCTCGGCAGAAATCCCCACCGCTGATACCCAGGCTGCACCCTCCACTCCTTCTCGTAAAAGGAAACACTCTACTAGCCAACTTGAATCCGTAAGGATCAAGAAAACCAAGGAGCAACCCTCCAAGCCATCAACGGCTGAAGACTCCACGACTCATCTTGTACAAGAGTCGCTGGATAGTTTCGTGGTACGCTCTGCCACAGCTGAAAAATCCACCCCTTCTATCCAAACCTCAGCATCTCTAAACGTTGATGTTATAAACTTGGAACTGAACCCACCTCCTTCAGCCTCTCTATAGACTGAAGTGATTCTCAGCGGATCCAACGCTGAACCCCGCTCCCAACCAATTTTCTCAACATTTGTTCCTCCCATCATTTCTTTTGACACTCCACCAATTTTCCCACCGTTCTCAGGAACGCCCGTCATCATACATGACTCAGCTGCTGTTACTCTACATATGATGATGGATGCAAATATAGGATATGCAGGCACCTCCATGCGCCAAGGCACTCTCGAAGACGACATGGAACACTACTCAGGTCTACAAGGTTTCGACAACTTTGCAAACCCGCCTGCAGGTATACACAAAACCATACACATTCCTCTCTCTCAACCCCAAACTTCTGAGCTTTCCTCTGTTCATAAGTTATTTACTGTTACAAGTCCTAATTTGGGAGATATTCAACGCTCCCTGAATGATCTGGTGACAAAGGTGGATTCTTACAACACCACTCTCTCCACCAACGCTTCAGCGGTTACAGATGCTGGAGAGAATCTCAAAAAGCTAACCGAGGTTGTTGATAAGAAAGCCTACATTGCTGATCTGCAGAAGGTGGCATGTAGCATTGCTCAGTTTGCTACTACTCTCGCCACCAACTTCACAATCGTCAATGATCTCAACCTCACCAACACCACCCTCGCAACAAACTTCGCCACTCTGTCCAGTGAAGTCACAACACTGAAGACAGAGATGGTAACTCTCCAGGGTGAGGTCTCCAAGGTCAAGGATCCCCTTCAGCAAGTCCTCGATCGCCTGAATACCCCAACATGCGGCCCTTCTCACTTTACTCAGACAGATCGAGAGGATCTTCAAAGACTCGCTCCCTCTATATCTGGCCTAGAAGACAGATCAGCAGTGGTTGAAATATGCATGGGACTCACTGGCCAAGAAGACAGTGATTCTCTTACTGATGCTGATGATACTGTTACCTCCCTACCTCAACATGAGGAAGAGGGGGAGATGGTTCAAGAAGGTCTTCCCCATGCTGATGAAGGGGAGAGAAATAAAACTGAAGTTGCTGCTGCTTCTTCTGTTAAACCTCAGGGAGTTGAAAACCCTGAGGGAACTGAGAAACCTCCCTTTGTATCTGAGGGGGAGCAACTCGAAGAGCAACATAAGGAAGCTGTTGCTGATGTGACCAAACCTTATGCTGACGAGGTCGAATCTAATGAAGAAGAAGATGAAGACGATGAAGCTGTAGACATCTCTGACGACGAACCATCATCAACTCATAAAAATGATGATGATGATGATGACGATGATGATGACTCTTTCTTCGTCGTCCAGCCTATCGTAAAAGCCCAAGCTCAAAAAAGGGTCGTGATAAAAGAACCATTAGGGGAGACGACCAAGACAAAACCTGCAATATCTGAAGCTGATAAAGTCAAAACAAAGGCCTCGCTACAGAAGGCAATCTGGCCATCCTTCAGATAAAGCCAGTTTGTCAGGTACAATATCTCCTCTTCCCTTACTCGGCATCCCTCCTCTATCCCTTCTCAATCTCAGTTCTCCTCTTCATAAAACCTCTATACACTTAACCATATTCTTTTATCTATCTCTTTCATCCCCAACTCTTCTTACATAAACTATCGCTGTGTTTCAGCTAGTCCTCTCCCCTGCTTGAGGATCCAGCTGAAGTCTCCACTGCTGCACCAACAATAATCCCAACCATAAGAGTTGAAGAAATAATCCCGATCTTGGATTTAATGACTGAGACCGATGAACCTGAAGAACAATTTCTCTCTCACAAAAACAGACCTTCCTTAGCTCCTTAAAAGCTAAGTGAAGAGGATCAAAAAAAGGGAGAAGAAATAATCAAGAAGTTCGAGGATCAGCGAATCATCCTCCCTCGCTCCAAAGTTCCTGTTCCTAAAAAGTTCAGAATATCAAAGAAGGAGTTCGCTGATAACCTCAGAGCTTAAAGGTTACTCGCCGAAACAAAGGAAGCTGAAGAAAAAGATAAGGCTCTCGCCATTCAGCTTGCCCAACAATCGGTGAAAGACCCCACACTGAAAAGAACTCCCATAGAAGTCCAACGTCAGTTGTGGGAAGACGCCCAGAAGATCGTTGAAGAAAAGACCAAGGTATCTGATTCTACTTTGAAATGGTGCAAAGAAAGGCTCAACTATCGATCTCGACCATCCAGAATCAACAAGGTACTTATCAAGGGAAAATCGACCATAGACGTTCCTGTCGTTGAAGTTGACATATTCAGAGAAGACGGTTCCATGCAACACATCTATGCTGATACAATCAAGAAGTTCGGTCTCTCTGAATGGTTGGAGATGCGAATACCCATTCAGCGATCTCGCTCAACATATAAGAGCCATGTCGAGAAGATTATAAATTCTCGGATCGACATGGTTTCTTCTGCTGTGGATATTCCTCCTCCCACTCCTCTTGCAACTCAACGAAGAAGGGCCTCTGGAAAGAAAAAGATAATACCTTCAGATTTAGGTCCTCCTATCCAGAACGAAACATGTATTGGTTTCTCACGTGCTGAAGTACTTGGTCCTGAACCTGACCTCTCAGCGCTTGACACCTCTCTGCCTCCTGGTGAACAATTCATCCCCGGAAAAGTCATAAGCGAACCCTATGGGATATTCTTTCGTGACTATGATGGACGTCAACGTTTTCAATGCCTCTCTGAGCTTCCCATTACTCCCATCGAACATCTCCGGGATCTCATCTATTGGTGTGAATTCAGACGCGATCTTCAGCCACGAAATCAGGGAGAAACTGTCCCTGACTGGATGATCCCTACAACAAAGACCCTTGATGAACTTCTCATTAAGGAAGAACCTTTTGAAGATTGATAGGATTTCCTTGTATTTCTTCTATCTTTATCAGCTAATATCTTTTGTACTTGTAAATTTATTTGTTGTACTTGTAATTTTTCCACTTCCCCTTGTAACCTTTACGAAGTTCAAAGAAAAATTTCAGCGAATGTACTTTACTCCATCAGTACATAAAAGATCCGAGAAAACAGTAAAAGGGACAAATATTTTGTTAGTTCTTTTTATCCTTATTTTTTCATATTTAGCAATTTTCCTTCATTGCTATGTCATAATCAAACAGGGGGAGATTGTTGATCCAAACCCTCAGTGATTTGATAATGACTCTTTAAACACTTAGTGAAAATTATAAGTAACCAATATGTATTAGAGTTTCACTATCGCTGATAATTACTATGACTCTACAGTACCGCTGATAGGAACTCTCGTTCCTAAAGTTTAATATTCAGCGAACACTGTTCACCATAAAGCTCTGAGCCTGTACAAAGCTTTTGGTGATCGTTGTTAGTTTAGTTGTTTCCTTATGATCCCTGAAGATAAGTTTCACATCAACAAAGGTTCTACGCTGAAGTCGAAGATCAAGCCCAAGAACCAGCGACAAGTCTACTAATGAACTGATGCGGATATCAGCAAAGCAAGACCTGTCCACTCAACGTGAAGTTTCAAGTAGAAGACTTCAGCGATCGCTGAGCTTTATCATTCGCTGATAAAGAACTGTTCAATGAACGCTGATCATGAGGTATACTCTACAAGTTACTTTTGTCTTTCCCCTTGCACGTCTCCGTACGAAATGTCAGAACGGACATCCCTTCTGTCCGGAATCGTACAACCAACTCTGATTCTACACTGTGCACCATGCGGCTACTAAGGTTGTCTACAAAGGTCAAAACATGTAACCACTCAGCTGCTGCCACGTGTAAAGTAATACTGCCAAGCATTAAATGCATCCAGTATATAAGAAGAACCCTACTTCAAGATTGAAGTGCTCGGACATCTTCTTCTTTCTCTCTTAGTGTTAGAATATTATTCGTAATATTCTTATCTCTTTTGTGTCTTAATTCTAGTGCAAGAAACTTAGTGTTCTTAACTTGTTTAGATTAGGCTTAGTCTATAATCTTGTTCTGCAACAAGTTGTAAATTGTTTGATTATATCAATAAACAATTTAGAAAGTAAAAATATGTGTGTTTGTATTCAACCCCCCCCCCCCCTTCTACAAACTTGTATAACCCTTCGGGACCAACAATTCTTAATCTCAATCATTCTCTCACTCAAACCTCTAACCACTTAACTCATCCTTTCTCTATCTCTTTTCCCAAATGATCTAACCTCTGTGATCGTTTTGTTTTAGCTAGTCCTCTCCCCTGCTTGAGGGTCAAGCTGAAGCTCCCCACACTTCACCAATAATCACAGCCTCTAGAGCTGAAGAACAGTAAATAATCCTGGTCCTGAACTTCGATGAGACCGATGAAACTTTTGATGAAGTAGAAGAACTGCTTTCTCATCCCAACAGACCTTCCTTGGGTCTTAAAAGTCAAGGGAAGATGAAAACATAAAGAGAGAAGCGATGATCCAGAAACTGGAAGATCAACGCATTGTCCCTCCTCACCTGAAGTTCTTATCTGAGAGTTCCAAATCCGTGCAACGAACAATAATGAAATCAATAGATGTAAGATAATAGTTATGATATCAACTGGTCATCCAATTAGCTTTCAACTTGAGAGAGTTTACAATATTAATTATGAAAGCAAATGAACCACTAGCCTAAAAACAAAGGCTAAGCAAACATTATATATGACAGTGTAAAGCCCGTATCCCGGTATGTATTTTCGTATTATTAATCTTTTTTAAGCTATTATTTAACGTGGTTTCCGTTAACGGGATTAGACGATTTGGACCTAATTGTTAAATATGTCAACTATTTTGTTGGTTTGCGAGAAGAGTTTAGTTGAGGGGCCAAAAGGGGCAAGGGGGGCAAACTTGTGCATGGGATCAGCCAAGAGACACCCCTTCCCCTTCCCCTTCCCCTTCGGTTTCATGTTAGTAACCCCCAAGAACCTTTAGCCATCTCCCCTCCCCCTTCTTGTTGTTTTCGGCCGAGAAAGGAAGAGAGAGAGAGAGAGGAATCGGAAGAGAGAGGGAGGAAGAGAAAAACCAAGAGAGAAAGAGAGCAAGGGTCGAGAGGAGGAAGGAGGTGATCGCCGGCGTGAGGGAACCAGCGTCGGTAGTGGTCGGAAAGGAGGAGTAAGAGGGATTCCGTTAAGGTAAGTGTCCCGTTCGTTTTATTTGATGTTTTTCCTCGTCGGAGAATGTAAACCGCCACCACCACCGCCGTAGCCACGGCTGCCGGCGGTGGGGCCGCCGCTGCACGCCGCCACGATGGCGGCAGAGAGTGCGTGCGCTTGCGGGTGTGTACGTGTGTGCGGGTGTGGGGTTGCGGGTGATGTTGGGAGGTTTCGCCAGAGGTTATCGACCGCAACCACCGTCGTCGCCGCCAACCACCACCACCGCCGGAGGCGGCAGTGGGTGGTGCATGGTGTGGTTCAGCCCATGTCAACCCTAAAACAGTAAGTCATGTTGCTTTGCGGGTCTGTTTGGATTAAGACGTCTCATTGGGTTCAAGTTCAAAAGGTTATCATTTTATGTAAATTGTACAGTTTCTGCCCTGTTTTGCTAGGAATGTCGGATTGGGATGGAGCTGGTGCCAAAAGTTCCCATTCTGAGTCTAGTAACTTTTATATGTTTTGTGGAAAAACCAGTTCGGGCCATAGCTAATGTCAAATTGCCATTTTATACGGACAGGTCCTGTTTTAGCTGCTCTGAGAGGTGTTTTTGTAAAATTCACATAGAGTGCTAGGAATATCGTTAGGACGCGTGCGATACGTCCCTGGAACCGTAAGACATTGAACTTCCTGAATGTGGAATTATATTTTTGGTTTGATCAGTTTAGCAGGGGTAAAATGGGTCCCGAACAGACCTGCATTTTTAGTATAAAAGCTGGAATTTTTAGTTTCGTTAAACTAGTAAAAGTGTCGTGAGTTGGGACCTTCCATTGACATTTTTAGTGCGTAATTAGGTGGGAAAATGTGAGGAAGGTTGACGTGCTGGTGTTGCGGCTCGGGAGCGCGTCGCTTTGCTTTGAGGTGAGTTCTCTCACCGCGTAGTTAGGAATTTCATGCATATCGTTATTTTGTGCTACGTGTTATTACGTGTTATTACGTGGTTACGTGAATTGGTTGGGATGTGATATCTAGTTGTGATCTGTTGAATGTGTATGTGAATTATGTATGCTTGTGTACACCTCAGTGGGACTGGGGGGCTCGGTGGGACCGAGGGCTCGGTGGGACTGAGCTAGTACAATTGTATTATCTTTACTCGGTGGGACCGAGGGCTCGGTGGGACTGAGCTTGTATCAATGTCTTTACTCGGTGGGACCGAGGGCTCGGTGGGACTGAGCTTGTATCGATATATTTTTGGTGTGCTCGGTGGGACCGAGGTTCGTAATTATACGCTAATTGTTATGTGGATTTATATCAGTGGTGATGGTGATGTTGCCTACTCGCGAGTAGGGGCGATATACGTGGGGTTGCTACCTGCGTGTGTGATAGGATTCACTAAGCGTTTAGCTTACCCTTTTCCCAATAAGTTGTGATTTCAGGTGCGAGCGGTAGTCGGGCTTGACGGTACACACACTAGGCGCGGAGTGTCAAGAATTGTTTAAGTTTCACTTTCAAACCTTTGGATTTTATTTTATGAAAGTTCCGCTGCATAAACTTTATTGACTGTTCTAGTTAACGACGTTAACTTCATTTGAGTTACGAATTATTAAATTGTGATTGTTTTATAATGAAATGCATGTTTTTAAAATTTTAAATTCCTTGTAATTTTTGGGACGTTACAACTTGGTATCAGAGCACAGCTTGAGTGAATCAAATACATCTCGGTGTGTTTGGTCTCGAGTTGCGGCTATGAAGTTTTTTTAAACTATCTTAATAAAATCTTTGAAAATAAATGAACGGAGAAAGCCCGTTTGGGAAACGGTGATCGTGGGCGCAGTGTGTACAGTCAGCCGACGCCAATTGGGAAGGTACAACACTTAGTGTATTTATTGCTTTCTAGGCATAGGGTATGCATGCTAGATTGCCGAGGTTGTTTACACTGTACTGTACGATGACTGCTTGCTAGTAGGAATCAATGCTAGTTATAGTAGGTTGTCAATGGAAGCCCCTATAGGTTGCATGCAGTAAGAATCATATAGCCTTAGAATATTTGATTTAGTTCTATTGCGCAGCTCTTGTTTGAGTCCAACCGTTCTAGGATAGAATCTTGTATTCGAATGTCTATTTGATTCACGCTGCGTGCGACTGGGTATTCGCGAGGCGACTCGTTATGGCTAACAGGGATTCCGTTGTAGCAAGAGTAGTGGGATGAGATGAAATTCCTAGTGAGCTGGGAATAGCGTTTACATATGAGTACGTATGCTAGATTGCTTTCTAGAACATAGGAGTATGTATGCTAGATTGCTTACGTGGATTTTGTGGTACTGTATACTTGTTACTTGCTATTAGGAACTCATGCTAGCCTTGATAGGTTGTTATGTGAATGCACCTTAGGTTGTATGCAGTAGGAACTGAATAGCCTTCGAATGTTGGATTTAGTTCTATTGCGCAGCTCTTGTTTGAGTCCAACCGTTGTATGATAGAATCTTATATTCGAATTTCTATCTGGTTTCACTGTATACGACTGTGCGTTTACGAGGCGACTCGTCAGGGCTAGTGGGGGTTCCGTTCTAGCAAGGGTGGTGGGGTATTACGACTTTTCTAGGGAGCTAGGAAAGTGTTTGCATATGCCGGAATGGGCATATGTGTTTGTTTGTGGTAAGCAACTACTTGGACGTCCCGGGACAGGACTCGAAACGAGTAAGGATAGGTGTGAAGGGTAGTAGCAGAGCTCCTACTATCTGAAGCACAGGATCCGTGCTCGAGTCGGGGAAAGTCACTGAGAATCCGAAGAGTTGAGTGTGAGCGTAGTTAGCAGGTTTTAATGTGTGCTAGTAGCTCGTTAAGGAGGAACAACAATGTTGATCCAGATGCTGATGCTGGAATTATTGCTGATCAGATTCGTGAGATGTTTGCGGTCGAGGTGACGCATATTTTGAGGAGGCGATCCCCGAAATTATTACCGCCATTTGTGATGAGGTAATAGTGTCGATGGAGGAGCACATCGCGGCGATTCCACCCCCTGTGGGTGGGCAGCCCCGAACAAGAGGGTCGGGATCGGTTATGGAGTGCACATTCCTTACCGGTGGTTGTCCTGTGAACTAGAAGGTTCGCTTCGCGGTGAATCTGTTATGAGACGGAGCGAAAGACTGGTGTGCTACTACTTTGACGCTTAACGGGCGCACTACTGGACCTGGGAGGAGTTCGTCGTATGTTTCGTGTAGAGCATGTGCCTCTAGTGGAGATGGAGAGGAGTGCCAAAGAGTTCTTGGAGCCCTGTCAGACTGCGGAGGCCATAAAGGAGGTGAACCGAAAGTTTACGGAAATGACATTATTCTATCCTTAGCATGCTGCTTTTGAGGACATGAAGAGGACACGGTACAAGGATATGTTACGTACCAAGATCAGGGAGTTCGTGAGTACCGCGCAGTATGCTTCACTTGCTGTAGTGATGGAGGCGGCCTGAGGTAGAGTTCGTCAACTGGGAGTGGAGGGGGCACAAGCTACGTATAAAGTGGTGACAGATACATTCTTGGTTAACTCGGTGCTTGCTGTGGTGACGATTGATAGCGGGGCTACTCATCCTTCCGTGTCTCACATAGTCAGTGAGTGTTTGGGGCCGAGTCGTAGGACGGTTAGGCTGTCCACTTGTGGTTGCAGTTGCTGAAGACAGGACCTTGACGGTTACTGACGTGTACCGGGGGTGCACTTTGGAGATCTCTGGTGTGAGGTTCCCGATTGATTTGATTCCGATCGCTATGCGGGAGTCGTGCGTGACTGTGGGCATGGATTGGATGGATGCGTATGATGCGGAGATTGTTTGTCGTCGCAAACAAGTACGAGTTCGAACCCCAAGCGGGGGAGAAATGCTAGTTCAGGGCGGCTTGCCCAGGCGGACCTCAGCGATATGTTCGGCTGCGAGGGCTCGGAGGTACTTGCAGCACAGTGGTCATGGATTTTTGGCGTATGTGATCGACACGCGCGTCGACGGAAAGAAGAAGTCTGTGGAGGAAGTGCCAGTTGTACGGGAGTTTGCTGACGTATTTTCCCGAGGAGTTACCAGGGATACCTCCCAAGCGACAGGTAGAGTTCCACGTTGATTTGATTCCGGATGCTGCTCCGGTGGCCAAGGCACCTTATCGCCTGGCTCCACCGGAAATGAAGGAGTTGTACACTCGTTGCAGGAACTTATCGAAAAGGAGTTCATCAATCCGAGTTGTCCACCGTGGGGAGCCCCGATTCTGTTTGTGAAAAAGAAATCCGGGTCCTAACGGATGTCTATAGACTACCGTGAGTTGAATAAGCTTACGGTGAAGAATCGTTATCCTCCGCCAAGGATCGATGACTTGTTCGATCAGCTTCAGGGAGCCTCGTGGTTCTCTAAGGTTGATTTGAGATCGGGGTATCATCGGATGCGGGTGAGGAGAGAGGATACGAAGTAGACAGCCTTTCGTTCACGTCATGGCCATTTACAAGTTTGTGGTGATGCCTCTCGGGCTCACCAATGCACCCACATCGTTCATGGACCTCGTGAACCGGGTATGTAGCCCTATGTGGGATCGATCGGTGATCGTGTTCATCGATGATATTCTTGTGTAATCGAAGTCGAAGGAAGAGCATGAGATGCATTTGCGAGAAGTTTTGGAAGTTTTGAGGCGGGAGAAGCTGTATGCTAAGCTCTCCAAGTGTGAGTTCTGGTTACGAGAGGTCCACTTTCGAGGGCATGTCGTGAACCAGAATGGTATTATGGTGGATCCGGCCAAGATTACGGCTGTGATGCGGTGGGAAGTGCCAAAGACTCTCTACGAAGAAATCTGCGGCTTTTAGTTGGGGTGAAGGGCAGCAGAGGGCCTTGGGGAGCTACGCATGCGTTATGCGAGGCTCCGATGTTGACTTTGCCGGAAGGTATGTAAGAATTGGTGGTGTTTGCTCTCAAGATTTGGAGGCACTATTTGTATGGCGTCAAGTGTATACACTAACCATAAAAGCCTCTAGTACTTGATGACCGGCAAAACCTCAACATGCGTCAGAGGAGGTGGCTTGACGTGGTCAAGGATTATGATGGTGAGATACTTTACCACCCCGGTACAGCGGATGTTGTTACGGACGCACTTAGTCGACATCTGGATGGTGAGCCACTGTGGGGCTTGTGTCAACGGTTAACAGTGGTTGCACATCTTCTCGAGTCGATAGGTAGTGCTCAGGAGGTGGCAGTTTTGGAGGAAAATGCCAATCGCGAGAGTGTTTCGGGGGAAATTCCGAATTTTGTCCGTGATAGTCATGGGTCAATTGCTCGGTCTTAATGGAAGGTTGGGTATCCCACGCGTGTGGGTACTGTAGGCCGAATAGTATCGGTTAGGGAATGCTGCCCTTTGTAATAAAGAGGATAAATGCGTAGAATTTTTGAGGTAAATAGTATACTTAGGTGTCAACTTTTGGGCTTGAGGCCAAATGCCTTAGTGTAATTGGGGAATTGTAGCCGATTTTAAGGAAATTATGTTGATGGTAGTAGTAATCCTGAGATGTTTGCTTGTGGTGAATGGTTGTGGTGGAATGACCTTCGTGGATGATTATAAATTTACTAGTTTGATAATTCATGCGGAATAAATTGTGGGAGTCTATTAGAACTCGTGAAAGTTAATCGACAGTTAATGATAGGAATGATCGAATTCGAGTATCCTGTAGGGTATATTGGTGAGCAACTTTAGAATGGTTAGAGCTTGAAATTTGAATCGGGATGTTTGGATTATCTATGGTTGGGAGACAACCGAAGTCGTTTGACTAGGAATGAATCCAGTTGTTGGAGTGTTCCTCTGATCATACTTGCGGTGTACTTGAAGGAGTTTTGTGGTAAGAAAAGTATTCGAGAGATTTTTAGGCGGTGTGGGAAATCTTAAATTCCAGTTAGTGAAGGTCTAGTGGAAACACCGAAAGTGTTCCGAGTGAACTTGGGAACCTGAGGTTGAGATGTGGGAGACCTATCTATAGCTATTCACGGGCATAGACTTCGAGGACGAAGTCTAATCCAAGTGGGGGAGAGTTGTAAAGCCCGTATCCCGGTATGTATTTTCGTATTATTAATCTTTTTTTAAGCTATTATTTAATGTGGTTTCCGTTAACGGGATTAGACGATTTGGACCTAATTGTTAAATATGTCAACTATTTTGTTGATTTGCGAGAAGAGTTTAGTTGAGGGGCCAAAAGTGGCAAGGGGGGCAAACTTGTGCATGGGATCAGCCAAGAGACACCCCTTCCCCTTCCCCTTCGGTTTCATGTTAGTAACCCCCAAGAACCTTTAGCCATCTCCCCTCCCCCTTCTTGTTGTTTTCGGCCGAGAAAGGAAAAGAGAGAGAGAGAGGAATCGGAAGAGAGACGGAGGAAGAGAAAAACCGAGAGAGAAAGAGAGCAAGGGTCGAGAGGAGGAAGGAGGCGATCGCCGGCGTGAGGGAACCAGCGTCGGGAGTGGTCGGAAAGGAGGAGGAAGAGGGATTCCGTTAAGGTAAGTGTCCCGTTCGTTTTATTTTATGTTTTTCCTCGTCGGAGAATGTAAACCGCCACCACCACCGCCGTAGCCACGGCTGCCGGCGGTGGGGCCACCGCTGCACGCCGCCGCGATGGCGGCAGAGAGTGCGTGCGCTTGCGGGTGTGTGGGTGTGTGCGGGTGTGGGGTTGAGGGTGATGTTGGGAGGTTTCGCCGGAGGTTTTCGACCGCAACCACCGTCGTCGCCGCCAACCACCACCACCGCCGGAGGCGGCAGTGGGTGGTGCATGGTGTGGTTCAGCCCATGTCAACCCTAAAACAGTAAGTCATGTTGCTTTGTGGGTCTGTTTGGATTAAGACGTCTCATTGGGTTCAAGTTCAAAAGGTTATCATTTTATGTAAATTGTACAGTTTCTGCCCTGTTTTGTAAAAGTTATAACTTTTGCTAGGAATGTCGGATTGGGATGGAGCTGGTGCCAAAAGTTCCCATTCTGAGTCTAGTAACTTTTATATGTTTTGTGGAAAAACCAGTTCGAGCCATAGCTAGTGTCAAATTGCCATTTTATACGGACAGGTCCTGTTTTAGCTGCTCTGAGAGGTGTTTTTGTAAAATTCACATAGAGTGCTAGGAATATCGTTAGGACACGTGCGATACGTCCCTGGAACCGTAAGACATTGAACTTCCTGAATGTGGAATTAGATTTTTGGTTTGATCAGTTTAGCAGGGGTAAAATGGGTCCCGAACAGACCTGCGTTTTTAGTATAAAAGCTGGAATTTTTAGTTTCGTTAAACTAGTAAAAGTGTCGTGAGTTGGGACCTTCCGTTGACGTTTTTAGTGCGTAATTAGGTGGGAAAATGTGAGGAAGGTTGACGTGCTGGTGTTGCGGCTCGGGAGCGCGTCGCTTTGCTTTGAGGTGAGTTCTCTCACCGCGTAGTTAGGAATTTCATGCATATCGTTATTTTGTGCTACGTGTTATTACGTGTTATTACGTGGTTACGTGAATTAGTTGGGATGTGATATCTAGTTGTGATCTGTTGAATGTGTATGTGAATTATGTATGCTTGTGTACACCTCAGTGGGACTGGGGGGCTCGGTGGGACCGAGGGCTCGGTGGGACTGAGCTAGTACAATTGTATTATCTTTACTCGGTGGGACCGAGGGCTCGGTGGGACCGAGGGCTCGGTGGGACTGAGCTTGTATCAATGTCTTTACTCGGTGGGACCGAGGGCTCGGTGGGACTGAGCTTGTATCGATATATTTTTGGTGTGCTCGGTGGGACCGAGGTTCGTATTTATACGCTAATTGTTTTGTGGATTTATATCCGTGGTGATGGTGATGTTGCCTACTGGCGAGTAGGGGCGATATACGTGGGGTTGCTACCTGCGTGTGTGATAGGATTCACTAAGCGTTTAGCTTACCCTTTTCCCAATATGTTGTGATTTCAGGTGCGAGCGGCAGTCGGGCTTGACGGTACACACACTAGGCGCGGAGTGTCAAGAATTGTTTAAGTTTCACTTTCAAACCTTTGGATTTTATTTTATGAAAGTTCCGCTGCATAAACTTTATTGACTGTTCGAGTTAACGACGTTAACATCATTTGAGTTACGAATTATTAAATTGTGATTGTTTTATAATGAAATGCATGTTTTTAAAATTTTAAATTCCTTGTAATTTTTGGGACGTTACAGACGGGCTCGTGGTTAACAAGCCCACGGCCCGTTCACTAACTAGGCTCAATTTAAACAATTACAAATAGCCCCTTGAACTTCTATACAACCAAATATTGCCCTAACAATCTCCCCCTTTGTATTGAAGTTTGAGTTCGCGCTAGTTATGAACATATCTTTTACGGAAGTTTCCAACCATAGGGTTACAGAAACAAGGGAATTTCGAAAATGCTCTCTAGGGGTGCGATTAGGGTTTTGAAAAATGCCTGATTTTGTGATTTTACTTGGGTGTTCTTGGTGCATTCGATTTTCGTTTGGTGTTAGGGTTGATTATTTCAGAGTTATTTTCGTGTTTTCTCGCTTTTTTTCCTGGTTTTACTGTTCCGGCGGCTGTTTGTTACGGTGGGCGGCGATGGAAGGGTTTTTTCGGTGTTTTCGGCCCTCTTTGATTGCTTGCCGATTGCAAGTGTGTTTCTGATACCTTCGTTGTCAATCCATGGGCACCTGTGGGATTCAGCACCACGGTGAAAACTGTGGTCTTCGTCTCCCGGTAATTAGGGTTTCCTGGTTACTAGGGTTCCCTAGGTTTCGACTTCAGCGTATCGGCTTCGCTTGTTGATTGTCGAGTGTTCAAATGGCTTTCGAGGACACGGGTGGGACTCTTGGTGACGTTGGTATTGGGCCAGTTTGTGTGGATGGCGACGGTACGACTTCTGGTTTCAAAGACATTAATTCTGCGCCATGCATGCAACCCGCTAGGGCTGACGTCATGGGGGTGCATCCCGCTAAGGTTTTTGAGGGGTTCGTAGATGACATTGGTGGTAAGAAGGATGAGGGATGTGAAGTAGAAAGGGAGAGGCTAAGGAAGGCGGCAGCGGATGCAGTTGCCGAATGGGGTGAAAACCCTAGTACTTTCTTGTTTGGCAAGGAAAAGGGTACGGGTGGGACGAAAAGAGATCTGGTGTATGGAGATGTTTCCATCCTCCAAAATGTGCAGCGAGATGGTGTTTCCTCAGTGGCAAAAAACGGGGGGATCGATATGCCGAACCATTCAGGAGGTAATCGTGAGCCGGTGTGGAATAGGCTTTCGATCAAAAAGGGTGATGTTGTGGATGAACGTCTCAAGTTCGGCACTGGGTTAAAAAGCAACCTGGATTTTACGGCAGTAGTGGGCGGAAAAGATGTACCGGCGTTGCAATTCTTCCCCTTACAAGACAGGGTACAATCTCGTATAGAAATTCCGGTGAAACTTGCACAAGAGGCTGTCAAAGCTTACCATACAACCTTGTATGGTTACTTCCTAGGCCCTCGTATTCATTTCCCAGTGGTTCAAAGGTACGCTACATCTGCATGGGGAAAATTTGGTTATCGTGATGCAATGATGAACGAGAATGGGTTCTATTTTTTTCGATTTAATGATGAGGGAGGGAGTTTACAAGCGGTGGAAGCAGGTCCACTAATGATTAGGGGTGTCCCGCTATTCGTGTTTCCTTGGGACCCCACAAAGGGAATTTCGAAGCCGGTTCATACTACATGCCCGCTGTGGGTTAAGCTACACAACATCCCGTTGGTGGCTTTTGACAGGGAAGGAATAAGTAGAATTGCAAGTGCTATTGGTGTTCCCAAGCAAATGGACTCGTGCACCTCGTCTATGTGTGAGAAAGCTTGGGGAAGACCCAGATTTGCGAAGGTTTTGGTGGAAGCGTGGGCGGTGGGGGAATTGAAACGTGAACTGGAAGTAATAATCCCAGATTTGAATGGGGGAGAGAATGCAAAGGTCAAGGTGTTTGTAGAATACTTATGGGAACCAATCCAATGTGATCATTGCTTGGTGTTTGGACACAAGCGCTCGTCTTGTGTAAAGGCAGCGACCATTTTGCCGGCTAAGGAAAAGCGAAGTACCGTGGATGCGGATGGGTTCACGAGAGTTGAACGGAAGCAGTACAGGCCTAAAAATAAACTACCTGGGGAAGGAGTTTCCTCTTCCTTGCATGTGCCGTCGGGGACCTTGCAAGATGGGTCATCGGCTTCAGCTGTGCAATCGGGGGTGTTGGATGCAACCATGCATGTGGGTGAGAAGGGATCCAGCGTGCCCAAGGTCAACGATCATGTGAAGGATACGGGAGTTGGGGAGAAGAATTCTATGGCGGAAGAAATGGAGGTGGGGGAGAATTTGACGCCCTCGGGAGATAACAACAACAAAGGAAAGGGAGCTATGGATGGTGGGATCGATGGGAATGAAAACATGGGGCTGTCTCGGGGCTCCTATTTGTTACATATGAGTACCCCAATTCGGGAACAAGCACCTACAGTGGCTGCAGTTATGAAGAACTTAAATACGTTAAATAAACCTCTTCGGGGTATCCGGAAGACCTCTAATAAATATACTGTCTTGGGGGAAATTTCGTGCAATGGGGAGCAACCCCTTGGTGTGTCGGGTGCGAGTGTGAAACAAGCTGGGATGGAGTCGGGTAGGCACAAACATAATGGTACCCATGATTAAGATAGCCATGTGGAATATACGTGGCCTTAATGCCACGACAAAGCAAAAGGAAGTAAAATCGCTTATTAAGGAAAATGGAGTTAATATCTGCGCAATTGTGGAAACCCATGTAAGTCGTGAGTCCCTGTCGGGTATTTGTGCTAACACGTTCGGTACATGGCCTTGGGTTTCAAATCATAGTTACACGGATGTTGGGACGCGAATCATTATTGCTTGGGATTTGCATGCGGCGGACATAATGCTTATGGAGATGCATGCGCAATATATTCATTGTGAGGTCCGTATTCGAGGTATGATTTCACCTATTTTATGTCTATTATTTATGGGGCCAATTCAGGGGTGCAACGTAGAGAACTGTGGTCGGGCCTTCGCAGGTTTCGTGCTATCCTTGGTCCACAGCCGTGGGTTCTGTTAGGTGATTTTAATACCATGCTTTTCCCCCACGATGGTTATGGGGGAGCTTCCCGACGCAACGCTGATATGCATGATTTCTACGAGTGTATTGAAGATGTGGAAGTGTATGACATTCGTTATGGGGGGATTCAGTTTACTTGGTGTCAGAAGCCAAGTGTGGAAGGAGGTTTGCGGCGTAAGTTGGATCGGGTTTTGGCAAACGTTGAATTTACCACGATGTTTCATGATGCATCGGTTATGTTTCTTCCTAGGGGCATTTCGGACCACTCCCCTGCGCTTTTGTCGTTTAAAGGAGGAACTAGGCGTAAAGTTTGGCCGTTCAAATTTGATAATTTTTTGGCCAATAATACTTTGTTCTTGCCGATAGTTAAGGAAGAATGGGCTAAAGAAGTTAATGGCACTTTTATGTTTCGTGTTACCACCCGTCTTAAAGCTCTTAAACACCAACTGCGTAGGCTTCGAAATTCCTATGGTAACCTGTCTTCTCGAGTGAGTTCGTTAAAGAAGGAGCTTAATGTGATCCAACTTGCATGTGATTTGGATCCGGATAATGTTGACCTTCAAGAGGATCTTATGCATTTTCGGGGCGCTTTCCAACAAGCATTGTGGGATGAGGAATGTGCCGCAAGGCAAAGAGCTAAAGTGAAGTGGCTCAATGATGGGGATTTTAATACGAGATTCTTTCATAATGTGATGCAAGAGAAAAGACACTCCCAACATGTCTTCTCGGTGTGTGATTCGAATGGGCGATTTGTTCATGGGGATGATGTCCCCATGGCGTTTGTTGACCATTTTGCTTCGGTTTTAGGTACGTCGGATAGGGACGTGGATCCGAGCCTTCCCTCGTCGTGGTTCTCTACCACTCTTTCTTTGGCCGAGTCGAATAATATTATTCGACCAATTTTGGACGAGGAGATACGAAAGGCGATATTTCATATTGGTAGTGACAAAGCTCCGGGCCCGGATGGGTATTCTTCGCTATTTTTCAAACGTGCTTGGGAGGTGGTGGGATCGGATGTGTGCTTGGCGATTCATAATTTTTTCTATAGAGGGCACCTTGCCAAAGAACTAAATCACACCCTTTTGTGCTTAATCCCCAAATGTGCGAATGCTTCAAAAGTGACGGATTACCGGCCAATATCATGTTGTTCGGTCCTATACAAGTGCATTAGTAAGATCATTTTGGAACGTTTGAAACTGTATCTTGATGGTTTGGTGGGGGGCTCCCAATCGGCCTTTATACCGGGAAGAAAGATTTCGGATAACATTTTAATGGCTCATGAGTTAGTTTCGGGCTATCAGCGTGACATTGGGCCACCCCGGTGTGCCTTTAAAATTGATATTCAAAAAGCATACGATACGGTAAACTGGACGTATCTTCTCAATATGCTATCGGGGTTTGGTTTTCACCCGGTTTTAGTTTGTTGGATAAAGGAAATGGTTACTTCACCTTCCTTCTCGATTTCGATCAATGGGGATGTATGTGGGTTCTTTAAAGGGGGTCGTGGTCTTCGTCAAGGAGATCCTTTGTCGCCGTATCTTTTCACGATCGTTATGGAAGGCTTTGCCATGATTTTCAGGCAATGTATTGAAGAAGCGGTCTCATTTGGATATCATAAAGGGTGCCAAGATTTGGGGTTAACACATTTATGTTTTGCCGATGATTTGTTTGTGTTTACTAGGGAAGATGTGCCTTCGGTGGAAATTCTCAAAAAAGCTCTTCATATGTTTAAACTCCGCTCGGGTCTTTCTCCAAGCATCCAAAAGAGTGAAGTTTTTTTCGGCAATGTGCCATCGCAGACCCAAGAAGCCATTATGGAATGTCTTCCTTTTCGCAAAGGTACGTTCCCGATACGTTACCTTGGTGTACCTCTCTCCCCTAAACGTCTTAAATCTGCTGATTTTGGTGGACTGATAACTAAGGTTCGTATGCGAATTCATAATTGGAAGATGAAGTTTCTCTCGTTTGGTGGAAGAAAACAACTTGTTAAATCGGTGTTGCAATCTTTGCAATTGTATTGGATGGCGGTCTTTGTTATTCCCTCGGGGGTGATCCATGCCATTGAGGCTCTTTTCCGCAACTTCTTATGGGCTCAAGGAGGTGACTCAAGGGGTAAGTGTCGCATTGCATGGAGTGATGTGTGTACGCCATACATAAATGGTGGTCTCGGTTTCAAAAGGCTTGCTACTTGGAATCGTGCTCTTCTTGCTAAAAATTGTTGGGATCTTCTGAACCGGCGCAGTTCCTTATGGGTTCGATGGGTGTATGTTCATTGTATTCGTAACAATCAGTTTTGGCTTGTGAGGCCCTCCACTCGTTGGTCGTGGGTGCTTGTTAAGATTATGGAGTTGCGGCCACGCATCCGTAGGTTCTTGTGGTTTCATGTTGGAGATGGTAAGAATATTAATGCCTGGAAGGATAATTGGTTAAATTGTGGGCCATTATCTTATATTGTTTCTTACCGGGTTGCGAGTTCGTTGGGTATTTCGAAGTCTTCCTCGGCGCGTGATGTCATAGTGGCCACTAATGGAAGTTGGACAACTAATTTGCTGGTTCGGTTTAATGAGCTGAATACTTCCCCTCTTCCTTCTTTGCATGACCAGGTTCGTGATCAATTATGCTGGCGAGACGTAAAGGGAGCTCATATTGATTTCTTGGTTTCCGAGGCGTATAAATCCATTGATGGGCCTCGGTTGATTGTGCCTTGGCATAGAGCGGTGTGGTTTAAAGGCCATATACCAAAACATGCGTTTTGTATGTGGTTGGCTTGTTTAAAAAGACATCCTACGCAGGATCAAATTCGTTCGTGGAAACATGATCCTCCTGACATGAAATGTGCGTTTTGTAAACAATGTATGGATTCGCATGCACATTTATTCTTTGATTGCCCATATTCGATGGAGGTGTGGTCGCAGGTTCGTGCTAAGGTGTCTTGGGGTGGATTCCCTACGGTGTGGGGGGACATCCTTACAGCGATTGGTGATGTTCAATCTGCCCTGAAGACGCTTATCCACCGGTTGGCTTTGTCGGCTTCGGTGTATTTTGTTTGGCAGGAGCGGAACCGAAGGCTTTTTACGGATAATGCTAGGACGGTGGTCCAGTTGGTGAAAGAGATTGTTGAGGTCATCTTGCTTCGTGTGGCTTGGAAGGAAAGGATTACTGATGTTGTGCTCAATGATGGGTGATTGGCCGAAGGTGCGTTTTGATGATGATGTGTGGCGGATTTTCTGGAGTGCTTATTTTCTGATTTCTTTTTCTAGTTTTATGTACTCCGTTTGCTTATGTCTCTTTTGGCTTCTTGTTGCTTGGTATGGTGTTGTTACCAAGTTTTATTGTTTTGTAGCCTTTTGGTGTTGGATTGTGGCTTTGGCCTTCTTTTTCCTTGTTTTATAAATTTGCCTGGAGTTTTTCCTCTAAAAAAAACATAACTTTTACGGAGTGCAAAGTATACCTCAAACCATCTGATAGCACGGCGATAGTCGATGCGTTCTTCAACCATTTGTAAGGCTTTTCGAGCAGTAGTTTCATTCGGATTGGGAACATACGATAGCATTCGATTTTCAGATTCGAAAGCGATGATTTTTCGAAGAGCATCTTGGACTTTGAAGAGCGTGCCGTCGCAGAATCTGTGTACCTGACTGAAGTGCAAAAATCTCTTTTCTTTCTGTTCGTTGATGTAGACAATCCCAAATTCTGGTTCCAGAAGCAGTACGTTCTCAGGATACATCTTCAACTCAGGTGCTTTCAGATCGGGCTTTATCAGGTTTACCTTCTTCGCTCTGTTCTCGATTGCCATTTGGAAGTCCGTGAGATAAGACATCATGATGGTACGGACTAGGAATCGACGAACAGCTTCAAGCGCTTTTGTTACTTGAAGCGGTCGGATAGTTCTTGTATGGAGGTCTTTCATTATTACCAGGAATTCGAACGGTTGAAGGTGCTGGAAGTCGGCTTCAGAGAATCTCCATTCATTACCATCTTCGCGTCGTACGGTGAATACAGGATAATTGATTTTCAAAATTCGGCCTGATTGGATTTTGAGCACTTCGGTGATCTTATGCTTGGTTCGGACTTGGCTAACTGGCAGACACCGCTTCATCGCGTTTATGTACTGGCTTTGGTATTCTGGTATTCTGGGTTTAAACTGTAAATACCAATGCAGAAAGTCGGCTCGATTGGGCGTAACCTGTAGACAAACAACCTTTTCAGAGTTTCCTCCAGGTGAGGAATAAATATTGTGATCTTCTCCCAACGAAATTGTTGTTGTTGAGGAGGAGGAAGATCAGAAGCTGTCGGTTGTTGTTGAGCAGATGTCGGAATATCGGCAGTTGTAGATTTGGGTCTTGCAGAAGTTTCGGCGGCTTGAGCTGAGTGAACGGGAGTACCATACAAATTTTGGAGCAGAAACTGGTCGTAGTCTACGTTGTCGTCTTCATCAGTAGGGAAGATCAGGTTTATCTGGAGATTTGCGGCACTGGCAACTTTTTCATACCATGCATCTTCGGTCTCCGGGTTGATCTCGCAGTCTGGATCAATCAAATCTAGTATCGGGCTATCTGATGTGTCGTGTGTGACCAATTCCTGTGTTGTCCCCTCAGGCTTTTCAACCATTGGGTCTTCGTCATCTGAAATATTCATATTTACCATCTTGGCTAATGGCAACATGGCTTCGGGATTGGCTTCGATTGTAGTTGCCGCAGTTGGGGGTTCCTGTTGAACCACAGTTGTTGTTTCAGAGGGGATCGGGGCGGTCTCGATTAGTCTTTGTCTTTTCTCCCCCTCACGGTGATCAGGATCATCCTGGTCATCGTGCTTGCATTTTAGACAGCCTGCTTGACTCTTGCAGGTATCTTCGAGTGATCTGACTCTCTCGGACAGCGTGTTGAGCGCTTGTGGAACGTCCTTAAGAGTCGTGTCAAGCTGATCCATTCGAGTGGTTATGGACGACGAAGTAGCAGTGACCTGTGATTTCAGAACGGATAGCAAGTCTGCTTCGGTAGAGGCGTTGGTTTCAGATTGTTGGAGCAGTTGGGCTAGAAGCATCGTCTTTAAGGTGTCCACCGAATAGATAGGCTGAACGGGAGTCGGTGGAGGTGTAGGTGCGGTTTCAGCTTCGACGACCTTCTCTTTACCTTTGATCATACTTTTCAGTTTATCGATCTCCGAGGTAAAGCGCTTCTCCATTGCCTCATGGACGGCCTTTAGGGTGCCGTCCAGATATCCCTTTGACACAGAGTCGGTGGAAATAACGTCGGGATCACTTAGATTACCCATTGAGGCATCTACCTTAGAGGCAGAGCCACCTACGTTCACAGTTGGCAATTCGGTAGCTGTGGTAGGATTTCCTTCCGATCCTCGTGTTCCGCTTAAAGGCGGAGGCACTACGGAAGTTCTGATCTAGTCACAAAGAGCATCAATTTGGTGAGTCACATCCTGTGTCCTAGCCGAAGAATGTTAAATAACAAGTGGCTCTAGACTCAATAGTGCACTCAAAGAAGTCGAGACCAGGGGAGGCTGGTCTCTTGTTTCAATACCAGTACTCTCTGATTGAGAGACCGATAGAAGTTGTGCTTGATCCCCGTGAGAGGTTGAAACACCCGTCTTCTGAGAGACAGATGAGTAGCTGAGGAGGTTGTGCTATTGCACCGCTGGGTCCACGGCGGTTTATTCAATACCCCGTCCCAACGGATGAGATGGGACAGCAGATGTGGCTACCCAGATGACACTCGGTTGGGGTCGCTCAGAAGCCTCGTTATCTTTACGGCTTAATCTTTCTTGGTTCGCTTTTGACCGTAATTCCCTCCTCCTCACATGTTCTAACTCTTCAACTAGTACTCCCTCAGGTCTCCTTATAGCTCCCACAGCAGGCTGGGTAGTATGGATGAGAGGTGGTGTTGGTGAGGAGGATGGGATGCCTTCGGTAAAGTCTGGGTTTGGTCCGATACAGGGAGGGATAAGTGTTGCCCGTATGGTACGATCCGTATCGGATTCTGTGGAGTTAGATTCCACATTTTCAACATGTCGGGTTGGTGAAGGAGAGTCAGATAAATACGGTTCAGTGTCATGATGGAGCATCGGTCGAGATGATGTACCGGCTTGATGGGATTGGCTAGTATTGGGATGCGTTTCCACTGCACCGCTCACTCCAGTTCCCCGCCCACGAGTTCTCAACACACCCTGCCCGGGAGCCCCAGCTGCGCGGGCCCTTCCACCTCTTGTCCTAGGACCCTCACGTCCCTCAGTTCTATATCCCTGGGGAGGTCCCTCCGGCGCTGGCTAGACCATGGGATTCCCTAACGCTTCCCTATATGCTACTACACTCGGTGCAGTGGGATCCGCGTGAGCCAGTAGGGCTTCAGGTATGGGCATGGATATGGCATTGTACGGGTTACGAATCACCATATATTGCAAGTGGTGAGGAGAACATACCGGATGGTTAAGACATCGCTGTATTGTTGGATTCGTGTCCATATGATGTTGCACAGCCAGAGAAAGGAAACGTGGATAAGGAAGGAACTTCTTTTGTTTGGATCCACCAATCTGTCGAATAGCTTGGACCAGTTCGCGCCAGATAATCATCGCGAAGTCCACGTGGCGGTTGTAGCATATGGCATGAAATAATCGTAGGAAGTCGCTGGTGCACTGGTCGACGCCCTTCCATCTGGATGAGAGACACCTGTTCAGAATCGTGAACAGTGTGTACCAGATGGGGGCCAGGTACTTTCGGTTGAACCCGGAAGGACAGTTGAGGTCGTGATTGTATTCGAGTGCACGTACTTGAGCGCACAGAGTCTCGTCATTTACTGCGGGATCGTAGCGTTGATGTCCGCCGGCGGTGGCTTCTGGTAGTGAAAGTAGACGCCGGAAGGACTCGAGTGTGAGCGTGAATGGTTGGTTGTCGATGCGCGCCGTGATGGATTGCGAATTGGCGGCCGTAATGACTTGGGCAGAGAGCCATACTTGGTATACATAGAGCATTGGGACGTCGGATGTAGCTGTGAGGGCCTCACGGAGAGGATGACGCATTAATATATCCACGACCACACGGTGTTGTGGTTGTGGTAGGAACTCTGTGGCGTCCAGGTGGTGGTTGTTGGGCTTTATCTCAGTGCCATGGTCAGGGTCGACCTAAGCGTTATCAGCTGCCTCATCGATAAATTCCTCTTGGGGAGGAATTTTCTCTTCGGGGTTTTGTTGATGTTGTTCCCGATCCTCCATGTGATATCTGGAAAAGAACCACAGTTAGTAACCGAGGCGGATGAACAAGTATCGGGTGCGTACCTTTGCAATAAGAGGCTCAATCTGAGACAGATTGAGGACTGGCAGTGAGAAAATAGGTACGGGATTGAAAAAGCACAGAGGAGTCCGGACAAAGGAATGGAATACCAAACTTTCTGTACAAACCATACTATCCGGACAAAGGTATCCGGACAACACAGGTTACCGGACGGGAAGAATGTTCCCGGACAAAGTAAGCTTTCCGGACAATAAGAGTTACCGGATAAAGAATGAGTTACCGGACAAATAGGATTCCGGACACCTCAACTATCCGGTAGTTGAACTTACCGGAAACCCTGAGGTTTCCGGACAACTAGGTTTCCGGATGTTGATGGAGACCGGACACAATATCTACTTCAAGAACGTTACCGAATAAAAAATCATCAGTATGATAGTTTCCGGACATAAAGAATGTGTCCGAACGACATTCAAAGTAAGCAATAGAGTAAAAGATAGTCCCAAACAACTGCAAAACTAATCAAATAGTGTTGATTGAATCATATAAGCATACAAACGCAACAAAGACGACCTATACACCACCGAATGAACCCGAAGTCGTAGAGACTCAAAAAAAGGGGTTTTCGGATTTTGTGAATCGACCAAAGCTGTGGTCAATTGATGTGATGCGGAGCACAAAACGTATATAAATGATGTGGAGAGGGATAAGCGTAGAACATACCTGATTAGTGGAGCGAACAACGAGTGAAAAGCGTGGATGGTGAGTGTGTCCGGGCGAGAGAGAAAAACACTAGAGGTTTAGGGTTTTTGTGAGTAGTTTCCGGAAAAGTGAGATGGAAGCTTTCCGGTTTCTATATATACTGACTAAGTAATCCGGATGGGTCTACCCGGATACCCATCCGGTCCGGAAAGATATCCGGATTAATGGGTATCCGGTGACTTTTCCGGACACTATGATATTTCTAAAAAAAACTTGTCTTTTCTCTCACTATTAAACAAATTTAAACCCTTAGATATTTGACAGAGTTATCTCTCGCTCCCCCTCAAACTGAGAACGGAGAAAAACTTGCTCCCCCTCGGATAGTGCAAAATTGTGCAAAGGAGAGGCTGACACAAAAAAACTTTTGAACATTTAAAGAAAAACACAGTGTCGCTCCCCCTCAAATGATTAGCATGAAGTGAAATGCTCACGGGAGTATCCACACACACAAAAACTTTTTATCAGATAAAAAACTGTGTGTGAAGCTCCCCCTCAACAAGTGAGTAAACTTACCTGATACCGGTGTGTGCTCCCCCTGATGTAAGATCCCACATTAGTTGGGTAGGGGAACAAAGGTTGCCTTATAAGAGGAACTTGATACCACCCCTATCAGACGCGTTTTAAAACCGTGAGTCTAGGTGTGTGGACAAAGGGGACAATATCTGGTACGGTTGGCCTGGGATGTTACATATGGTATCAGAGCCACTCCTGTGCCGTTCGGGATGGTGGGGCAAACCTCATCGAGGACGATGAGTCCCTAAGGGGGGGTGTGTGTAACACCTTAGGCATATACCACATCGGCCGTGGACAGGAGAGATGCTAGGTATATTAGTAAACCTTGGCCTTACCAGACACAACGCGTTTTGGGGCCACAAGCATGCGGGTTCCTTGGGAACTCTGTGGTTAAGCGTGCTTGGGTGGGAGTAGTACCAGGATGGGTGACCTCCTGGGAAGTCCTTGCGAAGTCCTTGCCAGGTCGCCAAGATAAAAGTCGTGAGCCAGTGGGGGAAAGCGGACAATATTGTGTCGTGGTAAGCGGGGTGTTACAAATGGTATCAGAGCCGGGAACCGGACTGGTGTGCCAGCGAGGACGCTGGGCTCCCAAGGGGGGTGGATTGTAAGATCCCACATTGGTTGGGGAGGGGAACAAAGGTTGCCTTATAAGAGGAACTTGATACCTCCCCTATCAAACGCGTTTTAAAACCGTGAGTCCAGGTGTGTGGACAAAGCGGACAATATCTGGTACGGTTGGCCTGGGATGTTACACCTGAACACATTAACACTCATGAAAGCACATATATAATCAGATAAAATAGACGACGGTATGAAAGAAAAAGAAACACATGTAGAAAGAAAGGATACAAACGAAATCTACCTAATAAATATAGAGACTCAATCTAATTGTGTAACTGATACAAGTGTATGCTCAGCCATCAGGAGTGTAAACACCGGATGATGAGTAGACAGTTACTCGTAGATGTATGGAACTTGTAACGGGCACACAAGCAAATCAAGTCTTCAGATTTAGCATACCTAACTTGGACACCAGAGTATTAAAACGTTTTTCGTCCAAGGGTTTTGTAAATAGGTCTGCTAACTGATGCTCAGTAGTTACAAAGTAGAGTTCGACTGTACCTCTTCCAACGTGATCCTTGATGAAGTGATACCGATCGTCGATGTGCTTTGTCTTAGTGTGTTGGACCGAGTTGCTGGATATGGCAATGGCGCTCTTCGAGTCGCAGTAAATGGGCACCTTGACATACGTAAACCCGTATTCCTTGAGTTGCGTCCGCATCCAGATTACTTGAGAACAGCAGCTTGTGGCGGCCACGTATTCTACTTCGGCAGTCGACGTAGAAACGCACTGTTGCTTCTTGGACGCCCAACTCACCAGACTATCTCCCAAAAACTACACATGCCCTGATGTGCTCTTTCGGTCCATCATGCTGCCCTTGTGGTCTGCATCAGAGTAAGCGGATAACTCAAAACCTGTCTCTTTCGGGTACCATAAGCCAAGATCAGCAGTACCACGTAAATAATGAAAAATTCATTTTACAGCAATTAAGTGAGACTCCTTCGGTTTTGACTGAAACCGGGCGCATAGAAAAGTGGAAAACATGATATCCGACCTACTCGTAGTTAAGTACATCAAAGAACCGATCATTCCTCGATACAGCTTAGTGTTCACATCCGTTCT
Source organism: Saussurea involucrata (assembly GCA_033807775.1). NCBI lineage: Eukaryota > Viridiplantae > Streptophyta > Magnoliopsida > Asterales > Asteraceae > Saussurea > Saussurea involucrata. The sequence goes on from CM066320.1 coordinate 70,399,434, forward strand.
GTTAGGATTAGCGTGAAGCTTTGTACCAGGTGTCATCTACATACACTTGAACTAGAACTATGTGACCTTTTTCGTTTTTGATAAACAGGGTGGAATCGATTTTACCTCGTGTGAATTTTGACTTTATCAAAATCTCGGACAAAGTATTGTACCAGGCTCGCGGAGCTTGCTTTAGACCGTAAAGCGCCTTGTCTAGAACGTAGACATGATCAGGCTTCGAATAGTCCACGAATCCTTCCGATTGCGAGACGTAAACTTCTTCCTTGATATCGTCGTAGAGGAATGCGGTCTTCATATCCATTTGGAAGACCGTGAAGTTTTTATGTGCGGCGTATGTAAGGAACATACGTATGGCTTCGATTCTTGCCACCGGAGCGTAGGTCTCATCATCGTCGATCCCTTCTTGCTGACGGTACCCGTTGGCCATGGGACACGCCTTGTTGCATATTACGATGCCGTCCTCGTCCTTCTTGTTCTTGAAGATCCACTTGGTGCTGATCATAGTCTTGTGAGATGGACGTGGGACCAGGCGCCATACCTTTAGAGCCTCGAATTGGTTGAGCTCTTCTTGCATAGCGATGGTCTAGTCCGGATCTTCAAGTGCTTCACGTACGTTCGTCGGCTCGATCTTGCTTAAGAAGCCGGAGAACAGACAAAAGTTGGCGGATGCGCCTCGCGTTTGAACAAGAGTGGAGGTATCACTGATGATTTGATGTAGGGAATGAGCTCTCGTCCATTTGGTGGTGTGCGGAATCGGCTGTTGAGTAGAGTAAGAAGCGTTGGGATCCACATAATCATCAGAAGAAAGGTCTTGTACTGCTTTAAGTGTCGCAGGCTGGTTTCTCGGAGGGGACGGGGGAGGATTCGTCGAAAGTTGAACAACTTCTGGTTCCGGGGAATTCAGAGATTGATCGTCGATTGTAGCAGATGACGAATCTGTAGAAGCGATGTCCGGGTTTGTTACAGGTTCCTCCGGGGGGACTATAGTATCAGATGATGTCAATGATGACGGTTGAGCTGTCTCCACAGTGATGGACGGCGTGCTTGTAGAAGGCAGCAGACCGGATAGATTCACCGAATCCTCGATACGAGCAGCTTCAAGTCGAGGTTGTGCTGAGACAGGAGGAGTGGAAGAATTAAATATGTCATCATAAAAGTATTTAAACAATAAATCTAAATTTGAAAGATCAGCATTCGATGAAGATGCATGATTCGGATTTACTGTCGCTTGTGCAGATCCCGAACGACGATGTTCGAAAGAAAGCACGCCAGTTAAACCGGGTTCTGAACTGATATGTTTAGAAGCCAAATCTGCGGCTTCGTCGAATGTCACGTTTACACTTTCAATAACGGTTTTAGTCAGTTTGTTGTAAACGCGATACGCCTTAGCCTGCATGGAGTATCCGATGAAAACTCCGTTGTCCGCCTTTAGGCTGAATTTGTTGAGATTGTCCTTGTCGTTTAAGACGTAGCACGTGCATCCGAATGCATGGAAGTACTTGATATTCGGAATGTGTTTGTTAATGATCTCGTACGGCGTCTTGTTGAACCGCATGTTGACGATGGAGCGGTTTTGCGTATAGCAGGCAGTAGACACCGCTTCGGCCCAGAGAAATAGCGACAATTTGGATTGGGAGAGCATGGTACGAGCTTCTTCGACAAGGGTGCGGTTGCGTCGTTCCACCACTCCGTTTTGTTGAGGAGTGCGTGTGGCAGAAAAGGTTTGCGTAATGCCGACAGACGTCAGATAATCGTTCACCGTTTGGTTCTTGAATTTTGTCCCGTTGTCGGTCCTGATACTCTGAACTGCACTTTGGAGATTCAGCTGGATAGCCTTCAAATGGTTGATGATCAGCTCCGGAGTTTTGTCTTTTGAGCGAAGGAACTTGACCCATGAATAGCGCGAGAAGTCATCTACCATTACCAGGACGTATTTACATTTGTTGATGCTTTGAACACGTATCGGTCCACACAAATCCATATGGATAAGTTCGAGGGACCGGGACGTGCTCGGAGCTGCCTTCGGCTAATGCGATGCTCGCTTCATCTTTCCAATCTCACATGCCCCGCAGAGACGATCATTCACGAATTGAAGATCGGTCATACCTTTTACGTGTCCGCCCAACACCAGCTTGTTGATACTCTTGAAGTTGAGGTGCGATAGTCTTCGATGCCAAATCCAAGCTTGTTCGGAATTAGCCTTTGACATGCGGCAGACGGGGTTATCGGGCTTTAGGGCTGCGAGGTCGATGGTGTAGAGGTTGGTGTTGCACTTTCCAACCAGTAGTTCTACTCCGTCGTCATTGAGGATTTTACACCTTTTGGCTTTGAACCAGACCTCGAGATCTTTGTCGCATAATTGGCCGATGCTGAACAGATTGTGTCCCAATCCTACGACGTGTGATACCTTCTTGATAGTGATCTTATATTGTACAATGTCGCCGTACCCCACGATCGGCGCCTTGTCGTTGTTCCCGAATCTCACGTCTCCACCATATTCTTCTTTGTAGTTCGTGAGAAGCTCCCTCCTTCCAGTCATGTGCTAGGAGCATCCAGAGTCTAAGTACCACACATGACCGTGCTGCAAAAACAAGTTTAACGGATTTTAGGTACCCATATTTGCATGGGTCCTGGAGAGTTAGGCTTGACACCTCTCGGAGGAACCTGATTTGACACAGATTTCCCCTTGGGTGTAGGTTTTACACCGTTTCAAGGAACTGGTTTTGGCACAGGTTGCCTCTTAGGTGTAGAATTTACACCTTTTGGAGGAACTGGTTTTTTAGCAGGTTGCCCCTTGGGTGCCAGTTTAACCTCACTAGGAGAAACCCGTTTGGGAATGGCTTTTCTCTCCTGTTGTGGTTTAACCTCGGATTGGGAACCCCGTTGAGTATGACGTTTCTTTTTATTTTTACGGGGGTTTGCTTTTGGGTGTATGATTATATATATGATATGACCCAAACCAATCATTATTATTTATATCATCAAAGTCATTCCAACCACATTTAGAACAACACAAACAATCATGCGATAACTGAATCAATTGCTGAACGGAATAAAGTTTAATTGGAAAAGAAACATCACGTTTAACAAAATCATTCCTATGATTCCAAGCACAAATGTTTTTGTTCATCCTAGGGTAAAAAACAGTATTGAAAGACTTTGATGCTGCATCCTCGACAGGTTCCTTAGCTAGCCACTTTGGTTTTTCTTGTTTAGCGTGACCATTTTTATCTGTAACAACAGGGACAAAATGGTCAGTGACTTTTGAAGGAACATGATTTTTGATAGGCAATCGCTCGGTCTTTTGCCTCGGCTGTGATTGGATTTGAGAAACAGGTTTAGAATTGGAAATTTTAATCACAGCTGGGGCCTTTGTTTTAGAACAGTCGCCCTTTAGAAAATTGACCGGTCGATTGACTACTGGTGACAAAAAATTAGTATGACTCGGAAGAGGTTTGTCGAAGGGGAACGACTCAAACTCTTCATCAGAATTGCCTTCGGAGTTCATATATTCAAAAAAATCAACTTCCAGAATTACAGGACTTGGATCGGTCGAGGAAGGCGAGGAACACTTAGTGTCAGTGTGCTTTGGGGAATTTGGTGCGGAAGCTGGGAAAAAATCAGAGTTCAAATTCCTTAAAACACTCTCGTCTTGAGAATCTTTATCGTCTTGTGTTGAAGAGGTGTTGCTTATGAAAGCTTTACACAGTGTCCGATGAGTTGGAGGAAGAATCAGGTGAAATATGCTTTTTAGATTGGAGTTGGTCAATCTGCTCTTGGAGATGACCATTTCTCGTATACTCTTGCATCGCATCTGTTGCCAAGGCAGCCAGTTTTGATGTGAGCTTAGTGATTTCACACCGAAGGATTTCCTGTCATTCATCAGACACAGTTTCGGTTTTGACCGATTTAAGATTCTCAAGTTCCTAGATTAGCGCTTGCTTTTCCTTTTGAAAATTCGACCTCTCTTTCTCGAGTGACTCCTCCAACTCGACTATCTTTGCTTCCAAGATGAGAGGGGGAACATAGAGCTTGTACTCATCCGTCTCAGTCTTGGTTTCAGTTGCTTGGACCTCATCCTTCTTGGAGGAATCCTTGGGCGTTGCAACCTTATAGCAATCGAAGTAGTCATTCGAGAGGTACTTCTTGTTTTTCTCATAGGAATAATTTAAAGATCCGTAACAAAATGGAAGTTGCATTTTGGATGTGCGTGTGCGCTTGTATTCCTCAGTTTCCTCTTCCTTTTCAGGTTCAAGAGGACCAGTCCATTTAATTTCATATTCTGGATACTCTTTGGCTATTCCAAGACAACCAAAATCATACAATATATGTCTTTTGGCTATACCCTTTTTCAGGTAGTGCGGGTTATCATATCCGATTCCCCAGTCCTTGTTGAAATACGTGAACTCATTAGGTTTATTCATATGGATAGTCTGATCAGTTTGACCTCTTTTATGAAGTTTGGTTTCAAGATCAAGAATTTTAGAAACAAATTCCTTGTGTTGAATTTGAAGAGCAGAACATTGATAAACAATTTCTGCTTTCTCATTCATACATTGATCAAACTGAGACTGAAGTTCAGATAATTTGGCCCTTAAGTCCTTAGGTGCTATTGAAAGATTTTGGCATTTGTCTTTTAAGCTAGCATTTTCAGACTTATATTTCTCAGTTATTCTCTTTTGAACCTCTAGCTTTTCAGTTAGAGATCTGATTTCAAACAGTTATTCATTAGAGGTGGCCTTAAAGGAATATGCCCGTTCAACAAGTGATTGCATTTGATTCAAGAAATCTTGTTGGTTAAATTCACATACCTGACTTGACTTTTCTTCATCGGCTGGAGAGTGATATCCCATTAAAGCATTAGCACCATCAGAATCGCTTTCATCATCAGAACGACCCAACTAGTAGTCGTCTTCCACAAATAGAGCTGCTCCAGCTTCCTTCTGTTCAATCAGTGCGAGTTTAGCCTTGTAATAATGGGAATTCTTTACAACAGGCTGGCGGCAATCTTTCGCAAAGAGACCAAGTTTCCCGCAGTTGTAGCAAGTCACGGGTTCATCTTTCTTCTTTCGGTCATCTTTCACTAACTTTTCCTTCTTCTCAGACTGATCTTGCTCATCGGCCTTCTTTTTTCCTTCATACATGTCCTTATAATCATGGCGCTTGTTGGAGGAGGTGGAGTAGCGTTGATTATTGGACGATGGCTTCTTATAGAACATTTGTTGTTGAAAATATTTGGAAAGGAGGGCTATCGCTTTCTTGAAATCAGATACTTCATCATCAGAATTACTGTCTTTTTTTTCTTCAGGTTCTGACTCAGATGAGCTTTGCTTTTGAGTACGTTTGGAGTGATGGCCCGAAGATTTCCCTTGTTTGGTGGACATGAGTGCTATAGGATCGGCAGCTGGCTTGGATGCGTCCTTCTTCTCTTTGAGTATTTCCATCACCTCATCTTCATGTTAAAGAAGTGTCTCATACAACTCGTGGATGTGAACTTTCTCCATCAGGTGGTTGTGTTTTACGTGTGAGGCAAATACTTTCCATGCAGGCAGAAGATTGTTGAAAAATTTAAGAGCATTCTCCGTGTTCGAGCGAGTAATCTTGTTCTTGTTGTGCTCGTTGAGAAGAAGAAAAAACCGTTCATAAGTTCGAGAGAGGGATTCGCCGGTGCGTTGTTTAAACCCGTCAAACTTGGTTATAGAGCTGTTGATCTTCAGCTGATTCCCGACTTCGCTCCCACGCATCATCTTCTCCACCTGATCCCACATGCCCTTAGGTGTCTTTTTGTAACTGTCGACGGCAGTGTAGATCGTGTTGGGGAGAGCTTGAACAAGGTATCTATTTGCATGCTTTTCTCCCTCAAGCATGCCTTTTTCGTCGTCGGACATATCGGAGAGAGTCTTTTTCACAGTGAGTGTGTCACCACCTTCTTGAGCTGGTGGAACGGTCTTCATTGGTGTAGGAATTGGCCCATCTTCTAAGGCTCGCCAGATGTACTCGAAGTTGTCCTTCGACTCAATGAAGATTTTGAATCTGTCTCTCCATTGGCTTTACTCACCTTGGTAGAGGAAAGGTGGTTTGGATTCGTTACCGATTGCAAGAGCGTCGCGTGAATACATCTTCAGTTGCACTAGAGTGATCGTCAGACGAAGTGTTCGATTCAAAGTGAGGACCTAACGCAAGGCACTACGAGTGGTATCCTAACACAGATTCTATGACTGAGTTGTACTAAAATTAGGTAAGAATTAAACAAAACTGATCTTACCGGATAGGAATCCGGATGAGATGTCTGATCTGGAAGTGTCCGGATCAGATTGAGTGATAAACAGTTCAAAAAACAGAAGTGTCCGGATAAATGAAAGTGTCCGGACAAACTAAGGTTTCCAGATAACTATAGGTTACCGGAAGACAATAGTTTCTGGATGAAATTAGTAAAACAAGAACCTACCGGAAGATATGAGTTTTCGTATGATAGACTTACCGGATGGAGTAGGTTTCCGGATGATATGCTTTCTGGAAGATGGAGTGTTCGGGAAGTATCAATTTTAACCGGAAACTTTGGGTTGTCCGGATAAAATAGATTACCGGAAACGTTGTGTTGTCCGGACAAACTATTATACCGGAAACTTTGGGTTTCCGGAACAAATATATCCAGAAAGATGGAAAAGAGTTACTTACCCGGAAAGAATAGTCGTGTCCGGAAAGGTTGAAAGCGAATGTCCAGAAACTTCTGCTGTTATCCGGAAAGGACGGTTGTGGTTCCAAAAACTCGATGGAATGCGATTGGGGTTTATAGATAACTTCCTGAAATGTTAGAAACTCGACCAAACACCAAAATAACACTACCCAAATCGATTTTGAAGCAAAAACAACAAGTTTTGATGGTTAAAAATTAGATTTTTATCAAGAACACAACAAAAACTTTTGAACCATAAAATGCTTAAATATCACTCAGATGATCGAATTAAGATGTGAAAACTTGCAGAATCACTAATAACAATGATACTAACAATATCCAATAAACGAAATAATCAATTTCAATCGAATCAAAAGATGGAATTTCAAAGAAGAACACAGCCGTATTGTTCAGAAAACTTACCAAAATTCATAAAGAGTACTTTGAATCGATCTGTACGTCTGCTCTGATACCAATTGAGAGTTCCAAATCCGTGCAACGAACAATAATGAAATCAATAGATGTAAGACAATAGTTATGATTTCAACTGGTCATCCAATTAGCTTTCAACTTGAGAGAGTTTACAATATTAATTATGAAAGCAAATGAACAACTAGCCTAAAAACAAAGGCTAAGCAAACATTATATATGACGGGCCCGTGGTTAACAAGCCCACGGCCCGTTCACTAACTAGGCTCAATTTTAATATATACAAATAGCCCCTTGAACTTCTATACAACCAAATATTGCCCTAACATTATCCAACAGGGAAATTGCTGAGTCTCTCAAAGCTGAACAACTCCTAGCTGAACGAAAGAAAGCTGAGCAGAAAGACAAAGAATATGCTTTAGAACTCGTTCAACGTTCCGTGGAAGATCCAGATCTGAAAAGGTTCCCTGTGGCTGTCCAATGAAAGTTGAACAGAGACGCACAAAAGATCAATCAAAAGAAAAGAAAGGTCAATGATTCCACTCTGGCCTGGCGTAAACAGAAGTGCCATTAAAGAAGTCACGGTTCAAGGACTAAATTTGTCTCCTTGAAAGGGAGAAAGGTAAGCGATGTTCCAGTAGTCCACGTCAAAATACTCAGAGAAAATGGATACAAGTCAACTCGCTACATGTCAGCCATTGACAAGCTTGGCTTCCCTAAATGGTTGGAGATGAGGGTAGATATTCAACGATCACGCTTAGCATACAAGACCCATGTCGAAAAAGTCTTGAACAAGCTGATCGATATGGTAGCTTCAGCTGTTGACATCCCACGACCTCCTCCAATTCAGTCCAAGCGACCTACAACTAAGAAGAAGAAATCCTCAACTTCAGGCCCTCCGATAAGGAATGAAACGGGGATCGACTTTTCTCGTGAAGTAATTCTTGGTCCTGATCCTGCTCTCTCCAGACTCGATGTCTCTCTATCTCCCACTAAAACATTCATCCCTGTTAAGGTTCTCAGTAATCCCTACAGCATTTTCTTCTACGAATGCACTGGTCGCCAATGTTTTCAATGAGTCTCTGAGCTACACAAAGCTCCCATCAAACAGCTCAGAGATTTACTTTATTGGTGTGACTAAAACAAGGACATCCAAGCAATCTTCCTAAAGCCCCTGATTTTCAAAGAAGCAAAGTAAAGAAGAGATAAGGGAGTGAAAGTCCCTGATTGGATGATTCCTGGAACTGATACTCTTGACGAACTTCTCGTCAAGAAAGAACCTGTATAGCTGATAGGATAACTTTTTGTAATTCTTCTATCTTTATCAGTCTGTAACTTTTTGTACTTGTAATTATTATTCAATATACTTGTAATTTTTCCACTTTCCATTGTAATCTATACGAAGTTAATGAAAAATTTCAGTGAATGTTCTTTACTCCATTAGTTCTAGAAAATATCCCTGAAAATAGTAAATAGGACACGCATTTTACGAGTTCATTTATCCTTATGTTTCTTACTTAGCAATTTTCCTTTATTGCTATGTCATCATCAAATAGTGGGAGATTGTTGATCCAAACATTCAGTGATTTGATAATGACTATGAGAAACACTTAGTGAAAATTGTAAGTAGACAATATGTATTAATGTTTTTTCATCAAAGAAAATATACTAAGTCTGTTTAGTATCGCTGATGGAAAACATACGCTTTAAATTTATACTTCAGCGAACATTGTACATCAGTGAGCCCTGAGCCTGTTCAGTCTCACTGATGATTGCTGATAATTTATGTTGTTTACTTATGATCCCTGAAGACAAGATTCACGTCAACTATGTTCTACGCTGAAGTCGAAGATCAAGCCAATGAACCAGCGACTAAGTCTACTAGTGACCTGATGCGGATATCAGCGAAGCCAAGACTTGTCCATCCCACGTGAAGTTTCAAGTAGAAGGCTTCAGCGAACGCTGAACTTTATCATTCACTGATAAAAACCATTCAGCGAACGCTGATCATGAAGCCTCCTATACAAGCAACTCTGTCTTATCCCTTGCACGCCTTTTGTACGATTTGTCAGAAAAGACATCCTTTGTCTGAAATCGTACAACCAACTCTGCCACTACACTGTTCATCATGCGGCCAAAAGGATGTCCCTGCAAAAGTCAAATTCATGCATCCATTAAGAGGACGCCACGTGTAAAGGTATACTGACTTGCATTAAATGCATGCAATATATAAAGGGAACCCTACTTCATTTGTGAAGTGCTCGGCCATTCCTCTCTCGCTGAACTACTGTGTGAAAGAAAACCATCCTTAGTTTTCTTAATCTTCTCTCTTTCTTATTTCTAGTGCAAGAACTTTGTGTGTTCTCATAGTTTGTTTAGATTAGGTTTACTCCTTAATCTTGTTCCGCAACAAACTTTAAATTGTTTGATACATATCAATAAACAATTTAGAAAGATAAAAATCTTGTGTTTGTATTCAACCCCCCTCCCCCCTTCTACAAACTTGTATAACCCCTTTGGGACCAACAATTTACAGTCTTAAGTACCTCGCCCATAAGAAAATGGGTAAGCCTATAGTGCACATCATGCTTCTCACCATGTTCAACAAGGTTCTATTTTTTCTTTCAGCCACTCCATTTTGGGAAGGGTTGTATGATGTAGTGTATCCTTCCTTAATGCCATTTTCTTGAAGATAAGATGCAAAAGCACCTTTAGCTTGGCCTGCTTCTGTATAATTCCATAATATTCCCCTCCCCTATCAGATCTCACAGCTTTAATTTTATTTTCATGTTGTAGTTCAACTTTAGTCTTGAAAATTCTAAAGGCATCAAGTGCATGTAATTTTTCTGATAGTAGTTATATATGATAGATCCTTGAATAGTCGTCTGTAAATGTTATAAAATAAGTGTTTCCAAATAGAGTTGTATGTTGAAATAGACCACATATATTTGTATGTATTAGGTCCAACAATTTTCCACTCATAACTGCAATCTTCTTAATTTTGTTATGTAGCCTACCTTTAAGACACTCAATGCAATCTTGTAGATCATAAAAATCTTAGTCCGGCAATGTTTTATTTTTAAATAATGCTTTTAGTCTATCTTCAGAGATATGACCTAACCTTCTATGCCAAAGATTTGCAGAATTTTCTCTAATGATGGTTCTTTTTGTGTCTGCTATAGTGGTGTTATTCTGAACCACGTTCAAATTATTTTCAATAGCAAAAAATCTCTCTTGAGAATTATACATGCTCCTTAAGTTGTTGTAAGGTATAGGAAGAGATTGTAGTCCCATATGAACTACCTGTTCTCTTTAACCCCTATATCCAAGTCTCTGAGCTTCTTGTTAATCTCAATCATAGACAATTGATAATTTCTCACATGTCCCTTAGCAGAAAACTTCATTTCATCAAATATCTTAGAAAGTCTGGCACCTTCAGTTATGTCAGTTTCTTTATATTTCTCAGCAATGTACTTCAGATAGTCAACTACAGTTTCAGGTTCTTCTATGGATCCTCTCACTATGTCACCAATGGAAATTCTTATCACACTCTTAGCCACCCTATTTGTTTTGTGCCATTTAGCATTGGTATTAATTTCAGCTATAGTACTATTTTCGGTTAAATCGGCTCGATTTTCAATTCTTAAGCAATAATCCATCTCTTGATTAAATTGGAGGTAAAATTCTATATGTTCTCTTCATTGCTTATAGTTAGAACCGGTCAAGATATGGATCAAGTTAAAATTAAAAAACCCTAAAAACAAAACAGTAAAGGAATATATAAGTGTTGGTCTCGAAGGTGTTCTACAAGGGTGAACGTTTATAGAAGGGGGGGTTCAATACAAACACAAATTTTTACTTTTCTAAATTGTTTATTCATAAATCAAAATACAATTTACAGTTTGTTGCGGAATAAGATTAAGTAAAACCTAATATAAACAAACTTAAGAATCACAAATGTTTCTTGCACTAGAAATGGAGAGAAAAAGGATAAGTAAAAAATATCTATTTTCTATTTGCACTAAGTAGTTCAGGAGAGATCCTTCGAAATGAAGGGGTATTGCTCCTATTTATACCCCATGCATTTAATGCATGGCAGGAGCACTTTACACGTGCCATCTTCTCATTGGCCGCATGCTTCTGACTTTTATCAACAATATACTTTGGGTCGTACAGTGAACAGTGTAGGTGGCAGAATGGTTGTACGATTATGGATAAAAGGCAAACTTTTTATGTACCTTCGTACTTTTGTGCAAGAGGATAAGACAAACATTTCTTGAAGAACAAGGTTCATGATTAGCGATCACTGATGAAATCTTCCAAGAGTGAGGCCAAATGTAAGTCAGCTATCGCTAAAGCTTTCTTCTTGAATTGTCGTGCGTGTGTAGGCTTGTCTTGGTTTCACTGATGCTTGCATCAGATCATGAGTAGACTTGTCTTTGTTGGTCAGCGTTGTCTTCGATGTCAGCGATGAACTCATTGGTGGCGAGGCTTGTCTTCAGGGATTACATTAAACACTTTTACATTAGAAACCATCAGCGATACTGAACATAATCAATATGTTATTGTTGTTGGTGAAACACTAATACATATAGATGTTAAATGCAATTTTCAGTAAGTATTCTAAGGTTCGTCGTCAAATCACTGAGAGAGTTTAGATCAACAATCTCCCCCTATTTGATGATGGCAAAGCAACATAAGAAAATTGTTAAGTGCTTAAAACATAAGAATAAAAAGGACTCGTAACATACATGTCCCATTTACTGTTTTAAGAGATCTTTTCTAGTATTAATGGAGTAAAGTAATTCACTGAAAAACTTTCATTAAATCGTAATCAGGTCACAAAGGGAGTTGAAAGTTTAAAGTACAAGTGATAAAACTATACAAGTACTAAAAGATAAAAACTGATAAATTATAAGGCGATTACAAAAAAGGGAATCTATCTGCTAGAGAGGTTCATCCTTGATATGGTCATCGTCATATGAGTCTTCAATGATCATGTAGTCAGGGACTTCTTCTTCTTGTTGTCTTCTAAGCTTGGCTTCCTAGTAAATGTGAGGCTTCATGAAGACGCCTGCCCTTGTCTTTTCACACCAATACAAAAGATCTTTTAGATGAGCAAGAGGGTAAAGATAAATTTATGCATCTCACTGAAGTCATTGAATATCATCCATGTCGTAGAAGATGATTCCGTACAGGACTCCTATCACTTGACCAGGATAAAAAGGTCCTCCAGGTGGCAGTGATAGATTAAGGCCTGAGAGGTCAGTTATTGGTCCAAGCACTGCATCTCTTTAGAATTCTATCCCTGTTTCGTTTTTGTATGCAAGTTATTCAAAGGACGATGCTAGTTTCTTCTTCGCTGATCTTGGATTTTGTGGTAGACAAAGAGGTATATCAACCCGTGCTGAGATTTTGTTAATGAGTAAGTTTAAGAACTTTTTCACGTGTAAGTTTGCTGCTTGATTCCTTCTTAGTTAGTGTTGGGATATGATTCTTCACAACTCGAAACGAACGAGGTTTTGCTCAAAGGCTGACGGGATTTGTACTTAGGCTTAGATCTTTGAAGTGCATCTCTGATCTCTAACCATTTGTCAATATCAAAATTTTCAAGCTTGGACATACACATTGTTTGTGTTGAGTCATCGTTTATGATTACTTGGATCGTCACCATCACTGAGTTCTTCTTGCCCTTTCCCGTTACAGTCACAGTAGTAATTTTCCTTGGATGGTATTGATGTTCGATCTTCTCTCTGCACCAAGTTAACTCAAACTCACGGACTGCTTCTTTTTGGGCTTCCTCTTCTACTTCTTTTAGCAATTGTTTTTAGACTCTAATCATGTTCTTTTTTAGCTTCTTATCCGAGACTGAGTTTTGGGCTACCTTAAGCGCATATTTGGCATCTTTTTGGTAGGCCACAAACATTCACTCAGCTCTGATAGATTCTTCACGTTCTTCTGGGGTCAGAAATCCATGTTCGTTAGGTTGAGCACTTTGTCGAGAAGGGAGTTGGCATCTTTGACTTTCTAGCTGATGAATCATCGCTGACATTTGTTTTCTTCGATCTTCCTCAGACCTTTGTAGTGGTCGAGAGGGTCTTGTAGGATGTGTCAGCACTTCTCCTTCCTCTTCTTTTTCTTCTTCTTCAGTCTCTAAGACAGAGACTGAGATTATTGGGTTGTCTTCAGCGAGCGCTGAGATTATTTGTTGTTGGTCTTCAACTCGTCCCTCAAGCAGGGGAGAGAACTAGCTAATTAAAAAGAAGAAGGAGGTAGGTTTTGGAATGAAAAGATAGAGAAAAAGTCTAAGTTTGTATAAGTGGTCGGAGATGCACATAGATGGATGTAGAGAAAGGGATGATGAAGAGACATTGTGAGTCCAGTCTTTATCAAGTAACAATATAAGAACAAAGAGATCTTTGACTAGATGAGAGAAAGATACAAGAATGGAGTTAGATCCACTTTCTCTCTGTAGACTCTCTCTCTAGAATGTCATCTCTCTATTACACAAATGACACTCTCATTACACGTCTCTTTTCTACAACACCCTTTATATACCCCTTGACTATTCACTTACTTACATTGACTTTGACCCCTTTACAAGACTTTTACTTTGACTTTGACTATTACATTGACTCTTTACATTTACACATAAATCTTGAAGACATTTCTGCTCTAACAGTCTCCCCTTATTGATTCAAGATTTAAGAAAATGATGACAACAGTCTTCAGCTCTTTGTGATCTTCTGATCTTCAACACTTCAGCTCTTCAATCACTTTGAACAATCTCTCTCTTCACTTTGAATGAAGATCAATCTTCGAAAATAACTCTGATGAATCTTCAAATAAGCGTTGTCTTCAGAAATACACTTTGACTTCTTTAATCATCATCTTGATCTTCAAAATCAAATAGTCATCAAAGTCTCGAATCATAAACTTCAAATCTTCGTGGCGTTGGTCAAAGTCTTCAAACAAAACCTTCATATCTTTGTATCACTGATCTTTGCACCTTTGAGGTTTGACAAATTTCTTCAGTCTTTGAATATGAACAGGTCTTTAAGCTTTGAAAACATTCTTGAATGAACTTTGAATCTTTGTAGCTTTAAATATCTTGAATTGTGTATCTTCATCTCTTAAACAATAACAATCTTTGAACCTTGAATTTTCTTGAATCATCTTGAAACATCTTGACTTGTTATCTCAAGCTTCTTGACTTTAACAAAACTTCTCTTTATCTTGAAATTGAAACTTTCATAGTTTCTCCCCCTTTTTGACGATCATGAACATCAAAACTTCAATATCAATTTCAGCATCCTCTTTGAATGTACCAGAAATAATCTCCTCCTTTTGATCTGATAAACCGTCAATTCCAAAAGATATGTATCTGAATCTTTTCAAATTCAGATAAACATAAGTTGTGACCCTGAAACAACTAATGAATCAGTTAAAATGCTTGTAAGTTGGACAAAGCAACTAAATGCACTTTGGAAAGAAGCTTTTTTGATGTTCACTCCTCCAGGGCTTCCATTCAATCATCGAAAAACACTAAGGAATTTCTATGAACATTATGACAAGAAAACATATTCCTTGTGTGTACGTGCAAGTGTAGAAATGATTGAAGTAACTTATGCTTGAATAATAGGCTCACATTGTGTAAACTGTTGAGACAGCAACATGTTTTCCACGGAATCAATGTGCATGATTGAAGTACGAAGGTGGAGCAAAGTTCCTTTTTTTCAATATCCAAACCTTCCGAATGAAGAATAGATAGATTATATGATGTGTCCCTAAGAAAAATTGAAACATTTATTTGTTGAGAAAGAAATGCGTAGCTGGCGGGGTTAAAGCAAGAGTTGGCATGGGCTAATTGCCTGTTTCAATGATGGTCACCAAAGAATGTGAACCAATGAGTAATGTGGCTGCCCAACTCAGAAATTGGTTGGTGCAGAGTTCTCTTATTCTTTTAACTCTGTTCTGACACCTTCTTTTTGTTTTTAATCCGCTCACTTCTAACCAAACTATCATTTGCATTTTACCTCAACACAATGAGATTACTCAACCGTATGAGTTATCTCCCCCACTCTTTGATTTTGACCCCTCACCCCTCAATCACTCAAGGATAAATTCTTAGTTAGGAAACACGGATTAACGTGAATGTCACACCCCGCTAAAGCGGAAACACGGGATGTGCAGCTCAAGTTTCATAGCAAGAGTTACAGGATTACACCAACCATCAAAATACATTCAAAAGATGAAGACATTGTCTTTTACAATCGTTTTTCAAAAGGGGAAATGACATAATTAAAAGATAATGAAGAAAGCTTTATCACGTGTAGCCTTCCTAGATCCCAACCTTAAAGACGTTCTCCTGAAAAGCATGTCAATGAAAAGGTCAACTAATGCACTAGTTGGTGAGATCACAGGTTTAATGAGTACAACATTGTTTATCATAGCAAAATAGTTTAAATCCGCACAAGTGGATAAGGCAACCGGTTATGAAAACACTTGCTCATGGAAATTGTATGTATTATGTTTAAGTAGTGAGCCCGTTACCCGACCTATATGACAGCCGCCCCAACGCATGTTCTATCGCCAACAATGCGCACGAACAACAATAATTATGCACTCAAACAAGCGCGACTTGTGAGTGGGGTGTCAACCAAATAGCGCTATCCATAATTACTGTTGGTCCCGAAGGCCTATACAAGTTGTAGAAGGGGGGGGGGGGGGGGTTGAATACAAACACACAAATTTTACTTTTCTAAATTGTTTATTGATAAATCATTAACAATTTACAGCTTGTTGCGGAGACAAGATTAAGGATAAACCTAAATCTAAACAAGTTGGAACACTCAGGTTTCTTGCACTAAGAGAGATAAGGAAATTACTAATAATAACCTATCTGAGATAAGATATTTGAACTTGTCCAGAGTTAGCAAGTTACATCAAAAGAAGTGAGTTCATCTCTTTATATACTGCATGCATTTAATGCAAGTCAGTATATACTTTACACGTGTCATCAGCTGGTTGGTTGCATGTCATTGACCTTGGTTGACAACCTTAGTAGCCGTATGGATGAATAGTGTAGTATCAGAGTGGTTGTACGATTTCAGATTTTCGGAGGTTCTTTTCTGACATTTCGTACGGAGGCGTGCAAGGGTGGTTAAGACAAAAGTACTTTGTACGGAGGACTTCATGATCAGCTTTCGTTGATTCAGCGATTATCATTTACTATTCAGCAGATGATAAAGTTCAGCGATAGCTGAAGTCTTGTACTTGATACTTCACGTTGAGTGGACAAATCTGAGTCTTCGATGATCCGCATCAGTTCATTAGGAGACTTGTCGCTGGTTCTTGAGCTTGATCTTCGACTTCAGCGTAGAACCTTTGTTGACGTGAAACTTGTCTTCAGGGATCATAAGTAAACAACTAACTTATCAGCGATCATCATAATGACTGAACAGACTCGGCGCATTAATGATGAACAGTGTTCGCTGAATGTTTAATTTAAAAAGCGAGAGTTCCTATCAGCGGTATTGGAAGATCTTAGTACTTATCAGCGATAGTGAAACTCTGATACATATTGTTTACTTACAATTTTCACTAAGTATATAAGAGAGGGTCATTATCAAATCACTGAGGGTTTGGATCAACAATCTCCCCCTATTTGATTATGACATAGCAACAAAGAGAATTGCTATTTAATGAAAACATAAGGATAAAAAGAACTCATAAAATATTTGTCCCTTTTACTGTTTTCTGGGATCTTTTCAGTACTGATGGAGTAAAGTACGTTCGCTGAAATCTTTCTTTAAAATATTTGAATCAGGTTACAATGAAGAACAGAAAGATTACAAGTATGAGCGAAATAATTTACAAGTACAGAAGGATAACTGATACAATAGAGAAAAGGAGATTATATCCGTTTTCAAAGGGTTCTTCCTTAATGAGAAGTTCATCAAGGGTCTTTTTAGTGGGGATCATCCAGTCAGGGACATTTACTCCTTGATTCTTTAACTTCAGAGCAGCTTCAAAAATCAAGGGCTTCAGGTGTCTAGCTTTGATGTCGCGTCTGACTTCACACCAGTGTACGAGATCTCTGAGTTGTTCGATGGGAGCGATTTGGAGCTCAGAGACACGTTGAAAGTGATGATTTCGATCATAGTCTAAGAAGAATATACCATATGGATCACTTACCACTGTGCCAGGGATGAAGATTTCTCCAGGTAGTAGGGAGGTGTCAAGCATTGAAAGATCAGCATCAGGGCCAAGAACTTCAGCACGAGAGAAACCAATACCTGTTTCATTTCGAATGATTGGACCTGAATCAGAAACATTCTTCTTCTTAGCAGAGGCTTTCTTCGGTTGAGGAAGAGTAGGAGGAATATCCACAGCAGATGAAAGCAAGTCGATCTGTTTGTTTAAGATCATCTCAACATGGATTTTGAATTTTGAGTGTGATCCCTGAATGGCTAATTTCGTTTCTAACCATTCAGAGAGACCAAACTTTTCTAATGAAGCAGCATAGAAGGTTTGCTTGGTTTCGTCATCTCTGTAGACATCCACTTCAACAACAGGAACATCAACGAACATTATTCCTCTGATGTTGGCTTTGATTATCTTGGATGGTCTTGATCGATAGGTCAGCATTTGATTATCCCATTCCAAGGTTGTATCAGAGACCTTTGTCTTTTCTCTAACGATTTCTTGAGCATCATCCCAGAGCTGACGTTGAACATCAATGGGGACTCTTTTCAGCTTGGGGTCTTTGATTGATCGTTGAGTAATCTTGATGGCGTATTCTCTGTCTTTCTCTTCAGCTTCCTTCCTTTCAGCGATGAGGCGTTCAGCTCAGAGGTGTTCCTTGTATTCAGTTTTTGAAATTCTGAACTTAGGAGGAACTGAAGGCAGTTGATCACGCCTTAGAATGATTCGCTGATCCTCGAATCGCTTTATTATTTCCTCTTTTCTCTTTTGATCCTCTTCACTCAGCTTTTGAGGAGCTGAGGAAGGTCTGTTTCTGTGCGAGAGAGGTTGTTCTTCTGGTTCATCAGTCTCAGAGATCAAATCTAAGACTGGGATTATTTCATCAGCAGCAGCTGGCTTTATTTGTGAAGTCGCAGTAGTAGAACCTTCAGCGACATCCTCAAACAGGGGAGAGGACTAGCTGAAACACAGCGATCTTACAAATAAGAACATGGGTAGAAGAACTTGGGTAGAAAGAGAAAGATAAATATGTTCAGGTGTAGGCTAGGGTAGCAGAACTTATAGTGTGGAGGAGGGATGGAGTAAGAGATGTTTAGTGTACCTGACAAACCGGCTTTTCAAGCAAGATCATCAGATTGTCATCTTCAGCGACGCTTTTGCCTTTGCCTTTCTCAGCTCCAGAGACTGAGGGGTTTGTCTTTGTTCGCTCCCCTGTTGGTTCATTTATTGAAATCCCCTTAAGAGCTTTGATCCTTGGGGCCGGTTTGACGATAAAGAAGTCATCGTCATCTTCGTCGTCTTCATCATCATTCTTTGGAGAAGAAGATGGTTCATAATCAGGGATATCGACGGCTTCATCATCTTCTGCTTCGGATTCTTCAGCGTCTTCTTCGAGTTGCTCCCCCTCAGATACAGAGGCGAGTTTCTCGGTTCCCTCAGGGTTTTCATCTCCCTGAGGTCCAGCGATAAGATCTTCATTCTTCTCTCCCCTGATAGATTCATCATGGGAAAGGTCTTCAGCGCTCTTTTCAAGATCTTCAGCGCTCTTCTCCTCGGGATGTTCAGCGCTCTTCTCCCCCTCTTTTTCATGATGATTGGGGGAGGAATGGGTAGATTCAGCAGCATGGCTAGGTTCTCTGTCTTCTTGGCCAGAGAGACCTACGCGTACTTCAATCTTAGCTAATATGTCTTCAAGGCCAGAAATAGCAGGATTGATCTTCTTCAGCTCTGTGCGATCCGCCGCTGTGAAGGTTTCCAATGCAGGGGCAGGGGTCGGTTCAGGAGCTGGAGTATTTGCCTTATTGAGTAGCTTCTGGATCATCGTTTTCATCTCACCAACGTCGGTCTTTCAGAGCCTAAGTCAGTCTTTACAGCTGACATATCACCCTCTAGTGCTCCAACCGATGTCTTCAGCGTTGTTACTTCGCCAGACATGGAGGAAACGGAGTTTTTGAGTGAGGTGTAGTCAGTGTAGATGTCAGCGAGCACTTTGGCGAAATCGCTGAGAGTCTTATCAACAATCTTGATGTCGTCTGTGGAAGCTTTCTTTTCCACCACCGTTGTCAGCTTTGTCAAATTCTCTCCAGCGTTTGTTACAGCTGAAGAGTTGTTGGAAAGAGTAGTGGTGAGATCTGTCAGCTTGGTTTCCACGGACTTCATAGAGGCGTTGATGTCTCCCAAATTAGGACCTGTAACAGATAAGTACTTGTGAACAAAGGAAAGCTCAGAAGTTTCAGGTTTAGTTACAGTGTATAGGATTTTATTTGTACCTGCAGGAGGATTGATGAACTCGTCAAAGTTGCAAGTTCCTGAAAAATGTTCCATATCCTCTTTGAAAGTACGGTGAGGTATGGTGATCTCTGCAGGTCCTTTCTTCATCATTCGTTGAGAAGCGTCAGTCGTGGCTTCTGGAATGATGGCATCTCCAGTGTTCTTTGGAGGAGTGTCCAAGTGAGTGGAGGGAGAAGCGAAGGATAAGAATGGGGTTCGGGTTCTGAGTTCAGCGTTGGAATTGCTGAGAATCACTTCATCAGTCTTTTGAGAGACTGAGGGAGGTTGGGTAGTTTCCAGGTTTCTAACCTCAGCGTTTGGAGACGCTGAAGTCTGGATTGGAGGGATGGCTTGCACGGGTGTGGCAGAGCGTACCACAGAACTTTCCTTCAGCTCTTCAGAATGAGCTGAGTAGTCTTCAGCATCGAATTGCTGGGGTTGCTCCTTGGTTTTCTTGATCCTTTTGGAATCAAGTTGGGTTGAAGAGTGTTTCCTTTTCTTAGAAGGATAGGATTTTGTGGCCGGGGTATCAGCGATGGGTATTGTCGCTGAAGGAGCCACATAAGTCGAAGAATTAGGGTTAAGAAGAGAGAGAAGGGTAGAGAGACGTACCTCATTGTCGACAGGTTTGAAATCGAGCACCTTAGGGCCAACCTGAGAAAGTTTCAGGTCACCCTCTTGAGGATAGCTGTCCTTCAGGCCATATTGGAAGATGGCGCTGATGAAACGGGGGTAGGGAACCCATGCAGGTCTGTCAGCAGCAGAATCTACTCTTTGTACTAGGTCATCATAAATGATAGATGCCCAGTCAATATGTAGACCTTTCAGCAGTGCGTATCCCATAGCCTGCTGAGGTTGAGCGGCTTGATCAGAGGAGCCGGTCTTCGCTGTCATGCAGCTGATCAGGTGTGCGAAGATGAAATTCATCTCGCTGGGCATTTTGGACTTCTTTATCAGCATCAGCTTCTTCTCGGGCTTCTTGTCCCTTCCAGTTTCCCAGATGTAACCCATTGCATAAAAAAATGCAATAAGAGATTCTTTGTCAGCATGCTTCTTATGGTCAGGGAATGGAACAAACGGTTTTTTTTGGTAGTATTGGGAAGGTTTAGGGCTTTTCGAATGATTGCGGGGGTTATCTTAATTGTGCCATACTCAGTATCGCTGAGTATGCAATCGATGGT
Source organism: Saussurea involucrata (assembly GCA_033807775.1). Classification (NCBI taxonomy): domain Eukaryota; kingdom Viridiplantae; phylum Streptophyta; class Magnoliopsida; order Asterales; family Asteraceae; genus Saussurea; species Saussurea involucrata. Next base: position 70,420,197 of record CM066320.1, read on the forward strand.
TTTGGATGCATCTTTGGCGGAGGGTAGCTGAGTGTGTCTGGCAGAGTACCAGAACTGGGATAGTAGTAGCTGACTTGCGGGAGGTGTGATGGTCAGGGCTGTTGAAATGCAGCAGTTTTTCAGGAAATTCACAGCATCATCCAGATGTGTGACTTGCTTTCGAGGAGGAAACTCGAGAAGCGCAGAGAGGTTGTTGACCTTAGTCCAATCTAGTTGATCCAGCTTGAACTTAACCTGAGGGGCTTTGATGATGTCCACTTCCTCAAAGTCAGCGGAGATGTTCTCAGCGGTTACATTGATCTTTGAAGTTGCCATTTCTCTGTATTATCAGTTAAACCAAAGATGTTAACAAATAAGAATTGTCTTAATATGGAAAGAATTTCCATTAAGATGATTCGAATTTTGTCCATTTCATTCAGACATAAATGTCTTATTGAAGATTAGGGTTTTACTTGATTTTTGACAGAAACGTAAAACCCATATTCCAGTTTCTAAAACAAAACTGGATACAAATGAAGAACAAGTTTAAGATTTAGATTTAAAACTTGAAGAACAACCATGAAATGGTTGTGTTCATAAAACCATGAAAGAAATGATTTTATTTTACAAAGTTCTTTTGTTTGATCTTGTTTAAAACAATGATAAGATCAGAAACAAGTTAAGCATTTGAAAAAAAGAACATATTAACCTTGATGTTTTGATGAAGAAGATGATGAACAGTTCTTTGAAGATTTGAGAGCACAAATGCAACAGTAATTCTTTTCTTGCGGAGGAAGATTGATCGCGTAAAAGACAAATATAAACCAAGAGATTGTTTATATAGGGAGTTTTAGAGAGAGAAAACCTTGAGCGGGAAAAGGTTTTCATCATGACACGGACACGTGTTTGCATTTGATTGGAAGTTTGAACGAAACGTGCAAACGTGTGTCAGAAAGAAATCGTGCCTTGTGTTATCCGTTGTAATGACGTCACAACTGTCCTTTCATATTCTTGGTTGTCTCTGGGGTTTTGAAAAAAAACTCAGGGACTCTTTGAAAAACATGAAGCACTGAATAGAAATGTCAGTGATAGTTTTGAGAAAATTCAAAAAGTCGCTGTTAAGGAAGAGATATTCAGCGATGCAATTTATTTTGAAATCTTGCATTTTCATGCGTTTGTCAGATAGAGAAAACATACCTTGATATCAGCGAAACAAGTTTATTCAGAGAGAAGATGATAAAATGGATTATATAAGTTGATTTTATCCTATCGCTGATCAATGTGAACCGCTGAAGATTTTATCCTTCAAAGTTCAGCATTCCAAGCTCGCTGATGAGAAAGTTGAATCTTGTCTCATCAAGAGGTTTGGTAAACAGATCAGCTAACTGATAATCAGTTGGAATAAAATGAAGTTCTATATCACCATTCATCACATGATCTCTGATAAAATGATATATGATTTCGATGTGTTTTGTCTTTGAGTGTAGCACTGGGTTGTTGGCTATAGCGATGGCACTAGTGCTGTCGCAATAGATTGGAATTTTGGAGAGCTGAAGATCATAGTCTAGTAGCTGATTTCTCATCCACAAGACTTGAGAACAACAGCTTCCAGAGGCTACATATTCAGCTTCAGCTGTGGAAGTGGACACTGAGTTTTGCTTCTTACTTGTCCAACTTACCAGCTTTCCACCCAGGAGCTGACATCCTCCTGTGGTGCTTTTCCTATCCATTTTGCAACCTGCAAAATCACTGTATGAATAGGCGGTTAGATCGAATTCTGAGTCTTTGGGATACCAAAGGCCTAGATTCGCTGTACCCTTAAGATATCGAAAGATTCGCTTTACAGCTTTCATATGAGATATCTTAGGTTCAGCTTGATATCGTGCACACAGACATGTTGCAAACATAATATCGGGTCGACTAGCTGTAAGATACAATAGTGAGCCGATCATCCCACGGTACAGCGTGACATTGACAGGAACACCCTTTGTGTCCTTATCAAGTGTCATCGGTGGTGCCATAGGGGTTTTCATAGCTGAACTTTTAGTTAAGTCGAATTTCTTCAGCATATCTATAACATATTTTCTCTGATTAATGAAAGTTCCTTTTTCAGTTTGCTTAATCTGAAGACCAAGGAAATATGTTAGTTCACCCATCATACTCATTTTATACTCATCTTTCATTCTGTTAGCGAAACGAGTACAAAGTTCAGGGTTAGTAGAACCAAATATAATGTCATTAACATATATTTGAACTAGAATGATATGACCTTTCACTTTTCTAAAAAATAGAGTTTTGTCAATCTTACCTCGCTCAAATTTTTCAATATGGAGATAAATGGAAAGAGTGTCATACCATGCACGTGGAGCTTGCTTTAAGCCATAAAGTGCTTTGTCCAGTTTATAAACATAACCTGGACGCTTAGGATCTGAGAATCCTGGAGGTTGTTCCACATAAACTTCTTCATTCAGCTTTCCATTCAGAAACGCTGACTTAACATCCATCTGATGTACAGTGAAGTTTTTGTGTACAGCATATGCTAAGAAAAGACGAATAGATTCAAGTCTTGCTACTGGAGCAAATGTTTCGTCATAATCTATGCCTTCCTCTTGTCTGTATCCCTGAGCAACAAGACGAGCTTTGTTGCGAGTTACAGTACCATGTTCGTCCAACTTGTTTCGATAGACCCATTTAGTGCCTATCACCGTTTTGTCAGTTGGTCTACGAACGAGTTTCCAAACTTTGTTTCTTTCGAATTCAGTCAGCTCTTCTTGCATAGCGCTGACCCAGTTTGGATCTCTGAGGGCATCATCTATTTTCTTTGGTTCAGTTAGAGAAATAAAGTTAACAAATAAACTAATATTACCTGCACTTCTACGAGTCTGAATACCAGCGTTGGGATCACCAAGAATTTGATCGATTGGGTGATTTACAGTCCATCGCTGAGCCGGAGCATACGTCGCTGACTCAGTCTGAACTGGAGAAACTGAAGATGAGGCTTCAGCTACTTCTGGATTATCAGCTAAGAGAGGAATGTTTGCATTTGTCACTTCATTCACTGATTGCTGAGAAATAGATGGAATTTCTGAGACATTTGGATCAACTGCAGGTATAGTGTTTATAAGAACAGCTGAGACCCAAGATGTTTCAGCTTCACTAATCTGCATATCTGGAATGATAGTAGGACCATCATTTTCTACGGTGTGAGCATGAGGAGTGGGAACTTCTTCTGAATCACCAAGATGAGAAAACATCCATTGATTCAGTTCTTCAGTATCAGCGGACGGTTTAGAGTTCGATGAACGGGATTCGTCAAACGTGACGTGAATAGTTTCTTCTACAGTTTGTCTTCTACGGTTGAAGACTCTGAAGGCTTTGGAGACTGAGGAGTATCCAAGAAAGATTCCATCATCAGCCTTAGGATCAAACTTTCCAAGGGCATCTCTGTTGTTCAGTATGAAACACTGACATCCAAAGATGTGAAGAAAGCTGATTGAAGGCTTTCTCCCATGAAAGAGTTCATAGGCTGTCTTTTTGAATCTTTTAACTATCAGCGACCTGTTTTGCGTAAAACAAGCAGTGTTGACAGCTTCTGCCCAAAACTGAGTAGGCAGGTGAGAATCACTGAGCATTGAACGTGCAGCTTCAATACTTGTTCTATTTCTTCTTTCAGCGATTCCATTTTGTTGCGGTGTTCTCACTGACGAAAGGTTGTGAGAAATACCCTTACTCTCAAGGAAGGAATCAAGAGAACTATTTTTGAATTCAGTTCCATGATCACTCCTTATTGAGCGAACAGTCATATTGTTCAGAGTTTCCATCTTCCGAACAAAGGTGATGAGTTCTTCAGGGGTGTCACTCTTAGAACGGAGAAACATTACCCAAGTGTAACGAGAGAATTCATCAACTATGACCAGCGTATATTTCTTTCCAGCGATGGATTGTTTGTTAACAGGGCCAAACAAATCCATATGGAGTAGTTGTAGAGGAGATGACACTGAGGAGACTTGCTTTGTCTTGAAGCTTGCCTTGGTCTGCTTCCCTTTTTCACACGCTGAACATAAAGACTCTTTGGCGTATGAATGCTGAGGTAGACCAATGACTAACTCTTTGGAGGAAAGAGTATTCAGTGTCTTGAAATTTAGATGTGAGAGCCTCTTGTGCCATAGCCAGTTAACATCAGAAGATGCCTTTGAGAAGAAACAGGAGTTCTCAGTGGTTGTTGAGTCCATGTTTATTACATAAACATTTTCCAAACGATAACCGCTGAGAGCTATCTTCTCCTTTTTGTCAGTGACAAAGCAGGATTCCTTAGTGAAAATCACTTTGTTATCCATGTCGTAAAGCTGACTGATGCTCAGAAGATTATGCTTCAGCCCTTCAACATATGCGACTCTTCTGAAGGAGGTTGTACCATTTGAAAGTACACCATACCCTCGGGTGTGTCCTTTTCCATTTCCACCGAAAGTCACAGAGGGACCTTTCTCTTCCTTGTATTCAGCGAGCAGGTTTTTCTTTCCAGTCATGTGTCTAGAGCATCCGCTATTGAGATACCAGATACCCTTCTTAACCTGCAATACAAAGGAAGATTAGTTTTTCTTAGGTACCCACTTAACCATGTATACACGTTTGTCAGTGGAAGTAGTTGGAATAGAAGGTTCAGCGGTCTTCGCAGCATTTGAAGATTCAGCTTTGTCTGTCTTCACTTTGGTTAATTTCTTAACTTCAGTGGTAGAATTCACCTTGACCTGATTTGCACCAGGGTTGGTCTTCTTTGCCTTGGGGGCAATCTTCACCTTAGCTATCTTTTCAGCTTTGGTGGCTGTGGGGCACTTACTAGCAATATGATCAGTGAGTCCACAGTGATAACATATCCTATAACTAAAAGTAGTTCTAGGACCACTTGTATGCCGAGCTTTTAATTTAGAATTAGAAGTACCAACACCAAGTAAGCTATTGGCTTTAGAAATGGGACGAACATTCAGTTCTTCAGATTTCTTACCAAGGACATCCAGTCTGAGTCTAGGAGTAGATCGCTGAATAGATCCAGAGATCAGCTTTCTAGATCCAGAGGGGTAGGTCACTGAGGCTTTAGAAGCATTCAACTTTGGTACTAAGGTACCCTTCTGAGAATTTTGATAAATAACAATTCCTTTACCTTTGTCTTTAGAGACAGAGGTAGGTTTTGAATAAACCATTTTCTCCTTACCTTTTGAGGAGGTAGGAGTTTCCTCAGGGATTGGTGTAATGGACGAGGAGCACTGAGATGATGAAGTGTCAGCGACTGAGGATACGAACGTTCCAAATTTAAGCATTGAACGTTCAGTGGTTGGTTTTGGAGTATCATATTTATAACCCAGACCACGTTTATCACTCAGAGGAATCTGAGCCTTAATTATCTCAGTGATCTTTGTTGAAGAATTACACCATCCTTCAACAGTAGCTTGTTCAGCTTTTAATGCAGCGATAGCTTCTACTCGTTCGATTTTGACCAGCAGATTTAAATAGACTTGATCTTTAAAATCATCTTCAATTTTAGAAAGCTTTTCTATTTGAAGGTGGCAGTTTTTAAGCTTTTCAGCGAGATCAAGATTTTGGTTTTCAACCACAGTTTTGCCGTTCATGGCTTCGTATAAACTTCTAGTCAAGAGATCGATCTTACGGAGACTATCAGCTTCATCAATATTTGCAAAATGTGTAAAGAAAGAAGGTGATACCTGAATGGTAGATGTTGAAGTGGAGGGGATGTCTGAACTTTCTTCCTCTTCTTCAATCTTGGCCATGAGACATTGATTTGGTTCATTATCTTCAGAGTCAGATGATGATGCTTCTTCATCAGAAGCAGCCCAATCATAGTCAGCCATCAGGCCTTTTCCTTTCTTCTTAAAGCTTTTCAGCTTTGCATACTTCTCCTTCAGCTTTGAGTATTTTTCATCTTTATTCCTTGGAACAAAGTTTTTCTTTGAGAAAGCTGAAGGTCTTGTGACTTTTTTTGACCTGCACTCATTAGCGAAATGACCTGTCTTTTCGCAGTTGAAACAAGTAGCAGTAGCCTTATCAACAAAAGCTGATGATTTAGGCTTGTCAGTTATGGAAAGAGGTTTGTTCTTTCTAAACATTTTCTTCTTGGCGAATCTCCTGAACTTTTTAGTTAGGAGAGCCAAGGATTCATCATCATCTAAAGAATCGGAATCTGATGACCTTTCAGAGTTACTTTCTAACTCAGTGATAGTGACCGAAGGTCGCTGAGTAGAAGGTTCCTCTGAGATTAAAGCAACATGGGTGCTTTTGGAATCTTTTACAAGATTCTTCTTAAGATGGCTAGATTGCTCATGATTCAGCAATGTACCATATAAGGTAGCAAGGGTCATTGATTTAAGATCCTTTGACAGCTTGAGACACATGGAATAATTGTCCCAGCTTTCAGGTAAACATTCTAGAAACTTTGTCAGCACTTCAAAGTTAGAATATTCCTTACCAACAGTTTTTAGATCTATAATTAAGCAATTAAAACGTTGGTGAACTTCAGAGAGAGTTTCATTCTTACCAGAAATGAAGCTTTCGTATTGTCTTACCAGGTTGATCTTTCTTGAGTCCTGGACTTCAGACGTTCCTTCATACTGAACACATATTGTGTCCCACATGGCTTTTGATGTTTTCAGGTTCATGACGGAATGGTAGACTTCGTCAGGAAGAGCCATGGAAAGTATGGATCTGGCTTTTGTATCTATAGCCACTTTCTTCTTATCTTCATCGGTCCACATGTGTATTTCCTTAGGAATCAGCCTTTCTGGAATAGCAGGTCTATTTGCAGTGGCTGGAACTAAAGGATCAATTGTTACTGGGATGTGTGGGCCATTTTCAAGATAGTAGGTCATAGTAGGGTCTACACCTTCTAAGAAGAGCATCATCCTATTTTTCCATAAGTTGAAGTTATCTCTGGAAAATCTAGGGGGTTTTGCAAGAGAACCATTGTCTATATAATTTGTGTTTGTATTGGAGGCCATTTTCAGATAATAGCAAGGAAGAGAAATATCTTAGATTAGATCTTGTTTATGAGATTAAACAAATCTGCTCTGATACCACTTGTTGGTCCCGAAGGCCTATACAAGTTTGTAGAAGGGGGGGGGGGGGGGGGGGGTTGAATACAAACACACAAATTTTACTTTTCTAAATTGTTTATTGATAAATCATTAACAATTTACAGCTTGTTGCGGAGACAAGATTAAGGATAAACCTAAATCTAAACAAGTTGGAACACTAAGGTTTCTTGCACTAAGAGAGATAAGGAAATTACTAATAATAACCTATCTGAGATAAGAGATTTGAACTTGTCCAGAGTTAGCAAGTTACTTCAAAAGAAGTGAGTTCATCTCTTTATATACTGCATACATTTAATGCAAGTCAGTATATACTTTACACGTGTCATCAGCTGGTTGGTTGCATGTCATTGACCTTGGTTGACAACCTTAGTAGCCGTATGGATGAATAGTGTAGTATCAGAGTGGTTGTACGATTTCAGATTTTCGGAGGTTCTTTTCTGACATTTCGTACGGAGGCGTGCAAGGGTGGTTAAGACAAAAGTACTTTGTACGGAGGACTTCATGATCAGCTTTCGTTGATTCAGCGATTATCATTTACTATGCAGTAGATGATAAAGTTCAGCGATAGCTGAAGTCTTGTACTTGATACTTCACGTTGAGTGGACAAATCTGAGTCTTCGCTGATCCGCATCAGTTCATTAGGATACTTGTCGCTGGTTCTTGAGCTTGATCTTCGACTTCAGCGTAGAATCTTGGTTGACGTGAAACTTGTCTTCAGGGATCATAAGTAAACAACTAACTTATCAGCGATCATCATAATGACTGAACAGACTCAGCGCATTAATGATGAACAGTGTTCGCTGAATGTTTAATTTAAAAAGCGAGAGTTCCTATCAGCGGTACTGGAAGATCTTAGTACTTATCAGCGATAGTGAAACTCTGATACATATTGTTTACTTACAATTTTCACTAAGTATATAAGAGAGGGTCATTATCAAATCACTGAGGGTTTGGATCAACAATTACCAACGGCTCACACTCGTGAGTTAAACGGGTAACGTAGAGTCAAATGGGGACTTACGTACGATAGAGAAAAGCTCAAAAACTTACAACATGCGTAACCTATACATACCATAGAGCATAAAAGAGTATAGCAAAGTTTACATTTTCAAGAAAACGAGTTAACCAGTGCATAAAGTAGTTGTAATAACGACATGCTTTTCACCCCAAATATGTAAAATATTGAAAAAGGGGCTGTGATAACTCACTTGATAAGCGATAGAATCCGGGAATCTCCCACAAGTACTTCTAGATGATCCTACTTCAAAACTATGAACGTAAGGTCACTAGTGAGTTTTTAATTTCGAAGGTTCGGTACTAACTATCCAAATCGTCATAGAATGCCTTTATTGTGATTTAAATATTATAAATCGTATGGAGTTACCAACATTTGTAATTGTAACATAAGTATGCTTCATTCTTGTTAGATTAAAGTTACCGCAATTTCGTCATAATTAGTAACGAAAAGAGTCCAAAGACTTTATATATAATATATATATGTATACCGAAATTTTATCATAAGAATGATAAAAAGGGTTCAAAATGTAAAGATAAGGTATTTAAAGTGCATAACTTTATAAATGTATAGTACATATATATATTTATACATACCACAATTTCATCATAAAAATGATGAAAAGAGTTTAAAGTATATAAATTGCATAATTATATGAATATATATAGTATATATATATATATATATATATATATATATATATATATATATATTACACAGATTCATCATAATATGATGAAATGGGATCAAGAGTATATAAAATGCATAAATATATAAATATATAGTGTACATAAATATATATATTCCACAATTTCATCATAAAATGATGAAATGGGATCAAGAGTTAACTTTCAATCATAACAAGAAAATTGTCCTTTGCTGTCCAGATTTTGGTGTCACTTTGTGTCCATTTTTGGATAACTTCCAGGTATAGTTAGGTCAGGATATTTTATGTCCAAGTTGTTTAATGAGTTAGGAAACTTTTGGCATAAGTTTCATAGTTTTTAGAAGCGTTTAAGTACGTGAAACAAATACTTGACGTAAAACTCGACAGAAAACGTTACTGTTTGTGCACGGTTTTTGTGAAGACTGTTTGGTAGATGAAATCTTTGAGTTTTTGAGTGAAACCACTTGGGTTTGAATCCAAACACATAAACATAATTTCCAGAAAAATAATTACTTAATTTGGAGTAGTATTGAGTGAGATATGACCTTTTGAAAAGAGGTGTGGAATCTGACAGCAAGCTGTCAAAACCACCCTTTGTGCATGTGCACCTATATTGACTTTTTACCCAAAATTCATATTCCTTTGCATGCAAAATACGATTTGACTCATCCCCATACATTTATCTTCAGTTCCAAAACATGTTTTTGAGCCATTTAAACTACATGCAAGTTTACCCATCATTTCATCTTTTATAAATCTTGAAAATGGTTCTTTTTGGTGTTTATGTCAAGATCTTCATCATGTATCATAAAATTGTGTATTTTTAGCTCATGCATGTTGGTTAAAACATGTTTTTAATGTATTTAAAGATCCACTCATGAAACCTTTGAATCAAAAGGTATGGATTTTTCAAGAAAACTACATGCATGTTTTTAAAAGTTCATCTTTGATCTTAACATGGGTTTGATTATGGATTCACCACCGTGTGTGGATTTCATCCAATACACTTGTATTTACTTTGAACACTTTTATCTCTTTGAAAAGAGGTGTTTAGAGGCTGAATTTGTGGATGAAGGTGGATGAAGATTTGATGAAGATGGATGAAGGTGGAGAGAGAAAGAAGAGAGAATTCTTGTGTGAGAATTTAGAGAGAGAATGAAATGTTTTGTAAATGAATTGTGATAGCCAAAAGAAATACATAAGGAGTAGAGAAGGGGGGGGGGTGGTGTGGTGTGATGCAATAATAAAGTCTAATCTTGTCTTTTTGATTTATTTAAAACACAAGTATTTTCTCATAAATTATAAATAGCAAAGTAATTATATAAAAGTAAAGTATTTATATAATTTAGTTGAAAATAGATCAAGTTGTTAATTATATAATGCTTGTGGTATAATTGTAGCTTAAGTTGGCATTTTATGAGATTTATGGATAATTTCCTAAATCAAGGGGTTCCTAGGCAAAATTTCTCAAATTTTCCTACCGTACCGAGTTTACTGCTAGAATCGCACTGTGTGAACTATGACATGAATAATTGAAATATCCAGTGTAGTTCTAACCTGAGGTGTAAATTTGACAGTTGTCACAATGAATCCGTAGAAGTTCTGTAATATCTCATACTAATTCTGTTAGGGTAATATTTGGTTGATTAGATGTTCAAGGGGCTAATTGTAATAGTTTAAATTAGGCTTTGTTAGTGAACGGGCCGTGGGCTTGTTAACCACGGGCCCACCATATATAAAGCAATCTAGCGTTAGAAAAGAAGGCTAGTTGTCTCATTTGCTTTCCTACACTTTTATTGTAATCCTCTCAATATTGAAAGCTAATACAGAGATGACCAGTTGAAATCGTATAGTTTACTATTTAATCGTTTGATTTCATTATCGTTGCATGGATCTGGAACTAACAATTGGTATCAGAGCAGACGGACAAGATTGATTCAAAGCATTCAAGTTGACTTCTGGTAAATTTTTGACTTTTCTCGTCTGTGTCATTCTTAAAAGTTCAAAACCTTGATTCGGACAAAATTGATTGTTTTTGTTTATTGGGTTGTGTTAGTATCGTTGTTATATTCATTTCTGCAAATTTTCACATCCTAATTCGATCGTTTGAGTTGTTTATTAAGCAATTTAAAATCAAAAGTTTTGGTTGTGTTCTTCATCAAAAATCAAATTTTTTACCATCAAAACTTGTTGTTTTTGCTTTAAAATTTATTGGGTTAGTGTTACTTTTGTGTTTGGTATTGTTCATAATCTTTCAGGATCAATTTTGAGCAACCCTAATTGAGTTTCAATCGATTTGGAAAAGTCAGCCGTATGTGACACCCCAAAATAGGGTCAACAAAAACTTCCATAAAACGGAAGAGTGATATATAATGCCATTGCACGAGCTCACAAAAGAGGGGGATTACACCTGCCGGTTTACAACAAAGTGTAATATCTACAACTAATTGACAACCGACTAATCTAATCTCTACTATAGAAATAAGATTTACAAAAAGTGTCATCGTTAGGCTAACTTTGATCTTCTATCTTTAGCATCTCAAATGTATCCCCAAGCTCACATATCCCCAACTATGCCTTCTTAGGGATGGCACCACTAGAACCTGTGACACACACATCAGACACAGAACAAGTGTTAGGCATGGAATGCCTAGTGAGTTAAACATATAGTAAAACATGCAGTTATGTCATATAAGAGATATTAATTTGGTCATTCACAAATCGGACTCTATGGGAAGACCCCAAACATCAACTCAAGTTACATCATATTTGAAGATATACCTTAGCGTCTACCTCCAAGGTAACGCCTCAAGGCCCGGCACATCGGGACTACCTATATGGTATTAATCCCGAAAGCGTGGATCGATACACAAACCTCCAAGGTAAGTGCCCATGATTATATCTTCCTAATGCCTACTTAGAGACTCCTCCAATTTGTGAATACCAACAAACAACTACTCCAAGCAGTTCATAAATCCAATCATTAACTTCATCAAAAGACAGTCCAACTATCTCATTAAGCACATGATTCTTACATACAAGAAATCCTCCACTTATCCACATACATATAAGTGATATCATGAGTTCATCATTTAGCATGGCAACACATACTAAATTAGCATATTAAGTCACTTCTATTATAATCATAATTTCTTCATTAAGACATAGCTTAATCCATTAAGTTCCAAACCCTAATATTTAGGTTTGACCAATTTCACATGATCACCATCATAAAAGATACAATTCCAAATAGAATAAAATACCACATCACCTTTATCTTACCATTGAGCCCCTTAAATTTCCTCTTTAGAGAAATAAGAGTTTATTGGCTCAAAGTATACTTCAAGGCAAACTTGTTAGAAATAAATGAAATGATAGAGTAAATTATGTAACAAGTATACTTTTAAATCAAAGTTACTCACCTTAAAGCTCCAAATATGGAAACCCTAGAAATGGAAACCCTTGATCTTGACCCCTTCTAGCTAGTAGTACTTGAAGTTGAGATTGATCACCTAATACCCACCATAAATGTTCATAAACACTCTCCAACAACTAACAATTAATGGAAGGGAGTAGTAATAACGAAACCCTACCTTTTTGGAAGAAGAAGTCGACTGCCAAAGTGTTCTAATTTCATCAAATGAGCTAGAAATCCGTAACTCTCATTTTATACCAAAACAGGTCGGTGCGATTGTGACATGGCGATAGTGACACTGTCACTATCGCCGGGGCACTCTCGCTCAACTCCCCCAAACTCTCGGTACCAAACCCGCGATTGTGACCATGCGATAGTGACACTGTCACTATCGCCTAAGGCATACTCGCCTGAAACCCAAATGCCTGTAAGATCGAACTTGCGGTACAAAATCGGCGATTGTGACACCCGCGATAGTGACACGGGCACTCTCGCCGGTCACTATCGCCCAGAGGGCACCAAGCCTCATTTGATCCCCTTTTCAGCCCTTGAAATAGATTCTAACGAGGTACTATCTATGCTATATCAATAAAATACTTGAACATGCAAAACAATCACATAAACTACTCATAACGAAAATCGGGGTGTTACACCGTAGTTCCCGGATAGATCAGCCGTGGTTCCCGGACAGCCCCAATCTTTCCGGATAATGGTGTAATCCATCCGGACACGTCTCTCCTTTACGGGTAAGTCTTCTGGGTATATCCAACATTTCCGGGTAAGTCAAACATTCCGGGTAAGTCACTGAAACCTAATTCTTTCCAGGTAAATTAGTTCCGGAAACCCAAAGTTCCCGGTAACCAATCTTCCCGGATATTCCATCTCCTGGTAAGTGCTTTCGTCCGGAAACCCTTCACATTCGGTCAGTATTTTATCCGGACATATCATTTACCCGGTAACTCTTTGTTTACTTTCCTTATCCGGTAACTACTGTCTTCCGGTAACCCCTGTGTTATCCGGAATCCTTAGGCTATCCGGATTCTTCAGTTTTATCCGGATACTTTGTGATTTTTTTTGAACTGTTTTGTCTATAGATCTGATTCGGACACTTCCTGATCAGACTCTTAATTGGATTCCTATCCAGTAAGATCATTCTTAGTTCACATTAGTCGTAGAATCTGCGTTAGGACCACTCTTAGTGCCTTGCGTTAGGTTTACACTTTGAATCGATCTACACGTCTGACGGTCACTCCGTTGCAACCAAAGATGTCTACTTCGCACGAAGCTCTTGCAATCGGCATCGACTCCAAACCACCGTGTCTCTTTCCAAATGAGTACAGCCAATGGCGCGACAGGTTCATGCTCTTCATAGAGTCCAAGGACAACTACAAGTACATCAAGAGAGCTCTTGAAGATGGTCCAATCCCTTTGCCGATGAATGACATAGCAGCAACTGCAACTGCTGTAGCTCGTAGTACGAAAAAGACTATCACCGAAATGACCGAAGATGAAAGAGGCATGATCGAAGGTGAAAAGCATGCAAAAAGATATCTTGTCCAAGCCCTTCCCAACCCGATCTATACAGCTATCGACAACTACAAAGAAACGGCAAAGGGCATGGGGGATCAAGTGGCCATAATGATGCGTCTGAGCGATGTCGGAAATCAACTAAAGATCAACAGCGCGATAACCAAGTTCGATGGTTTCAAGCAGCGCACCGGCGAATCTCTCACACAGACCTATGAATGGTTCTGCTCACTTCTTAATGAACTGAACAAGAATAAGATCACTCGCTCCAACACAGAAAACACGCTCAACATTCTCAATAATCTGCTGCCGGAATGGAAGGTGTTTGCTTCTCATGTCATGCACAACAACTTGATAGAGAACATCGGCATCAATGAACTCTATGAGACACTTCTTCAAGATGAATATGAAGTGAATGATATTCTGAACGAGAAGAATACTGTTAATGCCAAAAATCGCACCAAAGGGACAACTTAAGGTCGATGTGGACTTAAACAACTAAAGAAAGAATCTTTCGACGAGGCGTGCGACGATAAATAAAATAAAGAAACAAGGGATTTGATGATGCAGGAAAAACCTCAATCGAGGAAAAAACATGCGGACGACAGTGGGTGTCGTCGCTGCACTATGGTCGCCAATCAGGGGCGATGTCCTTCGGTAGTGGCGTCGGTCGTACAAGGGTTACAATACAGATGAAGGAAATGTTTCGAAATGTAAAGTACAAGTGTTTGAATGTAAAAAACAGTGTTTGTCGTGTGTGAATACAAGGTGTAAACTGTTGGTCGAAGGCTGATGTCGTACGTCAGGAGCGATAACTTGAGCTTTTCTTCGAGCGTTCTTGAGTTCGTAGTGTGGTTCTTGAGCTTGAATGATTGTAGTAGATTACTCTGCAGATGTCCTTCAGTTGATCTCCAGATGTTCTCTACTTAGATGTTCGATATTTCGTCCCCCCTGAAATGAGGATTCGGCTCTAGCTTTATAGTCTTTGGGAGCTTTGATTAGCTCATTGATTGCTTCATTAACAACTTTAATTGTCGCAACGATCTGTAACGGCTTCCGGCGTGATCATCCATAATGGTCTTCGTCCTTTAATAGCTTTGACTCCTGCATTAAACACTTAACAAAACGTAACAGTCATGGTTAACGTTAGTTTTGGTCGAAGACGTATGGTTCGATGCGACAGTTAAGCAGGACGGGCATCGCTATGGTCGTGCGTCCTAGGAAACTCTTGACTTACCTTTTACGACGGACGACGGACGTTCTGCGGGTCTTGGTCGGGACCTTATATTAATCCAAGATGTCTTTCATGACGCGCGTCTTACTTTTTCTGGTCGTGGTGGTACGACGTGAATTTTTGCCCAAACAAAGACTGACTCAAAGCCAGCTGCTGATCCTATTGCACTCATGTCCTCCAAGAAAGGGAAATCGTCGAGCGGTCACTCTAAACGTGCTCAAAAGCAAAGCTCTTCCGAATTTGAAAAGGAAGACAGTGAGTCTAATGATGAAGTATCTGACTTCAAGAAAGCGATAGCTCTGCTTACGAAATCTTTCCAACAACAAAAGTACTATAAGAAGCCTTCGTCCAACAATCAGCGCTACTCCACCTCCTCCAACAAGCGCCATGACCATCAGGACAAGTATGAGGGAAAGAAGAAAGTTGATGAGCAACGGATGTCAGAGAAGAAGGAGGAGACTGAGAAAGCTGAAAGTAAGAAGAAGGATGAGCCAGTGACATGTTACAACTGCGGAAAGCTTGGTCACTTTGCTAAAGATTGTACGAGGCCTGTGGTAAAGAATTCTCACTACTACAAGGCAAAACTCGCATTGGCTGAGCAAAAGGAAGCCGGAGAAGCTATGTTTGTGGAAAACGACTACTGGTTGGGTCGTTCTGATGATGAAAGCGATACTGATGGTGCAAATGCTTTCATAGGCTATCACTCTCCAGCTGATGAAGAGAAGACAAGTCAGGTATGTGATTCTTCCGAACAAGATTTCTTGAATAAAATGCAATCTTTTACTGACCAGGCAGATTCCTTTAAGGCCACCACTAAAGAACAAAAGCTTGAGATTAGTTCACTAACCGAAAAGCTAGATGTTCAAACAAGAATAACTGAAAAACATAAGTCTGAAAATGCTATGTTAAAGGATAAATGCAAAAATCTTTCAATAGCACCTAAAGACTTAAGGGCCAAATTATCTGATCTTTAGTCTCAGTTTGATCAGTGCATGAATGAGAAAGAAGAACTTGTTTATCAATGTTCCTCTCTTCAAATTCAGCACAAGGTGTTTGTTGCTAAAATTCTTGATCTTGAAACCAAACTCCACAAAAGGGGTCAAACTGATCAAACCATCTTTCTGAATAAACCCAAGGAGTTCACTTATTTTAACAAAGAGTGGGGAATCGGATATGATAACCCACACTATTTGAAAAAAGGGAAGATATCAAACTCCTACTCTGTATGATTTTGCATGTTTTGGGTTAGATAAAACGTATCCGGAATATACCATTCAATAGACTGGCCCTCTTGAACCTGAAAAGGAAGAGGAAACCGAGGAATATAAACGCGCACACAAACGAGGAATACAACTTCCGTTTTGTTATGAACCTTTGAATTATTCCTATCAAAAGAACAAAAAGTATCTCTCAAATGACTACTTCGACCCTTACAAGGTTGCTAAGCCCAAGGATTCCTCCAAAAAGGATGAGGACCAAACACCTGCAACCAAGACTGAGACGGAAGAGTTTAAACTCTATGTTCCCCCTCTCATAGGAAATCCTTCGGGAAGAAATCACGAAACTCACATCAAAGTTGGCTGCCTTGGCAACAAATGCGATGAAAGAGTATGCGAAAAATGGTCAACTCCAAGAGCAAATTGACCAACTCAGTTCCGAGAAGAAAATTTCCCCCGAATCTTCCTCGAATTCATCTGATACGTCTTCGGGCAAAGTTTTCTTAGGTAAAATATCTACCACACAAGACGGTATTGATTCTCAAGATGAGAGTGTTAAAAGGAATTTAAACTATGATTTTTTCCTAGCTTCCGCACCGAATTCCCCAAAGCATACTGACACTAAGTGTTCATCGCCTTCCTCACCTAATCCAAGTCCTGCAATTCCGGAGATAAATTTTTCTGAATACATGAACTCTGATGGAGAGTTTGAGTCGTTCCCTTTCGACAAACCTCTACCGAGTCACACTGATTTTTTGTCTCCAGTAGTCAATCGTCCGGTCAAATTTTTAAAGGGTAGTAGTTCTAACACAAAGGCCCCAGCTGTGATCAAGATTTCACAATCAAAACCAACTTCTAAACCTGTTTCTAAAAAGCAGTCACAACCAAGGCAAAAGACCGAGCAATTGCCTACCAAAGATACCGTTCCTTCAAAAGTCACTGACCATTCCGTCCCTGTTGTTTCAGATAAAATTGGTCAAGCAAAACAAGAAAAACCAAAGTGGATGAACAAGGAACCTGTCAAGAAGGAAGCATCAAAGTCTTTCCCTACTGCATTCAATTCTAGAATAAACAAAGACAATTGTGTTTGGAATAATTGGAATCGTTTTGAAGTTTCTATTCCGATTAAACTTAATTCAGTTCATCAATTGATTCAATTATAACGTGATTGTTTATGTTGTTCTAGATGTGGTTGGAATGATTTTGATGAAATTAATTTAAATGATTGGTTTGGGTCATATCACATGTATAATCATAAACCCAAAAATAAACCCCGTAATAATAAATAGAAATACTATAAACAACGGGGTTTCCAATCTGAGGTTAAACCACAGCGGGAGACCAAACCCACTCCTAGATGGGTTGCTCCTACTGAGGTTAAACCGGCACCAAAGAGGCAACCTGCTAAAAATATTGTTCCTCCAAAAGGTGTAAAATCTACACCAAGGAGGCAACCGATGCCAAAACCAGTTTCCACGAACGGTGTACAATCTACACCTAATGGGAAAGCTGTGTCAAAGCAAGTTCCTCCGAGAGGTGCCAAACCTAACCCACCAGGACCCAAACAAATTTGGGTACCTAAAATTCGTTAACTCGATTTTGTAGCACGATCATGTGTGGTACTTAGATTCTGGATGCTCCAAGCACATGACCGGAAGGAGGGAGCTTCTCACGAACTACAAGGAAGAATATGGTGGACACGTGAGATTTGGCAACGACGACAAGTCGCCGATCGTGGGCTACGGCGACATTGTCCAAGATAAGGCAATTCTGCGACAAAGATCTCGAGGTTAGCTTCAAAAAGACAAGGTGTAGAATTCTCAATGACGATGAAGTGGAGCTACTGGTTGGGAAACACAAGACCAACCTCTACACAATCGACCTTGCAGCCCTCAAGATTGATAACCCTGTCTGCCTCATGTCAAAGGCCAGTTCCCAGCAAGCTTGGATTTGGCATCGACGTCTTTCGCACCTCAATTTCAAAACAATCAACAATCTGGTGCTGGGCGGACACGTGAAAGGCATGCCCGATCTTCAATTCGTGAAAGATCGTCTATGCGGGGCATGTGAGATGGGAAATATGAAGAGAGTACCACATCAGCCGAAGGCAACTCTGAGCACGTCCCGGTCCCTCGAACTTATCCATATGGATTTGTGTGGACCGATGCGTGTTTCGAGCATAATAAGCGCAAATACGTTCTAGTGAGGGTGGATGTAACATCCCAGACCAAACGTACCAGATATTGTCCGCTTTGTCCACACACCTGGACTCACGGTTTTAAAACGCGTCTGATAGAGGAGGTATCAAGTCCTTTATAAGGCAACCTTTGTTCCCCTCCCCAACCAATGTGGGATCTTATAATCCACCCCCCTTGGGAGCCCAGCGTCCTCGCTGGCACACCAGTCCGGTTCCCGGCTCTGATACCATCTGTAACATCCCAGACCAACCGTACCAGATATTGTCCGCTTTGTCCACACACCTGGACTCACGGTTTTAAAACGAGTCTGATAGAGGAGGTATCAAGTCCCTTATAAGGCAACCTTTGTTCCCCTCCCCAACCAATGTGGGATCTTACAATCCACCCCCCTTGTGAGCCCAGCGTCCTCGCTGGCACAATAGTCCGGTTGCTGGCTCTGATACCAACTGTAACATCTCAGGCCAACCGTACCAGATATTGTCCACTTTGTCCACACACCTAGACGCGTTTTAAAACCATGAGTCTAGGTGTGTGGACAAAACGGACAATATCTGGTATGGTTGGCCTGGGATGTTACAGTGGACGACTTCTCGCGCTACACTTGGGTGTTGTTTCTATGCTCAAAGGACGAAACACCAGAGCTGATCATTAATCACCTGAAGACTGTCCAGCTGAACAAACTACAACAAGTTCAGTCTATCAGAACCGACAACGGGACGGAGTTCAAGAATCGAACGGTGGACGACTATCTGACGTCAGTTGGCATCTCGCACACTTTTTCTGCCGCACGCACTCCTCAGAAAAACGGAGTGGTGGAACGACGCAACCATACCCTAGTTGAAGTAGCTCGCACCATGCTTTCCCAATCCAATCTTCCGCTATTTCTATGGGCCGAATCGGTGTCTACGGCTTGTTATACGCAAAACCGCTCCATCCTTAACAAGCGGTTCAACAAGACGCCGTACGAGATCATAAACAATCACGTTCCGAACATCAGCTACTTTCATGCGTTCGGATGCACGTGCTATATTCTGAATGACAAAGATGATCTCGGCAAAATCGGCCCCATGGCGGACAAAGGACTTTTCATCAGATACTCCATGCAGGCTAAGGCGTATCGCATTTACAACAAACAGACCAAATCTATTGTTGAAAGCATAAACGTGACATTCGACGAAGCCGCAGATTTGGCTTCTGAACAAAGCAGTTCAGAACCTGGTTTAACTGGCGTGTTAGCTTCCGACCTTCCAAAGTCGGGATCTACACTCTCGACAGTAAATCTGAATCGTGTATCTTCATCGAATGCTGAATCTTCTGATTTAGATTTATTGTTAAAGTTCTTTTATGATGACATCTTTAATGTTTCCCCTACTGTCTCAGCATAACCTCAACTTGAAGTTGCTCGTATTGAGGACTCGTCGAACCTATCCGGTATGTCACCTTCTACAAGCACGCCATCCATCACTGTGGAGACAACTCAACCGTCATCATCAACCTCTACCGATACTACTGCTTCCCCGGAGGAACCTACTATAAACCCGGAGATCACTCCTAGTGATTCGTCATCTGCTACAACCGCGGATCAACCTCTGAACTCCTCGGAACCAGAATTTGTTTAACCCGCGGAGAATCCTCCCCCACTTCCTCCAAGAAACCAGCCTGCTACACTTGAAGCAGTTCAAGACCTACATCCTTGTGATTATGTGGACTCGGACGCGTCTTACTCTACTCAACAGCCGCTTCCGCATACCACCAAGTGGACGAAAGCTCATCTGCTTCATCAAATCATCGGTGATCCCTCTACTCCAGTACAACGAATTTAAAATGAGCATGATGGGAGAACTTTCCTTCTTCCTTGGTTTACAAGTAAAACAATCCATCAGAGGGACTTTCATAAGTCAGTCCAAATACATCTCTGATATTTTGAAAAAATATAAGATCAACAACTCAAATCCAATGAAAACTGCTATTGCCACTAGAGTTAAACTTGACTCTGACCTTAATGGTGAACCTACAGATGTCAAGAACTACAGAGGCATGATAGGGTCACTTCTGTACTTAACTGCTAGCAGACCTGATATAATGTTGCAACTTGTCTCTGTGCCAGATTTCAAGCAAATCCTAAAGAATCTCATTTGTCTGCTGTCAAGCGCATATTTAAATATCTTAAAGGGACTCAATTTTTGGGTCTCTAGTATCCTCTTAATTCTGGTTTCGAGCTTGTAGCATATATAGATTCAGATTATGGAGGATGCAAGAATGACAGAAATAGTACTTCTGGTAGCTGCCAATTGCTTGGAGATAAATTGGTGAGTTGGACATCCAAGAAACAGAACTGTATCTCAACTTCTACAGCAGAAGCAGAGTATGTTGCTGCTGCTAGTTGTTGCTCTCAAGTAATATGGATGAAACCCCAGCTCAAAGACTATGGCCTGGATAATGGCAAGATCCCAATTCTGTGTGACTCCAAGAGTGCCATAGCAATAACAGCTAATCCAGTTCAGCACTCCAAGACAAAACACATCGACATAAAGTACC
Organism: Saussurea involucrata; assembly: GCA_033807775.1. Lineage (NCBI taxonomy): Eukaryota > Viridiplantae > Streptophyta > Magnoliopsida > Asterales > Asteraceae > Saussurea > Saussurea involucrata. The sequence continues at coordinate 70,441,090 of CM066320.1, forward strand.
ACTTCATAAAAGACCATGTTGAAAAAGGGACGATTGAAATGTACTTCGTTTCAACCGACTTCCTACTTGCTGACTTGTTCACAAAAGCCCTTGATGAAAGGGAATTTAACTTCTTAATCAGCAAATTGGGTATGCTGAACATGTCCTCCTAACTCTGTTTAAAAATCAACAGAGCTTCTGATGATCATACCAGAACTCTGTCAAATAGTTGGGTAGGATAGTTCAACTGAGCCTCTGATATTCACCAGAACTCTGTCACGCAAACTTTTTCAACAAGCTTTCAGTGAATCTGTTTGTAAATAACATTTTTTTGTATAAAGTTTTTTTTAATCTTTCAAAAGGCTGAACAGAAAAATCTTTCAAAATAAGCTCATATTTCAAGGGGGAGCTTATAAAGGAAAATGTGCATGGTTGTAGGGGGAGCAAGTCAAAATCAGATTTTCAAATCCAAAATGACTTTGATCTTCTGAACTCTAAAGAAAAACCTATTTTGAAGAAAGAGCTCTGTATGTTTTCTGCCACATCATCAGAAGCACGTCATTAGAGGTGCGGGTCTTTCTTTAAACGACTACCACATGTCACCCACACATCTCTAACTGTGACGGTTTGCTTGCCCAGAAGTTGTCAGAACCAAATTTTACGTGGCATTCTCTGATTGAAAGACAAACCACTAGCTGTTTCCACGTTCTACTGTAGAGGCCGTTCCACTATCTGAAACTCGAGTACCTACAGTACCTACGACGTTAATCCATCCACATGTTTAGCATATAAATACCTGTTAGCTCAAATCTTTCTGTTACCTACGACGTTAATCCATCCTACGACGTTAATCCATCCACTATCTGAAACTCGAGTACCTAAAGTAAAGAAGCAACAGAAGACACTTCTAATCGGACAAGACCACAGAGCTTCTGTCATACTTGACAGAGCTTCTGTGGTAAAAAGAAGATCTACGCAAAAGATCTTAACAAGGACGGACATGCTTCTGACAATATCTACCATTCGAAGGTTCTAAAGATAAATCGTACAAAGGCGTGACCTGACAACTCCACGTGTCAAACTATGATAGGTTTCCGCCTAAAGCTGAATACGGAGCATTTAATGAACGTTGAATCTGCAACAGTTCCAGAATAGTGTTTTGTACCTTGCAGCTACTATTCCTCAACAGTGTCTTTGTACCTTCAGTCCTTATTGTCCCCTTTAGAAGTAGTATAAATAGAAGGCTCATGTGAGCTCTTCGATTAAGCTTAATAACACGAAAATACACATATATCATTAAGCTTTGCACTTCTCACACACAACAGTAACTGCAGATTTCTTGTTAATCATTTGAAGTTCTTGATGTTCTTAATATATATCAAATACAATAATCTTGGAGATACTCATCTGTTCTTACATACTGTTTATTTGATATTGTGTGTTCTTCTACCTTACTTTATCTTTCAGCTCTTAAATACGCTTCCGCACCATATCTAAATTTGAACAAACTGAAAGTTAAGATAATTGTTTAAGCAAAACAGGAACCAACAATTGGTATCAGAGCAAACCTTGATTTTTAATATCAAGGGATCCACTCTAAACTATGATCTTTGGTAGAAACATGGATTTTTAACCTATTCTTCGTATTAATCAAACAGTTTCTGGTTTTCTGCCATTTTCGATTCATTCTAACTTTGGTAAACTTATAGAACCTGTTATTCTGGTTAAAAACACCAATTTAGTGCTCAACTTAAAAACTTCATACGAAGCATCCACTTCATACTCTGAAAAATTTAATGTTCAAACCCTTTTCTGGATAATTTTATCTCTCTTAAAATGACTAATACTAACAACTTCTTCTCTTCTGGTTCCTTAACCAAACCTCCCACTCTTCTTAGAGAAGAATACCCTCAATGGAAGATTCGAATGATTCACTTCTTTGAGGGTACTGACAAAGAATTGGTTTATTATATCCGTAATCCTCCTTTCGTTCCCATGATAATTGTACCTAGTGTTCCTGGCACAGACGACACACCAGAAATCCCAGAACACACGAAACCAAAGACCCAGGATAATTGGTCTGATCATGATTGGGCTAAATACGAAGTTGCTCAGAAAACTAAGAGAATTCTGATTATGGCCATTCCAAAATACCTTTTCCAGTCCATGGATGCATGTGATCTATGGAAAGAACTGGAAAAACAACTAGAAGGAGGAGCCAAAACCCAGAAGAACCGCAGAGCTCAATACATAAATGAATACTATGCCTTTAAAGCTCTGTCAACCGAATCTCTGCAAACTACGTATGATAGGTTCAACTCTCTAATAAACAAGTGCAATAAGTTCGGCATTCACATAACCTCTGAAGAAAACAACGTTATGTTCCTGAAGTCTCTGAATGAAGAATGGCTTCAGTTATCTATGTCTCTGCAAATAAATCAAGACTTAGATTCCTGGACCCTATCAGACCTCTATGGAACATTGGCAGCACAAGAGCCTCAGGTAGCACAAGCAAAAGCCCAGATCATTGCACCTCTTGCATTGGTTGGTAACACTACAGAGGCTAGAGAGAAACCAAAGAAAGAGAAAGCAATAGAGGAAAGAAAGGAGAAGAAGAAGAAAAACATGATGGTGGAAAGTGAAGAAGAAGGGGAAGTAGCAGGAGAAGAAGAAACGACTTTGGCCTCGATAGCTAAATCTTTATCTCTCTTGACTAGGGAATACAGCAGAGGATACCAGAAGAAATCTGGTAATGAACGATATGAAAGAGATAATCGAGAAAGAGAAGGATCAAACGACAGAAGTGGTGACCAACAGAGGTCAAGTGATAGAAATGACAGAGGAAATGACCGACAGAGGTCTGAAGACAAAGCTGACAACACTCCACAGATTCAAGAGTGTTACAAATGTGGTAAGACAGGCCACTACACAAATGAGTGTCGAACCGAAAGAAGTGGTGACCGACAGAGGTCAGACGACAGAGCTGGAAACTCCACACAGAACCAAGGATGCTACAACTGTGGAAAGCCAAGTCACTTTGCCAACGAATGCAGGAGCATGTCAAATCGCCCTCAGAGGGATGCAGCTTTCTACAAAAAGAAAGCTGAATACTATGCTCAGAAGTCACTAATGGTGAACAAAGAAATATGGGAGTCAGACACATCCTCTGACGAAGGCGAAACAAATAATGCTCTATTCTGTGGCATGGCATAAGTCAGCTCCGACTCCGACAGTGAGGTATCCACTTCTACCTCTAACTCTAATACTACAGAAGATGACTTGATTAAACTTAACATTGAATACACTGAAATGGAAAAGACATGTGAATATATTCAGAAAAAGATCACCTTCTATGAGAGAGAAGCTAGACTTCTCACTCAAGAAAAAGCTAAAATCTTTAAAGAAAAAGAAGAAATTGAAATGGACTGGAACAAAAAGTTAAATCCTTTAAAAGAAAAGATTTCTGAACTTAATTCTTCCTTGAAAACAAAGTCTAAAGAACTAATGGACGTTTAGTGCGACAGAATGAACATCCTAGCTCTTAAAAATTATTTTCAAAAGGAAAGAGAAGTCCTCTGTCAAGATTTACTTAGAAGAGATCTTCAAATTAAAAAAATTCAAGACGCTCAGAAGGTGTACGAAAAAATAAACACACAAATAGGGAGACGGGGAATTGGCTTCTGTGATATAGATCCTTATACCGGAACCAAAAGAAACAAGTCTCTGTCCTCTCTATTTCACATAGGAGATACAAGAAAACCTGGATTTCCAAATATTCTCTCTGTAAGTAAAAGGCAAAAAGTCTCTGGAGAACCTCACAAGAGGAAACCTCTGAAGATAACAAATGTGTGGTTTGAAAACACAGATTTGTCACCTTCAATCTCTGTCAAAAGAGAATCCAAACCTAAGAGGTATATGAAAACTCAAAATCAGATAGGAATCTTCAAGTTTGGTGACCCCGAGACTCAAACTCAAGTTGCATTTGTCTGTATGATCAATTCTGAAAAGAAATTATCTGCAGAGGCACCTGAGTTCAAACCAAAACTTACAGAAGAAAAACTTGATATCTCTAAAGAAAACCTCTGTACATCTTCCAGCAACCAAGATCTCTCTGAAAAAAACTTAACAGATACCTCTGTTAACTTAGAAGATAGTTCCTTAGAAGAGGAAGAAAGTGAGTATGACACATGTTCTGAAAACCCAGCCTCTGTCGAAAGAGAACCAAGTGACTCAACCTCTGTATATGAGGACGATTCATCCTCTGACGAATCAGAGACTGACTCTAAGTCAGAGATCGGACCTAGTAACACAGAGGTTTTTAAACAAACCTATAAAGTTTTTAACAGAACTATTCCTCCCAAGGAAAAAATCACTGGAATTCCTATCTGTCCAGACTTTTTGGATATGTGCATACAAGCCAAAACCTCTCTTGAGCTTGAAAATTTCAAACAACCGAAGTTAATGTCCACTCAAATTCCAACGAATTTAAAGATTTTAAAACCCTTAAAACCTGTTAAAGAAAAACTAACATGGTAACAGAAGGATAAATGGACTAAAATTAACAAATCTTTTTCTTCTGTGACTGTTAAATCTACAGAAGTTCACCACAGAAAGGGAACACAGAAGGCCGCTCTCAACAAAGGATTTTGCAAACAACGATCTAGCCTACATAAACCTTCTTGTAATAGGAAGTCTAATGTTAGGATAAATTGTAATGCCTCGGTGCCCCCATTTAACGTATTTAATGAAAAGTTCAAGAAAATCTCTTCGCATATTCAATACTGTCATTGCTTTGATCTTATGTTTAAATTAAACCAACACTTCAAAAGTCCACACTGTCATCTTACTGTACCCAAAGAAAATGATAAATCCAAGGGTAAGAAGAAACAAAATATTTATTCAACAGAAGCTAAAACAAAGACCAAGAATGCTAAGGCAAACTTGAAGACCCTTGACAAAACTGGACCCATGTGGATATGGGTACCTAAAACTCTCTAATTGTCTTGCAGAAGCAGTATGTGCCAATCTGGTATCTAGACTCCAGATGCTCGAGGCACATGACTGGCGACAGAGGTCTTCTATCCACATACAAAGAAAAGAACGATGGTGGATCTGTGACCTTTGGAGACAATAAAAAGGGATACATCAAAGGCTACGGAGTCATAAAGAAGGAAAATATAACCGTATGCAAAGTTGAATATGTTGATGGCCTTAAACACAATCTTCTCAGTGTTAGTCAACTCTGCGATACGGGATTCGACGTAATGTTCAAAAGAACCTTTTGCTCTCTACAGAGCGAGGACACAGGGCTTGAACTTCTGCGACCCGAAAGAAGAGGAGATCTATATCTCATGAACTTCAATGCAAAGAACAAGAAAGACAAAAACTGCCTTGTTGCATGCAAAAGCGAAGAAGCCTGGTTATGGCACAACCGGTTCTGCCATTTAAACTTTCATACTCTTGATAAACTTGTAAAACTTGATCTAGTCAAAGGTCTGCCAAATGTTAAGTTTAATAAAGATCACTTGTGCTCTGTCTGCGAAATGGGAAAACTCAAAAGAGCTTCCCATAAAGGCAAAACTGATATATCTTGCACTAGGCCTCTGTACATGCTTCATGTCGACCTCTGCGGTCCAATCGCTACACAGAGCTTAGGTGGCAAGAAATATATACTTGTTTTGATCGACGAATACTCAAGATTTACATGGGTTGAATTTGTCAGAAAGAAAATCATATGTTCCAAACATTCTAATAAATTTAATGAAAAGAATCCAGGTTCTGTATGAGTGCATGATTCCGAAACTGAGAAGCGACAATGGCACAGAATTCAAAAACTCTGTCATTGAAGCCTATCTTACAGAAGAAGGAATTTCACAGAACTTCTCTGCTGCACGCACCCCACAACAGAATGGCGTGGTCGAACGAAAGAATCGCACGCTTGTGGAAGCTGCCAGAACTATGCTAACCGCATGTGGATTACAAATGACATATTGGGCAGAAGCAGTATCAACCGCTTGCTATACCCAAAATCGATCAACCATCGTAAAGAGACACATCAAAACACCATATCATTTTATCAACAAAAGACGACCAAACATCAAATTCTTCCATGTATTTGGATGCAAATGCTTCGTCTTAAATGATAGAGAAGCAAGAGGAAAGTTTGAAGTAAAGGCAGATGAAGGCAAGTTCATAGGATACTCTGCAACTTCCAAGGCCTACAGAGTTTATCTTCTGTGGACTCGAACTATCGTAGAAAGCATAAATGTTTCTTTTGACGACACCTTCCAGAAGACTTATGAACAAATCAGTTCAGAACTCGGTCTAAAAGGGGAATCCTCTGTCATCTAAAAAACAAGAGAAGAAGACTTAAATCTTCTATTTCAAGAGATGTTCCATGACGACATTGATCCCTCTGCTGGAGCCAACAGAGCCTCTGGAGAACCATCTTCTGTCAGCCAGAACGCAATAGGTATCTCTCTAACTGGTCTCTTAAATAATTCATCTTTCTCTGTTAATCATACAGATGCAAATGTCGAGGGGGAGCCAACTGAAGATGATACAACAAGGAAAACAACCCCAGAAGCTACTAAAGAACCAACTCCAGAAACCACAAAGGAACCAATAACAGAGGAACAAGAAGACTCAGTCTATACTTCCTCAGAGGAACAAACACTGCCACTCATTCCAATCATTCCACAATCTGTAGGATCAAGCACGAAAGCAAAATCTACAACAGAGGCTATACCATAACAACAAATAGAAAACTATGAAGATCAACTTGATAAAATCGATGACCATCTTCCAAGAACAACAAAGTGGACAAAGAGCCATCCTCCAAGTCTTATAACGGGCGAACCTTCTGAAAAGGTAAAAACAAGATCTGCCACTGCTAACTTTTGTTTCTTTACAAACTTTATTAGTATGATCGACCCAAAAAGGATCTCTGAAGCCCTTGACGACCCAAACTGGGTAGATGCTATGCAAGAAGAGCTTCTACAGTTTGAATGAAACAAAGTCTGGACTTTAGTTCCTCTGCCACGAGGAAAACAAGCCATAGGAACTAAATGGGTCTTCAGAAATAAGAAAGATAAAGATGGAATGGTCATAAGAAACAAAGCAAGATTGGTGGCCAAGGGATATCGCCAAGAAGGAGGCATAGATTACGATGAAACGTTTGCCCCTGTCGCACGGCTCGAAGCCATAAGAATCTTTTTAGCCTTCGCAGCCCACATAGGTTTTAAAGTATTTCAAATGGACGTAAAATCCGCTTTTCTAAATGGAGAAATCCAAGAAGAAGTATACGTCCAACAGCCACAAGGGTTTGAAAGCTCTAAGTACCCAAAATACGTGTACTACCTCGACAAAGCTCTGTATGGACTGAAACAGGCTCCAAGAGCATGGTACGAAAGGCTTTCTACCTTTCTTCTTGATAATGGTTACGACAGAGGTACGACGGATACAACTTTGTTTTATAAACGAAAAAGTGATGAAATTATGCTTGTACAAATATATGTGGACGACATAATTTTTGGGTCTACAAATACAGAAGAGTGCAAAAAGTTTGTAAAACTCATGCAGAGTGAGTTTGAAATGAGTATGATGGGAGAATTAACCTTCTTCCTCGGACTCTAAGTAAAACAATCATCAGAGGGAATTTTCATAAATCAAGCTAAATATGTCTCTGACATACTTTCAAAATACAGTCTATCTGATGCCTCTGTAATGAGAACTCCAATGGCCACAGGAAATAAGTTAGACTCAGATCCAAATGGCATACCTATAGAGTGCACGCTCTATAGAGGAATGATTGGGTCTCTGTTATACTTAACTGCAAGTAGACCTGAAATAATGCATGCCACATGTCTCTGTGCAAGATATCAAACTAACCCGAAGGAATCCCTTTATAATGCTGTAAAGAGGAGATTAGAGTGCACAAAGACGGATAGACTCTAGACAAGTCTCCGAGTCAACAGAAGGATAATCTAGTACCCACCTCTGGAGTGGATCTAGACAATGTCAATTTCAGAACTTATGTAGAGTCTGAAAACCTAGATGCTTCTGCTCGAGGATCAGTAGGAAATCCTTCCGCCCCCAACATCAAAACAAGGGCGAAAGAAGGTGTCTTAGGAACAGAGACTCACTCTGGGGACGAATGTGTTCCCCCAGAGGTTACAACTAGTTCACATGTATCAATGGATGAGTTTCAAACCCTTGTCTCCTCTGTGAACAATACATTGAAGGAGTTGCAAAGCTCTTTCAAATCTTTTGCAGAAACATCATCTAGGGAAATTCTTGATCTGAATACCAAAATGGACAACCTGTCCACAGAGGTACAAAATGCCGTAGCTCAGATGAAGTCCTCTGCAACAAACACTACAACCTATGCAGCTGCTGAATTCGGAAAAGCTGCCACCATTGCCTTCAAGGAGTCTGTCAAGCACTTTCTTCAACAACTAAAAGAGCAATCCTCAAAATCTAAGGCTCTTACACCCGAAGACCTGAAGAAAGCCTTAGACGAAGTTCAAGAACAAACAACCAAAAATACTCAGGCGATGAAGCCTTCAGACTACATGACCAGAGCTCAAGTGACAGAACTCGGCCAAGGAATACTTGATCAGATGACCGAATTCATCAAAGCTTTCACCGTTGCCAACACACACTATGTCAAAGAGTTTCAAGTAAGCGTCGGCAAAATGCGCTTCAACACAGAAGCAGAGGTTGAAATACTGCTCGGCCTCTGTGATGACTTATGCGCAAAGATGATTGCTGCAGGGGTTGTTCCACCAAAGAAACCAGATACATCATGCAGGGCAGAGGGTACAACAGAAAAGGGTCAGGATGACTCTGATGATGATTCTGACGATTCATTACATCATCCTGAGGGGGAGAATCAAGGGGAGAAACAAAGGAAAGTAGCTAAAAGTAGAGGTCTACCAGAACCACCAGTATCCGCAGAACCCCTCTCCCAAGTTCCCCCAACTCAAACCCAAGAAACTCCAAAACAAAAATCCACAGATGTCACACCCCGCTAAAGCGGAAATACGAGATGTTTCAATGTTTCAATGCGTAAGGTAGAAGACAACACGCAATCATCACATTACAAAAGTTTACAAAAGTACATCATGTTTTCCAAAATACAAATTGTCCAAAATGGAAAATGACATGATAAGGAAAACATTGGATGTCGCTACTTGTGGTGTCGTCTAAGATTCATCCTTACTTGGTATTTCCTGAAAAGCATGTAAGGAGAGGGTGAACTATTGAATAGTTGGTGAGTTCACAGGTTTTCGGTATGCATAAAAATTTTCATGCAAGTTTGTAAATCCGCAAAGTGGATTGAGTATTCGGTTGTAATAGTAAAGCATTTTGTAAATCCGCACAGTGGATTTAGTATTCGTTTGTCAACATGCGCAAGGTATATTATCGTATGCAATTACATGTTAAAGTAATGAGCCCACTACCCAAACCTAATTACGGAATGCTCCAAACTGCATGTTCCATCGCCAACATGCTTACGGAATTACGGAATTACGGAATTACGGAATTATAGAAGATAGTAATTATGCACTCGCGAGGTGAGTGGGTGTCAACCATATAACGTTATCCATAATACTAACGGCTCGAAACGTGAGTTAATGGGTAATGTAGAGTAACCGGAGACTTAATAGAAAAACTCAAAATCAACTAACATAAGCATACATACCATAGCGCGTAAGTAAACAGAGCTATATTCAGTACTTTGAGTAAACAATACAATCGGTGCGTAATAAAATCGTAACATGCTTTTCACCCCAAAATGTACAAAATACTAAAAGGGGTTGTGAAAACTCACAGTAGTATGCGAAGATGTTCTCAAGAGGTTCGCAATGAAATCCGTAAACAATCCTACTTCGATCCTACGAACGTAAGGATACTAGTAAGATTCTACGAACGTAAGGATACTAGTAAGATTCTATGTTTGTACCTTAGTCCTACTTCGATTCTACATATTTTAGTTATACTAGTAAAATGCCTTTGTGTTTATGTTTATAAGTTATAAGGGATTAACCGAAGTTGGTAATCCATATATAATACAATACATATGTTAGATTTAAGTTACCGCAATTTCGTCATAACGTGTGACGAAAAGGGTCTAAGGTTAGAGATTAAATATAGTATATATGTATTCCACAATTTCATCACAAGAATGATGAAACGGGTTCAAATTATAAAGTTAGAATATATAAAATGCGTATTCATATATATATATATATATATATATATATATATATATATATATATATCCACAATTTCATCATAAGGATGATGAAACGGTTTCAAGAGTTAGCTGTTAGCTATAGTAAAATGCATAATCATATAGTATATATACATATTCCACAATTTCATCACAAGAATGATGAAACGGGTTCAAGAGTTAGCTTATAGCTATAATAGAATATAGTCAGTTGTTGTCCAGAATATGTAGTCACTCTCTGTTCGTTTTTGGATAACTTCCAGGGACATTTAGGTCATGATATTTTATGACCAGTTTGATAAATGTGTTACAAAACGTTTGACATAAGTTTCATGATTTTTAGAGGTGTTTAAGTATCCGAAATAATTCTTGACGTAAAACACTATAGAAAACTTTGATGTTTGCGCACTGTTTTTGTGAAAAATGTTTGAAGGTCGAAATCGTAATATTTTTCAATGATTATAGTTGGGTTTGAACCCCAACTCATAAAAATAAATTCTAGAAAAAGAATCACCTCAGTTGGAGTATTTTTGAGTTAGATATGGCTTTTCAAAGAGAGAAGAAAAATATGGCAGCATGCTGTCAAAACAAGACTTTATGCATGTGCACTTCTTTTTGTCTTTTTGCCAATATTCCTTTCTTTTTGCATGCAATCCGATTTGACACATACCCATACATATATTTTCAGTTTAAAAACATATTTCTAAACCATTTAAAATACATGCAATCTATTAAAAAAACTCCTTTTTTGTAAATACTTGAATATGGGTATTTTTGAAGGTTCTTGGGTGTTTATGTCAAGAACACCTTCATGCAACTTAAAATAGTGAATTTTTAGCTCATGCATGTTAGTCAAAACATGTTTTTAGTGGATTTAAAGAGTAGTTCATAAAAGTTTTGAACTCAAAGTTTAGATCTTTTTAAGAAGGTTACATGCATGCTATATAAAACTCTTCTTTGTTCTTAATATGGGTTTGATTATGGATTCATCACCTTTTTAATAACATATAAGATGTTATGGTGATGAATCTACAAACATTAAGATGTTCAAAGAAGTATTTAAATAAAACAAGTGTAAAACTAAGACTAGTAGAAGAAAACTTCAAAGAAAAAGGAAGAAGATTAGAAAGAAAGTAGATGTATGTTTTGTACTTATGAATGAAGTATAGCTTGATGTTCTTGAGGACTTGAGTCTTGTGTTCTTAGGGCTGAACCTTGAAAGATTTGATGGTGTTATTGGGAAGAAAGAAAGAGAAACAAAGAGAGGAATTTGTGTGAGAAGAGAGAGAGAGAGAGAGAGAGAGAGAGATGGTAATGAGAAAATAGCAAAATTTGGAAGAGTGAGGGGGTTTACATGGGGGGGGGGGGGGCGGTTTTGGAGAGGGAGAGAGAGTGAGATGGAGTGTGGTTTTGCACTTGCATCATTATGTCTTTTATTTTCTTTTTAAATTATTTTTATTTTTATTAATTGATTGAATTATTTAAGACAAAAATTTTAGTTAGTTATAATATTACTAGTTAATTTCACTAGAATTATTTTAGTAAGGTTTTATATATATATATATATATACATATGTATTTAAGATATTTTTGGTTGGCATTTTATGAGATATATGGATAATTCCCTAATTTGAGGGGTTTTAGGCAAAAATTCTCAATTTTTCCTACTGTACCGGGTTGACTGCTAAAATTGGACAGTGTGACATATAGTATCAGTATCTGATATGTTTAGTGCAGTTCTAACCTGAACGCGAATTTGACGGTTGTCACAGTCTCCCCAGGTTAAAAGACTTTCGTCCCGAAATTCAAGAACTTTCGTCTGTAACCGGTTGTTTAGCAAATAAGTGAGGATACTTATGTTTCATGTAGTCCTCCCGTTCCCATGTGTACTCAGGTCCTCGTCTTGTGTTCCAGTGGACTTTCACCAATGGAATCTTACTTTGCTTAAGACGCTTGACCTCTCGGTCAAGTATTTCAATTGGTTTTTCTATGATGTGCAACTTACCGTTGATTTTGACTTCTTTCAGAGGCACGGTTATCTCCTCGTTGGCTGGACATTTCTTCAAGTTTGACACAAGAAACGTGTCGTGGATAGCACTTAGTTCTGTTGGAAACTCCAGTCTGTATGCTACTGGTCCAATTCTTTCGGTGATTTTAAATGGTCCAACATATCGAGGGTTCAACTTTCCTCGTTTTCCAAATCGGACGGTTCCCTTCCAAGGGGATACTTTTAGAAAAACACTATCTCCAATCTGAAACTCTAACGGTTTCCTACGATTGTCCGCATAGCTCTTTTGACGATCTTGAGCTGCTTTATGTCTATCCCTGATGATTGCAATTTTGTCGGTGGTTTCTTGTACAATGTCTGGACTAGACAACTGTCTATCTCCAATATCCAGCCAAGAAAGAGGTGATCCACATTTGCATCCATACAGTGCTTCATATAGCGCATACTGGTGTGATAGCTATTGTTGTAGGAAAACTCGACTAACGGTAAATGGTTATCCCAACTTCCTCTGAAATCTATTACACATGCTCGAAGCATGTCTTCCAATGTTTGAATAGTTCGTTCAATCTGCCCATCCGTTTGAGGATGATAGGTTGTGCTTAAATTCAATTGCGTGCCTAATGCCCTTTGAAGTGACTGCCAAAACCGAGATGTGAAACGGCTATCTCTATCTGATATGATGGAAATCGGGACTCCATGTCGCGTAACAATTTCCTTGATGTATATCTGAGCCAGCTTTTCCATCTTATAATCTTCTCGAATCGGTAAGAAATGTGCAGATTTCGTGAATCGGTATACTATAACCCAAATCGAGTCGTGCCCTTTGGCAGTTCTCAGCAGTTTGGTTATGAAATCCATGGTTATTTGTTCCCATTTCTACTGGGGAATCTCTGGTTGTTGTAGCAAACCAGATGGTTTCTGATATACAACCTTGACCTTTGAGCAAGTTACACATTTTCCTACGTGTAGGGCAATATCCTCCTTCATTCCTGGCCACCAATAATATTCCCTTAAATCCTTATACATCTTATCCGCACCAGGATGAATTGAATATCGTGACTTGTGGGCTTCATTCATGATTGTCTCCCGTACTTTGCTAGCTTTTGGAATCCAAACATTGTCCTTGAAGTAACGCACTCCATCAATCTTAGTTTCAAGTCTACTTTCTATACTGTGAAGGGTTTCGTCCTTCAAGTTTTCCGTTTTCATTGCTTCGATCTGAGCTTCAAGAATTCGAGTCTTTAAACTTGTTTGTACAAGCGCCCCCATTGCTCGTACACGTGAAGGTTTTGTCATTTCCTTCCTACTCAGGGCATCAGCCACTACATTGGCCTTACCTGGATGATAACGAATATCACAATCGTAATCACTGAGTAACTCTACCCACCTTCTTTGTCTCATGTTGAGCATTTTCTGGTCTAGGATATGCTGGAGACTCTTATGATCGGTAAAGATGGTGCATTTAGTGCCATACAACTAATGTCTCCAAATCTTTAAAGCGAAGACCACTGCTCGGAGCTCCAAGTCGTGTGTGGTATAGTTTTTCTCATGAACCTTTCATTGTCGCGAGGCGTATGCTATCACTTTGACCCTTTGCATTAATACACAACCTAAACCTTGATGCGACGCGTCACAATACACCATAAAATTATCTGTTCGTTCCGGTAACACTAGAATTGGTGCACTGCACAACTTTTTCTTCACCAGCTGGAACACCTCCTCTTGCGGTTCTCCCCAAATGAATTTCCTATCCTTTTGGGTCAGTGTTGTGAGGGGTTTAGAAGTTCTCGATAAATCGCCTATAATAACCGCCAAACCCAAAAATTGACGAATTTCTATTAGGTTTTTTGGAGCTTCCCACTTCCTAACGGCTTCCACTTTAGTCGGGTCCACCTGAATTCCTTTCTCTCCAATCACGTGACCAAGAAAGTGCACTTCTCGAATCCAAAATTCGCACTTTGAGAATTTGGCGTACAATTTCTGCTCCTTGAGAAGTTCTAGAATTACTCTTAAGTGTTGCTCGTTATCATCCTTATTTGTCTAAATGGGGGAAGTCCAGGCAAATCGTCGGGGAACACCTCCGGGTGATCCTTCACCACAGGAATGTCTTGGATTCGCCTTTCCTCGTACTTCTTCTCAACTATGAGTGCCAAAAATGCAACGCACTTCTTTCTCAAATACCTATGTACTTTCACACTTGCTACTATCTCTAGTGAGTTCGTTAAGTGCGTAGGCTTCGAAATTCCTATGGTAACCTGTCTTCGAAATTCCTATGGCTTCTCAACGCACTTCTTTCTCAAATAACTGCGTAGGCTTCGAAATTCCTATGGTAACCTGTCTTCTCGAGTGAGTTCGTTAAAGAAGGAGCTTAATGTGATCCAACTTGCATGTGATTTGGATCCGGATAATGTTGACCTTCAAGAGGATCTTATGCATTTTCGGGGCGCTTTCCAACAAGCATTGTGGGATGAGGAATGTGCCGCAAGGCAAAGAGCTAAAGTGAAGTGGCTCAATGATGGGGATTTTAATACGAGATTCTTTCATAATGTGATGCAAGAGAAAAGACACTCCCAACATGTCTTCTCGGTGTGTGATTCGAATGGGCGATTTATTCATGGGGATGATGTCCCCATGGCGTTTGTTGACCATTTTGCTTCGGTTTTAGGTACGTCGGATAGGGACGTGGATCCGAGCCTTCCCTCGTCGTGGTTCTCTACCACTCTTTCTTTGGCCGAGTCGAATAATATTATTCGACCAATTTTGGACGAGGAGATACGAAAGGCGATATTTCATATTGGTAGTGACAAAGCTCCGGGCCCGGATGGGTATTCTTCGCTATTTTTCAAACGTGCTTGGGAGGTGGTGGGATCGTATGTGTGCTTGGCGATTCATAATTTTTTCTATAGAGGGCACCTTGCCAAAGAACTAAATCACACCCTTTTGTGCTTAATCCCCAAATGTGCGAATGCTTCAAAAGTGACGGATTACCGGCCAATATCATGTTGTTCGGTCCTATACAAGTGCATTAGTAAGATCATTTTGGAACGTTTGAAACCGTATCTTGATGGTTTGGTGGGGGGCTCCCAATCGGCCTTTATACCGGGAAGAAAGATTTCGGATAACATTTTAATGGCTCATGAGTTAGTTTCGGGCTATCAGCGTGACATTGGGCCACCCCGGTGTGCCTTTAAAATTGATATTCAAAAAGCATACGATACGGTAAACTGGACGTATCTTCTCAATATGCTATCGGGGTTTGGTTTTCACCCGGTTTTAGTTTGTTGGATAAAGGAAATGGTTACTTCACCTTCCTTCTCGATTTCGATCAATGGGGATGTATGTGGGTTCTTTAAAGGGGGTCGTGGTCTTCGTCAAGGAGATCCTTTGTCGCCGTATCTTTTCACGATCGTTATGGAAGGCTTTGCCATGATTTTCAGGCAATGTATTGAAGAAGCGGTCTCATTTGGATATCATAAAGGGTGCCAAGATTTGGGGTTAACACATTTATGTTTTGCCGATGATTTGTTTGTGTTTACTAGGGAAGATGTGCCTTCGGTGGAAATTCTCAAAAAAGCTCTTCATATGTTTAAACTCCGCTCGGGTCTTTCTCCAAGCATCCAAAAGAGTGAAGTTTTTTTCGGCAATGTGCCATCGCAGACCCAAGAAGCCATTATGGAATGTCTTCCTTTTCGCAAAGGTACGTTCCCGATACGTTACCTTGGTGTACCTCTCTCCCCTAAACGTCTTAAATCTGCTGATTTTGGTGGACTGATAACTAAGGTTCGTATGCGAATTCATAATTGGAAGATGAAGTTTCTCTCGTTTGGTCGAAGAAAACAACTTGTTAAATCGGTGTTGCAATCTTTGCAATTGTATTGGATGGCGGTCTTTGTTATTCCCTCGGGGGTGATCCATGCCATTGAGGCTCTTTTCCGCAACTTCTTATGGGCTCAAGGAGGTGACTCAAGGGGTAAGTGTCGCATTGCATGGAGTGATGTGTGTACGCCATACATAAATGGTGGTCTCGGTTTCAAAAGGCTTGCTACTTGGAATCGTGCTCTTCTTGCTAAAAATTGTTGGGATCTTCTGAACCGGCGCAGTTCCTTATGGGTTCGATGGGTGTATGTTCATTGTATTCGTAACAATCAGTTTTGGCTTGTGAGGCCCTCCACTCGTTGGTCGTGGGTGCTTGTTAAGATTATGGAGTTGCGGCCACGCATCCGTAGGTTCTTGTGGTTTCATGTTGGAGATGGTAAGAATATTAATGCCTGGAAGGATAATTGGTTAAATTGTGGGCCATTATCTTATATTGTTTCTTACCGGGTTGCGAGTTCGTTGGGTATTTCGAAGTCTTCCTCGGCGCGTGATGTCATAGTGGCCACTAATGGAAGTTGGACAACTAATTTGCTGGTTCGGTTTAATGAGCTGAATACTTCCCCTCTTCCTTCTTTGCATGACCAGGTTCGTGATCAATTATGCTGGCGAGACGTAAAGGGAGCTCATATTGATTTCTTGGTTTCCGAGGCGTATAAATCCATTGATGGGCCTCGGTTGATTGTGCCTTGGCATAGAGCGGTGTGGTTTAAAGGCCATATACCAAAACATGCGTTTTGTATGTGGTTGGCTTGTTTAAAAAGACATCCTACGCAGGATCAAATTCGTTCGTGGAAACATGATCCTCCTGACATGAAATGTGCGTTTTGTAAACAATGTATGGATTCGCATGCACATTTATTCTTTGATTGCCCATATTCGATGGAGGTGTGGTCGCATGTTCGTGCTAAGGTGTCTTGGGGTGGATTCCCTACGGTGTGGGGGACATCCTTACAGCGATTGGTGATGTTCAATCTGCCCTGAAGACGCTTATCCACCGGTTGGCTTTGTCGGCTTCGGTGTATTTTGTTTGGCAGGAGCGGAACCGAAGGCTTTTTACGGATAATGCTAGGACGGTGGTCCCGTTGGTGAAAGAGATTGTTGAGGTCATCTTGCTTCGTGTGGCTTGGAAGGAAAGGATTACTGATGTTGTGCTCAATGATGGGTGATTGGCCGAAGGTGCGTTTTGATGATGATGTGTGGCGGATTTTCTGGAGTGCTTATTTTCTGATTTCTTTTTCTAGTTTTATGTACTCCGTTTGCTTATGTCTCTTTTGGCTTCTTGTTGCTTGGTATGGTGTTGTTACCAAGTTTTATTGTTTTGTAGCCTTTTGGTGTTGGATTGTGGCTTTGGCCTTCTTTTTCCTTGTTTTATAAATTTGCCTGGAGTTTTTCCTCTAAAAAAAACATAACTTTTACGGAGTGCAAAGTATACCTCAAACCATCTGATAGCACGGCGATAGTCGATGCGTTCTTCAACCATTTGTAAGGCTTTTCGAGCAGTAGTTTCATTCGGATTGGGAACATACGATAGCATTCGATTTTCAGATTCGAAAGCGATGATTTTTCGAAGAGCATCTTGGACTTTGAAGAGCGTGCCGTCGCAGAATCTGTGTACCTGACTGAAGTGCAAAAATCTCTTTTCTTTCTGTTCGTTGATGTAGACAATCCCAAATTCTGGTTCCAGAAGCAGTACGTTCTCAGGATACATCTTCAACTCAGGTGCTTTCAGATCGGGCTTTATCAGGTTTACCTTCTTCGCTCTGTTCTCGATTGCCATTTGGAAGTCCGTGAGATAAGACATCATGATGATACGGACTAGGAATCGACGAACAGCTTCAAGCGCTTTTGTTACTTGAAGCGGTCGGATAGTTCTTGTATGGAGGTCTTTCATTATTACCAGGAATTCGAACGGTTGAAGGTGCTGGAAGTCGGCTTCAGAGAATCTCCATTCATTACCATCTTCGCGTCGTACGGTGAATACAGGATAATTGATTTTCAAAATTCGGCCTGATTGGATTTTGAGCACTTCGGTGATCTTATGCTTGGTTCGGACTTGGCTAACTGGCAGACACCGCTTCATCGCGTTTATGTACTGGCTTTGGTATTCTGGTATTCTGGGTTTAAACTGTAAATACCAATGCAGAAAGTCGGCTCGATTGGGCGTAACCTGTAGACAAACAACCTTTTCAGAGTTTCCTCCAGGTGAGGAATAAATATTGTGATCTTCTCCCAACGAAATTGTTGTTGTTGAGGAGGAGGAAGATCAGAAGCTGTCGGTTGTTGTTGAGCAGATGTCGGAATATCGGCAGTTGTAGATTTGGGTCTTGCAGAAGTTTCGGCGGCTTGAGCTGAGTGAACGGGAGTACCATACAAATTTTGGAGCAGAAACTGGTCGTAGTCTACGTTGTCGTCTTCATCAGTAGGGAAGATCAGGTTTATCTGGAGATTTGCGGCACTGGCAACTTTTTCATACCATGCATCTTCGGTCTCCGGGTTGATCTCGCAGTCTGGATCAATCAAATCTAGTATCGGGCTATCTGATGTGTCGTGTGTGACCAATTCCTGTGTTGTCCCCTCAGGCTTTTCAACCATTGGGTCTTCGTCATCTGAAATATTCATATTTACCATCTTGGCTAATGGCAACATGGCTTCGGGATTGGCTTCGATTGTAGTTGCCGCAGTTGGGGGTTCCTGTTGAACCACAGTTGTTGTTTCAGAGGGGATCGGGGCGGTCTCGATTAGTCTTTGTCTTTTCTCCCCCTCACGGTGATCAGGATCATCCTGGTCATCGTGCTTGCATTTTAGACAGCCTGCTTGACTCTTGCAGGTATCTTCGAGTGATCTGACTCTCTCGGACAGCGTGTTGAGCGCTTGTGGAACGTCCTTAAGAGTCGTGTCAAGCTGATCCATTCGAGTGGTTATGGACGACGAAGTAGCAGTGACCTGTGATTTCAGAACGGATAGCAAGTCTGCTTCGGTAGAGGCGTTGGTTTCAGATTGTTGGAGCAGTTGGGCTAGAAGCATCGTCTTTAAGGTGTCCACCGAATAGATAGGCTGAACGGGAGTCGGTGGAGGTGTAGGTGCGGTTTCAGCTTCGACGACCTTCTCTTTACCTTTGATCATACTTTTCAGTTTATCGATCTCCGAGGTAAAGCGCTTCTCCATTGCCTCATGGACGGCCTTTAGGGTGCCGTCCAGATATCCCTTTGACACAGAGTCGGTGGAAATAACGTCGGGATCACTTAGATTACCCATTGAGGCATCTACCTTAGAGGCAGAGCCACCTACGTTCACAGTTGGCAATTCGGTAGCTGTGGTAGGATTTCCTTCCGATCCTCGTGTTCCGCTTAAAGGCGGAGGCACTACGGAAGTTCTGATCTAGTCACAAAGAGCATCAATTTGGTGAGTCACATCCTGTGTCCTAGCCGAAGAATGTTAAATAACAAGTGGCTCTAGACTCAATAGTGCACTCAAAGAAGTCGAGACCAGGGGAGGCTGGTCTCTTGTTTCAATACCAGTACTCTCTGATTGAGAGACCGATAGAAGTTGTGCTTGATCCCCGTGAGAGGTTGAAACACCCGTCTTCTGAGAGACAGATGAGTAGCTGAGGAGGTTGTGCTATTGCACCGCTGGGTCCACGGCGGTTTATTCAATACCCCGTCCCAACGGATGAGATGGGACAGCAGATGTGGCTACCCAGATGACACTCGGTTGGGGTCGCTCAGAAGCCTCGTTATCTTTACGGCTTAATCTTTCTTGGTTCGCTTTTGACCGTAATTCCCTCCTCCTCACATGTTCTAACTCTTCAACTAGTACTCCCTCAGGTCTCCTTATAGCTCCCACAGCAGGCTGGGTAGTATGGATGAGAGGTGGTGTTGGTGAGGAGGATGGGATGCCTTCGGTAAAGTCTGGGTTTGGTCCGATACAGGGAGGGATAAGTGTTGCCCGTATGGTACGATCCGTATCGGATTCTGTGGAGTTAGATTCCACATTTTCAACATGTCGGGTTGGTGAAGGAGAGTCAGATAAATACGGTTCAGTGTCATGATGGAGCATCGGTCGAGATGATGTACCGGCTTGATGGGATTGGCTAGTATTGGGATGCGTTTCCACTGCACCGCTCACTCCAGTTCCCCGCCCACGAGTTCTCAACACACCCTGCCCGGGAGCCCCAGCTGCGCGGGCCCTTCCACCTCTTGTCCTAGGACCCTCACGTCCCTCAGTTCTATATCCCTGGGGAGGTCCCTCCGGCGCTGGCTAGACCATGGGATTCCCTAACGCTTCCCTATATGCTACTACACTCGGTGCAGTGGGATCCGCGTGAGCCAGTAGGGCTTCAGGTATGGGCATGGATATGGCATTGTACGGGTTACGAATCACCATATATTGCAAGTGGTGAGGAGAACATACCGGATGGTTAAGACATCGCTGTATTGTTGGATTCGTGTCCATATGATGTTGCACAGCCAGAGAAAGGAAACGTGGATAAGGAAGGAACTTCTTTTGTTTGGATCCACCAATCTGTCGAATAGCTTGGACCAGTTCGCGCCAGATAATCATCGCGAAGTCCACGTGGCGGTTGTAGCATATGGCATGAAATAATCGTAGGAAGTCGCTGGTGCACTGGTCGACGCCCTTCCATCTGGATGAGAGACACCTGTTCAGAATCGTGAACAGTGTGTACCAGATGGGGGCCAGGTACTTTCGGTTGAACCCGGAAGGACAGTTGAGGTCGTGATTGTATTCGAGTGCACGTACTTGAGCGCACAGTGTCTCGTCATTTACTGCGGGATCGTAGCGTTGATGTCCGCCGGCGGTGGCTTCTGGTAGTGAAAGTAGACGCCGGAAGGACTCGGGTGTGAGCGTGAATGGTTGGTTGTCGATGCGCGCCGTGATGGATTGCGAA
The DNA here is from genome assembly GCA_033807775.1 of Saussurea involucrata. Lineage (NCBI taxonomy): Eukaryota > Viridiplantae > Streptophyta > Magnoliopsida > Asterales > Asteraceae > Saussurea > Saussurea involucrata. The sequence goes on from CM066320.1 coordinate 70,462,096, forward strand.
TTGGCGGCCGTAATGACTTGGGCAGAGAGCCATACTTGGTATACATAGAGCATTGGGACGTCGGATGTAGCTGTGAGGGCCTCACGGAGAGGATGACGCATTAATATATCCACGACCACACGGTGTTGTGGTTGTGGTAGGAACTCTGTGGCGTCCAGGTGGTGGTTGTTGGGCTTTATCTCAGTGCCATGGTCAGGGTCGACCTAAGCGTTATCAGCTGCCTCATCGATAAATTCCTCTTGGGGAGGAATTTTCTCTTCGGGGTTTTGTTGATGTTGTTCCCGATCCTCCATGTGATATCTGGAAAAGAACCACAGTTAGTAACCGAGGCGGATGAACAAGTATCGGGTGCGTACCTTTGCAATAAGAGGCTCAATCTGAGACAGATTGAGGACTGGCAGTGAGAAAATAGGTACGGGATTGAAAAAGCACAGAGGAGTCCGGACAAAGGAATGGAATACCAAACTTTCTGGACAAACCATACTATCCGGACAAAGGTATCCGGACAACACAGGTTACCGGACGGGAAGAATGTTCCCGGACAAAGTAAGCTTTCCGGACAATAAGAGTTACCGGATAAAGAATGAGTTACCGGACAAATAGGATTCCGGACACCTCAACTATCCGGTAGTTGAACTTACCGGAAACCCTGAGGTTTCCGGACAACTAGGTTTCCGGATGTTGATGGAGACCGGACACAATATCTACTTCAAGAACGTTACCGAATAAAAAATCATCAGTATGATAGTTTCCGGACATAAAGAATGTGTCCGAACGACATTCAAAGTAAGCAATAGAGTAAAAGATAGTCCCAAACAACTGCAAAACTAATCAAATAGTGTTGATTGAATCATATAAGCATACAAACGCAACAAAGACGACCTATACACCACCGAATGAACCCGAAGTCGTAGAGACTCAAAAAAAGGGGTTTTCGGATTTTGTGAATCGACCAAAGCTGTGGTCAATTGATGTGATGCGGAGCACAAAACGTACATAAATGATGTGGAGAGGGATAAGCGTAGAACATACCTGATTAGTGGAGCGAACAACGAGTGAAAAGCGTGGATGGTGAGTGTGTCCGGGCGAGAGAGAAAAACACTAGAGGTTTAGGGTTTTTGTGAGTAGTTTCCGGAAAAGTGAGATGGAAGCTTTCCGGTTTCTATATATACTGACTAAGTAATCCGGATGGGTCTACCCGGATACCCATCCGGTCCGGAAAGATATCCGGATTAATGGGTATCCGGTGACTTTTCCGGACACTATGATATTTCTAAAAAAAACTTGTCTTTTCTCTCACTATTAAACAAATTTAAACCCTTAGATATTTGACAGAGTTATCTCTCGCTCCCCCTCAAACTGAGAACGGAGAAAAACTTGCTCCCCCTCGGATAGTGCAAAATTGTGCAAAGGAGAGGCTGACACAAAAAAACTTTTGAACATTTAAAGAAAAACACAGTGTCGCTCCCCCTCAAATGATTAGCATGAAGTGAAATGCTCACGAGAGTATCCACACACACAAAAACTTTTTATCAGATAAAAAACTGTGTGTGAAGCTCCCCCTCAACAAGTGAGTAAACTTACCTGATACCGGTGTGTGCTCCCCCTGATGTAAGATCCCACATTAGTTGGGGAGGGGAACAAAGGTTGCCTTATAAGAGGAACTTGATACCACCCCTATCAGACGCGTTTTAAAACCGTGAGTCTAGGTGTGTGGACAAAGGGGACAATATCTGGTACGGTTGGCCTGGGATGTTACATATGGTATCAGAGCCACTCCTGTGCCGTTCGGGATGGTGGGGCAAACCTCATCGAGGACGATGAGTCCCTAAGGGGGGGGTGTGTGTAACACCTTAGGCATATACCACATCGGCCGTGGACAGGAGAGATGCTAGGTATATTAGTAAACCTTGGCCTTACCAGACACAACGCGTTTTGGGGCCACAAGCATGCGGGTTCCTTGGGAACTCTGTGGTTAAGCGTGCTTGGGTGGGAGTAGTACCAGGATGGGTGACCTCCTGGGAAGTCCTTGCGAAGTCCTTGCCAGGTCGCCAAGATAAAAGTCGTGAGCCAGTGGGGGAAAGCGGACAATATTGTGTCGTGGTAAGCGGGGTGTTACAAATGGTATCAGAGCCGGGAACCGGACTGGTGTGCCAGCGAGGACGCTGGGCTCCCAAGGGGGGTGGATTGTAAGATCCCACATTGGTTGGGGAGGGGAACAAAGGTTGCCTTATAAGAGGAACTTGATACCTCCCCTATCAAACGCGTTTTAAAACCGTGAGTCCAGGTGTGTGGACAAAGCGGACAATATCTGGTACGGTTGGCCTGGGATGTTACACCTGAACACATTAACACTCATGAAAGCACATATATAATCAGATAAAATAGACGACGGTATGAAAGAAAAAGAAACACATGTAGAAAGAAAGGATACAAACGAAATCTAGCTAATAAATATAGAGACTCAATCTAATTGTGTAACTGATACAAGTGTATGCTCAGCCATCAGGAGTGTAAACACCGGATGATGAGTAGACAGTTACTCGTAGATGTATGGAACTTGTAACGGGCACACAAGCAAATCAAGTCTTCAGATTTAGCATACCTAACTTGGACACCAGAGTATTAAAACGTTTTTCGTCCAAGGGTTTTGTAAATAGGTCTGCTAACTGATGCTCAGTAGTTACAAAGTAGAGTTCGACTGTACCTCTTCCAACGTGATCCTTGATGAAGTGATACCGATCGTCGATGTGCTTTGTCTTAGTGTGTTGGACCGAGTTGCTGGATATGGCAATGGCGCTCTTCGAGTCGCAGTAAATGGGCACCTTGACATACGTAAACCCGTATTCCTTGAGTTGCGTCCGCATCCAGATTACTTGAGAACAGCAGCTTGTGGCGGCCACGTATTCTACTTCGGCAGTCGACGTAGAAACGCACTGTTGCTTCTTGGACGCCCAACTCACCAGACTATCTCCCAAAAACTACACATGCCCTGATGTGCTCTTTCGGTCCATCATGCTGCCCTTGTGGTCTGCATCAGAGTAAGCGGATAACTCAAAACCTGTCTCTTTCGGGTACCATAAGCCAAGATCAGCAGTACCACGTAAATAATGAAAAATTCATTTTACAGCAATTAAGTGAGACTCCTTCGGTTTTGACTGAAACCGGGCGCATAGAAAAGTGGAAAACATGATATCCGACCTACTCGTAGTTAAGTACATCAAAGAACCGATCATTCCCCGATACAGCTTAGTGTTCACATCCGTTCTGTTAGGATTAGCGTGAAGCTTTGTACCAGGTGTCATCTACATACACTTGAACTAGAACTATGTGACCTTTTTCGTTTTTGATAAACAGGGTGGAATCGATTTTACCTCGTGTGAATTTTGACTTTATCAAAATCTCGGACAAAGTATTGTACCAGGCTCGCGGAGCTTGCTTTAGACCGTAAAGCGCCTTGTCTAGAACGTAGACATGATCAGGCTTCGAATAGTCCACGAATCCTTCCGATTGCGAGACGTAAACTTCTTCCTTGATATCGTCGTAGAGGAATGCGGTCTTCATATCCATTTGGAAGACCGTGAAGTTTTTATGTGCGGCGTATGTAAGGAACATACGTATGGCTTCGATTCTTGCCACCGGAGCGTAGGTCTCAACATCGTCGATCCCTTCTTGCTGACGGTACCCGTTGGCCATGGGACACGCCTTGTTGCATATTACGATGCCGTCCTCGTCCTTCTTGTTCTTGAAGATCCACTTGGTGCTGATCATAGTCTTGTGAGATGGACGTGGGACCAGGCGCCATACCTTTAGAGCCTCGAATTGGTTGAGCTCTTCTTGCATAGCGATGGTCTAGTCCGGATCTTCAAGTGCTTCACGTACGTTCGTCGGCTCGATCTTGCTTAAGAAGCCGGAGAACAGACAAAAGTTGGCGGATGCGCCTCGCGTTTGAACAAGAGTGGAGGTATCACTGATGATTTGATGTAGGGAATGAGCTCTCGTCCATTTGGTGGTGTGCGGAATCGGCTGTTGAGTAGAGTAAGAAGCGTTGGGATCCACATAATCACCAGAAGAAAGGTCTTGTACTGCTTTAAGTGTCGCAGGCTGGTTTCTCGGAGGAGACGGGGGAGGATTCGTCGAAAGTTGAACAACTTCTGGTTCCGGGGAATTCAGAGATTGATCGTCGATTGTAGCAGATGACGAATCTGTAGAAGCGATCTCCGGGTTTGTTACAGGTTCCTCCGGGGGGACTATAGTATCAGATGATGTCAATGATGACGGTTGAGCTGTCTCCACAGTGATGGACGGCGTGCTTGTAGAAGGCAGCAGACCGGATAGATTCACCGAATCCTCGATACGAGCAGCTTCAAGTCGAGGTTGTGCTGAGACAGGAGGAGTGGAAGAATTAAATATGTCATCATAAAAGTATTTAAACAATAAATCTAAATTTGAAAGATCAGCATTCGATGAAGATGCATGATTCGGATTTACTGTCGCTTGTGCAGATCCCGAACGACGATGTTCGAAAGAAAGCACGCCAGTTAAACCGGGTTCTGAACTGATATGTTTAGAAGCCAAATCTGCGGCTTCGTCGAATGTCACGTTTACACTTTCAATAACGGTTTTAGTCAGTTTGTTGTAAACGCGATACGCCTTAGCCTGCATGGAGTATCCGATGAAGAAAAAACCGTTCATAAGTTCGAGAGAGGGATTCGCCGGTGCGTTGTTTAAACCCGTCAAACTTGGTTATAGAGCTGTTGATCTTCAGCTGATTCCCGACTTCGCTCCCACGCATCATCTTCTCCACCTGATCCCACATGCCCTTAGGTGTCTTTTTGTAACTGTCGACGGCAGTGTAGATCGTGTTGGGGAGAGCTTGAACAAGGTATCTATTTGCATGCTTTTCTCCCTCAAGCATGCCTTTTTCGTCGTCGGACATATCGGAGAGAGTCTTTTTCACAGTGAGTGTGTCACCACCTTCTTGAGCTGGTGGAACGGTCTTCATTGGTGTAGGAATTGGCCCATCTTCTAAGGCTCGCCAGATGTACTCGAAGTTGTCCTTCGACTCAATGAAGATTTTGAATCTGTCTCTCCATTGGCTTTACTCACCTTGGTAGAGGAAAGGTGGTTTGGATTCGTTACCGATTGCAAGAGCGTCGCGTGAATACATCTTCAGTTGCACTAGAGTGATCGTCAGACGAAGTGTTCGATTCAAAGTGAGGACCTAACGCAAGGCACTACGAGTGGTATCCTAACACAGATTCTATGACTGAGTTGTACTAAAATTAGGTAAGAATTAAACAAAACTGATCTTACCGGATAGGAATCCGGGTGAGATGTCTGATCTGGAAGTGTCCGGATCAGATTGAGTGATAAACAGTTCAAGTGAGACTCTTTCGGTCCATCATGCTGCCCTTGTGGTCTGCATCAGAGTAAGCGGATAACTCAAAACCTGTCTCTTTCGGGTACCATAAGCCAAGATCAGCAGTACCACGTAAATAATGAAAAATTCATTTTACAGCAATTAAGTGAGACTCCTTCGGTTTTGACTGAAACCGGGCGCATAGAAAAGTGGAAAACATGATATCCGACCTACTCGTAGTTAAGTACATCAAAGAACCGATCATTCCCCGATACAGCTTAGTGTTCACATCCGTTCTGTTAGGATTAGCGTGAAGCTTTGTACCAGGTGTCATCTACATACACTTGAACTAGAACTATGTGACCTTTTTCGTTTTTGATAAACAGGGTGGAATCGATTTTACCTCGTGTGAATTTTGACTTTATCAAAATCTCGGACAAAGTATTGTACCAGGCTCGCGGAGCTTGCTTTAGACCGTAAAGCGCCTTGTCTAGAACGTAGACATGATCAGGCTTCGAATAGTCCACGAATCCTTCCGATTGCGAGACGTAAACTTCTTCCTTGATATCGTCGTAGAGGAATGCGGTCTTCATATCCATTTGGAAGACCGTGAAGTTTTTATGTGCGGCGTATGTAAGGAACATACGTATGGCTTCGATTCTTGCCACCGGAGCGTAGGTCTCAACATCGTCGATCCCTTCTTGCTGACGGTACCCGTTGGCCATGGGACACGCCTTGTTGCATATTACGATGCCGTCCTCGTCCTTCTTGTTCTTGAAGATCCACTTGGTGCTGATCATAGTCTTGTGAGATGGACGTGGGACCAGGCGCCATACCTTTAGAGCCTCGAATTGGTTGAGCTCTTCTTGCATAGCGATGGTCTAGTCCGGATCTTCAAGTGCTTCACGTACGTTCGTCGGCTCGATCTTGCTTAAGAAGCCGGAGAACAGACAAAAGTTGGCGGATGCGCCTCGCGTTTGAACAAGAGTGGAGGTATCACTGATGATTTGATGTAGGGAATGAGCTCTCGTCCATTTGGTGGTGTGCGGAATCGGCTGTTGAGTAGAGTAAGAAGCGTTGGGATCCACATAATCACCAGAAGAAAGGTCTTGTACTGCTTTAAGTGTCGCAGGCTGGTTTCTCGGAGGAGACGGGGGAGGATTCGTCGAAAGTTGAACAACTTCTGGTTCCGGGGAATTCAGAGATTGATCGTCGATTGTAGCAGATGACGAATCTGTAGAAGCGATCTCCGGGTTTGTTACAGGTTCCTCCGGGGGGACTATAGTATCAGATGATGTCAATGATGACGGTTGAGCTGTCTCCACAGTGATGGACGGCGTGCTTGTAGAAGGCAGCAGACCGGATAGATTCACCGAATCCTCGATACGAGCAGCTTCAAGTCGAGGTTGTGCTGAGACAGGAGGAGTGGAAGAATTAAATATGTCATCATAAAAGTATTTAAACAATAAATCTAAATTTGAAAGATCAGCATTCGATGAAGATGCATGATTCGGATTTACTGTCGCTTGTGCAGATCCCGAACGACGATGTTCGAAAGAAAGCACGCCAGTTAAACCGGGTTCTGAACTGATATGTTTAGAAGCCAAATCTGCGGCTTCGTCGAATGTCACGTTTACACTTTCAATAACGGTTTTAGTCAGTTTGTTGTAAACGCGATACGCCTTAGCCTGCATGGAGTATCCGATGAAAACTCCGTTGTCCGCCTTTAGGCTGAATTTGTTGAGATTGTCCTTGTCGTTTAAGACGTAGCACGTGCATCCGAATGCATGGAAGTACTTGATATTCGGAATGTGTTTGTTAATGATCTCGTACGGCGTCTTGTTGAACCGCATGTTGACGATGGAGCGGTTTTGCGTATAGCAGGCAGTAGACACCGCTTCGGCCCAGAGAAATAGCGACAATTTGGATTGGGAGAGCATGGTACGAGCTTCTTCGACAAGGGTGCGGTTGCGTCGTTCCACCACTCCGTTTTGTTGAGGAGTGCGTGTGGCAGAAAAGGTTTGCGTAATGCCGACAGACGTCAGATAATCGTTCACCGTTTGGTTCTTGAATTTTGTCCCGTTGTCGGTCCTGATACTCTGAACTGCACTTTGGAGATTCAGCTGGATAGCCTTCAAATGGTTGATGATCAGCTCCGGAGTTTTGTCTTTTGAGCGAAGGAACTTGACCCATGAATAGCGCGAGAAGTCATCTACCATTACCAGGACGTATTTACATTTGTTGATGCTTTGAACACGTATCGGTCCACACAAATCCATATGGATAAGTTCGAGGGACCGGGACGTGCTCGGAGCTGCCTTCGGCTAATGCGATGCTCGCTTCATCTTTCCAATCTCACATGCCCCGCAGAGACGATCATTCACGAATTGAAGATCGGTCATACCTTTTACGTGTCCGCCCAACACCAGCTTGTTGATACTCTTGAAGTTGAGGTGCGATAGTCTTCGATGCCAAATTCAAGCTTGTTCGGAATTAGCCTTTGACATGCGGCAGACGGGGTTATCGGGCTTTAGGGCTGCGAGGTCGATGGTGTAGAGGTTGGTGTTGCACTTTCCAACCAGTAGTTCTACTCCGTCGTCATTGAGGATTTTACACCTTTTGGCTTTGAACCAGACCTCGAGATCTTTGTCGCATAATTGGCCGATGCTGAACAGATTGTGTCCCAATCCTACGACGTGTGATACCTTCTTGATAGTGATCTTATATTGTACAATGTCGCCGTACCCCACGATCGGCGCCTTGTCGTTGTTCCCGAATCTCACGTCTCCACCATATTCTTCTTTGTAGTTCGTGAGAAGCTCCCTCCTTCCAGTCATGTGCTAGGAGCATCCAGAGTCTAAGTACCACACATGACCGTGCTGCAAATACAAGTTTAACGGATTTTAGGTACCCATATTTGCATGGGTCCTGGAGAGTTAGGCTTGACACCTCTCGGAGGAACCTGATTTGACACAGATTTCCCCTTGGGTGTAGGTTTTACACCGTTTCAAGGAACTGGTTTTGGCACAGGTTGCCTCTTAGGTGTAGAATTTACACCTTTTGGAGGAACTGGTTTTTTAGCAGGTTGCCCCTTGGGTGCCAGTTTAACCTCACTAGGAGAAACCCGTTTGGGAATGGCTTTTCTCTCCTGTTGTGGTTTAACCTCGGATTGGGAACCCCGTTGAGTATGACGTTTCTTTTTATTTTTACGGGGGTTTGCTTTTGGGTGTATGATTATATATATGATATGACCCAAACCAATCATTATTATTTATATCATCAAAGTCATTCCAACCACATTTAGAACAACACAAACAATCATGCGATAACTGAATCAATTGCTGAACGGAATAAAGTTTAATTGGAAAAGAAACATCACGTTTAACAAAATCATTCCTATGATTCCAAGCACAAATGTTTTTGTTCATCCTAGGGTAAAAAACAGTATTGAAAGACTTTGATGCTGCATCCTCGACAGGTTCCTTAGCTAGCCACTTTGGTTTTTCTTGTTTAGCGTGACCATTTTTATCTGTAACAACAGGGACAAAATGGTCAGTGACTTTTGAAGGAACATGATTTTTGATAGGCAATCGCTCGGTCTTTTGCCTCGGCTGTGATTGGATTTGAGAAACAGGTTTAGAATTGGAAATTTTAATCACAGCTGGGGCCTTTGTTTTAGAACAGTCGCCCTTTAGAAAATTGACCGGTCGATTGACTACTGGTGACAAAAAATTAGTATGACTCGGAAGAGGTTTGTCGAAGGGGAACGACTCAAACTCTTCATCAGAATTGCCTTCGGAGTTCATATATTCAAAAAAATCAACTTCCAGAATTACAGGACTTGGATCGGTCGAGGAAGGCGAGGAACACTTAGTGTCAGTGTGCTTTGGGGAATTTGGTGCGGAAGCTGGGAAAAAATCAGAGTTCAAATTCCTTAAAACACTCTCGTCTTGAGAATCTTTATCGTCTTGTGTTGAAGAGGTGTTGCTTATGAAAGCTTTACACAAAGATGTGTCCGATGAGTTGGAGGAAGAATCAGGTGAAATATGCTTTTTAGATTGGAGTTGGTCAATCTGCTCTTGGAGATGACCATTTCTCGTATACTCTTGCATCGCATCTGTTGCCAAGGCAGCCAGTTTTGATGTGAGCTTAGTGATTTCACACCGAAGGATTTCCTGTCATTCATCAGACACAGTTTCGGTTTTGACCGATTTAAGATTCTCAAGTTCCTAGATTAGCGCTTGCTTTTCCTTTTGAAAATTCGACCTCTCTTTCTCGAGTGACTCCTCCAACTCGACTATCTTTGCTTCCAAGATGAGAGGGGGAACATAGAGCTTGTACTCATCCGTCTCAGTCTTGGTTTCAGTTGCTTGGACCTCATCCTTCTTGGAGGAATCCTTGGGCGTTGCAACCTTATAGCAATCGAAGTAGTCATTCGAGAGGTACTTCTTGTTTTTCTCATAGGAATAATTTAAAGATCCGTAACAAAATGGAAGTTGCATTTTGGATGTGCGTGTGCGCTTGTATTCCTCAGTTTCCTCTTCCTTTTCAGGTTCAAGAGGACCAGTCCATTTAATTTCATATTCCGGATACTCTTTGGCTATTCCAAGACAACCAAAATCATACAATATATGTCTTTTGGCTATACCCTTTTTCAGGTAGTGCGGGTTATCATATCCGATTCCCCAGTCCTTGTTGAAATACGTGAACTCATTTGGTTTATTCATATGGATAGTCTGATCAGTTTGACCTCTTTTATGAAGTTTGGTTTCAAGATCAAGAATTTTAGAAACAAATTCCTTGTGTTGAATTTGAAGAGCAGAACATTGATAAACAATTTCTGCTTTCTCATTCATACATTGATCAAACTGAGACTGAAGTTCAGATAATTTGGCCCTTAAGTCCTTAGGTGCTATTGAAAGATTTTGGCATTTGTCTTTTAAGCTAGCATTTTCAGACTTATATTTCTCAGTTATTCTCTTTTGAACCTCTAGCTTTTCAGTTAGAGATCTGATTTCAAACAGTTATTCATTAGAGGTGGCCTTAAAGGAATATGCCCGTTCAACAAGTGATTGCATTTGATTCAAGAAATCTTGTTGGTTAAATTCACATACCTGACTTGACTTTTCTTCATCGGCTGGAGAGTGATATCCCATGAAAGCATTAGCACCATCAGAATCGCTTTCATCATCAGAACGACCCAACTAGTAGTCGTCTTCCACAAATAGAGCTGCTCCAGCTTCCTTCTGTTCAATCAGTGCGAGTTTAGCCTTGTAATAATGGGAATTCTTTACAACAGGCTGGCGGCAATCTTTCGCAAAGAGACCAAGTTTCCCGCAGTTGTAGCAAGTCACGGGTTCATCTTTCTTCTTTCGGTCATCTTTCACTAACTTTTCCTTCTTCTCAGACTGATCTTGCTCATCGGCCTTCTTTTTTCCTTCATACATGTCCTTATAATCATGGCGCTTGTTGGAGGAGGTGGAGTAGCGTTGATTATTGGACGATGGCTTCTTATAGAACATTTGTTGTTGAAAATATTTGGAAAGGAGGGCTATCGCTTTCTTGAAATCAGATACTTCATCATCAGAATTACTGTCTTTTTTTTCTTCAGGTTCTGACTCAGATGAGCTTTGCTTTTGAGTACGTTTGGAGTGATGGCCCGAAGATTTCCCTTGTTTGGTGGACATGAGTGCTATAGGATCGGCAGCTGGCTTGGATGCGTCCTTCTTCTCTTTGAGTATTTCCATCACCTCATCTTCATGTTAAAGAAGTGTCTCATACAACTCGTGGATGTGAACTTTCTCCATCAGGTGGTTGTGTTTTACGTGTGAGGCAAATACTTTCCATGCAGGCAGAAGATTGTTGAAAAATTTAAGAGCATTCTCCGTGTTCGAGCGAGTAATCTTGTTCTTGTTGTGCTCGTTGAGAAGAAGAAAAAACCGTTCATAAGTTCGAGAGAGGGATTCGCCGGTGCGTTGTTTAAACCCGTCAAACTTGGTTATAGAGCTGTTGATCTTCAGCTGATTCCCGACTTCGCTCCCACGCATCATCTTCTCCACCTGATCCCACATGCCCTTAGGTGTCTTTTTGTAACTGTCGACGGCAGTGTAGATCGTGTTGGGGAGAGCTTGAACAAGGTATCTATTTGCATGCTTTTCTCCCTCAAGCATGCCTTTTTCGTCGTCGGACATATCGGAGAGAGTCTTTTTCACAGTGAGTGTGTCACCACCTTCTTGAGCTGGTGGAACGGTCTTCATTGGTGTAGGAATTGGCCCATCTTCTAAGGCTCGCCAGATGTACTCGAAGTTGTCCTTCGACTCAATGAAGATTTTGAATCTGTCTCTCCATTGGCTTTACTCACCTTGGTAGAGGAAAGGTGGTTTGGATTCGTTACCGATTGCAAGAGCGTCGCGTGAATACATCTTCAGTTGCACTAGAAACAGAAGTGTCCGGATCAGATTGAGTGATAAACAGTTCAAAAAACAGAAGTGTCCGGATAAATGAAAGTGTCCGGACAAACTAAGGTTTCCAGATAACTATAGGTTACCGGAAGACAATAGTTTCCGGATGAAATTAGTAAAACAAGAACCTACCGGAAGATATGAGTTTTCGTATGATAGACTTACCGGATGGAGTAGGTTTCCGGATGATATGCTTTCTGGAAGATGGAGTGTTCGGGAAGTATCAATTTTAACCGGAAACTTTGGGTTGTCCGGATAAAATAGATTACCGGAAACGTTGTGTTGTCCGGACAAACTATTATACCGGAAACTTTGGGTTTCCGGAACAAATATATCCAGAAAGATGGAAAAGAGTTACTTACCCGGAAAGAATAGTCGTGTCCGGAAAGGTTGAAAGCGAATGTCCAGAAACTTCTGCTGTTATCCGGAAAGGACGGTTGTGGTTCCAAAAACTCGATGGAATGCGATTAGGGTTTATAGATAACTTCCTGAAATGTTAGAAACTCGACCAAACACCAAAATAACACTACCCAAATCGATTTTGAAGCAAAAACAACAAGTTTTGATGGTTAAAAATTAGATTTTTATCAAGAACACAACAAAAACTTTTGAACCTTAAAATGCTTAAATATCACTCAGATGATCGAATTAAGATGTGAAAACTTGCAGAATCACTAATAACAATGATACTAACAATATCCAATAAACGAAATAATCAATTTCAATCGAAACAAAAGATGGAATTTCAAAGAAGAACACAGCCGTATTGTTCAGAAAACTTACCAAAATTCATAAAGAGTACTTTGAATCGATCTGTTCGTCTGCTCTGATACCAATTGAGAGTTCCAAATCCGTGCAACGAACAATAATGAAATCAATAGATGTAAGACAATAGTTATGATTTCAACTGGTCATCCAATTAGCTTTCAACTTGAGAGAGTTTACAATATTAATTATGAAAGCAAATGAACAACTAGCCTAAAAACAAAGGCTAAGCAAACATTATATATGACGGGCCCGTGGTTAACAAGCCCACGGCCCATTCACTAACTAGGCTCAATTTTAATATATACAAATAGCCCCTTGAACTTCTATACAACCAAATATTGCCCTAACATTATCCAACAGGGAAATTGCTGAGTCTCTCAAAGCTGAACAACTCCTAGCTGAACGAAAGAAAGCTGAGCAGAAAGACAAAGAATATGCTTTAGAACTCGTTCAACGTTCCGTGGAAGATCCAGATCTGAAAAGGTTCCCTGTGGCTGTCCAATGAAAGTTGAACAGAGACGCACAGAAGATCAATCAAAAGAAAAGAAAGGTCAATGATTCCACTCTGGCCTGGCGTAAACAGAAGTGCCATTAAAGAAGTCACGGTTCAAGGACTAAATTTGTCTCCTTGAAAGGGAGAAAGGTAAGCGATGTTCCAGTAGTCCACGTCAAAATACTCAGAGAAAATGGATACAAGTCAACTCGCTACATGTCAGCCATTGACAAGCTTGGCTTCCCTAAATGGTTGGAGATGAGGGTAGATATTCAACGATCACGCTTAGCATACAAGACCCATGTCGAAAAAGTCTTGAACAAGCTGATCGATATGGTAGCTTCAGCTGTTGACATCCCACGACCTCCTCCAATTCAGTCCAAGCGACCTACAACTAAGAAGAAGAAATCCTCAACTTCAGGCCCTCCGATAAGGAATGAAACGGGGATCGACTTTTCTCGTGAAGTAATTCTTGGTCCTGATCCTGCTCTCTCCAGACTCGATGTCTCTCTATCTCCCACTAAAACATTCATCCCTGTTAAGGTTCTCAGTAATCCCTACAGCATTTTCTTCTACGAATGCACTGGTCGCCAATGTTTTCAATGAGTCTCTGAGCTACACAAAGCTCCCATCAAACAGCTCAGAGATTTACTTTATTGGTGTGACTAAAACAAGGACATCCAAGCAATCTTCCTAAAGCCCCTGATTTTCAAAGAAGCAAAGTAAAGAAGAGATAAGGGAGTGAAAGTCCCTGATTGGATGATTCCTGGAACTGATACTCTTGACGAACTTCTCGTCAAGAAAGAACCTGTATAGCTGATAGGATAACTTTTTGTAATTCTTCTATCTTTATCAGTCTGTAACTTTTTGTACTTGTAATTATTATTCAATATACTTGTAATTTTTCCACTTTCCATTGTAATCTATACGAAGTTAATGAAAAATTTCAGTGAATGTTCTTTACTCCATTAGTTCTAGAAAATATCCCTGAAAATAGTAAATAGGACACGCATTTTACGAGTTCATTTATCCTTATGTTTCTTACTTAGCAATTTTCCTTTATTGCTATGTCATCATCAAATAGTGGGAGATTGTTGATCCAAACATTCAGTGATTTGATAATGACTATGAGAAACACTTAGTGAAAATTGTAAGTAGACAATATGTATTAATGTTTTTTCATCAAAGAAAATATACTAAGTCTGTTTAGTATCGCTGATGGAAAACATACGCTTTAAATTTATACTTCAGCGAACATTGTACATCAGTGAGCCCTGAGCATGTTCAGTCTCACTGATGATTGCTGATAATTTATGTTGTTTACTTATGATCCCTGAAGACAAGATTCACGTCAACTATGTTCTACGCTGAAGTCGAAGATCAAGCCAATGAACCAGCGACTAAGTCTACTAGTGACCTGATGCGGATATCAGCGAAGCCAAGACTTGTCCATCCCACGTGAAGTTTCAAGTAGAAGGCTTCAGCGAACGCTGAACTTTATCATTCACTGATAAAAACCATTCAGCGAACGCTGATCATGAAGCCTCCTATACAAGCAACTCTGTCTTATCCCTTGCACGCCTTTTGTACGATTTGTCAGAAAAGACATCCTTTGTCTGAAATCGTACAACCAACTCTGCCACTACACTGTTCATCATGCGGCCAAAAGGATGTCCCTGCAAAAGTCAAATTCATGCATCCATTAAGAGGACGCCACGTGTAAAGGTATACTGACTTGCATTAAATGCATGCAATATATAAAGGGAACCCTACTTCATTTGTGAAGTGCTCGGCCATTCCTCTCTCGCTGAACTACTGTGTGAAAGAAAACCATCCTTAGTTTTCTTAATCTTCTCTCTTTCTTATTTCTAGTGCAAGAACTTTGTGTGTTCTCATAGTTTTTTTAGATTAGGTTTACTCCTTAATCTTGTTCCGCAACAAACTTTAAATTGTTTGATACATATCAATAAACAATTTAGAAAGATAAAAATTTTGTGTTTGTATTCAACCCCCCTCCCCCCTTCTACAAACTTGTATAACCCCTTTGGGACCAACAATTTACAGTCTTAAGTACCTCGCCCATAAGAAAATGGGTAAGCCTATAGTGCACATCATGCTTCTCACCATGTTCAACAAGGTTCTATTTTTTCTTTCAGCCACTCCATTTTGGGAAGGGTTGTATGATGTAGTGTATCCTTCCTTAATGCCATTTTCTTGAAGATAAGATGCAAAAGCACCTTTAGCTTGGCCTGCTTCTGTATAATTCCATAATATTCCCCTCCCCTATCAGATCTCACAGCTTTAATTTTATTTTCATGTTGTAGTTCAACTTTAGTCTTGAAAATTCTAAAGGCATCAAGTGCATGTAATTTTTCTGATAGTAGTTATATATGATAGATCCTTGAATAGTCGTCTGTAAATGTTATAAAATAAGTGTTTCCAAATAGAGTTGTATGTTGAAATAGACCACATATATTTGTATGTATTAGGTCCAACAATTTTCCACTCATAACTGCAATCTTCTTAATTTTGTTATGTAGCCTACCTTTAAGACACTCAATGCAATCTTGTAGATCATAAAAATCTTAGTCCGGCAATGTTTTATTTTTAAATAATGCTTTTAGTCTATCTTCAGAGATATGACCTAACCTTCTATGCCAAAGATTTGCAGAATTTTCTCTAATGATGGTTCTTTTTGTGTCTGCTATAGTGGTGTTATTCTGAACCACGTTCAAATTATTTTCAATAGCAAAAAATCTCTCTTGAGAATTATACATGCTCCTTAAGTTGTTGTAAGGTATAGGAAGAGATTGTAGTCCCATATGAACTACCTGTTCTCTTTAACCCCTATATCCAAGTCTCTGAGATTCTTGTTAATCTCAATCATAGACAATTGATAATTTCTCACATGTCCCTTAGCAGAAAACTTCATTTCATCAAATATCTTAGAAAGTCTGGCACCTTCAGTTATGTCAGTTTCTTTATATTTCTCAGCAATGTACTTCAGATAGTCAACTACAGTTTCAGGTTCTTCTATGGATCCTCTCACTATGTCACCAATGGAAATTCTTATCACACTCTTAGCCACCCTATTTGTTTTGTGCCATTTAGCATTGGTATTAATTTCAGCTATAGTACTATTTTCGGTTAAATCGGCTCGATTTTCAATTCTTAAGCAATAATCCATCTCTTGATTAAATTGGAGGTAAAATTCTATATGTTCTCTTCATTGCTTATAGTTAGAACCGGTCAAGATATGGATCAAGTTAAAATTAAAAAACCCTAAAAACAAAACAGTAAAGGAATATATAAGTGTTGGTCTCGAAGGTGTTCTACAAGGGTGAACGTTTATAGAAGGGGGGGTTCAATACAAACACAAATTTTTACTTTTCTAAATTGTTTATTCATAAATCAAAATACAATTTACAGTTTGTTGCGGAATAAGATTAAGTAAAACCTAATATAAACAAACTTAAGAATCACAAATGTTTCTTGCACTAGAAATGGAGAGAAAAAGGATAAGTAAAAAATATCTATTTTCTATTTGCACTAAGTAGTTCAGGAGAGATCCTTCGAAATGAAGGGGTATTGCTCCTATTTATACCCCATGCATTTAATGCATGGCAGGAGCACTTTACACGTGCCATCTTCTCATTGGCCGCATGCTTCTGACTTTTATCAACAATATACTTTGGGTCGTACAGTGAACAGTGTAGGTGGCAGAATGGTTGTACGATTATGGATAAAAGGCAAACTTTTTATGTACCTTCGTACTTTTGTGCAAGAGGATAAGACAAACATTTCTTGAAGAACAAGGTTCATGATTAGCGATCACTGATGAAATCTTCCAAGAGTGAGGCCAAATGTAAGTCAGCTATCGCTAAAGCTTTCTTCTTGAATTGTCGTGCGTGTGTAGGCTTGTCTTGGTTTCACTGATGCTTGCATCAGATCATGAGTAGACTTGTCTTTGTTGGTCAGCGTTGTCTTCGATGTCAGCGATGAACTCATTGGTGGCGAGGCTTGTCTTCAGGGATTACATTAAACACTTTTACATTAGAAACCATCAGCGATACTGAACATAATCAATATGTTATTGTTGTTGGTGAAACACTAATACATACAGATGTTAAATGCAATTTTCAGTAAGTATTCTAAGGGTCATCGTCAAATCACTGAGAGAGTTTAGATCAACAATCTCCCCCTATTTGATGATGGCAAAGCAACATAAGAAAATTGTTAAGTGCTTAAAACATAAGAATAAAAAGGACTCGTAACATACATGTCCCATTTACTGTTTTAAGAGATCTTTTCTAGTATTAATGGAGTAAAGTAATTCACTGAAAAACTTTCATTAAATCGTAATCAGGTCACAAAGGGAGTTGAAAGTTTAAAGTACAAGTGATAAAACTATACAAGTACTAAAAGATAAAAACTGATAAATTATAAGGCGATTACAAAAAAGGGAATCTATCTGCTAGAGAGGTTCATCCTTGATATGGTCATCGTCATATGAGTCTTCAATGATCATGTAGTCAGGGACTTCTTCTTCTTGTTGTCTTCTAAGCTTGGCTTCCTAGTAAATGTGAGGCTTCATGAAGACGCCTGCCCTTGTCTTTTCACACCAATACAAAAGATCTTTTAGATGAGCAAGAGGGTAAAGATAAATTTATGCATCTCACTGAAGTCATTGAATATCATCCATGTCGTAGAAGATGATTCCGTACAGGACTCCTATCACTTGACCAGGATAAAAAGGTCCTCCAGGTGGCAGTGATAGATTAAGGCCTGAGAGGTCAGTTATTGGTCCAAGCACTGCATCTCTTTAGAATTCTATCCCTGTTTCGTTTTTGTATGCAAGTTATTCAAAGGACGATGCTAGTTTCTTCTTCGCTGATCTTGGATTTTGTGGTAGACAAAGAGGTATATCAACCCGTGCTGAGATTTTGTTAATGAGTAAGTTTAAGAACTTTTTCATGTGTAAGTTTGCTGCTTGATTCCTTCTTAGTTAGTGTTGGGATATGATTCTTCACAACTCGAAACGAACGAGGTTTTGCTCAAAGGCTGACGGGATTTGTACTTAGGCTTAGATCTTTGAAGTGCATCTCTGATCTCTAACCATTTGTCAATATCAAAATTTTCAAGCTTGGACATACACATTGTTTGTGTTGAGTCATCGTTTATGATTACTTGGATCGTCACCATCACTGAGTTCTTCTTGCCCTTTCCCGTTACAGTCACAGTAGTAATTTTCCTTGGATGGTATTGATGTTCGATCTTCTCTCTGCACCAAGTTAACTCAAACTCACGGACTGCTTCTTTTTGGGCTTCCTCTTCTACTTCTTTTAGCAATTGTTTTTAGACTCTAATCATGTTCTTTTTTAGCTTCTTATCCGAGACTGAGTTTTGGGCTACCTTAAGCGCATATTTGGCATCTTTTTGGTAGGCCACAAACATTCACTCAGCTCTGATAGATTCTTCACGTTCTTCTGGGGTCAGAAATCCATGTTCGTTAGGTTGAGCACTTTGTCGAGAAGGGAGTTGGCATCTTTGACTTTCTAGCTGATGAATCATCGCTGACATTTGTTTTCTTCGATCTTCCTCAGACCTTTGTAGTGGTCGAGAGGGTCTTGTAGGATGTGTCATCACTTCTCCTTCCTCTTCTTTTTCTTCTTCTTCAGTCTCTAAGACAGAGACTGAGATTATTGGGTTGTCTTCAGCGAGCGCTGAGATTATTTGTTGTTGGTCTTCAACTCGTCCCTCAAGCAGGGGAGAGAACTAGCTAATTAAAAAGAAGAAGGAGGTAGGTTTTGGAATGAAAAGATAGAGAAAAAGTCTAAGTTTGTATAAGTGGTCGGAGATGCACATAGATGGATGTAGAGAAAGGGATGATGAAGAGACATTGTGAGTCCAGTCTTTATCAAGTAACAATATAAGAACAAAGAGATCTTTGACTAGATGAGAGAAAGATACAAGAATGGAGTTAGATCCACTTTCTCTCTGTAGACTCTCTCTCTAGAATGTCATCTCTCTATTACACAAATGACACTCTCATTACACGTCTCTTTTCTACAACACCCTTTATATACCCCTTGACTATTCACTTACTTACATTGACTTTGACCCCTTTACAAGACTTTTACTTTGACTTTGACTATTACATTGACTCTTTACATTTACACATAAATCTTGAAGACATTTCTGCTCTAACAGTCTCCCCCTATTGATTCAAGATTTAAGAAAATGATGACAACAGTCTTCAGCTCTTTGTGATCTTCTGATCTTCAACACTTCAGCTCTTCAATCACTTTGAACAATCTCTCTCTTCACTTTGAATGAAGATCAATCTTCGAAAATAACTCTGATGAATCTTCAAATAAGCGTTGTCTTCAGAAATACACTTTGACTTCTTTAATCATCATCTTGATCTTCAAAATCAAATAGTCATCAAAGTCTCGAATCATAAACTTCAAATCTTCGTGGCGTTGGTCAAAGTCTTCAAACAAAACCTTCATATCTTCGTATCACTGATCTTTGCACCTTTGAGGTTTGACAAATTTCTTCAGTCTTTGAATATGAACAGGTCTTTAAGCTTTGAAAACATTCTTGAATGAACTTTGAATCTTTGTAGCTTTAAATATCTTGAATTGTGTATCTTCATCTCTTAAACAATAACAATCTTTGAACCTTGAATTTTCTTGAATCATCTTGAAACATCTTGACTTGTTATCTCAAGTTTCTTGACTTTAACAAAACTTCTCTTTATCTTGAAATTGAAACTTTCATAGTTTCTCCCCCTTTTTGACGATCATGAACATCAAAACTTCAATATCAATTTCAGCATCCTCTTTGAATGTACCAGAAATAATCTCCTCCTTTTGATCTGATAAACCGTCAATTCCAAAAGATATGTATCTGAATCTTTTCAAATTCAGATAAACATAAGTTGTGACCCTGAAACAACTAATGAATCAGTTAAAATGCTTGTAAGTTGCACAAAGCAACTAAATGCACTTTGGAAAGAAGCTTTTTTGATGTTCACTCCTCCAGGGCTTCCATTCAATCATCGAAAAACACTAAGGAATTTCTATGAACATTATGACAAGAAAACATATTCCTTGTGTGTACGTGCAAGTGTAGAAATGATTGAAGTAACTTATGCTTGAATAATAGGCTCACATTGTGTAAACTGTTGAGACAGCAACATGTTTTCCACGGAATCAATGTGCATGATTGAAGTACGAAGGTGGAGCAAAGTTCCTTTTTTTCAATATCCAAACCTTCCGAATGAAGAATAGATAGATTATATGATGTGTCCCTAAGAAAAATTGAAACATTTATTTGTTGAGAAAGAAATGCGCAGCTGGCGGGGTTAAAGCAAGAGTTGGCATGGGCTAATTGCCTGTTTCAATGATGGTCACCAAAGAATGTGAACCAATGAGTAATGTGGCTGCCCAACTCAGAAATTGGTTGGTGCAGAGTTCTCTTATTCTTTTAACTCTGTTCTGACACCTTCTTTTTGTTTTTAATCCGCTCACTTCTAACCAAACTATCATTTGCATTTTACCTCAACACAATGAGATTACTCAACCGTATGAGTTATCTCCCCCACTCTTTGATTTTGACCCCTCACCCCTCAATCACTCAAGGATAAATTCTTAGTTAGGAAACACGGATTAACGTGAATGTCACACCCCGCTAAAGCGGAAACACGGGATGTGCAGCTCAAGTTTCATAGCAAGAGTTACAGGATTACACCAACCATCAAAATACATTCAAAAGATGAAGACATTGTCTTTTACAATCGTTTTTCAAAAGGGGAAATGACATAATTAAAAGATAATGAAGAAAGCTTTATCACGTGTAGCCTTCCTAGATCCCAACCTTAAAGACGTTCTCCTGAAAAGCATGTCAATGAAAAGGTCAACTAATGCACTAGTTGGTGAGATCACAGGTTTAATGAGTACAACATTGTTTATCATAGCAAAATAGTTTAAATCCGCACAAGTGGATAAGGCAACCGGTTATGAAAACACTTGCTCATGGAAATTGTATGTATTATGTTTAAGTAGTGAGCCCGTTACCCGACCTATATGACAGCCGCCCCAACGCATGTTCTATCGCCAACAATGCGCACGAACAACAATAATTATGCACTCAAACAAGCGCGACTTGTGAGTGGGGTGTCAACCAAATAGCGCTATCCATAATTACTGTTGGTCCCGAAGGCCTATACAAGTTGTAGAAGGGGGGGGGGGGGTTGAATACAAACACACAAATTTTACTTTTCTAAATTGTTTATTGATAAATCATTAACAATTTACAGCTTGTTGCGGAGACAAGATTAAGGATAAACCTAAATCTAAACAAGTTGGAACACTCAGGTTTCTTGCACTAAGAGAGATAAGGAAATTACTAATAATAACCTATCTGAGATAAGATATTTGAACTTGTCCAGAGTTAGCAAGTTACATCAAAAGAAGTGAGTTCATCTCTTTATATACTGCATGCATTTAATGCAAGTCAGTATATACTTTACACGTGTCATCAGCTGGTTGGTTGCATGTCATTGACCTTGGTTGACAACCTTAGTAGCCGTATGGATGAATAGTGTAGTATCAGAGTGGTTGTACGATTTCAGATTTTCGGAGGTTCTTTTCTGACATTTCGTACGGAGGCGTGCAAGGGTGGTTAAGACAAAAGTACTTTGTACGGAGGACTTCATGATCAGCTTTCGTTGATTCAGCGATTATCATTTACTATTCAGCAGATGATAAAGTTCAGCGATAGCTGAAGTCTTGTACTTGATACTTCACGTTGAGTGGACAAATCTGAGTCTTCGATGATCCGCATCAGTTCATTAGGAGACTTGTCGCTGGTTCTTGAGCTTGATCTTCGACTTCAGCGTAGAACCTTTGTTGACGTGAAACTTGTCTTCAGGGATCATAAGTAAACAACTAACTTATCAGCGATCATCATAATGACTGAACAGACTCGGCGCATTAATGATGAACAGTGTTCGCTGAATGTTTAATTTAAAAAGCGAGAGTTCCTATCAGCGGTATTGGAAGATCTTAGTACTTATCAGCGATAGTGAAACTCTGATACATATTGTTTACTTACAATTTTCACTAAGTATATAAGAGAGGGTCATTATCAAATCACTGAGGGTTTGGATCAACAATCTCCCCCTATTTGATTATGACATAGCAACAAAGAGAATTGCTATTTAATGAAAACATAAGGATAAAAAGAACTCATAAAATATTTGTCCCTTTTACTGTTTTCTGGGATCTTTTCAGTACTGATGGAGTAAAGTACGTTCGCTGAAATCTTTCTTTAAAATATTTGAATCAGGTTACAATGAAGAACAGAAAGATTACAAGTACGAGCGAAATAATTTACAAGTACAGAAGGATAACTGATACAATAGAGAAAAGGAGATTATATCCGTTTTCAAAGGGTTCTTCCTTAATGAGAAGTTCATCAAGGGTCTTTTTAGTGGGGATCATCCAGTCAGGGACATTTACTCCTTGATTCTTTAACTTCAGAGCAGCTTCAAAAATCAAGGGCTTCAGGTGTCTAGCTTTGATGTCGCGTCTGACTTCACACCAGTGTACGAGATCTCTGAGTTGTTCGATGGGAGCGATTTGGAGCTCAGAGACACGTTGAAAGTGATGATTTCGATCATAGTCTAAGAAGAATATACCATATGGATCACTTACCACTGTGCCAGGGATGAAGATTTCTCCAGGTAGTAGGGAGGTGTCAAGCATTGAAAGATCAGCATCAGGGCCAAGAACTTCAGCACGAGAGAAACCAATACCTGTTTCATTTCGAATGATTGGACCTGAATCAGAAACATTCTTCTTCTTAGCAGAGGCTTTCTTCGGTTGAGGAAGAGTAGGAGGAATATCCACAGCAGATGAAAGCAAGTCGATCTGTTTGTTTAAGATCATCTCAACATGGATTTTGAATTTTGAGTGTGATCCCTGAATGGCTAATTTCGTTTCTAACCATTCAGAGAGACCAAACTTTTCTAATGAAGCAGCATAGAAGGTTTGCTTGGTTTCGTCATCTCTGTAGACATCCACTTCAACAACAGGAACATCAACGAACATTATTCCTCTGATGTTGGCTTTGATTATCTTGGATGGTCTTGATCGATAGGTCAGCATTTGATTATCCCATTCCAAGGTTGTATCAGAGACCTTTGTCTTTTCTCTAACGATTTCTTGAGCATCATCCCAGAGCTGACGTTGAACATCAATGGGGACTCTTTTCAGCTTGGGGTCTTTGATTGATCGTTGAGTAATCTTGATGGCGTATTCTCTGTCTTTCTCTTCAGCTTCCTTCCTTTCAGCGATGAGGCGTTCAGCTCAGAGGTGTTCCTTGTATTCAGTTTTTGAAATTCTGAACTTAGGAGGAACTGAAGGCAGTTGATCACGCCTTAGAATGATTCGCTGATCCTCGAATCGCTTTATTATTTCCTCTTTTCTCTTTTGATCCTCTTCACTCAGCTTTTGAGGAGCTGAGGAAGGTCTGTTTCTGTGCGAGAGAGGTTGTTCTTCTGGTTCATCAGTCTCAGAGATCAAATCTAAGACTGGGATTATTTCATCAGCAGCAGCTGGCTTTATTTGTGAAGTCGCAGTAGTAGAACCTTCAGCGACATCCTCAAACAGGGGAGAGGACTAGCTGAAACACAGCGATCTTACAAATAAGAACATGGGTAGAAGAACTTGGGTAGAAAGAGAAAGATAAATATGTTCAGGTGTAGGCTAGGGTAGCAGAACTTATAGTGTGGAGGAGGGATGGAGTAAGAGATGTTTAGTGTACCTGACAAACCGGCTTTTCAAGCAAGATCATCAGATTGTCATCTTCAGCGACGCTTTTGCCTTTGCCTTTCTCAGCTCCAGAGACTGAGGGGTTTGTCTTTGTTCGCTCCCCTGTTGGTTCATTTATTGAAATCCCCTTAAGAGCTTTGATCCTTGGGGCCGGTTTGACGATAAAGAAGTCATCGTCATCTTCGTCGTCTTCATCATCATTCTTTGGAGAAGAAGATGGTTCATAATCAGGGATATCGACGGCTTCATCATCTTCTGCTTCGGATTCTTCAGCGTCTTCTTCGAGTTGCTCCCCCTCAGATACAGAGGCGAGTTTCTCGGTTCCCTCAGGGTTTTCATCTCCCTGAGGTCCAGCGATAAGATCTTCATTCTTCTCTCCCCTGATAGATTCATCATGGGAAAGGTCTTCAGCGCTCTTTTCAAGATCTTCAGCGCTCTTCTCCTCGGGATGTTCAGCGCTCTTCTCCCCCTCTTTTTCATGATGATTGGGGGAGGAATGGGTAGATTCAGCAGCATGGCTAGGTTCTCTGTCTTCTTGGCCAGAGAGACCTACGCGTACTTCAATCTTAGCTAATATGTCTTCAAGGCCAGAAATAGCAGGATTGATCTTCTTCAGCTCTGTGCGATCCGCCGCTGTGAAGGTTTCCAATGCAGGGGCAGGGGTCGGTTCAGGAGCTGGAGTATTTGCCTTATTGAGTAGCTTCTGGATCATCGTTTTCATCTCACCAACGTCGGTCTTTCAGAGCCTAAGTCAGTCTTTACAGCTGACATATCACCCTCTAGTGCTCCAACCGATGTCTTCAGCGTTGTTACTTCGCCAGACATGGAGGAAACGGAGTTTTTGAGTGAGGTGTAGTCAGTGTAGATGTCAGCGAGCACTTTGGCGAAATCGCTGAGAGTCTTATCAACAATCTTGATGTCGTCTGTGGAAGCTTTCTTTTCCACCACCGTTGTCAGCTTTGTCAAATTCTCTCCAGCGTTTGTTACAGCTGAAGAGTTGTTGGAAAGAGTAGTGGTGAGATCTGTCAGCTTGGTTTCCACGGTCTTCATAGAGGCGTTGATGTCTCCCAAATTAGGACCTGTAACAGATAAGTACTTGTGAACAAAGGAAAGCTCAGAAGTTTCAGGTTTAGTTACAGTGTATAGGATTTTATTTGTACCTGCAGGAGGATTGATGAACTCGTCAAAGTTGCAAGTTCCTGAAAAATGTTCCATATCCTCTTTGAAAGTACGGTGAGGTATGGTGATCTCTGCAGGTCCTTTCTTCATCATTCGTTGAGAAGCGTCAGTCGTGGCTTCTGGAATGATGGCATCTCCAGTGTTCTTTGGAGGAGTGTCCAAGTGAGTGGAGGGAGAAGCGAAGGATAAGAATGGGGTTCGGGTTCTGAGTTCAGCGTTGGAATTGCTGAGAATCACTTCATCAGTCTTTTGAGAGACTGAGGGAGGTTGGGTAGTTTCCAGGTTTCTAACCTCAGCGTTTGGAGACGCTGAAGTCTGGATTGGAGGGATGGCTTGCACGGGTGTGGCAGAGCGTACCACAGAACTTTCCTTCAGCTCTTCAGAATGAGCTGAGTAGTCTTCAGCATCGAATTGCTGGGGTTGCTCCTTGGTTTTCTTGATCCTTTTGGAATCAAGTTGGGTTGAAGAGTGTTTCCTTTTCTTAGAAGGATAGGATTTTGTGGCCGGGGTATCAGCGATGGGTATTGTCGCTGAAGGAGCCACATAAGTCGAAGAATTAGGGTTAAGAAGAGAGAGAAGGGTAGAGAGACGTACCTCATTGTCGACAGGTTTGAAATCGAGCACCTTAGGGCCAACCTGAGAAAGTTTCAGGTCACCCTCTTGAGGATAGCTGTCCTTCAGGCCATATTGGAAGATGGCGCTGATGAAACGGGGGTAGGGAACCCATGCAAGTCTGTCAGCAGCAGAATCTACTCTTTGTACTAGGTCATCATAAATGATAGATGCCCAGTCAATATGTAGACCTTTCAGCAGTGCGTATCCCATAGCCTGCTGAGGTTGAGCGGCTTGATCAGAGGAGCCGGTCTTCGCTGTCATGCAGCTGATCAGGTGTGCGAAGATGAAATTCATCTCGCTGGGCATTTTGGACTTCTTTATCAGCATCAGCTTCTTCTCGGGCTTCTTGTCCCTTCCAGTTTCCCAGATGTAACCCATTGCATAAAAAAATGCAATAAGAGATTCTTTGTCAGCATGCTTCTTATGGTCAGGGAATGGAACAAACGGTTTTTTTTTGGTAGTATTGGGAAGGTTTAGGGCTTTTCGAATGATTGCGGGGGTTATCTTAATTGTGCCATACTCAGTATCGCTGAGTATGCAATCGATGGTTTTGGATGCATCTTTGGCGGAGGGTAGCTGAGTGTGTCTGGTAGAGTACCAGAACTGGGATAGTAGTAGCTGACTTGCGGGAGGTGTGATGGTCAGGGCTGTTGAAATGCAGCAGTTTTTCAGGAAATTCACAGCATCATCCAGATGTGTGACTTGCTTTCGAGGAGGAAACTCGAGAAGCGCAGAGAGGTTGTTGACCTTAGTCCAATCTAGTTGATCCAGCTTGAACTTAACCTGAGGGGCTTTGATGATGTCCACTTCCTCAAAGTCAGCGGAGATGTTCTCAGCGGTTACATTGATCTTTGAAGTTGCCATTTCTCTGTATTATCAGTTCAACCAAAGATGTTAACAAATAAGAATTGTCTTAATATGGAAAGAATTTCCATTAAGATGATTCGAATTTTGTCCATTTCATCCAGACATAAATGTCTTATTGAAGATTAGGGTTTTACTTGATTTTTGACAGAAATGTAAAACCCATATTCCAGTTTCTAAAACAAAACTGGATACAAATGAAGAACAAGTTTAAGATTTAGATTTAAAACTTGAAGAACAACCATGAAATGGTTGTGTTCATAAAACCATGAAAGAAATGATTTTATTTTACAAAGTTCTTTTGTTTGATCTTGTTTAAAACAATGATAAGATCAGAAACAAGTTAAGCATTTGAAAAAAAGAACATATTAACCTTGATGTTTTGATGAAGAAGATGATGAACAGTTCTTTGAAGATTTGAGAGCACAAATGCAACAGTAATTCTTTTCTTGCGGAGGAAGATTGATCGCGTAAAAGACAAATATAAACCAAGAGATTGTTTATATAGGGAGTTTTAGAGAGAGAAAACCTTGAGCGGGAAAAGGTTTTCATCATGACACGGACACGTGTTTGCATTTGATTGGAAGTTTGAACGAAACGTGCAAACGTGTGTCAGAAAGAAATCGTGCCTTGTGTTATCCGTTGTAATGACGTCACAACTGTCCTTTCATATTCTTGGTTGTCTCTGGGGTTTTGAAAAAAAACTCAGGGACTCTTTGAAAAACATGAAGCACTGAATAGAAATGTCAGTGATAGTTTTAAGAAAATTCAAAAAGTCGCTGTTAAGGAAGAGATATTCAGCGATGCAATTTATTTTGAAATCTTGCATTTTCATGCGTTTGTCAGATAGAGAAAACATACCTTGATATCAGCGAAACAAGTTTATTCAGAGAGAAGATGATAAAATGGATTATATAAGTTGATTTTATCCTATCGCTGATCAATGTGAACCGCTGAAGATTTTATCCTTCAAAGTTCAGCATTCCAAGCTCGCTGATGAGAAAGTTGAATCTTGTCTCATCAAGAGGTTTGGTAAACAGATCAGCTAACTGATAATCAGTTGGAATAAAATGAAGTTCTATATCACCATTCATCACATGATCTCTGATAAAATGATATATGATTTCGATGTGTTTTGTCTTTGAGTGTAGCACTGGGTTGTTGGCTATAGCGATGGCACTAGTGCTGTCGCAATAGATTGGAATTTTGGAGAGCTGAAGATCATAGTCTAGTAGCTGATTTCTCATCCACAAGACTTGAGAACAACAGCTTCCAGAGGCTACATATTCAGCTTCAGCTGTGGAAGTGGACACTGAGTTTTGCTTCTTACTTGTCCAACTTACCAGCTTTCCACCCAGGAGCTGACATCCTCCTGTGGTGCTTTTCCTATCCATTTTGCAACCTGCAAAATCACTGTCTGAATAGGCGGTTAGATCGAATTCTGAGTCTTTGGGATACCAAAGGCCTAGATTCGATGTACCCTTAAGATATCGAAAGATTCGCTTTACAGCTTTCATATGAGATATCTTAGGTTCAGCTTGATATCGTGCACACAGACATGTTGCAAACATAATATCGGGTCGACTAGCTGTAAGATACAATAGTGAGCCGATCATCCCACGGTACAGCGTGACATTGACAGGAACACCCTTTGTGTCCTTATCAAGTGTCATCGGTGGTGCCATAGGGGTTTTCATAGCTGAACTTTTAGTTAAGTCGAATTTCTTCAGCATATCTATAACATATTTTCTCTGATTAATGAAAGTTCCTTTTTCAGTTTGCTTAATCTGAAGACCAAGGAAATATGTTAGTTCACCCATCATACTCATTTTATACTCATCATTCATTCTGTTAGCGAAACGAGTACAAAGTTCAGGGTTAGTAGAACCAAATATAATGTCATTAACATATATTTGAACTAGAATGATATGACCTTTCACTTTTCTAAAAAATAGAGTTTTGTCAATCTTACCTCGCTCAAATTTTTCAATATGGAGATAAATGGAAAGAGTGTCATACCATGCACGTGGAGCTTGCTTTAAGCCATAAAGTGCCTTGTCCAGTTTATAAACATAACCTGGACGCTTAGGATCTGAGAATCCTGGAGGTTGTTCCACATAAACTTCTTCATTCAGCTTTCCATTCAGAAACGCTGACTTAACATCCATCTGATGTACAGTGAAGTTTTTGTGTACAGCATATGCTAAGAAAAGACGAATAGATTCAAGTCTTGCTACTGGAGCAAATGTTTCGTCATAATCTATGCCTTCCTCTTGTCTGTATCCCTGAGCAACAAGACGAGCTTTGTTGCGAGTTACAGTACCATGTTCGTCCAACTTGTTTCGATAGACCCATTTAGTGCCTATCACCGTTTTGTCAGTTGGTCTACGAACGAGTTTCCAAACTTTGTTTCTTTCGAATTCAGTCAGCTCTTCTTGCATAGCGCTGACCCAGTTTGGATCTCTGAGGGCATCATCTATTTTCTTTGGTTCAGTTAGAGAAATAAAGTTAACAAATAAACTAATATTACCTGCACTTCTACGAGTCTGAATACCAGCGTTGGGATCACCAAGAATTTGATCGATTGGGTGATTTACAGTCCATCGCTGAGCCGGAGCATACGTCGCTGACTCAGTCTGAACTGGAGAAACTGAAGATGAGGCTTCAGCTACTTCTGGATTATCAGCTAAGAGAGGAATGTTTGCATTTGTCACTTCATTCACTGATTGCTGAGAAATAGATGGAATTTCTGAGACATTTGGATCAACTGCAGGTATAGTGTTTATAAGAACAGCTGAGACCCAAGATGTTTCAGCTTCACTAATCTGCATATCTGGAATGATAGTAGGACCATCATTTTCTACGGTGTGAGCATGAGGAGTGGGAACTTCTTCTGAATCACCAAGATGAGAAAACATCCATTGATTCAGTTCTTCAGTATCAGCGGACGGTTTAGAGTTCGATGAACGGGATTCGTCAAACGTGACGTGAATAGTTTCTTCTACAGTTTGTCTTCTACGGTTGAAGACTCTGAAGGCTTTGGAGACTGAGGAGTATCCAAGAAAGATTCCATCATCAGCCTTAGGATCAAACTTTCCAAGGGCATCTCTGTTGTTCAGTATGAAACACTGACATCCAAAGATGTGAAGAAAGCTGATTGAAGGCTTTCTCCCATGAAAGAGTTCATAGGCTGTCTTTTTGAATCTTTTAACTATCAGCGACCTGTTTTGCGTAAAACAAGCAGTGTTGACAGCTTCTGCCCAAAACTGAGTAGGCAGGTGAGAATCACTGAGCATTGAACGTGCAGCTTCAATACTTGTTCTATTTCTTCTTTCAGCGATTCCATTTTGTTGCGGTGTTCTCACTGACGAAAGGTTGTGAGAAATACCCTTACTCTCAAGGAAGGAATCAAGAGAACTATTTTTGAATTCAGTTCCATGATCACTCCTTATTGAGCGAACAGTCATATTGTTCAGAGTTTCCATCTTCCGAACAAAGGTGATGAGTTCTTCAGGGGTGTCACTCTTAGAACGGAGAAACATTACCCAAGTGTAACGAGAGAATTCATCAACTATGACCAGCGTATATTTCTTTCCAGCGATGGATTGTTTGTTAACAGGGCCAAACAAATCCATATGGAGTAGTTGTAGAGGAGATGACACTGAGGAGACTTGCTTTGTCTTGAAGCTTGCCTTGGTCTGCTTCCCTTTTTCACACGCTGAACATAAAGACTCTTTGGCGTATGAATGCTGAGGTAGACCAATGACTAACTCTTTGGAGGAAAGAGTATTCAGTGTCTTGAAATTTAGATGTGAGAGCCTCTTGTGCCATAGCCAGTTAACATCAGAAGATGCCTTTGAGAAGAAACAGGAGTTCTCAGTGGTTGTTGAGTCCATGTTTATTACATAAACATTTTCCAAACGATAACCGCTGAGAGCTATCTTCTCCTTTTTGTCAGTGACAAAGCAGGATTCCTTAGTGAAAATCACTTTGTTATCCATGTCGTAAAGCTGACTGATGCTCAGAAGATTATGCTTCAGCCCTTCAACATATGCGACTCTTCTGAAGGAGGTTGTACCATTTGAAAGTACACCATACCCTCGGGTGTGTCCTTTTCCATTTCCACCGAAAGTCACAGAGGGACCTTTCTCTTCCTTGTATTCAGCGAGCAGGTTTTTCTTTCCAGTCATGTGTCTAGAGCATCCGCTATTGAGATACCAGATACCCTTCTTAACCTGCAATACAAAGGAAGATTAGTTTTTCTTAGGTACCCACTTAACCATGTATACACGTTTGTCAGTGGAAGTAGTTGGAATAGAAGGTTCAGCGGTCTTCGCAGCATTTGAAGATTCAGCTTTGTCTGTCTTCACTTTGGTTAATTTCTTAACTTCAGTGGTAGAATTCACCTTGACCTGATTTGCACCAGGGTTGGTCTTCTTTGCCTTGGGGGCAATCTTCACCTTAGCTATCTTTTCAGCTTTGGTGGCTGTGGGGCACTTACTAGCAATATGATCAGTGAGTCCACAGTGATAACATATCCTATAACTAAAAGTAGTTCTAGGACCACTTGTATGCCGAGCTTTTAATTTAGAATTAGAAGTACCAACACCAAGTAAGCTATTGGCTTTAGAAATGGGACGAACATTCAGTTCTTCAGATTTCTTACCAAGGACATCCAGTATGAGTCTAGGAGTAGATCGCTGAATAGATCCAGAGATCAGCTTTCTAGATCCAGAGGGGTAGGTCACTGAGGCTTTAGAAGCATTCAACTTTGGTACTAAGGTACCCTTCTGAGAATTTTGATAAATAACAATTCCTTTACCTTTGTCTTTAGAGACAGAGGTAGGTTTTGAATAAACCATTTTCTCCTTACCTTTTGAGGAGGTAGGAGTTTCCTCAGGGATTGGTGTAATGGACGAGGAGCACTGAGATGATGAAGTGTCAGCGACTGAGGATACGAACGTTCCAAATTTAAGCATTGAACGTTCAGTGGTTGGTTTTGGAGTATCATATTTATAACCCAGACCACGTTTATCACTCAGAGGAATCTGAGCCTTAATTATCTCAGTGATCTTTTTTGAAGAATTACACCATCCTTCAACAGTAGCTTGTTCAGCTTTTAATGCAGCGATAGCTTCTGCTCGTTCGATTTTGACCAGCAGATTTAAATAGACTTGATCTTTAAAATCATCTTCAATTTTAGAAAGCTTTTCTATTTGAAGGTGGCAGTTTTTAAGCTTTTCAGCGAGATCAAGATTTTGGTTTTCAACCACAGTTTTGCCGTTCATGGCTTCGTATAAACTTCTAGTCAAGAGATCGATCTTACGGAGACTATCAGCTTCATCAATATTTGCAAAATGTGTAAAGAAAGAAGGTGATACCTGAATGGTAGATGTTGAAGTGGAGGGGATGTCTGAACTTTCTTCCTCTTCTTCAATCTTGGCCATGAGACATTGATTTGGTTCATTATCTTCAGAGTCAGATGATGATGCTTCTTCATCAGAAGCAGCCCAATCATAGTCAGCCATCAGGCCTTTTCCTTTCTTCTTAAAGCTTTTCAGCTTTGCATACTTCTCCTTCAGCTTTGAGTATTTTTCATCTTTATTCCTTGGAACAAAGTTTTTCTTTGAGAAAGCTGAAGGTCTTGTGACTTTTTTTGACCTGCACTCATTAGCGAAATGACCTGTCTTTTCGCAGTTGAAACAAGTAGCAGTAGCCTTATCAACAAAAGCTGATGATTTAGGCTTGTCAGTTATGGAAAGAGGTTTGTTCTTTCTAAACATTTTCTTCTTGGCGAATCTCCTGAACTTTTTAGTTAGGAGAGCCAAGGATTCATCATCATCTAAAGAATCGGAATCTGATGACCTTTCAGAGTTACTTTCTAACTCAGTGATAGTGACCGAAGGTCGCTGAGTAGAAGGTTCCTCTGAGATTAAAGCAACATGGGTGCTTTTGGAATCTTTTACAAGATTCTTCTTAAGATGGCTAGATTGCTCATGATTCAGCAATGTACCATATAAGGTAGCAAGGGTCATTGATTTAAGATCCTTTGACAGCTTGAGACACATGGAATAATTGTCCCAGCTTTCAGGTAAACATTCTAGAAACTTTGTCAGCACTTCAAAGTTAGAATATTCCTTACCAACAGTTTTTAGATCTATAATTAAGCAATTAAAACGTTGGTGAACTTCAGAGAGAGTTTCATTCTTACCAGAAATGAAGCTTTCGTATTGTCTTACCAGGTTGATCTTTCTTGAGTCCTGGACTTCAGACGTTCCTTCATACTGAACACATATTGTGTCCCACATGGCTTTTGATGTTTTCAGGTTCATGACGGAATGGTAGACTTCGTCAGGAAGAGCCATGGAAAGTATGGATCTGGCTTTTGTATCTATAGCCACTTTCTTCTTATCTTCATCGGTCCACATGTGTATTTCCTTAGGAATCAGCCTTTCTGGAATAGCAGGTCTATTTGCAGTGGCTGGAACTAAAGGATCAATTGTTACTGGGATGTGTGGGCCATTTTCAAGATAGTAGGTCATAGTAGGGTCTACACCTTCTAAGAAGAGCATCATCCTATTTTCCATAAGTTGAAGTTATCTCTGGAAAATCTAGGGGGTTTTGCAAGAGAACCATTGTCTATATAATTTGTGTTTGTATTGGAGGCCATTTTCAGATAATAGCAAGGAAGAGAAATATCTTAGATTAGATCTTGTTTATGAGATTAAACAAATCTGCTCTGATACCACTTGTTGGTCCCGAAGGCCTATACAAGTTTGTAGAAGGGGGGGGGGGGGGGGGGGGGTTGAATACAAACACACAAATTTTACTTTTCTAAATTGTTTATTGATAAATCATTAACAATTTACAGCTTGTTGCGGAGACAAGATTAAGGATAAACCTAAATCTAAACAAGTTGGAACACTAAGGTTTCTTGCACTAAGAGAGATAAGGAAATTACTAATAATAACCTATCTGAGATAAGAGATTTGAACTTGTCCAGAGTTAGCAAGTTACTTCAAAAGAAGTGAGTTCATCTCTTTATATACTGCATACATTTAATGCAAGTCAGTATATACTTTACACGTGTCATCAGCTGGTTGGTTGCATGTCATTGACCTTGGTTGACAACCTTAGTAGCCGTATGGATGAATAGTGTAGTATCAGAGTGGTTGTACGATTTCAGATTTTCGGAGGTTCTTTTCTGACATTTCGTACGGAGGCGTGCAAGGGTGGTTAAGACAAAAGTACTTTGTACGGAGGACTTCATGATCAGCTTTCGTTGATTCAGCGATTATCATTTACTATGCAGTAGATGATAAAGTTCAGCGATAGCTGAAGTCTTGTACTTGATACTTCACGTTGAGTGGACAAATCTGAGTCTTCGCTGATCCGCATCAGTTCATTAGGATACTTGTCGCTGGTTCTTGAGCTTGATCTTCGACTTCAGCGTAGAATCTTTGTTGACGTGAAACTTGTCTTCAGGGATCATAAGTAAACAACTAACTTATCAGCGATCATCATAATGACTGAACAGACTCAGCGCATTAATGATGAACAGTGTTCGCTGAATGTTTAATTTAAAAAGCGAGAGTTCCTATCAGCGGTACTGGAAGATCTTAGTACTTATCAGCGATAGTGAAACTCTGATACATATTGTTTACTTACAATTTTCACTAAGTATATAAGAGAGGGTCATTATCAAATCACTGAGGGTTTGGATCAACAATTACCAACGGCTCACACTCGTGAGTTAAACGGGTAACGTAGAGTCAAATGGGGACTTACGTACGATAGAGAAAATCTCAAAAACTTACAACATGCGTAACCTATACATACCATAGAGCATAAAAGAGTATAGCAAAGTTTACATTTTCAAGAAAACGAGTTAACCAGTGCATAAAGTAGTTGTAATAACGACATGCTTTTCACCCCAAATATGTAAAATATTGAAAAAGGGGCTGTGATAACTCACTTGATAAGCGATAGAATCCGGGAATCTCCCACAAGTACTTCTAGATGATCCTACTTCAAAACTATGAACGTAAGGTCACTAGTGAGTTTTTAATTTCGAAGGTTCGGTACTAACTATCCAAATCGTCATAGAATGCCTTTATTGTGATTTAAATATTATAAATCGTATGGAGTTACCAACATTTGTAATTGTAACATAAGTATGCTTCATTCTTGTTAGATTAAAGTTACCGCAATTTCGTCATAATAAGTAACGAAAAGAGTCCAAAGACTTTATATATAATATATATATGTATACCGAAATTTTATCATAAGAATGATAAAAAGGGTTCAAAATGTAAAGATAAGGTATTTAAAGTGCATAACTTTATAAATGTATAGTACATATATATATTTATACATACCACAATTTCATCATAAAAATGATGAAAAGGGTTTAAAGTATATAAATTGCATAATTATATGAATATATATAGTATATATATATATATATATATATATATATTACACAGATTCATCATAATATGATGAAATGGGATCAAGAGTATATAAAATGCATAAATATATAAATATATAGTGTACATAAATATATATATTCCACAATTTCATCATAAAATGATGAAATGGGATCAAGAGTTAACTTTCAATCATAACAAGAAAATTGTCCTTTGCTGTCCAGATTTTGGTGTCACTTTGTGTCCATTTTTGGATAACTTCCAGGTATAGTTAGGTCAGGATATTTTATGTCCAAGTTGTTTAATGAGTTAGGAAACTTTTGGCATAAGTTTCATAGTTTTTAGAAGCGTTTAAGTACGTGAAACAAATACTTGACGTAAAACTCGACAGAAAACGTTACTGTTTGTGCACGGTTTTTGTGAAGACTGTTTGGTAGATGAAATCTTTGAGTTTTTGAGTGAAACCACTTGGGTTTGAATCCAAACACATAAACATAATTTCCAGAAAAATAATTACTTAATTTGGAGTAGTATTGAGTGAGATATGACCTTTTGAAAAGAGGTGTGGAATCTGACAGCAAGCTGTCAAAACCACCCTTTGTGCATGTGCACCTATATTGACTTTTTACCCAAAATTCATATTCCTTTGCATGCAAAATACGATTTGACTCATCCCCATACATTTATCTTCAGTTCCAAAACATGTTTTTGAGCCATTTAAACTACATGCAAGTTTACCCATCATTTCATCTTTTATAAATCTTGAAAATGGTTCTTTTTGGTGTTTATGTCAAGATCTTCATCATGTATCATAAAATTGTGTATTTTTAGCTCATGCATGTTGGTTAAAACATGTTTTTAATGTATTTAAAGATCCACTCATGAAACCTTTGAATCAA
The DNA here is from genome assembly GCA_033807775.1 of Saussurea involucrata. Lineage (NCBI taxonomy): Eukaryota > Viridiplantae > Streptophyta > Magnoliopsida > Asterales > Asteraceae > Saussurea > Saussurea involucrata. The sequence continues at coordinate 70,498,007 of CM066320.1, forward strand.
AAGGTATGGATTTTTCAAGAAAACTACATGCATGTTTTTAAAAGTTCATCTTTGATCTTAACATGGGTTTGATTATGGATTCACCACCGTGTGTGGATTTCATCCAATACACTTGTATTTACTTTGAACACTTTTATCTCTTTGAAAAGAGGTGTTTAGAGGCTGAATTTGTGGATGAAGGTGGATGAAGATTTGATGAAGATGGATGAAGGTGGAGAGAGAAAGAAGAGAGAATTCTTGTGTGAGAATTTAGAGAGAGAATGAAATGTTTTGTAAATGAATTGTGATAGCCAAAAGAAATACATAAGGAGTAGAGAAGGGGGGGGGGTGGTGTGGTGTGATGCAATAATAAAGTCTAATCTTGTCTTTTTGATTTATTTAAAACACAAGTATTTTCTCATAAATTATAAATAGCAAAGTAATTATATAAAAGTAAAGTATTTATATAATTTAGTTGAAAATAGATCAAGTTGTTAATTATATAATGCTTGTGGTATAATTGTAGCTTAAGTTGGCATTTTATGAGATTTATGGATAATTTCCTAAATCAAGGGGTTCCTAGGCAAAATTTCTCAAATTTTCCTACCGTACCGAGTTTACTGCTAGAATCGCACTGTGTGAACTATGACATGAATAATTGAAATATCCAGTGTAGTTCTAACCTGAGGTGTAAATTTGACAGTTGTCACAATGAATCCGTAGAAGTTCTGTAATATCTCATACTAATTCTGTTAGGGTAATATTTGGTTGATTAGATGTTCAAGGGGCTAATTGTAATAGTTTAAATTAGGCTTTGTTAGTGAACGGGCCGTGGGCTTGTTAACCACGGGCCCACCATATATAAAGCAATCTAGCGTTAGAAAAGAAGGCTAGTTGTCTCATTTGCTTTCCTACACTTTTATTGTAATCCTCTCAATATTGAAAGCTAATACAGAGATGACCAGTTGAAATCGTATAGTTTACTATTTAATCGTTTGATTTCATTATCGTTGCATGGATCTGGAACTAACAATTGGTATCAGAGCAGACGGACAAGATTGATTCAAAGCATTCAAGTTGACTTCTGGTAAATTTTTGACTTTTCTCGTCTGTGTCATTCTTAAAAGTTCAAAACCTTGATTCTGACAAAATTGATTGTTTTTGTTTATTGGGTTGTGTTAGTATCGTTGTTATATTCATTTCTGCAAATTTTCACATCCTAATTCGATCGTTTGAGTTGTTTATTAAGCAATTTAAAATCAAAAGTTTTGGTTGTGTTCTTCATCAAAAATCAAATTTTTTACCATCAAAACTTGTTGTTTTTGCTTTAAAATTTATTGGGTTAGTGTTACTTTTGTGTTTGGTATTGTTCCTAATCTTTCAGGATCAATTTTGAGCAACCCTAATTGAGTTTCAATCGATTTGGAAAAGTCAGCCGTATGTGACACCCCAAAATAGGGTCAACAAAAACTTCCATAAAACGGAAGAGTGATATATAATGCCATTGCACGAGCTCACAAAAGAGGGGGATTACACCTGCCGGTTTACAACAAAGTGTAATATCTACAACTAATTGACAACCGACTAATCTAATCTCTACTATAGAAATAAGATTTACAAAAAGTGTCATCGTTAGGCTAACTTTGATCTTCTATCTTTAGCATCTCAAATGTATCCCCAAGCTCACATATCCCCAACTATGCCTTCTTAGGGATGGCACCACTAGAACCTGTGACACACACATCAGACACAGAACAAGTGTTAGGCATGGAATGCCTAGTGAGTTAAACATATAGTAAAACATGCAGTTATGTCATATAAGAGATATTAATTTGGTCATTCACAAATCGGACTCTATGGGAAGACCCCAAACATCAACTCAAGTTACATCATATTTGAAGATATACCTTAGCGTCTACCTCCAAGGTAACGCCTCAAGGCCCGGCACATCGGGACTACCTATATGGTATTAATCCCGAAAGCGTGGATCGATACACAAACCTCCAAGGTAAGTGCCCATGATTATATCTTCCTAATGCCTACTTAGAGACTCCTCCAATTTGTGAATACCAACAAACAACTACTCCAAGCAGTTCATAAATCCAATCATTAACTTCATCAAAAGACAGTCCAACTATCTCATTAAGCACATGATTCCTACATACAAGAAATCCTCCACTTATCCACATACATATAAGTGATATCATGAGTTCATCATTTAGCATGGCAACACATACTAAATTAGCATATTAAGTCACTTCTATTATAATCATAATTTCTTCATTAAGACATAGCTTAATCCATTAAGTTCCAAACCCTAATATTTAGGTTTGACCAATTTCACATGATCACCATCATAAAAGATACAATTCCAAATAGAATAAAATACCACATCACCTTTATCTTACCATTGAGCCCCTTAAATTTCCTCTTTAGAGAAATAAGAGTTTATTGGCTCAAAGTATACTTCAAGGCAAACTTGTTAGAAATAAATGAAATGATAGAGTAAATTATGTAACAAGTATACTTTTAAATCAAAGTTACTCACCTTAAAGCTCCAAATATGGAAACCCTAGAAATGGAAACCCTTGATCTTGACCCCTTCTAGCTAGTAGTACTTGAAGTTGAGATTGATCACCTAATACCCACCATAAATGTTCATAAACACTCTCCAACAACTAACAATTAATGGAAGGGAGTAGTAATAACGAAACCCTACCTTTTTGGAAGAAGAAGTCGACTGCCAAAGTGTTCTAATTTCATCAAATGAGCTAGAAATCCGTAACTCTCATTTTATACCAAAACAGGTCGGTGCGATTGTGACATGGCGATAGTGACACTGTCACTATCGCCGGGGCACTCTCGCTCAACTCCCCCAAACTCTCGGTACCAAACCCGCGATTGTGACCATGCGATAGTGACACTGTCACTATCGCCTAAGGCATACTCGCCTGAAACCCAAATGCCTGTAAGATCGAACTTGCGGTACAAAATCGGCGATTGTGACACCCGCGATAGTGACACGGGCACTCTCGCCGGTCACTATCGCCCAGAGGGCACCAAGCCTCATTTGATCCCCTTTTCAGCCCTTGAAATAGATTCTAACGAGGTACTATCTATGCTATATCAATAAAATACTTGAACATGCAAAACAATCACATAAACTACTCATAACGAAAATCGGGGTGTTACACCGTAGTTCCCGGATAGATCAGCCGTGGTTCCCGGACAGCCCCAATCTTTCCGGATAATGGTGTAATCCATCCGGACACGTCTCTCCTTTACGGGTAAGTCTTCTGGGTATATCCAACATTTCCGGGTAAGTCAAACATTCCGGGTAAGTCACTGAAACCTAATTCTTTCCAGGTAAATTAGTTCCGGAAACCCAAAGTTCCCGGTAACCAATCTTCCCGGATATTCCATCTCCTGGTAAGTGCTTTCGTCCGGAAACCCTTCACATTCGGTCAGTATTTTATCCGGACATATCATTTACCCGGTAACTCTTTGTTTACTTTCCTTATCCGGTAACTACTGTCTTCCGGTAACCCCTGTGTTATCCGGAATCCTTAGGCTATCCGGATTCTTCAGTTTTATCCGGATACTTTGTGATTTTTTTTGAACTGTTTTGTCTATAGATCTGATTCGGACACTTCCTGATCAGACTCTTAATTGGATTCCTATCCAGTAAGATCATTCTTAGTTCACATTAGTCGTAGAATCTGCGTTAGGACCACTCTTAGTGCCTTGCGTTAGGTTTACACTTTGAATCGATCTACACGTCTGACGGTCACTCCGTTGCAACCAAAGATGTCTACTTCGCACGAAGCTCTTGCAATCGGCATCGACTCCAAACCACCGTGTCTCTTTCCAAATGAGTACAGCCAATGGCGCGACAGGTTCATGCTCTTCATAGAGTCCAAGGACAACTACAAGTACATCAAGAGAGCTCTTGAAGATGGTCCAATCCCTTTGCCGATGAATGACATAGCAGCAACTGCAACTGCTGTAGCTCGTAGTACGAAAAAGACTATCACCGAAATGACCGAAGATGAAAGAGGCATGATCGAAGGTGAAAAGCATGCAAAAAGATATCTTGTCCAAGCCCTTCCCAACCCGATCTATACAGCTATCGACAACTACAAAGAAACGGCAAAGGGCATGGGGGATCAAGTGGCCATAATGATGCGTCTGAGCGATGTCGGAAATCAACTAAAGATCAACAGCGCGATAACCAAGTTCGATGGTTTCAAGCAGCGCACCGGCGAATCTCTCACACAGACCTATGAATGGTTCTGCTCACTTCTTAATGAACTGAACAAGAATAAGATCACTCGCTCCAACACAGAAAACACGCTCAACATTCTCAATAATCTGCTGCCGGAATGGAAGGTGTTTGCTTCTCATGTCATGCACAACAACTTGATAGAGAACATCGGCATCAATGAACTCTATGAGACACTTCTTCAAGATGAATATGAAGTGAATGATATTCTGAACGAGAAGAATACTGTTAATGCCAAAAATCGCACCAAAGGGACAACTTAAGGTCGATGTGGACTTAAACAACTAAAGAAAGAATCTTTCGACGAGGCGTGCGACGATAAATAAAATAAAGAAACAAGGGATTTGATGATGCAGGAAAAACCTCAATCGAGGAAAAAACATGCGGACGACAGTGGGTGTCGTCGCTGCACTATGGTCGCCAATCAGGGGCGATGTCCTTCGGTAGTGGCGTCGGTCGTACAAGGGTTACAATACAGATGAAGGAAATGTTTCGAAATGTAAAGTACAAGTGTTTGAATGTAAAAAACAGTGTTTGTCGTGTGTGAATACAAGGTGTAAACTGTTGGTCGAAGGCTGATGTCGTACGTCAGGAGCGATAACTTGAGCTTTTCTTCGAGCGTTCTTGAGTTCGTAGTGTGGTTCTTGAGCTTGAATGATTGTAGTAGATTACTCTGCAGATGTCCTTCAGTTGATCTCCAGATGTTCTCTACTTAGATGTTCGATATTTCGTCCCCCCTGAAATGAGGATTCGGCTCTAGCTTTATAGTCTTTGGGAGCTTTGATTAGCTCATTGATTGCTTCATTAACAACTTTAATTGTCGCAACGGTCTGTAACGGCTTCCGGCGTGATCATCCATAATGGTCTTCGTCCTTTAATAGCTTTGACTCCTGCATTAAACACTTAACAAAACGTAACAGTCATGGTTAACGTTAGTTTTGGTCGAAGACGTATGGTTCGATGCGACAGTTAAGCAGGACGGGCGTCGCTATGGTCGTGCGTCCTAGGAAACTCTTGACTTACCTTTTACGACGGACGACGGACGTTCTGCGGGTCTTGGTCGGGACCTTATATTAATCCAAGATGTCTTTCATGACGCGCGTCTTACTTTTTCTGGTCGTGGTGGTACGACGTGAATTTTTGCCCAAACAAAGACTGACTCAAAGCCAGCTGCTGATCCTATTGCACTCATGTCCTCCAAGAAAGGGAAATCGTCGAGCGGTCACTCTAAACGTGCTCAAAAGCAAAGCTCTTCCGAATTTGAAAAGGAAGACAGTGAGTCTAATGATGAAGTATCTGACTTCAAGAAAGCGATAGCTCTGCTTACGAAATCTTTCCAACAACAAAAGTACTATAAGAAGCCTTCGTCCAACAATCAGCGCTACTCCACCTCCTCCAACAAGCGCCATGACCATCAGGACAAGTATGAGGGAAAGAAGAAAGTTGATGAGCAAGGGATGTCAGAGAAGAAGGAGGAGACTGAGAAAGCTGAAAGTAAGAAGAAGGATGAGCCAGTGACATGTTACAATTGCGGAAAGCTTGGTCACTTTGCTAAAGATTGTACGAGGCCTGTGGTAAAGAATTCTCACTACTACAAGGCAAAACTCGCATTGGCTGAGCAAAAGGAAGCCGGAGAAGCTATGTTTGTGGAAAACGACTACTGGTTGGGTCGTTCTGATGATGAAAGCGATACTGATGGTGCAAATGCTTTCATAGGCTATCACTCTCCAGCTGATGAAGAGAAGACAAGTCAGGTATGTGATTCTTCCGAACAAGATTTCTTGAATAAAATGCAATCTTTTACTGACCAGGCAGATTCCTTTAAGGCCACCACTAAAGAACAAAAGCTTGAGATTAGTTCACTAACCGAAAAGCTAGATGTTCAAACAAGAATAACTGAAAAACATAAGTCTGAAAATGCTATGTTAAAGGATAAATGCAAAAATCTTTCAATAGCACCTAAAGACTTAAGGGCCAAATTATCTGATCTTTAGTCTCAGTTTGATCAGTGCATGAATGAGAAAGAAGAACTTGTTTATCAATGTTCCTCTCTTCAAATTCAGCACAAGGTGTTTGTTGCTAAAATTCTTGATCTTGAAACCAAACTCCACAAAAGGGGTCAAACTGATCAAACCATCTTTCTGAATAAACCCAAGGAGTTCACTTATTTTAACAAAGAGTGGGGAATCGGATATGATAACCCACACTATTTGAAAAAAGGGAAGATATCAAACTCCTACTCTGTATGATTTTGCATGTTTTGGGTTAGATAAAACGTATCCGGAATATACCATTCAATGGACTGGCCCTCTTGAACCTGAAAAGGAAGAGGAAACCGAGGAATATAAACGCGCACACAAACGAGGAATACAACTTCCGTTTTGTTATGAACCTTTGAATTATTCCTATCAAAAGAACAAAAAGTATCTCTCAAATGACTACTTCGACCCTTACAAGGTTGCTAAGCCCAAGGATTCCTCCAAAAAGGATGAGGACCAAACACCTGCAACCAAGACTGAGACGGACGAGTTTAAACTCTATGTTCCCCCTCTCATCTTGGAAGCAAAGATTGTCGAGTTGGAGGAGTCGTTTGAGAAAGAAAGGTATGTTTTTCAAAACGAAAAGAAAGCACTAATCTCTGAGATTGAGAAACTCAATTCTGAGAAACATGAGAATCCACAACCGGTCAAAACCGAAGTTGTGTCTAATGAAGGATAGGAAATCCTTCGGGAAGAAATCACGAAACTCACATCAAAGTTGGCTGCCTTGGCAACAAATGCGATGAAAGAGTATGCGAAAAATGGTCAACTCCAAGAGCAAATTGACCAACTCAGTTCCGAGAAGAAAATTTCCCCCGAATCTTCCTCGAATTCATCTGATACGTCTTCGGGCAAAGTTTTCTTAGGTAAAATATCTACCACACAAGACGGTATTGATTCTCAAGATGAGAGTGTTAAAAGGAATTTAAACTATGATTTTTTCCTAGCTTCCGCACCGAATTCCCCAAAGCATACTGACACTAAGTGTTCATCGCCTTCCTCACCTAATCCAAGTCCTGCAATTCCGGAGATAAATTTTTCTGAATACATGAACTCTGATGGAGAGTTTGAGTCGTTCCCTTTCGACAAACCTCTCCCGAGTCACACTGATTTTTTGTCTCCAGTAGTCAATCGTCCGGTCAAATTTTTAAAGGGTAGTAGTTCTAACACAAAGGCCCCAGCTGTGATCAAGATTTCACAATCAAAACCAACTTCTAAACCTGTTTCTAAAAAGCAGTCACAACCAAGGCAAAAGACCGAGCAATTGCCTACCAAAGATACCGTTCCTTCAAAAGTCACTGACCATTCCGTCCCTGTTGTTTCAGATAAAATTGGTCAAGCAAAACAAGAAAAACCAAAGTGGCTGAACAAGGAACCTGTCAAGAAGGAAGCATCAAAGTCTTTCCCTACTGCATTCAATTCTAGAATAAACAAAGACAATTGTGTTTGGAATAATTGGAATCGTTTTGAAGTTTCTATTCCGATTAAACTTAATTCAGTTCATCAATTGATTCAATTATAACGTGATTGTTTATGTTGTTCTAGATGTGGTTGGAATGATTTTGATGAAATTAATTTAAATGATTGGTTTGGGTCATATCACATGTATAATCATAAACCCAAAAATAAACCCCGTAATAATAAATAGAAATACTATAAACAACGGGGTTTCCAATCTGAGGTTAAACCACAGCGGGAGACCAAACCCACTCCTAGATGGGTTGCTCCTACTGAGGTTAAACCGGCACCAAAGAGGCAACCTGCTAAAAATATTGTTCCTCCAAAAGGTGTAAAATCTACACCAAGGAGGCAACCGATGCCAAAACCAGTTTCCACGAACGGTGTACAATCTACACCTAATGGGAAAGCTGTGTCAAAGCAAGTTCCTCCGAGAGGTGCCAAACCTAACCCACCAGGACCCAAACAAATTTGGGTACCTAAAATTCGTTAACTCGATTTTGTAGCACGATCATGTGTGGTACTTAGATTCTGCATGCTCCAAGCACATGACCGGAAGGAGGGAGCTTCTCACGAACTACAAGGAAGAATATGGTGGACACGTGAGATTTGGCAACGACGACAAGTCGCCGATCGTGGGCTACGGCGACATTGTCCAAGATAAGGCAAATCTGCGACAAAGATCTCGAGGTTAGCTTCAAAAAGACAAGGTGTAGAATTCTCAATGACGATGAAGTGGAGCTACTGGTTGGGAAACACAAGACCAACCTCTACACAATCGACCTTGCAGCCCTCAAGATTGATAACCCTGTCTGCCTCATGTCAAAGGCCAGTTCCCAGCAAGCTTGGATTTGGCATCGACGTCTTTCGCACCTCAATTTCAAAACAATCAACAATCTGGTGCTGGGCGGACACGTGAAAGGCATGCCCGATCTTCAATTCGTGAAAGATCGTCTATGCGGGGCATGTGAGATGGGAAATATGAAGAGAGTACCACATCAGCCGAAGGCAACTCTGAGCACGTCCCGGTCCCTCGAACTTATCCATATGGATTTGTGTGGACCGATGCGTGTTTCGAGCATAATAAGCGCAAATACGTTCTAGTGAGGGTGGATGTAACATCCCAGACCAAACGTACCAGATATTGTCCGCTTTGTCCACACACCTGGACTCACGGTTTTAAAACGCGTCTGATAGAGGAGGTATCAAGTCCTTTATAAGGCAACCTTTGTTCCCCTCCCCAACCAATGTGGGATCTTATAATCCACCCCCCTTGGGAGCCCAGCGTCCTCGCTGGCACACCAGTCCGGTTCCCGGCTCTGATACCATCTGTAACATCCCAGACCAACCGTACCAGATATTGTCCGCTTTGTCCACACACCTGGACTCACGGTTTTAAAACGAGTCTGATAGAGGAGGTATCAAGTCCCTTATAAGGCAACCTTTGTTCCCCTCCCCAACCAATGTGGGATCTTACAATCCACCCCCCTTGTGAGCCCAGCGTCCTCGCTGGCACAATAGTCCGGTTGCTGGCTCTGATACCAACTGTAACATCTCAGGCCAACCGTACCAGATATTGTCCACTTTGTCCACACACCTAGACGCGTTTTAAAACCATGAGTCTAGGTGTGTGGACAAAACGGACAATATCTGGTATGGTTGGCCTGGGATGTTACAGTGGACGACTTCTCGCGCTACACTTGGGTGATGTTTCTATGCTCAAAGGACGAAACACCAGAGCTGATCATTAATCACCTGAAGACTGTCCAGCTGAACAAACTACAACAAGTTCAGTCTATCAGAACCGACAACGGGACGGAGTTCAAGAATCGAACGGTGGACGACTATCTGACGTCAGTTGGCATCTCGCACACTTTTTCTGCCGCACGCACTCCTCAGAAAAACGGAGTGGTGGAACGACGCAACCATACCCTAGTTGAAGTAGCTCGCACCATGCTTTCCCAATCCAATCTTCCGCTATTTCTATGGGCCGAATCGGTGTCTACGGCTTGTTATACGCAAAACCGCTCCATCCTTAACAAGCGGTTCAACAAGACGCCGTACGAGATCATAAACAATCACGTTCCGAACATCAGCTACTTTCATGCGTTCGGATGCACGTGCTATATTCTGAATGACAAAGATGATCTCGGCAAAATCGGCCCCAAGGCGGACAAAGGACTTTTCATCAGATACTCCATGCAGGCTAAGGCGTATCGCATTTACAACAAACAGACCAAATCTATTGTTGAAAGCATAAACGTGACATTCGACGAAGCCGCAGATTTGGCTTCTGAACAAAGCAGTTCAGAACCTGGTTTAACTGGCGTGTTAGCTTCCGACCTTCCAAAGTCGGGATCTACACTCTCGACAGTAAATCTGAATTGTGTATCTTCATCGAATGCTGAATCTTCTGATTTAGATTTATTGTTAAAGTTCTTTTATGATGACATCTTTAATGTTTCCCCTACTGTCTCAGCATAACCTCAACTTGAAGTTGCTCGTATTGAGGACTCGTCGAACCTATCCGGTATGTCACCTTCTACAAGCACGCCATCCATCACTGTGGAGACAACTCAACCGTCATCATCAACCTCTACCGATACTACTGCTTCCCCGGAGGAACCTACTATAAACCCGGAGATCACTCCTAGTGATTCGTCATCTGCTACAACCGCGGATCAACCTCTGAACTCCTCGGAACCAGAATTTGTTTAACCCGCGGAGAATCCTCCCCCACTTCCTCCAAGAAACCAGCCTGCTACACTTGAAGCAGTTCAAGACCTACATCCTGGTGATTATGTGGACTCGGACGCGTCTTACTCTACTCAACAGCCGCTTCCGCATACCACCAAGTGGACGAAAGCTCATCTGCTTCATCAAATCATCGGTGATCCCTCTACTCCAGTACAACGAATTTAAAATGAGCATGATGGGAGAACTTTCCTTCTTCCTTGGTTTACAAGTAAAACAATCCATCAGAGGGACTTTCATAAGTCAGTCCAAATACATCTCTGATATTTTGAAAAAATATAAGATCAACAACTCAAATCCAATGAAAACTGCTATTGCCACTAGAGTTAAACTTGACTCTGACCTTAATGGTGAACCTACAGATGTCAAGAACTACAGAGGCATGATAGGGTCACTTCTGTACTTAACTGCTAGCAGACCTGATATAATGTTGCAACTTGTCTCTGTGCCAGATTTCAAGCAAATCCTAAAGAATCTCATTTGTCTGCTGTCAAGCGCATATTTAAATATCTTAAAGGGACTCAATTTTTGGGTCTCTAGTATCCTCTTAATTCTGGTTTCGAGCTTGTAGCATATATAGATTCGGATTATGGAGGATGCAAGAATGACAGAAATAGTACTTCTGGTAGCTGCCAATTGCTTGGAGATAAATTGGTGAGTTGGACATCCAAGAAACAGAACTGTATCTCAACTTCTACAGCAGAAGCAGAGTATGTTGCTGCTGCTAGTTGTTGCTCTCAAGTAATATGGATGAAACCCCAGCTCAAAGACTATGGCCTGGATAATGGCAAGATCCCAATTCTGTGTGACTCCAAGAGTGCCATAGCAATAACAGCTAATCCAGTTCAGCACTCCAAGACAAAACACATCGACATAAAGTACCACTTCATAAAAGACCATGTTGAAAAAGGGACGATTGAAATGTACTTCGTTTCAACCGACTTCCTACTTGCTGACTTGTTCACAAAAGCCCTTGATGAAAGGGAATTTAACTTCTTAATCAGCAAATTGGGTATGCTGAACATGTCCTCCTAACTCTGTTTAAAAATCAACAGAGCTTCTGATGATCATACCAGAACTCTGTCAAATAGTTGGGTAGGATAGTTCAACTGAGCCTCTGATATTCACCAGAACTCTGTCACGCAAACTTTTTCAACAAGCTTTCAGTGAATCTGTTTGTAAATAATTTTTTTTGTATAAAGTTTTTTTTAATCTTTCAAAAGGCTGAACAGAAAAATCTTTCAAAATAAGCTCATATTTCAAGGGGGAGCTTATAAAGGAAAATGTGCATGGTTGTAGGGGGAGCAAGTCAAAATCAGATTTTCAAATCCAAAATGACTTTGATCTTCTGAACTCTAAAGAAAAACCTATTTTGAAGAAAGAGCTCTGTATGTTTTCTGCCACATCATCAGAAGCACGTCATTAGAGGTGCGGGTCTTTCTTTAAACGACTACCACATGTCACCCACACATCTCTAACCGTGACGGTTTGCTTGCCCAGAAGTTGTCAGAACCAAATTTTACGTGGCATTCTCTGATTGAAAGACAAACCACTAGCTGTTTCCACGTTCTACTGTAGAGGCCGTTCCACTATCTGAAACTCGAGTACCTACAGTACCTACGACGTTAATCCATCCACATGTTTAGCATATAAATACCTGTTAGCTCAAATCTTTCTGTTACCTACGACGTTAATCCATCCTACGACGTTAATCCATCCACTATCTGAAACTCGAGTACCTAAAGTAAAGAAGCAACAGAAGACACTTCTAATCGGACAAGACCACAGAGCTTCTGTCATACTTGACAGAGCTTCTGTGGTAAAAAGAAGATCTACGCAAAAGATCTTAACAAGGACGGACATGCTTCTGACAATATCTACCATTCGAAGGTTCTAAAGATAAATCGTACAAAGGCGTGACCTGACAACTCCACGTGTCAAACTATGATAGGTTTCCGCCTAAACCTGAATACGGAGCATTTAATGAACGTTGAATCTGCAACAGTTCCAGAATAGTGTTTTGTACCTTGCAGCTACTATTCCTCAACAGTGTCTTTGTACCTTCAGTCCTTATTGTCCCCTTTAGAAGTAGTATAAATAGAAGGCTCATGTGAGCTCTTCGATTAAGCTTAATAACACGAAAATACACATATATCATTAAGCTTTGCACTTCTCACACACAACAGTAACTGCAGATTTCTTGTTAATCATTTGAAGTTCTTGATGTTCTTAATATATATCAAATACAATAATCTTGGAGATACTCATCTGTTCTTACATACTGTTTATTTGATATTGTGTGTTCTTCTACCTTACTTTATCTTTCAGCTCTTAAATACGCTTCCGCACCATATCTAAATTTGAACAAACTGAAAGTTAAGATAATTGTTTAAGCAAAACAGGAACCAACAATTGGTATCAGAGCAAACCTTGATTTTTAATATCAAGGGATCCACTCTAAACTATGATCTTTGGTAGAAACATGGATTTTTAACCTATTCTTCATATTAATCAAACAGTTTCTGGTTTTCTGCCATTTTCGATTCATTCTAACTTTGGTAAACTTATAGAACCTGTTATTCTGGTTAAAAACACCAATTTAGTGCTCAGCTTAAAAACTTCATACGAAGCATCCACTTCATACTCTGAAAAATTTGATGTTCAAACCCTTTTCTGGATAATTTTATCTCTCTTAAAATGACTAATACTAACAACTTCTTCTCTTCTGGTTCCTTAACCAAACCTCCCACTCTTCTTAGAGAAGAATACCCTCAATGGAAGATTCGAATGATTCACTTCTTTGAGGGTACTGACAAAGAATTGGTTTATTATATCCGTAATCCTCCTTTCGTTCCCATGATAATTGTACCTAGTGTTCCTGGCACAGACGACACACCAGAAATCCCAGAACACACGAAACCAAAGACCCAGGATAATTGGTCTGATCCTGATTGGGCTAAATACGAAGTTGCTCAGAAAACTAAGAGAATTCTGATTATGGCCATTCCAAAATACCTTTTCCAGTCCATGGATGCATGTGATCTATGGAAAGAACTGGAAAAACAACTAGAAGGAGGAGCCAAAACCCAGAAGAACCGCAGAGCTCAATACATAAATGAATACTATGCCTTTAAAGCTCTGTCAACCGAATCTCTGCAAACTACGTATGATAGGTTCAACTCTCTAATAAACAAGTGCAATAAGTTCGGCATTCACATAACCTCTGAAGAAAACAACGTTATGTTCCTGAAGTCTCTGAATGAAGAATGGCTTCAGTTATCTATGTCTCTGCAAATAAATCAAGACTTAGATTCCTGGACCCTATCAGACCTCTATGGAACATTGGCAGCACAAGAGCCTCAGGTAGCACAAGCAAAAGCCCAGATCATTGCACCTCTTGCATTGGTTGGTAACACTACAGAGGCTAGAGAGAAACCAAAGAAAGAGAAAGCAATAGAGGAAAGAAAGGAGAAGAAGAAGAAAAACATGATGGTGGAAAGTGAAGAAGAAGAGGAAGTAGCAGGAGAAGAAGAAACGACTTTGGCCTCGATAGCTAAATCTTTATCTCTCTTGACTAGGGAATACAGCAGAGGATACCAGAAGAAATCTGGTAATGAACGATATGAAAGAGATAATCGAGAAAGAGAAGGATCAAACGACAGAAGTGGTGACCAACAGAGGTCAAGTGATAGAAATGACAGAGGAAATGACCGACAGAGGTCTGAAGACAAAGCTGACAACACTCCACAGATTCAAGAGTGTTACAAATGTGGTAAGACAGGCCACTACACAAATGAGTGTCGAACCGAAAGAAGTGGTGACCGACAGAGGTCAGACGACAGAGCTGGAAACTCCACACAGAACCAAGGATGCTACAACTGTGGAAAGCCAAGTCACTTTGCCAACGAATGCAGGAGCATGTCAAATCGCCCTCAGAGGGATGCAGCTTTCTACAAAAAGAAAGCTGAATACTATGCTCAGAAGTCACTAATGGTGAACAAAGAAATATGGGAGTCAGACACATCCTCTGACGAAGGCGAAACAAATAATGCTCTATTCTGTGGCATGGCATAAGTCAGCTCCGACTCCGACAGTGAGGTATCCACTTCTACCTCTAACTCTAATACTACAGAAGATGACTTGATTAAACTTAACATTGAATACACTGAAATGGAAAAGACATGTGAATATATTCAGAAAAAGATCACCTTCTATGAGAGAGAAGCTAGACTTCTCACTCAAGAAAAAGCTAAAATCTTTAAAGAAAAAGAAGAAATTGAAATGGACTGGAACAAAAAGTTAAATCCTTTAAAAGAAAAGATTTCTGAACTTAATTCTTCCTTGAAAACAAAGTCTAAAGAACTAATGGACGTTTAGTGCGACAGAATGAACATCCTAGCTCTTAAAAATTATTTTCAAAAGGAAAGAGAAGTCCTCTGTCAAGATTTACTTAGAAGAGATCTTCAAATTAAAAAAATTCAAGACGCTCAGAAGGTGTACGAAAAAATAAACACACAAATAGGGAGACGGGGAATTGGCTTCTGTGATATAGATCCTTATACCGGAACCAAAAGAAACAAGTCTCTGTCCTCTCTATTTCACATAGGAGATACAAGAAAACCTGGATTTCCAAATATTCTCTCTGTAAGTAAAAGGCAAAAAGTCTCTGGAGAACCTCACAAGAGGAAACCTCTGAAGATAACAAATGTGTGGTTTGAAAACACAGATTTGTCACCTTCAATCTCTGTCAAAAGAGAATCCAAACCTAAGAGGTATATGAAAACTCAAAATCAGATAGGAATCTTCAAGTTTGGTGACCCCGAGACTCAAACTCAAGTTGCATTTGTCTGTATGATCAATTCTGAAAAGAAATTATCTGCAGAGGCACCTGAGTTCAAACCAAAACTTACAGAAGAAAAACTTGATATCTCTAAAGAAAACCTCTGTACATCTTCCAGCAACCAAGATCTCTCTGAAAAAAACTTAACAGATACCTCTGTTAACTTAGAAGATAGTTCCTTAGAAGAGGAAGAAAGTGAGTATGACACATGTTCTGAAAACCCAGCCTCTGTCGAAAGAGAACCAAGTGACTCAACCTCTGTATATGAGGACGATTCATCCTCTGACGAATCAGAGACTGACTCTAAGTCAGAGATCGGACCTAGTAACACAGAGGTTTTTAAACAAACCTATAAAGTTTTTAACAGAACTATTCCTCCCAAGGAAAAAATCACTGGAATTCCTATCTGTCCAGACTTTTTGGATATGTGCATACAAGCCAAAACCTCTCTTGAGCTTGAAAGTTTCAAACAACCGAAGTTAATGTCCACTCAAATTCCAACGAATTTAAAGATTTTAAAACCCTTAAAACCTGTTAAAGAAAAACTAACATGGTAACAGAAGGATAAATGGACTAAAATTAACAAATCTTTTTCTTCTGTGACTGTTAAATCTACAGAAGTTCACCACAGAAAGGGAACACAGAAGGCCGCTCTCAACAAAGGATTTTGCAAACAACGATCTAGCCTACATAAACCTTCTTGTAATAGGAAGTCTAATGTTAGGATAAATTGTAATGCCTCGGTGCCCCCATTTAACGTATTTAATGAAAAGTTCAAGCAAATATCTTCGCATATTCAATACTGTCATTGCTTTGATCTTATGTTTAAATTAAACCAACACTTCAAAAGTCCACACTGTCATCTTACTGTACCCAAAGAAAATGATAAATCCAAGGGTAAGAAGAAACAAAATATTTATTCAACAGAAGCTAAAACAAAGACCAAGAATGCTAAGGCAAACTTGAAGACCCTTGACAAAACTGGACCCATGTGGATATGGGTACCTAAAACTCTCTAATTGTCTTGCAGAAGCAGTATGTGCCAATCTGGTATCTAGACTCCAGATGCTCGAGGCACATGACTGGCGACAGAGGTCTTCTATCCACATACAAAGAAAAGAACGATGGTGGATCTGTGACCTTTGGAGACAATAAAAAGGGATACATCAAAGGCTACGTAGTCATAAAGAAGGAAAATATAACCGTATGCAAAGTTGAATATGTTGATGGCCTTAAACACAATCTTCTCAGTGTTAGTCAACTCTGCGATACGGGATTCGACGTAATGTTCAAAAGAACCTTTTGCTCTCTACAGAGCGAGGACACAGGGCTTGAACTTCTGCGACCCGAAAGAAGAGGAGATCTATATCTCATGAACTTCAATGCAAAGAACAAGAAAGACAAAAACTGCCTTGTTGCATGCAAAAGCGAAGAAGCCTGGTTATGGCACAACCGGTTCTGCCATTTAAACTTTCATACTCTTGATAAACTTGTAAAACTTGATCTAGTCAAAGGTCTGCCAAATGTTAAGTTTAATAAAGATCACTTGTGCTCTGTCTGCGAAATGGGAAAACTCAAAAGAGCTTCCCATAAAGGCAAAACTGATATATCTTGCACTAGGCCTCTGTACATGCTTCATGTCGACCTCTGCGGTCCAATCGCTACACAGAGCTTAGGTGGCAAGAAATATATACTTGTTTTGATCGACGAATACTCAAGATTTACATGGGTTGAATTTGTCAGAAAGAAAATCATATGTTCCAAACATTCTAATAAATTTAATGAAAAGAATCCAGGTTCTGTATGAGTGCATGATTCCGAAACTGAGAAGCGACAATGGCACAGAATTCAAAAACTCTGTCATTGAAGCCTATCTTACAGAAGAAGGAATTTCACAGAACTTCTCTGCTGCACGCACCCCACAACAGAATGGCGTGGTCGAACGAAAGAATCGCACGCTTGTGGAAGCTGCCAGAACTATGCTAACCGCATGTGGATTACCAATGACATATTGGGCAGAAGCAGTATCAACCGCTTGCTATACCCAAAATCGATCAACCATCGTAAAGAGACACATCAAAACACCATATCATTTTATCAACAAAAGACGACCAAACATCAAATTCTTCCATGTATTTGGATGCAAATGCTTCGTCTTAAATGATAGAGAAGCAAGAGGAAAGTTTGAAGTAAAGGCAGATGAAGGCAAGTTCATAGGATACTCTGCAACTTCCAAGGCCTACAGAGTTTATCTTCTGTGGACTCGAACTATCGTAGAAAGCATAAATGTTTCTTTTGACGACACCATCCAGAAGACTTATGAACAAATCAGTTCAGAACTCGGTCTAAAAGGGGAATCCTCTGTCATCTAAAGCGATAGCTCTGCTTACGAAATCTTTCCAACAACAAAAGTACTATAAGAAGCCTTCGTCCAACAATCAGCGCTACTCCACCTCCTCCAACAAGCGCCATGACCATCAGGACAAGTATGAGGGAAAGAAGAAAGTTGATGAGCAAGGGATGTCAGAGAAGAAGGAGGAGACTGAGAAAGCTGAAAGTAAGAAGAAGGATGAGCCAGTGACATGTTACAACTGCGGAAAGCTTGGTCACTTTGCTAAAGATTGTACGAGGCCTGTGGTAAAGAATTCTCACTACTACAAGGCAAAACTCGCATTGGCTGAGCAAAAGGAAGCCGGAGAAGCTATGTTTGTGGAAAACGACTACTGGTTGGGTCGTTCTGATGATGAAAGCGATACTGATGGTGCAAATGCTTTCATAGGCTATCACTCTCCAGCTGATGAAGAGAAGACAAGTCAGGTATGTGATTCTTCCGAACAAGATTTCTTGAATAAAATGCAATCTTTTACTGACCAGGCAGATTCCTTTAAGGCCACCACTAAAGAACAAAAGCTTGAGATTAGTTCACTAACCGAAAAGCTAGATGTTCAAACAAGAATAACTGAAAAACATAAGTCTGAAAATGCTATGTTAAAGGATAAATGCAAAAATCTTTCAATAGCACCTAAAGACTTAAGGGCCAAATTATCTGATCTTTAGTCTCAGTTTGATCAGTGCATGAATGAGAAAGAAGAACTTGTTTATCAATGTTCCTCTCTTCAAATTCAGCACAAGGTGTTTGTTGCTAAAATTCTTGATCTTGAAACCAAACTCCACAAAAGGGGTCAAACTGATCAAACCATCTTTCTGAATAAACCCAAGGAGTTCACTTATTTTAACAAAGAGTGGGGAATCGGATATGATAACCCACACTATTTGAAAAAAGGGAAGATATCAAACTCCTACTCTGTATGATTTTGCATGTTTTGGGTTAGATAAAACGTATCCGGAATATACCATTCAATGGACTGGCCCTCTTGAACCTGAAAAGGAAGAGGAAACCGAGGAATATAAACGCGCACACAAACGAGGAATACAACTTCCGTTTTGTTATGAACCTTTGAATTATTCCTATCAAAAGAACAAAAAGTATCTCTCAAATGACTACTTCGACCCTTACAAGGTTGCTAAGCCCAAGGATTCCTCCAAAAAGGATGAGGACCAAACACCTGCAACCAAGACTGAGACGGACGAGTTTAAACTCTATGTTCCCCCTCTCATCTTGGAAGCAAAGATTGTCGAGTTGGAGGAGTCGTTTGAGAAAGAAAGGTATGTTTTTCAAAACGAAAAGAAAGCACTAATCTCTGAGATTGAGAAACTCAATTCTGAGAAACATGAGAATCCACAACCGGTCAAAACCGAAGTTGTGTCTAATGAAGGATAGGAAATCCTTCGGGAAGAAATCACGAAACTCACATCAAAGTTGGCTGCCTTGGCAACAAATGCGATGAAAGAGTATGCGAAAAATGGTCAACTCCAAGAGCAAATTGACCAACTCAGTTCCGAGAAGAAAATTTCCCCCGAATCTTCCTCGAATTCATCTGATACGTCTTCGGGCAAAGTTTTCTTAGGTAAAATATCTACCACACAAGACGGTATTGATTCTCAAGATGAGAGTGTTAAAAGGAATTTAAACTATGATTTTTTCCTAGCTTCCGCACCGAATTCCCCAAAGCATACTGACACTAAGTGTTCATCGCCTTCCTCACCTAATCCAAGTCCTGCAATTCCGGAGATAAATTTTTCTGAATACATGAACTCTGATGGAGAGTTTGAGTCGTTCCCTTTCGACAAACCTCTCCCGAGTCACACTGATTTTTTGTCTCCAGTAGTCAATCGTCCGGTCAAATTTTTAAAGGGTAGTAGTTCTAACACAAAGGCCCCAGCTGTGATCAAGATTTCACAATCAAAACCAACTTCTAAACCTGTTTCTAAAAAGCAGTCACAACCAAGGCAAAAGACCGAGCAATTGCCTACCAAAGATACCGTTCCTTCAAAAGTCACTGACCATTCCGTCCCTGTTGTTTCAGATAAAATTGGTCAAGCAAAACAAGAAAAACCAAAGTGGCTGAACAAGGAACCTGTCAAGAAGGAAGCATCAAAGTCTTTCCCTACTGCATTCAATTCTAGAATAAACAAAGACAATTGTGTTTGGAATAATTGGAATCGTTTTGAAGTTTCTATTCCGATTAAACTTAATTCAGTTCATCAATTGATTCAATTATAACGTGATTGTTTATGTTGTTCTAGATGTGGTTGGAATGATTTTGATGAAATTAATTTAAATGATTGGTTTGGGTCATATCACATGTATAATCATAAACCCAAAAATAAACCCCGTAATAATAAATAGAAATACTATAAACAACGGGGTTTCCAATCTGAGGTTAAACCACAGCGGGAGACCAAACCCACTCCTAGATGGGTTGCTCCTACTGAGGTTAAACCGGCACCAAAGAGGCAACCTGCTAAAAATATTGTTCCTCCAAAAGGTGTAAAATCTACACCAAGGAGGCAACCGATGCCAAAACCAGTTTCCACGAACGGTGTACAATCTACACCTAATGGGAAAGCTGTGTCAAAGCAAGTTCCTCCGAGAGGTGCCAAACCTAACCCACCAGGACCCAAACAAATTTGGGTACCTAAAATTCGTTAACTCGATTTTGTAGCACGATCATGTGTGGTACTTAGATTCTGCATGCTCCAAGCACATGACCGGAAGGAGGGAGCTTCTCACGAACTACAAGGAAGAATATGGTGGACACGTGAGATTTGGCAACGACGACAAGTCGCCGATCGTGGGCTACGGCGACATTGTCCAAGATAAGGCAAATCTGCGACAAAGATCTCGAGGTTAGCTTCAAAAAGACAAGGTGTAGAATTC
Organism: Saussurea involucrata; assembly: GCA_033807775.1. Taxonomy (NCBI): domain Eukaryota; kingdom Viridiplantae; phylum Streptophyta; class Magnoliopsida; order Asterales; family Asteraceae; genus Saussurea; species Saussurea involucrata. The sequence continues at coordinate 70,518,640 of CM066320.1, forward strand.
TCAATGACGATGAAGTGGAGCTACTGGTTGGGAAACACAAGACCAACCTCTACACAATCGACCTTGCAGCCCTCAAGATTGATAACCCTGTCTGCCTCATGTCAAATGCCAGTTCCCAGCAAGCTTGGATTTGGCATCGACGTCTTTCGCACCTCAATTTCAAAACAATCAACAATCTGGTGCTGGGCGGACACGTGAAAGGCATGCCCGATCTTCAATTCGTGAAAGATCGTCTATGCGGGGCATGTGAGATGGGAAATATGAAGAGAGTACCACATCAGCCGAAGGCAACTCTGAGCACGTCCCGGTCCCTCGAACTTATCCATATGGATTTGTGTGGACCGATGCGTGTTTCGAGCATAATAAGCGCAAATACGTTCTAGTGAGGGTGGATGTAACATCCCAGACCAAACGTACCAGATATTGTCCGCTTTGTCCACACACCTGGACTCACGGTTTTAAAACGCGTCTGATAGAGGAGGTATCAAGTCCTTTATAAGGCAACCTTTGTTCCCCTCCCCAACCAATGTGGGATCTTATAATCCACCCCCCTTGGGAGCCCAGCGTCCTCGCTGGCACACCAGTCCGGTTCCCGGCTCTGATACCATCTGTAACATCCCAGACCAACCGTACCAGATATTGTCCGCTTTGTCCACACACCTGGACTCACGGTTTTAAAACGAGTCTGATAGAGGAGGTATCAAGTCCCTTATAAGGCAACCTTTGTTCCCCTCCCCAACCAATGTGGGATCTTACAATCCACCCCCCTTGTGAGCCCAGCGTCCTCGCTGGCACAATAGTCCGGTTGCTGGCTCTGATACCAACTGTAACATCTCAGGCCAACCGTACCAGATATTGTCCACTTTGTCCACACACCTAGACGCGTTTTAAAACCATGAGTCTAGGTGTGTGGACAAAACGGACAATATCTGGTATGGTTGGCCTGGGATGTTACAGTGGACGACTTCTCGCGCTACACTTGGGTGATGTTTCTATGCTCAAAGGACGAAACACCAGAGCTGATCATTAATCACCTGAAGACTGTCCAGCTGAACAAACTACAACAAGTTCAGTCTATCAGAACCGACAACGGGACGGAGTTCAAGAATCGAACGGTGGACGACTATCTGACGTCAGTTGGCATCTCGCACACTTTTTCTGCCGCACGCACTCCTCAGAAAAACGGAGTGGTGGAACGACGCAACCATACCCTAGTTGAAGTAGCTCGCACCATGCTTTCCCAATCCAATCTTCCGCTATTTCTATGGGCCGAATCGGTGTCTACGGCTTGTTATACGCAAAACCGCTCCATCCTTAACAAGCGGTTCAACAAGACGCCGTACGAGATCATAAACAATCACGTTCCGAACATCAGCTACTTTCATGCGTTCGGATGCACGTGCTATATTCTGAATGACAAAGATGATCTCGGCAAAATCGGCCCCAAGGCGGACAAAGGACTTTTCATCAGATACTCCATGCAGGCTAAGGCGTATCGCATTTACAACAAACAGACCAAATCTATTGTTGAAAGCATAAACGTGACATTCGACGAAGCCGCAGATTTGGCTTCTGAACAAAGCAGTTCAGAACCTGGTTTAACTGGCGTGTTAGCTTCCGACCTTCCAAAGTCGGGATCTACACTCTCGACAGTAAATCTGAATTGTGTATCTTCATCGAATGCTGAATCTTCTGATTTAGATTTATTGTTAAAGTTCTTTTATGATGACATCTTTAATGTTTCCCCTACTGTCTCAGCATAACCTCAACTTGAAGTTGCTCGTATTGAGGACTCGTCGAACCTATCCGGTATGTCACCTTCTACAAGCACGCCATCCATCACTGTGGAGACAACTCAACCGTCATCATCAACCTCTACCGATACTACTGCTTCCCCGGAGGAACCTACTATAAACCCGGAGATCACTCCTAGTGATTCGTCATCTGCTACAACCGCGGATCAACCTCTGAACTCCTCGGAACCAGAATTTGTTTAACCCGCGGAGAATCCTCCCCCACTTCCTCCAAGAAACCAGCCTGCTACACTTGAAGCAGTTCAAGACCTACATCCTGGTGATTATGTGGACTCGGACGCGTCTTACTCTACTCAACAGCCGCTTCCGCATACCACCAAGTGGACGAAAGCTCATCTGCTTCATCAAATCATCGGTGATCCCTCTACTCCAGTACAACGAATTTAAAATGAGCATGATGGGAGAACTTTCCTTCTTCCTTGGTTTACAAGTAAAACAATCCATCAGAGGGACTTTCATAAGTCAGTCCAAATACATCTCTGATATTTTGAAAAAATATAAGATCAACAACTCAAATCCAATGAAAACTGCTATTGCCACTAGAGTTAAACTTGACTCTGACCTTAATGGTGAACCTACAGATGTCAAGAACTACAGAGGCATGATAGGGTCACTTCTGTACTTAACTGCTAGCAGACCTGATATAATGTTGCAACTTGTCTCTGTGCCAGATTTCAAGCAAATCCTAAAGAATCTCATTTGTCTGCTGTCAAGCGCATATTTAAATATCTTAAAGGGACTCAATTTTTGGGTCTCTAGTATCCTCTTAATTCTGGTTTCGAGCTTGTAGCATATATAGATTCGGATTATGGAGGATGCAAGAATGACAGAAATAGTACTTCTGGTAGCTGCCAATTGCTTGGAGATAAATTGGTGAGTTGGACATCCAAGAAACAGAACTGTATCTCAACTTCTACAGCAGAAGCAGAGTATGTTGCTGCTGCTAGTTGTTGCTCTCAAGTAATATGGATGAAACCCCAGCTCAAAGACTATGGCCTGGATAATGGCAAGATCCCAATTCTGTGTGACTCCAAGAGTGCCATAGCAATAACAGCTAATCCAGTTCAGCACTCCAAGACAAAACACATCGACATAAAGTACCACTTCATAAAAGACCATGTTGAAAAAGGGACGATTGAAATGTACTTCGTTTCAACCGACTTCCTACTTGCTGACTTGTTCACAAAAGCCCTTGATGAAAGGGAATTTAACTTCTTAATCAGCAAATTGGGTATGCTGAACATGTCCTCCTAACTCTGTTTAAAAATCAACAGAGCTTCTGATGATCATACCAGAACTCTGTCAAATAGTTGGGTAGGATAGTTCAACTGAGCCTCTGATATTCACCAGAACTCTGTCACGCAAACTTTTTCAACAAGCTTTCAGTGAATCTGTTTGTAAATAATTTTTTTTGTATAAAGTTTTTTTTAATCTTTCAAAAGGCTGAACAGAAAAATCTTTCAAAATAAGCTCATATTTCAAGGGGGAGCTTATAAAGGAAAATGTGCATGGTTGTAGGGGGAGCAAGTCAAAATCAGATTTTCAAATCCAAAATGACTTTGATCTTCTGAACTCTAAAGAAAAACCTATTTTGAAGAAAGAGCTCTGTATGTTTTCTGCCACATCATCAGAAGCACGTCATTAGAGGTGCGGGTCTTTCTTTAAACGACTACCACATGTCACCCACACATCTCTAACCGTGACGGTTTGCTTGCCCAGAAGTTGTCAGAACCAAATTTTACGTGGCATTCTCTGATTGAAAGACAAACCACTAGCTGTTTCCACGTTCTACTGTAGAGGCCGTTCCACTATCTGAAACTCGAGTACCTACAGTACCTACGACGTTAATCCATCCACATGTTTAGCATATAAATACCTGTTAGCTCAAATCTTTCTGTTACCTACGACGTTAATCCATCCTACGACGTTAATCCATCCACTATCTGAAACTCGAGTACCTAAAGTAAAGAAGCAACAGAAGACACTTCTAATCGGACAAGACCACAGAGCTTCTGTCATACTTGACAGAGCTTCTGTGGTAAAAAGAAGATCTACGCAAAAGATCTTAACAAGGACGGACATGCTTCTGACAATATCTACCATTCGAAGGTTCTAAAGATAAATCGTACAAAGGCGTGACCTGACAACTCCACGTGTCAAACTATGATAGGTTTCCGCCTAAACCTGAATACGGAGCATTTAATGAACGTTGAATCTGCAACAGTTCCAGAATAGTGTTTTGTACCTTGCAGCTACTATTCCTCAACAGTGTCTTTGTACCTTCAGTCCTTATTGTCCCCTTTAGAAGTAGTATAAATAGAAGGCTCATGTGAGCTCTTCGATTAAGCTTAATAACACGAAAATACACATATATCATTAAGCTTTGCACTTCTCACACACAACAGTAACTGCAGATTTCTTGTTAATCATTTGAAGTTCTTGATGTTCTTAATATATATCAAATACAATAATCTTGGAGATACTCATCTGTTCTTACATACTGTTTATTTGATATTGTGTGTTCTTCTACCTTACTTTATCTTTCAGCTCTTAAATACGCTTCCGCACCATATCTAAATTTGAACAAACTGAAAGTTAAGATAATTGTTTAAGCAAAACAGGAACCAACAATTGGTATCAGAGCAAACCTTGATTTTTAATATCAAGGGATCCACTCTAAACTATGATCTTTGGTAGAAACATGGATTTTTAACCTATTCTTCATATTAATCAAACAGTTTCTGGTTTTCTGCCATTTTCGATTCATTCTAACTTTGGTAAACTTATAGAACCTGTTATTCTGGTTAAAAACACCAATTTAGTGCTCAGCTTAAAAACTTCATACGAAGCATCCACTTCATACTCTGAAAAATTTGATGTTCAAACCCTTTTCTGGATAATTTTATCTCTCTTAAAATGACTAATACTAACAACTTCTTCTCTTCTGGTTCCTTAACCAAACCTCCCACTCTTCTTAGAGAAGAATACCCTCAATGGAAGATTCGAATGATTCACTTCTTTGAGGGTACTGACAAAGAATTGGTTTATTATATCCGTAATCCTCCTTTCGTTCCCATGATAATTGTACCTAGTGTTCCTGGCACAGACGACACACCAGAAATCCCAGAACACACGAAACCAAAGACCCAGGATAATTGGTCTGATCCTGATTGGGCTAAATACGAAGTTGCTCAGAAAAGTAAGAGAATTCTGATTATGGCCATTCCAAAATACCTTTTCCAGTCCATGGATGCATGTGATCTATGGAAAGAACTGGAAAAACAACTAGAAGGAGGAGCCAAAACCCAGAAGAACCGCAGAGCTCAATACATAAATGAATACTATGCCTTTAAAGCTCTGTCAACCGAATCTCTGCAAACTACGTATGATAGGTTCAACTCTCTAATAAACAAGTGCAATAAGTTCGGCATTCACATAACCTCTGAAGAAAACAACGTTATGTTCCTGAAGTCTCTGAATGAAGAATGGCTTCAGTTATCTATGTCTCTGCAAATAAATCAAGACTTAGATTCCTGGACCCTATCAGACCTCTATGGAACATTGGCAGCACAAGAGCCTCAGGTAGCACAAGCAAAAGCCCAGATCATTGCACCTCTTGCATTGGTTGGTAACACTACAGAGGCTAGAGAGAAACCAAAGAAAGAGAAAGCAATAGAGGAAAGAAAGGAGAAGAAGAAGAAAAACATGATGGTGGAAAGTGAAGAAGAAGAGGAAGTAGCAGGAGAAGAAGAAACGACTTTGGCCTCGATAGCTAAATCTTTATCTCTCTTGACTAGGGAATACAGCAGAGGATACCAGAAGAAATCTGGTAATGAACGATATGAAAGAGATAATCGAGAAAGAGAAGGATCAAACGACAGAAGTGGTGACCAACAGAGGTCAAGTGATAGAAATGACAGAGGAAATGACCGACAGAGGTCTGAAGACAAAGCTGACAACACTCCACAGATTCAAGAGTGTTACAAATGTGGTAAGACAGGCCACTACACAAATGAGTGTCGAACCGAAAGAAGTGGTGACCGACAGAGGTCAGACGACAGAGCTGGAAACTCCACACAGAACCAAGGATGCTACAACTGTGGAAAGCCAAGTCACTTTGCCAACGAATGCAGGAGCATGTCAAATCGCCCTCAGAGGGATGCAGCTTTCTACAAAAAGAAAGCTGAATACTATGCTCAGAAGTCACTAATGGTGAACAAAGAAATATGGGAGTCAGACACATCCTCTGACGAAGGCGAAACAAATAATGCTCTATTCTGTGGCATGGCATAAGTCAGCTCCGACTCCGACAGTGAGGTATCCACTTCTACCTCTAACTCTAATACTACAGAAGATGACTTGATTAAACTTAACATTGAATACACTGAAATGGAAAAGACATGTGAATATATTCAGAAAAAGATCACCTTCTATGAGAGAGAAGCTAGACTTCTCACTCAAGAAAAAGCTAAAATCTTTAAAGAAAAAGAAGAAATTGAAATGGACTGGAACAAAAAGTTAAATCCTTTAAAAGAAAAGATTTCTGAACTTAATTCTTCCTTGAAAACAAAGTCTAAAGAACTAATGGACGTTTAGTGCGACAGAATGAACATCCTAGCTCTTAAAAATTATTTTCAAAAGGAAAGAGAAGTCCTCTGTCAAGATTTACTTAGAAGAGATCTTCAAATTAAAAAAATTCAAGACGCTCAGAAGGTGTACGAAAAAATAAACACACAAATAGGGAGACGGGGAATTGGCTTCTGTGATATAGATCCTTATACCGGAACCAAAAGAAACAAGTCTCTGTCCTCTCTATTTCACATAGGAGATACAAGAAAACCTGGATTTCCAAATATTCTCTCTGTAAGTAAAAGGCAAAAAGTCTCTGGAGAACCTCACAAGAGGAAACCTCTGAAGATAACAAATGTGTGGTTTGAAAACACAGATTTGTCACCTTCAATCTCTGTCAAAAGAGAATCCAAACCTAAGAGGTATATGAAAACTCAAAATCAGATAGGAATCTTCAAGTTTGGTGACCCCGAGACTCAAACTCAAGTTGCATTTGTCTGTATGATCAATTCTGAAAAGAAATTATCTGCAGAGGCACCTGAGTTCAAACCAAAACTTACAGAAGAAAAACTTGATATCTCTAAAGAAAACCTCTGTACATCTTCCAGCAACCAAGATCTCTCTGAAAAAAACTTAACAGATACCTCTGTTAACTTAGAAGATAGTTCCTTAGAAGAGGAAGAAAGTGAGTATGACACATGTTCTGAAAACCCAGCCTCTGTCGAAAGAGAACCAAGTGACTCAACCTCTGTATATGAGGACGATTCATCCTCTGACGAATCAGAGACTGACTCTAAGTCAGAGATCGGACCTAGTAACACAGAGGTTTTTAAACAAACCTATAAAGTTTTTAACAGAACTATTCCTCCCAAGGAAAAAATCACTGGAATTCCTATCTGTCCAGACTTTTTGGATATGTGCATACAAGCCAAAACCTCTCTTGAGCTTGAAAGTTTCAAACAACCGAAGTTAATGTCCACTCAAATTCCAACGAATTTAAAGATTTTAAAACCCTTAAAACCTGTTAAAGAAAAACTAACATGGTAACAGAAGGATAAATGGACTAAAATTAACAAATCTTTTTCTTCTGTGACTGTTAAATCTACAGAAGTTCACCACAGAAAGGGAACACAGAAGGCCGCTCTCAACAAAGGATTTTGCAAACAACGATCTAGCCTACATAAACCTTCTTGTAATAGGAAGTCTAATGTTAGGATAAATTGTAATGCCTCGGTGCCCCCATTTAACGTATTTAATGAAAAGTTCAAGCAAATATCTTCGCATATTCAATACTGTCATTGCTTTGATCTTATGTTTAAATTAAACCAACACTTCAAAAGTCCACACTGTCATCTTACTGTACCCAAAGAAAATGATAAATCCAAGGGTAAGAAGAAACAAAATATTTATTCAACAGAAGCTAAAACAAAGACCAAGAATGCTAAGGCAAACTTGAAGACCCTTGACAAAACTGGACCCATGTGGATATGGGTACCTAAAACTCTCTAATTGTCTTGCAGAAGCAGTATGTGCCAATCTGGTATCTAGACTCCAGATGCTCGAGGCACATGACTGGCGACAGAGGTCTTCTATCCACATACAAAGAAAAGAACGATGGTGGATCTGTGACCTTTGGAGACAATAAAAAGGGATACATCAAAGGCTACGTAGTCATAAAGAAGGAAAATATAACCGTATGCAAAGTTGAATATGTTGATGGCCTTAAACACAATCTTCTCAGTGTTAGTCAACTCTGCGATACGGGATTCGACGTAATGTTCAAAAGAACCTTTTGCTCTCTACAGAGCGAGGACACAGGGCTTGAACTTCTGCGACCCGAAAGAAGAGGAGATCTATATCTCATGAACTTCAATGCAAAGAACAAGAAAGACAAAAACTGCCTTGTTGCATGCAAAAGCGAAGAAGCCTGGTTATGGCACAACCGGTTCTGCCATTTAAACTTTCATACTCTTGATAAACTTGTAAAACTTGATCTAGTCAAAGGTCTGCCAAATGTTAAGTTTAATAAAGATCACTTGTGCTCTGTCTGCGAAATGGGAAAACTCAAAAGAGCTTCCCATAAAGGCAAAACTGATATATCTTGCACTAGGCCTCTGTACATGCTTCATGTCGACCTCTGCGGTCCAATCGCTACACAGAGCTTAGGTGGCAAGAAATATATACTTGTTTTGATCGACGAATACTCAAGATTTACATGGGTTGAATTTGTCAGAAAGAAAATCATATGTTCCAAACATTCTAATAAATTTAATGAAAAGAATCCAGGTTCTGTATGAGTGCATGATTCCGAAACTGAGAAGCGACAATGGCACAGAATTCAAAAACTCTGTCATTGAAGCCTATCTTACAGAAGAAGGAATTTCACAGAACTTCTCTGCTGCACGCACCCCACAACAGAATGGCGTGGTCGAACGAAAGAATCGCACGCTTGTGGAAGCTGCCAGAACTATGCTAACCGCATGTGGATTACCAATGACATATTGGGCAGAAGCAGTATCAACCGCTTGCTATACCCAAAATCGATCAACCATCGTAAAGAGACACATCAAAACACCATATCATTTTATCAACAAAAGACGACCAAACATCAAATTCTTCCATGTATTTGGATGCAAATGCTTCGTCTTAAATGATAGAGAAGCAAGAGGAAAGTTTGAAGTAAAGGCAGATGAAGGCAAGTTCATAGGATACTCTGCAACTTCCAAGGCCTACAGAGTTTATCTTCTGTGGACTCGAACTATCGTAGAAAGCATAAATGTTTCTTTTGACGACACCTTCCAGAAGACTTATGAACAAATCAGTTCAGAACTCGGTCTAAAAGGGGAATCCTCTGTCATCTAAAAAACAAGAGAAGAAGACTTAAATCTTCTATTTCAAGAGATGTTCCATGACGACATTGATCCCTCTGCTGGAGCCAACAGAGCCTCTGGAGAACCATCTTCTGTCAGCCAGAACGCAATAGGTATCTCTCTAACTGGTCTCTTAAATAATTCATCTTTCTCTGTTATTCATACAGATGCAAATGTCGAGGGGGAGCCAACTGAAGATGATACAACAAGGAAAACAACCCCAGAAGCTACTAAAGAACCAACTCCAGAAACCACAGAGGAACCAATAACAGAGGAACAAGAAGACTCAGTCTATACTTCCTCAGAGGAACAAACACTGCCACTCATTCCAATCATTCCACAATCTGTAGGATCAAGCACGAAAGCAAAATCTACAACAGAGGCTATACCATAACAACAAATAGAAAACTATGAAGATCAACTTGATAAAATCGATGACCATCTTCCAAGAACAACAAAGTGGACAAAGAGCCATCCTCCAAGTCTTATAACGGGCGAACCTTCTGAAAAGGTAAAAACAAGATCTGCCACTGCTAACTTTTGTTTCTTTACAAACTTTATTAGTATGATCGACCCAAAAAGGATCTCTGAAGCCCTTGACGACCCAAACTGGGTAGATGCTATGCAAGAAGAGCTTCTACAGTTTGAATGAAACAAAGTCTGGACTTTAGTTCCTCTGCCACGAGGAAAACAAGCCATAGGAACTAAATGGGTCTTCAGAAATAAGAAAGATAAAGATGGAATGGTCATAAGAAACAAAGCAAGATTGGTGGCCAAGGGATATCGCCAAGAAGGAGGCATAGATTACGATGAAACGTTTGCCCCTGTCGCACGGCTCGAAGCCATAAGAATCTTTTTAGCCTTCGCAGCCCACATAGGTTTTAAATTATTTCAAATGGACGTAAAATCCGCTTTTCTAAATGGAGAAATCCAAGAAGAAGTATACGTCCAACAGCCACAAGGGTTTGAAAGCTCTAAGTACCCAAAATACGTGTACTACCTCGACAAAGCTCTGTATGGACTGAAACAGGCTCCAAGAGCATGGTACGAAAGGCTTTCTACCTTTCTTCTTGATAATGGTTACGACAGAGGTACGACGGATACAACTTTGTTTTATAAACGAAAAAGTGATGAAATTATGCTTGTACAAATATATGTGGACGACATAATTTTTGGGTCTACAAATACCGAAGAGTGCAAAAAGTTTGTAAAACTCATGCAGAGTGAGTTTGAAATGAGTATGATGGGAGAATTAACCTTCTTCCTCGGACTCTAAGTAAAACAATCATCAGAGGGAATTTTCATAAATCAAGCTAAATATGTCTCTGACATACTTTCAAAATACAGTCTATCTGATGCCTCTGTAATGAGAACTCCAATGGCCACAGGAAATAAGTTAGACTCAGATCCAAATGGCATACCTATAGAGTGCACGCTCTATAGAGGAATGATTGGGTCTCTGTTATACTTAACTGCAAGTAGACCTGACATAATGCATGCCACATGTCTCTGTGCAAGATATCAAACTAACCCGAAGGAATCCCTTTATAATGCTGTAAAGAGGAGATTAGAGTGCACAAAGACGGAGAGACTCTAGACAAGTCTCCGAGTCAACAGAAGGATAATCTAGTACCCACCTCTGGAGTGGATCTAGACAATGTCAATTTCAGAACTTATGTAGAGTCTGAAAACCTAGATGCTTCTGCTCGAGGATCAGTAGGAAATCCTTCCGCCCCCAACATCAAAACAAGGGCGAAAGAAGGTGTCTTAGGAACAGAGACTCACTCTGGGGACGAATGTGTTCCCCCAGAGGTTACAACTAGTTCACATGTATCAATGGATGAGTTTCAAACCCTTGTCTCCTCTGTGAACAATACATTGAAGGAGTTGCAAAGCTCTTTCAAATCTTTTGCAGAAACATCATCTAGGGAAATTCTTGATCTGAATACCAAAATGGACAACCTGTCCACAGAGGTACAAAATGCCGTAGCTCAGATGAAGTCCTCTGCAACAAACACTACAACCTATGCAGCTGCTGAATTCGGAAAAGCTGCCACCATTGCCTTCAAGGAGTCTGTCAAGCACTTTCTTCAACAACTAAAAGAGCAATCCTCAAAATCTAAGGCTCTTACACCCGAAGACCTGAAGAAAGCCTTAGACGAAGTTCAAGAACAAACAACCAAAAATACTCAGGCGATGAAGCCTTCAGACTACATGACCAGAGCTCAAGTGACAGAACTCGGCCAAGGAATACTTGATCAGATGACCGAATTCATCAAAGCTTTCACCGTTGCCAACACACACTATGTCAAAGAGTTTCAAGTAAGCGTCGGCAAAATGCGCTTCAACACAGAAGCAGAGGTTGAAATACTGCTCGGCCTCTGTGATGACTTATGCGCAAAGATGATTGCTGCAGGGGTTGTTCCACCAAAGAAACCAGATACATCATGCAGGGCAGAGGGTACAACAGAAAAGGGTCAGGATGACTCTGATGATGATTCTGACGATTCATTACATCATCCTGAGGGGGAGAATCAAGGGGAGAAACAAAGGAAAGTAGCTAAAAGTAGAGGTCTACCAGAACCACCAGTATCCGCAGAACCCCTCTCCCAAGTTCCCCCAACTCAAACCCAAGAAACTCCAAAACAAAAATCCACAGATGTCACACCCCGCTAAAGCGGAAATACGAGATGTTTCAATGTTTCAATGCGTAAGGTAGAAGACAACACGCAATCATCACATTACAAAAGTTTACAAAAGTACATCATGTTTTCCAAAATACAAATTGTCCAAAATGGAAAATGACATGATAAGGAAAACATTGGATGTCGCTACTTGTGGTGTCGTCTAAGATTCATCCTTACTTGGTATTTCCTGAAAAGCATGTAAGGAGAGGGTGAACTATTGAATAGTTGGTGAGTTCACAGGTTTTCGGTATGCATAAAAATTTTCATGCAAGTTTGTAAATCCGCAAAGTGGATTGAGTATTCGGTTGTAATAGTAAAGCATTTTGTAAATCCGCACAGTGGATTTAGTATTCGTTTGTCAACATGCGCAAGGTATATTATCGTATGCAATTACATGTTAAAGTAATGAGCCCACTACCCAAACCTAATTACGGAATGCCCCAAACTGCATGTTCCATCGCCAACATGCTTACGGAATTACGGAATTACGGAATTATAGAAGATAGTAATTATGCACTCGCGAGGTGAGTGGGTGTCAACCAAATAACGTTATCCATAATACTAACGGCTCGAAACGTGAGTTAATGGGTAATGTAGAGTAACCGGAGACTTAATAGAAAAACTCAAAATCAACTAACATAAGCATACATACCATAGCGCGTAAGTAAACAGAGCTATATTCAGTACTTTGAGTAAACAATACAATCGGTGCGTAATAAAATCGTAACATGCTTTTCACCCCAAAATGTACAAAATACTAAAAGGGGTTGTGAAAACTCACAGTAGTATGCGAAGATGTTCTCAAGAGGTTCGCAATGAAATCCGTAAACGATCCTACTTCGATCCTACGAACGTAAGGATACTAGTAAGATTCTACGAACGTAAGGATACTAGTAAGATTCTATGTTTGTACCTTAGTCCTACTTCGATTCTACATATTTTAGTTATACTAGTAAAATGCCTTTGTGTTTATGTTTATAAGTTATAAGGGATTAACCGAAGTTGGTAATCCATATATAATACAATACATATGTTAGATTTAAGTTACCGCAATTTCGTCATAACGTGTGACGAAAAGGGTCTAAGGTTAGAGATTAAATATAGTATATATGTATTCCACAATTTCATCACAAGAATGATGAAACGGGTTCAAATTATAAAGTTAGAATATATAAAATGCGTATTCATATATATATATATATATATATATATATATCCACAATTTCATCATAAGGATGATGAAACGGTTTCAAGAGTTAGCTGTTAGCTATAGTAAAATGCATAATCATATAGTATATATACATATTCCACAATTTCATCACAAGAATGATGAAACGGGTTCAAGAGTTAGCTTATAGCTATAATAGAATATAGTCAGTTGTTGTCCAGAATATGTAGTCACTCTCTGTTCGTTTTTGGATAACTTCCAGGGACATTTAGGTCATGATATTTTATGACCAGTTTGATAAATGTGTTACAAAACGTTTGACATAAGTTTCATGATTTTTAGAGGTGTTTAAGTATCCGAAATAATTCTTGACGTAAAACACTATAGAAAACTTTGATGTTTGCGCACTGTTTTTGTGAAAAATGTTTGAAGGTCGAAATCGTAATATTTTTCAATGATTATAGTTGGGTTTGAACCCCAACTCATAAAAATAAATTCTAGAAAAAGAATCACCTCAGTTGGAGTATTTTTGAGTTAGATATGGCTTTTCAAAGAGAGAAGAAAAATATGGCAGCATGCTGTCAAAACAAGACTTTATGCATGTGCACTTCTTTTTGTCTTTTTGCCAATATTCCTTTCTTTTTGCATTCAATCCGATTTGACACATACCCATACATATATTTTCAGTTTAAAAACATATTTCTAAACCATTTAAAATACATGCAATCTATTAAAAAAACCCCTTTTTGTAAATACTTGAATATGGGTATTTTTGAAGGTTCTTGGGTGTTTATGTCAAGAACACCTTCATGCAACTTAAAATAGTGAATTTTTAGCTCATGCATGTTAGTCAAAACATGTTTTTAGTGGATTTAAAGAGTAGTTCATAAAAGTTTTGAACTCAAAGTTTAGATCTTTTTAAGAAGGTTACATGCATGCTATATAAAACTCTTCTTTGTTCTTAATATGGGTTTGATTATGGATTCATCACCTTTTTAATAACATATAAGATGTTATGGTGATGAATCTACAAACATTAAGATGTTCAAAGAAGTATTTAAATAAAACAAGTGTAAAACTAAGACTAGTAGAAGAAAACTTCAAAGAAAAAGGAAGAAGATTAGAAAGAAAGTAGATGTATGTTTTGTACTTATGAATGAAGTATAGCTTGATGTTCTTGAGGACTTGAGTCTTGTGTTCTTAGGGCTGAACCTTGAAAGATTTGATGGTGTTATTGGGAAGAAAGAAAGAGAAACAAAGAGAGGAATTTGTGTGAGAAGAGAGAGAGAGAGAGAGAGATGGTAATGAGAAAATAGCAAAATTTGGAAGAGTGAGGGGGTTTACATGGGGGGGGGGCGGTTTTGGAGAGGGAGAGAGAGTGAGATGGAGTGTGGTTTTGCACTTGCATCATTATGTCTTTTATTTTCTTTTTAAATTATTTTTATTTTTATTAATTGATTGAATTATTTAAGACAAAAATTTTAGTTAGTTATAATATTACTAGTTAATTTCACTAGAATTATTTTAGTAAGGTTTTATATATATATATATATACATATGTATTTAAGATATTTTTGGTTGGCATTTTATGAGATATATGGATAATTCCCTAATTTGAGGGGTTTTAGGCAAAAATTCTCAATTTTTCCTACTGTACCGGGTTGACTGCTAAAATTGGACAGTGTGACATATAGTATCAGTATCTGATATGTTTAGTGCAGTTCTAACCTGAACGCGAATTTGACGGTTGTCACAGTCTCCCCAGGTTAAAAGACTTTCGTCCCGAAATTCAAGAACTTTCGTCTGTAACCGGTTGTTTAGCAAATAAGTGAGGATACTTATGTTTCATGTAGTCCTCCCGTTCCCATGTGTACTCAGGTCCTCGTCTTGTGTTCCAGTGGACTTTCACCAATGGAATCTTACTTTGCTTAAGACGCTTGACCTCTCGGTCAAGTATTTCAATTGGTTTTTCTATGATGTGCAACTTACCGTTGATTTTGACTTCTTTCAGAGGCACGGTTATCTTCTCGTTGGCTGGACATTTCTTCAAGTTTGACACAAGAAACGTGTCGTGGATAGCACTTAGTTCTGTTGGAAACTCCAGTCTGTATGCTACTGGTCCAATTCTTTCGGTGATTTTAAATGGTCCAACATATCGAGGGTTCAACTTTCCTCGTTTTCCAAATCGGACGGTTCCCTTCCAAGGGGATACTTTTAGAAAAACACTATCTCCAATCTGAAACTCTAACGGTTTCCTACGATTGTCCGCATAGCTCTTTTGACGATCTTGAGCTGCTTTATGTCTATCCCTGATGATTGCAATTTTGTCGGTGGTTTCTTGTACAATGTCTGGACTAGACAACTGTCTATCTCCAATATCCAGCCAAGAAAGAGGTGATCCACATTTGCATCCATACAGTGCTTCATATAGCGCATACTGGTGTGATAGCTATTGTTGTAGGAAAACTCGACTAACGGTAAATGGTTATCCCAACTTCCTCTGAAATCTATTACACATGCTCGAAGCATGTCTTCCAATGTTTGAATAGTTCGTTCAATCTGCCCATCCGTTTGAGGATGATAGGTTGTGCTTAAATTCAATTGCGTGCCTAATGCCCTTTGAAGTGACTGCCAAAACCGAGATGTGAAACGGCTATCTCTATCTGATATGATGGAAATCGGGACTCCATGTCGCGTAACAATTTCCTTGATGTATATCTGAGCCAGCTTTTCCATCTTATAATCTTCTCGAATCGGTAAGAAATGTGCAGATTTCGTGAATCGGTATACTATAACCCAAATCGAGCCGTGCCCTTTGGCAGTTCTCAGCAGTTTGGTTATGAAATCCATGGTTATTTGTTCCCATTTCTACTGGGGAATCTCTGGTTGTTGTAGCAAACCAGAAGGTTTCTGATATACAACCTTGACCTTTGAGCAAGTTACACATTTTCCTACGTGTAGGGCAATATCCTCCTTCATTCCTGGCCACCAATAATATTCCCTTAAATCCTTATACATCTTATCCGCACCAGGATGAATTGAATATCGTGACTTGTGGGCTTCATTCATGATTGTCTCCCGTACTTTGCTAGCTTTTGGAATCCAAACATTGTCCTTGAAGTAACGCACTCCATCAATCTTAGTTTCAAGTCTACTTTCTATACTGTGAAGGGTTTCGTCCTTCAAGTTTTCCGTTTTCATTGCTTCGATCTGAGCTTCAAGAATTCGAGTCTTTAAACTTGTTTGTACAAGCGCCCCCATTGCTCGTACACGTGAAGGTTTTGTCATTTCCTTCCTACTCAGGGCATCAGCCACTACATTGGCCTTACCTGGATGATAACGAATATCACAATCGTAATCACTGAGTAACTCTACCCACCTTCTTTGTCTCATGTTGAGCATTTTCTGGTCTAGGATATGCTGGAGACTCTTATGATCGGTAAAGATGGTGCATTTAGTGCCATACAACTAATGTCTCCAAATCTTTAAAGCGAAGACCACTGCTCGGAGCTCCAAGTCGTGTGTGGTATAGTTTTTCTCATGAACCTTTCATTGTCGCGAGGCGTATGCTATCACTTTGACCCTTTGCATTAATACACAACCTAAACCTTGATGCGACGCGTCACAATACACCATAAAATTATCTGTTCCTTCCGGTAACACTAGAATTGGTGCACTGCACAACTTTTTCTTCACCAGCTGGAACACCTCCTCTTGCGGTTCTCCCCAAATGAATTTCCTATCCTTTTGGGTCAGTGTTGTGAGGGGTTTAGAAGTTCTCGATAAATAGCCTATAATAACCGCCAAACCCAAAAATTGACGAATTTCTATTAGGTTTTTTGGAGCTTCCCACTTCCTAACGGCTTCCACTTTAGTCGGGTCCACCTGAATTCCTTTCTCTCCAATCACGTGACCAAGAAAGTGCACTTCTCGAATCCAAAATTCGCACTTTGAGAATTTGGCGTACAATTTCTGCTCCTTGAGAAGTTCTAGAATTACTCTTAAGTGTCGCTCGTTATCATCCTTATTTGTCTAAATGGGGGAAGTCCAGGCAAATCGTCGGGGAACACCTCCAGGTGATCCTTCACCACAGGAATGTCTTGGATTCGCCTTTCCTCGTACTTCTTCTCAACTATGAGTGCCAAAAATGCAACGCACTTCTTTCTCAAATACCTATGTACTTTCACACTTGCTACTATCTCTAGGCTTCTTCCGACTTTGTTTCCTTGTATGACTAGGGTTTCTCCATCTTGTAAAGGTACTCTAATCGTCTTATCAAAACAACCGATCTCCGCTCGATTCTTGGATAACCAATCCATGCCTATTACTACGTCAAAACTCCCCAATTCAATAGCAATAAGATCAATGCTAAACAATTTATCGGCTAGATTCAAGGTACAATCTAGAATTACATCCTTAGCCTCAAATTTATGAACATTAGCAACCTCAACAATATAAGCATCCGACATTCTCCTAGATTCCAAGTTAATTAGTGGCCTAAATTCCAATGAAACAAAACTTCTATCCGTTGTAGTGTCAAATAATACTGATGCAAAGTGGTTGTTTATTAGAAACGTACCTGTCACTACATTAGGGTCGCAACGTGCTTCGTCGGCTCCAATGACAAATGCCCGATCTCGAGCTTGACCTCCTTGGTTTCCTTGATTGGCTTGCCTAGCATGATTCTCACTGTTGCTATTGCTTGGCCTTTTAATCAATCTCGGGCACTTACTCCGGAAGTGATCCTGACTTCCGCACTCGAAACATACCCTTCTCCCATTAATGAGACACCTTTCCATCCAACAGTACTTGGTGTAATGACCCGCTCGCTTATAATTGCTACAAACAGGGCAAGCTCCCTCATGATGATAGTTGCACTTGTTGCACTTTGGGAGTGGACCATTGTATTGTCCGGGGTCCTGAGTCTTCAATCCAAAGTTTCTCGCCACTATCTTATCCTTTCTTGCCCTACTAAAGACTTTCCTTCCTGACTGATACTCTGGCTTCCTCTTATTGTTGGCAGTTCCTGATGTTAGAGTTCCTGCTCTAACTGCATCATTTGTTAAAGTAGTTGCCAAGGCCACAACAGCTTGGATGGTGGTCAGATTTGCCGAGGTGACCATTCCTCGGATCTCCAATGCTAATCCACATAAGTATCGGTCGATTCTCTTGCTCTCGGGAGTGACCATGTGAGGTACCAGTTTTGCAAGTTCGTGAAAACAAGTTGTGTATCGGTCTATGTCAGCTCCGACCCTGGCATGATTCCAGAATTCAGCTTCTAGCTTCTGAATTTCACTCGTAGGGCAGTACTCCTCAATTAGCAACTTTTTGAACTCCTCCCATGTGAGTCTGTATGCATCTCCCCTTCCACGGGTTTGAACCTGAATGTTCCACCATGTCAGTGCCCTGCCTTGGAGTTGACAAGCCGCTTACTCCACCTTACGGTCTTCCGAGCACTTGCTAATATGGAGTACCGACTCCATGCTATCGATCCAAGATAGCAATCCTACATCACCTTCCTTTCCGTAGAATTCCTTGGGCTTACAGAACATGAAGGACTTGTAGTTTCATCCGGTACTGCTATTGCCCGGGTTTCCTCCACTACCTCCTTCATTCCCGCGGTTAGTATTGATTCCGGCGGTTACTTGTGTGACTATGTTGGGTATTGCTTCTTGTATGCGTTGAGCTATGATCTGTGCGATGTCGGGTGTTGGGTTTTCAGGATTCTCTCCCGTGTGGCGTGTAGATCTTCTTGGAGGCATGATTCTAAAACACATTTGCAAAAATTGTTTTGGTTAACAATTTTTACAAATTCTTGAACTGATAGTTTCCAAAAGTTTATGCTACTACTTGAAATTTTGAATCATTAAGGTTAAGTATAAGTCAAACAACTCGAATACTTAACATGCGTGAATCGAAAATGACAAGTAAATAAAATGTTTTCAAAAGTTCCTCCCACATGCTACAATCCATCCGTCCAACGTTGCATTAGTACCATCCCGAGTGTGCACCAAACAGAATCCCAAGCACCAACTGCAACAATACAACACCCGCAACTACATACGCCAACTCCGCCCTCATTGCCACCCTTCTAGCCATTCTTGGACCTTCTAAAGCTTGACTCGACATGTGGGTCAATTGATGTGTTAGCTCTACCAGCTCTGTCAAGACATGGCTTTGGTGAGTCATCCACATCTGACAATTGTGTAGCTCGGTCGTCATCACCCTTATGTGCTGATCTCGTGCCCAAGCCCTACCGGACACTTGTCCGATTGGCACACCGGTGACCACTCATGGCGGCTCCGGCGCTTTCGGACGCTCCGGCCTAAACGTTACTCGTCTAGGAATTGGGATGCTATTCCTTGCCGTTTGTCTTATACGTGGCCCTCCAAGGCTTGGTTGAACAGTTATGGGAGTTGGTCGAGGTAGTACCAAGGTCGGTGGCACTCTTGGTTCATCGTAGGGGTCTCGTTCACTTGACACTTCTTGTTCCGACTCCGTGCTACTAGATTCTTCATCTTCCCGGATGTCGGGTGGGTTGACTTGAGGTTGACCAGTGACGTGATCCGACACATAGGTCGAGTAAGAATTGGGAGTGTAGGATGGTGATGATGATGACATAGTGAATACTGAAGCAAAAGTGTACTTAGTTACTAATCACATAAGTGGTATGTCTATCCTATGCAATGTCTACGCACTAAGCATGCTTCTAGAGAGTGCAAGTAAAAAAATCGACATACTCCTACTATAACCATTTCTAGTCTCGCATTAACCTTGCTTAATCGAACATAGGTGATCAGACTATGTTTAATTAAAGTCTGTTAATACCATTCTAGACTTAGTTATACTAGTAGTAGGTTTAGTTATTTTCATGTCAGTTTTGGACTTTCGGTTATAGTTGGGTTTTTCCAATGAAAGACCGGTATTCTCTAAAACCTTCGGCTCTGATACCACTTCTGTCACACCCCGCTAAAGCGGAAACACGGGATGTCACAGTTCAATGTGTCAATGCGTAAGGTAGAAGACAGCACACAATCATCACATTACAAAAGTTTACAAAAGTACATCATGTTTTCCAAAGTACAAATTGTCCAAAACGGAAAATGACATGATAAGGAAAAACATTGGATGCCGCTACTTGTGGTGTCGTCTAAGATTCATCCTCACTTGGTATTTCCTGAAAAGCATGTAAGGAGAGGGTCAACTATTGAATAGTTGGTGAGTTCACAGGTTTTCGGTATGCATAAAAATTTTCATGCAAGTTTGTAAATCCGCAAAGTGGATTGAGTATTCGGTTGTAATAGTAAAGCATTTTGTAAATCCGCACAATGGATTTAGTATTCGGTTGTCAACATGCGCAAGGTATAGTATCGTATGCAATTACATGTTAAAGTAATGAGCCCACTACCCAAACCTAATTACGGAATGCCCCAAACTGCATGTTCCATCGCCAACATGCTTACGGAATTACGGAATTACGGAAGATAGTAATTATGCACTCGCGAGGTGAGAGGGTGTCAACCAAAAAACGTTATCCATAATACTAACGGCTCGAAACGTGAGATAATGGGTAATGTAGAGTAACCGGGGACTTAATAGCAAAACTCAAAATCAACTAACATAAGCATACATACCATAGCGCGTAAGTATACGGAGCAATATTCAGTATTTTGAGTAAACAGTACAATCGGTGCGTAATAAAATCGTAACATGCTTTTCACCCCAAAATGTACAAAATAGTAAAAGGGGCTGTGAAAACTCACAGTAGTATGCGAAGATGTTCTCAAGAGGTTCGCAATGAAATCCGTAAACGATCCTACTTCGATCCTACGAACGTAAGGATACTAGTAAGATTCTATGTTTGTAAACCTTAGTCCTTTGTATCGTTTAGTTATCCAAATCATCATAAAATGCCTTTGTTGTGTTTATGTTTATAAGTTATAAGGGATTAACCGAAGTTGGTAATCCAAATATAATACAATACATATGTTAGATTTAAGTTACCGCAATTTCGTCATAACGTGTGACGAAAAGGGTCTAAGGTTAGAGATTAAATATAGTATATATGTATTCCACAATTTCATCACAAGAATGATGAAACGGGTTCAAAATGTAAAGTTAGAATATATAAAATGCGTATGCATAATATATATATATATATATTCCACAATTTCATCATAAGGATGATGAAACGGGTTCAAGAGTTATCTTTTAGCTATAGTAAAATGCATAATCATATAGTATATATACATATTTCACAATTTCATCACAAGAATGATGAAACGGGTTCAAGAGTTATGTTATAGCTATAATAGAATATAGTCAGTTGCTGTCCAGAATATGTAGTCACTTTCGGTTCGTTTTTGGATAACTTCCAGGGACATTTAGGTCATGATATTTTATGACCAGTTTGTTAAATGTGTTACAAAACTTTTGACATAAGATTCATGATTTTTAGAGGTGTTTAAGTATCCGAAATAATTCTTGACGTAAAACACTACAGAAATCTTTGCTGTTTGCGCACTGTTTTTGTGAAAAATGTTTGAAGGTCGAAATCTTAATATTTTTCAATGATTCCAGTTGGGTTTCAACCCTAACTCATAAAAATAAATTCTAGAAAAAGAATCACCTCAGTTGGAGTATTTTTTAGTTAGATATGGCTTTTCAAAGAGAGAAGAAAAATGTAGCCGCATGCTGTCAAAACAAGACTTTATGCATGTGCATTTCTTTTTGTCTTTTTGCCAATATTCCTTTCTTTTTGCATGCAATCCGATTTGACACATCCCCATACATATATTTTCAGTTTAAAAACATATTTCTAAACCATTTAAAATACATGCAATCTATTAAAAAAACTCATTTTTTAAATACTTGAATATGGGCATTTTTGAAGGTTCTTGGGTGTTTATGTCAAGAACACCTTCATGCAACTTAAAATAGTGAATTTTTAGCTCATGCATGTTAGTCAAAACATGTTTTTAGTGGATTTAAAGAGTAGTTCATAAATGTTTTGAACTCAAAGTTTAGATCTTTTTAAGAAGGTTACATGCATGCTATATAAAACTCTTCTTTGTTCGTAATATGGGTTTGATTATGGATTCATCACCTTTTTAATAACATATAAGATGTTATGGTGATGAATCTACAAACATTAAGATGTTCAAAGAAGTATTTAAATAAAACAAGTGTAAAACTAAGACTAGTAGAAGAAAACTTCAAAGAAAAAGGAAGAAGATTAGGAAGAAAGTAGATGTATGTTTTGTACTTATGAATGAAGTATACCTTGATGTTCTTGAGGACTTGAGTCTTGTGTTCTTAGGGCTGAACCTTGAAAGATTTGATGGTGTTCTAGGGAAGAAAGAAAAAGAAACAAAGAGAGGAATTTGTGTGAGAAAAGAGAGAGAGAGATGGTAATGAGAAAATAGCAAAATTTGAAAGAGTGAGGGGGTTTACATTGGGGGGGGGGGGGCAGTTTTGGAGAGGGAGAGAGAGTGAGATGGAGTGTGGTTTTACACTTGCATCATTATGTCTTTTATTGTCTTTTTAAATTATTTTTATTTTTTTTAATTGATTGAATTATTTAACACAATAATTTTAGTTAGTTATAATATTACTAGTTAATATCACTAGTATTATTTTAGTAAGGTTTATATATATATATATATATGTATGTATTTAAGATATTTTTGGTTGGCATTTTATGAGATATATGGATAATTCCCTAATTTGAGGGGTTTTAGGCAAGAATTCTCAATTTTCTTACTGCACCGGGTTGACTGCTAAAATTGGACAGTGTGACATATTGTATCAGTATCTGATATGTTTAGTGCAGTTCTAACCTGAACGCGAATTTGACGGTTGTCACAACAGAGGCAAAACCCACCTATGTGGAAATAATCTCTGAAGAAACCCCTGCTAAAACCCAAACACCTGAAACCCAAAGCAGAAACCAAACCACAGAGACAACAACCATCTCTGTGGAATCCATTCCTGAAGAAACCCAAATACCAGAAACAACCCATGTTCAAAAACAGAAGACCATAGAGGCAACACCCACCTCTGTGGAATCTCCTTCTGTATTTGGAAAAGATATCCAAATCCAAGAAGAAGTCCACCTTCTGACATCCTCCGAAGACGAACTACCTTCCCCAACACCCAAAACCAACCCAAAAACCAAAACCATTGCTCACAAAAGAAAATATCTGAGCAAAACACATGAAACCTCTCCAACAGAACCCAAACCCAAATCACCAATCAAGCCCTCTGAAACTCAAGTGTCAGAACCAACAGAGGCAATCCCCAAACCAACAGAAACATCAACAACAAAGCCCTCAAAGACTCAAGCGTCAAATCATACAGAGGCAACCCCATCTCAACAAGCAGAACAGCCGAAGGCAAAAGACAAGGGAAAAGGGATTATAACAGAAGAACCACAGAAGAAAAAGCCCAAGCATCAACCATCAACAGAAAAACTGATGAAGAGCTCTTTCAATGCGTATAAGACACCAAAGCCTGAAGAAGAAGACTGGGCTTTCGGCACTAAACCTATGTCAAATATTCTTGTTCTAGATCCAAAGGCAAAACCTTCAGAAGATTGAGTGGCAGAAGTCAAGAATCAATTAGATGCTCTGCGAAGAACCTTACCTCAACCACCACCACCACAAATGGAAGAAGTGGTATACAGGTACTTATACAGCAGAATGGGCATAATGGATCAATCAGAACCAACCATTCAAGACCCTGACTTCCGTGATGACCTCGAAAATCTCTTCACCAGAACAAAACCCAAGCCTAAACACAAAGTCTTCTCAACATCCAAGATCATCAAAGTCCTATATTGTAAGTTCTCTAGAACCAGAACCTGGCCTAAACTCTCTTACAACATCTACAAGGTCAAAAGAGAGGACAGATCAGAGAACCAATTTGCAGATGCAGTTCTTAGGAATCTCAATCCTTATGATCTACCTGATCTTCTGGAATGGACGAAAGAGAACTTCACAACCGACGAAGTTCGCAGAGCCTACAGGGTAATTAGAAAGGCCATACGCGAAAAGCTTCTACTATACAGCATGGTAGATTTCCAATTGGCTCGAGATCTTGGAGTGAAAAGCTTAAACGTTCAACCACCAGACTACTGCCCTCCCTCTGCTACACCAAACTCAATCATCACAAATCCAAGGGTCGGGTTAGTATTTCTAGATCCTTCTGGTAAATCAAAGTTATTCGTAGAGATGGACTGTCAGAAGTACGCAACAAGTACTTTGACAGAGTTTAAAGCGATACTAGTGGAGCACAGAGGAACAAAGCTCATGAATCAAAGTCTTGCCGGCAGACTGATAGAGGTTATCGATGCAACAATCAACTTCCGAACTCTCAGCATCAGCTTCTATCACGAGCTTATACAAGAAGGACTCGACCGCAGAAGTTTCAATGACTTCAAGGATGCCAACGTCTGAGTCAGTCAAACAGATCCTCTGTAATATTTTCTTTTCAATACAATCATATGTAAATGCCTCTGGCATAATCAAATATGAAAAGAAAAGTATTCTTAGTATGTACTTAACCTAAAATCCATGTACTTTTCAATTTTTCATTTTTCACTACTTAGGGGGAGATTGTTAGCTCAAATCTTTCTGTTTATGAAAGTAGTGAAAAATAGGCCAAGTATAGAAGTGTTCGACAGAGGCTCTGCAGAGTTAACCAAGAAGACCAAAGTAAAGAAGCAACAGAAGACATAGCTTCTGTGGTAAAAAGAAGATCTACGCAAAAGATCTTAACAAGGACGGACATGCTCCTGACAATATCTACCATTCGAAGGTTCTAAAGATAAATCGTACAAAGGCGTGACCTGACAACTCCACGTGTCAAACTCTGATAGGTTTCCGCCTAAAGCTGAATACGGAGCATTTAATGAACGTTGTATCTGCAACATTTCCAGAATAGTGTTTTGTACCTTGCAGCTACAATTCCTCAACAATGTCTTTGTACCTTCAGTCCTTATTGTCCCCTTTAGAAGTAGTATAAATAGAAGGCTCATGTGAGCTCTTCTATTAAGCTTAATAACACAAAAATACACATATATCATTAAGCTTTGCACTTCTCACACACATCATTAACTGCTGATTTCTTGTTTAATTCTTTGAAGTTCTTGGTGTTCTTAATATATATCAAATACAGTAATCTTGGAGATACTCATCTGTTCTTACATACTGTTTATTTGATATTGTGTGTTCTTCTACCTTACTTTATCTTTCAGCTATTAAATACGCTTCCGCACCATATCTAAAATTGAACAAACTGAAAGTTAAGATCATTGTTTAAGCAAAACAGGAACCAACAATACCCACTCTTTCAACCCATTTCATTTCTTACGTTTTTCTGATCATTCTAAACCCTTCATCTTTCCCTCTCAAAGTTCAAAACCTTTGTGTTCCTCAGAAACCCTAACATGCAACTATGGCGGAACCTCAAAACCCTCAACATTCTGCTGAATCAAGCAGAATTGGCCCCGTTGATGAAATTGTTATCCAACCTTACGAGTTCGCAGATAACAACAATCGTTTTGACACAAACCCAACTCTTTATCTACCAACATATCACATTTTTGTTGAGTTTTTTAGAAACTCAGAAGTTTTTCGAGCCCTAACTGCTTACGACGACAATGTTCCTGAGCTCTACGTCTAACAATGGTGGACTACGTGCCAATATATTGAAGATCAAGATGGGATCGTTGGAAACGTCGATTCCAGAAATGGAGGCTCCGGTACAATCCAAATTCGTGCTAGCACTTTCAGAAGGATTTTTAGGATGAGGTCGAAAAGACAGCTTGGAATAGAAGCCTATGAGAAACCCCCAAATGTAGTTGTTCTTCTTGACTTTGTGACGTTCTTGGGATATAACAAAGACATAGATAGGATAAGAGCATTCAGAAGACAAAACCTACCCATGGTGTGGAACTTCATGTTCTCCACGTTGAACAGAACCCTAACTTGCAGGTCTGGTAGCCAAGATCAAACCAGCACAGAAATCCTACAAATAATGTATGGCCTGTTCTTCAACAGAAATTTTGATTATGCCAGCATTCTGTACAAAGATCTTCTTGCTGCTGTGAATACCAAGACAAATGCCCTAGCCAGAGGTGGAGAAGTTGGAGTCCACAAGTTTTTGAAATCGATCAGATTCCCACGTTTTATCAGTCTGGTGATAAGAAGAGCCTTCCAACGCTTGGAATTAACTCAGCAGGGTAATCCTACACCTGTTTGGGTTATGTCCAGATTTCTTCCCACTACTTCAGGTGAATACCCTTTCATCAGAAGAGTTCCAGGTACAATGCTTGCTCTAATTGACCCAGAACACATCTCTATCCAAAACTATCAGAGTGCTGCACAACCTCAAGAACCTGAGGTGAGAACCCCAGCATACTTAGGATCTGAGCCCTCATTGGAAAGTTTGAGTGAGGAAATAGCAGAAGAAGTTAACAGACCTGAGGCAAGAGCACCCGAAGTGGGGTCTTCCTCTGCAAGAGTGTTGGAGGAGGAAGTAGAGAACAGAGCATCCCTTATGGAGGCTGTTCAAGAGGGAGATAGAGAAATTACAGAGGAGATGGCACAAAGATCGCACTACTCTGGTAATGGTGAGAAAGAGGTACATGTGATAGAGAGTTCACCAGAGCGTTCTGTAGCCCTAGGAGCCGAGGGAAATGCGAGCTTAGAACAAGATGTTCCAAGGAACACACATGTGCGTATCCAAAGCCCAACTCCCAGTGTAAACGAACAATCTATTCCTGGTGATCAATCCTAGAGGAATATTGAAACAGGGGTGCACACCTCGAACCCCAACCAGCAAGAACCGCCAGAGGCAACTCTTCACGCCTCTGGTACGCACATACCTAGGGAATCTATCTTTGGTAAAGATGTTCCTTTGCCCCAGAACATCAATAAGTCACCTCCACACGATGATGCCTTTGTGGCTCATATAGAATTAACAGACAATAGACCAGAGATCTTTCAAATCTCGCGTAGCATCTGTCCGACTCAGGGACAATGGGAGACCATAGTAGAACAAGGGAAGACTTTGCTTGATCCAAATTCTTCTCATCACATCAGATTTCCTTCTTCAGAACCTGAGCTGGAAGAGGAAACTCGAGATCAGAACACCTGTAGATGTTTCCCCTGAAAAGGAGCATAAAGGATCGGGTGGAAGTCCTACAAGAGTCAACATTAACACAGCTCTTAACGTAGGCTCCTCTGAACTCGAGGTTCAATTAGATCCATGTGTTGGAACCAAGGTTACCCCCATTGACACTGTCACAAGAGCAGAGTTCAAAAGGTTATGTGATAGTATCAACACATCCTTGAATGAGTATAAACTTATCAATGAACAGAAGGAGGAGCTGATTCGCAAGGAGAATGCTTCTTGTTAGCTTTAATTAGCTCCTAATTAAATGAATGTTTTATAAAGATATTTTAATGTTTTAGATATTTTCTTATAGATATTTACTTAGATATTTTATATAGATATTTTAGATATTGTCTAGATTTTAGATATCTTAAATATCTAATGTGTAAGTGGCCCTATATAAGAGGTGTCCATAGTCTTATTTCAAGGAGTGAGAGATATGGAAAGCACACAAAAACACACATAGACTAGTTTCTTATGGGAGTCGTTTCATGTTTAGTGTGGTGTTCTTCAACATTTCTCCTCTCCATGTTTAATCATCAATGAATATGAGATAAGTTTCTTTATGATTGTTCTTCATGTATATCTTATCTCTATATTTAAATATGGACTTTATATTTCTTCTATTGTTGCTCAAAAATGGGATCAACAATTGGTATCAGAGCCGATTGAAGAAACTTTTCTTCAAAATCGATCATCTATGCAACAATGGAAGTTTTAGATGGTTTAGTTTCTGATATACTTCATGTGTGTGTTTTTTATTCTTTCTCATTCATTGGTTTTGTTTGATAAGCACTAAGTAGATGGTTGATCTATGATCTCATCCTTGTGTGTGCTTAAGTCCATAACAATTCTTTTTGCATTTTGGTAGTAAGGTTGTTGATCTTTGTTTGATCTGACCTTTATTTTTAAGATTGGACTATCTTTGATCCAGATTTTGTTTGTCTTCCGCTGCTCATAAACATTTATATATGGATAACAAAATCATTTGGGTCTTGAGAAAGTTGTTTGAGAAAGATTTGATGTTTTGTTACATGTTCAAAGTCTGATCTGAAACGTTTTTTTAAAACTTTGAGTTCTTCTAATTAGTTTTCTGACTTGATCAATTAGAGATCGAATTATTTGCACTCACGGTTTTAAAAATTATATGAAGATCGTCTTATCTTTTACATCAAATCAGATTTAATGACAAATTTGCGCTGCTGTATTAAACTGATCATAATTCACTCATAAAAACACCGATTGATGCGATTCAAATGGCCCTGGATTCAAAACACATTGATGAACAGCTTTCGTGTTTTGAGAATTCAGAGATTCGAAATTTATAAGGGTCATATGCATCGTTGAAGTAGACAACAGTGTGCTGATGGAAAGCTGATGGACAGATCTGCGCGACTGTGGTAAATCAACCATATCCTTGTCATACGAGATCGAAAAGAGGTGATTCAAGATGATCTGAACATATAACAAACTAATGAAAGTTGTTTGTGTTTTGAGTTTTCGGAAAATCCAGAGGTAAAATGGTCTAAATCAGTGTCAATATAAGTGTAACACTTCTGTTAAGCTTCTGCCGAGCGGCGACCAAACCTCTGCCGCACGCGATCAAACCTCTGCCGCACGTGACCAACCTCTGTGTTACTGTTCACCACAGAGCCTCTGTGAAACCCGTCAGAGCCTCTGTGGACTGAACCTCTGCGACCGAACCTCAGAGCCCATAGCGCAACGTCTTAGTTCTTGCTGTCAGCTTTGCGCACCTATCGTATTTTCAACAGAACTCCCTCCTCGAAGCTCCAAATTTGATGAGTCCAGATGCGTTGGATTCCTAAGACACAGATGAACAATTCTCATGTTTTAAGATTTGTCTGAATCGGTGTTCCTCTTGGTCAGAACCTCTACTAAAGTCAGTATACATCTGCTGGACAGAAAGTTGTGTTTCACAAAAATCATCATCAGAGCTCTGTAGGCACTACGAGCAACCTCTGCCGCACAACCTCTGCCAACCAACCTATGTGGTACTATTCACCACATAGCCTCTGTGAAATTCAACAGAGCCTCTATGGACTGAACCTCTGCGACTCAACCTCAGAGCCTGATTTTTGTTTACTTGCTGTCAGCTTTGCACCGTTTCAGAAAAACACGCATAACTTCGTACTCGGTGCTCCGATTCGCATGAGTCCAGTTGCGTTGAATTCCTAAGACACAGGTGAAACTTTTTTATGTTTTGATTTTGGTCTGAATCAGTGTGCTTAATGGTCAGAATCTGTGTCAAAGTCAATGGACTCTTGCTGCACCGAAAGCATCGCATTTCACTCATGCTCTTTCCGCTTTCAAGAACGGTGTTCTCTCAACGGTTCTTCATGGTGTCAAGCTACATTTGTCACATTTTAAATGTCACTCCATCCTCTGTTATTCACGTTTAAAGCTCGGTGGATGAGCCTACATTTGAGGGGGAGCACATGATGCTTTGAAGACTTGAAGAACGGAACATCAAAAGTTCTAAAGAAAGCAAATGGGAGACTATAAGATGATGCTTTCTTTATTAAACATTAGGGGGAGATTGTTAGCTTTAATTAGCTCCTAATTAAATGAATGTTTTATAAAGATATTTTAATGTTTTAGATATTTTCTTATAGATATTTACTTAGATATTTTATATAGATATTTTAGATATTGTCTAGATTTTAGATATCTTAAATATCTAATGTGTAAGTGGCCCTATATAAGAGGTGTCCATAGTCTTATTTCAAGGAGTGAGAGATATGGAAAGCACACAAAAACACACATAGACTAGTTTCTTATGAGAGTCGTTTCATGTTTAGTGTGGTGTTCTTCAACATTTCTCCTCTCCATGTTTAATCATCAATGAATATTATTCTATATTTAAATATGGACTTTATATTTATTCTATTGTTGCTCAAAAATGGGATCAACACTTCTCTTAAAGAAGAACTGCAAGAGGTCACTAATAAATATGCAGAAACTGAAAGACTCAGAACAGAAGCGGAAAGAGCCAGAGCAGAAGAAGCGGCAAAGATGACAACAGAACTAGCCGAACTGAAAAGAGTCAGAGCAGGAGAGTCGACAAAGATTTCGACAGAGCTTGCAGAGCTGAAGAGAGTTATGACAGAGAATCACACGGCATCGATGAACAAAACCTTGCCCATTCCTACACTTATTCTCTCAGACTCAAACGTCAAAACCTTGACATACCTCATCAATAACTCTGTTAAGGAATCCATCAAAGAAGCCACGACATCATCTGCTACTCCACTAAACATCTCCAGCCCAAACCCCAATGGCTTACCCATGATAGTTGGCCAGATGGGTGATTTCCGCATATCTGTTCTTAGCAAAATGATGACCATCTCATCAAAGTTTGTCATGAAGGCACAAGCAACAGAACGACATGTGCAGGCATCTCTTGACACTCACAAAGTTAACTTTGAGAGTCAAGTAGATGAGATCAGAACTGCTGCAACAGAGGTCGAAGATGCAATGAAAAAGGAAGTCATTAATTTCACAGATGCAATCTTGCAGACTGCCACACACAAACGACCTGCAAAAGGAGCACCAGAAGAAGAACCCTCGAGCAAAAGAGCCAAGCCACTTCAGTGTTTGTTGTTCCTCCATCACCCAAGGCCGCAATCAATTTTTCTGATGATGGTGACGACTTTAAATGATGCTCAAGAAGGTCATTCAGATAGTCAGATGGGTGAGTCCACAGAACAACAAAAGAGGGAGAAGGAGAGAGAGAAAGAAAAGGATAAACAAGCTGAGAAGGAAATTACAGAGGAGACGCAGAAGGGTAAAGGGAAAGGGAAAATGACAGAAGCAGAGATAGAAACAGAAGGAAATAAGGGGATAACAGAAGAAGAGACGCCAGAAATGACTATGGTGGTATTCGACTACATGTTCAAGGATCGAGTTATCAGAACACCAGAACCTTCAACTCAACAACCACTAGAGATCATCATATTAGACACCCCTCCTACATCACCAAGAACCGAACCAGAGAGAAAGACCAATTCTCTGCTGATGAACAAACAAACCAAACTCAAACCCAAGTTCAAACATAAACAGTCCAAGAGTCTGCTCAACACATTGATATTCTTATGGAAGTAACCCACGATGACCCAAACCCAATGGTACCAGAACATAACCCAGAACCATCTACCCAACACA
The DNA here is from genome assembly GCA_033807775.1 of Saussurea involucrata. Lineage (NCBI taxonomy): Eukaryota > Viridiplantae > Streptophyta > Magnoliopsida > Asterales > Asteraceae > Saussurea > Saussurea involucrata. The sequence goes on from CM066320.1 coordinate 70,550,108, forward strand.
CCGATAAACCGGCCTTAGAAGAAGTTTTTGGTTTTCTCTATACTGACAGAGATATAATTCCAATCAATGCCGTACCCATTAACCCATACCTCAATCCCATCAGAATAAACACAATCCAAGATGCAAGACTAAAGTTCATACAAACCAAGTCTAATCTGAACAGAGCCATAAACACGAACTTTGGTATCCGCAGAATCTTAGACATCAAGCAAAGGAAATTTCAACATGACAGAGTTATGTATCATGAGTACACTGTGGAATCAACAGAAGGCAAGAACGAATACTTCAACGATAACGATCTTGTGCTTCTGAATCCATACGATCTGATCATGCTCCACGCTTATTGCTTGAACTTCTCAGACAGATACAAACCAGCAAGAACTGCTCTACCAGAAGTTCGATTCGCTATGCAAGAGCACATTAATCTCAAAATTCAGATTGATTTTCACCTAGGCATAGAATTTGAAGTGGAGAAACTGGCGATTGCACCTCCGAATGAGAGTCTTGAAGGTTATGGCCATTACAGGACTGGAACCGTTGTTGAAGATCCTCCAGTCTTCATCTGCCGACAGAAGAAGATCAAGAAGGCCATCAGAGCATCTTAAAGCCACAAGTACTCTAGTGAATCGTTGGTGTATCTCAAGAACATTATTCAGAATATCACAAGAGAGAAATGTTCAGAAAAGCAACTGAGACTCTACATCAACCAGATTGACCTTATGCTGGACTTCCGTGAGCTGATCAGAAGATTCAACAGAATTCTAAGGGGAGACAATTATGCATAAAAGTACTTATTCTTTTGTTCTGTATTGTAACATCTTAAAAGAATAGTACAAGGTTTCAACAGAGGGAAATGTTCTCTGTTCTTTTGTTTAAAATCTCTACCATTTCCAAATTTTTATTTTCAATACTCAGGGGGAGATTGTTAGCCCCAAGTATCTGTTATGTAAAAGTATTGAAAATATTATCAAGTCAGAAGACCAACAGAGATCCAGCAGAAGACTTGGAAGAAGACCAACAAGAAGACCAACAGAGCTCGACAGAGCTCTGGCAGAAGATCTTCCATTTTACAGAAGAACTGATTCACCAACTGAAGACCAACAGAGCTCTGGCATAAGAGCTCTGGTGACTGAAGACCTCTGTGAATCCTAAGTCTTGTAAGAAATCCTAAGTGTCAGACACGTGTCCATACTTTCCATGTATGCCCTAAAGAAAAGAGACACACTTTCCACGTGTCATTCCAGGGTACGATAGTATATTGTCTACACTTTATCAGGGCAATAAATAGTGAGGTAGTGGAACAAACGATTTTAAGATTTTGGAAGAATATTTTTCCACAATTGTTAGAGCACACACTGCAGTATTCCATAGCACTACCTCCCTACGATTTTGTGTCCTGTGAGATTTCTGAATACACACTTGAACGTGTTCTTGGTGTTATTCATTATCAATATACGAGCAGCATTTTATACTTGATCTTGTTATCATTATTACTATTCTATATTTGATTCTCACGGTTACATTATCTTTGCACAATCACTCACAGTTTAATGACTTCATATTTAAATGCTTTCGCTGTCTATTTTATTACCATTAATGTGATGCAACGTGAATCTGGGAACCTACATACCCGGTTATTACAAAACGCACATAGGGCACTGAAGGAACCCTATCAGCCTTGTGGACCTTCGTCATCAGGTCGTCAAAAATCATCCTGGCGAAGTCAGCGTTCCTGCCAGTGACGACGCAATACCTAGGGTCAAGAGCGACCCTGCTGTCGTGATCCATACTCCCAGTTTTCCACCCATGCTTTGGACGAAATGGGCAAACATGTACCCATGTTCAGTGGGCATCTTCGCTCGTAGGATCTTGGTGAGCTTCTTGTAAGAGACACCACCGTGTTTGGTTTCCCATTCGTATCCCATCAAGTCAAAAACTTGATGATTTCTTCATCAGTGGGGGTTTTCAGCATAAGTTTTGCTGACAAGTAGCTGAAGGTATTTGCGAAGTCCGGAGGGAGTGATGCTTCCCTCCCCGTGCTCAGTTTCAAAAGCGATCATGGTCACTTTCTTCCCAGAAGGTAGTGTCTTCTCGGTACGTTCAGCAGTGTACTAGAACTGCCTGAGTAGTTGCTTATTCCCAGGGGGATAGACAGTGAGGGCATAAGCGATTGGAGATCTTCAAGAAGTTGGCTGCATCGACTAGGTGAGGCGAGGGTTTGTCAACTTTGAAGTCCAGGAGAGCGAGGTGATTGTTGGACTTGAACTGGAGCGCTGGCATTTCGAACTTCACATGTTTCGACTTGGTGAAGGTGGTTGCTTGGTAGAAGAAGAACAAATAGAGAAAAATTGAAAGTTTCTTGGAATAGAAGTTTTTTAGAGAAAAAATCCAAGAATAAGAAAACGAAGTTTTACCAGTTTCCTTTTTGGGAAATAAATGGCAACTTATGTTGAAGATGAGAGAGAAAGTGTTTAAAAATGGTTTTTTAGGGTTTTGAAAAAAATCATGAAGAAGATGATTTTTTTAAAGAAAACATGTTTTTGATATTATTTAACAAAGATTAAAGATCAAAAAGTGGTTTTTGGTTACAATGTGTATGCATATTTATGAAGAAAACCTGGAAACTTGAGAGGTTTTGGTGTTCGAGTTCGTAAGTTCTTGAATGCTAAGAGTATTCTTGTGCGTGTAAAGAGTGAAAAAATAAACGAGTGTGGTTTTATAGCAGAGAGGAGAGAGAAGGAATGATGAGCGAGAAAAGGTTTTCATCATTACGTGGATGTCTTACGAAGATGATTTGCTAAGAAGTGTAACGGACGAACGTGTGTCAGAGAAATGCGTGCCATGGGTTATGCTAAAAAATGACGTTATATTAGAAAAATGTCTTCTCATTTTTCAAAAGAGATCACTGATATGACATATCAGTGATAAGATTTTGATTTTTTGAAGAATCACTGATAGGAAATGTCAGTGATGATTAAGAAAAGCGAATGATTAAGTTTGAGATTTTTTGGAAAATGTCTCACTGAAGAGAAACTTTAGTAAGAAAAGGTAGAAAAACATACCTGACTATCAGATAACATTTACTCAGAGATAAGGACTTGAATATCAGATATAAAACCTAATCGCTGATATAATACTTAACCACTGAAGAGTTATTCTTCATGGTTTAGCATTCCAAACTTACTGATGAGAAAATTGAATCTTGTCTCATCAAGAGGTTTGGTGAAGATATCAGCAAATTGATAGTCAGTGGGAATGAAATGAAGTTCTATATCTCCATTCATCATATTATCTCTGATAAAACGATATTTGATTTCAATGTGTTTGGTCTTTAAGTGAAGCACTGGGTTGTTTGCTATAGCGATGGCACTAGTGCTGTCGTAATAGATAGCAATTTTTCATAGCTGAAGATCATTGTCTATGAGTTGATTTCTCATCCGTAAGACTTGAGCACAACAACTACCTGAGGCTACATACTCAGCTTCTGCGGTAGAGGTGGACACTGAGTTTTTGTTTTTGCTTGTCCAACTTACCATCTTTCCACCTAGGAGTTGACAGCCTCCAGTGGTGCTTTTTCTATCCAGTTTGCAACGTGCAAAATCACAATCTAAATAGGCAGTGAGATCGAACCATGAGCCCTTGAGATACCAAAGACCTAGGTTGGGTGTACCCTTCAGATATCTGAAAATTCGCTTGATAGCGACATATGTGATTCTTTGGGTTCAGATTGATATCATGCACATAAGCAAGTAGAAAACATGATATCAGGTCGACTAGCTATAAGATTTAAAAAAGAGCCCATCATTCCTCTATAGGCAGTGACATTAACGGGTTTCCCATTTGGGTCGATGTTGAGTGTCAGCGGAGCTGCCGTAGGAGTTTTCATTGCTGAGCTTTGAGTAAGATCAAACTTTTTCAACATATCATTAACATACCTACCTTGGTGAATAAACGTACTTTTATCGCTTTACTTAATCTGAAGACCAAGGAAGTATGTTAGTTCACCCATCATACTCATCTTAAATTCTTTCTTCATTCGATCGGCAAATCGAGTACACAGAGATGGGTTAGCGGATCCAAATATAATGTCATCGACATATATTTGAACAAGTATAATATGGCCCTTTAACCTTTCTGAAAAAAAGGATTCTCAATCTTTCCACGTTCAAATTTTTCAGCGATAAGGTAAGATGATGAAGTATCATAGCATGCACGAGGGGTTGGTTTTAAACCATATAGGGCCTTATCTAGTTTATAAACATATTCTAGATGCTTCGGGTCAACGAACCCTAGGGGTTGTTCAACAAAAACTTCTTCATTCAACTTTCCATTTAGGAATGCTGACTTAACATCCATTTGATGAACTTTGAAGTCCTTGTGAACTGCATAACCTAAGAATAATCGAATTGCTTCAAGCCTAGCCACAAGGCAAAGGCTTCATCATAGTCCATGTCTTCCTCTTGTCTGTATCCATGAGCAACAAGTCTAGCCTTGTTTCGGGTTACAATCCCATGTTCATCTAACTTGTTATGATACACCAACTTGGTTCCTATTACAGTTTTGGCAGATGGTCTGTGAATGAGATTCCAAACTTTGTTTCTTTCAAACTCAGTCAGCTATTCCTGCATAGCGTTGACCCAATTTGGATCTCTGAGGGCATCGTCGGTCTTTTTAGGTTCAATTAGAGAAATTAAATTAACAAAGAGATAGATGTTACGTGAACTTCGTCGAGTCTGAATACCTGCGTTTGGATCACCAAGAATTTGTTCAATGGGATGATTCATTGTCCATCTCTGAGCTGGAGCTTGAAAGTTTGGCTCCGAGTGGATTTTAGGGGTTGCTGAAAAGGAAGCTTCAGCGATATGTGTTTCACGTATATCAGGTATATCTGACATATCGGGTATATCAAGTATCAATTGTTGAGTTCAAATAGGGTTTCATTTACTCACTACTGAGGAGAAATGGATGGGTTTTCAGAGATTAAGGGTTCAGAAGGAGGCACAGTGTTTAAGGGAACAACTGGTACCTAAGAGGATGAATCAGCTTCACTTGTCTGCGTGCTGGGGAATGATGAGAGGATCATCATCAGCGATTGGGTTGTTTGCCAGAAGATTGGGATTGAAATAAGCGTCTGGTTCCCCATAATGAGAAAAACATCCACTGATTCAATTCTTCGTTTGCAGTAGGGGTTTAGAATTTGTTGAACGGGATTCATCAAATGTGACATGAATAGTTTCTTCAATAGTTTGTCTTCTTTTGTTCAAGACTCTGAACGCTTTGGATACTGAGGAGTATCCAAGAAATATTCCATCGTCAGCTTTGGAGTCGAACTTTCCAAGAGTATCTCTATTGTTTAAGATGTAGCACTGACAACCAAGGTTATGAAGAAAGGTGATAGATGGCTTTCTCCCATGGAATATTTGTTTCCGGCGATGGATTGTATATTGACTAGGCCAAATAAATCCATACGAAGGAGTTGAAGAGGAGTTGTCACTGATGACACTTTCTTGGATTTGAATCTAGCTTTAGTTTTCTTTCCTTTTTTCACCAGTTGAGCAAAGACATTCCTTAGCATATGAGTGTTGAGGTAAGTATGCGACTAGTTCCTTTGAAGAGAGAATATTCAGTGTTTTGAAGTTGAGATGAAAGAGCTTCTTAGGCCATAGCCAGTTGACATCTGATGAGGCTTTAGATAGAAAACAGATGTTCTCAGTGGTTGAGTAATCCATGTTAACGACATAAACATTTTCCATACGATAACCACTGAGAGCAAGTTTTTCTTTCTTATCAGTGACAGAACATGTTTTCTTAGTAAAGCATACTTTGTAGTCTTTATCACATAGCTGACTGATACTAAGAAGATTGTGTTGCAGTCCTTCTACATAAGTGACTATTCAGAAGGTAGTTTTAGCATTTGAAAGTACACCAAACCGTTAGGTATAGCCTTTCCCATTTCACCTTTCTCTTCCTTGTATTCAGAGAGCAGGTTCTTTTGTCCAGTTACGTGTCTAGGGCATCCACTATCAAGATACTAGATACCCTTCGAGACATGCAATCATAAGGAATATTAAGTTTGAATTGGTACCCACTTTACTATGGGTCCACAAGTGTCAGGGTAGTGGAAGGATCGGTGATCTTCACAACATCTGATGATTCAGCATCAGTGGTAACCTTCACTTTGGTTAATTTCTTAACCTTAGTGGTATTTCTCACCTTGGCTGATTTTTCAACTTTAGTTATCTTCTTTACCTTAGAGGCATGCATCTTCACCTTAGTTTATTTCCCAACTTTGGTGGTTGTGGGGCACTTACTAACAATATGATCAGTAAGTCCACAATGATACCATTTCCTATAGCTGAAAGTAGCTTTAGGACCATAGGCATATTTATTTGAAAGCTTTAAATAAGCAGGGCCTATATCAAGAATGCCCTTGGCATCAGATATCGGAGGAACTTTGGGTTCTACAAATTTCTTAGCCTTTACACCAACCATTAATTCAGGAGTTGATCTCTGAACATGTTCAGGGATCTTAAATTTAGATGTAGAAGGTTGACTAGCTGAAGGTTTTGACTTGGTCTTCTTCAGCTAAGGTACTTTGGTGCCTTTTAAGGAGCTTGGAAAACGTATTTTCCTTTCTCCTTGAGTTTAGGACTCATAGGAGATTTCTCAGGGATAGGAACAGAAGAAGACGAAGAGCACTGAGATAAAGAAGTGCCAGGGGTGGATGAGACAAACATTCCAAATTTAAGCATGGAACGATCTCGGGTTGGTTCAACTTTATCAGAATTGAAACCAAGACGACTTCTGTCATTGACATGAATCTAAGCACTGATTATCTCAGTCATCTTTGCTGATGAGTTGCACCAACCCTCAACAGTACCTTTCTCAGCTTGTAGTTCAGCAATAGCTTGTTCGCATTCAATGCTGATTACTTCATTTACATAAACATGATCTTTTAAACTTTCTTCAATATTAGACAGTTCTTGGATCTTTAAATGACATTATTTAAGTTGTTCAGTTAAATAAAGATTTTGTTGTTCAGCTTGTGTTTTGCCATTCACGACATTATATAAATCAACAGTCAGCGAGTCGATAGCGCGACGTCTATCTGGTTCAGTGAGAACTGGATCAGAAGAGATAAACACCTGAGAAGTAGAAGAGGTAGAAGAAATACCAGCATTTTCTCCCTTTAGTTCTTCAATTTCGGCCATAAGACAGAGGTTGGCCTCATCTTCTTCATCAGAGTTTGATTCCTCGTCAGAATCAGCCCAATCATGTTCTTCAGCGATTAGACATTTACCTTTTTGCTTTAAGTTTTTCAACTTCAGATATTTTTCTTTCAGCTTAAGGTATTTGTCATCTATGGAATTAGAGGATGAAGAAGGTTTGATGAGTTTCTTTGACCTGCACTCACTGGGATAATGTCTTCTCTTCTCACAGTTATAGCAAGTAGCAGTTTGTAAAGCCCGTATCCCGGTGTGTATCTTCTTCTTCTTATTTTTTTAAAGCTTTTATTTTAACGTGGGATCCATTAGCGGGGTTAGTCGAATCGGACCAAAAAGTTAAATGAGTCAACCTTTTTGGGTTTTTGCAAGGAAAGGAAAGTTGAGGGGCTAATTGGGGCATTTCACCAAAGTATGGCAAGGGATAAGCCAAGAGACGCCCCCTTCCCCCTTCCCCTTCCCTTCGGTTTCATGCTAGTAACCACCACAACATTTAGTCATCCCCTCCCCCTTCCCCTTTCATTTTCACTTAAACAACTCCCAAAAACCCTTTTCCCCATCCCCCTTTGTTGTGTGTTCGGCCAAGAAAGAAGCCGAGAGAGTGAGAGAGAAACCGAGAGGGTGATAGAGGTTGCTGCCGGCGACGAGGAGAGAGGAGGAAGGAGGCGATCGCCGGCAAGTTTGGTCGGAAAAGAGGAGGAAGAAGGGTTCGTCGAGGTAAGTTCGTCTATTTCTCGTTTGTTGTTATCGTATGTCAAAGAAACGCCGCCAACCACCACCGCCGCCGGAGGCGGCAAGGGGTGGTGCACGGCTGTTGTCCATCCTAGGGTAACCCATATTCAGTAGTTCATATGCTTTTCGGGTCTGTTGGGATTAAGCCACGACTTAACGGGTTAATAATCAATAGTGTCATTTCATGTGAAAATTTAGTAATCTGCCACTGTTTTGCTTAAACCGTAACGTTTTCCTCGTAACTCGGATTGGGGCGAAATCGGTGCCAAAAGTTCCCATTTTGAGTCTAGTAACATTTCTATGTTTTGTGCAAAAACCAGTTCGGAACGTAGCTTAAGTCAAATCGTCGTTTTGTACTGAAAGGTTCTGTTTTCGCTGTTCTGCGAACCGTTTTTGTAAAATCCGTATTAAACTGTAGAAAAATCGTTAGGAGGAGTATAATATGTCCTTGGAACCCTAACTCAGACCAATTTCTGGTGATGTAATGTAATTGAGGATTTTCTGTGTTTGGGGAGGTCGGAACAGGTCCCGAACAGACCTGTTTGGCTAGACAGAAAAGTCATTTTAGTGACAGTTTAAGCGTGCGTCGTGTTTTAGGGTCCGGGTCTCGCGTTAATACATTTTAACGTTCGTTTAGGTGTTGGGAAGTGATTTTGGATTGTGGAGCTTGGACTATTGTTTGTGAGCTAGGCGCGCATTCGAGGTGAGTTCTCTCACCGCGTAGTTAGGAATTTCATGTGTAACGTTATTTTGTGTTACATGCTATTACGTGTTTACGTGGACTAGTTGGGATGTGATAAATAGTTGTGATTGTTGAATTATTATGTGAATGGTATGTAATTTGTGTACACCTCGGTGGGACTGAGGGGCTCGGTGGGACCGAGGGCTCGGTGGGACTGAGCTTGTATCAACATATTTTTGTGTACTCGGTGGGACCGAGGGCTCGGTGGGACTGAGCTTGTATCAACATATTTTTGTGTACTCGGTGGGACCGAGGGCTCAGTGGAACTGAGCTTGTATTTATACGTTAATTATTATGTGGTTTATATTCGTGGTGATAGTGGTGTTACCTACTTGCGAGTAGGAGCGATATACGTGGGGTTGCTACCTACGTGTGTGGTAGGACTTACTAAGCGTTTAGCTTACCCTTTCCCAATATGTTGTGATTTCAGGTGCGAGCGGCAGTCGGGCTTGACGGTACACACACAAAGCGCGGGCGCCGAGAATTGTTGGAATTTACACTTTTAAACTTTTAGATTTATTTATAATATTTCCGCTGCATAACTTCTTTTGACTGTTTGAGTTGACGACATTAACTTTAATTGAGTTACGGTTTATTAAATTGTGGTTGTTTTATAATGGAATATATGTTTTAGAAAATTTAAATTTCCTTGTAATTTTTGGGACGTTACAACTTGGTATCAGAGCACAGCTAGAGTGAATCAAACACATCTCGGTGTGTTTGGTCTCAAGTTGCGGCTATGAAGTTTTAAACTCTTTTACTAAAATCTTTGAGAATAAAGGAAAAAGGAAAACCCGTTGTGGTGATCGGGGGCGCAGTGTGTACAGTCAGCCGACGCTATGTGGGAAGGTACAATGCTTAGTGTATTTATTGCTTTCTAGGCATAGGGTATGCATGCTAGATTGCCTATGTTGTTTACATTGTACTGTATGATGACTTTTTGCTAGTAGGAATCAATACTAGTTATAGTAGGTTGTTAAGTGAAGGCCCTATAGGTTGTATGCAGTCAGAATCATATAGCCTCAGAATATTTGATTTAGTTCTATTGCGCAACTCTTGTTTGAGTCCAACCGTTCTAGGATAGAATCTTGTATTCGAATGTCTATTTGATTCACGCTGCATGCGACTGGGTATTTGCGAGGCAACTCGTTATGGCTAGCAGGGATTCCGTTGTAGCAAGGGTAGTGGGATGAGATGAAATTCCTAGTGAGCTGGGAATAGCGTTTACATATGAGTACGTCTGCTAACTTGCTTTCTAGAACATAGGAGTATGTATGCTAGATTGCTTGGTGCTTAATACATTGTATTGTATGGTTGTTACTTGCTATTAGGAACTTATGCTAACTTTGATAGGTTGTTAAGAGAATGCACTATAGGTTGTATGCGGTAGGAACCGAATAGCCTTAGAATGTTAGATTTAGTTCTATTGCGCAGCTCTTGTTTGAGTCCAACCGTTGTAGGATAGAATCTTATATTCGAATGTCTATCTGGTTTCCACTGTATACAACTATGCGTTTACGAGGCGACTCGTCAGGGTTAGTGGGGGTTCCGCCCTAGCAAGGGTAGTGGGGTATTATGTTTATTCCTAGGGAGCTAGGAAGAGTATGTATATGCGTCAGTATGGACATACGTGTACGGTTTTGTTTGGGCGAGCAACTACTTGGGTACTCGGGATGGGACTCGGAGCGGACAATGATAGGTGTAGATGGTAGTAGTAGAGCTCCTACTACCGGAAGCACAGGATCAATGTTCGAGTCGGGGAAAGTCGTGAGGAATCTGAGGAGTTGAGTGTGAGCGTTGTTAGTAGGAGTTATTATGTACTAATAGCTCATGGTATTAACTACCTAGGATGACCATCACAAGGAGGAACAACGATGTTGAACCGAATGCGAGTATTATACTCACTAGTGAGCAGATACGGGAGTTCATTCCTAGTTAACTCGGTGCCTGCGGTTGTGATGTTTGATAGCGGGGCTACTCACTCTTTTGTGTCTCGCACTTTTAGCGAGGGTTTGGGCCGAGTGGTAGGACGTTTGAGTCATCCTCTTGTTGTTGAGGTGGCTGATGATAGGACCTTGACGGTCACAGACGTGTTTCGCGGGTGCACTTTAGAGATCTCAAGAGTGCGGTCTCCCATCGATCTGATCCCGATCGCTATGCGGGAGCTTTGTGTGATTGTGGGCATGGATTGGATGGATAAGTTCGACGCGGAGATTGTTTGTCGTCACAAACAAGTGCGAGTTCGAACCCCAAGCGGGGGAGAACTGTTAGTACAGGGAGATTCGTCTAGACGGACTACGGCCATATGTTCGGCTGCAAGAGCTCGGAGGTACCTTCAGCATAGTGGTCAGGGGTATTTGGCATACGTGATAGACACGAGTGTTGGGGAAGCGAAGGAGTATGCGGAAGACGTGCCAGTTGTACGGGAGTTCACCGACGTATTTCCCGAGGATTTGCTGGGGATACCTCCCGAACGACAGGTAGAGTTTCGGATCGATCTGATTCCGGGTGCTGCTCCGGTGGCCAAGGCACCCTATCGCCTGGCTCCACCAGAAATGAAAGAGCTGTACGCCCAGTTGCAGGAGCTTCTCGAGAAGGAGTTCATTAGACCGAGTTGTTCGCCGTGGGGAGCACCTATCTTATTCGTGAAGAAGAAGGACGGGTCGCAGCGGATGTGCATAGACTACCGGGAGCTGAATAAGCTTACGGTAAAGAATCGTTATCCTTTGCCAAGGATTGACGATTTGTTCGACCGGCTTCAGGGGGCCTCGTGGTTCTCCAAGATTGATTTACGGTCGGGGTACCACCAGATGCGGGTCAGGAGTGAGGACACGGAGAAGACGACTTTCCGTACGCGGTACGGTCATTACGAGTTCGTGGTGATGCCTTTTGGGCTCACCAATGCACCGGCAGCATTCATGGACCTCATGAACCGAGTGTGTAGTCCGATGTTGGACCGATCGGTGATTGTGTTCATCGACGATATTCTGGTGTATTCAAAGTCCAAGGAGGAGCACGAGGTGCATCTTCGAGAAGTGTTGGAAGTATTGAGGCGAGAGAAGTTATACGCTAAGTTTTCCAAGTGTGAGTTCTGGTTGCGAGAGGTCCAGTTCCTAGGACATGTCGTGAATCAGGATGGTATTATGGTCGACCCAGCTAAGATTTCAGTAGTGATGTGGTGGGAGGTGCCGAAGACTCCTTCTGAGGTGCGAAGCTTTCTAGGATTGGCAGGGTATTACCGAAGGTTTATTCAGGATTTCTCCTAGATCGCGATGCCTATGACGCGATTGACGAAGAAATCTGCGGCGTTCAGTTGGGGTGATGAACAACAGAAGGCGTTCGAGGAGCTACGCAGGCGCTTGTGCGAGGCTCCTGTGTTAATCTTGCCCGAAGGCATGGAAGATTTGGTAGTATATTGTGATGCCTCACATCAGGGTTTGGGTGCCGTGCTTATGCAGCGCGGCAAGGTCATAGCCTACGCTTCTAGGAAGTTGAAGCCTCACGAAGCAAATTACCCGACTCATGACCTGGAGTTGGGAGCGGTAGTGTTTGCCCTTAAAATTTGGAGATACTATCTCTATGGTGTCAAGTGTACGATCTACACTGACCATAAGAGCCTCAAGTACTTGATGGATCAGCAGAACCTTAATATGCTTCAGCGAAGGTGGCTCGATGTGGTCAAGGATTATGGCTGCGAGATACTTTACCACCCGGGTAAAGCGAACGTGGTTGCGGACGCACTCAGCCGACATCCGGTCGGTGAGCCACTGAGGGGTTTATGTCAGCGATTGACAGTGGTTACACCGATTCTGGAGTCGATAGGAAGCGCTCAGGAGGTGGCTGTTTTGGAGGAAAATGCAAAGCGGGAAAGTGTGTCGGGGGAAATCCCGAATTTTGTTCGTGACAGTCGGGGGTTGTTAACTCAACATGGTAGGGTTTGGGTTCCATTCATCGGTGGGAACCGGCACGTGCTAATGGATGAGGCACATAAGTCCAAGTTCTCGATTCACCCGGGAGCTACAAAGATGTACAGAGACTTGCGTGAAGGTTATTGGTGGACCGGCATGAAACGGGATGTTGCTAGATGTGTTGAGGTATGTATGACCTGTCGGAAGGTCAAAGCGGAACATCAACGACCACATGGGAAATTGCAGCCGTTGGAGGTCCCAGTTTGGAAATGGGAAAAGATTACTATGGACTTCATAACGAAACTCCCAAGGACTCCCCGTGGGAACGATGCCATTTGGGTGATCGTTGACCGTCTGACCAAGAGTGCTCACTTCTTGGCCATCAGGGAAAGCTCCTCGGCAGAAAAGCTTGCGGAGGTGTTTGTACGTGAGATCGTGGCCAGGAACGGGGTGCCAGTTTCGATTGTCTCTGACAGGGACACTCGTTTTACCTCCCGGTTTTGGGAGAAGTTCCAGTCAGAGATGGGTACACGGTTACACTTTAGCACGGATTTTCATCCGCAGACGGACGGACAGAGCGAGCGAACCATTCAGACCCTCGAAGATATGCTTCGAGCTTGTGTTATCGATTTTGGAGGTAGCTGGGATCAGCACCTTCCTCTAGCAGAATTTTCCTACAACAACAGCTTTCACTCTGGTATTGGCATGCCGCCGTACGAGTTGTTGTACGGTAGGAAGTGCAGGAGGCCCGTTTGTTGGGGCGAGGTTGGTCATCGGGTGTTAGGGAGTACTGACATTGTGTTGAAGACAACCGAGATGATTCAGATGGTGCGGGACCGTTTGGTTACTGCACAGAGTCGGCAGAAGAGCTACGTCGACAAGAGGCGATCCGACTTAGAGTTTCAGGTGCGTGATTATGTGTTGTTGAAGGTTTCACCCTGGAAAGGGGTGATCCGGTTTCGTAAGCGGGGGAAACTAGGGCCTCGTTATATTGGGCCTTACCGGATCATCGCCCGTGTGGGGAAAGTGGCTTACCGGTTAGAGTTACCTGAAGAACTGAGCTTGATTCACAACACCTTTCACGTTTCTCAATTACGGAAGTGTGTATTTGACGAGTCTACCGTGATTCCTCTGGAGGACGTTCAGATTGATGAGCGGCTTAACTACGTGGAAAATCCGGTTGCCATTCTCGATAGGAGAACGAGAACCTCGCGGAACAAAGTTATTGGACTGGTAAAAGTCCAGTGGCAGCACCAGAATGGTTCAGAGTGGACGTGGGAGCCCGAAGCGGAGATGCGCGAGAACAATCCCGATTTATTCGCCAGTCGAGACTTTGAGGACGAAGTCTGATCCAAGGGGGGGGAGAGTTGTAAAGCCCGTATCCCGGTGTGTATCTTCTTCTTCTTATTTTTTTAAAGCTTTTATTTTAACGTGGGATCCATTAGCGGGGTTAGTCGAATCGGACCAAAAAGTTAAATGAGTCAACATTTTTGGGTTTTTGCAAGGAAAGGAAAGTTGAGGGGCTAATTGGGGCATTTCACCAAAGTATGGCAAGGGATAAGCCAAGAGACGCCCCCTTCCCCCTTCCCCTTCCCTTCGGTTTCATGCTAGTAACCACCACAACCTTTAGTCATCCCCTCCCCCTTCCCCTTTCATTTTCACTTAAACAACTCCCAAAAACCCTTTTCCCCATCCCCCTTTGTTGTGTGTTCGGCCAAGAAAGAAGCCGAGAGAGTGAGAGAGAAACCGAGAGGGTGATAGAGGTTGCTGCCAGCGACGAGGAGAGAGGAGGAAGGAGGCGATCGCCGGCAAGTTTGGTCGGAAAAGAGGAGGAAGAAGGGTTCGCCGAGGTAAGTTCGTCTATTTCTCGTTTGTTGTTATCGTATGTCAAAGAAACTCCGCCAACCACCACCGCCGCCGGAGGCGGCAAGGGGTGGTGCACGGCTGTTTTCCAGCCTAGGGTAACCCATATTCAGTAGTTCATATGCTTTTCGGGTCTGTTGGGATTAAGCCACGACTTTACGGGTTAATAATCAATAGTGTCATTTCATGTGAAAATTTAGTAATCTGCCACTGTTTTGCTTAAACCGTAACGTTTTCCTCATAACTCGGATTGGGGCGAAATCGGTGTCAAAAGTTCCCATTTTGAGTCTAGTAACTTTTCTATGTTTTGTGCAAAAACCAGTTCGGAACGTAGCTTAGGTCAAATCGTCGTTTTGTACTGAAAGGTTCTGTTTTCGCTGTTCTGCGAACCGTTTTTGTAAAATCCGTATTAAACTGTAGAAAAATCGTTAGGAGGAGTATAATATGTCCTTGGAACCCTAACTCAGAGCACTTTCTGGTGATGTAATGTAATTGAGGATTTTCTGTGTTTGGGGAGGTCGGAACAGGTCCCGAACAGACCTGTTTGGCTAGACAGAAAAGTCATTTTAGTGACAGTTTAAGCGTGCGTCGTGTTTTAGGGTCCGGGTCTCGCGTTAATACATTTTAACGTTCGTTTAGGTGTTGGGAAGTGATTTTGGATTGTGGAGCTTGGACTATTGTTTGTGAGCTAGGCGCGCATTCGAGGTGAGTTCTCTCACCGCGTAGTTAGGAATTTCATGTGTTACGTGCTATTACGTGTTTACGTGGACTAGTTGGGATGTGATAAATAGTTGTGATTGTTGAATTATTATGTGAATGGTATGTAATTTGTGTACACCTCGGTGGGACTGAGGGGCTCGGTGGAACCGAGGGCTCGGTGGGACTGAGCTTGTATCAACATATTTTTGTGTACTCGGTGGGACCGAGGGCTCGGTGGGACTGAGCTTGTATCAACATATTTTTGTGTACTCGGTGGGACCGAGGGCTCGGTGGGACTGAGCTTGTATTTATACGTTAATTATTATGTGGTTTATATTCGTGGTGATAGTGGTGTTACCTACTTGCGAGTAGGAGCGATATACGTGGGGTTGCTACATGCGTGTGTGGTAGGACTTACTAAGCGTTTAGCTTACCCTTTCCCAATATGTTGTGATTTCAGGTGCGAGCGGCAGTCGGGCTTGACGGTACACACACAAAGCGCGGGCGCCGAGAATTGTTGGAATTTACACTTTTAAACTTTTAGACTTATTTATAATATTTCCGCTGCATAACTTCTTTTGACTGTTTGAGTTGACGACATTAACTTTAATTGAGTTACGGTTTATTAAATTGTGGTTGTTTTATAATGGAATATATGTTTTAGAAAATTTAAATTTCCTTGTAATTTTTGGGACGTTACACAGTTGCCTTATCAACAAGGGTTGACTTTGGCTTGTCAGTGATAGCAAGAGGTTTATTTCTTCTGAAATTACTCTTTCTTGCAAATCTCCTAAAAGAGTTTGTCAAGAAAGCAAGTGACTCATCAACTTCTGACATGTCAGTTCCTGATAAGTCATCAGAGTCTGATTCCATCTCAGTGATAGTTATAGGGGATCGTTGAGAGGGTATCATCTCTAAGGAGATTAAGGCAACAGAGGTGCTTTTGGAATCTTTGGAATCTTTTACAAGATTCGTTTTAAGCTGACATGATTGCTCGTGATTGAGCAAATGCCATAAAGAGTGCTTAAGGAAATATCCTTGAGATCCTTTGAAAGTTTAAAACACATGGTATAACTGTCCCAACTTTTCAAAAGACATTCTAAGAATTTTGTCAGGATCTCAGAATTACAATAGGTCCTACCAACAGTTCTTAAATCAATTAATAAGCAATTAAAACGTTGGTGTACCTCAGACAAAGATTCATTCTTACCACAAATGAAACTTTCGTATTGTCTTACCAGATTTATCTTTCTGGATTCTTGTACTTCAGATGTACCTTCATAATGAACACAGATTGTGTCCCACATGGCTTTAGACGTTTTAACATTCATCACTGAGTGATAAACCTCATCAGGTAGAGCAATAGATATTACTAATCTAGCTTTTGGTATCAATGACTACCTTCTTCTCGTCTTCATCAGACCATTTAGAGAGTTCTTTATTAATCACCCTTTCAGGTATGGCTTCAGTAGTAGTAGTGGCAAGAATTGCAGCAGCTATGGCAAATGAAACATAGGGTCCATTTTCAACATAGTAAGGCATAGTAGTATCTATACCTTCAAGAAAGAGCATCATTCGATTCTTCCAAAGATTAAAGTTATCTTTGCTGAATCGAGGAGTTTTAGCAAGAGAACCATTGTCTATATAGTTTGTGTTTGAGTTGAGTGCCATATTAAGAATTTCAAGGAAGGGAGAAAAGAAAGATCTTGTTTATTAGATTAAACAATATGCTCTGATACCACTTGTTGGTTCCGAAGGCATTCTACAAGGGTGAAAGTTTGTAGAAGGGGGGGGGGGTGAATACAAACACAAATATTTACTTTTCTAAATTGTTTATTGATAAATAAAAATACAATTTACAGTTTGTTGTGGAATAAGATTAAGTAAAATCTAATCTAAACAAACTTAAGAATCACAAAGATTTCTTGCACTAGAAATGGAGAGAAAAAAGGATAGAAAATATCTATTTCCTACTTGCACTAGATAGTTCAGCATAGATCCTTCTATTTATACCCCATGCTTTAAATGCATCGCAAGAGCACCTTACATGTATCAGCTTCTCATTGGGTGCATGCTTCTGACTTTTAACAATTACATGCTTTGGGTCGTATGGTGAACAGTGTAGGTGGGAGAGTGGTTGTACGGTTATGGACAAAAGGAAAACTTCTTCTGTACTTTCGTACTTTTGTACAAGAGGATAAGACAAACAATTCTTGAAGCACAAGCTTAATGATCAGCGATCGCTGATGAGATCTTCCATCAGTGAGGCCTGATGTAAGCCAGCTATGGATGAAGCCTTGTTCTTGAATTGTCGCGTGTGTGTAGACTTATCTTGGTTTCACTGATGTCTGCATCAGATCATAAGTAGACTTGCCTTTGTTCATCAGCTTTGTCTCCGATGTCAGCGATGAACTCATTGGTCGCGAGGCATGTCTTCAAGGATTACATTAAACACTTTTACATTAGAAACCATCAGCGATACTAAACAGACTCAATATGTTATTTGTAACACCTCAAATTTCCATAAATGATTTATGACTATTATGGAAATGTTAGTTAATGAAGTTGGGTATTTTCATTTGTGTCTTCTAATTTTAAGAAATAAGTTTTTGGCCCTTTTAACCAAAAATCTTTTATAAATGAAAGTTTTGGGGTTAAAATTAATAATTGGAAAAGTTTCGAGGTATAAATAGAATTGGTAAATCTGATTATGAGATATTTTTTTCTCAATGTTCGATTTAAGTCGGTTATGAGAGTAGGGAGAGAAAGAGAATCGAAAGCTTAACCGATTGGTAAGGGTTTGCTATTTTCTTTGATTATGTTTCTCTAAGATTTGGTAATTTCAATTCCAATGAAGATTTCAATCGATTAATAAGTTAGTTGTGGAATTAGCAATTGGAGACTAAACGATTTAGTGCAATTCTGGTTTGAGTTCTTAAGGTGAGTTCATCTTCCTTTTAAGTACAATGTGTATGTTGAAATTATTAGTTGAAATTGAAGTTATACTTTGAATTATGTTTATATGTATCAATAAAGCATGGTTAAATCGATTGAAGAACTGTGGAAATACGATTTTGGTACGAATCAGGTCGGTTTATCGAACAGTCCAGAAGTCGTATTTTCCGGGTGATTCCCGGATTGAGTTCCGGACTAGACTCCCGGATTGAGTCCCGGACTAGACTCTCGGATTGAGTTTACCGGATACGTTTTTCGGATGTCACCCGGATTCTCTGGTTACCGGATATTATCCGGACTGCCTTATTTCTAATTGAAATCCGGAAGAAATTACTGTCCGAAGATGTGATTAAAACCCAACAGGAGATATTGTTTGGTTTTGAAAATATTGGAAGCTAAGATGATTAAATGGAGTTTTTCCATTTTGAGAAGAGTTAATGAAAAATCTTATAGAGGATAATTCCTTATTTGATGTTACGTTAAATTTCGTTGTTTGTTTAAATACATTAACGATATGAAAAAATGATATTTAAACATGTGTATGTACGTATGCAGTAAGTGTAATGGATCCATAGGCACTAGCATTATTGAAAACGTGGAATAGGCATGGCTTAATTGTAATTCCCGTTGACGTGAAATGAGGAATAGGCATGTTTAATTGTAATTCTCATTTCGTATTGTGACGTGAAAACATGGAATACGCAAGGTATAATTGTAATTCTCGTTTTCTATTGGGAGATAAGGGATAGGAATGGTTTAATTGTAATCCCTACTTCCACACCAAGAAAAAGGCATGGATTAATTGTAATTTCTTGGGCATGAGCTGAAATCTAGGATCCTCAGTGATTCGTAGTGGCACTCGTAAACATGATACTATGACTTACTTGTTGTTCGTCATACTCATGGAATCGGGAATAATTCCCGTCATCGAAAGATGTTATGTGTACGTTATGGAATTGGCGAAGAGGTTACTTTTATATGCTTTGTTTACAGATTTGGTTTTCAAAGCTTATAAATGTTTTGATTTTAAACTGGATGTTCTCACCAGGCGCAAGCCTAATATTTTCCAAAACTAATTTTCTTACCAGGTGCTATCATGGGAAGGGAATCAAGGGGTTGAGCAAAGAGTGATACAAAGTTCATAGCTTTTGGAGATGTAATGGAGAAATTAGTTGACTCAAAGATATTTTGGGAGATCACATTGACAACCCTTATAATCTGATCTTATTTGTTATGGATTAGATTAGTGGGTTGTTTATGATATTTCGATTGTATTTATGAACCTTTGTCACTAATTCTCCATTTATGAATGAAATTTTAGGGTGTTTCAGTTTGGTATCAGAGCTGTAGTTCAAGTGAACTAGGTATGATCGTAAGACACATAGACTTAAGCAGAGTTGAGTAAGTTATGATTTGTGAGACTGGGTAGAAATGCTAAGACAGGATGGTCTTAGAGTCGACAGAAATACGTGAACTAAGAACGGTGATGATGGTGACGAGAATTCTTATGTGTAGTATGTTCATAATTTCAATTAGCTACTGTTATTATGAATATATTGTTACGTAAGCGTACTTGTTCCTGATTGTTATGGTGACTAACGAACGTTAAAGCACCTTTCCTTGTGTTGAGTTGTATATAGCTATTCCTTATGGTTATATTTTTATGCTTTAGCAGAATATCATGGTTAATACACTAAATAGACCTTCTACTTCTTTAGAGGATCGGGTGGCAAATGAATCTGCAGTAAATAAACCTGAAAAGGTGCTATCATGGAGTCCCGTATGATGAAAAACATGATGCGAGTTATGAATGTTGCAGTGACTCAACAACAAGAGATGTTTATGATATTGCTGAATGACAGAAGTGCCAAGTCATAGGGACCAGAGATGGGTACCGGTACTGTAACTCCACATATTAATCCAATAATGAATGCTAATAGGAGGATGGAGAAAGTTTGTTCATACAAGACGTTTTTGAGTTGCAAGCCACCAGAATTTGCTGGATCAGATAATCCATTTGCCTGCATGAATTGGATTACGGAAATGGAACAAGCATTTAGAGCCTGTGAATGTGATGAAGAGTCAAAGGTTAGATTCGGATCCCAAATGCTAAGAGGAAGTGCTTTGACATGGTGGAACATTGTGACATCAACTGTGGCGGCCCCGGTTTTGGCAGCAATGACTTGGGAATCGTTCAAAAAGAAAATACTGGAAGAATATTGTAACGAGAATGAAATGGATCACATTGAAGAAGAATTTCGAATGCTTAAGAAGTGTAATTCGTCCATAAGAGAATATACTCGAATCTTCTTAGAAAAGCTGAACTTAGTGTGGCATGTGGCCCCAACCGAAAAAGAAAAGATCAAAGCTTATTTGAAAGGCTTGCCGACTGATATGATGTCAAGAGTCCTGTTGATCTAAACCCTCAGTGAATTGATAATGACTCTAAGAAACACTTAGTGAAAATTGTAAGTAGACAATATGTATTAGAGTTTCACTATCGCTGATAAATACTAAGTATGTTTAGTACCGCTGATAGGAACTCTCGTTCTTTAATTTAAACATTCAGTGAACACTGTTCATCAGTAAGCCCTGAGCCTATTCAGCCTCACTGATGATCGCTGATACTTTATGTTGTTTACTTATGATCCCTGAAGACAAGTTTCACGTCAACTATGTTCTACGCTGAAGTTGAAGATCAAGCCAAAGAACCAGCGACAAGTCTACTAATGAACTGATGCGAATATCGGTGAAACCAAGACCTGTCCAATCAATGTGAAGTTTCAAGTAGAAGACTTCAGCGAACGCTGAACTTTATCATTCGATGATAAAGAATCATTCAGCGAACGGTGATCAGGAAGCCTCCTCTACAAGTAACTTTTGTCTTACCCCCTTGCACGCCTCTGTACGATAATGTCAGAACGAACATCCCTTTTGTCCAGAATCGTACAACCAACTCTGATTCTACACTGTTCATCATGCGGCCACTAGGTTGTCTACTGAAGTCAAACCATGCAACCAACCAGAGGCTGCCATGTGTAAAGTTGTACTGACATGCGTTAAATGCATGCAGTATATAAAGGAAACCCTACTTCATTTTTGAAGTGCTCGGCCATTCCTTATCTTTGCTGAATATGTGTGTTAGAATATTTGTCTTTAGTATTCTTATTTCTTTCTCTCTTATTTCTAGTGCAAGAAATCTTAGTAATTCTCATAGTTTGTTTGGATTAGGTTTATTCCTTAATCTTTTCCGCAACAAACTATAAATTGTTTGATACATATCAATAAACAATTTAGAAAAGTAAAAATCGTGTGTTTGTATTCACCCCCCCCCCCTTCTACAAACTTGTATAACCCCTTTGGGACCAACAAGTGGTATCAGAGCAGTTTGTTTAATCTGATAAACAAGATCTTGCTTATACTAATCTCTTTTCTCTTCCTTGCTATTTTCTAAAATGGCAAACTCCACAAACACAAACTATATTGATAATGGTTCTCTTGCAAAACCCCCTAGATTTTCCAAAGATAACTTCAATTTATGAAAAAAAAGGATGATGCTCTTCTTGGAAGGTGTAGATCCTACTATGCCTTACTACATCGAAAATGGTCCATATATCCCTGTTATGATAGAACCTGAAGTTCCAGGCACTGCTACAAGAGCTGCCATTCCTGAAAGAATCATTCCTAGGGAACTTCACACACGGACTGATGAAGACAAGAAGAAGGTGGCCATCTACACTAAGGCCAAATCCATCCTCTCTATGGCTCTTCATGATAAAGTCTATCACTCCGTCATGAACCTAAAAAGTTCTAAAGCCATATGGGACACAATCTGTGTTCAATATGAAGGTACATCTGAAGTCCACGACTCAAAAAAGATTACCCTGGTAAGCCAGTACGAAAGTTTCATTTGTGGTAAGAATGAAACTCTCTCTGAAGTTCACCAACGGTTTAACTGTTTTATCATTGACTTAAAAACTGTTGGTAAGGAATATTCTAACTTTGAGATCCTGACAAAGTTTCTAGAATGTCTTCCTGAAAGTTGGGACAGTTATTCAATATGTCATAAGCTCTAAAAGGATCTAAAATCAATGACCCTTTCTACCTTATTTGGCACTATGCTCAATCATGAAGATCATTAAGCTCTTTAAGAAAAAGGCAAAGGTAAGATCGCTGAAGATCATGACTGGGCTCTTTCTGATGAAGAATCATCTGACTCTGAAGATGATGATAAGACCAATCTCTGCCTCATGGCCAAAATAGAAGAAGGAGAAGAACAAACTGAAATTCCCTCTACTTCTACCTCCACCTCTCAGGTATCAAGCTCTCTCACTGATACTCAAACTTCAGCCCTCAGTGACATCGAAAGACGTCAGACCGTCGATCTTTTGACTATTGATTTATATGATGCCATGAATGGCAAGACCAAAGCTGAAAAATTAAATATTGATCTTGTTGAACAGCTTAAGAATTGTCACTTAGAAATTCAAAAGCTTTCTAAAATAGAAGAAAATCTATAAGATCAGGTCTGTATAAATCAAATCATTCGTATCGACAAAGAAGACGATGTCGCTGCATTAAAGGCTGAAAAGGCTACTGTTGAAGGATGGTGTAAATCCTCAGCAACAATCACTGAGATATTAGGTGCTCAGTTTCCCCTGAGTGATAAAAGTGGTCTTGGTTATAAAGCTGATACTCTAGAACCAACCACTGATCGTTCCATGCTCAAGTTTGGAATGTTCGTGTCCTCTATCCCTGACACCTCCTCGTCTTAGTGTTCCTCTTCTAAAATTCCCACTCCTGAGGAAAAACCTACCTTAACTTCTAAAGGTAAAGGTAAGGAAAAAGTTTTTAATCAAAAACCTCATAAGGGTACCTTTGTACCTAAGTTGAATGTTTCTAAACCTTCAGTGAATTATCCCTCTACTTCTAAGAACAAGATCCCTGGATTTATTCAGCAATCTACTCCTAGAATCAGAGTGGATATAATTGGTAAGAAATCTAAAGAACTGATTGTTCCTCCAATTTCCAACGCCAAAGGTATACTTGGTGTTGGCCCTGCTCATTTAAAAATTTCGGCTAAGCATGCAAATGGTCCTAAAGCTACTTTTAGCTATAGGATATGTTATCACTGTGGACTTACCGATCATATAACTAGTAAGTGCCCCACAGCCACCAAAGCTGAAAAGTTAGCTAATGTGAAGATCAATGCCCCCAAGGCAAAGAAGACCAATCCTGGTGCAAATCAGGTTGAGGTGAAACCAACCACTGTGGTTAAGAAATTAACCAAAGTGAAGACTAGTCCTGAAGCTGAATCTTTGAAAGTTCAGGATCTTATCTTACAATCAATGTAGAAAGCAGTAATTGAGAAGTTTGTATGATCAAGCCCAATTGTATTCAATGATGAACAGGATTACAAATCTAAGACAGAGAGAATCTCAAAGATTACAAAGAATGAATACAAAGATATATGGGAAAATCAATCAGTTAGCAACGTAGTGCTAACTACTCTATTTATACTGCAACAGACATGTTAAAGCTACAGTACAAATAAGAAAGACTAATAAGAACATAACACGTGTCCTAATTAGTTTACTAAATACCAAGTAAAGTATGTAGTCATAAGTTCTGAACAGGTAGTTCAGAACTTCTGAACATTCTTCTGATAACGCTTCTCAGAGCTTCTGACTCTTTCTCTCAGAACTCTGACTTCTCTTCTCAGATCTCTCACTCCTCCACTCAGAACATCTGAGTCTTCTTATCAGATCTTCAACACTTGGTTTATTGACAGAACTTCAGATCTAACAATCTCCCCCTTTTTGTCAAATACACTTGAATTTAGCATCATCCAGGTCTTTCAGAGCAGGAACGATTTTCTGAAGTAGCACATTTCTCAGATTAAACCTCTTATCAATTTTGACAATGATTTCTTGAATAATTTCAACTTGCTGATTGATTACTTCTTGAATTATATTTGCTTCCTTCACTTTCAGCATCTTTTTCTCCAAATTATGCTTTATGATTCTTAAAGTTCCAGAACAATATTTTGCAGTTTCCTTTGCTCTGAAGAAGATCTTTCCACTTTTGTTTTTCAAAAATACTCCCAAATCTGGATATTTGTGAACACTTCCAGTCTTTAACACCTTTTTCTGTTCATGATCTGTGTTGGGATTTGCAAGATAAACACATGGCTTTTGTAAGTACAAAGCTATTTGGAAATCTGTATAACAGTGCCACCTTAAGATGTAGAACATGGCCTCAATCACCACACTTCTTGCCTTCCTTTCATTTCTGTCTTTGCTTGACTCTTTGAAGCATAGTAAGCTGTGTAATCTGTAGAAGTCAACCACTGATAGTTTCTCAAAATCTGCATCAGTAAAGTAATAAACCTTGCCATCTTCTCTCAGAACTTCAAAGGATAGGTACTCCATCTTTCTGAATTTCTTAACTTTCAATTCTCTGATTCCAGTGATTAGAAAATCTGAGTAAACAGCTTGCTTTGCTTTGCCAAGACATCTTGATTTTTCAGCCAACCAGATCTGAGTCTCCTTAGTTCTATCATAATACACATCCAAGAATTGTACTTCTTTTGGTTTGAAGAACTCAGGCAAATCAAATTCAAGAAAGTATCCATTTAGATCAATGGATATTTCATCTTCTTTGGGTTCAGACTGTTTAGCTTGATCAAAACTAGTTATCTGCACATTCTGAGGTGTTGTGTTCTGGACTTCTTCAACTTCATCTGACAGAATTTCATTCACTTCATACTCAGCAGGAAACACAAAATCATTATGTAGAATCTTTTTGGGATTTACCTCAGATAGCAACCATTCACTACAGTTTCTGATTTTTCTTCTAAGATCCAACCTCCTCTTCACAGAGTTCATACATCTCTTCTTTAAACTCTCTCTTTCAGTTTCCACACTTATTTCCATTTTAATCAATAACCAATTCAGAGTTGCATCACTGTACTTTACCAACTCTTTTAATCTGAACATTTCAAGCCTTTCGTGAACTGTATATGTGAACCCTTCTGTCTCCATTCCTTCATTCACAAATCCCTTCAAATATAAACCAATTTCTGTTTTCTTTGTGGGAGAACTCAAATTACATTTCTCTTTTCTTTCTTCAATAGCTAATTGGAAGTCATACAAGTGTATATTTCTGACACAGATACCCAGAAGTCTTCTACATCACAAAAGTTAAATATAAAATCATCTTCAAAATCCTGAGTATAATTCACAGTTCTGTCTTCTTCTCCCATTAGATCAATAGGTCTTACCATTTTTATTCCTTGCTGAACTTTTTGAATATTCAAAACTCTGACTAAATTATTATGCATCCTTCTGATCAACTCTTCACTTAACCTCCTTTCTTCTAATTTAGAATCCGTCATATTTTGTTTGTTATACACCACAATATCTGTACACATGTTGACCACTTCACTTTCCACTGTCTTTTCTGATCTCAATACAGATTCCTCAATAGCTTCAGTTTCATCTGAGTTTCCTTCCATCTCTGTGTCTAAGTTCAATTCCTCTGTTTTATCTGAATCACCACCATCTGTACTTTCCAACTCCATTTCCTCTGTATCTGAACTATCAATTTGAACTATCTGAGTTATTGCCTTTAACTTTTCTTGTGCCTGATCTTCTGAACTTTTTGTACTGGCTAAGTGCATATCTGCTATCTCAAAATCTTCTATGCCAATGTCATCATCAGAACTTAACCTCTGTCTTTTCTCCCCCTTTTGATGATCATGAGGCTCATTATCATCAAACTTTCTTTTCAAGTTCTGATTAAAAGTAACTTCAGGTTCAGCTTCTGCAATAGATACAGGATCAAGAGGCTTTGAAGTAGAAGCCAATGATACACTCAGTGCTTTCAGTATAGATTCCTGCATACCTTGCATTTGTTTTAACATATCTTTTTGAAAACCAGACATTATATCCATGATCTCCTTTTTGTGAGAATCCAATGATTTCTTTACATCATCTACTTTGGTTTCAACAGAAATTAACTTTTTCTCCAACACAACTTTCAAATCTGACATCTCATCATTCAAATCCTCCACCTTCTTCTCCAAATTTTCTACTTTTTCCCCCATCTCCTTGTTTTGTTTCTGAATCTTTTCAAATTCATAAGTTTCTAACAGTGAACCTGAACCAACAGATGGTCCAGTTATCATGTGCCCAGAGAGATCATGGCCTGTAGATAACACAAAGTCATCTTGTACAACAGATGCACGTTTGAATGAGGCTTTTGTAATGTTCACCTCACCAGGACTTCCATCCAATCCTCGACACCCAACATTAGGTATGTCTATGAATGTTGTTTCAGGAATACGAAATTCCTGATTTGTGCAAGTGTCAGAAGGAATTTCAGGCTCAATATGAATAGGACTGTGATATTCAGACTCAATGTGTTGAAAAATAGATTGGGATTTATCACCTCCCTCCAAATGAGTTTGGGATGGTTCCCCGGATTTGTGTGAAACAGTAGCATGTTGAAATGCTTCTGAGTGGATATGGATGGGTTGTTCAAGATCCACCACTAGGTCCATGGTGTTTGTTTCAATATTGGACACCAAGAGATGTGAACCAATAGCATTTGTGGTTACCTGGTCAAGATTAGCTGGTTCAGAGGCATCTCTTTCTGTTTGAACCTCTGTTGACAATCTCTCATCCTCACCACTCTCATTCTGTTTTTCCTCACCAAATCTAACCAAGCTCTCAGAATTTTCCCCCTCAAGTCTCTCAGAATGTTCACCCATCTGAACATCCTCCCCCTCTCTAATTCGACTAGACCCCTCACCTCTCTTCTCAGGTTGGTCCTCTTGGGTAGGGATTTGAGGTAATTCAATTCCCATAGTGGTGCAATAAGCTTTTAAAATCTCACTCTCCCTTGGAATATAATTCCTAAGTGATTTTGGCAACAATTTATGATTGGGATAGTTTTCAAGTCTTGTTACTGAGGTCATCTTACCCAAATAAAATGTGGGACCATGCTCTTCATTTGTTCTTCTTGAGATTGTTCTGTTTTCCTGCATGGCATACCAAATAACAATTTGCCAGTACCTTATATAAGGAATAAATGTCAGTGGAGCATCCTTTGTTTTCCTCTGAATTGCTTTCTGATTCTTCTCAAATGTATTCTTCATGTCTTCCCAAAGTATTAAAGTATAGTCATAATGCCTATTCTTCACTAAGCCCTGAAAGATCTGAAGAATTTGTTTAGAACCTTGATCAGCAGAACTATTCTTCCCTGACAAACATTTATTTACCGCATGAAAGAAGCAAGCCCAAATAGGTGGTAATTTGTTTCTTCTGAACAAACTGAGAGTTCTCAATCCTTCATTGTATCCCAATTTCATAAATTCTGCTATTAATTCCTCTGTTAGGGGTGAGTCTTCAAAATCTGTCGTTCTTTGTACATCATCTTTCTCTGGTAGATTCAGCATTTCTCTTAGTACATAGATAGATAAAGCAAATGTCACTCCTCCAATTTCAGACACAAACTTATTATCTTCTAACCTCAGATGTTTCCACCATTGTTGTATGTACTGAACAGGAACATATTTGCTTCTTGTAAACCATTTTCTATAAGGATGATGTTTGAATAACTCCATGATAATTCTGTGTTCAAGTTTAAATCGACTTTCCTCAAACAATATAACACAGTTATTTTCAGACAATTTCAACCATTCACTCTCAGGAACAGCCCTTTCCACGAAAATAGGTCTATTTGACATAATCGACCCGGCAGCACTCTGTTCATGTTCAATATTAATGTTTACCTCATCTGCATTTCCTTCTGATTCATCCATTTGTTCATCTTCTTTATCATTTCGTATTGCCCCTTCCTCTGCAACTCTATTTTGTACTTCATTATTTTCCGAATCAGATGAATCCATTATCGATTTTGTAGAATGTAGAGAAATTGGACCACTTCTTCGTATTTCAGACATGATTTAAGAAGAAAACAAACTCAAAGAACTCTGGATTTGATTCGTATCTCACTTTTCGCTCTGGAATTTGAAAAGATTTGGAATAGGGATTTTAAGGCCTATTTAAAATCCGCGAAGTTGAAAGGTTTAACGGAAAAGCGAAATAAATGTTATAACGGAGTCAACACATTTGAAATGCCACAGAGGATTTAAATGAAATGCGTGGCATAATCAAACAAATATGAAGCTGGCACGTGTTAGTGGATAGAATTTTGACTCAAGTCAAAGATCTGAATAACACGCTCAGATGTTTTGACTTTTCTTTATCAGATATCTGATTGTTCTACTCAGAGTTCTGATTCCATAACTCAGAAGAATTTTGCCTTGTAACCAAAATGTCATTTAAAATCAACTTCTGACAAATATAAAACATTTTGATTATTCAGAAGAGGTTTGAACAGATAGAAACACTTTTTATCATCAAAATTCTGTTCATATTATGATGATTTTTAAAATAAATCATTTAAAATATTATATCTGAATATGAATTTTTTTTTTAATTCAGATATAGTTTGAACAACCACAAATAAATATTTATCATTAAAAGCTTGTTCTTCTTAGAATGATCAGAGATAAAATTTTTGATGCTCCCCTTTGACTTGAGCATGCATTTGACTATTTATAATACATAAAGATGAGAAAAAAAGATAATAGAAGAAGCATAATCCACACAGTTGAAGTATTTATATTTCTCAAAAATAAAATTTTGAAAGTTAGATTGCTGAAGTATTGACTCAGAAGTTCTGATTTCAGAAGTTCTGATCTCAAGACTCAGAAGTTCTGATCTCAAGACTCAGAGTTTTGAGTACGCTACTCAGACAATTTTACTTAGAAAAATTTAGCATTTTTTAAGAAAAACAAATATTTTCAATTAGTGAAATTAAGCATTCCTATTTTACATATGAGAAAAGAGAATCTTTTGTGATCAAGAGGCTTTGTGAACAAGTCAGCCAATTGATACTTTGTATGCACAAAGTGCATCTCTATAGTTCCTTTTTCCACATAGTCCTTTATAAAATGATACCTCACATCTATATGCTTAGTCTTTGAATGTTGAACAGGGTTCTGAGTAATGGCAATTGCACTTTCTGAGTCACAATAGATGGGAATCTTGTTAAGCTGATATCCATAGTCCATGAGTTGTGTTCTCATCCACAATGTTTGAGAGCATGAAGCAGCAGCAGCAACATACTCTGCTTCAGCAGTTGAAGTAGACACACAATTCTGCTTCTTTGATGCCCAACTCACTATTTTATCTCCCAAAAAGTGACAAGCACCAGATGTACTCTTTCTGTCCAACCTACTTCCTGCATGATCAGCATCAGGGAAAGCAGTCAATTTGAAGTCATTTTCTTTTGGATACCATAAACCTAGATCAGGTGTTCCATTGAGATATCTTAAAATCCTTTTGACAGCCAACAT
Organism: Saussurea involucrata; assembly: GCA_033807775.1. NCBI lineage: Eukaryota > Viridiplantae > Streptophyta > Magnoliopsida > Asterales > Asteraceae > Saussurea > Saussurea involucrata. The sequence continues at coordinate 70,579,658 of CM066320.1, forward strand.
ATGTGATTCTTTTGGGTTAGATTGAAATCTAGCACAGAAACAGGTAGAAAACATGATATCTGGTCTACTTGCAGTCAAATAAAGTAATGATCCAATCATGCCTCTATAGAGTTTGATATCTGCTGAAACACCTTTGAAATCAGCATCTAACTTTATGTTAGTTGCCATAGGTGTTCTCATAGAAGCACAATCAGACATTTTGAACTTTTTCAGAATGTCTCTGACATATTTTCCTTGATTTATAAAAATATCTTTTGGTAATTGTTTGACTTGAAGACCAAGGAAAAAATTCAGCTCACCCATCATGCTCATTTCAAATTCAGATGACATGATTTTTGAAAAATTATCACATAATTCTGGACTGGTAGAACCAAATATTATGTCATCAACATAAATCTGAATCAGAATTAAATCATCACCCTGTTTCTTTAAAATCAAAGTTGTGTCAATCTTACCTTTCTTGAACCCTGAACCTAACAAGTGTTTAGTAAGAGTGTCATACAAGGCTCGTGGTGCTTGTTTTAGACAATATAAGGCTTTGTCTAAAATATAAACATGATCAGGGAATTCTGGATCAACAAAACCTTCAGGTTGATGAACATACACCTCTTCTTTAAGTTTGCCATTTAGAAAGGCTGATTTGACATCCATCTTATACACTTTGAAGTTTTTGTGTGCAGCATAGGCCAAAAATATTCTGATTGCCTCTATTCTTGCCACTGGTGCAAATGTCTCATCATAATCAATTCCCTCTTGTTGACAGTATCCCTTAGCAACCAGTCTTGCCTTGTTTCTGATGACAACACCTGATTCATCCTTTTTGTTTCTGAACACCCATTTAGTTCCAATAATAGATTTACCTTCAGGCTTTGGAATGAGTCTCCAAACTTTGTTTCTTTCAAATTGAAGCAATTCCTCTTGCATTGCTGAAATCCAGTCTGGATCCTCTAGGGCTTCATTAGATTTCTTTGGTTCAATCACACTCAAGAAACCAGCAAACATTGCTTCATTTGTTGTAGCTGATCTGGTCTTTACTCCTGCTGATGGATCACCTATTACTTGATGAATAGGATGATTTTTAGTCCATTTATTTGCACTAGGAAGTATATCAATCTCTGAATAATTGTTGTTTGCATCATTCTCATCAATGATTGCTTGTAATTCTGAATTGTCCCCTTGTTCTGATGTATGAGTAGGAGTTATATCCAAGTTTGGGTTCTGATCAATGAAGTCAGAATTCTGAATGACTTGTTCAGAGTTTTGAGTACAAGAATCAGAATTCTGATTACAAGGTTCAAAATTTTCACCACTTGTATTTATTAGATTTGGACATTCTTCTGATGGACCTTTGTCAGAAATTACAGTTGATTGAACTATTTCTGGAGTCTTATTTTTCATCTCTTTGACCATCTTTGGGTTTTCATATTCTGCATAAGAATCAGAAATTAGTTCAATAAAAGCATCCTTAAACAGTAAATTGAGTTCTGAACAAATGGAATTAGAATTTGTATCAGAAGGCATATTTGTCTTGTTCAGCATGAGTTCTGAACTGTCTTGTTCAGAAGTCCTCATTCTGGCTTCATTAAAAGTTACATTTATGCTCTCCATCATCCTCTTGGTTCTTCTATTGTAGATTCTGAATGCTTTGGAAGTTAAAGAATAACCCACAAAATATCCTTCATCTGCCTTTTTATCATTTTCAGTTAAAATCATGCAACCTGTTATTTGAAACTTGATTTGACAAAGACTGTCTAAAAACTGACTTATGCTGAAAAGATTATGCTGTAATCCTTCAACATAGAAAACCTTTTGGATAGTCAGATCCCCTTTAGTTAAATTCCCATAACCTTTGACTTGTCCTTTGCTATTATTTCCAAAGTTTACTGCTCCTCCAGCCTTTTCTGTGAAGTTTGATAGAAAAGACTTCTGACCTGTCATGTGTCTTGAATCTCCTGAATCTAAAAACCACACATGACAGCCCTGCAAAAGGATCAGTTAGTTTTAGGTACCCATTTTGGAATGGGTCCATCTTTGTTAGCTTTGTCATTGGATTTAACATTAGTACCTTTTACTCTCCACTCAAAATCTTTCTTCAAACACCACTTTCCTTGAACTTTTATGAAGTCAGAACATTTTCTGCTTACAAACTTATTCACTTTCTTTTTGAAAGTTGTATCTTTTGATTTTGCAACATTTTCAACTTTCTTTTCTTTTATCTTTTCCTTCTTCTCAGTCTGAGGAACAAAAATTTTCTTCTTTTCTGTATTCTGATGAACAGAAACAATTTTCTTTTCTGAATTCCGAATATATTTTCTTATGTATGAAACAGAAGTTATTTTGACTTGACATTTACTAGAAAATTGGAATGAATCATTTTTACATCTAACACAAACAAGATTTTTCTTTGCAAGTGACAATAAATCTGAAACATAGATCATTTCATTTTTATTGATACTGTTCAGAGTACAATTGCCCTTATTACAAGAATTTCTAGCTTTGAGTTCAGAAGTAGATTTCATTCTAAGCTTCTCAAGATCCCTTTTCAGATCATTCAACTTTGCAAGATCATCTTTCCTTTTGCTTTCTTCTTTTTCTGAAAAATTCAAGTCCTTTTTGTTAGAAGAATTAGATGATTCACCTTTTTTCATATGTACTTGATTCATTAAAGAATTTATCATTTTCTCTTGAAGCATTAATTTTAAAAAGATCATACTCAGTCTTCAGTTTTTCAAGCTCTGTTATTTTCTGAATAAAAATATTCTTTTCTTTCAAAGCTTCTTCAAGTTTAATATCCACCTCACAGAAATCATTTTCAAGTTCATCATAAGCTTTCCTTAAGTCCTCAAGTTCTTGACTCACAAGATTAAATCTCTTTTCAAGTTGTAAAAATTCATCTGACTTTGTTTCAGAAAATCCGGTTGAATCAGACTTCTGACTACCTGAGTCAGAGTTCTGATTTACAGACTCAGATGTCTGATCTTTAGACTCAGAGTTTTGACTACAAAGTTCAGAATCCTGACTATAAGTTTCAGACTTCTGATTGACTGTTTCATAATTTTTACTTGTGTCAAATATGCTCTCAATGTCATGGTATGAAAAACTTGGTTGTTTATTTTTGTAACTGACATTTAAAGAATCATACTTGAATTTAATATCATTGTATTTTGGCTTCTCATCTGTTGGTTTAGAAACTTCTTTCTTAACATTTTCTTCTGAACCAACTGACTTTTCTGTTTTAGACTCTGAAATTTTCTCATATGACTTTTTAGAGTTTGGTCTTTGCAAATTGTCAGAACTTGTTATAGAACTAGCAGGTCTTATGAGAACTTCAACAATTTCTGGGATTTTTGGCTTAGAAACTTGAAGTTTTTCATACAAGTTGATTGGAGCTCTTTTTAAAGTGACATTTTCTTCCAATCCCAATCCCTTCTTTGGGTTGTAAAATCTTGTATATTTAACATTGCTTAATAAAAGATTTAATGTTTGCTGAGTCTGACCCCTTTTCAAATTTAGATCTTCCAATTCTTTGATTTTGGTGTATAAATTCTTTCTTTCTTCAAATAACATATCAAATTTTATTTGTAAATCACCTTTTTCATCCTTTATTTTTGAAAACTCAACTTTTAGTTCAGAAAGCTTTTTCAACAATTCAGAATTTTCATCTTTAACTTTTTGTTTCTCAGCCTCAGATTCTTCATATTGTTCTTTTATTACTTCTTTTTCAATTCTAAATTTGTTAACCAAATTTCTTTCTCCTTTTATCTGTTTTCTTAGATTAGCAAATTCAGTTTTCATTTCACCAATCTGTGTCATTAACTCTATTTCAAGTGAAGAATGTACCTCAGCAGATGACTCAGAATCAGCATCTTCATAATCAGAATCATCCTCATTCCTCATTTTTGCCATATAGCTTTGCATCTGTGGAAAGTTGATATGATCATCTTCATCAGAAGTGTAGTACAACCAATTCTCCTGTTCAGCCAATAAAGCAATTTTATCGTCTCTCTTCTTTGCAAGCTGAGCCTTCTTGGTGTAGTACTCATAGTCTTTCACAATTTTAACTCTGCAATCCTTAGCATAGTGGCCAGATTTTCCACACTTGAAACACAGATTCTTTTCTTTTCTCTCATCCTTCTCTTCTTTGTTTTCTTCATTTCTCTCTACTCTCTTTTCAAACTTATTCTCTTCTCTGTCTTCTTTCTTCTTATAATCTGAACTCCCAACTCTCTTATAATTTCCTTAAAATCTACCCTTTCCATACCTTTTGTTGAAAGTATTTGTCAACAAAGCTAGTTTCTCAGCCATTATCTTGATATCTTCATCATCTTCTGATCCTTCTTCCTTGTCAGATTCTTCCAGATTAGGTATCTCTGATAGATATGCAGTCTTTTTGGGTGCTTTGATTGCTTTGGACTTTGATAAGAACGCTAACTGATCAGCAACATTTTTCTTCTCTTCCACAACTAACTTGACAGAGTCTTCATGTTGATTAAGAACACAGAACAGATCATTTAAGTCTTCTTCACACATATCCTTGTTCATTTGCAGACTTATGGCAAATGATGACCATTCTGAATTTAGACTGTTCAGAAATTTGTAATTTATTTCTGACTTCGTTTTCTTCAGTCCATTTCTTCTCAAGTCATTTAGAATAGTGCAAAATTTACTGTATGTCTGTGTCAAACTTTCTGACTCTTTTGCTTTGAACCTTTCATAAGCATTTATGCTTTGATTTAACTTTGCCTGAATAGATCTCACAGTTCCTAACATCTGCCTTTCCAATTCGTCCCACATTTCTTTAGCTGATGATCCACTGTCAATTCTGTTAAGAACCTCATTTGGGACAGCCAAAGTCATCAAAGTAATTGCTCTTTTGTCAATAGCATGCCTATTCTTCTGTTCAGCTGTGTATTGGGAATAACTCTTCTTCACCCTGGTCGCTGGAATTTCTGGAGTTGTCTCTGTAGCAGGGGTTGTGGCAACATCGATATATACTTCAATTGGACCTTCTCGAATGGAGATCATAAGATTTTCATCAATGTTGTCTAGGAATTGGATCATACGAATTTTCCATTGCTGATACTCTTCAGGTATAAGAACAGGCGGTTTGGTTTCAGATCCCATGGCTAGATATTCTTTAGAAGACATGATTGTAAGAAAATTCAACAGAAAGACAAATTCGAGTTTCTTGATCGAAATGTAACAGGTAATTCAAGAATTGCCAAGAATTCAAGAATTAGCCCTAGCAGCGGAATCGATTTTTGAATGAATCAAGAAATCTTCAAGAAATTGATCAATCGATCTTCGCAATCACAATCTTGAATGAATTTGTTTGTTAATAAGCTCTGATACCAATTGAAACTTCAGGATCTTATCTTACAATCAATGTAGAAAGCAGTAATTGAGAAGTTTGTATGATCAAGCCCAATTGTATTCAATGATGAACAGTGTTGGTTCCCAGATACACTTACTCAAGATTAACAATCTATTAGTAGAGTTTAGAGTTTGATGCGGAAGCGTATTAAACTAAAAAATATGTTTGATAGATATTAGAACGCACATATATAAAGAAAACAGTAAAGAATGAAAAGGATTTCTTGAACAGTTACTGTTATTCAATATATGATAACAACACGAAGAACAGATTAAGAACTTGGTGTGTGTGTGAATATAACACTCAAATATTTGATAATAAAGTTTGAGAGTATTAGTGATTTCTTATGTATTCGCCCGTTAGGAAGATCTCAACATGAGACTTCCTTTTATACTACTCTTAGAAGACTATGAAGTAGGTCACTGTTCCTTTTACGGCATGAATAGTAAAGTGGATGGTGTGAACAGTGGACTGGATGGTGTGAGCAGTTGTTTGAGCCATGCGCATTTAATGGAGCAGATGTACTTTTGGTAAATGCATTAAATGGCGCAGACGTCTATTTTGTACCTTGCCCTATTGAGTCCACTCAGAGCTTGACACGTGTTTTGACAGTACTTTTCCATGCAAGTTGATGAACGTATCCAGTAATATCTTCCAAGTCTTTATTGAGGACCACAGAGGCTCTGTAATGAATTACAGAGGTTCTGTGGTCTGGTCCTCTGTGGAGCAGTCTTCGCCGGATTCCGAGTCTTTGGTCTTCTTTGTGCGTATGACAGAGCTTCTGTAGGAGGCCTCTGCTGCTTCTGTAGCTTCTTGACCTTGATTTCTCGGTAATGTTGGCAGAGCCTCTCTAAGAGGCTTTCTTCACGTAGCCTATTTTTCACTACTTCTAAATGCTTCTATGATTAGGAAGATTGAAGCTAACAAACAGGATTACAAATCTAAGAGAGAGAGATTCTCAAAGATTACAAAGAATGAATACAAAGATATATGGGAAAATCAATCAGTTAGCAACGTAGTGCTAACTACTCTATTTATACTGCAACAGACATGTTAAAGCTACAGTACAAATTAGAAAGACTAATAAGAACATAACACGTGTCCTAATTAGTTTACTAAATACCAAGTAAAGTATGTAGTCATAAGTTCTGAACAGGTAGTTCAGAACTTCTGAACATTCTTCTGATAACGCTTCTCAGAGCTTCTGACTCTTTCTCTCAGAACTCTGACTTCTCTTCTCAGATCTCTGACTCCTCTACTCAGAACATCTGAGTCTTCTTATCAGATCTTCAACACTTGGTTTATTGACAAAACTTCAGATCTAACAATCTTCAAATGCTGCGAAGATTGCTGAACCTTCCACTTCCTCTGCCACTACAGACAAATGTTGACCCATAGTAAAATGGGTGCCCAAGTCAAACTAATCTTCCTTTGTGTGCAGGTCCTGAAGGGTATCTGGTATCTCGATAGCGGATGCTCTAGACAAGGGTCCCTCTGTGACCTTCGGTGGAAATGGAAAAGCCTATACCCGAGGGTTTGGTGTACTTTATAATGGTACAACTACTTTCAAAAGAGTCACATACGTTGAAGGACTGAAGCACAATCTTCTAAGCATCAGTCAGCTATGTGACAAGGATTACAAAGTATGTTTTACCAAGGAATCCTGTTGTGTCACTGACAAGGAGAAGATCGCTCTCAGCGGATATCGTTTGGAAAATGTTTATATTATAAACATTGACTCGACAACCACTGAGAACTCATGTTTCTTCTCAAAAGCCTCATCTGATGTCAACTGGCTATGGCACAAGAGGCTCTCTCATCTCAACTTCAAGACACTGAATACTCTTTCTTCAAAAGAGTTGGTCACTGGTATACCTCAACACTCATACGCTAAGGAATCTCTATGTTCAGCGTGTGAGAAAGGAAAACAAACTAAAGCAAGCTTCAAGTCTAAGCAAGTTTCCTCAGTGTCATCCCCTCTTCAACTTCTCCACATGGATTTGTTTGCTCCGGTCAACAAACAATCCCTCGCTGGAAAAAAATATACACTGGTCATAGTTGATGAATTCTCAATAAGGAGTGATCATATGACCGTTCGCTCAATAAGGAGTGATCATGGGACTGAATTCAAAAACAGTTCCCTTGATTCCCTCTTTGAAAGTAAGGGTATATCTCACAAATTTTCTTCAGTGAGAACACCGCAACAAAATGGAGTCGCTGAAAGACGAAATCGAACAATCATAGAAGCTGCACGTTCAATGCTCAACGATTCTTATTTACCTACTCAGATCTGGGCAGATGCTGTCAACACTGCTTGTTTCACTCAAAACAGGTCGCTGATAGTCAAAAGATTCAAGAAGACAGCCTATGAACTTTTCCATGGGAGAAAGCCTTCAATTAGCTTTCTTCACATCTTTGGATGTCAGCGTTTCATACTGAACAACAAGGATGCCCTAGGAAAGTTTGATCCTAAGGCTGATGATGGAATATTTCTTGGATATTCTTCAGTCTCCAAAGCCTTCAGAGTCTTCAATCAAAGAAGACAAACTGTAGAAGAAACAATCCACGTCACTTTTGACGAATCCCGTTCAGCAAACTCTTGACCTTTTGCTGATACTAAAGAACTGAATCAATGGATGTTTTCTCATCTTGGTGATTCAGAAGCTGCTCCTACTCCTCATGTTAATCCTCCTACCGCTGAAGATGATGATCCTACTATCATCCTAAGCATGCAGTCAAGTGAAGATGAATCCTCATGGGTCTCAGTTGTTCCTCTCAACACTATGCCTGCTTCTGAAGCATCTACCTCAGATTTACCATCGACATCTAAACAATCAGTGAATGAAATGACATATGAACCTCTACCTCTTCAAATAGAAATACCTGAAGTTGCTGAAGCTTCTTCTTCAGCTCATCAAGAAGTTCAAATGGAGTCAGCAAATCATGCTTCGGCTCAGCGATGGACTATAAATCACCCCATCGATCAAATTCTTGGTGATCCAAACGCTAGTGTTCAGACTCGACGAAGTGCAGGTAATATTTGTTTATTTGTTAACTTTATTTCTTTGATTGAACCAAAGAAAACAGATGATGCCCTCAGAGATCCAAACTGGGTCAGCGCTATGCAAGAAGTGCTGAGGGAATTTGAAAGAAACAAAGTTTGGAAACTCGTTCCACGACCATCAAACAAGTCAGTGATAGGCACTAAATGGGTCTATCGAAACAAGTTGGATGAACATGGAACTGTAACCCGAAACAAGGCTCGTCTTGTTGCTCAGGGATATAGACAAGGGGAAGGCATAGATTACGACGAAACATTTGCCCCAGTGGCAAGACTCGAAGCTATTCGTCTATTCTTAGCATACGTCGTTCACAAAGACTTCAAAGTTTATCAAATGGATGTGAAATCAACATTCCTCAATGGAAGGCTGAATGAAGAAGTCTACGTGGAACAACCTCCAGGATTCACAGTTCCTAAGCATCCATGTTATGTATAAAAAGTGGATAAGGCACTTTATGGCTTAAAGCAAGCTCCTCGTGCATGGTATGATACTCTCTCTACTTATCTCCATATTGAAAATTTTGAGCGAGGTAAAATCGATAAAACTCTATTTTTAAGAAAAGTAAAAGGTCATATCATTCTTGTTCAAATATATGTCGATGATATTATATTTGGTTCTACTAACCCTGACTTATGTACTCGTTTCGCTGAAAGAATGAAAGCTGAATATAAAATGAGTATGATGGGTGAACTAACTTATTTCCTTGGTCTACAAATCTAACAGAATTAAAAAGGTACTTTTATTCACCAAGGAAAGTATGTTAAAGATATGCTGAAAAAGTTTGATTTAACTCAAAACTCAGCTATGAAAACCCCAATGTGTAGCACCCTCGAATTGGGAAAGAGCAACAAATTAAAAAAAAATCGATAATAGATCTGAAACAATAGGTGAAATACATAAAAATTATAAACTATGATTGTCTCCAATCAATAGATATAAAACAAGTCTTATAACCAAGACTAAACTCACTTCAGATATCACTAAATCCAAACACAAGTGCTACTCCCAAGGGTAAATACGGAAACATAACTTAAGTTATTCACCTCTCGAGCACTTTGCTAGCACACGACCTTTCACACGTGTCACTAGAACTACTCCCAACCTGAGACCTGTTGCACATGCCGACAAATAAAAAGGGTTAGGCTAACGCCTAGTGAGTTCAATAGTTTATAGCATGAATTAAATAATTCTTTAAAAGAAAGTTTGCAATAAAGATTTTGATTTCCAAAGGAGTTTACAAAGGATATAAATGACTCATTTTCCAACGCACCCAAAATCCATGAGAAATATTCCCAAAAGGTATAAAGATTTTTCCCAAAATGAATACAATCCAAAACTCACTCAATACGTGAATAAACCTTTAATAGGCAAAACTTTCAAATACGGTGACAACAAATTACTCAACCCATATATCATGGAAAACCATCCATTTAATTATAACCCTTCATTGAAAACATAATACGAAGCAATACTCACGCAACCGTAAAATGTAATGAAGTTCCAAATACCGTAAATACGGAAATGACTTGCTTTATTTAAACCCCAACATAAATGAGGGAAATTCAATATTGAAATCATACAGAAGCAATCAAAGTATAAGACCAACAATAATAATAAAACGGGGACAATATGTTAGAGCATTGTTGTATTCAAGATTTACTGTAAAGTCAATGTACTGTATGAGTCTATACAGTATTGTGATTGCCTTTATACCTTGTATGTTATGGGTATAAATAGGCTTGTCTAGACCATTTGTTAGTAACACTTCAAAACACTTTAGAAAGCTTTTGTAATCTTTTAGAAACCTTTTGTAATCCTTTGAGCTCAATACATGGATGACATATTTGCTCTCTAGATTCTCTCTCACTACATTCGTATCTTATTGCTAGAAATATGGGATTTCACAATCGATATCAGAGCTAAACAGAAGATTCAAGCAGATCGAAGACCAAATTGAAGATTTTTTACACTAAAGCTGAAGAATTCGGATTGGGTGTTCATCACTATTCATCACTGTTCATCAAGAATTCTAACCCTTCTTCATTTACTATTCATCCAGATTTCATCTTTTCTTTAATTTTTGATCTTTTGGATTGATTCTTGACATCATTGCACTCGGATTTGATTCCTGAACATCTTTAATTCTTGGATCAACACCAAAATCTGCACAGAATTTGCAGATCTGATCATTTTATATCATTTTTGTTCGAAAACTTTTTCTACTATTTTTGGATCAAAATTCGATTAAATTGATCGAATTAGGATTTGTGATTAACTAAGAAAGTGTGTGGAATCAAATTTCGAACAAATCTGTGCAAATTTCATAACAATTGATCAAGAATTGAAAAAGTTATGGCTGATTTAGTGATTTTCGTGTTCGAAGTGCAGAATTCGGATCATTCTTGGTGAATTCGGATCATTCTTGGTGAATTCGGATCATTCAAAGAAGAATTCGGAGTGTTCTTGGAAATACAAGTGTAGAATTCGACTCAAGAAGGATTCGAATTGATTGAATTCGAACCCAGCTAGATTCGAATTGAGGAGAATTCGAACCGTGTTAGATTCGAATTGACTTGATTTTTTACAAGTGTTGAATTCGAACCCTTAAGCATCCGAATTCATAGAATTCGAACCCTTAAGCATCCGAATTCATAGAATTCGAACCCTTAAGCATCCGAATTCATTGAATTCGAACCCTTAAGCATCCGAATTCATTGAATTCGAAGCAAGTTAAGTCCGAATTGAGTGAATTCGAACCCTTCAGCATCCGAATTCATTGAATTCGAACCCTTCTTCATCCGAATTCATTGAATTCGAACCCTTCTTCATCCGAATTCGTTGAATTCGAACCCTTACTCATCCGAATTCTTGTGAATTAAAAAAAAAAAAAAAAATTATCCCGAAATTTTTTCTATAGTGTATTTCATACACTGTAAGAGCTTTTCAAGAAAAAATTTTATATATTTTTTTTGTGTATTTTCATACACTGTCTGCTTGATCTTCTGAACGATCAATTTCTAGCAATATTCAAAATGGTTTTACAACAAGTTATTGTTAAAAGCAGTGGTGAAGATTTGAAGCAAACTCTGAAAAAGGAGATTCCTCCAATTGCAAAAGTTTTTGTTAAACCAAATGTAAAGTTGCAACAAGTCATTATAACAGAAACATCTGTTAATTCACATGTATCTGTTAAACCAAATAATGAAGTGTTGCAACAAGTCATAATAACAAAAACACCTCCAAAGCCACTTGAAAAAGCTAAGGCAAATAATGGAATTTTGCAACAAGTTATTTTATCAGAAACATCTCCTATATCAGAAACTCCTGTTAAAGATAATGCTTCAAATTCTTCAACTCCTATTTTAAATAAAGCATTGGAAGAAGAAAATGTTAATCTGAAAAGACAAATTTTAGACATTTCTTCTTCAAATGCTAAACTTACTAAAAGAATAACTGATCTTGAAGTTTATATTGCAGGTCTTGAAACAAAGAAAGACAAAGACAACTCAAGTCTGCACGATCAAATCGAGAAACTTCAAGAGAAAGTAACAACTCTTAAAAAGGAAAATGCTGATCTGAAGAGCATTGAAGACAGGAGAGAGAAGATTCTTAAAGAAAAGGAAATAATTGAACTTAATTGTATAAAACTTTCAAAACAAGTTTCTGACTTTGAGAAAGTTTTATTTTTAGAAAAAGACAAGCTCGAAAAAGAAAGAGCTAAATTTGAAACTGAACGCAAATCTTTTGAAATTAAAAGTTCTGAACTTTCCGTGAAAATCTCTGAATTAGAAAATCTTTTGGAAAAGGAAAGAAAAGATTTCACGGAAAAGAAAAATCTCTTTGAAAAGGAAAGTAAAACTCTTAAAAAGAAAAATATGGAAATTTTCAAAGAGATTACTGATAAAAGAAAGTTTTTGGAAAAAGATTTTGAATCGGAACGTGAATATTTTGAAGATGTGATTCTTAATCTTACCAAAAGATTATCTGGTTTATCAGCTGATATTATGAAGGATCAGTTGATCAAATCTGATCTCCAAAAGAAATTTGATCTAATTTCTCAAGAGAAGAATGTTTTGATAAACAAAGTTAAGGAACTTGAAGACATCATTTTTAAATTTGATGTCTCAAAGCAGGTAAGTCCTGAAAGTATCTTTCAGACTCCATTTGTTAATTCAAATGATTCTGAATGCTCTTTTAAAACTGCTTCAAGTTCAAGTTTTAAAAACATTCCTTCTAAACATATTAATAGATCAACTGGTTTCTCAAAAGATCAGATTTGTTCAACAAATCTCTTCTATAATCCTCTGTTTGATAAATCAGATAACAAAACAAAGGTGCCTAAAATTAATACTTCCAAATCTGAAGAAGTTCCAGTCTTCAAGAGGGTGAAGATGGAATGGAGAATCAAAGGCACAACAATTCCAAAGAAAGATGTGCCAGAATCATCTGTATTCACATCAAATGCCAAGAAGAACAATGCGCCAAAAGGTAAATCTTCTGCTAAACTTAATCCTATTCATTCTGTAAATCATCTGATTAGGTTGGCACATAAGAAAATCTGTTGTTCTTACTGTGGATCAAATGATTTTGTGCATAAAGATTATACTTCTTATTGGTATGGTTCTTACAGTATTCCTTGTAAGAAATCTACACCTAACCCACTAGGACCCAAGTGCCATTGGGTACCAAAATCTGCTTAAACTGTTTTGTAGGTACATCATGTGTTGTACTGATTTGTAGATACATACCACACACATGACTGAAAACAGAAGAGAAGCGGCGTATTTCTTTGAAGAATATTTGTACCATTAAGGGGGAGACAAATCATGAATGGTTTCTGAATACATCAATTCAGGACCCGTGCTTAAATGTAAATGGCTTTTGAACATATCAGTTCAAAACCCGTGCTTCAACGACTATGGTTTCTAAACATATCAGTTTAGGACCCGCACTTAAAGGAGAGTTTGGCTTTTGGACAAATCAGTTCAAAACCCGTTCTTCAAAGACTATGGCTTCTGAACAACTCAGTTCAGGACCCGTACTTTAAAGACTAAGACTTCTAAACAAATCAGTTTAGAACTCACATTTCTCAGGTGATATCTTTAACTGTTACATCTTTCTGTTTCAAGGAACGTGGTAAAAGGTAACATTGGATTATATTTTGTTTCTACCACTTTGAAAACTTGAATCTTTACAAATTTAATTCAATGAGATAAAATTTTCAATTTTCATTCAATGAATTAAATGTGTGCTAAAAGATGATTTTACAAGTGTTTTTGTTTTATCTGAGTTATATTTGTTTCAACTTTCACCTCTGAAATAAATCGAAAGGTAAGCAAAACATGAATGAAATTATGCTGAATGCTCAAAGATATGTGAATCTGGACTTATATAGAATATAATGCTCAAAAAGCCTATTTATCAGAATGATGAATGGAAACGAAAATATGGGGGAAGCACTATGATTAAGAACCAAGTGATTGAGATATCATTCATATTTTGTGATGGAAATTCGAACTTATATAGAATATCATTTAGTTTGAAAGTTTGTGCCTGTGGCCTTTCTGGTTTGGGAGAGTAAGTCCTAAGGGGTGCTCGACACCTAGTCCCTAAGATCAACTGGTCTGGGATCGGCTGACCCAAATCCTGCAATAGAACCAGATAGAAAGCCATGTTCTACTGGTACAAATGGGTTTAAGATATATCGATGTGGCCTTTCTGGTTTGGGAAATTAAGTTCTAAGGGGTGCTCGTCACCTAGCACCTAAGGCCAACTGGTCTGGGATCTGCTAACCCAAATCCTGCTATAGAACCAGATAGAAAGTCATGTTTAACGGTGTATCTTATTCTTACTAAACTTTTTGATCAAAAGATGCCAATGAGCACAAAATCAAAGGATGCCAATGAGCACAAATCAAAAGATGCCAATGCGCACAAAATCAAAAGATGCCAATGGGCACAAAATCAAAAGATTCAAATGTGCATAAAAGGAAAAGATGCCAATGAGCACACATCTCTTGAAACTTGGGAAAATACAAAGTCGCGATAAACCCGTAAATTTGTGAAAATTCTGATTTTGGACAAATAGTGTGAGTAGAGCAAAATATTCTTATATGTTTTAGAATTGCATATGCTTGAAGCTAATCATATTTCCCATGCTAGCACACCAAATAGATTTAATAAAGGGGTTGAAACTGAACATTTTTTAACTTGATATACAATGATGACTTGTTCTTGAATCCAAACACATGCATTTGATTTCATTTGATTGAAAAATCTGTTAAATTTCATTAAGTTGAATTTCTTTTGTAAAGTTTTCAAATGATCAAATGTTTGTAGTTATAAAATAAAATTCAATGAATGTTATTTTCCTTGTGTAAATTTGTTTTAAAATTTGTGCTACAATTTCAAATACTGTACGTTATTGAAATATATGCATACTTTCAGGGGGAGAAAATAAATTGCTCCAGAATTCTTATTTTGAGGGGGAGCAAGGTTATTCTGTAAGGAGGAGATTGTTAGCAATTCTCAAAGACACGACTGAAATTGAAAATGGTTTTCGATGCTCACCATCATCGAAAAAGGGGGAGAAAAGTTTAATTTCAATTTCATGTCAAAGAATTTTCAAATCAAAGATATTTCAAGTCAAAGATTCGTGAACAAAGACTGAAGATTGGGGAGAAGGATCATGTGAAGTCCAAATGTTGCCGAATTTGGTTATCTTAGTTCTGAGTGATTCTCGGAATGCGCTTACACCTAAAAGTTCAACAATGTGGTTGGTTTCACATCTTTCTGATCCAAACTCTAATCGTTTCTGATTTATCTTGTTCCGAATTGATGGTTTTATATAAAGATCTGAATTTCATGTTCAAGACTTGAAGACAATCTGTTGAAGATTTTATTGAAGAAGATTGATTTTTCAAAGAGAAAGACAAAGACTTTTAATGTTTGACTGAAGATTCTTCAAAGCTGAGTTCTTAAAGAGTGTCAAAGCATATAGTTCGCCGTGAACTAGTGGAGATAAAGCTACTTGAAGATAGTTTGATAAAGTGTCTGTTGAAGAAGATTGACTTTACAAAGAGCTGAAGACTGCTGTCAATTTTTTTAAATCTTGAATCCAAAGGGGGAGATTGTTAGAGCATTGTTGTATTCAAGATTTACTGTAAAGTCAATGTACTGTATGAGTCTATACAGTATTGTGATTGCCTTTATACCTTGTATGTTATGGGTATAAATAGGCTTGTCTAGACCATTTGTTAGTAACACTTCAAAACACTTTAGAAAGCTTTTGTAATCTTTTAGAAACCTTTTGTAATCCTTTGAGCTCAATACATGGATGACATATTTGCTCTCTAGATTCTCTCTCACTACATTCGTATCTTATTGCTAGAAATATGGGATTTCACACAATATAAGGTCCCAAATAGGTTGGTCAACTACGGGGGAGACCCGTATCCATTGAGAGTGGATGAACGACTCTTCACTGCATAAAAGCCCAAGTGTCCCATACGACACCTTAATAGTCACACCCAAAGAGACAGCTGGCCTTAGTGGTGTATCAAACGCATATCACCAAAGGCTCGGCCCATGCGGGGATACAACCATGGCATTGCCCCGACATGGCGAAGGTCATATTCGTCGAACATGCTCCAACCATGACTCAGCCCTCCTAGTGGACCCATTGAAGGTAAAGGTCATCAAACATGGGATTCGGTCAATTCCGCAATACCCAGTAGACCATCAAATAAAGACTGACTCATGTGCCTATGGATCCAATGCAACACAGTCTATAATAATAAGCCCATCCTGGAATGACTAACGCACCCGGGCATTTAAATAATAATAGTGCGCAATAAATGTGATATGATGCAATATGGTTCAACAAAGGCAAACCATAAATAAGACTTCACATCGAGCCATTAAAATCGGACAAATGTCCCCAAGACCATCTCAAGGTCAAAACCGAGCAAAATGCTCAAACATATTAGATCCATAAATAACGGTCATCAATTAGCATAAAAATGCATTTAAACATCAATCGGGTAAACAAGTACCACAAGATTATTATCAACCCAAAACTCAACACGGGTTAAACAAAAGGGTTTCCTAAAAGGACTCACACCTTTATAATTCTCAAAATGGTTATTGACACTAAAACGAGCATTCTCCCAAATGGTTTACAAAATCATTTATACACATATGATTGAACCATCAAATAAACTCCATTTTGAGTAGTAAATCTTTTAAGAGTATAATTGTGATTTCTACACATCAAATACTCCAAAATCCTAAATATGGGTGTTTTACACATTTATGAAGATAAAAACTTCAAAATGGTTAAATTAACCAAATACCTCAACAATTGATATTTTTAAATAAAACACACAAACATTTGGAAAATACTATTTTTGGCATGTACAAAGTTTTCACAAATCAACTTGAACTCACCTTGCTAGATTTAAGCTAAATCTAGAGTTTCTCCAACGTAAGCTCCTTTGATGAAGTTTGCATCCTCGAGCCAAAACTTCTAAAACCTAGATTTATGAGTTTCCAACCATCAATACCAAGATCTAACCATAAAGAATCATACCTCAAGCATAGAACATCAAAACCCCCAACTTATACCAAACCCTAGTTCTTAAAGGTGAAGAAAACAAGATTTCTTTAACAAATCATCACCAAAATCGTCCCACAACATCACAAGATGGAAAGAAGATGAAATCAACAACAATAACGCTTTAGGATAGGAATAAATTACCTTTAACCACTTGAAACCTCCAAAACAAAGCTCCTAGACTCCCAAAAGCTTCAAACTCCTCAAATGGCCAACAATGGTGGAAGTGGGTATAGTTTGGGTGAAGATGATGAAGAAGAAAGAAGAAGAAGAAGAGGGATTTAGGGTTTCTTAGAGGGAGAAATCATATTTTAGAGAGAGAGAGAGAGAGAGAGAGCTGAGTTGAGAGTGAGGGATGAACAGTATTAAATGAACTCTGAAAACTTGTTTTAAACTTTAAACAGTAAAAACAGAGTATACTATGAAGCTTTTGTTGGTCCCGAAAGGCCTATACAAGTTTGTAGAAGGGGGGGGGGTTGAATACAAACACACTTTTTTACTTTTCTAAATTGTTTATTGATAAATCATTAACAATTTACAGCTTGTTGCGGAAACAAGATTAAGGATAAACCTAAATCTAAACAAGTTGGAACACTAAGGTTTCTTGCACTAAGAAAGATAAGGAGATTACTAATAAAATCCTATCTTGAGAGAGATTTGAACTTGTCCAGAGTTAGCAAGTTACTTCAAATGAAGTGAGTTCATCTCTTTATATACTGCATGCATTTAATGCAAGTCAGTATATACTTTACACGTGTCATCAGCTGGTTGGTTGCATGTCATTGACCTTGGTTGACAACCTTAGTAGCCGTAAGGATGAACAATGTAGTATCAGAGTGGTTGTACGAATTCAGATATTCGGAGGTTCTTTTCTGACAATTCGTACGGAGGCGTGCAAGGGTGGTTAAGACAAAAGTACTTTGTACGGAGGACTTCATGATCAGCTTTCGTTGATTCAGCGATTATCATTTACTATTCAGCAGATGATAAAGTTCAGCGATAGCTGAAGTCTTGTACTTGATACTTCACGTTGAGTGGACAAATCTGAGTCTTCGCTGATCCGCATCAGTTCATTAGGAGACTTGTTGCTGGTTCTTGAGCTTGATCTTCGACTTCAGCGTAGAACCTTTGTTGACGTGAAACTTGTCTTCAGGGATCATAAGTAAACAACTAACTTATCAGCGATCATCATAATGACTGAACAGACTCAGCGCATTAATGATGAACAGTGTTCGCTGAATGTTTAATCTAAAAAGCGAGAGTTCCTATCAGCGGTACTGGAAGATCTTAGTACTTATCATCGATAGTGAAACTCTGATACATATTGTTTACTTACAATTTTCACTAAGTATATAAGAGAGGGTCATTATCAAATCACTGAGGGTTTGGATCAACAATCTCCCCCTATTTGATTATGACATATCAACAAAGAAAAGTGCTATTTAATGAAAACATAAGGATAAAAAGAACTCATAAAATATTTGTCCCTTTTACTGTTTTCTGGGATCTTTTCAGTACTGATGGAGTAAAGTACGTTCGCTGAAATCTTTCTTTAACATATTGAGTCAGGTTACAATGAAGAACAGAAAGATTACAAGTACAAGCGAAATAATTTACAAGTACAGAAGGATAACTGATACAATAGAGAAAAAGGAGATTATATCAGTTTTCAAAAGGTTCTTCCTTAATGAGAAGTTCATCAAGGGTCGTCTTTTCAGTGGGGATCATCCAGTCAGGAACCGTTACGCCTTGTTTTCTTTTGATCAACGCTTCTTTAAAAATCAAGGGTTTTAGGTGTCGTGCCTGAATGTCTTTTCTGAAGTCACACCAGTAGATGAGATCTCTGAGCTGTTCGATTGGAGTGATTGGAAGCTCAGCGATCCGTTGAAAGCATTTACGTCCGTCGTAGTCAAGAAAGAATATTCCATAAGGATTACTGATGACTTTACCAGTGAAGAAAAGTTCACATGGTGGCAAAGAAATGTCAAGGGCAGATAGATCAGGATCAGGACCAAGCACTTCAGCGCGAGAGAAACCAATTCCAGTTTCATTTCGTATGACAGGACCTGAGTTTGAATCTTGACGTTTCTTCTTTGGAGAGCCCCTTTTTCTTTTCAGCTTTAGATCAGGAACAGGAGGAATATCCACACAAGAAGATATCAAATCGATCTGTCTGTTTATCAGCTTTTCGAAATGATCCTTGTACTTAGATTATGACGATTGGATAGCTAACCTCATCTCCAGCCATTCAGAGAGACCATACCTTTTTACAGTGTCAGCGCGAAAGGTTTCAGTTTGGCCATCTTCTCTGAAAAGTTTGATGTCAACAATAGGTACTCCGATAGAGGTTCTTCCAGAGATGAATACCTTGTTGATCTTCGCTTGACGATATCTGAAGTGAATTTTCTCTTTACACCAGATCAGGGTTGTCTGAGAAACTTCAGTTTTCTTTTCCACGATCTTCTAGGCTTCTTCCCAAAGTTTTCGTTAGACTTGAATGGGAACACGCTTCAGCTTTGGGTCTTTGACAGATTCTTGAGTAAGCTTGATGGCGTATTCTCTGTCTTTCTCTTCAGCTTCCTTTCTTTCAGCGATGAGGCGTTCAGCTCTGAGGTGTTCCTTGTATTCAGCTTTTGAAATTCTGAACTTTGGAGGAACTGAAGGCATTTGATCACGCCTTAGAATGATTCGCTGAT
This sequence comes from Saussurea involucrata, assembly GCA_033807775.1. NCBI lineage: Eukaryota > Viridiplantae > Streptophyta > Magnoliopsida > Asterales > Asteraceae > Saussurea > Saussurea involucrata. Next base: position 70,599,403 of record CM066320.1, read on the forward strand.
CCTCGAATCGCTTTATTATTTCTTCTCTTCTCTTTTGATCCTCTTCACTCAGCTTTTGAGGAGCTGAGGAAGGTCTGTTTCTGTGCGAGAGAGGTTGTTCTTCTGGTTCATCAGTCTCAGAGATCAAATCCAAGACTGGGATTATGTCTTCAGTGGCAGCTGGAATTATTGGTGAAGTCGCAGTTGTAGAGACTTCAGCGATATCCTCAAACAGGGGAGAGGACTAGCTGAAACGCAGCGATCTTACTAATAAGAACTGGGTAGAAGAACATGGGTAGAAAAGATAGAAAAAGATTGTGGATGTGTAGAGAGGTTGTTGAGTAGAGAACTGATTGTGTATAGATATGTTTCAGGGAAGGAATATAAGTAAAGTTTAGTGTACCTGACAAACCGGCTTTTCAAGCAAGATCGCCAGATTTTCATCTTCAGCGAGGCCTTTGCATTTGCTTTTCTCAGCGCCAGAGGCTGAGGGCTTTGTCTTTGTCTTCTCCCCTGAAGGTTCTTTTATTGAGATTCCCTTAAGAGCTTTGATCCTTGGGGCAGGTTTGACGATAAAGAAATCATCATCATCTTCATCATCATCATCATCCTTCCTTGGATAGGAGGATGGTTCATCTCCAGGGATGTCGATGTCTTCATCTTCTTCTGCTTCGGATTCCTCAGCATCTTCTTCGAGTTGCTCCCCCTCAGATACAGAGGCGAGCTTCTCGGTTCCCTCAGGGTTTTCATCTCCCTGAGGTCCAGCGGTTAGATCTTCATTCCTCTCTCCCCTGATAGATTCATCATGGGAAAGGTCTTCAGCGCCTTTGTTTAGATCTTCAGCGCTCTTCTCAAGATTTTCAGCGCTCTTCTCCCTGGTATGTTCAGCGCTCTTCTCCCCCTCTTTCTCATGATTGGGGGAGGAATGAGTAGACTCAGCATTGGTGTTATCTCTGTCTTCTGGGTCAGAGATTTTCACACAACCTTCAAGCTTTGCTATTCTGTCTTCTAGGCCAGAAATAGCAGGCGTGATTTTCTTCAGCTTTGTGCGATCCGCCGCTGTGAAAGATTCCAAAATAGGGGCAGGGGCAGGAGCAGGAGCTGGATTATTTGCCTTGTTGACCAGCGTCTCGATCATCGTCTTCATAGAACCAACGTCGGTCTTTACAGAGCCTAAGTCGGTCTTGACCGCTGACATATCACCCTCGAGTTTTCCAACCGATGTCTTCAGCGTTGTTACTTCGCTGGACACGGTCGAAACTGAGTTTTTGAGGCTGGTGTAGTCAGTGTAGATGTCAGAGAGCACCTTGGCAAAATCGGCGAGAGTCTTATCAAGTCCCTTGATGTCTTCAGTGGAAGCTTTCTTCTCCACCACCGTTGTCAGCTTTGTCAAATTTTCTCCAGCGTTTGTTACAGCTGTAGAATTGTTGGAGAGTGTGGTGGTGAGACTGGTCAGCTTTGTTTCCACGGACTTCAGAGAAGCATTGATGTCTCCCAAATTAGGACCTGTAACATATAAGTACTTATGAACAAAGGAAAGCTCAGAAGTTTCAGGTTTAGTTACAGTGTTTAAGGTGGGATTTATACCTGCAGGAGGATTGATGAACTCGTCAAAGTTGCAAGTTCCTGAATAATGTTCCATATCCTCTTCGAAAGTACGGTGAGGTATGGTGATCTCTGCAGGTCCTTTCTTCATCATTTGTTGAGAAGCGTCAACGGTGGCTTCTGGAATGATGGCATCTCCAGTGATCTTTAGAGGAGTGTCCAAGTGAGTGGAGGGAGAAGCGAAGGATAAGATTTGGGTTCGGGTTCTGAGTTCAGCGTTGGAATCGCTGACAATCACTTCATCAGTCTTTTGAGAGACTGAGGGAGGTTGGGTAGTTTCCAAGTTTCTAACCTCAGCGTTTAGAGACGCTGAAGTCTGGATTGGAGGGATGGCTTGAACAGGTGTGGCAGAGCGTACCACGGAACTTTCCTTCAGCTCGTCAGAATGAGCTGAGGAGTCTTCAGCATGGAATTGCTGGGGTTGCTCCTTGGTTTTCTTGATCCTTTTGGAATCAAGTTGGGTGTGAGAGGGTTTCCTTTTCTTAGAAGGAGAGGATTTTGTGTCCGGGGTATCAGCGATGGGTATTGTCGCTGAAGGAGCCACAGAAAGCGGAGAATTTGGAAGAGTGAGAAGAGTAGAGAGACGTACCTCATTTGCAACAGGCTTGAAGTCGAAAACCTTAGGGCCAATCTGAGAAAGTTTCAGATCACCCTCTTCGGGATAGCTGTCCTTTAGGCCATATTGAAAGATGGCGCTGATGAATCGTGGGTAAGGAACCCATGCTGGTCTGTCAGCAGCAGAATCGACACGTTGAATCAGGTCATCTTAAATAATGGAGGCCCAGTCAATGTTTAGACCTTTCAGCAGTGCGTATCCCATGGACTGCTGAGGTTGGGCGGCTTGATCAGAAGAGCCGGACTTCGCTGTCATGCAGCTGATCAGGTGTGCGAAGATGAAGTTCATCTCGCTGGGCATCTTGGATTTCTTTATCAGCGTCAGCTTCTTCTCAGGCTTCTTGTCCCTTCCAATATCCCAGATATAACCCATTGCGTCAAGGAAAGCAATGATTTCTTCTTTGTCAGCGTGCTTCTTGTGGTCAGGGAATGGAACGAAGGGTTTTTCTTTGGTAGCATTTGGGAAGTTCAGGGCTTTTCGGATTATGGCGGGTGTGATCTTGATGGTCCCATACTCAGTATCGTTGAGTATGCAGTCGATGGTTTTGGATGCATCTTTGGCAGAGGGTAGCTCAGTGTGTCTGGCAGAGTACCAGAATTGGGATAAGAGCCGCTGACTGGCAGGAGGTGTTATGGTCATTGCTGTGTAGATGGGGTTGTTCTTCAGAAAACTCACAGCATCGTCCAGATGTGATACTTGCTTCCGAGGAGGAAACTCGAGAAGAGCTGAGAGGTTGTTGGCCTTAGTCCAATCTAGTTGATCCAGCTCGAACTTAACCTAAGGGGCTTTGATGATATCCACTTCCTCAGAGTCAGCGGAGATGGACTCAGCGGTGACATTGATCTTTGAAGTTGCCATTTCTCTGTATTATCAGTTCAACCAAAGATGTTAACAAATAAGAATTGTCTTAGTATGGAAAGAATTTTCCATTAATATTTTTCGAATTTTGTCCATTTCATTCAGACAAAATGTCTTAATGAAGATTAGGGTTTTTCTTGATTTTTGAAATGAAAAGTAAAACCCATAAAGTCTTGTATTCCAGTTTCTAAAAGAAAACTGGATACGAATGAAGAACAAGTTTAAGATTTAGATTTAAAACTTGAAGAACAACCATGAAATGGTTGTGTTCATAAAACCATGAAAGAAATGATTTTATTTTACAAAGTTCGTTTGTTTGATCTTGTTAAAACAATGAGAAGATCGAAAACAAGTTATACGCATTTGATAAGTAAGAACATATTAACCTTGATGTTTTGATGAAGAAGATGATGAACAGTTCTTTGAAGAATTGAGAGCACAAATGCAACAGTAATTCTTTTCTTGCGGAGAAAGATTGTTCGCGTAAAAGACAAATATAAACCAAGAGTTGTTTATATAGTGAGTTTTTAGAGAGAGAAAACCTTGAGCGGGAAAAGGTTTCATCATGACACGGACACGTGTTTGCATTTGATTGGAAGTTTGAACGAAACGTGCAAACGTGTGTCAGAAAGAAATCGTGCCTAGCGTTATCCGTTGCAATGACGTCACAACTGTCCTTTCACATTCTTTTAGGATGTCTCTGAGGTTTTGAAAGCTCAGGGACTCTTTTGAAAAACATGAAGCACTGAATAGAAAATATCAGTGAAGGTTTTAAGAATTTTCAAAATATCGCTGTTAAGGAATAGATATTCAGCGATACAATTTATTTTGAAATCTTGCATTTACATGCGATTGTCAGAGAGAGAAAACAATGGAACTCTACATGCGATTCTCAAACTGAAAGTGAGTGAGCACTAACCAATGGAACAGTAACTTGAGTTAGAGAAGATCTTTAAACTGAACTGGAAAGCGTTTGAACAGTATTAAATGAACTCTGAAAACTTGTTTTAAACTATAAACAATAAAAACAGAGTATACTATGAAGCTTTTAAGAGACACACAACAATCAACAACTATGAATCAACCTTGGTAGATTGGATCGTTTGATTTAAGCAAATCAAAGAAGCTCTGATACCAACTGTAGGTTCCCAGATTCACGTTGCATCACATTAATGGTAATAAAATAGACAGCAGAAGCATTAAATATAAAGCCATTAAGATGTGAGTGATTGTGCAAAGATATTGTAACCGTGAGTATCAAGTATAGAACAGTAATAATGATAACAAGATCAAGTATAATAAGCTGCTCGTATATTGATAATATGAATAACACCAAGAACACGTTCAAGTGTGTGTATTCGAAATGTCACAAGGAACAAGATCGTACGGAGGTAGTGCTATGGAATACTGCAGTGTGTGCTCTAACAATTGTGGAAAACTATTCTTCCTAAAGCTTACAATTGTTGTTCCACTACCTCTTTATTTATAGCGTGGTAAAGCATTAGACAGTGTACTATCTAACCCTAGAATGACACGTGGAAAGCGTGTATTGTCCTTTTAGGGCTTACGTGGAAAGTACGGACACGTGTCTAACACTTAGAGATTTCTTACGACACTTAGGCTTCACAGAGGTCTTCAGTCACCAGTGCTCTTACATCAGAACCTTGATGGTCTTCTGTTGGTGAACAGTTCTTCTGTAGAGTAGAAGAGGTCTTCTGCCAGAGCTCTGTTGAGCTCTGTTGGTCTTCTTGTTGATCTTCTTCCAAGTCTTCTGTCTGATCTCTGGTGGTCTTCTGACTTTTAATATTTTCAATACGTTTACATATGAGATACTTGGGGCTAACAATCTCCCCCTAAGTATTGAAAATAAAAATTTACAAAATACAGAGATATTTAAACAAAAGAACAAAGAACTTTTACATCTGTTGAAACCTTGCACTATTCTTTTAATATGTTACAATACAGAGCAAAAAGAATGAGTACACTTATGCATAATAATTTCCTCTTAAGATTCTGTCGAATCTTCTGATCAGATCTCGGAATTCTATCATGCGGTCTATCTGTTCGACGAAGCTTATCATACTCTCTTTTGGGCATTTTTCTTTTGGAAGCTCCGTGATGATTCACTTGAGATAGAGCAGCGACTCACTTGAGTACTTGTGAGCCTCTTCAACTCTGAGTGCTTTCTTGACGCCCTTCTGTCGGCAGATAAGTATTGGCGGATCACCAACAACCATTCCGGATCTGTACTCATCAAGACCTTCAATACTCACATTTGGAGGTCCAATTGCTAGGTTTTCAACCTCGAATTCCATGCCTAGTTGAAAGTCGATTTGCGTTCTGAGATTTACGTATTCTTGCATGACAAACTCGATTTCCCTCATAGCAGTTCCAGTGCCTCTGTATCCGTCGATGAAGTTTAGGCAATAGGCATGAAGTGTTACCAGATCGTAAGGATTCAAGAGCACAAGATCATTGTCATTGAATTTTTCAATCTTGTTCTCTTTTGTCCTCACAGTGTAGACATGGTACTGAATACTGTCTTTGGAGAACTTCTTTGCTTCATCATTCAGAATAAATTCGAATGTGAAGTTTGAGTCTATGGCTTTGTTCATATTGGATCTGGTTTGGATGAACTTCAACCTTGCATCAGTGAGTCTACTGGCATTTATCAGGTTTAGGTAAGGGTTAATGGGTATTGCATTCACAGGGATTATGTGTCTGTCAGCATAGAGGAATGCAAATATGGTTTCGATTGCAGGATTGTCAGAGTGTCGGGTTTCAGGATTGCGTTCTGGCTCAATTGGATTCTGATCTTCATGGGTTTCAGCCATAAGATGATCAACACGGCATTCGGGTTCTTGTAGCACTTGGGGTTGGATTTGGGGTTCGGCTTGGCTCATTTGTTCATCAGCAGAGATTGGGATTGATCTCTCTGGTTCAGTTCTAGGTGATGACGGAGGGGTGTCAAGTACGATGATCTCTGGTGGTTGTTGTGTTGACTCTTTTGGTGCTTTGATGATTCTGTCTTTGAACATGTAGTCAAACAATACCATAGTCATCTATGTCGTCTCTTCTTCTGTTATCCCTTTATCTCCTTTTTCTGCCTCTGTCTCTGTTGCCTCAGCCTGTGTCGTTTTCCCTTTCCCTTTACCCTTCTCTGTATCTTTTTCTTTTTCCTTCTCTTTTTATTTCTCAGCCTTTTTCTCCTTTTGTTTCTCCCCCTTTTGTTGCTCTGTGGACTCACCTGACTTAGTGTCTGAAGGCCCTTCTGCAGCGTCTTGAAAGTCATCATCATTATCACTATCAGAGGAAGCCTCGTCAGAGAGTCTTGTTACGATAGGTGAGGCTGGAACAACAAACTTTGAAGCAGCTTTGGGTCTTTTGCGCGATGGTTCTCCTTCTGGTGCTTCTTCTGCACGTCTTTTCAATGTTGGGTTAGTCATGGCAGCTTTAAATTCAGTCGCGGCCTTTTTCAGTGTATCTTCCACTTCTGTCGCAGCCATTCTGACTTCATCAACTTGACTCACAAAAATGAATTTGTGGGCGGCAAGAGTGGTCTTTATGTGTTGCTCTGTTGCCTGGGCTTTCATGACAAATTTGGAAGAGATGGTCATCATCTTGCTTAATACAGATTTGCTAAACTCACCCATCTGGCCTACTGTCATTGGTAGTTTATTTGGGCTTGGACCAGAGATATTCAGCGGAGTAGCAGATGATGTCGTGGCTTCTTTGATGGATTCCTTAACAGAGTTATTGATGAGCTCTGTCAAGGTTCTAACGTTGGATTCAGAGAAAATAACTGTAGGGATAGGCAAAGTTCTGTTCATCGTTGCAGTGTGATTCTCTATCATGAGTCGTTTTAGCTCTGCAAGTTCTATAGATATCTTCGTGGTCTCCTCTGCTTTGACCCTTTCAGCCTCTGCTCTGAGTCGTTTAGCCTCTGCATACTTCTGTGTTACTTCTGCATGTTTATCAGTGATCTTTTGCAGTTCTTCCTTAAGAGAAGCATTCTTCTTACGGATCAGCTCCTCCTTATGTTCATTGATAAGTTTATACTCATTCAAGGAGTTGTTGATACTATCACAGAAGCTTTCGAACTCTGCTCTTGTGACAGTGTCAACGAGGGTAACCTTGGTTCCAACACATGGATCCAATTCTGCCTCGAGTTCAGAGGCGCCTCTGTCAAGAGTTGTTTTGATGTTGGCTCTTGGAGGACTTCCACCTTATCCTTGTTGTTCCCTTTAAGGGGAAACAACTACAGGTGTTCTGACCAGAGTTTTCTCTTCCAGCTCAGGTTCTGAAGAAGGAAATCTGATGTGATGAGAAGAATTTGGATCAAGCAAAGTCTTCCCTTGTTCTACTATGGTCTCCCATTGTCCCTGAGTCGGACAGATGCTACGCGAGATTTGAAAGATCTCTGGTCAATTGTGTGTTAAGTCTATATGAGCCACAGAGGCATCATCGTGTGGAAGTGACCTATTGATGTTCTGGGGTGAATGAACATCATTACCAAAGATAGATTCCCAAGGTATGTGTGTACCAAAGGCGTGCAGAGGAGCCTCTGGCGGTTCTTGCTGGTTAAGGTTCGAGGTGTGCACCTCTGTTTCAATATTCCTTTGGTCTTGATCATCAGGAATAGATTGTGTGGTTGCGCTGGGAGTTGGGGTGCGGAATCTCACATGTGTGTTCAAATTTTTAACATCTTCTTCTAAACTCGCATTTCCCTCGGCTCCTAGGGATTTAGAACTCTCTGGTGTACTCTCTATCACATGTACCTCTTTCTCACCGTTACCAGAGGAGTGCGATCTTTCTGCCATCTCCTCTGTAATTTCCCTTTCTCCCTCTTGAACAGCCTCCATAGGGGATGCTCTGTTCTGTACTTCCTACTCCATCACTCTAGCAGAGGAAGACCCCACTTCGGGTGCTCTTCTCTATGGTCTGTTAACTTCTTCTGCTATTTCCTCACTCAAACTCTCAAGTGAATGCTCAGATCCTAAATATGCTTGGGTTCTCACCTCAGGTTCTTGAGGTTGAGCAGCACTCTGATAGTTTTGGATAGAGATGTGATTTTGGTCAATAAGAGCAAGCACTGTACCTGAAATTCTTCTGATGAAAGGATATTCACCCGAAGTAGTGGGAAGAAACCTAGACATTACCCAAACAGGTGTAGGATTTCCCTGTTGAGTTAATTGCAAACGTTGGAAGGCTCTTCTGATTACCAGACTTATGAATCGAGGAAATTTGATGGTCTTCAGAAGCTTGTGAGTTCCAACAACTCCTCCTCTTGCAATAGATGAAGTCTTTGTGTTAACAGCGGCAATAAGATCTTTGTACTGTATGCTGGCATAGTCGAAGTTTCTGTTAAAGAACATGCCATACATAATTTGGAGTATCTCTGTGCTTGTTTGGTCTTGGCTACCAGATTTGCCGGTAAGGGTTCTGTTCAGTGTGGAGAACATGAAGTTCCACATTGTGGGTAGGTTTTGTCTTCTGAACTTCGCATATTTTGTTCAGATCCTTGTTGTAGCCCAAGAACTTCACAAAGTCAAGAAGAACAGCTACTTTAGGGGGTTTCTCGTAGGCTTCTATTCCAATATGTCTTTTTGTCTTCATTCTGAAAATCCTTCTGAAAGTGCTTGCACGAATACGGATTGTTCCTGCTCCTCCATCTCTAGAATCGACATTTCCAACGATCCCGTCTTGTTCTTCAATGTACTGGCACGTAGTCCACCATTGTCGGACATAAAGCTCTGGAAGGTTGTCGTCGAACTCGGTAAGGGCTCTAAAAACTTCAGAGTTTCTGAAAAACTCTACAAATATGTGATAAGTGGGTAAATAGAGACATGGGTTACCATCAAATCGGTAGTTGTTGTCTGCTAACTCGTATGGAAGGATAACAATTTGGTCTACGGGTCCTATTCGGCTAGATTCAGCAGAGTTTTGTTTTGCCATTGTTGCAGGTTAGGGTTTGTTGAAGAAATTAAGGGTTTTGAATGAAGGGAGGGAAAAGATGAAGGGTTTTGAAATGATCAGAAAGCGTAAAAATGAAATGGGTCATGGGTATGGATATTTATACTCGAATCGTGTGGTTGGGTGAACGTCGTAGGTACTGTAGGCACTTGAATGTCAGATGGTGGAGTGGCCTCAACAGTCTAACGCGGGAACAGCTAACGGTTGGTTTCTCAATCAGAGATTGCCATGTAGAATTGGTTCTGACAACTTTCGGGCAAGTAAACCGTCACGGTTATAGATATGTGGGTATCATCTGGTTGATGTTTGAAAATAACCCGCACCTCTGATGACGTTACTTCTGATGTCGTGGCAGAAAACTGACAGATCTCTGGTGGAGCTTTGCAGTTTTGCCTCTGTTGAGTGACCTTTTTCTTTTCTTACTTCTCTCCCAAGATGTTTCACCTTTACCCAAAATCGTTTTCAAAAAATTCTGTTCTGATGTGAAAGAAGTCAAAGAACGAGAACATAACTGACTTAGACATTTCACAGAGTTCTGGTGAAAAGTCATCAGAGGCTCTGATGAAAGATCAGAGTTCTGGTAGGTTCTTGACATTATCAAAAGATTTTCATCAGACCAGGTTTTACCTCTTTCTTCAAAAAAGATTTTTCTTTTCAGATTTTAAAGCAAAGTCATTAAATTTGAAGATTGATTTTGACTTGCTCCCCCTAAAACCATGCACATTTTTCCTTTATAAGCTCCCCCTTAAATAGTGATCTTAATCAACAGATTTTTCTTTTTGGCTTTTCTCTTTTCTTGCAAAAGTATGTACAAAAAGAAAACAAAAAAATATATACAAGAGGAAAACATTGAGAAAGTATGCTGGCAGAGCTCTGGTGATAACATCAGAGACTCTGGTGAACTATCCTACCTAACCATTTTGACAGAGCTCTGGTAGGAACATTAGAAGCTCTGTTGAATTTACACAGAGTTAGGAGGATATGACCAGCATACCCATCTTGCTGATTAAGAAGTTAAATCTCCTTTCATCAAGGGCTTTTGTGAACAGATCAGCAAGCTGGAAGTCATTTGAAACAAAATATATTTCAATTGTCCCTTTTTCAACATGATCCTTTATAAAATGGTACCTTATGTCGATGTCCTTTGGCTTGGAGTGCTGAACTGGATTAGCTGTGATTGCAATGGCACTTTTGGAGTCGCAGAGAATTGGAATCTTGTTGTACTCCATGCCATAATCTTTGAGTTGAGTTTTCATCCAGATCACTTGAGAGCAACAACTAGCAGCAGCAACATACTCTGCTTCTGCTGTAGAAGTTGAGACGCAGTTCTATTTCTTGGATGTCTAACTCACCAATTTTTTTCCTAGCAATTGGCAGCTACCAGAATTACTGTTTCTGTCGTTCTTGCATCCTCCATAATCTGAATCTGTATATGCTACAAGCTCGAAACCAGAATTAAGAGGATACCAGAGACCCAAAAATTGAGTCCCTTTCAGATATTTAAATATGCGCTTGACAGCAGAGAATTGGAATTCTTTAGGATTTGCTTGAAATCTGGCACAAAGACAGGTTGGAAACATTATATCAGGTCTGCTAGCAGTTAAGTACAGAAGTGATCCTATCATGCCTCTGTAGTTCTTGACATCTACAGGTTCACCATTAAGGTCAGAGTCAAATTTAACTCCAGTGGCAATAGGAGTTTTCATTGGATTAGAATTGTTGAGCTTATATTTTTTGAAAATATCAGAGATGTATTTGGACTGACTTATGAAAGTCCCTCTGATGGATTGTTTTACTTGTAAACCAATGAAGAAAGAAAGTTCACCCATCATGCTCATTTTAAATTCGCTTTTCATCAATTCCTCAAATTATCACAGTACTCTTGCCGTGTAGACCCAAAAATAATGTCATCAACATATATTTGCACCAGAAGTATATCGTTTTTGTACCTTCTAAAGAATAAAGTTGTATCGACATTACCTTTCTCGAAGTGATTAGTCAACAGAAAATTTGACAGAGTTTCATACCAGGCTTTGGGAGCTTGCTTAAGGCCGTACAGAGCTTTGTCTAGCTTGTAAACGTGGTCTGGAAACTCTAGGCTTTCAAAACCTGGTGGTTGCTGGACATAAACTTCTTCTTGGAGTTTGCCATTCAGAAATTTCACATCCATCTGGTAGACCTTGAAACCCTTATGAGCAGCATAGGCAAGGAAGGTTCTTATTGCTTCCAGCCTAGCCACAAGAGCAAAGGTTTCGTCATAATCGATACCTTCTTCTTGGCAATATCCCTTTGCAACCAGTCGAGCTTTGTTTCTGATGATAATCCCATCTTCATCCTTCTTATTTCTAAACACTCACTTGGTTCCAATGGCAGCTTTGCCTACAGGGAGTGGAACCAAGGACCAAACATTGTTTCTTTCAAATTCAAGAAGCTCATCTTGCATAGCTTCAATCCAGTTTGGGTCCTCCAGGGCTCCAGAAATTTTCTTCGGCTCAATCATACTTAGAAAATTGACAAAGAAAGCTTCATTGATTGTGGCCGATCTTGTCTTTACACCATCTTCAGCAGCACCAATAATTAGATGATGGGGGTGATCCTTTGTCCATCTTGTCATGGGAGCATGGACAACAGGTGGAGTCTGTGCTTCTTATGGGAAAAGACGTTCTTCAGCATCAGAGCTCTGTGGATTGGGACCAAGGCTCTGTGGCACACAACTTTGGAGAGTGGCCTCATTGCTCTGTGAAGTCCCAACAAGGCTCTGAGATGGTGAACTTTCAAATAGGGAGTCTCTCCCAATATGAGTTAACAGGGGTGATGATGGCTCTCATTCAGGTTCTCTTACATCTGGTTGTGGTTCTTCATTTCTCTGAATAACACCTATAGACAGAGAAGTAGATGGTGAATAATTGGAAGGACCAGTAAGAGTTGTACCTGTCAGATTCTGTTCTGTTGAGTTTTGAGCCTGATCTCCTCTGGTGTTGTCGACAGAGGAATCATCATCATCGAAGAAATCATTGAACACAAGATTGATATCTTCTTCCCTTGACTTTGAAGAACTTAGCTTCTTCTGTCCTGTCTGTGTCCCCTCTGTTTATTTGCGATCAGAGGAACTTGATGTACTTTCATCAAAGGACACATTAATGCTTTCTTGAATGACTCTGGTTCTTGTGTTGTAGACTCTGTAGGCTTTAGAGGTTAAGGAATAACCAATAAAGATTCCTTCGTCAACCTTCTTGTCGAACTTACCCAGTTGTTCTCTGTCATTCAAGATGTAACACTTGCAACCAAAAACATGAAAATACTTCACATTTGGCCTTCTGTTGTTGATGAGTTCATAGGGAGTCTTCTTAAATCTTTTCACTATCACATCTCTGTTCTAGGTAAATCAGACTGCCTCTGTCCAGAAGTTGATGGGAAGGATAGAACCGGCCAACATGGTTATGGCGGCTTCTACCAGAGTTCTGTTCTTTCTTTCCACTACACCATTCTGTTGTGGAGTTCTGGCAGCTGAGAAGTTCTGGGAGATTCCTTCCTCTGAAAGGTAGGCATCAATTCTGGCGTTTTTAAACTCTGTCCCATTATCACTTCTCAACTTTTGGATTTTGAGACCTAACAGAACCTGTATCCTTCTCAACATACTTATCAAAATTTTCGGGACATCAGATTTTACTCTGATGAACTCAATCCAAGTATATCTAGAAAATTCATCTATTAAGACAAGAATATACTTCTTACCCGAAAGACTTTGTACAGAGATTGGACCACAAAGATCCACATGAAGCATATGCAAAGGTATGGGGCAATTGTGATCACTCTTGGTTCTGTGTGAAGATCTTTTCATATTACCCAATTCACAGGCAGAACAGAGATGGTCTTTGTCAAATTTTAGCGAAGGCAGACCTTTCACTAAGTTCAACTTCACGAGTTTGTCAAGGTTTTGGAAATTTAAATGGGCAAACCTTTTATGCCAGAGCCAGGCATCTTCATTTTTCAAAGACACTAAACAGAGTTTTTCTGTTGTATAGTTTTGGTTTGGATTAAAATTCATTTTGTACAGATTGCCTTTTCTGTCGGCTCTTAAAAGTTCTTGACCAGACTCGGAAAGCAACAAAGAACAATATTTCTTCCTAAAATTGACATCGAACGCATGATCACAAAGTTGACTTATACTGAGCAGATTATGATTTAATCCCTCAACATAAGCAACCTCAAAAACTGAAACACCACCGTTAACTAAAGTACCATAGCCTCTAATCTGTCCACCATTATCTCCTCCAAAGGTTACTGCACTTCCCATCTTGTTTTTGAATGAAGTCATCAGCTCCTTATTGCCTGTCATGTGTCTGGAACATCCTGAATCTAGGTACCATATCTGCACATGAGGCTTCTGCAAGACAGATTAGTTCTTTTTAGGTACCCATTGCATGATGGGTCCTTTCTTGTTAGACTTTGGTGTGTTAACAGTTCTGTTTGCTGGCTTTTCATTCTTTGATGATGTGCCAGAGATGTTTCTCTGTGTATCCTGAACAGTCTTAGGACTTTTCCTCTTTGATGACTGATTCAAAACACAGTGAGGCCCATTCAAGTGATTTTGCAATTTTAACAACATATGAATACAATTTCAATTAATAGAACATGATGATTGATGCAAATTGTTGTTTTTATTCAAAAACTGGTGGTTGAATGTTGCTTGATTCTGAAAGACCTTTGGACCAGATTTCTTTGCATACATTCTGTCCTGATTTGGTTTTCTAAAGTTGTTGTTTCTTGGAACTGATTCCTTTGACCAAAAAGCGTTGTTCCTTTGATTTACAGCAGAGGCAGGAACAGGTGTGTTATTGAAAATCCATTTGCCCTTCTGCTCTGGTGTAAATCTGATTGGTTTGAATGCAAGGGGAACAGAGGTGTTGTTTACTGGAATATTTATGGCATTCTCTCTTTTCTTCACTTCTATTACTTTAGAAGAAAGAGTTCTGAAGCCTTTGTTATCAAACTCAGTTACTGGTATGAATCTTGATTGTTTCTTAAAGAATGAGACATCCTTTTTCAAATCTGTAGATCCCACCGGTATCTGCTTAGGTTTATGCAAAACTTTCTTTTGACCGCATAAAATTTGCTCATCTACCTCGGAGTCAGAGTCACTGTCAGAGCACTGAAAGTCTCTGGTGGCTCTGTTGGTAGATTCTGATGGCATCACAGAGATATCAGCTTTGGCAGATTTAAACTTTCTCAACTTTGGTTTTAATGCATCAGAAACAACATTTTCATTAAGAACTCTTTTCAAATATTCCTCAAATGATGTTCTTATAGTTTCAGAAGTAGGAGAGAAGATTGGGGCTTCAGGGTTGAGTTCGCTCTGTGGTATAACGACAGAGGATTCATCCACAGAAGTAACAGACTTCTGTCCCTTGAAAGAGTTGAAATTAAAGATCTCTTTTGGATCCAGACTTTTGACAGAATTAGGAAGTATGATTCTAGCTCTTCCTTGATCAAGAATAAACTTTTCAGATGGTTTTATAACCGTTTCTTGATCCAAGGGGTCATAGCTAACATTCCTGAAATTAAGTCTGTTAGAGCATTGTTGTATTCAAGATTTACTGTAAAGTCAATGTACTGTATGAGTCTATACAGTATTGTGAATGCCTTTATACCTTGTATGTCATGGGTATAAATAGGCTTGTCTAGACCATTTGTTAGTAACACTTAGTAACACTTTAGAAAGCTTTTGTAATACTTTAGAAACCTTTTGTAATCCTTTGAGCTCAATACATGGATGACATATTTGCTCTCTAGATTCTCTCTCACTACATTTATATCTTATTGCTAGAGATCTGGGATTTCACAATTGGTATCAGAGCTAAACAGAAGATTCAAGCAGATCGAAGACCAAATTGAAGATTTTTTACACTAAAGCTGAAGAATTCGGATTGGGTGTTCATCACTATTCATCACTGTTCATCAAGAATTCTAACCCTTCTTCATTTACTATTCATCCAGATTTCATCTTTTCTTTAATTTTTGATCTTTTGGATTGATTCTTGACATCATTGCACTCGGATTTGATCTTTTATCTCGAAATTTTTTCTATAGTGTATTTCATACACTGTAAGAGCTTTTCAAGAAAAAAATTTATATATTTTTTTTGTGTATTTTCATACACTGTCTGCTTGATCTTCTGAACGATCAATTTCTAGCAATATTCAAAATGGTTTTACAACAAGTTATTGTTAAAAGCAGTGGTGAAGATTTGAAGCAAACTCTGAAAAAGGAGATTCCTCCAATTGCAAAAGTTTTTGTTAAACCAAATGTAAAGTTGCAACAAGTCATTATAACAGAAACATCTGTTAATTCACATGTATCTGTTAAACCAAATAATGAAGTGTTGCAACAAGTCATAATAACAAAAACACCTCCAAAGCCACTTGAAAAAGCTAAGGCAAATAATGGAATTTTGCAACAAGTTATTTTATCAGAAACATCTCCTATATCAGAAACTCCTGTTAAAGATAATGCTTCAAATTCTTCAACTCCTATTTTAAATAAAGCATTGGAAGAAGAAAATGTTAATCTGAAAAGACAAATTTTAGACATTTCTTCTTCAAATGCTAAACTTACTAAAAGAATAACTGATCTTGAAGTTTATATTGCAGGTCTTGAAACAAAGAAAGACAAAGACAACTCAAGTCTGCACGATCAAATCGAGAAACTTCAAGAGAAAGTAACAACTCTTAAAAAGGAAAATGCTGATCTGAAGAGCATTGAAGACAGGAGAGAGAAGATTCTTAAAGAAAAGGAAATAATTGAACTTAATTGTATAAAACTTTCAAAACAAGTTTCTGACTTTGAGAAAGTTTTATTTTTAGAAAAAGACAAGCTCGAAAAAGAAAGAGCTAAATTTGAAACTGAACGCAAATCTTTTGAAATTAAAAGTTCTGAACTTTCCGTGAAAATCTCTGAATTAGAAAATCTTTTGGAAAAGGAAAGAAAAGATTTCACGGAAAAGAAAAATCTCTTTGAAAAGGAAAGTAAAACTCTTAAAAAGAAAAATATGGAAATTTTCAAAGAGATTACTGATAAAAGAAAGTTTTTGGAAAAAGATTTTGAATCGGAACGTGAATATTTTGAAGATGTGATTCTTAATCTTACCAAAAGATTATCTGGTTTATCAGCTGATATTATGAAGGATCAGTTGATCAAATCTGATCTCCAAAAGAAATTTGATCTAATTTCTAAAGAGAAAAATGTTTTAATAAACAAAGTCAAAGAACTTGAAGACGTCATTTTTAAATTTGATGTCTCAAAGCAGACTGGTCATAATTCTATCTTTCAGACTCCATTTGTTGATTCAAATGATTCTGAATGCTCTTTTAAAACTGCTTCAAGTTCAAGTTTTAAAAACATTTCTTCTAAACAATTTAATAGATCAACAGATTTCTCAAAAGGTCGGATTCGTTCAACAAATCTCTTCTATAATCCTCTGTTTGATAAATCAGATAACAAAACAAAAGTGCCTAAAGTTAATACTTCCAAACCTGAAGAAGTTCCAGTCTTCAAGAGGGTGAAGATGGAATGGAGAGTAAAAGGCACAACAGTTCCAAAGAAAGAAGTGCCAAAATCATCTGTATCCACATCAAATGCAAAGAAGAACAATACGCCAAAAGGTAAATCTTATGCTAAACCTAATCCTATTCATCATGTAAATCATCTGATTAGGTTGGCCCATAAGAAAATCTGTTGTTCTTACTGTGGTTCAAATGATTTTGTGCATAAAGATTATACTTCTTTTTGGTACGGTACTTATAGTATTCCTTGTAAGAAATCTACACCTAACCCACTAGGACCCAAGTGCCATTGGGTACCAAAATCTGCTTAAACTGTTTTGTAGGTACATCATGTGTTGTACTGATTTGTAGATACATACCACACACATGACTGAAAACAGAAGAGAAGCGGCGTATTTCTTTGAAGAATATTTGTACCATTAAGGGGGAGACAAATCATGAATGGTTTCTGAATACATCAATTCAGGACCCGTGCTTAAATGTAAATGGCTTTTGAACATATCAGTTCAAAACCCGTGCTTCAACGACAATGGCTTCTGAACAATTCAGTTCAGGACCCGTACTTCAACGACTAAGACTTCTAAACAAATTAGTTTAGAACTCACATTTCTCAGGTGATATCCTTAACTGTTACATCTTTCTGTTTCAAGGAACGTGGCAAAAGGTAACATTGGATTATATTTGTTTCTACTGATTTGAAAACTTGAATCTTTACAAATTTAATTCAATGAGATGCAATTTTCAATTTTCATTCAATGAATTAAATGCGTGCTAAAAGATGTTTTTTTCAAGTATTTTTGTATTATCTGAGTTAGATTTGTTTCAACTTTCACTTCTGAAATAAATCGAAAGGTCAGCAAAACATGAATGAAATTATGCTGAATGCTCAAAGATATGTGAATCTGGACTTATATAGAATATAATGCTCAAAAAGCCTATTTATCAGAATGATGAATGGAAACGAAAATATGGGGGAAGCACTATGATTAAGAACCAAGTGATTGAGATATCATTCATATTTTGTGATGGAAATTCGAACTTATATAGAATATCATTTAGTTTGAAAGTTTGTGCCTGTGGCCTTTCTGGTTTGGGAGAGTAAGTCCTAAGGGGTGCTCGACACCTAGTCCCTAAGATCAACTGGTCTGGGATCGGCTGACCCAAATCCTGCAATAGAACCAGATAGAAAGCCATGTTCTACTGGTACAAATGGGTTTAAGATATATCGATGTGGCCTTTCTGGTTTGGGAAATTAAGTTCTAAGGGGTGCTCGACACCTAGCACCTAAGGCCAACTGGTCTGGGATCTGCTAACCCAAATCCTTCTATAGAACCAGATAGAAAGTCATGTTTAACGGTGTATCTTATTCTTACTAAATTTTTTGATCAAAAGATGCCAATGAGCACAAAATCAAAAGATGCCAATGTGCACAAATCAAAAGATGCCAATGAGCACAAAAGAAAAGATGCCAATGAGCACACATCTCTTGAAACTTGGGAAAATACAAAGTCGCGATAAACCCGTAAATTTGTGAAAATTCTGATTTTGGACAAATAGTGTGAGTAGAGCAAAATATTCTTATATGTTTTAGAATTGCATATGCTTGAAGCTAATCATATTTCCCATGCTAGCACACCAAATAGATTTAATAAAGGGGTTGAAACTGAACATTTTTAACTTGATATGCGATGACTTGTTCTTGAATCTAAACACATGCATTTGATTTCAGTTGATTGAAAAATTTGTTAAATTTCATTAAGCTGAATTTCTTTTATAAAGTTTTCAAATGATCAAATGTTTGTAGTTATAAAATAAAATTCAATGAATGTTATTTTCCTTGTGTAAATTTGTTTTAAAATTTGTGCTACAATTTCAAATACTGTACGTTATTGAAATATATGCATACTTTCAGGGGGAGAAAACAAATTGCTCCAGAATTCTTATTTTGAGGGGGAGCAAGGTTATTCTGTATGGAGGAGATTGTTAGCAATACTCAAAGACACAACTGAAATTGAAAATGGTTTTCGATGCTCACCATCATCGAAAAAGGGGGAGAAAAGTTTAAATTCAATTTCATGTCAAAGATATCTCATGTCTAAGAGCTTTCAAGTCAATAATTCGTGAACAAAGACTGAAGATTGGGGAAAAGGTTCAAAGATCGGAATTTCATGTTCAAGACTTGAAGACAATCTGTTGAAGATTGTATTGAAGAAGGTTGATTTTTCAAAGAAAAAGACAAAGACTTTTAATGTTTGACTGAAGATTCTTCAAAGCTGAGTTCTTAAAGAGTGTCAAAGCATATAGTTCGCCGTGAACTAGTGGAGATAAAGCTACTTGAAGATAGTTTGATAAAGTGTCTGTTTGAGAAGATTGACTTTACAAAGAGCTGAAGACTGGTGTCATATTTTTTTAAATCTTGAATCCAAAGGGGGAGATTGTTAGAGCATTGTTGTATTCAAGATTTACTGTAAAGTCAATGTACTGTATGAGTCTATACAGTATTGTGAATGCCTTTATACCTTGTATGTCATGGGTATAAATAGGCTTGTCTAGACCATTTGTTAGTAACACTTAGTAACACTTTAGAAAGCTTTTGTAATAATTTAGAAACCTTTTGTAATCCTTTGAGCTCAATACATGGATGACATATTTGCTCTCTAGATTCTCTCTCACTACATTCATATCTTATTGCTAGAGATCTGGGATTTCACACAATGATACTAAATTCAAGTATGATTCTTTAAATGTCAGCTACAAAAATAAACAACCATGTTTTTCATATCATGACATTGAGAGCATATTTGACACAAGTAAAAATTCTGAAACAATCAATCAGAAGTCTGAAACTTCTAGTCAGGATTCTGAACTTTGTAGTCAGAACTCTGAGCCTAAAGATCAGACATCTGAGTCTGTAAATAAGAACTCTGACTCAAGTAGTCAGAAGTCTGATTCAACTGGATCTTCTGAAACAAAATCAGATGAATTTTTGCAACTTGAAAAGAGATTTAATCTTGTGAGTCAAGAACTTGAGGACTTAAGGAAAGCTTATGATGAACTTGAAGAAGCTTTGAAAGAAAAGAATAATTTCATTCAGAAAATAACAGAGCTTGAAAAACTGAAGACTGAGTATGATCTTTTTAAAATTAATGCTTCAAGAGAAAATGATAAATTCTTTAATGAATCAAGTACATATGAAAAAGGTGAATCATCTAATTCTTCTAACAAAAAGAACTTGAATTTTTCAGAAAAAGAAGAAAGCAAAAGGAAAGATGATCTTGCAAAGTTGAATGATCTGAAAAGGGATCTTGAGAAGCTTAGAATGAAATCTACTTCTGAACTCAAAGTTAGAAATTCTTGTAATAAGGGCAATTGTACTCTGAACAATATCAATAAAAATGAAATGATCTATGTTTCAGATTTATTGTCACTTGCAAAGAAAAATCTTGTTTGTGTTAGATGTAAAAATGATTCATTCCAATATTCTCATAAATGTCAAGTCAAAATAACTTCTGTTTCATACATAAGAAAAGATATTCAGAAAGTTTCTGTTTCTCAAAATACAGAAAAGAAGAAATTTTTTGTTCCTCAGACTCAGAAGAAAGAAAAGATAAAAGAAAAGAAAGTTGAAAATATAGCAAAACCAAAAGTTACAACTCTCAAAAAGAATTTGAACAAGCTTGTAAGCAGAAAATGTTCTGACTTCATAAAAGTTCAAGGAAAGTGGTGTTTGAAGAAAGATTTTGAGTGGAGAGTAAAAGGTACTAATGTTAAATCCAATGACAAAGCTAACAAAGATGGACCCATTCCAAAATGGGTACCTAAACCTAACTGATCCTTTTGCAGGGCTGTCATGTGTGGTTTTTAGATTCAGGAGCTTCAAGACACATGACAGGTCAGAAGTCTTTTCTATCAAACTTCACAGAAAAGGCTGGAGGAGCAGTAAACTTTGGAAATAACAGCAAAGGACAAGTCAAAGGTTATGGAGATTTAACTAAAGGGGATCTGACTATCCAAAAGGTTTTCTATGTTGAAGGATTACAGCATAATCTTTTCAGCATAAGTCAGTTTTTAGACAGTCTTTGTCAAATTAAGTTTCAAATAACAGGTTGCATGATTTTAACTGAAAATGATGTTAAAGTCTTCTGGGCCAAAAGACATATGGACTTATTTGTAGTTAATTTTTCAAAAATGAAAACATTAAATACAGTTTGTCTTTTATCAAAATCAACTGCAAATGAATGCTGGCTTTGGCACAGAAGATGTTCTCATCTGAATTTCAAAGATCTTAATAATCTTGTTGCAAAACATCTGGTTAAAGGCTTACCAAAGTTTAAACTTGAAAAAGAATCATTATGCTCAGCTTGTGAAATGGGCAAGATGAAAAAGAGTTCTCACAAATTAAAAATGGACTCATATTGCAAAGCACCATTAGAAATGATTCATACTGATCTTTGTGGTCCAATTTCAGTTCAATCTATGGGAGGAAAGAAATATATGCTTGTGATTGTTGATGAATTTTCCAGATACACATGGGTTGAGTTCCTAAGAGCTAAGTCAGAAGCTGCTACTACATTCATAAATTTTATCAAAAGGATTCAAGTTCTCTTACAACTTCCAGTTCAGAAAATCAGAAGTGATAATGGAACAGAGTTCAGAAATGAGACTCTTCAGAATTTTTTAGAAAGTTCTGGGATTTCTCACAAATTTTCTGCTGTCAGAACTCCTCAACAAAATGGTGTTGTTGAAAGGAAGAATAGAACTTTAGTTGAAGCTGCGAGAACAATGCTGGCTTATGCAAATCTTCCTACTTTCCTATGGGCTGAAGCAATTGCAACTGCGTGTTTTACACAAAATAGAACTTTAATCAATAAGAGATTAAATAAGACTGCTTATGAACTGATAAATAAAAGAAAACCATTAATCAAATTCTTTCATGTTTTTTGTTGCAGGTGCTATGTTTTTAGAGACAGAGAAAATCTTGCCAAATTTGATAAAAAGGCAGATGAAGGATATTTTGTGGGTTATTCTTTAACTTCCAAAGCATTCAGAATCTACAATAAAAGAACCAAGAGGATGATGGAGAGCATAAATGTAACTTTTGATGAAGTCAGAATGCGGACTTCTGAACAAGACAGTTCAGAACTCATGCTAAACAAGACAAAAATGACTTCTGATACAGATTCTAATCCTATTTGTTCAGAACTCAATTTACTGTTTAAGGATGCTTTTAGTGAACTAATTTCTGATTCTTATGCAGAATATGAAAACCCAAAGATGGTCAAAGAGATGAAAAATAAGACTCCAGAAATAGTTCAATCAACTGTAATTTCTGACAAAGGTCCATCAGAGGAATGTCCAAATCTAATAAATACAAGTGGTGAAAATTCTGAACCTTGTAATCAGAATTCTGATTCTTGTATTCAGAACTCTGAACAAGTTACTCAGAATTCTGACTTCATTAATCAAAACCCAAACTTGGATATGACTCCTATTCATACATCAGAACAAGGGGACAGTTCAGAATTACAAGCAATCATTGATGAGAATGATGCAAACAACAATTATTCAGAGATTGATGTACTTCCTAGTGTAAATAAATGGACTAAAAATCATCCTATTCATCAAGTAAAAGGTGATCCTTCAGCAGGAGTAAAAACCAGATCAGCTACAGCAAATGAAGCAATGTTTGCTGGTTTCTTGAGTGTAATTGAACCAAAGAAAGATAATGAAGCCTTAGAGGATCCAGACTGGATTTCAGCAATGCAAGAGGAATTGCTTCAATTTGAAAGAAATAAAGTATGGAGACTCATCCCAAAGCCTGAAGGTAAATCTATTATTGGAACTAAATGGGTGTTCAGAAACAAAAAGGATGAATCAGGTGTTATCATCAGAAACAAGGCAAGATTGGTTGCTAAGGGATACTGTCAACAAGAGGGAATTGATTATGATGAGACATTTGCACCAGTGGCAAGAATAGAGGCAATCAGAATATTTTTAGCCTATGTTGCACATAAAAACTTCAAAGTGTATCAAATGGATGTCAAATCAGCCTTTCTAAATGGCAAACTTAATGAAGAGGTGTATGTCCATCAACCTGAAGGTTTTGTTGATCCAGAATTCCCTGATCATGTTTATATTTTAGACAAAGCGTTATATGGTCTAAAACAAGCACCACGAGCCTGGTATGACACTCTTACTAAACACTTGTTAGGTTCAGGATTCAAGAAGGG
The DNA here is from genome assembly GCA_033807775.1 of Saussurea involucrata. NCBI lineage: Eukaryota > Viridiplantae > Streptophyta > Magnoliopsida > Asterales > Asteraceae > Saussurea > Saussurea involucrata. The sequence continues at coordinate 70,622,226 of CM066320.1, forward strand.
TAAGATTGACACAACTTTGTTTTTAAAGAAACAGGGTGATGATTTGATTCTGATTCAGATTTATGTTGATGACATAATATTTGGTTCTACCAGTCCAGAATTATGTGATAATTTTTCAAAAATCATGTCATCTGAATTTGAAATGAGCATGATGGGTGAACTGAATTTTTTCCTTGGTCTTCAAGTCAAACAATTACCAAAACGTATTTTTATAAATCAAGGAAAATATGTCAGAGATATTCTGAAAAAGTTCAAAATGTCTGATTGTGCTTCTATGAGAACACCTATGGCAACTAACATAAAGTTAGATGCTGATCTCAAAGGTGTTTCAGCAGATATCAAACTTTATAGAGGCATGATTGGATCATTACTTTATTTGACTGCAAGTAGACCATATATCATGTTTTCTACCTGTTTCTGTGCTAGATTTCAACCTAACCCGAAAGAATCACATATGTTGGCTGTCAAAAGGATTTTAAGATATCTCAAAGGAACACCTGATCTAGGTTTATGGTATCCAAAAGAAACTGACTTCAAATTGACTGCTTTCACTGATGCTGATCATGCAGGAAGTAGGTTGGACAGAAAGAGTACATCTGGTACTTGTCATTTTTTGGGAGATAAAATAGTGTGTTGGGCATCAAAGAAGCAGAATTGTGTATCCACTTCAACTGCTGAAGCAGAGTATGTTGCTGCTGCTGCTTCATGCTCTCAAACATTGTGTATGAGAACACAACTCATGGACTATGGATATCAGCTTAACAAGATTCCCATCTATTGTGACTCAGAAAGTGCAATTGCCATTACTCAGAACCCTGTTCAACATTCAAAAACTAAACATATAGATGTGAGGTATCATTTTATAAAGGACTATGTGGAAAAAGGAACTATAGAGATGCACTTTGTGCATACAAAGTATCAATTGGCTGATTTGTTCACAAAGCCTCTTGATCACAAAAGATTTTCTTTTCTCATATGTAAAATAGGAATGCTTAATCTGCCTAATTGAAAACATTTTTTTTCTTAAAAATGCTAAATTTTTCTAAGTAAAATTGTCTGAGTAGTGTACTCAGAACTCTGAGTCTTAAGGATCAGAACTTCTGAGTCTTGAGTTCAGAACTTCTGAGTCTTGAGTTCAGAACTTCTGAGTCTTGAGTTCAGAACTTCTGAGTCTTGAGTTCAGAACTTCTGAGTCTTGAGTTCAGAACTTCTGAGTCTTGAGATCAGAACCTCTGAGTCTTAAAGTCAGAGATTCTGAGTCAATACTTCAGCAATCTAACTTTCAAAAATTTATTTTTGAGAAATACAAATAACTTCAACTGTATGGATTATGCTTCTTCTATTATCTTTATATCTCATCTTTATGTATCATTAATAGTCAAATGCATGCTCAAGTCAAGGGGGAGCATCAAAATTCTTTTGGAAATCATTTTATGATGATTAAAAGATTTATTTTCATTTCTTATCGCTGATCATTCTAAGAACAAGCTTTTAGTGATAAATTTTTTGTTATTCAAACTATATCTGAATTAAAACTTTTCATATTCAGATATAAGATTTTAAATGATCCTTTTTAAATCATCATAATATGAATAGAATTTTGATGATAAAAAGTGCTTCTATCTGTTCAAACCTCTTCTGAATAATCAAAATGTTTTATATTGGTCAGAAGTTGATTTTAAATGACATTTTGGTTACAAGGCAAAATTCTTCTGAGTCATGGAATCAGAACATCTGTGTGTGTTATTCAGATCTTTGACTTGAGTCAAAATTCTATCCACTAACACGTGTCAGCTTCATATTTGTTTGACAATGTCACGCATTTCATTTAAATCCTTTGTGGTATTTCACATGTGTTGACTCCGTTATAACATTGATTTCGCTTTTCTGTTAAACCTTTCAACTTCGCGGATTTTAAATAGGTCTTAAAATCCCTATTTCAAATTTCTTTCAAATTCCAGAGCGAAACGTGAGATACGAATCAAATCCAGAGTTCTTTGAATCTGTTTTCTTCTTAAATCATGTCTGAAATACGAAGAAGTGGTCCAATCTCTCTACATTCTACAAAATCGATAATGGATTCATCCGATTCGGAAAATGATGAAGTACAAAATAGAGTTGCAGAGGAAGGGGCAATAAGAAATGATGAAGAAGATGAAGAAATGGATGAATCTGAAGGAAATGCGGATGAGGTAAACGTTGATATTGAACATGAACAGAGTGCTGCAGGTTCTATTATGTCAGATAGATCTATTTTAGTGGAAAGAGTTGTTCCTGAGAGTGAATGGTTGAAATTATCTGAAAATAACTGTGTTATATTGTTTGAGGAAAGTCGTTTTAAGCCTGAACACAGAATTATCATGGAGTTATTCAAACACCATCCGTACAGAAAATGGTTTACAAGAAGTAAAAATGTGCCTGTTCAGTACATACAACAATGGTGGAAACATCTTAGGTTAGAAGATAATAAGTTTGTGTCTGAAATTGGAGGAGTGACATTTATCTTATCTATCTCTGCACTAAGAGAAATGCTGAATCTACCAGAGAAAGATGATGTACAAAGAAGAACAGATTTTGAGGATTCACCCTTAACAGAGGAATTAATAGCAGAGTTTATGAAGTTGGGATACAATGAAGGATTGAGGACTCTCAGTTTGTTCAGAAGAAACAAATTACCACCTATTTGGGCTTGCTTCTTTCATGTGGTAAATAAATGTGTGTCAGGAAAGAATAGTTCTGCAGATCAAGGTTCTAAACAAATTCTTCAGATATTTCAGGGTTTAGTGAAGAATAGGCATTATGACTATACTTTAATACTTTGGGAAGATATGAAGAATACATTTGAGAAGAATCAGAAAGCAATTCAGAAGAAAACAAAGGATGCTCCACTGACATACATTCCTTACATAAGGTACTGGCAAATTGTTATTTGGTATGCCATGCAAGAAAACAGAACAATCTCAAGAAGAACAAATGAAGAGCATGGTCCTACATTTTATTTGGGTAAGATGACCTCAGTAACAAGACTTGAAAACTATCCCAATCATAAACTATTGCCCAAATCACTTAGGAGCTATATTCCAAGGGAGAGTGAGATTTTAAAAGCTTATTGCACCTCTATGGGAATTGAATTACCTCAAATCCCTACCCAAGAGGACCAACCTGAGAAGAGAGGTGAGGGGTCTAGTCGAATTAGAGAGGGGGAGGATGTTCAGATGGGTGAACATTCTGAGAGACTTGAGGGGGAAAATTCTGAGAGCTTGGTTAGATTTGGTGAGGAAAAACAGAATGAGAGTGATGAGGATGAGAGATTGTCAGCAGAGGTTCAAACAGAAAGAGATGCTTCTGAACCAGCTAATCTTGACCAGGTAACCACAAATGCTATTGGTTCACATCTCTTGGTGTCCAATATTGAAACAAACACCATGGACCTAGTGGTGGATCTTGAACAACCCATCCATATCCACTCAGAAGCATTTCAACATGCTACTGTTTCACACAAATCCGGGGAACCATCCCAAACTCATTTGGAGGGAGGTGATAAATCCCAATTTATTTTTCAACACATTGAGTCTGAATATCACAGTCCTATTCATATTGAGCCTGAAATTCCTTTTGACACTTGCACAAATCAGGAATTTCGTATTCCTGAAACAACATTCATAGACATACCTAATGTTGGGTGTCGAGGATTGGATGGAAGTCCTGGTGAGGTGAACATTACAAAAGCCTCATTCAAACGTGCATCTGTTGTACAAGATGACTGTGTGTTATCTACAGGCCATGAGCCCTCTGGGCACATGAAAACTGGACCATCTGTTGGTTCAGGTTCACTGTTAGAAACTTCTGAATTTGAAAAGATTCAGAAACAAAACAAGGAAATGGGGGAAAAAGTAGAAAATTTGGAGAAGAGGGTGGAGGATTTGAATGTCAGAGTTGAAAGTTGTGTTGGAGAAAAAGTTGATTTCTGTTGAAACCAATGTAGATGATGTAAAGAAATCCTTGGATTCTCACAAAAAGGAGATCGTGGATATAATGTCTGGTTTTCAAAAAGATATGTTAAAACAGATGCAAGGTATGCAGGAATCTATACTGAAAGCACTGAGTGTATCTTTGGCTTCTACTTCAAAGCCTCTGGATCCTGTTCCTATTGCAGAAGCTGAACCTGAAGTTTCTTTTAATCAGAACTTGAAAAGAAAGTTTGATGATAATGATCCTCATGATCATCAAAAGGGGGAGAAAAGACAAAGGTTAAGTTCTGATGATGATATTGGCATAGAAGATTTTGAGATGGCAGATATGCAATTAGCTAGTACAAAAAGTTCAGAAGATCAGATACAAGAAAATTTAAAGGCAATAACTCAGATAGTTCAGATTGATAGCTCAGATACAGAGGAAATGGAGTTGGAAAGTACATATGGTGGTGAGTCAGATAAAACAGAGGAATTGAACTTAGACATAGAAATGGAAAGAAACTCAGATGAAACTGAAGCTATTGAGGAATCTGCATTGAGATCAGAAAAGACAGTTGAAAGTGAAGTGGTCAACATGTGTACAGATATTGTGATGTATAACAAAGAAATTATGACAGATTCTGAATTAAAAGAAAGGAGGTTAAGAGAAGAGTTGATCAGAAGGATGCATAATAGTTTAGTCAGAGCTTTGAATGTTGAAAAGGTTCAGCAAGGAATAAAAATGATAAGACCTATTGATCTAATGGGAGAAGAAGACAGAACTGTGAATTATACTCAGGATTTTGAAGATGATTTTAGATTTAACTTTTGTGATGAGTTAAATACAGAAGAAGAGTATGTGAAAGTGAAAGACTTCTTTATGCCTTCTGAGTATGTATTCAGAAAACCAATTGAGATCCCAAAGATTAAATTGAAAAGACTAGAAGAACCTATATGTGATTTCATTCTAGAGTTAAGTGATGTGCCATTAGCCAGACAATTTCATGATGATATTTTTCCTGAGGAAATATATGATAATCTCTACTACACAGAAGGAGAGTATGAGCCTTTGGAAAGTAACATTGATGGTTTTATGGATGACAGAGCTTAGATGGTCTACTCAGAAGCTTCTAACAGGTTCAGAGTTCCTGACTCAAAACTGCATATTCAGAAAAGAATTGAGAAAGTTCTGATGTTTCAACAAGATGAATTCAATGGTTTAATGTTTGTTAGAATGGAAGTACTGAAAGAAAGAAATACAAAGGTTTCCATGTCTACCTTTGATTTTCACAGATTGACTCTTGATGATCAGATCTTTCTAGTCAAGTTCTTTGCTAGCACTGAAGAAGCCTTGATAGAAATTGAGTGCAGAAGACTTCTGAGTATTTATGTCAGAAATATATACTTGTATGACTTCCAATTGGCTATTGAAGAAAGAAAAGAAAAGTGTAATCTGAGTTCTCCCACAAAGAAAACAGAAGTTGATTTGCATGTGAAGGGATTTGTGAATGAAGGAATGGAGACAGAAGGGTTCACATATATAGTTCACGAAAGACTTGAATTGTTCAGAATAAAAGAGTTGGTAAAGTACAGTGATGCAACTCTGAATTGGTTGTTGATTAAAATGGAAGAAAGTATGGAAGCTGAAAAAGAGAGTTTGAAGAAGAGATGTATAAACTGTGTGAAGAGGAGGTTGGATCTTAGAAGAAAAATCAGAAGTAGTAGTGAATGGTTGCTATCTGAGGTGAATCCCAAAAAGATTCTACATAATGATTTTGTGTTTCCTGCTGAGTATGAAGTGAATGGAATTTTGTCAAATGAAGTTGAAGAAATGCAGAACACAATATCTCAGAATGTGCAGATAACTAGTTTTGATCAAGCTGAACAGTCTGAACCAAAAGAAGATGAAATATCCATTGATCTAAATGGATACTTTCTTGAATTTGATTTACCTGAGTTCTTCAAACCAAAAGAGGTACAATTCTTGGATGTGTATTATGATAGACCTAAGGAGACTCAGATCTGGTTGGCTGAAAAATTAAGATGTCTTGGCAAAACAAAGCAAGCTATTTACTCAGATTTTTTAATCACTGGAATCAGAGAATTGAGGGTTAAGAAATTCAGAAAGATGGAGTACTTATCTTTTGAAGTCTGAGAGAAGATGGCAAGGTTTATTACTTTACTGATGCAGATTTTGAGAAACTATCAGTAGTTGACTTCTACAGATTACACAGCTTTCTATGCTTCAAAGAGTCGAGCAAAGACAGAAATGAAAGGAAGGCCAGAAGTGTGGTAATTGAGGCCATGTTCTACATCTTAAGGTGGCACTGCTATACAGATTTTCAAATAGCTTTGTACCTACAAAAGTCATGTGTTTATCTGGCAAATCCCAACACAGATCATGAACAGAAAAAGAAGTTAAAGACTGGAAGTGTTCACAAATATCCAGATTTGGGAGTATTTTTGAAAAACAAAAGTGGAAAGATTTTCTTCAGAGCAAAGGAAACCGCAAAATACTGTTCTGGAACTTTAAGAATCATAAAGCATAATTTGGAGAAAAAGATCCTGAAAGTGAAGGAAGCAAACATGACTCAAGAAGCAATCAATCAGCAAGTTGAGATTATTCAAGAAATCATTGACAAAATCGATAAAAGGCTTAATCTGAGAAATGTGCTACTTCAGAAGATTGTTCCTGCTCTGAAAGAACTGGATGATGCAAAGTTTAAGTTTATTTGACAAAAAGGGGGAGATTGTTAGATCTGAAGTTTTGTCAATAAACCAAGTGTTGAAGATCTGATAAGAAGACTCAGATGTTCTGAGTAGAGAAGTCAGAGGTCTGACTGTGAAAGCTCAGAAGTATTGATCAGTGGAAAGAGAAGTCAGATGTCTGCGTTAAGGAGTCAGAAGATCTGAGAAGCTTTATCAGAAGAATGTTCAGAAGGTCTGAACTACCTGTTCAGAACTTATGACGAAATACTTTACTTAGTATTTTATAAACTAATTAGGACACGTGTTATGTTCTTATTAGTCTTTCTTCTTTGTACTGTAGCTTTAAGATGTCCGTTGCAGTATAAATAGTAGTTAGCTCTGTGTTGCTAACTGATTGATTTTTCCCATATAACTTTGTATTCATTCTCTGTAATCTTTGAGATTCTCTCTCTTAGATCTGTAATTCTGTTCATCATTGAATACAATTGGGCTTGATCATACAACTTCTCAATTACTGCTTTCTATATAGATTGTAAGATTAGATCTTGTTCTTTCAACCACAATACTTTTTTAACTTACTAATTAATCCAAACACCCCTAAACTTATATATTTACCCAAACTTACCCTAAATATCAACTTTAATGTTAACTAAACTTAACGGAATTAGATTTTTAACTAACGGATTTACCCGGGGTATTACAACTAGATCGGTCACAATCAATGAAGCTTTCTTTGTAAACTTTTTAAGCATGATTGAGCCGAAGAAGGTTTCTGAAGCCCTAGAGGACCCAAATTGGATCGAAGCTATGCAAGAAGAGCTTCTGGAATTCGAAAGAAATAAAGTCTGGTCCTTGGTTCCACTCCCAAAAGGCAAAGCGGCCATTGGAACCAAGTGGGTGTTTAGAAACAAAAAGGATGAAGATGGGATAATCATCAGAAACAAAGCCCGTCTGGTTGCAAAGGGATACAGACAGGAAGAAGGCATTGATTATGACGAAACCTTTGCTCCTGTGGCTAGGCTAGAAGCCATCAGAATCTTTTTAGCCTATGCTGCTCATAAGGGTTTCAAGGTCTACCAAATGGACGTCAAGTCTGCCTTTCTGAATGGAAAACTACAAGAGGAAGTTTATGTCCAGCAACCACCTGGTTTTAAATGTTCTGAGTTTCCAGACCATGTCTATAAGTTAGACAAAGCTCTCTACGACCTTAGGCAAGCTCCCAGAGCCTGGTATGAAACTTTGTCCAAATTTTTGTTGATCAATCACTTCGAGAAAGGTACCGTCGATAAAACTCTATTCTTTAGGAGGTATAAGAATGATATACTTCTGGTACAAATATATGTTGATGATATTATTCTCGGGTCTACACGGCAAGTGTATTGTGACAAGTTTGAGAGTTTAATGAAAAGTGACTTTAAAATGAGCATGATTGGAGAACTTTCGTTCTTCCTTGGTTTACAAGTTAAACAATCTGACAGAGGGACTTTTATAAGTCAGTCCAAGTACATCTCTGACATGTTGAAGAAATATAAGCTCAATGATTCAAAACCTATGAAAACTCCTATTGCCACTAGAGTTAAACTTGACTTAGATCTTAAGGGTGAACCAACAGATGTCAAGCACTACAGAGGCATGATAGGGTCACTTTTGTACTTAACTGCCAGCAGACCTGATATAATGTTTGCAACCTGTCTCTATGCCAGATTTCAGGCTAATCCAACAGAAACTCATTTAACTACTGTCAAACGTATTTTTAAATATCTGAAAGGGACTCAATTTTTGGGTCTCTGGTATCCTCTTAACTCTGGTTTCGAACTTGTAGCATATACAAATTCAGACTATGGAGGATGCAAGAATGACAGAAAGAGTACTTCTGGTAGCTGCCAACTGCTTGGAGATAAGTTGGTGAGTTGGACATCCAAGAAACAGAACTGTGTCTCAACTTCTACAGCAGAAGCAGAATATGTTGCTGCTGCTAGCTGTTGCTCTCAAGTGATTTGGATGAAAACTCAACTCAAAGATTATGGTTAGGAGTATGGTAAAATTCCAATTCTATGTGACTCCAAGAGTGCCATTACATTCATTGCAAATCCAGTTCAACACTCAAAGACTAAGCACATCGACATAAGGTATCACTTCATAAAGGATCATGTTGAAAAAGGGACTATTGAAATGTACTTTGTTTCAACAGACTTCCAGCTTGCTGACTTGTTTACAAAAGCCCTTGATGAAAGGAGATTTAACTTCTTAATCAGCAAACTGGGTATGCTGAACTTGTCCTCCTAACTCTGTTCAAAATCAACAGAGGCTCTGATGTTCCTACCAGAGCTCTATAAAATAGTTGGGTAGGCTTGTTCAACAGAACTCTGTTGTTCACCAGAATTCTGTCACGCATACTTTTTCATCTCTTTGAACATTCTGTTTGTATATAAAGTATTGTCTGTACAAAGTTTTTTTAGCTCAATTTTCTAGGGGGAGCTTAAAATAAAAAATAAAAAAAATTGCATGGTTTCAGGGGGAGCAAGTTAGAACTTAATTTTTCAAATCAAAATAGACTTTGCTTGATCATTGCTGTCAAATATTTTTGAAGGAGGAAGGAAAATTTGTTCTGATGAAAACCTTTGATAATGTCAAGAACTTGCCAGAACTCTAACATCTCACCAGAGCCTCTGTTGCTTCTCATCAGACCTCTGTTGTTTGTCTAAGGATCTGTCTGTTCCTTTCCTTCCACATCAGAACAGAATTTTAAATGTTTTAAAGGTAAAGATGCAACATCTTGGGCTAATAAGAAATGAAGAGTTCACTCAACAGAGGCAACTTAACAAGCTCCATCAGAGCTCTGTTAGTTTGTTCTACCACGTCATCAGAACACGTCATCAGAGACGCGGGTCACTCTTTGAACGTCAACAACCTGTCACCCGCACATCTCTAACCGTGACGGTTTACTTGCACGAAAGTTGTCAGACATAAATCCACGTGGCAATCTCTGATTGAAAGATCAACCGTCAGCTGTTCGCACGTTCTTACTGTAGCGGCCGTTCAACTATTCAAAACTCGAGTACCTACGGTACCTATGATCGTGATCCAGCCATTCATTCTTCATATAAATTGTAAGTCCAGGTTACACTCTTACAATCAAATATGAACAATTAAGATCGTATTCACAGCAACTGGTCATATGATCTATTAACAATCTGTGAATTACAAGATATTACAATGAATTTCTCTCTCAATAGATCTAACAATTTATGCGTAAAGAGTTATCCAAAAGGTTAGCCAAAGATTCTCTCCAAAGATTTTCCAAAAGATTCACTTAGCTACAGTTGCTAACTCCTATATATACTGTAGAGAATAGCTAAAGCTACAGTACATATAAGAAACAGACTAATAGAACAATTACACGTGTCCTAATTAGTAACTGAATATAACAGATAATATCCCAAGATATGAATTCTGAACATACTTCTGAATAAGCGCTTCAGAACATTTGTCTTCATAGTCAGAAGTTCTGAGTCTCCTACTCAGAACTCTGAACCTTCTAGTCAGAATCCAACACTTAGAATCTTTTTGAGATTTCTCACTCAGAACTTCTGAGTCTTCTACTCAGAACTTCTGAGTCTTCTTTAGTCTTCTTACTCAGAACTCAACACTTGTGTTTTTGACAAAACTCTAGACCTAACAATCTCCCCCTTTTTGTCAAACACACTTGTACTTTTCATCATCAAATTCTTAGAGCAGGAACAATCTTCAGAAGGAGCTCTTCTGAATGCTTTGACAACTTTTGCTCAGAATTCTGAATAATCTGAGTTAATAACTTTTGGTCAGTCTTTAATCAGCAGCAGCAACGATTTCCAAATTGATTTCTGTTATATATTTGCTTTTTCTTTGCTCCCCCTTGAAATGACAATTCTCATCTTCATTTCAGCTTTCATAAGATTTCTTTATAAGAAACAACATATCAGTTTTCTTTTCCTCTTCTCCTTCTTAAAATAACATTTCTCCCTAAAGTTTTGGAAAGCAAAATCATCTTCAAAATCTTTAGCTTTTCTCCCCCTTGTTTTTCAAAACTTTAGCGATGCTTTTTCTTCGAATGAAGTCTATGCTTTTTCTCCTCCTTAATGAATAACCTTGCTCCCCCTCAAAATAAGAATTATGGAGCAATTTGTTTTCTCCCCCTGAAAGTATGCATATATTTCATTAAAATTATTCATTTCAAATATAGTGCTTTAATGAAAACATTTATACAAGGAGAATAAGATTTACTGAACTACACTTGATAACTACTAACATTTGATCATTTGAAAACTTTACAAAAGAAATCCAACTTAATGAAATTTATCAGATTTTTCAATCAAATGAAATCAAATGCATGTGTTTGGATTCAAATACAAGTCATCATTGCATATCGAGTTAAAAATGTTCAGTTTCAATCTCTTTATTAAATCCATTTGGTATGCTTAGCATGCGAAATATGATTAGCTTCAAGAATATGCAATTCTAAAACATATAAGAATACTTTGCTCTACTTACACTATTTGTCCAAAAACAGGATTTTCACAAATTTACAGGTTTATTGCGACTTTGAATTTTCCCAAAGTTTCAAGAGATGTGTGCTCATTGGCATCTTTTAATTTTGTGCTCATTGACATCTTTTAATTTTGTGCACATTGGCATCTTTTAATCAAAAAGTTTAGTAAGAATAAGATACATCGTTAAACATGACTTTCTATCTGGTTCTATAGCAGGATTTGGGTCAGCATATCCCAGACCAGTTGGTCTTAGGTGCTAGGTGACAAGCACCCCTTGGAACTTAATTTCCCAAACCAGAAAGGCCACATCGATATATCTTAAACCCATTTGTACCAGTAGAACATGGCTTTCTATCTGGTTCTATTGCAGGATTTGGGTCAGCCGATCCCAGACCAGTTGATCTTAGGGACTAGATGACAAGCACCCCTTAGGACTTACTCTCCCAAACCAGAAAGGCCACAGGTACAAACTTTCAAACTAAATGATTTTATATATATTTATATTTCATCTCAATCACTTGGTACTAAAACGTAGTACTTCCCCCATATTTTCGTTTCCATCCATCATTCTGACATTTAGGCTTTTTGAGCATTATATTCTATATAAGTATAGATTTCATAACATTGAGCATTCGGCATAATTTCATTCATGTTTTGCTTACCTTTCGATTTAATTCAGAAGTGAAAGTTGAAACAAATATAGCTCAGATAATACAAAATACTTGTAAAATCACTCTTTGACACACATTTATTCATTGAATGAAAATTAAAAAAAAAATTCATATCATTGAATTAAATTTGTTAAGATTCAAACATTCAAAGCAATAGAAATAAACGTAATGCAATGTTACCTTTCACCACTTGTTCCTTGAAACATAAAAATATGACAGTTAAGGATATCACCTGAGAAATATGAGTTCTAAACTGATTTGTTTAGAAGTCTTTGTCTCTGACGTACGGATCCTGAACTGAATTATTCAGAAGCCATTGTCATTTAAGTACGGGTTTTGAACTGATATGTTCAAAAGCCTAAAACGTTGAATCACGGGTTTTGAACATTATCTTGAAACAATCAGATCAAATTTTGAGTCAATACTTCCTCTGAAATCAAGATAATCCTGCAAAATCAAGAGATTTTGGTAGTCATCTACGATGATTCCTCATTAGTTATCAAAAAAAAATTCTGAGTAGTAGAGTCAGAATTCTGATTAGAAGAGTCAGAATTCTGAGTAACTTGCTCAAAATTCTAAGTATCAGAGTCTGAATTCTGATTAGTTGAGTCGGAATTCTGAGTAGTAGAGTCAGAACTTCTGAGTAGTAGAGTCAGAACTTCTGAGTAACAGTCAGAATTCTGATAAAACTATCCAGAGAAAATGCCTTAAAAAAAATGTTTGGATTTTGTGATTTTTGAACATTCTGAACTTCAAATCACCATAACTTGCTCAAAAATCAGAATTTTTCAACCAAAATTTGCAGGGTTGCTTAAAATGTGATTCTGAACACATTCTCTGGAAATGTTTTCTACGAAAAACACTCACATCTATGAGTTCGATAACCCCATAGTAAACAGAACTTTTTTTTAAAAAAATTCTTCAAAATCAACAAATTGATTTGTATGAATCAGAAATCCATAATCAAGATGAGACCAATTGTAAGTCCATAATCACATTCAGACCGAGTTTTGGACTGAATTATCCAAAAGTCAAAATTCTCAATTAAGCACAACATCTGTTTTCAGTCATGTGTCGGTATGGATCATTCATTCAGCTCTACACATGAATAACCTGCAAAACAGATTAAGTTGTCTTTGGTACCCATATGAACTTGGGTCCAGGTTTGTTAGGTGCAGTGGCATATGCAGATATTCTATAAGAACCATACCAGTGCTGAATAAAATTCTTGTTTACAAAATCATTAGTCCCACAATATGAACAACAAAGTTTCTTTTGTGCAACTCTGACTAATTGATTTACAGAATAAATCACATCAGGTTTAACAAAAGATTTTCTTTGAAATGTATTGTTCTTCTTGACATTTGAATTAGGGACTTTTGATTTTGGCACTTCTTTCTTGGAAGTTGTTCCTTTAACTCTCCATTCCATTTTTATCTTTTTAAAAGAACAATTATAAGATTTATCAATAGCAGAATCATAAAACAGATTAGAAGAACGAATCTGATCTTTTGAACTATGATTTGATTTGTCAACAACTTTTGTTTCAAATTCTTTAAACTTTTTAACATACAAATCAAACCTTGACTGCAAATCAGATTTGGACTTCCTCTCTATCATGATTTTAGTTGATAAATCAGATAATTTCTTAATAAGCCTCCTTATCTCCAAATGAAAAACTTTCTTTTCCTTCTCAAACTCATCTTTTAAGCATTTTTCTTTAAAACCATTTACCTTCTTCTTTTCAGTCTCTTTCCTTCCATCTTCTAACTCTTTCTCCAACTCATTGATTTTTACAGAAAACTCATTTAACATTCCTGTTTTCTTTTTCTCAAAACCATTCTTTTCTTTTTGAAAAACATTTTTCTTGCATTCAAATTCTTTTCTTTCTTTTGCAAGAATTTTCTCCAAATCAGAAATTTTCAAAGATAATTCAACAGACTTTGTTTCAAAACCTTTCCTCTCAATTTGAAAGTCTCTTCTCTCTTTCTCAAATTTCACTCTTTCAAGTATAAGAACTTGTTCAAAATCATAGATCTGTTTCAAGAGTTGACAATTTTTCATTTCACATGATTTGATTCTATTTTCAGACTCTGTCAACATCTTTCTTCTAAAATTGCCTTTCTCTTTCAAATCAACATTCTCTTTTTCTAACAACTTTATGTTTTCTTGAACCTTTTCAAAATCCTTTAGAAAATCAGATTTCTCTTTTTGCAAAATCTTTATAACTTTTGCATATTCGTCTTGTTTTGCTTGAAGATTAGCAATCTTGCTTTCAAAATGAACAATCTCAGTTTTTGGTTCAGAAATTGTTTCTTTTGCTTTTACAGGACTTAATTTTTGTAAATTGTCTGAACTGGTTATAGAAATTGCAGGTCTCACAAAAACTTCAATAATCTCAGGCATGATGAAATGACAAATTCGAATATCAACTATGAATTATGATAAAAAATGAGAATCAACACAAATCTAGAACATGCAAGAATTAATCAAATCTGTCACATGCATTTCATCAAACAGTTAGAGTACATGAATTAATGAAATCTTCTTTTCAACAAAAAATTTGAATACTAATCAACATGCAACAGATATAATCACCTTGATCAAGAAACCAATCAAGAATTTCGAAAACATACCTGTGATCTCTGTTTAATTTTGAGAATTAATCAGCATAGAGAGAAAATCTTTGGATGACTTGATTGTAAGATATCGATTCAACAGAAAGACAAATTCAAATTTCTTGAATCAATGATAGAAACGAATTCAAGAATTGTTAGGAATTCAAGAATTGTTAGCAGCAGCGGAATCAATTGTCGAATTGATCAAGAAACTTCAAGAACGCGATCAAACACACTCTTGGTCGAATTTGTTTGTTGATTGGCTCTGATACCAATTGTAAGTCCAGGTTACACTCTTACAATCAAATATGAACAATTAAGATCGTATTCACAGCAACTGGTCATATGATCTATTAACAATCTGTGAATTACAAGATATTACAATGAATTTCTCTCTCAATAGATCTAACAATTTATGCGTAAAGAGTTATCCAAAAGGTTAGCCAAAGATTCTCTCCAAAGATTTTCCAAAAGATTCACTTAGCTACAGTTGCTAACTCCTATATATACTGTAGAGAATAGCTAAAGCTACAGTACATATAAGAAACAGACTAATAGAACAATTACACGTGTCCTAATTAGTAACTGAATATAACAGATAATATCCCAAGATATGAATTCTGAACATACTTCTGAATAAGCGCTTCAGAACATTTGTCTTCATAGTCAGAAGTTCTGAGTCTCCTACTCAGAACTCTGAACCTTCTAGTCAGAATCCAACACTTAGAATCTTTTTGAGATTTCTCACTCAGAACTTCTGAGTCTTCTACTCAGAACTTCTGAGTCTTCTTTAGTCTTCTTACTCAGAACTCAACACTTGTGTTTTTGACAAAACTCTAGACCTAACATAAATACCCATTTCCTTTAAACCATTTCATCTCTTACGATTTATGAGTATTCAAATTTTTCATCAATCTTTCCCTCCTTACTCAAACCTTCAAGAACCCTAACCTGCAACAATGGAACAACAACAACATTCTGCCGATTCAAGCAGAATAGGACTTGTTGATCACATCAATATTCTTCCATACAAACTTGCAGAAAACAATCACCGATTAGATCCAAACCCTAGCCTTTACTTACCCCAATACCACATTTTTCTAGAGTTCTTCAGGAACTCTGAAATATTCAAAGCCCTAACCGACTTTGACGATAATGTTCCTGAGCTATACATTCGTCAATGGTGGACTACCTGCCAGTTTATAGAAGAAAGAGATGGAATCATTGGAAATGTCGATGCTGGAACAGAAGGTGGTTCAGGAACTATCAGAATAGGAGCTAAAACCCTGCGGAGAACCCTTGGAATGAAGACGACAGAACAACTTGAAATAGATGCCTATGAGAAGCCCCCAAATGCTACTGTTCTTCTTGAGTTCATACGATTTCTAGGTTACAACAAAGAGATCGTCAGAATCGGCGCTTTCAAAAGACAGAACCTACCGCCTTTCTGGAACTTCATGTTCTCCACCCTGAACCGAACCCTTACAGGAAAGTCTGGTAGTCAAGATCAAGCCACTACGGAAATCCTACAAATCATGTATGGATTATTCTTTCAAAGGAACCTCGACTACGCAAGCATTCTCTACGATGATCTTCTCACAGCCGTAAACCTCAAAACCATTGCTATCGCCAAAGGAGGTGAAGTTGGGAAACACAAATTCCTAAAGAACATCAAGTTTCCAAGATTCATCAGCTTAGTGATCAGAAGAGCATTTGATCGTCTGGAGTTGACCCAACAAGGAAATACCTTCAAGAACTGGGTAATGTCCAGATTCCATCCCACCACTTCAGGCGACTACCCCATCATTCGACGCGTTCCAGGTACTATGCTTTCTCTAATCTCACCAGACCACATCGCTATCCAAAACTATCAGAGTGCTGCTCAACCACAAGAACCTGTGGTGAGAACCCTAGCATACTTAGGTCCTGAACCAGAGTTAGAGAGCATGAGTGAGGAAATAGCAGAAGAAGAAAGACCAGAGCGAAGAGTAGCCGAAGAGGGGTCTTCCTCTAGAGTGATGGAGGAGGAAGTACAGAACAGAGCATCCCCTATGGAGGTTGTTCATGAGGAAGAAAGGGAAGTTACAGAGGAGATGGCAGAGAGTTGGCATCCCTCTGGTAACCGTGAGATACATGTGATAGAGAGTACACCCGAGCGTTCTTTATCCATAGAATCCGAGAGAGAGGAGAGTTTAGAAGAAGATGTTCAGCCTGTGAACACACTTGTGCGTTTTTCCAGCCAAACTCCCAGTGCAAGCACATCATCTATCCATGAGGATCTAGCTCAAATGGATATTGAAACAATGGTGCACACCTCGAACCCCAACCAGCCAATACCATCAGAGGCAACTTTTCATGCCTCTGGTATGCACGAAACCGGGGAATCCCTGTTTGGTAATGATGTCAATTCGCCCAATGACATCGATAGGACAATCACACACGATGATGCCTCTGTGGCTCATCTTTCTAAGGAGGAACAACTTAGGTCCTTGGGCAATTTTCGATTTACCCGTAGGGATTGCCTAACTCAGAGGCAATTTGACAGCCTAATTTCACAAGGATTAACTTGTCTAGATCACAATGTTAACTCCCACGTCTACTTCAATCTCTCAGATTCTGAGGATGAGAGAGATGAACATACTAGAGCACCTGTAGATGTTTCCCCTGAATAGGAACGTCAAGGATCGGGTGGAAGACCTACAAGAGCCAATCTCAACACAACTCTTAACGTAGGCACCTCTGAACTCGAGGTCAACTTGAATCCATTTGTTGGAAACAAGGATATCCCCGTTGATACCATCACAAAAGCAGAGTTTACAGGCTTCTGTGATAGTATCAACAGCTCCTTGAACGAGTATAAACTTATCAATTCACAGAAGGAGGAGTTGATCCGATCGGAGAATGCTTCTCTCAGAGCAGAGCTACAGAGAATAACAACTTATTTTACGGAGATAACTCAAAGAAATACCGAAGCCGAAAGACTCCGAATAGAAGTTGAACATCTCAGAGCAGAGGCAGAAATAGCAAGAACAGAAGAAATTGCCAAGTTAACGTCAGAATTGGCAGAACAGAAAAGACTCAGAACAGAGGAAGAAAGGGTCAGAGCAGAGGAAAGAACAAAATTCTCAACAGAACTAGCCGCCCTGAAGACCCTTATAATAGAGAACCACACCGCTCAAATGAACAGAACCTTGCCTATTCCTTCCTTGATTCTGCCAGACTCAAACATAAGAACCTTAACAGAGGTAATTAACAACTCTGTTAAGGTTGCCATAACAGAAGCCACAACCTCCTCAGCAACACCAATCAACATATCTGGCCCCAGCCCTAAAGACTTACCCATGACAGTCGGCCAGATGGGTGAATTCAGTAAACGAGTCCTAAGCCGACTGATGACTGTGTCTTCGAAGTTCGTGATGAAAGCCCAAGCAACAGAAAAGCATGTGCAAACATCACGTAATTCCAAAAACGTAAACTTTGCGAATCAAGTTGATGAAGTCCGCACGGCCGCAAAAGAACTTCAAGACGTCCTCCAACAAGCCGCAACAGAGTTCAAGAACATAATCTCCTGGAAAAGACCTGCAGAAGGAGCACCTGAAGGCGAACCCTCTGCTAAACGACCGAAGTTTGTTATTCCGCCCTCACCAGATACAGGTGCTGCTCTCTCTGATGATGGAGACAATTCTGAAGGCCCGTCCGATGATCAGCTAGGTGAGTCGTCAGAACAACAAAAGGGGGAGAAGGAGAAAGAGGCTGAGAAAGAGGAGAAAGAGACTGAGAAAGAGGCTGAGAAAGAGGAGAAGGAAAAGGAAAAAGAACCTACAACAGAGGTAACAGAGGCAGAGGTAGTAGAGGTAACAGAGGTAACAGAGGCAGAGGGATCTGTCAAGGGAAAAGAGAAGGTAGTAGAGGTCGAGGTAACAGAGGCTGAAACAACAGAAGCAGGAGGTCAAGGGAACACAATTAAAGACTTACCAGAGATACCCATGGTGATTTTCGACTACATGTTCAAAGATAGGGTCATCAAGCCAACTGAACCCTCATCTCAACCACCAGAGATCATTATCTTGGACACCCCTCCTACTTCACCAAGAACAGAACCAGAGAGAACAGAACCATTCTCTGGTGAAGAAACAAGCCAAAGCCAACCTCAAGAGTCTGTTCAACACATCGACAGACTTATGACCGAAACCCATGAAGACCCAAATCCCATGCAAACCGAACAGAATCCCGAATCCTCAAACCAACACTCTGGCAAACCACCGCTAGAAGAGATATTTGCCTATCTGTATGGTGACCATGATACAATACCTATTAATGATGTGCCAATCAACCCATACTATAACCCCTGCAGGATCAATACGATCTCTGATGGGCGACGCAAATTCATCGAAACAAAGTCTGGTCTGAACAAGAACATTAACTCTGACTTTGGAATACGCAGAATCGTAGACATCAAGCACAACATCTTTCGGCACATCAGAACACAGATGAGCTATCATGAGTTCATTGTTGAATCAAACGACGTAAAGGTTGAGAGCTTCAACGACAACGATCTCGTACTTCTGAACCCGTACGATCTGATTCAACTTCACGCCTACTGTTACAACTTCAGTGACAGATATAAAGAGGCATAAACTGCACTCCCTGAGGTACGCTTCGCTATGCAAGAGCACATAAATCTAATGATTCAGATTGACTTTCATCTAGGCATAGAATTCGAAGTAGAAAGACTAGTGACTGCACCACCAAATGAGAGCCTTGAAGGCTATGAACACTACAGAACTGGAACAGTAGTTGGAGATCCTCCAGTGTTCATCTGCCAACATAGGAAGATAAAGAAGGCCCTCAGAGCTGCTGAAATCCACAAGTACTCAACAGAGTCGCTGGAATACCTCAGAGATATCATTCAGAATCTCCCAAGAGAAAAATGTCCGGAAGAGCAACAGAGAAACTTCATCACCCAGATCTATCTTATGATCAACTTTCGAGAACTCATCAAGAGATTTGATAGAATGTTAAGGGGAGATAATTTTGCTTAAATGTACTGGTCTTTTAATCTTTTTGTAACATTCTAAAAGATTAGTGCAAGGTTTCGACAGAGGTAAAAGTTCTCTGTTCTTTTGTTTAATTCTCTGTCAAATGTAAATTTGTATTTTCTTTACTTCGGGGGAGATTGTTAGCCCCAAGTATCTGTTATGTAAAAGTATTGAAAATAGTTCAAGTCAGAAGACCAACCGAGATCAGATAGAAGACTTGGAAGAAGTTCATCAAGAAGACCAACAGAGCTCAACAGAGCTCTGTCGAAGACTTCCAACAGAAGAACAAGTACTTAACAGAAGACCAACAGAGCTCTGGTGAAGTGAAGACCTCTGTCAGCCTAAGTCTCGTAGGAAATCCGAAGTGTTAGACACATGTCCATACTTTCCACGTATGCCCTAAAGATTGGAGACACACTTTCCACGTGTCATTCCAGGATACAATAGTACACCGTCTATGCTTTTTCAGGGCTATATATAGTGAGGTTGTGGAACAAACAATAGTAAGCTTTAGGAAGAATAGTTTTCCACAATTGTTTAAGCACACACTGCTACAAACCCAAGCACTACTTCCGTACGATATTGTTGTCCTGTGAGATTTCCGAACACACTTGAACATGTTCTTGGTGTGATTCATTATCAATATACGAGTAGATTTTATATCTGATCTTGTTATCATTTTACTGTTCTATATTTGATTCTCACATTTCATTTATCGTTTACACAATCACTCACTTTAATGGCTTTATTTAATATGCTTCCGCTGTCTATTTCTTTACCATTAACGTGATACAACGTGAATCTGGGAACCTACACCACCTGTGAATCGTCACTGTGAATCTGTGATGCCTAAAAACGTCTCTGCATCAACATCGATATCCTCCTCTCACCTCACCGCATCACTTCCTTGTGTTTTTTTGGACGATGATGAAACCATGAAGCATCCAGAATGTTGTTCCGTATGTATATGTATGTAAAATACACAGACAATATCACAGCCCCTCCCCTCGCTGTTTTTTACCACCATCTCCAGCCAAACCTTCGATCATCGTCCCTATCGTCCCATACTAGCTACATGCGTTAGAAACATATAGAGAAGTTAAATATATTTTAAAACAAAATAGTCCTAGTTATAGACAACCAGACGTTGTATATATATATATATAGAGAGAGAGAGAGAGAGGAAGGATCATGCGAGAAGTTAAACATTATACGAGAATGCGAGAAGTGTTTAATCATATATATGATTACATGACATGTGAGTGTGAGTGTGTTTAATCATATATGATTAAATGTCTATGTACTGCCAATGTAACCTATGTTGAATCATATATGATTAAGTTTGTGTATCATATATGATAACACATTTCTTGCATTCTCGCATAAGGTTTAACTTCTCGTTTGAACCTGCCCCTATATATATATATATATATATATATATATATATATATATATATATATATATATATATCTATACTACATATATAAGCATTTACATCAAATGTCTTAAAGACAAATTTTAAAGCACAATGTACCACACTTTAAAGCATCAAATTCAAAAAACTCTTAATTACATGTTATTATGCGTTAGGTACAACATCTTGATACAATGAATTTAAAACTGGCCCAAACCCCCCCAGCCCATGCTTTGTGATCCACTCCATTCCCCATACCTTGTGGTTATGAGTTATGACCATGCTTTCTCCTCCCTCCCTTTACCTCAAACGTCTCAGGCCATACCGACAGTACGCTTCTACCTGCTTGCTTGCTGGCACCCTCCCGCCTCTGCTCCCTCTCCTATCTCTACTGCTTTACTACAATGATTTTGAATTTCTTCTTCTTCCTGCTCTCGATTTGATTTCTCATCTCTCAAAAATCCTAAATTTGCATATCCTCTCCCACACGAGGTATGTTTCCCTCTTTTGATTTTCCCCCAAAATTGAGATGTAGCCCTAGCCCAATACAAAACACACTATCCTCGTAATCGACATTCCTTTCTCGCTGTTGTTGCTGCTGCTCCCAATCGACAATCCTTAACTGTGAAATGGCCTTCATCAGTGGTGGTTACAGAACCAAGCAAACACCACTTGACGCATATGTATGGTAAACGAATTCTTTCTTTTTGTTTTTTTACAACGATGTTGAATTAGAATAAATGAATCTGTTTTTGTTTTTCTCATTGGTTACCTTACCACAATTGCGTTTTGCAAGCATATGTAGATGAAGTAGGGAGCCGAATCTGTTTATGGTCTGGTCTATTTATGAAATAAAAATATGTAAAAATTTCAAGTTAGGGGATTTTGCTTTTTAGAAATCGGTTTTTTGCTTGGACCGACCAAGGGTTGTATTTTTTTTAGTTGA
Organism: Saussurea involucrata; assembly: GCA_033807775.1. Taxonomy (NCBI): domain Eukaryota; kingdom Viridiplantae; phylum Streptophyta; class Magnoliopsida; order Asterales; family Asteraceae; genus Saussurea; species Saussurea involucrata. The sequence continues at coordinate 70,644,106 of CM066320.1, forward strand.
GCTGGATGGATGATACGGTTCAAAATATTTAGTTACTGGTTTCTGTTCTTAAAAGAAACGGGATTGCAATCTGATGCTTCTACGATTGTGTGGAATCTCTTAAGGTTCAGCAATATGGTTACTCGACTGTAAAGGTTTAATTCAAGAGTTAAAGTTATAGTTGATCTTGAGCCTACTATGATTGGAGTGGGCTCAAGATCTTTGGTGTATACACGAGTTGTGATTTCTTTGGGGCAAATTTGGAGGACCAATTCCTTATAGACTCAGCCTGTTGTTGTTTATCGAAACGATCCTTCAACAATTACTATATGGTAAATCAAATGTTCTGTTGACCTTGGTGCTTGATAAAAGTTCATTTTTTGGAGTACAATGAAGTCACTGGAATTCATCTTCAACTCTGGTTTTGTATCAATAGGGCAACAAGAAATGTTGATGTATTATCCTGATTAATTGTTTTTTAACTAACGTACCCAAAAAAAAAGGTTTATAGTACTTATTTTTATCCTGATTAATTGTTTTTTTCTATTTCTGTTTGTTTGTTCGTCTCTAACGACTGGGTCCATGTTGGTTCCCGTTTTGCTTTAAACAAGATTATCAGATCTATTAGTTCAAGTTAATGTTTGATGCAGAAGCGTATTTGAAGAACTAACAGATAAGTTTGATAGATTTAGACCAAAATATAATTAAACAATGAACAGGAAATAATATTTCAAAGTTTACTGAATATATATTAAGAACATATTTAAGAACAATGAGTAAGAAAAGCTTCAAAATAGATATGACTCTTAAGGTGAATAAGCTTTTTGTGTTCTTATGATGATCGATTTATATGTGATTGATTGATGATCTGATAAGGAAGAACTCAACATGAGTCTTCCTTATATACTACTCTAAAGGGGACCATAAAGCATTTGCTACTATTCAGACGGTACTGATGAATAGTAGAACGGATGTCGTGAACAGTTGCAAGTACGGCATGAACAGTAAGACGTGTTGTATTGCATTTAATTCAGCAGACGTCTATTTTGTACTAAGCCCTACCGAGTCCAATCAGAGTTTGACACGTCGACGTTGGACAGGGCATGCTACCATGCAAGTTGATGAACGGGTCCTGTAACAGTAGCAAGATATTATAAATATCTTCATGTCTTTCAGTGAGGACCACAGAGGCTCTGTAATGAGTTACAGAGGTTCTGCGGTCTGGTCCTCTGTGGAGCAGTCTTCACCGGATTCCGAGACTTTGGTCTTCTTTGCGCGTATGACAGAGCTTCTGTAGCGCGCCTCTTTAACTTCTGTAGATTCTTGATCTTGATCCCTCGGTAAGGCCGGTAGAGCCTCTATAAGAGGCTTTCTTCACTTAGCTTATTTTTCACTACTTCTAAATACTTCTATGATTAGGAAGATTGAAGCTAACAATCTCCCCCTAAGTAGTGAAAAATAAAAAATTTAACTTCGAGTTTAGTTAGGCTAAGTTAGATAAGACAGAGGTTAAACAATACCTCGAAAGTTCTTTCATTTAGAAATATGCCAGAGGCATTTTACATTTGAGTACAATGAAAGATAAACTTTGACTTGGTTTGCATTGATTTGAGGTTTGAGAATCAGATTTTGGTATCTTTGAAATCGTTGTAGCTTCTGTTGTCTCTTCCGACTCTTCAGATCTCTTTGTAGAAACTGATGCAGAGTTCTCTTAGGCGGATTGTGGCATCAATCTCTCTGATGAAAGTATCTGCAGCATCTCTATCCATTTTCTCTGTACCTCTGTATTTCACAAGGCTTGCTCTGAACTTGTTCAGAGTACTAGTTGCGTACTTCTGACAGTCCATGCATACAAACAGTTTAATTTCGCCTTGTGGGTTTTGAAATACTAACCCAAATCGTGGTTCTGTGATGATTGAGTTAGGTACGGCGTCCGGTGGGCAGAGATCCTCTGGTGGTCGTAAATCCAGATGCTTGAGACCAAGATCCTTTCCCAGCTGGAAATCTATCATGCTGTAGAGCAGAAGCTTTTCCCTCATCGCTTTTCTCAACACTTGATAGGCTCTGGTGTTTGGCTCTGTGTTGTAGTTGTCCTTTGTCCATTGCAGAAGGTCAGGTAGATCATAAGGATTGATATTTCTTAGGTCAGCATCAGCGAAGGTGGTCTCTGAATTGTTTTCTCTTCTGACTCTGTAAAGATTGTACCTGACCCTTGGATAGGTTCTTGTGAAGGAGAATCTGCAGAAGATTACCTTTTTGATCTTGTGGATTGAGAAGACATCTGCTTTGGTTCTTGGCTTTGTCTTTGTGAAGATGTTCTCAAATTCTTCTCTGATCCTTGGATCTGTCACATGATCTGTAGGATGATTGGTCTGAAAGGATTGTTTATAGAGGTATTTGTATACCACTTCTTCCATCTCTTCATGTGTTGGACCAGGTTGTGGTACTTGTCTTCTGAGACTCTCCATTTCTTGAACAACTTCTGCTGCTCTCCCAGTTAGAGGAATGTCTGACAGAGGCTTCAATCCATATGCCCAGTCAACTACTTCAGGCTTTGGAGTTTGAAAGGCATCAAACGCACTCTTCATTAGTTTCTCTGTAGGCTTTGGTAATGATTTCTTCTTCTTAGGCTCTTCTGTCAGTATTCCTTTGCCCTTGTCTTTTCCTTTTGGCGGGGCAGAGGCTGTTGCTTCTGTAGATTTGGAGGTTGGGACTTCTGTTGGTTTGATGGGGGTTGCCTCTGTAGGTTTTGACATTTGTGATTTAGAGGACTTTTGTGGCGATGGTTCTGTTGGCTTTCTTTGCTCTGTAACCTCTGTAGGAGGTTCTTTGGTGACTTCTTCTGTAAGCTCGGTTTCTGTGGATTGAGGTATGTCGAATCTTCTTGCCATTTGAACGCTAGTGTGAACCTGTGCCTTTCTTCTTCTCTCTGTGACATTCGATCAGTCATTGTAATGTGCATCATTTTCAGAATGTCAGAAGCAGAGGTCGCAGAGGTCGTTGCTCTTATTGGTTTGGTGGCAATCGACTTTCTTCTTGGTATGGTTGGGGGTTTTTCTGTTGAAGGACTTTCTTCCAAAATGATTACCACAGGGGTGGTTGTTGCCTCTGTGGGTTGCTGATCAGCTTCTGGAATATTTGTTTCTTCAGGACTTGATTCCACAGAGATGGGTGTTGTCTCTGTGGTCTGTTGAGTTTGTTGTTGATCTTGGGTTTGTTCTGGAGGGGCTTAACTGATTGGTTCTGCTGCGATTGGTGGAGTTTGTATTCCTCTGCTCGTAGCTTTCTCCCTTGTTTTCTCCCCCTCAGGATTATCTGATGGACCAGGATGGTCATCATCCGAATCATCCTGACTCTTATCAGAACTACCCTCTGCTCTGCAAGAAGCTCTGGTTTTCTTCGGTAATTCTGCTCCTGCGGCCATCAACTTCGCACATACATCATCACAGAGGCCAAGTAGAGTCGCAAGCTCTGCCTCTGTTTTAAAACGCATTCTGCCAACACTGCTTCTGAAATCCTTGACAAAGTTGGCATTTGCTGTTGTGAAGGAGACAATGACCTCTGTGACTTGGTTTATGACGTTCTGTCCTAGCTCTGTTAGCTGTGCTCTGGTCATGTAGTCTTTTGGTTGCATCATTGTCGTGTTGCGTATTGCCTCTGCTTGTACTTGTGTTAGGGCATTATGTAGTTCTGCAGGTGTAATGCCCTCTGCTCTGTTGGATTGCGTATTCATTTGTTCAAGGAAGTTTTTGACAGAGTCCTTGAACGCAGAAGTTGCAGTTGTTCCGAATTCTTGAGCGGCAGAAGTAGCTGTAGCTTTGGCAGTAGTTTCGGCAGAAGACTTCATCGCTGAGATTGCAGATTTCACCTCTGTGGACAGTTTGTCCATTTTGGTGTTTAGTTTCAGGATAGCCGTTGATGTTGTCTCTGCAAAAGATTTGAAAGAGCTTTGCAACTCTTTCATTGTTTGGTTCACAGAGGTGACAAGGGTTTGGAACTCATCCCTTGATACTTGTGTTCCTTGTGTAACCTCTGGAGGAACACATTCGTCTCTAGAGTGAGTCCCTGTTCCTGGGACACCTTCGTTCACCCTTGTTTGTACGATGGGGGTGGAAGGATTTCCTTCTGATCCTCGAGAAGAAACCTGAGTTTCGATCTCTATAGAAGTTCTGTGAAGAACAGTGTCCAAATCCACTCCAGAGGTGGGTATTGGAATGTCCTTCTGTTGACTAGGAGACTTGTCTAGAGTCTCTTCGTCTCTGTGCTCACTACTTCTCTCTGAAAGAAGATTTGGCCCTAATGTGTGCGTGGCAGAGGAAACGAATTCCTCTGTAGGGTGTTCTAGTGTGATCTGGGGCGATTGATCACGAACAATAGGTGAGTCTCTTTGAGGAGACTCCCTAGGAATGGATTCCCCGGTTTTTGTGGGCGCGGAAGTCGAAAGAGTGACTTCTGGCTGGATGGGTTGGGTTTGGATCGAGCTGTGCTGCTCTTTTTCAATAACTCCTTCTGCAGCTAGACCTGTGGAGTTAGATATGTCGGTTGCACTGGGAGTTGGTTGTGGTTGTGTGCCTCTATTAATCCAGGCATCTTTTCTTGTTTCTTCCTCTGTTAAGCACCCAAGCACTACATCACCGTCTATCATTTCAGTCTCTGTAGCTATGTTATGGCTTGGTGCTACTTCCCTTGCTTCTGTTGAAGTTTCTTGCTCTGTGCGTAAGAAGTCGTACATTTGATGAGAGCCGTATAATCTCATGACATTTGGATGATAGAGACCTTTTCGTATCCAGACAGCTTCTTCTTCATTTGTATCTACCTCTGAGACCTCTATCCTTGTCTCAGAAGTCTCTGTTACTTCACCTCTATTCCACTCTTGTGCGTTCTTTTGATTTTGTTCTTTAATAGCTTCCTCTGACATGTCTATTTCCTCTATTTCTTCTTCTGCATCTTGGCTTGGACTCTTTCTGTGGACGTCCAATCCCTGTCGAATGAAGGGGTTCTGTAGGATAATAGGTGTCTCACCTGGTTGATTTCTGGGTGTTGTGTCATCTTCTTGCAGATGAGTGTCAATGCCAGAAATTGAGAAATACTGTTCTTCTGGGGAGTGGTGGTCGAGAGGTTGTGCCGTCCACCCTGCTGTATTTAGGGTGTTGGCAATGTCAGGGTTCTGTAGGAAGTCGTTCAGATCTCCTTGGTGAGCAAATCTATCTGGAGATTGATAGGGTGATTGATATTCCTCTGTAGCCATTTCTTCTTCTGTATCTTCTTCTGCGATTTCTTCTTCCTCTGCAATGGTGACCAATTTTTGAAGTGATTTACCATGCTTCTTTTTGGTTCTCCTCCTCTTGGGTTTTGGTGCCGCTTCCTCTGTGATTTTCGATTTTCTTTTCCTCTTCTGTTTTGGAGAAGAGGGAGGAGCAGAGGAGCCAATTTCTGTGGCATGGGGAGGTGAGGGTTGATTTTCTGCAGCGCTTGTAGAGGTTCCTTCTGCAATTTTTCTCTTCTTTGCTTTTGGAGTAGATGCAAAGGTTTTTGAAGAGGACTTCTTTCCCATGAGTTCTGCACGTTTGGCTAAGAAGCTTAGTTGTATAGCCATGTGTTTTTCCAATTTCTGATTTTTTTCTTCTTGAGAGGAAAGAGGTTCTGCAACTGTTGTTCCTAGGGGGACACCTAAACGCGTGGGTGTCATAGGACTCAGTTTAGGGGTTCTATGATCGCGTATATACTCTTTCTTAAGGGTTTTATTCGAGGCATACTTCAGAAGCTTCTTTGAAAGAGGTCTGCAGTGTGAGTAACCATCTATATGATCAGTGGGGACATTTTTTCTCATTGGGAACTGTTTGGGAATTGGCCCTTCCATTGGCCATTTCTGTATCAGCAACAGAGGTTCGAACAATACTCCCAATATCATTTGGAATTGCAGAGGTGGTAGAAAGTTGGGATCGTTTTCTTTGACCCTTCTGGTGTTGTTCTTTCTGTCGATGGTGTTGATGATTTCTTGCATCATTATGGTCGAGTAATCCAGTGGGAGATCATAGTAAACACCATACATGATGGTCAAGATCTGATGCGAGGTCTGGTCAATGCTGCCTATCTTCCCTGTTAGGCATCTGTTAAGAATAGAGAACAAGGTGTTCCACAGAGGTGGTAATCTGCCTCTGCGGAAGTCATTTCTCTTCCGTAGTTGTTTGTTGTACCCAAGCATTTCTACGAAGCGACAGAGCTCGTCGTCTGTTGGTTGCTCTGCATATTTCTTTAAACCAAGAAGACCCCTCGTGGGTAGGTTGAACTCAAGTGAGAACATTGTTCTGTTGAACTTGATTTCAAGATGTTCAGATTTGTCAGGTCTTGAAATGTACCCTTTGATAATAGAGTCGTCTTTATCAAATCGGCAGCTTTGCCAAAACTGGTTCAGATATCTGACTGGTATTTTCTTTGGAGTTCTTGAGAGTAGAGGGAAGAGGATGTGATTTTCCATTATGTTCAGAAGAATGGCGTGGGCTTCGCTGAAAGCAGTGGGTGAGGGGACCAAATAGCAGTTGTTGGATTTGATTGGTAGTACTTTTTCGAAGTGATCCTTAGCTATGAAGTTTTGCAGATGTGTTGTCGGAGCAAAGTCTGCTGAGTCGCCGGAATCTTCTAGTTCGATGTTCTGGGCAGGGTTGGGGTTTTCTGAATGTTCAGAATGAGCCGGTGAATGTTCTGGTGAGGTCGCCGGAGAGTGTGCAGGGGAGATAGCTTGAGAAGATGAAGCCATTTGATACTGAGAATAAGAAACTTGCAGGTTTTAGCAGGGTTTCGCCGGAGAAGAATGAGAGTTTGAAAAAGGTTTATGAGAGGGTAAGCCTGGTTTTTATAGGAGGGTAAAACGGTAGAGTTCTAAAGAGTAAAATATATGGCAATGGATTAAAATTTGGAATCCGTACTCGAGTTTGAATCGGCGGGTTCAACTTTCCACAGAAAACGTTCCATATACGCCTAATGAAAATGGGACACGTAGGCCTTGTCAGAGGATGACAGGACATCGTGTGCGGCCCATTAATGCTAGGCGCGTGGGGTTGTTCTTAGCCACATGAGTTTCACTCTCAGTTAAAAGTAACCGTTATTACTCCAGAACTTCTGTACTTTACAGAAGCTCTGTGATCTTGAAAATCTTTGTTGTTTATCCCTTTCATATATCTCATTGTTATCATGACTTCTGTGGGGTTCTTCTTTAACCAAAACATTTGTAAAGGTATTGGAGAGGATAAAATCGGATTTTTGTCAAGAAATTTGCTTCGCAGAGGTTTTGTGGCTCTGTTGGAACTTCCAGAAGTTCTGTGAGGGCCAGCAGAAGCCTTATGAGGGAAAAAATCTCATAACAAAAATTTTATTAAAATTTTTGATCATGCAATTTTTGATTTGGTTTAAGAGATGTTTTCGGACATATTTGAAAGTTTGTGTCCGAGAAAACTGTTAAAAAAACGGTTTGTTCGAGAAGGTCATGGTTTGTGTTTTCGGTTTCCGAGATAACATTCCAAAAGATCGATAGAGGGTTAATTTGCGAGCACAGAGCATATTTCTTGCAGAACCTCTGTTGAGCTCAACAGAAGCTCTATGACCTTAAATTTCTCCTAATTCGAATTTTGTGTAACTTTTTGAGCTTTTGATTTTTGAAATGTTATTCACAGTATATTTAGGACATATTTGACAATTCTTGTCCTTGAGAACTGTTTACCAAAAACCTTTTGTGCGAGAGACATACCTTTTGGTTCTTCTGTTCTCGGCAGTTTGTTTGACTTCTGTCGATGGAGAATTATCGACATTCTTCTTTGGCTTCCCTTTGAAAGATTTACCTCTGTAGATCATTTCAGGGTTCCCTTCTGCTCCCCCTTGATCTAATCACCTCTGTAGATCAAGTAATTTCCTTTTGCTCCCCCTTGACCTATGCTTGGATCAAAGAATGATAAGTTTTGCATAGAATATAGGTCATGTTTTCCAGAGGTTCTGTAGGGGTCGTCAGAGGTTCTGAGTTGACTTACAGAAGCTCTGTGATTTTAAGAACTATTTAAGATTGAGAACTTACAAACAGAAATAAATTAACTTTAAGCAAAAATAAAGGAAATTTGTACATATTTACAGAAGATAAAGCTATACTTACAGAGGATTGTCACACCATGTTTATCATTCCTAACTTACCCACCAAGAAGTTGAACCTTTTCTCGTCTAGTGCTTTGGTGAATAAGTCAGCGACTTGATATTCTGTTGGCACGAAATGCATTTCAATTGTACCGTATTCAACATGATGTTTCAAGAAATGGTACCTTATATCGATATGCTTGGTTTTCGAGTGTTGCACAGGATTGGCAGAGATAGCAATGGCACTTTTGGAATCACAGAAGATGGGTATTTTGAATAGGATGTGGTCGTAGTCTTTTAGTTGAGTCTTCATCCATAGAACCTGAGAACAACAGCTAGCAGCAGCAACATATTCAGCTTCTGCAGTGGATGTGGAGACACAATTCTGCTTCTTGGAGGTCCAACTGACTAGTTTACCACTTAGGAATTGGCAACTCCCAGAGGTACTCTTTCTGTCGAGCATGCATCCTCCATAGTCTGAATCTGTATAAGCTTTAAGACTAAAACCAGAGTTCTGTGGATACCAGAGACCGAGATTTTTGGTCCCCTTTAGGTATCTAAAGATTCTCTTCACCGCATCATAATGTGATTTCTTGGGATTATCTTGATAACGTGCACAAAGACATGTGGCATGCATGATGTCAGGTCTGCTAGCTGTTAAGTATAACAGAGATCCAATCATGCCTCTGTAGAGAGTGCATTCTACAGAGATACCATTTGGATCTAAGAATAACTTATTTCCATTGGCCATTGGAGTTTTCATTGCAGAGGTATCAGAGAGGCTATATTTGAAAAGAATGTCAGAGACATATTTGGCTTGATTTATAAAAATTCCCTCTGAAGTTTGTTTGACTTGAAGTCCGAGGAAGAATGTTAATTCTCCCATCATACTCATTTCAAACTCACTCTGCATGAGTGTTTCAAAACATTTACACTCTTCTGAATTAGTAGACCCGAAAATTATGTCATCCACATAGATTTGTACAAGCATTATCTCACCCTTTTTATGTTTATAGAATAAGGTAGTATCTGTTGTACCTCTGTTGTAGCCATTGACTAGAAGGAAGGTAGAAAGTCGTTCGCACCATGCTCTTGGAGCCTGTTTCAGTCCGTATAGAGCCTTTTCAAGGTAGTATACATACCTTGGAAACTTTGAGCTTTCAAACCCTGGTGGTTGATTTACGTAAACCTCTTCTTGGATTTCACCGTTTAGAAAAGCTGATTTTACGTCCATCTGATAGACTTTAAAACCTCTGTGGGCTGCGAAGGCTAAGAATATTCTTATTGCTTCGAGTCGTGCGACAGGGGCAAAAGTCTCATCGTAGTCTATGCCTTCTTCTTGTCTATATCCCTTTGCTACTAATCTTGCTTTGTTTCTGATGACCACTCCATCTTCATCCTTCTTGTTTCTGTAGACCCATTTAGTCCCAATGGCCTGTTTCCCTCGTGGCAGAGGTACTAAAGTCCATACTTTGTTACGCTCAAACTGCAGAAGTTCTTCTTGCATGGCGTCTACCCAATTTGGGTCATCTAGGGCTTCAGAAATCTTCTTTGGTTCTATCACACTGATAAAGTTAGTAAAAAAACAAAAATTAGCAGTGGCAGACCTGGTTTTTACTGAGTCAGAAGGTTCTCCGATTATTTGGCTTGGAGGATGGCTTTTTGTCCACTGAGTTGTGCGTGGGAGATGATCATCAATGTCCTCGAACCTTTCGTCAGCGGCTTCTTGTGTTTCTTCTTGTGTAGCCTTTGTCGTTCTTCGTTCCTTGGTAGTTGATTCTACCGTTTGTGGAAATATTGGTATGAGTGGTGGCGGGGTTTGTTCCTCTGAGGACGTATAGTCTTGGTCCTCGATTTCCTCTGTAATTGGTTCTTCTGTGGATTGTGGAGTTTGTTTTTCAGCAACTTCTGTGGTCGTTTTTCTTGATGTTTCATCTTCTGCATGTTCTTCTTCAGCAATTGCATCTATAGTATTTATAGAAGAAGATGAAGCATTATTTGGACCTGTTAGAGTCATACCTGTAGGATTTTGTCCGACGGAGGATGGTTCTTCAGAAATTCTGATGGTTCCAACAGAAGGATCAATGTCATTGTTGAACATCTCTAAAAATAGAAGATCCAAATCTTCTTTTGTTTTTGAGATTTCAGAGGATTTCCCTTTAATTCCGAGTTCTGAACTGATTTGTTCAGAAGTCATTTGGAATGAATCATCAAAAGAAACATTGATGTTTTCTACAATCTTGCGAGACTTTGTGAGGAATGTTCTGTAGGCTTTGGAAGTGGCAGAGTATCCAATGAATTTGCCTTCATCAGCTTTTACTTCAAACTTTCCTCTTGAATCTCTGTCGTTTAAAACAAAGCATTTGCATCCGAATACATGGAAAAACTTGATGTTTGGTTGCCTTTTGTGAAGCAATTCGTAAGGCGTCTTGAGATGTCTTTTCACAATGGTTGATCGATTCTGTGTATAACACGCAGTAGAAATTGCTTCTGCCCAAAAGTTCATTGATAATCCGCATGCAGATAGCATAGTTCTTGCGGCCTCCACAAGTGTTCGATTCTTTCTTTCGACTACACCGTTCTGTTGTGGAGTTCGAGCGGCAGAGAAGTTCTGTGATATTCCTTCTGTAGAAAGATAGGCTTCAATGACACAGTTTTTAAATTCTGTGCCATTGTCACTTCTTAACTTCTGTATTCTCTGTTTTGCCTTTGTGGGAAGCCCTTCTGTGTTTTCCCATTTCACAGGCCGAACACAAGTGATCCTTATTGAATTTAACATTTGGCAAACCTTTAACTAGATCGAGTTTTACTAGTTTATCCAGGGTGTGAAAGTTTAAGTGACAGAACCTGTTGTGCCATAACCACGCTTCTTCACTTTTGCATGCTACTAGGCAAACTTTGTCCTTGGATTTTGAAGTAAAATTCATTAGGTATAGATCACCTCTTCTTTCAGCTCGCAGAAGTTTCATTCCTGTGTTTTCACTTTGTAGAGAGCATAAAGTTCTTTTGAATAACACATCGAATCCTGTATCACAGAGTTGACTTACACTTAGTAGGTTGTGTTTGAGGCCATTCACATATGCAACTTTGTATACAGAGATATTTTCTTTCTGTATGACTCCATAGCCTTTGATGTGTCTCTTCATGTTGTCTCCAAAAGTTACAGATCCACCATCGTGTGTTTCTTTGTATGTGGATAGTAACCTTCTGTCGCCAGTCATGTGCCTTGAGCATCCGGAGTCAAGATACCAAATTGGCATATGTTGCTTCTGCAAGACAATCACAGAGACTTAGGTACCCATAACCATATGGGTCCAATATTGTTATAGTTTTTCAAGTTTGCCTTAGCATTCTTGAAATACATTTTTATCCTTTGTAGAAAGATCAGATTGTTTCTCTCGAGGTTTTGACTTTGGAGTTTTAGTGGAGAGTAAGCAATCTGGACTTGAGAAGTGTTTATTCAATTTGAACATAAGATCAAAACAATGACAGTATTGAATATGAGACGTGATTTGTTTGAACTTTTCATTGAATTTATTGAACTGAGCCACAGAGGCATTACACTCTTTCTTTACATTAGATTTCCTATTACAAGAAGATCTATGAATACTAGAATGTTGTTTGCAAAAGTCTTGTTTAGTTCCTGCCTTCTGTGACTCTCTTCTGTGGTGAACATCTTTCTTCACTGTCACAGAGGAAAAGTATTTGTTAGCTTCAGGCCATTTTCCCTTTTGTTGCCAAGTGGGATTCTCTTTAATTTTCCTTAAAGGTTTTGAAAATTTTGAACTTTTAGGATCAACAGAGGTCTTCTTTGACATATCAAGCTCAGCAGAGGTTTTGACCTTTAAATACATGTTCAGAAAATCTGGGCAGATAGGTATCTCTGTGATTTTCTCTTTTGGAGAAATAGTTCTGTTAAGAACCTCAGAGGAGAATTTAACATCCTCTGTGTCACAGTGAACTATTCCTGATTTAGAATCAGTCTCTGAGTCGTCAGAGGATGAATCGTCCTCATATACAGAGGTTGAGTCATCTCTTTCGACAGAGGCTGGATTTTCTGAGCATGTATCGTACGAGCTTTCTTCCTCTGTAGAATGTCTTTCATAGATGGCAGAGGTTTCTGATGGGATCTCTTCAGCGAGGTTTTGATCTATAGAAGATGTATAGAAATTTTCTAAAACATTTGATTTTAAAACATCCAAAATTTCTTTTTCAATAGATTTTTCAAGTTTTTCTTCTGAAAAGATGGGTTTAAACTCAGGAGCTTCTGCTGATAATTTCTTTTCATCGTTTATCATGCAGACAAAAGCGACTTGTGTTTGAGTCTCTGGTTTACCAAACTTAAAGATACCAATCTGATCTTGTGTTTTCAAATATTTCTTTGGTTTGATTCCTCTATTGACAGAGGTTGAAGATGATGAATCTGTGTTTTCAAACCTCACATTGATCATCTGTGTATGTTTCCTTAAGTGAGGTTCTGCAGAGAGTTTAACCCTTTTACTTACAGAGAGTAAGTTTGGAAAGTTTGGTTTGTTAGTTTTTCCCAAAACAAATAGAGAAGACAGAGGTTTTAGTCGTTTATTTTCAACTCCTAAGGTAATATCACTGTACCCTATGCCTCGTCTTGCTATTTGAGAGTTTACCTTTTCATATACCTTCTGTGCATCTTTATAGTTTTTAAGTAAAACTTCTCTTCTTAAAAGATCTTGCCAAAGTACCTCTCTTTCTTTTTGAAAGTATTCTTTTATAGCTCTTATGTCTGTAGTTTCACTTCTTGAAACTGAAAGTTCTTTTGTTTTGATTTTTAAAGCATAGGTTAAATCAGAAATTTGCCTTTTTAAAGGATCTATATTTTTGCTCCAATATTTTTCGACCTTTTTTTTTTCTTCAAAGATTTTGGCTTTTTCTTGATTGAGAAGCCTTACTTCTCTCTCATTAAAGGTCAGCTTTTTCTGAATGCTTTCATTTACTTCTTTCAGTTTAATGTTAAGTTTAAATAAATCATCATCTATAGAATTAGTACTTGAGGTAGAGTTTGAAATGGATACCTCATTGTCAGTGCCGGAGTCAACTTCTGCCATTCCACAGAACAGGGCATTGGTGGGGAATTCATCGTCAGAGGTAGAATCTGACTCGAAGTCTTCCTTGTTTGCCTCAGAATGCCCTTTGTTCGCCATTAGGGATTTTTGCGCATAATACTCAGCCTTCTTTTTGTAAAAAGTTGAGTCCTTCTGTGGGTGATTTTGTCTACTTCTGCATTCTTTAGCGAAATGACCTGGCTTGCCGCAGTTGAAACAACCTTGGGAGGTGTTTCCAGTTCGATCTTCGGACTTCTGTTGGTCTCCACCTTTCTCTGTTCTGCATTCGTTTGCGTAATGACCAGGCTTACCACATTTGTAGCATTCTTGTGTGTGGCCTACCTTGTCATCTGATCTCTGTCGGTCATTCCCTCTGTAGCTTCTTTCGCTCGACCTCTGTTGGTCATCATTTCTGTAGTCTGACCTCTGTCGGTCACTTGACTCTTCTCTTCTTCCTTCATCTCCAGGATACAATAGTACACCGTCTATGCTTTTTCAGGGCTATATATAGTGAGGTTGTGGAACAAACAATAGTAAGCTTTAGGAAGAATAGTTTTCCACAATTGTTTAAGCACACACTGCTACAAACCCAAGCACTACTTCCGTACGATATTGTTGTCCTGTGAGATTTCCGAACACACTTGAACATGTTCTTGGTGTGATTCATTATCAATATACGAGTAGATTTTATATCTGATCTTGTTATCATTTTACTGTTCTATATTTGATTCTCACATTTCATTTATCGTTTACACAATCACTCACTTTAATGGCTTTATTTAATATGCTTCCGCTGTCTATTTCTTTACCATTAACGTGATACAACGTGAATCTGGGAACCTACACCACCTGTGAATCGTCACTGTGAATCTGTGATGCCTAAAAACGTCTCTGCATCAACATCGATATCCTCCTCTCACCTCACTGCATCACCTCCTTGTGTTTTTTTGGACGATGATGAAACCATGAAGCATCCAGAATGTTGTTCCGTATGTATATGTATGTAAAATACACAGACAATATCACAGCCCCTCCCCTCGCTGTTTTTTACCACCATCTCCAGCCAAACCTTCGATCATCGTCCCTATCGTCCCATACTAGCTACATGCGTTAGAAACATATAGAGAAGTTAAATATATTTTAAAACAAAATAGTCCTAGTTATAGACAACCAGACGTTGTATATATATATATATATAGAGAGAGAGAGAGAGAGAGAGGAAGGATCATGCGAGAAGTTAAACATTATACGAGAATGCGAGAAGTGTTTAATCATATATATGATTACATGACATGTGAGTGTGAGTGTGAGTGTGTTTAATCATATATGATTAAATATCTATGTACTGCCAATGTAACCTATGTTGAATCATATATGATTAAGTTTGTGTATCATATATGATAACACATTTCTCGCATTCTCGCATAAGGTTTAACTTCTCGTTTGAACCTGCCCCTATATATATATATATATATATATATATATATATATATATATCTATACTACATATATAAGCATTTACATCAAATGTCTTAAAGACAAATTTTAAAGCACAATGTACCACACTTTAAAGCATCAAATTCAAAAAACTCTTAATTACATGTTATTATGCGTTAGGTACAACATCTTGATGCAATGAATTTAAAACTGGCCCAAACCCCCCCAGCCCATGCTTTGTGATCCACTCCATTCCCCATACCTTGTGGTTATGAGTTATGACCATGCTTTCTCCTCCCTCCCTTTACCTCAAACGTCTCAGGCCATACCGACAGTACGCTTCTACCTGCTTGCTTGCTGGCACCCTCCCGCCTCTGCTCCCTCTCCTATCTCTACTGCTTTACTACAATGATTTTGAATTTCTTCTTCTTCCTGCTCTCGATTTGATTTCTCATCTCTCAAAAATCCTAAATTTGCATATCCTCTCCCACACGAGGTATGTTTCCCTCTTTTGATTTTCCCCCAAAATTGAGATGAAGCCCTAGCCCAATACAAAACACACTATCCTCGTAATCGACATTCCTTTCTCGCTATTGTTGCTGCTGCTCCCAATCGACAATCCTTAACTGTGAAATGGCCTTCATCAGTGGTGGTTACAGAACCAAGCAAACACCACTTGACGCATATGTATGGTAAACGAATTCTTTCTTTTTGTTTTTTTACAACGATGTTGAATTAGAATAAATGAATCTGTTTTTGTTTTTCTCATTGGTTACCTTACCACAATTGCGTTTTGCAAGCATATGTAGATGAAGTAGGGAGCCGAATCTGTTTATGGTCTGGTCTATTTATGAAATAAAAATATGTAAAAATTTCAAGTTAGGGGATTTTGCTTTTTAGAAATCGGTTTTTTGCTTGGACCGACCAAGGGTTGTATTTTTTTTAGTTGAGCTGGATGGATGATACGGTTCAAAATATTTAGTTACTGGTTTCTGTTCTTAAAAGAAACGGGATTGCAATCTGATGCTTCTACGATTGTGTGGAATCTCTTAAGGTTCAGCAATATGGTTACTCGACTGTAAAGGTTTAATTCAAGAGTTAAAGTTATAGTTGATCTTGAGCCTACTATGATTGGAGTGGGCTCAAGATCTTTGGTGTATACACGAGTTGTGATTTCTTTGGGGCAAATTTGGAGGACCAATTCCTTATAGACTCAGCCTGTTGTTGTTTATCGAAACGATCCTTCAACAATTACTATAGGGTAAATCAAATGTTCTGTTGACCTTGGTGCTTGATAAAAGTTCATTTTTTGGAGTACAATGAAGTCACTGGAATTCATCTTCAACTCTGGTTTTGTATCAATAGGGCAACAAGAAATGTTGATGTATTATCCTGATTAATTGTTTTTTAACTAACGTACCCAAAAAAAAGGTTTATAGTACTTATTTTTATCCTGATTAATTGTTTTTTTCTATTTCTGTTTGTTTGTTCGTCTCTAACGACTGGGTCCATGTTGGTTCCCGTTTTGCTTTAAACAAGATTATCAGATCTATTAGTTCAAGTTAATGTTTGATGCAGAAGCGTATTTGAAGAACTAACAGATAAGTTTGATAGATTTAGACCAAAATATAATTAAACAATGAACAGGAAATAATATTTCAAAGTTTACTGAATATATATTAAGAACAGATTTAAGAACAATGAGTAAGAAAAACTTCAAAATAGATATGACTCTTAAGGTGAATAAGCTTTTTGTGTTCTTATGATGATCGATTTATATGTGATTGATTGATGATCTGATAAGGAAGAACTCAACATGAGTCTTCCTTATATACTACTCTAAAGGGGACCATAAAGCATTTGCTACTATTCAGACGGTACTGATGAATAGTAGAACGGATGTCGTGAACAGTTGCAAGTACGGCATGAACAGTAAGACGTGTTGTATTGCATTTAATTCAGCAGACGTCTATTTTGTACTAAGCCCTACCGAGTCCAATCAGAGTTTGACACGTCGACATTGGACAGGGCATGCTACCATGCAAGTTGATGAACGGGTCCTGTAACAGTAGCAAGATATTATAAATATCTTCATGTCTTTCAGTGAGGACCACAGAGGCTCTGTAATGAGTTATAGAGGTTCTGCGGTCTGGTCCTCTGTGGAGCAGTCTTCACCGGATTCCGAGACTTTGGTCTTCTTTGCGCGTATGACAGAGCTTCTGTAGCGCGCCTCTTTAACTTCTGTAGATTCTTGATCTTGATCCCTCGGTAAGGCCGGTAGAGCCTCTATAAGAGGCTTTCTTCACTTAGCTTATTTTTCACTACTTCTAAATACTTCTATGATTAGGAAGATTGAAGCTAACAATCTCCCTCTAAGTAGTGAAAAATAAAAAATTTAACTTCGAGTTTAGTTAGGCTAAGTTAGATAAGACAGAGGTTAAACAATACCTCGAAAGTTCTTTCATTTAGAAATATGCCAGAGGCATTTTACATTTGAGTACAATGAAAGATAAACTTTGACTTGGTTTGCATTGATTTGAGGTTTGAGAATCAGATTTTGGCATCTTTGAAATCGTTGTAGCTTCTGTTGTCTCTTCCGACTCTTCAGATCTCTTTGTAGAAACTGATGCAGAGTTCTCTTAGGCGGATTGTGGCATCAATCTCTCTGATGAAAGTATCTGCAGCATCTATATCCATTTTCTCTGTACCTCTGTATTTCACAAGGCTTGCTCTGAACTTGTTCAGAGTACTAGTTGCGTACTTCTGACAGTCCATGCATACAAACAGTTTAATTTCGCCTTGTGGGTTTTGAAATACTAACCCAAATCGTGGTTCTGTGATGATTGAGTTAGGTACGGCATCCGGTGGGCAGAGATCCTCTGGTGGTCGTAAATCCAGATGCTTGAGACCAAGATCCTTTCCTAGCTGGAAATCTATCATGCTGTAGAGCAGAAGCTTTTCCCTCATCTCTTTTCTCAACACTTGATAGGCTCTGGTGTTTGGCTCTGTGTTGTAGTTGTCCTTTGTCCATTGCAGAAGGTCAGGTAGATCATAAGGATTGATATTTCTTAGGTCAGCATCAGCGAAGGTGGTCTCTGAATTGTTTTCTCTTCTGACTCTGTAAAGATTGTACCTGACCCTTGGATAGGTTCTTGTGAAGGAGAATCTGCAGAAGATTACCTTTTTGATCTTGTGGATTGAGAAGACATCTGCTTTGGTTCTTGGCTTTGTCTTTGTGAAGATGTTCTCAAATTCTTCTCTGATCCTTGGATCTGTCACATGATCTGTAGGATGATTGGTCTGAAAGGATTGTTTATAGAGGTATTTGTATACCACTTCTTCCATCTCTTCATGTGTTGGACCAGGTTGTGGTACTTGTCTTCTGAGACTCTCCATTTCTTGAACAACTTCTGCTGCTCTCCCAGTTAGAGGAATGTCTGACAGATGCTTCAATCCATATGCCCAGTCAACTACTTCAGGCTTTGGAGTTTGAAAGGCATCAAACGCACTCTTCATTAGTTTCTCTGTAGGCTTTGGTAATGATTTCTTCTTCTTAGGCTCTTCTGTCAGTATTCCTTTGCCCTTGTCTTTTCCTTTTGGCGGGGCAGAGGCTGTTGCTTCTGTAGATTTGGAGGTTGGGACTTCTGTTGGTTTGATGGGGGTTGCCTCTGTAGGTTTTGACATTTGTGATTTAGAGGACTTTTGTGGCGATGGTTCTGTTGGCTTTCTTTGCTCTGTAACCTCTGTAGGAGGTTCTTTGGTGACTTCTTCTGTAAGCTCGGTTTCTGTGGATTGAGGTATGTCGAATCTTCTTGCCATTTGAACGCTAGTGTGAACCTGTGCCTTTCTTCTTCTCTCTGTGACATTCGATCAGTCATTGTAATGTGCATCATTTTCAGAATGTCAGAAGCAGAGGTCGCAGAGGTCGTTGCTCTTATTGGTTTGGTGGCAATCGACTTTCTTCTTGGTATGGTTGGGGGTTTTTCTGTTGAAGGACTTTCTTCCAAAATGATTACCACAGGGGTGGTTGTTGCCTCTGTGGGTTGCTGATCAGCTTCTGGAATATTTGTTTCTTCAGGACTTGATTCCACAGAGATGGGTGTTGTCTCTGTGGTCTGTTGAGTTTGTTGTTGATCTTGGGTTTGTTCTGGAGGGGCTTGACTGATTGGTTCTGCTGCGATTGGTGGAGTTTATATTCCTCTGCTCGTAGCTTTCTCCCTTGTTTTCTCCCCCTCGGGATTATCTGATGGACCAGGATGGTCATCATCCGAATCATCCTGACTCTTATCAGAACTACCCTCTTCTCTGCAAGAAGCTCTGGTTTTCTTCGGTAATTCTGCTCCTGCGGCCATCAACTTCGCACATACATCATCACAGAGGCCAAGTAGAGTCGCAAGCTCTGCCTCTGTTTTAAAACGCATTCTGCCAACACTGCTTCTGAAATCCTTGACAAAGTTGGCATTTGCTGTTGTGAAGGAGACAATGACCTCTGTGACTTGGTTTATGACGTTCTGTCCTAGCTCTGTTAGTTGTGCTCTGGTCATGTAGTCTTTTGGTTGCATCATTGTCGTGTTGCGTATTGCCTCTGCTTGTACTTGTGTTAGGGCATTATGTAGTTCTGCAGGTGTAATGCCCTCTGCTCTGTTGGATTGCGTACTCATTTGTTCAAGGAAGTTTTTGACAGAGTCCTTGAACGCAGAAGTTGCAGTTGTTCCGAATTCTTGAGCGGCAGAAGTAGCTGTAGCTTTGGCAGTAGTTTCGGCAGAAGATTTGAAAGATTTGTCTCTGCAAAAGATTTGAAAGAGCTTTGCAACTCTTTCATTGTTTGGTTCACAGAGGTGACAAGGGTTTGGAACTCATCCCTTGATACTTGTGTTCCTTGTGTAACCTCTGGAGGAACACATTCGTCTCTAGAGTGAGTCCCTGTTCCTGGGACACCTTCGTTCACCCTTGTTTGTACGATGGGGGTGGAAGGATTTCCTTCTGATCCTCGAGAAGAAACCTGAGTTTCGATCTCTACAGAAGTTCTGTGAAGAACAGTGTCCAAATCCACTCCAGAGGTGGGTATTGGAATGTCCTTCTGTTGACTAGGAGACTTGTCTAGAGTCTCTTCGTCTATGTGCTCACTACTTCTCTCTGAAAGAAGATTTGGCCCTAATGTGTGCGTGGCAGAGGAAACGAATTCCTCTGTAGGGTGTTCTAGTGTGATCTGGGGCGATTGATCACGAACAATAGGTGAGTCTCTTTGAGGAGACTCCCTAGGAATGGATTCCCCGGTTTTTGTGGGCGCGGAAGTCGAAAGAGTGACTTCTGGCTGGATGGGTTGGGTTTGGATCGAGCTGTGCTGCTCTTTTTCAATAACTCCTTCTGTAGCTAGACCTGTGGAGTTAGATATGTCGGTTGCACTGGGAGTTGGTTGTGGTTGTGTGCCTCTATTAATCCAGGCATCTTTTCTTGTTTCTTCCTCTGTTAAGCACCCAAGCACTACATCACCGTCTATCATTTCAGTCTCTGTAGCTATGCTATGGCTTGGTGCTACTTCCCTTGCTTCTGTTGAAGTTTCTTGCTCTGTGCGTAAGAAGTCGTACATTTGATGAGAGCCGTATAATCTCATGACATTTGGATGATAGAGACCTTTTCGTATCCAGACAGCTTCTTCTTCATTTGAATCTACCTCTGAGACCTCTATCCTTGTCTCAGAAGTCTCTGTTACTTCACCTCTATTCCACTCTTGTGCGTTCTTTTGATTTTGTTCTTTAATAGCTTCCTCTGACATGTCTATTTCCTCTATTTCTTCTTCTGCATCTTGGCTTGGACTCTTTCTGTGGACGTCCAATCCCTGTCGAATGAAGGGGTTCTATAGGATAATAGGTGTCTCACCTGGTTGATTTCTGGGTGTTGTGTCATCTTCTTGCAGATGAGTGTCAATGCCAGAAATTGAGAAATACTGTTCTTCTGGGGAGTGGTGGTCGAGAGGTTGTGCCGTCCACCCTGCTGTATTTAGGGTGTTGGCAATGTCAGGGTTCTGTAGGAAGTCGTTCAGATCTCCTTGGTGAGCAAATCTATCTGGAGATTGATAGGGTGATTGATATTCCTCTGTAGCCATTTCTTCTTCTGTATCTTCTTCTGCGATTTCTTCTTCCTCTGCAATGGTGACCAATTTTTGAAGTGATTTACCATGCTTCTTTTTGGTTCTCCTCCTCTTGGGTTTTGGTGCCGCTTCCTCTGTGATTTTCGATTTTCTTTTCTTCTTCTGTTTTGGAGAAGAGGGAGGAGCAGAGGAGCCAATTTCTGTGGCATGGGGAGGTGAGGGTTGATTTTCTGCAGCGCTTGTGGAGGTTCCTTCTGCAATTTTTCTCTTCTTTGCTTTTGGAGTAGATGCAGAGGTTTTTGAAGAGGACTTCTTTCCCATGAGTTCTGCACGTTTGGCTAAGAAGCTTAGTTGTATAGCCATGTGTTTTTCCAATTTCTGATTTTTTTCTTCTTGAGAGGAAAGAGGTTCTGCAACTGTTGTTCCTAGGGGGACACCTAAACGCGGGGGTGTCATAGGACTCAGTTTAGGGGTTCTATGATCGCGTATATACTCTTTCTTAAGGGTTTTATTCGAGGCATACTTCAGAAGCTTCTTTGAAAGAGGTCTGCAGTGTGAGTAACCATCTATATGATCAGTGGGGACATTTTTTCTCATTGGGAACTGTTTGGGAATTGGCCCTTCCATTGGCCATTTCTGTATCAGCAACAGAGGTTCGAACAATTCTCCCAATATCATTTGGAATTGCAGAGGTGGTAGAAAGTTGGGATCGTTTTCTTTGACCCTTCTGGTGTTGTTCTTTCTGTCGATGGTGTTGATGATTTCTTGCATCATTATGGTCGAGTAATCCAGTGGGAGATCATAGTAAACACCATACATGATGGTCAAGATCTGATGCGAGGTCTGGTCAATGCTGCCTATCTTCCCTGTTAGGCATCTGTTAAGAATAGAGAACAAGGTGTTCCACAGAGGTGGTAATCTGCCTCTGCGGAAGTCATTTCTCTTCCGTAGTTGTGTGTTGTACCCAAGCATTTCTACGAAGCGACAGAGCTCGTCGTCTGTTGGTTGCTCTGCATATTTCTTTAAACCAAGAAGACCCCTCGTGGGTAGGTTGAACTCAAGTGAGAACATTGTTCTGTTGAACTTGATTTCAAGATGTTCAGATTTGTCAGGTCTTGAAATGTACCCTTTGATAATAGAGTCGTCTTTATCAAATCGGCAGCTTTGCCAAAACTGGTTCAGATATCTGACTGGTATTTTCTTTGGAGTTCTTGAGAGTATAGGGAAGAGGATGTGATTTTCCATTATGTTCAGAAGAATGGCGTGGGCTTCGCTGAAAGCAGTGGGTGAGGGGACCAAATAGCAGTTGTTGGATTTGATTGGTAGTACTTTTTCGAAGTGATCCTTAGCTATGAAGTTTTGCAGATGTGTTGTCGGAGCAAAGTCTGCTGAGTCGCCGGAATCTTCTAGTTCGATGTTCTGGGCAGGGTTGGGGTTTTCTGAATGTTCAGAATGAGCCGGTGAATGTTCTGGTGAGGTCGCCGGAGAGTGTGCAGGGGAGATAGCTTGAGAAGATGAAGCCATTTGATACTGAGAATAAGAAACTTGCAGATTTTAGCAGGGTTTCGCCGGAGAAGAATGAGAGTTTGAAAAAGGTTTATGAGAGGGTAAGCCTGGTTTTTATAGGAGGGTAAAACGGTAGAGTTCTAAAGAGTAAAATATATGGCAATGGATTAAAATTTGGAATCCGTACTCGAGTTTGAATCGGCGGGTTCAACTTTCCACAGAAAACGTTCCATATACGCCTAATGAAAATGGGACACGTAGGCCTTGTCAGAGGATGACAGGACATCGTGTGCGGCCCATTAATGCTAGGCGCGCGGGGTTGTTCTTAGCCACATGAGTTTCACTCTCAGTTAAAAGTAACCGTTATTACTCCAGAACTTCTGTACTTTACAGAAGCTCTGTGATCTTGAAAATCTTTGTTGTTTATCCCTTTCATATATCTCATTGTTATCATGACTTCTGTGGGGTTCTTCTTTAACCAAAACATTTGTAAAGGTATTGGAGAGGATAAAATCGGATTTTTGTCAAGAAATTTGCTTCGCAGAGGTTTTGTGGCTCTGTTGGAACTTCCAGAAGTTCTGTGAGGGCCAGCAGAAGCCTTATGAGGGAAAAATCTCATAACAAAAATTTTATTAAAATTTTTGATCATGCAATTTTTGATTTGGTTTAAGAGATGTTTTTCGGACATATTTGAAAGTTTGTGTCCGAGAAAACTGTTAAAAAAACGGTTTGTTCGAGAAGGTCATGGTTTGTGTTTTCGGTTTCCGAGATAACATTCCAAAAGATCGATAGAGGGTTAATTTGCGAGCACAGAGCATATTTCTTGCAGAACCTCTGTTGAGCTCAACAGAAGCTCTATGACCTTAAATTTCTCCTAATTCGAATTTTGTGTAACTTTTTGAGCTTTTGATTTTTGAAATGTTATTCACAGTATATTTAGGACATATTTGACAATTCTTGTCCTTGAGAACTGTTTACCAAAAACCTTTTGTGCGAGAGACATACCTTTTGGTTCTTCTGTTCTCGGCAGTTTGTTTGACTTCTGTCGATGGAGAATTATCGACATTCTTCTTTGGCTTCCCTTTGAAAGATTTACCTCTGTAGATCATTTCAGGGTTCCCTTCTGCTCCCCCTTGATCTAATCACCTCTGTAGATCAAGTAATTTCCTTTTGCTCCCCCTTGACCTATGCTTGGATCAAAGAATGATAAGTTTTGCATAGAACATAGGTCATGTTTTCCAGAGGTTCTGTAGGGGTCGTCAGAGGTTCTGAGTTGACTTACAGAAGCTCTGTGATTTTAAGAACTATTTAAGATTGAGAACTTACAAACAGAAATAAATTAACTTTAAGCAAAAATAAAGGAAATTTGTACATATTTACAGAAGATAAAGCTATACTTACAGAGGATTGTCACACCATGTTTATCATTCCTAACTTACCCACCAAGAAGTTGAACCTTTTCTCGTCTAGTGCTTTGGTGAATAAGTCAGCGACTTGATATTCTGTTGGCACGAAATGCATTTCAATTGTACCGTATTCAACATGATGTTTCAAGAAATGGTACCTTATATCGATATGCTTGGTTTTCGAGTGTTGCACAGGATTGGCAGAGATAGCAATGGCACTTTTGGAATCACAGAAGATGGGTATTTTGAATAGGATGTGGTCGTAGTCTTTTAGTTGAGTCTTCATCCATAGAACCTGAGAACAACAGCTAGCAGCAGCAACATATTCAGCTTCTGCAGTGGATGTGGAGACACAATTCTGCTTCTTGGAGGTCCAACTGACTAGTTTACCACTTAGGAATTGGCAACTCCCAGAGGTACTCTTTCTGTCGAGCATGCATCCTCCATAGTCTGAATCTGTATAAGCTTTAAGACTAAAACCAGAGTTCTGTGGATACCAGAGACCGAGATTTTTGGTCCCCTTTAGGTATCTAAAGATTCTCTTCACCGCATCATAATGTGATTTCTTGGGATTATCTTGATAACGTGCACAAAGACATGTGGCATGCATGATGTCAGGTCTGCTAGCTGTTAAGTATAACAGAGATCCAATCATGCCTCTGTAGAGAGTGCATTCTACAGAGATACCATTTGGATCTAAGAATAACTTATTTCCATTGGCCATTGGAGTTTTCATTGCAGAGGTATCAGAGAGGCTATATTTGAAAAGAATGTCAGAGACATATTTGGCTTGATTTATAAAAATTCCCTCTGAAGTTTGTTTGACTTGAAGTCCGAGGAAGAATGTTAATTCTCCCATCATACTCATTTCAAACTCACTCTGCATGAGTGTTTCAAAACATTTACACTCTTCTGAATTAGTAGACCCGAAAATTATGTCATCCACATAGATTTGTACAAGCATTATCTCACCCTTTTTATGTTTATAGAATAAGGTAGTCTCTGTTGTACCTCTGTTGTAGCCATTGACTAGAAGGAAGGTAGAAAGTCGTTCGTACCATGCTCTTGGAGCCTGTTTCAGTCCGTATAGAGCCTTTTCAAGGTAGTATACATACCTTGGAAACTTTGAGCTTTCAAACCCTGGTGGTTGATTTACGTAAACCTCTTCTTGGATTTCACCGTTTAGAAAAGCTGATTTTACGTCCATCTGATAGACTTTAAAACCTCTGTGGGCTGCGAAGGCTATGAATATTCTTATTGCTTCGAGTCGTGCGACAGGGGCAAAAGTCTCATCGTAGTCTATGCCTTCTTCTTGTCTATATCCCTTTGCTACTAATCTTGCTTTGTTTCTGATGACCACTCCATCTTCATCCTTCTTGTTTCTGTAGACCCATTTAGTCCCAATGGCCTGTTTCCCTCGTGGCAGAGGTACTAAAGTCCATACTTTGTTACGCTCAAACTGCAGAAGTTCTTCTTGCATGGCGTCTACCCAATTTGGGTCATCTAGGGCTTCAGAAATCTTCTTTGGTTCTATCACACTGATAAAGTTAGTAAAAAAACAAAAATTAGCAGTGGCAGACCTGGTTTTTACTGAGTCAGAAGGTTCTCCGATTATTTGGCTTGGAGGATGGCTTTTTGTCCACTGAGTTGTGCGTGGGAGATGATCATCATTGTCCTCGAACCTTTCGTCAGCGGCTTCTTGTGTTTCTTCTTGTGTAGCCTTTGTCGTTCTTCGTTCCTTGGTAGTTGATTCTACCGTTTGTGGAAATATTGGTATGAGTGGTGGCGGGGTTTGTTCCTCTGAGGACGTATAGTCTTGGTCCTCGATTTCCTCTGTAATTGGTTCTTCTGTGGATTGTGGAGTTTGTTTTTCAGCAACTTCTGTGGTCGTTTTTCTTGATGTTTCATCTTCTGCATGTTCTTCTTCAGCAATTGCATCTATAGTATTTATAGAAGAAGATGAAGCATTATTTGGACCTGTTAGAGTCATACCTGTAGGATTTTGTCCGACAGAGGATGGTTCTTCAGAAATTCTGATGGTTCCAACAGAAGGATCAATGTCATTGTTGAACATCTCTAAAAATAGAAGATCCAAATCTTCTTTTGTTTTTGAGATTTCAGAGGATTTCCCTTTAATTCCGAGTTCTGAACTGATTTGTTCAGAAGTCATTTGGAATGAATCATCAAAAGAAACATTGATGTTTTCTACAATCTTGCGAGACTTTGTGAGGAATGTTCTGTAGGCTTTGGAAGTGGCAGAGTATTCAATGAATTTGCCTTCATCAGCTTTTACTTCAAACTTTCCTCTTGAATCTCTGTCGTTTAAAACAAAGCATTTGCATCCGAATACATGGAAAAACTTGATGTTTGGCCGCCTTTTGTGAAGCAATTCGTAAGGCGTCTTGAGATGTCTTTTCACAATGGTTGATCGATTCTGTGTATAACACGCAGTAGAAATTGCTTCTGCCCAAAAGTTCATTGATAATCCGCATGCAGATAGCATAGTTCTTGCGGCCTCCACAAGTGTTCGATTCTTTCTTTCGACTACACCGTTCTGTTGTGGAGTTCGAGCGGCAGAGAAGTTCTGTGATATTCCTTCTGTAGAAAGATAGGCTTCAATGACACAGTTTTTAAATTCTGTGCCATTGTCACTTCTTAACTTCTGTATTCTCTGTTTTGCCTTTGTGGGAAGCCCTTCTGTGTTTTCCCATTTCACAGGCCGAACACAAGTGATCCTTATTGAATTTAACATTTGGCAAACCTTTAACTAGATCGAGTTTTACTAGTTTATCCAGGGTGTGAAAGTTTAAGTGACAGAACCTGTTGTGCCATAACCACGCTTCTTCACTTTTGCATGCTACTAGGCAAACTTTGTCCTTGGATTTTGAAGTAAAATTCATTAGGTATAGATCACCTCTTCTTTCAGCTCGCAGAAGTTTCATTCCTGTGTTTTCACTTTGTAGAGAGCAGAAAGTTCTTTTGAATAACACATCGAATCCTGTATCACAGAGTTGACTTACACTTAGTAGGTTGTGTTTGAGGCCATTCACATATGCAACTTTGTATACAGAGATATTTTCTTTCTGTATGACTCCATAGCCTTTGATGTGTCCCTTCATGTTGTCTCCAAAAGTTACAGATCCACCATCGTGTGTTTCTTTGTATGTGGATAGTAACCTTCTGTCGCCAGTCATGTGCCTTGAGCACCCGGAGTCAAGATACCAAATTGGCACATGTTGCTTCTGCAAGACAATCACAGAGACTTAGGTACCCATAACCATATGGGTCCAATATTGTTATAGTTTTTCAAGTTTGCCTTAGCATTCTTGAAATACATTTTTATCCTTTGTAGAAAGATCAGATTGTTTCTCTCGAGGTTTTGACTTTGGAGTTTTAGTGGAGAGTAAGCAATCTGGACTTGAGAAGTGTTTATTCAATTTGAACATAAGATCAAAACAATGACAGTATTGAATATGAGACGTGATTTGTTTGAACTTTTCATTGAATTTATTGAACTGAGCCACAGAGGCTTTACACTCTTTCTTTACATTAGATTTCCTATTACAAGAAGATCTATGAATACTAGAATGTTGTTTGCAAAAGTCTTGTTTAGTTCCTGCCTTCTGTGACTCTCTTCTGTGGTGAACATCTTTCTTCACTGTCACAGAGGAAAAGTATTTGTTAGCTTCAGGCCATTTTCCCTTTTGTTGCCAAGTGGGATTCTCTTTAATTTTCCTTAAAGGTTTTGAAAATTTTGAACTTTTAGGATCAACAGAGGTCTTCTTTGACATATCAAGCTCAGCAGAGGTTTTGACCTTTAAATACATGTTCAGAAAATCTGGGCAGATAGGTATCTCTGTGATTTTCTCTTTTGGAGAAATAGTTCTGTTAAGAACCTCAGAGGAGAATTTAACATCCTCTGTGTCACAGTGAACTATTCTTGATTTAGAATCAGTCTCTGAGTCGTCAGAGGATGAATCGTCCTCATATACAGAGGTTGAGTCATCTCTTTCGACAGAGGCTGGATTTTCTGAGCATGTATCGTACGAGCTTTCTTCCTCTATAGAATGACTTTCATAGATGGCAGAGGTTTCTGATGGGATCTCTTCAGCGAGGTTTTGATCTATAGAAGATGTATAGAAATTTTCTAAAACATTTGATTTTAAAACTTCCAAAATTTCTTTTTCAATAGATTTTTCAAGTTTTTCTTCTGAAAAGATGGGTTTAAACTCAGGAGCTTCTGCTGATAATTTCTTTTCATCGTTTATCATGCAGACAAAAGCGACTTGTGTTTGAGTCTCTGGTTTACCAAACTTAAAGATACCAATCTGATCTTGTGTTTTCAGATATTTCTTTGGTTTGATTCCTCTATTGACAGAGGTTGAAGATGATGAATCTGTGTTTTCAAACCTCACATTGATCATCTGTGTATGTTTCCTTAAGTGAGGTTCTGCAGAGAGTTTAACCCTTTTACTTACAGAGAGTAAGTTTGGTTTGTTAGTTTTTCCCAAAACAAATAGAGAAGACAGAGGTTTTAGTCGTTTATTTTCAACTCCTAAGGTAATATCACTGTACCCTATGCCTCGTCTTGCTATTTGAGAGTTTACCTTTTCATATACCTTCTGTGCATCTTTATAGTTTTTAAGTAAAACTTCTCTTCTTAAAAGATCTTGCCAAAGTACCTCTCTTTCTTTTTGAAAGTATTCTTTTAGAGCTCTTATGTCTGTAGTTTCACTTCTTGAAACTGAAAGTTCTTTTGTTTTGATTTTTAAAGCATAGGTTAAATCAGAAAATTGCCTTTTTAAAGGATCTATATTTTTGCTCCAATATTTTTCGACCTTTTCTTTTTCTTCAAAGATTTTGGCTTTTTCTTGATTGAGAAGCCTTACTTCTCTCTCATTAAAGGTCAGCTTTTTCTGAATGCTTTCATTTACTTCTTTCAGTTTAATGTTAAGTTTAAATAAATCATCATCTATAGAATTAGTACTTGAGGTAGAGTTTGAAATGGATACCTCATTGTCAGTGCCGGAGTCAACTTCTGCCATTCCACAGAACAGGGCATTGGTGGGGAATTCATCGTCAGAGGTAGAATCTGACTCGAAGTCTTCCTTGTTTGCCTCAGAATGCCCTTTGTTCGCCATTAGGGATTTTTGCGCATAATACTCAGCCTTCTTTTTGTAAAAAGTTGAGTCCTTCTGTGGGTGATTTTGTCTACTTCTGCATTCTTTAGCGAAATGACCTGGCTTGCCGCAGTTGAAACAACCTTGGGAGGTGTTTCCAGTTCGATCTTCGGACTTCTGTTGGTCTCCACCTTTCTCTGTTCTGCATTCGTTTGCGTAATGACCAGGCTTACCACATTTGTAGCCTTCTTGTGTGTGGCCTACCTTGTCATCTGATCTCTGTCGGTCATTCCCTCTGTAGCTTCTTTCGCTCGACCTCTGTTGGTCATCATTTCTGTAGTCTGACCTCTGTCGGTCACTTGACTCTTCTCTTCTTCCTTCATCTCCAGGATACAATAGTACACCGTCTATGCTTTTTCAGGGCTATATATAGTGAGGTTGTGGAACAAACAATAGTAAGCTTTAGGAAGAATAGTTTTCCACAATTGTTTAAGCACACACTGCTACAAACCCAAGCACTACTTCCGTACGATATTGTTGTCCTGTGAGATTTCCGAACACACTTGAACATGTTCTTGGTGTGATTCATTATCAATATACGAGTAGATTTTATATCTGATCTTGTTATCATTTTACTGTTCTATATTTGATTCTCACATTTCATTTATCGTTTACACAATCACTCACTTTAATGGCTTTATTTAATATGCTTCCGCTGTCTATTTCTTTACCATTAACGTGATACAACGTGAATCTGGGAACCTACACCACCTGTGAATCGTCACTGTGAATCTGTGATGCCTAAAAACGTCTCTGCATCAACATCGATATCCTCCTCTCACCTCACTGCATCACCTCCTTGTGTTTTTTTGGACGATGATGAAACCATGAAGCATCCAGAATGTTGTTCCGTATGTATATGTATGTAAAATACACAGACAATATCACAGCCCCTCCCCTCGCTGTTTTTTACCACCATCTCCAGCCAAACCTTCGATCATCGTCCCTATCGTCCCATACTAGCTACATGCGTTAGAAACATATAGAGAAGTTAAATATATTTTAAAACAAAATAGTCCTAGTTATAGACAACCAGACGTTGTATATATATATATATATATATATATATATAGAGAGAGAGAGAGAGGAAGGATCATGCGAGAAGTTAAACATTATACGAGAATGCGAGAAGTGTTTAATCATATATATGATTACATGACATGTGAGTGTGAGTGTGTTTAATCATATATGATTAAATATCTATGTACTGCCAATGTAACCTATGTTGAATCATATATGATTAAGTTTGTGTATCATATATGATAACACATTTCTCGCATTCTCGCATAAGGTTTAACTTCTCGTTTGAACCTGCCCCTATATATATATATATATATATATATATATATATCTATACTACATATATAAGCATTTACATCAAATGTCTTAAAGACAAATTTTAAAGCACAATGTACCACACTTTAAAGCATCAAATTCAAAAAACTCTTAATTACATGTTATTATGCGTTAGGTACAACATCTTGATGCAATGAATTTAAAACTGGCCCAAACCCCCCCAGCCCATGCTTTGTGATCCACTCCATTCCCCATACCTTGTGGTTATGAGTTATGACCATGCTTTCTCCTCCCTCCCTTTACCTCAAACGTCTCAGGCCATACCGACAGTACGCTTCTACCTGCTTGCTTGCTGGCACCCTCCCGCCTCTGCTCCCTCTCCTATCTCTACTGCTTTACTACAATGATTTTGAATTTCTTCTTCTTCCTGCTCTCGATTTGATTTCTCATCTCTCAAAAATCCTAAATTTGCATATCCTCTCCCACACGAGGTATGTTTCCCTCTTTTGATTTTCCCCCAAAATTGAGATGAAGCCCTAGCCCAATACAAAACACACTATCCTCGTAATCGACATTCCTTTCTCGCTGTTGTTGCTGCTGCTCCCAATCGACAATCCTTAACTGTGAAATGGCCTTCATCAGTGGTGGTTACAGAACCAAGCAAACACCACTTGACGCATATGTATGGTAAACGAATTCTTTCTTTTTGTTTTTTTACAACGATGTTGAATTAGAATAAATGAATCTGTTTTTGTTTTTCTCATTGGTTACCTTACCACAATTGCGTTTTGCAAGCATATGTAGATGAAGTAGGGAGCCGAATCTGTTTATGGTCTGGTCTATTTATGAAATAAAAATATGTAAAAATTTCAAGTTAGGGGATTTTGCTTTTTAGAAATCGGTTTTTTGCTTGGACCGACCAAGGGTTGTATTTTTTTTAGTTGAGCTGGATGGATGATACGGTTCAAAATATTTAGTTACTGGTTTCTGTTCTTAAAAGAAACGGGATTGCAATCTGATGCTTCTACGATTGTGTGGAATCTCTTAAGGTTCAGCAATATGGTTACTCGACTGTAAAGGTTTAATTCAAGAGTTAAAGTTATAGTTGATCTTGAGCCTACTATGATTGGAGTGGGCTCAAGATCTTTGGTGTATACACGAGTTGTGATTTCTTTGGGGCAAATTTGGAGGACCAATTCCTTATAGACTCAGCCTGTTGTTGTTTATCGAAACGATCCTTCAACAATTACTATAGGGTAAATCAAATGTTCTGTTGACCTTGGTGCTTGATAAAAGTTCATTTTTTGGAGTACAATGAAGTCACTGGAATTCATCTTCAACTCTGGTTTTGTATCAATAGGGCAACAAGAAATGTTGATGTATTATCCTGATTAATTGTTTTTTAACTAACGTACCCAAAAAAAAAGGTTTATAGTACTTATTTTTATCCTGATTAATTGTTTTTTTCTATTTCTGTTTGTTTGTTCGTCTCTAACGACTGGGTCCATGTTGGTTCCCGTTTTGCTTTAAACAAGATTATCAGATCTATTAGTTCAAGTTAATGTTTGATGCAGAAGCGTATTTGAAGAACTAACAGATAAGTTTGATAGATTTAGACCAAAATATAATTAAACAATGAACAGGAAATAATATTTCAAAGTTTACTGAATATATATTAAGAACATATTTAAGAACAATGAGTAAGAAAAGCTTCAAAATAGATATGACTCTTAAGGTGAATAAGCTTTTTGTGTTCTTATGATGATCGATTTATATGTGATTGATTGATGATCTGATAAGGAAGAACTCAACATGAGTCTTCCTTATATACTACTCTAAAGGGGACCATAAAGCATTTGCTACTATTCAGACGGTACTGATGAATAGTAGAACGGATGTCGTGAACAGTTGCAAGTACGGCATGAACAGTAAGACGTGTTGTATTGCATTTAATTCAGCAGACGTCTATTTTGTACTAAGCCCTACCGAGTCCAATCAGAGTTTGACACGTCGACGTTGGACAGGGCATGCTACCATGCAAGTTGATGAACGGGTCCTGTAACAGTAGCAAGATATTATAAATATCTTCATGTCTTTCAGTGAGGACCACAGAGGCTCTGTAATGAGTTACAGAGGTTCTGCGGTCTGGTCCTCTGTGGAGCAGTCTTCACCGGATTCCGAGACTTTGGTCTTCTTTGCGCGTATGACAGAGCTTCTGTAGCGCGCCTCTTTAACTTCTGTAGATTCTTGATCTTGATCCCTCGGTAAGGCCGGTAGAGCCTCTATAAGAGGCTTTCTTCACTTAGCTTATTTTTCACTACTTCTAAATACTTCTATGATTAGGAAGATTGAAGCTAACAATCTCCCCCTAAGTAGTGAAAAATAAAAAATTTAACTTCGAGTTTAGTTAGGCTAAGTTAGATAAGACAGAGGTTAAACAATACCTCGAAAGTTCTTTCATTTAGAAATATGCCAGAGGCATTTTACATTTGAGTACAATGAAAGATAAACTTTGACTTGGTTTGCATTGATTTGAGGTTTGAGAATCAGATTTTGGTATCTTTGAAATCGTTGTAGCTTCTGTTGTCTCTTCCGACTCTTCAGATCTCTTTGTAGAAACTGATGCAGAGTTCTCTTAGGCGGATTGTGGCATCAATCTCTCTGATGAAAGTATCTGCAGCATCTCTATCCATTTTCTCTGTACCTCTGTATTTCACAAGGCTTGCTCTGAACTTGTTCAGAGTACTAGTTGCGTACTTCTGACAGTCCATGCATACAAACAGTTTAATTTCGCCTTGTGGGTTTTGAAATACTAACCCAAATCGTGGTTCTGTGATGATTGAGTTAGGTACGGCGTCCGGTGGGCAGAGATCCTCTGGTGGTCGTAAATCCAGATGCTTGAGACCAAGATCCTTTCCCAGCTGGAAATCTATCATGCTGTAGAGCAGAAGCTTTTCCCTCATCGCTTTTCTCAACACTTGATAGGCTCTGGTGTTTGGCTCTGTGTTGTAGTTGTCCTTTGTCCATTGCAGAAGGTCAGGTAGATCATAAGGATTGATATTTCTTAGGTCAGCATCAGCGAAGGTGGTCTCTGAATTGTTTTCTCTTCTGACTCTGTAAAGATTGTACCTGACCCTTGGATAGGTTCTTGTGAAGGAGAATCTGCAGAAGATTACCTTTTTGATCTTGTGGATTGAGAAGACATCTGCTTTGGTTCTTGGCTTTGTCTTTGTGAAGATGTTCTCAAATTCTTCTCTGATCCTTGGATCTGTCACATGATCTGTAGGATGATTGGTCTGAAAGGATTGTTTATAGAGGTATTTGTATACCACTTCTTCCATCTCTTCATGTGTTGGACCAGGTTGTGGTACTTGTCTTCTGAGACTCTCCATTTCTTGAACAACTTCTGCTGCTCTCCCAGTTAGAGGAATGTCTGACAGAGGCTTCAATCCATATGCCCAGTCAACTACTTCAGGCTTTGGAGTTTGAAAGGCATCAAACGCACTCTTCATTAGTTTCTCTGTAGGCTTTGGTAATGATTTCTTCTTCTTAGGCTCTTCTGTCAGTATTCCTTTGCCCTTGTCTTTTCCTTTTGGCGGGGCAGAGGCTGTTGCTTCTGTAGATTTGGAGGTTGGGACTTCTGTTGGTTTGATGGGGGTTGCCTCTGTAGGTTTTGACATTTGTGATTTAGAGGACTTTTGTGGCGATGGTTCTGTTGGCTTTCTTTGCTCTGTAACCTCTGTAGGAGGTTCTTTGGTGACTTCTTCTGTAAGCTCGGTTTCTGTGGATTGAGGTATGTCGAATCTTCTTGCCATTTGAACGCTAGTGTGAACCTGTGCCTTTCTTCTTCTCTCTGTGACATTCGATCAGTCATTGTAATGTGCATCATTTTCAGAATGTCAGAAGCAGAGGTCGCAGAGGTCGTTGCTCTTATTGGTTTGGTGGCAATCGACTTTCTTCTTGGTATGGTTGGGGGTTTTTCTGTTGAAGGACTTTCTTCCAAAATGATTACCACAGGGGTGGTTGTTGCCTCTGTGGGTTGCTGATCAGCTTCTGGAATATTTGTTTCTTCAGGACTTGATTCCACAGAGATGGGTGTTGTCTCTGTGGTCTGTTGAGTTTGTTGTTGATCTTGGGTTTGTTCTGGAGGGGCTTAACTGATTGGTTCTGCTGCGATTGGTGGAGTTTGTATTCCTCTGCTCGTAGCTTTCTCCCTTGTTTTCTCCCCCTCAGGATTATCTGATGGACCAGGATGGTCATCATCCGAATCATCCTGACTCTTATCAGAACTACCCTCTGCTCTGCAAGAAGCTCTGGTTTTCTTCGGTAATTCTGCTCCTGCGGCCATCAACTTCGCACATACATCATCACAGAGGCCAAGTAGAGTCGCAAGCTCTGCCTCTGTTTTAAAACGCATTCTGCCAACACTGCTTCTGAAATCCTTGACAAAGTTGGCATTTGCTGTTGTGAAGGAGACAATGACCTCTGTGACTTGGTTTATGACGTTCTGTCCTAGCTCTGTTAGCTGTGCTCTGGTCATGTAGTCTTTTGGTTGCATCATTGTCGTGTTGCGTATTGCCTCTGCTTGTACTTGTGTTAGGGCATTATGTAGTTCTGCAGGTGTAATGCCCTCTGCTCTGTTGGATTGCGTATTCATTTGTTCAAGGAAGTTTTTGACAGAGTCCTTGAACGCAGAAGTTGCAGTTGTTCCGAATTCTTGAGCGGCAGAAGTAGCTGTAGCTTTGGCAGTAGTTTCGGCAGAAGACTTCATCGCTGAGATTGCAGATTTCACCTCTGTGGACAGTTTGTCCATTTTGGTGTTTAGTTTCAGGATAGCCGTTGATGTTGTCTCTGCAAAAGATTTGAAAGAGCTTTGCAACTCTTTCATTGTTTGGTTCACAGAGGTGACAAGGGTTTGGAACTCATCCCTTGATACTTGTGTTCCTTGTGTAACCTCTGGAGGAACACATTCGTCTCTAGAGTGAGTCCCTGTTCCTGGGACACCTTCGTTCACCCTTGTTTGTACGATGGGGGTGGAAGGATTTCCTTCTGATCCTCGAGAAGAAACCTGAGTTTCGATCTCTATAGAAGTTCTGTGAAGAACAGTGTCCAAATCCACTCCAGAGGTGGGTATTGGAATGTCCTTCTGTTGACTAGGAGACTTGTCTAGAGTCTCTTCGTCTCTGTGCTCACTACTTCTCTCTGAAAGAAGATTTGGCCCTAATGTGTGCGTGGCAGAGGAAACGAATTCCTCTGTAGGGTGTTCTAGTGTGATCTGGGGCGATTGATCACGAACAATAGGTGAGTCTCTTTGAGGAGACTCCCTAGGAATGGATTCCCCGGTTTTTGTGGGCGCGGAAGTCGAAAGAGTGACTTCTGGCTGGATGGGTTGGGTTTGGATCGAGCTGTGCTGCTCTTTTTCAATAACTCCTTCTGCAGCTAGACCTGTGGAGTTAGATATGTCGGTTGCACTGGGAGTTGGTTGTGGTTGTGTGCCTCTATTAATCCAGGCATCTTTTCTTGTTTCTTCCTCTGTTAAGCACCCAAGCACTACATCACCGTCTATCATTTCAGTCTCTGTAGCTATGTTATGGCTTGGTGCTACTTCCCTTGCTTCTGTTGAAGTTTCTTGCTCTGTGCGTAAGAAGTCGTACATTTGATGAGAGCCGTATAATCTCATGACATTTGGATGATAGAGACCTTTTCGTATCCAGACAGCTTCTTCTTCATTTGTATCTACCTCTGAGACCTCTATCCTTGTCTCAGAAGTCTCTGTTACTTCACCTCTATTCCACTCTTGTGCGTTCTTTTGATTTTGTTCTTTAATAGCTTCCTCTGACATGTCTATTTCCTCTATTTCTTCTTCTGCATCTTGGCTTGGACTCTTTCTGTGGACGTCCAATCCCTGTCGAATGAAGGGGTTCTGTAGGATAATAGGTGTCTCACCTGGTTGATTTCTGGGTGTTGTGTCATCTTCTTGCAGATGAGTGTCAATGCCAGAAATTGAGAAATACTGTTCTTCTGGGGAGTGGTGGTCGAGAGGTTGTGCCGTCCACCCTGCTGTATTTAGGGTGTTGGCAATGTCAGGGTTCTGTAGGAAGTCGTTCAGATCTCCTTGGTGAGCAAATCTATCTGGAGATTGATAGGGTGATTGATATTCCTCTGTAGCCATTTCTTCTTCTGTATCTTCTTCTGCGATTTCTTCTTCCTCTGCAATGGTGACCAATTTTTGAAGTGATTTACCATGCTTCTTTTTGGTTCTCCTCCTCTTGGGTTTTGGTGCCGCTTCCTCTGTGATTTTCGATTTTCTTTTCCTCTTCTGTTTTGGAGAAGAGGGAGGAGCAGAGGAGCCAATTTCTGTGGCATGGGGAGGTGAGGGTTGATTTTCTGCAGCGCTTGTAGAGGTTCCTTCTGCAATTTTTCTCTTCTTTGCTTTTGGAGTAGATGCAAAGGTTTTTGAAGAGGACTTCTTTCCCATGAGTTCTGCACGTTTGGCTAAGAAGCTTAGTTGTATAGCCATGTGTTTTTCCAATTTCTGATTTTTTTCTTCTTGAGAGGAAAGAGGTTCTGCAACTGTTGTTCCTAGGGGGACACCTAAACGCGGGGGTGTCATAGGACTCAGTTTAGGGGTTCTATGATCGCGTATATACTCTTTCTTAAGGGTTTTATTCGAGGCATACTTCAGAAGCTTCTTTGAAAGAGGTCTGCAGTGTGAGTAACCATCTATATGATCAGTGGGGACATTTTTTCTCATTGGGAACTGTTTGGGAATTGGCCCTTCCATTGGCCATTTCTGTATCAGCAACAGAGGTTCGAACAATACTCCCAATATCATTTGGAATTGCAGAGGTGGTAGAAAGTTGGGATCGTTTTCTTTGACCCTTCTGGTGTTGTTCTTTCTGTCGATGGTGTTGATGATTTCTTGCATCATTATGGTCGAGTAATCCAGTGGGAGATCATAGTAAACACCATACATGATGGTCAAGATCTGATGCGAGGTCTGGTCAATGCTGCCTATCTTCCCTGTTAGGCATCTGTTAAGAATAGAGAACAAGGTGTTCCACAGAGGTGGTAATCTGCCTCTGCGGAAGTCATTTCTCTTCCGTAGTTGTTTGTTGTACCCAAGCATTTCTACGAAGCGACAGAGCTCGTCGTCTGTTGGTTGCTCTGCATATTTCTTTAAACCAAGAAGACCCCTCGTGGGTAGGTTGAACTCAAGTGAGAACATTGTTCTGTTGAACTTGATTTCAAGATGTTCAGATTTGTCAGGTCTTGAAATGTACCCTTTGATAATAGAGTCGTCTTTATCAAATCGGCAGCTTTGCCAAAACTGGTTCAGATATCTGACTGGTATTTTCTTTGGAGTTCTTGAGAGTAGAGGGAAGAGGATGTGATTTTCCATTATGTTCAGAAGAATGGCGTGGGCTTCGCTGAAAGCAGTGGGTGAGGGGACCAAATAGCAGTTGTTGGATTTGATTGGTAGTACTTTTTCGAAGTGATCCTTAGCTATGAAGTTTTGCAGATGTGTTGTCGGAGCAAAGTCTGCTGAGTCGCCGGAATCTTCTAGTTCGATGTTCTGGGCAGGGTTGGGGTTTTCTGAATGTTCAGAATGAGCCGGTGAATGTTCTGGTGAGGTCGCCGGAGAGTGTGCAGGGGAGATAGCTTGAGAAGATGAAGCCATTTGATACTGAGAATAAGAAACTTGCAGGTTTTAGCAGGGTTTCGCCGGAGAAGAATGAGAGTTTGAAAAAGGTTTATGAGAGGGTAAGCCTGGTTTTTATAGGAGGGTAAAACGGTAGAGTTCTAAAGAGTAAAATATATGGCAATGGATTAAAATTTGGAATCCGTACTCGAGTTTGAATCGGCGGGTTCAACTTTCCACAGAAAACGTTCCATATACGCCTAATGAAAATGGGACACGTAGGCCTTGTCAGAGGATGACAGGACATCGTGTGCGGCCCATTAATGCTAGGCGCGTGGGGTTGTTCTTAGCCACATGAGTTTCACTCTCAGTTAAAAGTAACCGTTATTACTCCAGAACTTCTGTACTTTACAGAAGCTCTGTGATCTTGAAAATCTTTGTTGTTTATCCCTTTCATATATCTCATTGTTATCATGACTTCTGTGGGGTTCTTCTTTAACCAAAACATTTGTAAAGGTATTGGAGAGGATAAAATCGGATTTTTGTCAAGAAATTTGCTTCGCAGAGGTTTTGTGGCTCTGTTGGAACTTCCAGAAGTTCTGTGAGGGCCAGCAGAAGCCTTATGAGGGAAAAAATCTCATAACAAAAATTTTATTAAAATTTTTGATCATGCAATTTTTGATTTGGTTTAAGAGATGTTTTCGGACATATTTGAAAGTTTGTGTCCGAGAAAACTGTTAAAAAAACGGTTTGTTCGAGAAGGTCATGGTTTGTGTTTTCGGTTTCCGAGATAACATTCCAAAAGATCGATAGAGGGTTAATTTGCGAGCACAGAGCATATTTCTTGCAGAACCTCTGTTGAGCTCAACAGAAGCTCTATGACCTTAAATTTCTCCTAATTCGAATTTTGTGTAACTTTTTGAGCTTTTGATTTTTGAAATGTTATTCACAGTATATTTAGGACATATTTGACAATTCTTGTCCTTGAGAACTGTTTACCAAAAACCTTTTGTGCGAGAGACATACCTTTTGGTTCTTCTGTTCTCGGCAGTTTGTTTGACTTCTGTCGATGGAGAATTATCGACATTCTTCTTTGGCTTCCCTTTGAAAGATTTACCTCTGTAGATCATTTCAGGGTTCCCTTCTGCTCCCCCTTGATCTAATCACCTCTGTAGATCAAGTAATTTCCTTTTGCTCCCCCTTGACCTATGCTTGGATCAAAGAATGATAAGTTTTGCATAGAATATAGGTCATGTTTTCCAGAGGTTCTGTAGGGGTCGTCAGAGGTTCTGAGTTGACTTACAGAAGCTCTGTGATTTTAAGAACTATTTAAGATTGAGAACTTACAAACAGAAATAAATTAACTTTAAGCAAAAATAAAGGAAATTTGTACATATTTACAGAAGATAAAGCTATACTTACAGAGGATTGTCACACCATGTTTATCATTCCTAACTTACCCACCAAGAAGTTGAACCTTTTCTCGTCTAGTGCTTTGGTGAATAAGTCAGCGACTTGATATTCTGTTGGCACGAAATGCATTTCAATTGTACCGTATTCAACATGATGTTTCAAGAAATGGTACCTTATATCGATATGCTTGGTTTTCGAGTGTTGCACAGGATTGGCAGAGATAGCAATGGCACTTTTGGAATCACAGAAGATGGGTATTTTGAATAGGATGTGGTCGTAGTCTTTTAGTTGAGTCTTCATCCATAGAACCTGAGAACAACAGCTAGCAGCAGCAACATATTCAGCTTCTGCAGTGGATGTGGAGACACAATTCTGCTTCTTGGAGGTCCAACTGACTAGTTTACCACTTAGGAATTGGCAACTCCCAGAGGTACTCTTTCTGTCGAGCATGCATCCTCCATAGTCTGAATCTGTATAAGCTTTAAGACTAAAACCAGAGTTCTGTGGATACCAGAGACCGAGATTTTTGGTCCCCTTTAGGTATCTAAAGATTCTCTTCACCGCATCATAATGTGATTTCTTGGGATTATCTTGATAACGTGCACAAAGACATGTGGCATGCATGATGTCAGGTCTGCTAGCTGTTAAGTATAACAGAGATCCAATCATGCCTCTGTAGAGAGTGCATTCTACAGAGATACCATTTGGATCTAAGAATAACTTATTTCCATTGGCCATTGGAGTTTTCATTGCAGAGGTATCAGAGAGGCTATATTTGAAAAGAATGTCAGAGACATATTTGGCTTGATTTATAAAAATTCCCTCTGAAGTTTGTTTGACTTGAAGTCCGAGGAAGAATGTTAATTCTCCCATCATACTCATTTCAAACTCACTCTGCATGAGTGTTTCAAAACATTTACACTCTTCTGAATTAGTAGACCCGAAAATTATGTCATCCACATAGATTTGTACAAGCATTATCTCACCCTTTTTATGTTTATAGAATAAGGTAGTATCTGTTGTACCTCTGTTGTAGCCATTGACTAGAAGGAAGGTAGAAAGTCGTTCGCACCATGCTCTTGGAGCCTGTTTCAGTCCGTATAGAGCCTTTTCAAGGTAGTATACATACCTTGGAAACTTTGAGCTTTCAAACCCTGGTGGTTGATTTACGTAAACCTCTTCTTGGATTTCACCGTTTAGAAAAGCTGATTTTACGTCCATCTGATAGACTTTAAAACCTCTGTGGGCTGCGAAGGCTAAGAATATTCTTATTGCTTCGAGTCGTGCGACAGGGGCAAAAGTCTCATCGTAGTCTATGCCTTCTTCTTGTCTATATCCCTTTGCTACTAATCTTGCTTTGTTTCTGATGACCACTCCATCTTCATCCTTCTTGTTTCTGTAGACCCATTTAGTCCCAATGGCCTGTTTCCCTCGTGGCAGAGGTACTAAAGTCCATACTTTGTTACGCTCAAACTGCAGAAGTTCTTCTTGCATGGCGTCTACCCAATTTGGGTCATCTAGGGCTTCAGAAATCTTCTTTGGTTCTATCACACTGATAAAGTTAGTAAAAAAACAAAAATTAGCAGTGGCAGACCTGGTTTTTACTGAGTCAGAAGGTTCTCCGATTATTTGGCTTGGAGGATGGCTTTTTGTCCACTGAGTTGTGCGTGGGAGATGATCATCAATGTCCTCGAACCTTTCGTCAGCGGCTTCTTGTGTTTCTTCTTGTGTAGCCTTTGTCGTTCTTCGTTCCTTGGTAGTTGATTCTACCGTTTGTGGAAATATTGGTATGAGTGGTGGCGGGGTTTGTTCCTCTGAGGACGTATAGTCTTGGTCCTCGATTTCCTCTGTAATTGGTTCTTCTGTGGATTGTGGAGTTTGTTTTTCAGCAACTTCTGTGGTCGTTTTTCTTGATGTTTCATCTTCTGCATGTTCTTCTTCAGCAATTGCATCTATAGTATTTATAGAAGAAGATGAAGCATTATTTGGACCTGTTAGAGTCATACCTGTAGGATTTTGTCCGACGGAGGATGGTTCTTCAGAAATTCTGATGGTTCCAACAGAAGGATCAATGTCATTGTTGAACATCTCTAAAAATAGAAGATCCAAATCTTCTTTTGTTTTTGAGATTTCAGAGGATTTCCCTTTAATTCCGAGTTCTGAACTGATTTGTTCAGAAGTCATTTGGAATGAATCATCAAAAGAAACATTGATGTTTTCTACAATCTTGCGAGACTTTGTGAGGAATGTTCTGTAGGCTTTGGAAGTGGCAGAGTATCCAATGAATTTGCCTTCATCAGCTTTTACTTCAAACTTTCCTCTTGAATCTCTGTCGTTTAAAACAAAGCATTTGCATCCGAATACATGGAAAAACTTGATGTTTGGTTGCCTTTTGTGAAGCAATTCGTAAGGCGTCTTGAGATGTCTTTTCACAATGGTTGATCGATTCTGTGTATAACACGCAGTAGAAATTGCTTCTGCCCAAAAGTTCATTGATAATCCGCATGCAGATAGCATAGTTCTTGCGGCCTCCACAAGTGTTCGATTCTTTCTTTCGACTACACCGTTCTGTTGTGGAGTTCGAGCGGCAGAGAAGTTCTGTGATATTCCTTCTGTAGAAAGATAGGCTTCAATGACACAGTTTTTAAATTCTGTGCCATTGTCACTTCTTAACTTCTGTATTCTCTGTTTTGCCTTTGTGGGAAGCCCTTCTGTGTTTTCCCATTTCACAGGCCGAACACAAGTGATCCTTATTGAATTTAACATTTGGCAAACCTTTAACTAGATCGAGTTTTACTAGTTTATCCAGGGTGTGAAAGTTTAAGTGACAGAACCTGTTGTGCCATAACCACGCTTCTTCACTTTTGCATGCTACTAGGCAAACTTTGTCCTTGGATTTTGAAGTAAAATTCATTAGGTATAGATCACCTCTTCTTTCAGCTCGCAGAAGTTTCATTCCTGTGTTTTCACTTTGTAGAGAGCATAAAGTTCTTTTGAATAACACATCGAATCCTGTATCACAGAGTTGACTTACACTTAGTAGGTTGTGTTTGAGGCCATTCACATATGCAACTTTGTATACAGAGATATTTTCTTTCTGTATGACTCCATAGCCTTTGATGTGTCTCTTCATGTTGTCTCCAAAAGTTACAGATCCACCATCGTGTGTTTCTTTGTATGTGGATAGTAACCTTCTGTCGCCAGTCATGTGCCTTGAGCATCCGGAGTCAAGATACCAAATTGGCATATGTTGCTTCTGCAAGACAATCACAGAGACTTAGGTACCCATAACCATATGGGTCCAATATTGTTATAGTTTTTCAAGTTTGCCTTAGCATTCTTGAAATACATTTTTATCCTTTGTAGAAAGATCAGATTGTTTCTCTCGAGGTTTTGACTTTGGAGTTTTAGTGGAGAGTAAGCAATCTGGACTTGAGAAGTGTTTATTCAATTTGAACATAAGATCAAAACAATGACAGTATTGAATATGAGACGTGATTTGTTTGAACTTTTCATTGAATTTATTGAACTGAGCCACAGAGGCATTACACTCTTTCTTTACATTAGATTTCCTATTACAAGAAGATCTATGAATACTAGAATGTTGTTTGCAAAAGTCTTGTTTAGTTCCTGCCTTCTGTGACTCTCTTCTGTGGTGAACATCTTTCTTCACTGTCACAGAGGAAAAGTATTTGTTAGCTTCAGGCCATTTTCCCTTTTGTTGCCAAGTGGGATTCTCTTTAATTTTCCTTAAAGGTTTTGAAAATTTTGAACTTTTAGGATCAACAGAGGTCTTCTTTGACATATCAAGCTCAGCAGAGGTTTTGACCTTTAAATACATGTTCAGAAAATCTGGGCAGATAGGTATCTCTGTGATTTTCTCTTTTGGAGAAATAGTTCTGTTAAGAACCTCAGAGGAGAATTTAACATCCTCTGTGTCACAGTGAACTATTCCTGATTTAGAATCAGTCTCTGAGTCGTCAGAGGATGAATCGTCCTCATATACAGAGGTTGAGTCATCTCTTTCGACAGAGGCTGGATTTTCTGAGCATGTATCGTACGAGCTTTCTTCCTCTGTAGAATGTCTTTCATAGATGGCAGAGGTTTCTGATGGGATCTCTTCAGCGAGGTTTTGATCTATAGAAGATGTATAGAAATTTTCTAAAACATTTGATTTTAAAACATCCAAAATTTCTTTTTCAATAGATTTTTCAAGTTTTTCTTCTGAAAAGATGGGTTTAAACTCAGGAGCTTCTGCTGATAATTTCTTTTCATCGTTTATCATGCAGACAAAAGCGACTTGTGTTTGAGTCTCTGGTTTACCAAACTTAAAGATACCAATCTGATCTTGTGTTTTCAAATATTTCTTTGGTTTGATTCCTCTATTGACAGAGGTTGAAGATGATGAATCTGTGTTTTCAAACCTCACATTGATCATCTGTGTATGTTTCCTTAAGTGAGGTTCTGCAGAGAGTTTAACCCTTTTACTTACAGAGAGTAAGTTTGGAAAGTTTGGTTTGTTAGTTTTTCCCAAAACAAATAGAGAAGACAGAGGTTTTAGTCGTTTATTTTCAACTCCTAAGGTAATATCACTGTACCCTATGCCTCGTCTTGCTATTTGAGAGTTTACCTTTTCATATACCTTCTGTGCATCTTTATAGTTTTTAAGTAAAACTTCTCTTCTTAAAAGATCTTGCCAAAGTACCTCTCTTTCTTTTTGAAAGTATTCTTTTATAGCTCTTATGTCTGTAGTTTCACTTCTTGAAACTGAAAGTTCTTTTGTTTTGATTTTTAAAGCATAGGTTAAATCAGAAATTTGCCTTTTTAAAGGATCTATATTTTTGCTCCAATATTTTTCGACCTTTTTTTTTTCTTCAAAGATTTTGGCTTTTTCTTGATTGAGAAGCCTTACTTCTCTCTCATTAAAGGTCAGCTTTTTCTGAATGCTTTCATTTACTTCTTTCAGTTTAATGTTAAGTTTAAATAAATCATCATCTATAGAATTAGTACTTGAGGTAGAGTTTGAAATGGATACCTCATTGTCAGTGCCGGAGTCAACTTCTGCCATTCCACAGAACAGGGCATTGGTGGGGAATTCATCGTCAGAGGTAGAATCTGACTCGAAGTCTTCCTTGTTTGCCTCAGAATGCCCTTTGTTCGCCATTAGGGATTTTTGCGCATAATACTCAGCCTTCTTTTTGTAAAAAGTTGAGTCCTTCTGTGGGTGATTTTGTCTACTTCTGCATTCTTTAGCGAAATGACCTGGCTTGCCGCAGTTGAAACAACCTTGGGAGGTGTTTCCAGTTCGATCTTCGGACTTCTGTTGGTCTCCACCTTTCTCTGTTCTGCATTCGTTTGCGTAATGACCAGGCTTACCACATTTGTAGCATTCTTGTGTGTGGCCTACCTTGTCATCTGATCTCTGTCGGTCATTCCCTCTGTAGCTTCTTTCGCTCGACCTCTGTTGGTCATCATTTCTGTAGTCTGACCTCTGTCGGTCACTTGACTCTTCTCTTCTTCCTTCATCTCCAGGATACAATAGTACACCGTCTATGCTTTTTCAGGGCTATATATAGTGAGGTTGTGGAACAAACAATAGTAAGCTTTAGGAAGAATAGTTTTCCACAATTGTTTAAGCACACACTGCTACAAACCCAAGCACTACTTCCGTACGA
Source organism: Saussurea involucrata (assembly GCA_033807775.1). NCBI lineage: Eukaryota > Viridiplantae > Streptophyta > Magnoliopsida > Asterales > Asteraceae > Saussurea > Saussurea involucrata. The sequence goes on from CM066320.1 coordinate 70,688,927, forward strand.
TATTGTTGTCCTGTGAGATTTCCGAACACACTTGAACATGTTCTTGGTGTGATTCATTATCAATATACGAGTAGATTTTATATCTGATCTTGTTATCATTTTACTGTTCTATATTTGATTCTCACATTTCATTTATCGTTTACACAATCACTCACTTTAATGGCTTTATTTAATATGCTTCCGCTGTCTATTTCTTTACCATTAACGTGATACAACGTGAATCTGGGAACCTACACCACCTGTGAATCGTCACTGTGAATCTGTGATGCCTAAAAACGTCTCTGCATCAACATCGATATCCTCCTCTCACCTCACTGCATCACCTCCTTGTGTTTTTTTGGACGATGATGAAACCATGAAGCATCCAGAATGTTGTTCCGTATGTATATGTATGTAAAATACACAGACAATATCACAGCCCCTCCCCTCGCTGTTTTTTACCACCATCTCCAGCCAAACCTTCGATCATCGTCCCTATCGTCCCATACTAGCTACATGCGTTAGAAACATATAGAGAAGTTAAATATATTTTAAAACAAAATAGTCCTAGTTATAGACAACCAGACGTTGTATATATATATATATAGAGAGAGAGAGAGAGAGAGAGGAAGGATCATGCGAGAAGTTAAACATTATACGAGAATGCGAGAAGTGTTTAATCATATATATGATTACATGACATGTGAGTGTGAGTGTGAGTGTGTTTAATCATATATGATTAAATATCTATGTACTGCCAATGTAACCTATGTTGAATCATATATGATTAAGTTTGTGTATCATATATGATAACACATTTCTCGCATTCTCGCATAAGGTTTAACTTCTCGTTTGAACCTGCCCCTATATATATATATATATATATATATATATATATATATCTATACTACATATATAAGCATTTACATCAAATGTCTTAAAGACAAATTTTAAAGCACAATGTACCACACTTTAAAGCATCAAATTCAAAAAACTCTTAATTACATGTTATTATGCGTTAGGTACAACATCTTGATGCAATGAATTTAAAACTGGCCCAAACCCCCCCAGCCCATGCTTTGTGATCCACTCCATTCCCCATACCTTGTGGTTATGAGTTATGACCATGCTTTCTCCTCCCTCCCTTTACCTCAAACGTCTCAGGCCATACCGACAGTACGCTTCTACCTGCTTGCTTGCTGGCACCCTCCCGCCTCTGCTCCCTCTCCTATCTCTACTGCTTTACTACAATGATTTTGAATTTCTTCTTCTTCCTGCTCTCGATTTGATTTCTCATCTCTCAAAAATCCTAAATTTGCATATCCTCTCCCACACGAGGTATGTTTCCCTCTTTTGATTTTCCCCCAAAATTGAGATGAAGCCCTAGCCCAATACAAAACACACTATCCTCGTAATCGACATTCCTTTCTCGCTATTGTTGCTGCTGCTCCCAATCGACAATCCTTAACTGTGAAATGGCCTTCATCAGTGGTGGTTACAGAACCAAGCAAACACCACTTGACGCATATGTATGGTAAACGAATTCTTTCTTTTTGTTTTTTTACAACGATGTTGAATTAGAATAAATGAATCTGTTTTTGTTTTTCTCATTGGTTACCTTACCACAATTGCGTTTTGCAAGCATATGTAGATGAAGTAGGGAGCCGAATCTGTTTATGGTCTGGTCTATTTATGAAATAAAAATATGTAAAAATTTCAAGTTAGGGGATTTTGCTTTTTAGAAATCGGTTTTTTGCTTGGACCGACCAAGGGTTGTATTTTTTTTAGTTGAGCTGGATGGATGATACGGTTCAAAATATTTAGTTACTGGTTTCTGTTCTTAAAAGAAACGGGATTGCAATCTGATGCTTCTACGATTGTGTGGAATCTCTTAAGGTTCAGCAATATGGTTACTCGACTGTAAAGGTTTAATTCAAGAGTTAAAGTTATAGTTGATCTTGAGCCTACTATGATTGGAGTGGGCTCAAGATCTTTGGTGTATACACGAGTTGTGATTTCTTTGGGGCAAATTTGGAGGACCAATTCCTTATAGACTCAGCCTGTTGTTGTTTATCGAAACGATCCTTCAACAATTACTATAGGGTAAATCAAATGTTCTGTTGACCTTGGTGCTTGATAAAAGTTCATTTTTTGGAGTACAATGAAGTCACTGGAATTCATCTTCAACTCTGGTTTTGTATCAATAGGGCAACAAGAAATGTTGATGTATTATCCTGATTAATTGTTTTTTAACTAACGTACCCAAAAAAAAGGTTTATAGTACTTATTTTTATCCTGATTAATTGTTTTTTTCTATTTCTGTTTGTTTGTTCGTCTCTAACGACTGGGTCCATGTTGGTTCCCGTTTTGCTTTAAACAAGATTATCAGATCTATTAGTTCAAGTTAATGTTTGATGCAGAAGCGTATTTGAAGAACTAACAGATAAGTTTGATAGATTTAGACCAAAATATAATTAAACAATGAACAGGAAATAATATTTCAAAGTTTACTGAATATATATTAAGAACAGATTTAAGAACAATGAGTAAGAAAAACTTCAAAATAGATATGACTCTTAAGGTGAATAAGCTTTTTGTGTTCTTATGATGATCGATTTATATGTGATTGATTGATGATCTGATAAGGAAGAACTCAACATGAGTCTTCCTTATATACTACTCTAAAGGGGACCATAAAGCATTTGCTACTATTCAGACGGTACTGATGAATAGTAGAACGGATGTCGTGAACAGTTGCAAGTACGGCATGAACAGTAAGACGTGTTGTATTGCATTTAATTCAGCAGACGTCTATTTTGTACTAAGCCCTACCGAGTCCAATCAGAGTTTGACACGTCGACATTGGACAGGGCATGCTACCATGCAAGTTGATGAACGGGTCCTGTAACAGTAGCAAGATATTATAAATATCTTCATGTCTTTCAGTGAGGACCACAGAGGCTCTGTAATGAGTTATAGAGGTTCTGCGGTCTGGTCCTCTGTGGAGCAGTCTTCACCGGATTCCGAGACTTTGGTCTTCTTTGCGCGTATGACAGAGCTTCTGTAGCGCGCCTCTTTAACTTCTGTAGATTCTTGATCTTGATCCCTCGGTAAGGCCGGTAGAGCCTCTATAAGAGGCTTTCTTCACTTAGCTTATTTTTCACTACTTCTAAATACTTCTATGATTAGGAAGATTGAAGCTAACAATCTCCCTCTAAGTAGTGAAAAATAAAAAATTTAACTTCGAGTTTAGTTAGGCTAAGTTAGATAAGACAGAGGTTAAACAATACCTCGAAAGTTCTTTCATTTAGAAATATGCCAGAGGCATTTTACATTTGAGTACAATGAAAGATAAACTTTGACTTGGTTTGCATTGATTTGAGGTTTGAGAATCAGATTTTGGCATCTTTGAAATCGTTGTAGCTTCTGTTGTCTCTTCCGACTCTTCAGATCTCTTTGTAGAAACTGATGCAGAGTTCTCTTAGGCGGATTGTGGCATCAATCTCTCTGATGAAAGTATCTGCAGCATCTATATCCATTTTCTCTGTACCTCTGTATTTCACAAGGCTTGCTCTGAACTTGTTCAGAGTACTAGTTGCGTACTTCTGACAGTCCATGCATACAAACAGTTTAATTTCGCCTTGTGGGTTTTGAAATACTAACCCAAATCGTGGTTCTGTGATGATTGAGTTAGGTACGGCATCCGGTGGGCAGAGATCCTCTGGTGGTCGTAAATCCAGATGCTTGAGACCAAGATCCTTTCCTAGCTGGAAATCTATCATGCTGTAGAGCAGAAGCTTTTCCCTCATCTCTTTTCTCAACACTTGATAGGCTCTGGTGTTTGGCTCTGTGTTGTAGTTGTCCTTTGTCCATTGCAGAAGGTCAGGTAGATCATAAGGATTGATATTTCTTAGGTCAGCATCAGCGAAGGTGGTCTCTGAATTGTTTTCTCTTCTGACTCTGTAAAGATTGTACCTGACCCTTGGATAGGTTCTTGTGAAGGAGAATCTGCAGAAGATTACCTTTTTGATCTTGTGGATTGAGAAGACATCTGCTTTGGTTCTTGGCTTTGTCTTTGTGAAGATGTTCTCAAATTCTTCTCTGATCCTTGGATCTGTCACATGATCTGTAGGATGATTGGTCTGAAAGGATTGTTTATAGAGGTATTTGTATACCACTTCTTCCATCTCTTCATGTGTTGGACCAGGTTGTGGTACTTGTCTTCTGAGACTCTCCATTTCTTGAACAACTTCTGCTGCTCTCCCAGTTAGAGGAATGTCTGACAGATGCTTCAATCCATATGCCCAGTCAACTACTTCAGGCTTTGGAGTTTGAAAGGCATCAAACGCACTCTTCATTAGTTTCTCTGTAGGCTTTGGTAATGATTTCTTCTTCTTAGGCTCTTCTGTCAGTATTCCTTTGCCCTTGTCTTTTCCTTTTGGCGGGGCAGAGGCTGTTGCTTCTGTAGATTTGGAGGTTGGGACTTCTGTTGGTTTGATGGGGGTTGCCTCTGTAGGTTTTGACATTTGTGATTTAGAGGACTTTTGTGGCGATGGTTCTGTTGGCTTTCTTTGCTCTGTAACCTCTGTAGGAGGTTCTTTGGTGACTTCTTCTGTAAGCTCGGTTTCTGTGGATTGAGGTATGTCGAATCTTCTTGCCATTTGAACGCTAGTGTGAACCTGTGCCTTTCTTCTTCTCTCTGTGACATTCGATCAGTCATTGTAATGTGCATCATTTTCAGAATGTCAGAAGCAGAGGTCGCAGAGGTCGTTGCTCTTATTGGTTTGGTGGCAATCGACTTTCTTCTTGGTATGGTTGGGGGTTTTTCTGTTGAAGGACTTTCTTCCAAAATGATTACCACAGGGGTGGTTGTTGCCTCTGTGGGTTGCTGATCAGCTTCTGGAATATTTGTTTCTTCAGGACTTGATTCCACAGAGATGGGTGTTGTCTCTGTGGTCTGTTGAGTTTGTTGTTGATCTTGGGTTTGTTCTGGAGGGGCTTGACTGATTGGTTCTGCTGCGATTGGTGGAGTTTATATTCCTCTGCTCGTAGCTTTCTCCCTTGTTTTCTCCCCCTCGGGATTATCTGATGGACCAGGATGGTCATCATCCGAATCATCCTGACTCTTATCAGAACTACCCTCTTCTCTGCAAGAAGCTCTGGTTTTCTTCGGTAATTCTGCTCCTGCGGCCATCAACTTCGCACATACATCATCACAGAGGCCAAGTAGAGTCGCAAGCTCTGCCTCTGTTTTAAAACGCATTCTGCCAACACTGCTTCTGAAATCCTTGACAAAGTTGGCATTTGCTGTTGTGAAGGAGACAATGACCTCTGTGACTTGGTTTATGACGTTCTGTCCTAGCTCTGTTAGTTGTGCTCTGGTCATGTAGTCTTTTGGTTGCATCATTGTCGTGTTGCGTATTGCCTCTGCTTGTACTTGTGTTAGGGCATTATGTAGTTCTGCAGGTGTAATGCCCTCTGCTCTGTTGGATTGCGTACTCATTTGTTCAAGGAAGTTTTTGACAGAGTCCTTGAACGCAGAAGTTGCAGTTGTTCCGAATTCTTGAGCGGCAGAAGTAGCTGTAGCTTTGGCAGTAGTTTCGGCAGAAGATTTGAAAGATTTGTCTCTGCAAAAGATTTGAAAGAGCTTTGCAACTCTTTCATTGTTTGGTTCACAGAGGTGACAAGGGTTTGGAACTCATCCCTTGATACTTGTGTTCCTTGTGTAACCTCTGGAGGAACACATTCGTCTCTAGAGTGAGTCCCTGTTCCTGGGACACCTTCGTTCACCCTTGTTTGTACGATGGGGGTGGAAGGATTTCCTTCTGATCCTCGAGAAGAAACCTGAGTTTCGATCTCTACAGAAGTTCTGTGAAGAACAGTGTCCAAATCCACTCCAGAGGTGGGTATTGGAATGTCCTTCTGTTGACTAGGAGACTTGTCTAGAGTCTCTTCGTCTATGTGCTCACTACTTCTCTCTGAAAGAAGATTTGGCCCTAATGTGTGCGTGGCAGAGGAAACGAATTCCTCTGTAGGGTGTTCTAGTGTGATCTGGGGCGATTGATCACGAACAATAGGTGAGTCTCTTTGAGGAGACTCCCTAGGAATGGATTCCCCGGTTTTTGTGGGCGCGGAAGTCGAAAGAGTGACTTCTGGCTGGATGGGTTGGGTTTGGATCGAGCTGTGCTGCTCTTTTTCAATAACTCCTTCTGTAGCTAGACCTGTGGAGTTAGATATGTCGGTTGCACTGGGAGTTGGTTGTGGTTGTGTGCCTCTATTAATCCAGGCATCTTTTCTTGTTTCTTCCTCTGTTAAGCACCCAAGCACTACATCACCGTCTATCATTTCAGTCTCTGTAGCTATGCTATGGCTTGGTGCTACTTCCCTTGCTTCTGTTGAAGTTTCTTGCTCTGTGCGTAAGAAGTCGTACATTTGATGAGAGCCGTATAATCTCATGACATTTGGATGATAGAGACCTTTTCGTATCCAGACAGCTTCTTCTTCATTTGAATCTACCTCTGAGACCTCTATCCTTGTCTCAGAAGTCTCTGTTACTTCACCTCTATTCCACTCTTGTGCGTTCTTTTGATTTTGTTCTTTAATAGCTTCCTCTGACATGTCTATTTCCTCTATTTCTTCTTCTGCATCTTGGCTTGGACTCTTTCTGTGGACGTCCAATCCCTGTCGAATGAAGGGGTTCTATAGGATAATAGGTGTCTCACCTGGTTGATTTCTGGGTGTTGTGTCATCTTCTTGCAGATGAGTGTCAATGCCAGAAATTGAGAAATACTGTTCTTCTGGGGAGTGGTGGTCGAGAGGTTGTGCCGTCCACCCTGCTGTATTTAGGGTGTTGGCAATGTCAGGGTTCTGTAGGAAGTCGTTCAGATCTCCTTGGTGAGCAAATCTATCTGGAGATTGATAGGGTGATTGATATTCCTCTGTAGCCATTTCTTCTTCTGTATCTTCTTCTGCGATTTCTTCTTCCTCTGCAATGGTGACCAATTTTTGAAGTGATTTACCATGCTTCTTTTTGGTTCTCCTCCTCTTGGGTTTTGGTGCCGCTTCCTCTGTGATTTTCGATTTTCTTTTCTTCTTCTGTTTTGGAGAAGAGGGAGGAGCAGAGGAGCCAATTTCTGTGGCATGGGGAGGTGAGGGTTGATTTTCTGCAGCGCTTGTGGAGGTTCCTTCTGCAATTTTTCTCTTCTTTGCTTTTGGAGTAGATGCAGAGGTTTTTGAAGAGGACTTCTTTCCCATGAGTTCTGCACGTTTGGCTAAGAAGCTTAGTTGTATAGCCATGTGTTTTTCCAATTTCTGATTTTTTTCTTCTTGAGAGGAAAGAGGTTCTGCAACTGTTGTTCCTAGGGGGACACCTAAACGCGGGGGTGTCATAGGACTCAGTTTAGGGGTTCTATGATCGCGTATATACTCTTTCTTAAGGGTTTTATTCGAGGCATACTTCAGAAGCTTCTTTGAAAGAGGTCTGCAGTGTGAGTAACCATCTATATGATCAGTGGGGACATTTTTTCTCATTGGGAACTGTTTGGGAATTGGCCCTTCCATTGGCCATTTCTGTATCAGCAACAGAGGTTCGAACAATTCTCCCAATATCATTTGGAATTGCAGAGGTGGTAGAAAGTTGGGATCGTTTTCTTTGACCCTTCTGGTGTTGTTCTTTCTGTCGATGGTGTTGATGATTTCTTGCATCATTATGGTCGAGTAATCCAGTGGGAGATCATAGTAAACACCATACATGATGGTCAAGATCTGATGCGAGGTCTGGTCAATGCTGCCTATCTTCCCTGTTAGGCATCTGTTAAGAATAGAGAACAAGGTGTTCCACAGAGGTGGTAATCTGCCTCTGCGGAAGTCATTTCTCTTCCGTAGTTGTGTGTTGTACCCAAGCATTTCTACGAAGCGACAGAGCTCGTCGTCTGTTGGTTGCTCTGCATATTTCTTTAAACCAAGAAGACCCCTCGTGGGTAGGTTGAACTCAAGTGAGAACATTGTTCTGTTGAACTTGATTTCAAGATGTTCAGATTTGTCAGGTCTTGAAATGTACCCTTTGATAATAGAGTCGTCTTTATCAAATCGGCAGCTTTGCCAAAACTGGTTCAGATATCTGACTGGTATTTTCTTTGGAGTTCTTGAGAGTAGAGGGAAGAGGATGTGATTTTCCATTATGTTCAGAAGAATGGCGTGGGCTTCGCTGAAAGCAGTGGGTGAGGGGACCAAATAGCAGTTGTTGGATTTGATTGGTAGTACTTTTTCGAAGTGATCCTTAGCTATGAAGTTTTGCAGATGTGTTGTCGGAGCAAAGTCTGCTGAGTCGCCGGAATCTTCTAGTTCGATGTTCTGGGCAGGGTTGGGGTTTTCTGAATGTTCAGAATGAGCCGGTGAATGTTCTGGTGAGGTCGCCGGAGAGTGTGCAGGGGAGATAGCTTGAGAAGATGAAGCCATTTGATACTGAGAATAAGAAACTTGCAGATTTTAGCAGGGTTTCGCCGGAGAAGAATGAGAGTTTGAAAAAGGTTTATGAGAGGGTAAGCCTGGTTTTTATAGGAGGGTAAAACGGTAGAGTTCTAAAGAGTAAAATATATGGCAATGGATTAAAATTTGGAATCCGTACTCGAGTTTGAATCGGCGGGTTCAACTTTCCACAGAAAACGTTCCATATACGCCTAATGAAAATGGGACACGTAGGCCTTGTCAGAGGATGACAGGACATCGTGTGCGGCCCATTAATGCTAGGCGCGCGGGGTTGTTCTTAGCCACATGAGTTTCACTCTCAGTTAAAAGTAACCGTTATTACTCCAGAACTTCTGTACTTTACAGAAGCTCTGTGATCTTGAAAATCTTTGTTGTTTATCCCTTTCATATATCTCATTGTTATCATGACTTCTGTGGGGTTCTTCTTTAACCAAAACATTTGTAAAGGTATTGGAGAGGATAAAATCGGATTTTTGTCAAGAAATTTGCTTCGCAGAGGTTTTGTGGCTCTGTTGGAACTTCCAGAAGTTCTGTGAGGGCCAGCAGAAGCCTTATGAGGGAAAAATCTCATAACAAAAATTTTATTAAAATTTTTGATCATGCAATTTTTGATTTGGTTTAAGAGATGTTTTTCGGACATATTTGAAAGTTTGTGTCCGAGAAAACTGTTAAAAAAACGGTTTGTTCGAGAAGGTCATGGTTTGTGTTTTCGGTTTCCGAGATAACATTCCAAAAGATCGATAGAGGGTTAATTTGCGAGCACAGAGCATATTTCTTGCAGAACCTCTGTTGAGCTCAACAGAAGCTCTATGACCTTAAATTTCTCCTAATTCGAATTTTGTGTAACTTTTTGAGCTTTTGATTTTTGAAATGTTATTCACAGTATATTTAGGACATATTTGACAATTCTTGTCCTTGAGAACTGTTTACCAAAAACCTTTTGTGCGAGAGACATACCTTTTGGTTCTTCTGTTCTCGGCAGTTTGTTTGACTTCTGTCGATGGAGAATTATCGACATTCTTCTTTGGCTTCCCTTTGAAAGATTTACCTCTGTAGATCATTTCAGGGTTCCCTTCTGCTCCCCCTTGATCTAATCACCTCTGTAGATCAAGTAATTTCCTTTTGCTCCCCCTTGACCTATGCTTGGATCAAAGAATGATAAGTTTTGCATAGAACATAGGTCATGTTTTCCAGAGGTTCTGTAGGGGTCGTCAGAGGTTCTGAGTTGACTTACAGAAGCTCTGTGATTTTAAGAACTATTTAAGATTGAGAACTTACAAACAGAAATAAATTAACTTTAAGCAAAAATAAAGGAAATTTGTACATATTTACAGAAGATAAAGCTATACTTACAGAGGATTGTCACACCATGTTTATCATTCCTAACTTACCCACCAAGAAGTTGAACCTTTTCTCGTCTAGTGCTTTGGTGAATAAGTCAGCGACTTGATATTCTGTTGGCACGAAATGCATTTCAATTGTACCGTATTCAACATGATGTTTCAAGAAATGGTACCTTATATCGATATGCTTGGTTTTCGAGTGTTGCACAGGATTGGCAGAGATAGCAATGGCACTTTTGGAATCACAGAAGATGGGTATTTTGAATAGGATGTGGTCGTAGTCTTTTAGTTGAGTCTTCATCCATAGAACCTGAGAACAACAGCTAGCAGCAGCAACATATTCAGCTTCTGCAGTGGATGTGGAGACACAATTCTGCTTCTTGGAGGTCCAACTGACTAGTTTACCACTTAGGAATTGGCAACTCCCAGAGGTACTCTTTCTGTCGAGCATGCATCCTCCATAGTCTGAATCTGTATAAGCTTTAAGACTAAAACCAGAGTTCTGTGGATACCAGAGACCGAGATTTTTGGTCCCCTTTAGGTATCTAAAGATTCTCTTCACCGCATCATAATGTGATTTCTTGGGATTATCTTGATAACGTGCACAAAGACATGTGGCATGCATGATGTCAGGTCTGCTAGCTGTTAAGTATAACAGAGATCCAATCATGCCTCTGTAGAGAGTGCATTCTACAGAGATACCATTTGGATCTAAGAATAACTTATTTCCATTGGCCATTGGAGTTTTCATTGCAGAGGTATCAGAGAGGCTATATTTGAAAAGAATGTCAGAGACATATTTGGCTTGATTTATAAAAATTCCCTCTGAAGTTTGTTTGACTTGAAGTCCGAGGAAGAATGTTAATTCTCCCATCATACTCATTTCAAACTCACTCTGCATGAGTGTTTCAAAACATTTACACTCTTCTGAATTAGTAGACCCGAAAATTATGTCATCCACATAGATTTGTACAAGCATTATCTCACCCTTTTTATGTTTATAGAATAAGGTAGTCTCTGTTGTACCTCTGTTGTAGCCATTGACTAGAAGGAAGGTAGAAAGTCGTTCGTACCATGCTCTTGGAGCCTGTTTCAGTCCGTATAGAGCCTTTTCAAGGTAGTATACATACCTTGGAAACTTTGAGCTTTCAAACCCTGGTGGTTGATTTACGTAAACCTCTTCTTGGATTTCACCGTTTAGAAAAGCTGATTTTACGTCCATCTGATAGACTTTAAAACCTCTGTGGGCTGCGAAGGCTATGAATATTCTTATTGCTTCGAGTCGTGCGACAGGGGCAAAAGTCTCATCGTAGTCTATGCCTTCTTCTTGTCTATATCCCTTTGCTACTAATCTTGCTTTGTTTCTGATGACCACTCCATCTTCATCCTTCTTGTTTCTGTAGACCCATTTAGTCCCAATGGCCTGTTTCCCTCGTGGCAGAGGTACTAAAGTCCATACTTTGTTACGCTCAAACTGCAGAAGTTCTTCTTGCATGGCGTCTACCCAATTTGGGTCATCTAGGGCTTCAGAAATCTTCTTTGGTTCTATCACACTGATAAAGTTAGTAAAAAAACAAAAATTAGCAGTGGCAGACCTGGTTTTTACTGAGTCAGAAGGTTCTCCGATTATTTGGCTTGGAGGATGGCTTTTTGTCCACTGAGTTGTGCGTGGGAGATGATCATCATTGTCCTCGAACCTTTCGTCAGCGGCTTCTTGTGTTTCTTCTTGTGTAGCCTTTGTCGTTCTTCGTTCCTTGGTAGTTGATTCTACCGTTTGTGGAAATATTGGTATGAGTGGTGGCGGGGTTTGTTCCTCTGAGGACGTATAGTCTTGGTCCTCGATTTCCTCTGTAATTGGTTCTTCTGTGGATTGTGGAGTTTGTTTTTCAGCAACTTCTGTGGTCGTTTTTCTTGATGTTTCATCTTCTGCATGTTCTTCTTCAGCAATTGCATCTATAGTATTTATAGAAGAAGATGAAGCATTATTTGGACCTGTTAGAGTCATACCTGTAGGATTTTGTCCGACAGAGGATGGTTCTTCAGAAATTCTGATGGTTCCAACAGAAGGATCAATGTCATTGTTGAACATCTCTAAAAATAGAAGATCCAAATCTTCTTTTGTTTTTGAGATTTCAGAGGATTTCCCTTTAATTCCGAGTTCTGAACTGATTTGTTCAGAAGTCATTTGGAATGAATCATCAAAAGAAACATTGATGTTTTCTACAATCTTGCGAGACTTTGTGAGGAATGTTCTGTAGGCTTTGGAAGTGGCAGAGTATTCAATGAATTTGCCTTCATCAGCTTTTACTTCAAACTTTCCTCTTGAATCTCTGTCGTTTAAAACAAAGCATTTGCATCCGAATACATGGAAAAACTTGATGTTTGGCCGCCTTTTGTGAAGCAATTCGTAAGGCGTCTTGAGATGTCTTTTCACAATGGTTGATCGATTCTGTGTATAACACGCAGTAGAAATTGCTTCTGCCCAAAAGTTCATTGATAATCCGCATGCAGATAGCATAGTTCTTGCGGCCTCCACAAGTGTTCGATTCTTTCTTTCGACTACACCGTTCTGTTGTGGAGTTCGAGCGGCAGAGAAGTTCTGTGATATTCCTTCTGTAGAAAGATAGGCTTCAATGACACAGTTTTTAAATTCTGTGCCATTGTCACTTCTTAACTTCTGTATTCTCTGTTTTGCCTTTGTGGGAAGCCCTTCTGTGTTTTCCCATTTCACAGGCCGAACACAAGTGATCCTTATTGAATTTAACATTTGGCAAACCTTTAACTAGATCGAGTTTTACTAGTTTATCCAGGGTGTGAAAGTTTAAGTGACAGAACCTGTTGTGCCATAACCACGCTTCTTCACTTTTGCATGCTACTAGGCAAACTTTGTCCTTGGATTTTGAAGTAAAATTCATTAGGTATAGATCACCTCTTCTTTCAGCTCGCAGAAGTTTCATTCCTGTGTTTTCACTTTGTAGAGAGCAGAAAGTTCTTTTGAATAACACATCGAATCCTGTATCACAGAGTTGACTTACACTTAGTAGGTTGTGTTTGAGGCCATTCACATATGCAACTTTGTATACAGAGATATTTTCTTTCTGTATGACTCCATAGCCTTTGATGTGTCCCTTCATGTTGTCTCCAAAAGTTACAGATCCACCATCGTGTGTTTCTTTGTATGTGGATAGTAACCTTCTGTCGCCAGTCATGTGCCTTGAGCACCCGGAGTCAAGATACCAAATTGGCACATGTTGCTTCTGCAAGACAATCACAGAGACTTAGGTACCCATAACCATATGGGTCCAATATTGTTATAGTTTTTCAAGTTTGCCTTAGCATTCTTGAAATACATTTTTATCCTTTGTAGAAAGATCAGATTGTTTCTCTCGAGGTTTTGACTTTGGAGTTTTAGTGGAGAGTAAGCAATCTGGACTTGAGAAGTGTTTATTCAATTTGAACATAAGATCAAAACAATGACAGTATTGAATATGAGACGTGATTTGTTTGAACTTTTCATTGAATTTATTGAACTGAGCCACAGAGGCTTTACACTCTTTCTTTACATTAGATTTCCTATTACAAGAAGATCTATGAATACTAGAATGTTGTTTGCAAAAGTCTTGTTTAGTTCCTGCCTTCTGTGACTCTCTTCTGTGGTGAACATCTTTCTTCACTGTCACAGAGGAAAAGTATTTGTTAGCTTCAGGCCATTTTCCCTTTTGTTGCCAAGTGGGATTCTCTTTAATTTTCCTTAAAGGTTTTGAAAATTTTGAACTTTTAGGATCAACAGAGGTCTTCTTTGACATATCAAGCTCAGCAGAGGTTTTGACCTTTAAATACATGTTCAGAAAATCTGGGCAGATAGGTATCTCTGTGATTTTCTCTTTTGGAGAAATAGTTCTGTTAAGAACCTCAGAGGAGAATTTAACATCCTCTGTGTCACAGTGAACTATTCTTGATTTAGAATCAGTCTCTGAGTCGTCAGAGGATGAATCGTCCTCATATACAGAGGTTGAGTCATCTCTTTCGACAGAGGCTGGATTTTCTGAGCATGTATCGTACGAGCTTTCTTCCTCTATAGAATGACTTTCATAGATGGCAGAGGTTTCTGATGGGATCTCTTCAGCGAGGTTTTGATCTATAGAAGATGTATAGAAATTTTCTAAAACATTTGATTTTAAAACTTCCAAAATTTCTTTTTCAATAGATTTTTCAAGTTTTTCTTCTGAAAAGATGGGTTTAAACTCAGGAGCTTCTGCTGATAATTTCTTTTCATCGTTTATCATGCAGACAAAAGCGACTTGTGTTTGAGTCTCTGGTTTACCAAACTTAAAGATACCAATCTGATCTTGTGTTTTCAGATATTTCTTTGGTTTGATTCCTCTATTGACAGAGGTTGAAGATGATGAATCTGTGTTTTCAAACCTCACATTGATCATCTGTGTATGTTTCCTTAAGTGAGGTTCTGCAGAGAGTTTAACCCTTTTACTTACAGAGAGTAAGTTTGGTTTGTTAGTTTTTCCCAAAACAAATAGAGAAGACAGAGGTTTTAGTCGTTTATTTTCAACTCCTAAGGTAATATCACTGTACCCTATGCCTCGTCTTGCTATTTGAGAGTTTACCTTTTCATATACCTTCTGTGCATCTTTATAGTTTTTAAGTAAAACTTCTCTTCTTAAAAGATCTTGCCAAAGTACCTCTCTTTCTTTTTGAAAGTATTCTTTTAGAGCTCTTATGTCTGTAGTTTCACTTCTTGAAACTGAAAGTTCTTTTGTTTTGATTTTTAAAGCATAGGTTAAATCAGAAAATTGCCTTTTTAAAGGATCTATATTTTTGCTCCAATATTTTTCGACCTTTTCTTTTTCTTCAAAGATTTTGGCTTTTTCTTGATTGAGAAGCCTTACTTCTCTCTCATTAAAGGTCAGCTTTTTCTGAATGCTTTCATTTACTTCTTTCAGTTTAATGTTAAGTTTAAATAAATCATCATCTATAGAATTAGTACTTGAGGTAGAGTTTGAAATGGATACCTCATTGTCAGTGCCGGAGTCAACTTCTGCCATTCCACAGAACAGGGCATTGGTGGGGAATTCATCGTCAGAGGTAGAATCTGACTCGAAGTCTTCCTTGTTTGCCTCAGAATGCCCTTTGTTCGCCATTAGGGATTTTTGCGCATAATACTCAGCCTTCTTTTTGTAAAAAGTTGAGTCCTTCTGTGGGTGATTTTGTCTACTTCTGCATTCTTTAGCGAAATGACCTGGCTTGCCGCAGTTGAAACAACCTTGGGAGGTGTTTCCAGTTCGATCTTCGGACTTCTGTTGGTCTCCACCTTTCTCTGTTCTGCATTCGTTTGCGTAATGACCAGGCTTACCACATTTGTAGCCTTCTTGTGTGTGGCCTACCTTGTCATCTGATCTCTGTCGGTCATTCCCTCTGTAGCTTCTTTCGCTCGACCTCTGTTGGTCATCATTTCTGTAGTCTGACCTCTGTCGGTCACTTGACTCTTCTCTTCTTCCTTCATCTCCAGGATACAATAGTACACCGTCTATGCTTTTTCAGGGCTATATATAGTGAGGTTGTGGAACAAACAATAGTAAGCTTTAGGAAGAATAGTTTTCCACAATTGTTTAAGCACACACTGCTACAAACCCAAGCACTACTTCCGTACGATATTGTTGTCCTGTGAGATTTCCGAACACACTTGAACATGTTCTTGGTGTGATTCATTATCAATATACGAGTAGATTTTATATCTGATCTTGTTATCATTTTACTGTTCTATATTTGATTCTCACATTTCATTTATCGTTTACACAATCACTCACTTTAATGGCTTTATTTAATATGCTTCCGCTGTCTATTTCTTTACCATTAACGTGATACAACGTGAATCTGGGAACCTACACCACCTGTGAATCGTCACTGTGAATCTGTGATGCCTAAAAACGTCTCTGCATCAACATCGATATCCTCCTCTCACCTCACTGCATCACCTCCTTGTGTTTTTTTGGACGATGATGAAACCATGAAGCATCCAGAATGTTGTTCCGTATGTATATGTATGTAAAATACACAGACAATATCACAGCCCCTCCCCTCGCTGTTTTTTACCACCATCTCCAGCCAAACCTTCGATCATCGTCCCTATCGTCCCATACTAGCTACATGCGTTAGAAACATATAGAGAAGTTAAATATATTTTAAAACAAAATAGTCCTAGTTATAGACAACCAGACGTTGTATATATATATATATATATATATATATATATATAGAGAGAGAGAGGAAGGATCATGCGAGAAGTTAAACATTATACGAGAATGCGAGAAGTGTTTAATCATATATATGATTACATGACATGTGAGTGTGAGTGTGTTTAATCATATATGATTAAATATCTATGTACTGCCAATGTAACCTATGTTGAATCATATATGATTAAGTTTGTGTATCATATATGATAACACATTTCTCGCATTCTCGCATAAGGTTTAACTTCTCGTTTGAACCTGCCCCTATATATATATATATATATATATATATATATCTATACTACATATATAAGCATTTACATCAAATGTCTTAAAGACAAATTTTAAAGCACAATGTACCACACTTTAAAGCATCAAATTCAAAAAACTCTTAATTACATGTTATTATGCGTTAGGTACAACATCTTGATGCAATGAATTTAAAACTGGCCCAAACCCCCCCAGCCCATGCTTTGTGATCCACTCCATTCCCCATACCTTGTGGTTATGAGTTATGACCATGCTTTCTCCTCCCTCCCTTTACCTCAAACGTCTCAGGCCATACCGACAGTACGCTTCTACCTGCTTGCTTGCTGGCACCCTCCCGCCTCTGCTCCCTCTCCTATCTCTACTGCTTTACTACAATGATTTTGAATTTCTTCTTCTTCCTGCTCTCGATTTGATTTCTCATCTCTCAAAAATCCTAAATTTGCATATCCTCTCCCACACGAGGTATGTTTCCCTCTTTTGATTTTCCCCCAAAATTGAGATGAAGCCCTAGCCCAATACAAAACACACTATCCTCGTAATCGACATTCCTTTCTCGCTGTTGTTGCTGCTGCTCCCAATCGACAATCCTTAACTGTGAAATGGCCTTCATCAGTGGTGGTTACAGAACCAAGCAAACACCACTTGACGCATATGTATGGTAAACGAATTCTTTCTTTTTGTTTTTTTACAACGATGTTGAATTAGAATAAATGAATCTGTTTTTGTTTTTCTCATTGGTTACCTTACCACAATTGCGTTTTGCAAGCATATGTAGATGAAGTAGGGAGCCGAATCTGTTTATGGTCTGGTCTATTTATGAAATAAAAATATGTAAAAATTTCAAGTTAGGGGATTTTGCTTTTTAGAAATCGGTTTTTTGCTTGGACCGACCAAGGGTTGTATTTTTTTTAGTTGAGCTGGATGGATGATACGGTTCAAAATATTTAGTTACTGGTTTCTGTTCTTAAAAGAAACGGGATTGCAATCTGATGCTTCTACGATTGTGTGGAATCTCTTAAGGTTCAGCAATATGGTTACTCGACTGTAAAGGTTTAATTCAAGAGTTAAAGTTATAGTTGATCTTGAGCCTACTATGATTGGAGTGGGCTCAAGATCTTTGGTGTATACACGAGTTGTGATTTCTTTGGGGCAAATTTGGAGGACCAATTCCTTATAGACTCAGCATGTTGTTGTTTATCGAAACGATCCTTCAACAATTACTATATGGTAAATCAAATGTTCTGTTGACCTTGGTGCTTGATAAAAGTTCATTTTTTGGAGTACAATGAAGTCACTGGAATTCATCTTCAACTCTGGTTTTGTATCAATAGGGCAACAAGAAATGTTGATGTATTATCCTGATTAATTGTTTTTTAACTAACGTACCCAAAAAAAAGGTTTATAGTACTTATTTTTATCCTGATTAATTGTTTTTTTCTATTTCTGTTTGTTTGTTCGTCTCTAACGACTGAGTCCATGTTGGTTCCCGTTTTGCTTTAAACAAGATTATCAGATCTATTAGTTCAAGTTAATGTTTGATGCAGAAGCGTATTTGAAGAACTAACAGATAAGTTTGATAGATTTAGACCAAAATATAATTAAACAATGAACAGGAAATAATATTTCAAAGTTTACTGAATATATATTAAGAACAGATTTAAGAACAATGAGTAAGAAAAGCTTCAAAATAGATATGACTCTTAAGGTGAATAAGCTTTTTGTGTTCTTATGATGATCGATTTATATGTGATTGATTGATGATCTGATAAGGAAGAACTCAACATGAGTCTTCCTTATATACTACTCTAAAGGGGACCATAAAGCATTTGCTACTATTCAGACGGTACTGATGAATAGTAGAACGGATGTCGTGAACAGTTGCAAGTACGGCATGAACAGTAAGACGTGTTGTATTGCATTTAATTCAGCAGACGTCTATTTTGTACTAAGCCCTACCGAGTCCAATCAGAGTTTGACACGTCGACATTGGACAGGGCATGCTACCATGCAAGTTGATGAACGGGTCCTGTAACAGTAGCAAGATATTATAAATATCTTCATGTCTTTCAGTGAGGACCACAGAGGCTCTGTAATGAGTTACAGAGGTTCTGCGGTCTGGTCCTCTGTGGAGCAGTCTTCACCGGATTCCGAGACTTTGGTCTTCTTTGCGCGTATGACAGAGCTTCTGTAGCGCGCCTCTTTAACTTCTGTAGATTCTTGATCTTGATCCCTCGGTAAGGCCGGTAGAGCCTCTATAAGAGGCTTTCTTCACTTAGCTTATTTTTCACTACTTCTAAATACTTCTATGATTAGGAAGATTGAAGCTAACAATCTCCCTCTAAGTAGTGAAAAATAAAAAATTTAACTTCGAGTTTAGTTAGGCTAAGTTAGATAAGACAGAGGTTAAACAATACCTCGAAAGTTCTTTCATTTAGAAATATGCCAGAGGCATTTTACATTTGAGTACAATGAAAGATAAACTTTGAATTGGTTTGCATTGATTTGAGGTTTGAGAATCAGATTTTGGCATCTTTGAAATCGTTGTAGCTTCTGTTGTCTCTTCCGACTCTTCAGATCTCTTTGTAGAAACTGATGCAGAGTTCTCTTAGGCGGATTGTGGCATCAATCTCTCTGATGAAAGTATCTGCAACATCTCTATCCATTTTCTCTGTACCTCTGTATTTCACAAGGCTTGCTCTGAACTTGTTCAGAGTACTAGTTGCGTACTTCTGACAGTCCATGCATACAAACAGTTTAATTTCGCCTTGTGGGTTTTGAAATACTAACCCAAATCGTGGTTCTGTGATGATTGAGTTAGGTACGGCGTCCGGTGGGCAGAGATCCTCTGGTGGTCGTAAATCCAGATGCTTGAGACCAAGATCCTTTCCCAGCTGGAAATCTATCATGCTGTAGAGTAGAAGCTTTTCCCTCATCGCTTTTCTCAACACTTGATAGGCTCTGGTGTTTGGCTATGTGTTGTAGTTGTCCTTTGTCCATTGCAGAAGGTCAGGTAGATCATAAGGATTGATATTTCTTAGGTCAGCATCAGCGAAGGTGGTCTCTGAATTGTTTTCTCTTCTGACTCTGTAAAGATTGTACCTGACCCTTGGATAGGTTCTTGTGAAGGAGAATCTGCAGAAGATTACCTTTTTGATCTTGTGGATTGAGAAGACATCTGCTTTGGTTCTTGGCTTTGTCTTTGTGAAGATGTTCTCAAATTCTTCTCTGATCCTTGGATCTGTCACATGATCTGTAGGATGATTGGTCTGAAAGGATTGTTTATAGAGGTATTTGTATACCACTTCTTCCATCTCTTCATGTGTTGGACCAGGTTGTGGTACTTGTCTTCTGAGACTCTCCATTTCTTGAACAACTTCTGCTGCTCTCCCAGTTAGAGGAATGTCTGACAGAGGCTTCAATCCATATGCCCAGTCAACTACTTCAGGCTTTGGAGTTTGAAAGGCATCAAACGCACTCTTCATTAGTTTCTCTGTAGGCTTTGGTAATGATTTCTTCTTCTTAGGCTCTTCTGTCAGTATTACTTTGCCCTTGTCTTTTCCTTTTGGCGGGGCAGAGGCTGTTGCTTCTGTAGATTTGGAGGTTGGGACTTCTGTTGGTTTGATGGGGGTTGCCTCTGTAGGTTTTGACATTTGTGATTTAGAGGACTTTTGTGGCGATGGTTCTGTTGGCTTTCTTTGCTCTGTAACCTCTGTAGGAGGTTCTTTGGTGACTTCTTCTGTAAGCTCGGTTTCTGTGGATTGAGGTATGTCGAATCTTCTTGCCATTTGAACGCTAGTGTGAACCTGTGCCTTTCTTCTTCTCTCTGTGACATTCGATCAGTCATTGTAATGTGCATCATTTTCAGAATGTCAGAAGCAGAGGTCGCAGAGGTCGTTGCTCTTATTGGTTTGGTGGCAATCGACTTTCTTCTTGGTATGGTTGGGGGTTTTTCTGTTGAAGGACTTTCTTCCAAAATGATTACCACAGGGGTGGTTGTTGCCTCTGTGGGTTGCTGATCAGCTTCTGGAATATTTGTTTCTTCAGGACTTGATTCCACAGAGATGGGTGTTGTCTCTGTGGTCTGTTGAGTTTGTTGTTGATCTTGGGTTTGTTCTGGAGGGGCTTGACTGATTGGTTCTGCTGCGATTGGTGGAGTTTATATTCCTCTGCTCGTAGCTTTCTCCCTTGTTTTCTCCCCCTCAGGATTATCTGATGGACCAGGATGGTCATCATCCGAATCATCCTGACTCTTATCAGAACTACCCTCTGCTCTGCAAGAAGCTCTGGTTTTCTTCGGTAATTCTGCTCCTGCGGCCATCAACTTCGCACATACATCATCACAGAGGCCAAGTAGAGTCGCAAGCTCTTCCTCTGTTTTAAAACGCATTCTGCCAACACTGCTTCTGAAATCCTTGACAAAGTTGGCATTTGCTGTTGTGAAGGAGACAATGACCTCTGTGACTTGGTTTATGACGTTCTGTCCTAGCTCTGTTAGCTGTGCTCTGGTCATGTAGTCTTTTGGTTGCATCATTGTCGTGTTGCGTATTGCCTCTGCTTGTACTTGTGTTAGGGCATTATGTAGTTCTGCAGGTGTAATGCCCTCTGCTCTGTTGGATTGCGTACTCATTTGTTCAAGGAAGTTTTTGACAGAGTCCTTGAACGCAGAAGTTGCAGTTGTTCCGAATTCTTGAGCGGCAGAAGTAGCTGTAGCTTTGGCAGTAGTTTCGGCAGAAGACTTCATCGCTGAGATTGCAGATTTCACCTCTGTGGACAGTTTGTCCATTTTGGTGTTTAGTTTCAGGATAGCCGTTGATGTTGTCTCTGCAAAAGATTTGAAAGAGCTTTGCAACTCTTTCATTGTTTGGTTCACAGAGGTGACAAGGGTTTGGAACTCATCCCTTGATACTTGTGTTCCTTGTGTAACCTCTGGAGGAACACATTCGTCTCTAGAGTGAGTCCCTGTTCCTGGGACACCTTCGTTCACCCTTGTTTGTACGATGGGGGTGGAAGGATTTCCTTCTGATCCTCGAGAAGAAACCTGAGTTTCGATCTCTACAGAAGTTCTGTGAAGAACAGTGTCCAAATCCACTCCAGAGGTGGGTATTGGAATGTCCTTCTGTTGACTAGGAGACTTGTCTAGAGTCTCTTCGTCTCTGTGCTCACTACTTCTCTCTGAAAGAAGATTTGGCCCTAATGTGTGCGTGGCAGAGGAAACGAATTCCTCTGTAGGGTGTTCTAGTGTGATCTGGGGCGATTGATCACGAACAATAGGTGAGTCTCTTTGAGGAGACTCCCTAGGAATGGATTCCCTGGTTTTTGTGGGCGCGGAAGTCGAAAGAGTGACTTCTGGCTGGATGGGTTGGGTTTGGATCGAGTTGTGCTGCTCTTTTTCAATAACTCCTTCTGCAGCTAGACCTGTGGAGTTAGATATGTCGGTTGCACTGGGAGTTGGTTGTGGTTGTGTGCCTCTATTAATCCAGGCATCTTTTCTTGTTTTTTCCTCTGTTAAGCACCCAAGCACTACATCACCGTCTATCATTTCAGTCTCTGTAGCTATGCTATGGCTTGGTGCTACTTCCCTTGCTTCTGTTGAAGTTTCTTGCTCTGTGCGTAAGAAGTCGTACATTTGATGAGAGCCGTATAATCTCATGACATTTGGATGATAGAGACCTTTTCGTATCCAGACAGCTTCTTCTTCATTTGAATCTACCTCTGAGACCTCTATCCTTGTCTCAGAAGTCTCTGTTACTTCACCTCTATTCCACTCTTGTGCGTTCTTTTGATTTTGTTCTTTAATAGCTTCCTCTGACATGTCTATTTCCTCTATTTCTTCTTCTGCATCTTGGCTTGGACTCTTTCTGTGGACGTCCAATCCCTGTCGAATGAAGGGGTTCTGTAGGATAATAGGTGTCTCACCTGGTTGATTTCTGGGTGTTGTGTCATCTTCTTGCAGATGAGTGTCAATGCCAGAAATTGAGAAATACTGTTCTTCTGGGGAGTGGTGGTCGAGAGGTTGTGCCGTCCACCCTGCTGTATTTAGGGTGTTGGAAATGTCAGGGTTTTGTAGGAAGTCGTTCAGATCTCCTTGGTGAGCAAATCTATCTGGAGATTGATAGGGTGATTGATATTCCTCTGTAGCCATTTCTTCTTCTGTATCTTCTTCTGCGATTTCTTCTTCCTCTGCAATGGTGACCAATTTTTGAAGTGATTTACCATGCTTCTTTTTGGTTCTCCTCCTCTTGGGTTTTGGTGCCGCTTCCTCTGTGATTTTCGATTTTCTTTTCTTCTTCTGTTTTGGAGAAGAGGGAGGAGCAGAGGAGCCAATTTCTGTGGCATGGGGAGGTGAGGGTTGATTTTCTGCAGCGCTTGTGGAGGTTCCTTCTGCAATTTTTCTCTTCTTTGCTTTTGGAGTAGATGCAGAGGTTTTTGAAGAGGACTTCTTTCCCATGAGTTCTGCACGTTTGGCTAAGAAGCTTAGTTGTATAGCCATGTGTTTTTCCAATTTCTGATTTTTTTCTTCTTGAGAGGAAAGAGGTTCTGCAACTGTTGTTCCTAGGGGGACACCTAAACGCGGGGGTGTCATAGGACTCAGTTTAGGGGTTCTATGATCGCGTATATACTCTTTCTTAAGGGTTTTATTCGCGGCATACTTCAGAAGCTTCTTTGAAAGAGGTCTGCAGTGTGAGTAACCATCTATATGATCAGTGGGGACATTTTTTCTCATTGGGAACTGTTTGGGAATTGGCCCTTCCATTGGCCATTTCTGTATCAGCAACAGAGGTTCGAACAATACTCCCAATATCATTTGGAATTGCAGAGGTGGTAGAAAGTTGGGATCGTTTTCTTTGACCCTTCTGGTGTTGTTCTTTCTGTCGATGGTGTTGATGATTTCTTGCATCATTATGGTCGAGTAATCCAGTGGGAGATCATAGTAAACACCATACATGATGGTCAAGATCTGATGCGAGGTCTGGTCAATGCTGCCTATCTTCCCTGTTAGGCATCTGTTAAGAATAGAGAACAAGGTGTTCCACAGAGGTGGTAATCTGCCTCTGCGGAAGTCATTTCTCTTCCGTAGTTGTGTGTTGTACCCAAGCATTTCTACGAAGCGACAGAGCTCGTCGTCTGTTGGTTGCTCTGCATATTTCTTTAAACCAAGAAGACCCCTCGTGGGTAGGTTGAACTCAAGTGAGAACATTGTTCTGTTGAACTTGATTTCAAGATGTTCAGATTTGTCAGGTCTTGAAATGTACCCTTTGATAATAGAGTCGTCTTTATCAAATCGGCAGCTTTGCCAAAACTGGTTCAGATATCTGACTGGTATTTTCTTTGGAGTTCTTGAGAGTAGAGGGAAGAGGATGTGATTTTCCATTATGTTCAGAAGAATGGCGTGGGCTTCGCTGAAAGCAGTGGGTGAGGGGACCAAATAGCAGTTGTTGGATTTGATTGGTAGTACTTTTTCGAAGTGATCCTTAACTATGAAGTTTTGCAGATGTGTTGTCGGAGCAAAGTCTGCTGAGTCGCCGGAATCTTCTAGTTCGATGTTCTGGGCAGGGTTGAGGTTTTCTGAATGTTCAGAATGAGCCGGTGAATGTTCTGGTGAGGTCGCCGGAGAGTGTGCAGGGGAGATAGCTTGAGAAGATGAAGCCATTTGATACTGAGAATAAGAAACTTGCAGGTTTTAGCAGGGTTTCGCCGGAGAAGAATGAGAGTTTGAAAAAGGTTTATGAGAGGGTAAGCCTGGTTTTTATAGGAAGGTAAAACGGTAGAGTTCTAAAGAGTAAAATATATAGCAATGGATTAAAATTTGGAATCCGTACTCGAGTTTGAATCGGCGGGTTCAACTTTCCACAGAAAACGTTCCATATACGCCTAATGAAAATGGGACACGTAGGCCTTGTCAGAGGATGACAGGACATCGTGTGCGGCCCATTAATGCTAGGCGCGTGGGGTTGTTCTTAGCCACATGAGTTTCACTCTCAGTTAAAAGTAACCGTTATTACTCCAGAACTTCTGTACTTTACAGAAGCTCTGTGATCTTGAAAATCTTTGTTGTTTATCCCTTTCATAAATCTCATTGTTATCATGACTTCTGTGGGGTTCTTCTTTAACCAAAATATTTGTAAAGGTATTGGAGAGGATAAATCGGATTTTTGTCAAGAAATTTGCTTCGCAGAGGTTTTGTGGCTCTGTTGGAACTTCCAGAAGTTCTGTGAGGGCCAGCAGAAGCCTTATGAGGGAAAAAATCTCATAACAAAAATTTTATTAAAATTTTTGATCATGCAATTTTTGATTTGGTTTAAGAGATGTTTTTCGGACATATTTGAAAGTTTGTGTCCGAGAAAACTGTTAAAAAAACGGTTTGTTCGAGAAGGTCATGGTTTGTGTTTTCGGTTTCCGAGATAACATTCCAAAAGATCGATAGAGGGTTAATTTGCGAGCACAGAGCATATTTCTTGCAGAACCTCTGTTGAGCTCAACAGAAGCTCTATGACCTTAAATTTCTCCTAATTCGAATTTTGTGTAACTTTTTGAGCTTTTGATTTTTGAAATGTTATTCACAGTATATTTAGGACATATTTGACAATTCTTGTCCTTGAGAACTGTTTACCAAAAACCTTTTGTGCGAGAGACATACCTTTTGGTTCTTCTGTTCTCGGCAGTTTGTTTGACTTCTGTCGATGGAGAATTATCGACATTCTTCTTTGGCTTCCCTTTGAAAGATTTACCTCTGTAGATCATTTCAGGGTTCCCTTCTGCTCCCCCTTGATCTAATCACCTCTGTAGATCAAGTAATTTCCTTTTGCTCCCCCTTGACCTATGCTTGGATCAAAGAATGATAAGTTTTGCATAGAACATAGGTCATGTTTTCCAGAGGTTCTGTAGGGGTCGTCAGAGGTTCTGAGTTGACTTACAGAAGCTCTGTGATTTTAAGAACTATTTAAGATTGAGAACTTACAAACAGAAATAAATTAACTTTAAGCAAAAATAAAGGAAATTTGTACATATTTACAGAAGATAAATCTATACTTACAGAGGATTGTCACACCATGTTTATCATTCCTAACTTACCCACCAAGAAGTTGAACCTTTTCTCGTCTAGTGCTTTGGTGAATAAGTCAGCGACTTGATATTCTATTGGCACGAAATGCATTTCAATTGTACCGTATTCAACATGATGTTTCAAGAAATGGTACCTTATATCGATATGCTTGGTTTTCGAGTGTTGCACAGGATTGGCAGAGATAGCAATGGCACTTTTGGAATCACAGAAGATGGGTATTTTGAATAGGATGTGGTCGTAGTCTTTTAGTTGAGTCTTCATCCATAGAACCTGAGAACAACAGCTAGCAGCAGCAACATATTCAGCTTCTGCAGTGGATGTGGAGACACAATTCTGCTTCTTGGAGGTCCAACTGACTAGTTTACCACTTAGGAATTGGCAACTCCCAGAGGTACTCTTTCTGTCGAGCATGCATCCTCCATAGTCTGAATCTGTATAAGCTTTAAGACTAAAACCAGAGTTCTGTGGATACCAGAGACCGAGATTTTTGGTCCCCTTTAGGTATCTAAAGATTCTCTTCACCGCATCATAATGTGATTTCTTGGGATTATCTTGATAACGTGCACAAAGACATGTGGCATGCATGATGTCAGGTCTGCTAGCTGTTAAGTATAACAGAGATCCAATCATGCCTCTGTAGAGAGTGCATTCTACAGAGATACCATTTGGATCTAAGAATAACTTATTTCCATTGGCCATTGGAGTTTTCATTGCAGAGGTATCAGAGAGGCTATATTTGAAAAGAATGTCAGAGACATATTTGGCTTGATTTATAAAAATTCCCTCTGAAGTTTGTTTGACTTGAAGTCCGAGGAAGAATGTTAATTCTCCCATCATACTCATTTCAAACTCACTCTGCATGAGTGTTTCAAAACATTTACACTCTTCTGAATTAGTAGACCCGAAAATTATGTCATCCACATAGATTTGTACAAGCATTATCTCACCCTTTTTATGTTTATAGAATAAGGTAGTATCTGTTGTACCTCTGTTGTAGCCATTGACTAGAAGGAAGGTAGAAAGTCGTTCGCACCATGCTCTTGGAGCCTGTTTCAGTCCGTATAGAGCCTTTTCAAGGTAGTATACATACCTTGGAAACTTTGAGCTTTCAAACCCTGGTGGTTGATTTACGTAAACCTCTTCTTGGATTTCACCGTTTAGAAAAGCTGATTTTACGTCCATCTGATAGACTTTAAAACCTCTGTGGGCTGCGAAGGCTAAGAATATTCTTATTGCTTCGAGTCGTGCGACAGGGGCAAAAGTCTCATCGTAGTCTATGCCTTCTTCTTGTCTATATCCCTTTGCTACTAATCTTGCTTTGTTTCTGATGACCACTCCATCTTCATCCTTCTTGTTTCTGTAGACCCATTTAGTCCCAATGGCCTGTTTCCCTCGTGGCAGAGGTACTAAAGTCCATACTTTGTTACGCTCAAACTGCAGAAGTTCTTCTTGCATGGCGTCTACCCAATTTGGGTCATCTAGGGCTTCAGAAATCTTCTTTGGTTCTATCACACTGATAAAGTTAGTAAAAAAACAAAAATTAGCAGTGGCAGACCTGGTTTTTACTGAGTCAGAAGGTTCTCCGATTATTTGGCTTGGAGGATGGCTTTTTGTCCACTGAGTTGTGCGTGGGAGATGATCATCAATGTCCTCGAACCTTTCGTCAGCGGCTTCTTGTGTTTCTTCTTGTGTAGCCTTTGTCGTTCTTCGTTCCTTGGTAGTTGATTCTACCGTTTGTGGAAATATTGGTATGAGTGGTGGCGGGGTTTGTTCCTCTGAGGACGTATAGTCTTGGTCCTCGATTTCCTCTGTAATTGGTTCTTCTGTGGATTGTGGAGTTTGTTTTTCAGCAACTTCTGTGGTCGTTTTTCTTGATGTTTCATCTTCTGCATGTTCTTCTTCAGCAATTGCATCTATAGTATTTATAGAAGAAGATGAAGCATTATTTGGACCTGTTAGAGTCATACCTGTAGGATTTTGTCCGACAGAGGATGGTTCTTCAGAAATTCTGATGGTTCCAACAGAAGGATCAATGTCATTGTTGAACATCTCTAAAAATAGAAGATCCAAATCTTCTTTTGTTTTTGAGATTTCAGAGGATTTCCCTTTAATTCCGAGTTCTGAACTGATTTGTTCAGAAGTCATTTGGAATGAATCATCAAAAGAAACATTGATGTTTTCTACAATCTTGCGAGACTTTGTGAGGAATGTTCCGTAGGCTTTGGAAGTGGCAGAGTATCCAATGAATTTGCCTTCATCAGCTTTTACTTCAAACTTTCCTCTTGAATCTCTGTCGTTTAAAACAAAGCATTTGCATCCGAATACATGGAAAAACTTGATGTTTGGCCGCCTTTTGTGAAGCAATTCGTAAGGCGTCTTGAGATGTCTTTTCACAATGGTTGATCGATTCTGTGTATAACACGCAGTAGAAATTGCTTCTGCCCAAAAGTTCATTGATAATCCGCATGCAGATAGCATAGTTCTTGCGGCCTCCACAAGTGTTTGATTCTTTCTTTCGACTACACCGTTCTGTTGTGGAGTTCGAGCGGCAGAGAAGTTCTGTGATATTCCTTCTGTAGAAAGATAGGCTTCAATGACACAGTTTTTAAATTCTGTGCCATTGTCACTTCTTAACTTCTGTATTCTCTGTTTTGCCTTTGTGGGAAGCCCTTATGTGTTTTCCCATTTCACAGGCCGAACACAAGTGATCCTAATTGAATTTAACATTTGGCAAACCTTTAACTAGATCGAGTTTTACTAGTTTATCCAGGGTGTGAAAGTTTAAGTGACAGAACCTGTTTTGCCATAACCACGCTTCTTCACTTTTGCATGCTACTAGGCAAACTTTGTCCTTGGATTTTGAAGTAAAATTCATTAGGTATAGATCACCTCTTCTTTCAGCTCGCAGAAGTTTCATTCCTGTGTTTTCACTTTGTAGAGAGCAGAAAGTTCTTTTGAATAACACATCGAATCCTGTATCACAGAGTTGACTTACACTTAGTAGGTTGTGTTTGAGGCCATTCACATATGCAACTTTGTATACAGAGATATTTTCTTTCTGTATGACTCCATAGCCTTTGATGTGTCCCTTCATGTTGTCTCCAAAAGTTACAGATCCACCATCGTGTGTTTCTTTGTATGTGGATAGTAACCTTCTGTCGCCAGTCATGTGCCTTGAGCATCCGGAGTCAAGATACCAAATTGGCACATGTTGCTTCTGCAAGACAATCACAGAGACTTAGGTACCCATAACCATATGGGTCCAATATTGTTATAGTTTTTCAAGTTTGCCTTAGCATTCTTGAAATACATTTTTATCCTTTGTAGAAAGATCAGATTGTTTCTCTCGAGGTTTTGACTTTGGAGTTTTAGTGGAGAGTAAGCAATCTGGACTTGAGAAGTGTTTATTCAATTTGAACATAAGATCAAAACAATGACAGTATTGAATATGAGACGTGATTTGTTTGAACTTTTCATTGAATTTATTGAACTGAGCCACAGAGGCATTACACTCTTTCTTTACATTAGATTTCCTATTACAAGAAGATCTATGAATACTAGAATGTTGTTTGCAAAAGTCTTGTTTAGTTCCTGCCTTCTGTGACTCTCTTCTGTGGTGAACATCTTTCTTCACTGTCACAGAGGAAAAGTATTTGTTAGCTTCAGGCCATTTTCCCTTTTGTTGCCAAGTGGGATTCTCTTTAATTTTCCTTAAAGGTTTTGAAAATTTTGAACTTTTAGGATCAACAGAGGTCTTCTTTGACATATCAAGCTCAGCAGAGGTTTTGACCTTTAAATACATGTTCAGAAAATCTGGGCAGATAGGTATCTCTGTGATTTTCTCTTTTGGAGAAATAGTTCTGTTAAGAACCTCAGAGGAGAATTTAACATCCTCTGTGTCACAGTGAACTATTCCTGATTTAGAATCAGTCTCTGAGTCGTCAGAGGATGAATCGTCCTCATATACAGAGGATGAGTCATCTCTTTCGACAGAGGCTGGATTTTCTGAGCATGTATCGTACGAGCTTTCTTCCTCTGTAGAATGACTTTCATAGATGGCAGAGGTTTCTGATGGGATCTCTTCAGCGAGGTTTTGATCTATAGAAGATGTATAGAAATTTTCTAAAACATTTGATTTTAAAACATCCAAAATTTCTTTTTCAATAGATTTTTCAAGTTTTTCTTCTGAAAAGATGGGTTTAAACTCAGGAGCTTCTGCTGATAATTTCTTTTCATCGTTTATCATGCAGACAAAAGCGACTTGTGTTTGAGTCTCTGGTTTACCAAACTTAAAGATACCAATCTGATCTTGTGTTTTCATATATTTCTTTGGTTTGATTCCTCTATTGACAGAGGTTGAAGATGATGAATCTGTGTTTTCAAACCTCACATTGATCATCTGTGTATGTTTCCTTAAGTGAGGTTCTGCAGAGAGTTTAACCCTTTTACTTACAGAGAGTAAGTTTGGAAAGTTTGGTTTGTTAGTTTTTCCCAAAACAAATAGAGAAGACAGAGGTTTTAGTCGTTTATTTTCAACTCCTAAGGTAATATCACTGTACCCTATGCCTCGTCTTGCTATTTGAGAGTTTACCTTTTCATATACCTTCTGTGCATCTTTATAGTTTTTAAGTAAAACTTCTCTTCTTAAAAGATCTTGCCAAAGTACCTCTCTTTCTTTTTGAAAGTATTCTTTTAGAGCTCTTATGTCTGTAGTTTCACTTCTTGAAACTGAAAGTTCTTTTGTTTTGATTTTTAAAGCATAGGTTAAATCAGAAATTTGCCTTTTTAAAGGATCTATATTTTTGCTCCAATATTTTTCGACCTTTTCTTTTTCTTCAAAGATTTTGGCTTTTTCTTGATTGAGAAGCCTTACTTCTCTCTCATTAAAGGTCAGTTTTTTCTGAATGCTTTCATTTACTTCTTTCAGTTTAATGTTAAGTTTAAATAAATCATCATCTATAGAATTAGTACTTGAGGTAGAGTTTGAAATGGATACCTCATTGTCAGTGCCGGAGTCAACTTCTGCCATTCCACAGAACAGGGCATTGGTGGGGAATTCATCGTCAGAGGTAGAATCTGACTCGAAGTCTTCCTTGTTTGCCTCAGAATGCCCTTTGTTCGCCATTAGGGATTTTTGCGCATAATACTCAGCCTTCTTTTTGTAAAAAGTTGAGTCCTTCTGTGGGTGATTTTGTCTACTTCTGCATTCTTTAGCGAAATGACCTGGCTTGCCGCAGTTGAAACAACCTTGGGAGGTGTTTCCAGTTCGATCTTCGGACTTCTGTTGGTCTCCACCTTTCTCTGTTCTGCATTCGTTTGCGTAATGACCAGGCTTACCACATTTGTAGCATTCTTGTGTGTGGCCTACCTTGTCATCTGATCTCTGTCGGTCATTCCCTCTGTAGCTTCTTTCGCTCGACCTCTGTTGGTTATCATTTCTGTAGTCTGACCTCTGTCGGTCACTTGACTCTTCTCTTCTTCCTTCATCTCTCCTACCAGAATTCCTTTGGTTATTTCTAAACTCTCTTGTCAATAGAGCCATTGATTTAGCTAATGACGCAAGAGTTATTTCTTCCTCTATCAGCTCGTCTTCTTCGCTCTCAATCATTACCATCTTCTTTTTCTCCTTCTTTTTCTCCTCTGTAGATCTCTCATTTCTTGGTATGTCCGTAGCCTCTGTAGATTTACTAACCAATGCGTATGGTACAATGGTTAGTGTTTTAGCTTGAGTTATTTGAGGCTCTTGTGCGGCTAGTGTTCCATAGAGATCAGAGAGTGTCCAGGAGTCTAGATCTTGATTTGTTTGTAAAGACATAGACAACTGAAGCCACTCATCGTTCAGGCTCTTTAGAAACATGTCGTTGTTTTCTTCCGTGGTTCTGTGAATACCAGACTTTCTGCATTTGTTTATGAGAGAGTTGAACCGATCGTATGTTGTTTGCAGTGATTCTGTTGCAGAGGATCTGAAGGCATGATACTCGTTTATGTATTGTGCCCTTCGGTTCTTTTGTGTTTTAGCACCCCCTTCCAGTTGTCTTTCTAATTCTTTCCAGAGATCGTGCGCTGTTTCGCATGCATCTAAGGATTGAAAAATTTCGTTGGGGATAGCCATGATCAGTATTCTCTTTGTTTTCTGTGCAACTTCATCTTCTGCCTTATCTTCATTTGACCATTCTTCTTTTGGCTTAGGTTTTTGATGTTCAGGGATTTCAGGAGATTCAGCAGTAGCTGGTACACGTGGCATAGTTATCATAGGAACCGGAGGAAGATTGTATAGATACTGTTTGAGAGTTTTTTCAGTACCCTCAAAAAAATGAACCATTCTTATTTTCCATTGAGGATACTCATCTCTAAGAAGAGTAGGAGGTTTGGTTAATGAGCCAGCAGTGAAAAAGTTATTTGTATTTGTCATTTTGAGGAAAGGATAATCTGATGGAGGATTTATGAGTATGAAGATCTGGAAGGTTTTCTGGGTACACCTAATATCCAGAAATATGGTGATGAAGAGAAGGAAAGTAATCTATCAAATAAAAGTTGTAAAACGAGGATCACTTGATATTGAAAATCAAGCTTAGCTCTGATACCAATTGTTGGTTCCCGTTTTGCTTTAAACAAGATTATCAGATCTATTAGTTCAAGTTAATGTTTGATGCGGAAGCGTATTTGAAGAACTAACAGATAAGTTTGATAGATTTAGACCAAAATATAAATAAACAATGAACAGGAAATAATATTTCAAAGTTTACTGAATATATATTAAGAACAGATTTAAGAACAATGAGTAAGAAAAGCTTCAAAATATATATGACTCTTAAGGTGAATAAGCTTTTTGTGTTCTTATGATGATCGATTTATATGTGATTGATTGATGATCTGATAAGGAAGAACTCAACATGAGTCTTCCTTATATACTACTCTAAAGGGGACCATAAAGCATTTGCTACTATTCAGACGGTACTGATGAATAGTATAACGGATGTCGTGAACAGTTGCAAGGACGGAATGAACAGTAAGACGTGTTGTATTGCATTTAATGCAGCAGACGTCTATTTTATACTAAGCCCTACCGAGTCCAATCAGAGTTTGACACGTCGACGTTGGACAGGGCATGCTACCATGCAAGTTGATGAACGGCTCCTGTAACAGTAGCAAGATATTATAAATATCTTCATGTCTTTCAGTGAGGACCACAGAGGCTCTGTAATGAGTTACAGAGGTTCTGCGGTCTGGTCCTCTGTGGAGTAGTCTTCACCGGATTCCGAGTCTTTGGTCTTCTTTGCGCGTATGACAGAGCTTCTGTAGCGCGCCTCTTTAACTTCTGTAGATTCTTGATCTTGATCCCTCGGTAAGTCCGGCAGAGCCTCTGTAAGAGGCTTTCTTCACTTAGCTTATTTTTCACTACTTCTAAATACTTCTATGATTAGGAAGATTGAAGCTAACAGTCCATTCAAATGTGTTGCTGCTGCTGCTGCAGATGATCCAAAAGAGACAGATCACCTATTTGCTCTTGATGGAGCTAAGGAAAGAGTATCTTTGTAAGAAGGATCTTTGGTTGCTGAATCTCTTTCATACAACATCTCATGTTCTACTTGCAGTTGATTTATCACTATTTTGCTCTCAATTTTTTATTTGTATGAGCTTCAATAAATATTTAAACTGTGTTCTTGAGTTCTAGATTGGTGTCTACATGTAACATGTGCACACTCACATAAAGATTTGATTGAGGTTTAGAGATTTTAAGACTTCATGAAATCTTTTGGTATTGTTGTTGACGCTTTTTGTATGTATCCCATTGATCATGTATGTGTACAGAGTTCAATTTTATTCATAGATTTCTGAACTCCCCTCTATTTTACTGGGAAGTTGCCAGTTTTGTTTGCAAGTTTGATTTCGCTGCTTTGATTGGTACTTGGCTACCGCTCTTATCTTATCCTATATTTTTTATTAGTCTACTGTTTGTATTGACTGTTGGCCCTTTTGCTTATGATGTTAATTGTTATGTTATTATGATTTATGTATGGTTGGTGAAGCCTGATTGTCCTTGATTACTACTCCTTTTTTCTGCCCAATATTTGTATGCTACTTCCGACATTTGTATATTCATATATATATATATATATATATATATATATACATATTTTAAAGACTCAACTCAACAAATACCATATATGGATCCACATACACTTCTATAAAAGGATTTTTTTGATGATCCATAATTTACCAGTTACCTGCAAGATTTATCACTCTTGCTTACCTTATCAAGTAACATTTTCGGTTGTCAAAATGTATTGTGGTAATCGTCTTCTACCTGGTAAGATACTGAGTAAGAGTCTTCTCTCAGTCCTTGCTATATATGTTTTTTATCGAGTAAGATTTTCGGTCTTTACCTTGCTCATCGATAAGGTAAACAACGTCCGATAATCAATTTCACACCTTGCTCACCTGGTGCATTGCATGGGCACACTGCTAGTATATATATATATATATATATATATATATATATATATATATATATATATATATATATATATATATATATATATATATATATATATATAGGGGTGGGTTCAAATGAAAACTCATTTTTCATTGTGCATGTGAGGAGCAATTTTAACCATTGATCAAAATTTAAAAACTAATCAATGGTTAAAACATAATTTTCATTGTGCACGTAGGGACGAATCTCGACCCCTCCATCTCTATTGATCAAATAATTCATATTAAATGGTGTTTTGAATGAAAATTATTAATTAAGGTGATTAGGGGTAAAAATGAAAGATAATTTAAACCTGCGCCTACCATATTTGACTTTTTATTTTCTTTTTTAATCAAAAAACTTTTACCTCCTTAAAGTTTAAAATAAATTATTTTAAAAATTACTAATATTATAATCAGACAAATTGCATCAAAAAATAAGAATTGCGTGCTCTTCGATATGCCATCCATCTCGATATAGTTTTTTATTTTAACATTTTTTACGTGAAATGCTATATATGTGTTATATTCATTATGAATATGTATGCACGTCCCTAGGTGTCCACATTCAGTATGAATAAAAAAGGTGAACGTTCATTCACTATTCATTATGAATAATACAACATTCATGATGAATGATACACGAATTCATGATTCATGTTATTCATCACAAATCGTGTATTATTCACCGTCAATGTTGTATTATGTATCATGAATCATACATTATTCATGATGAATAATATATGAATGGCCCGTGAAGGTGTGGATACATGGCGCATTTTCTTTTGTTCCACGATTCACAACCGACACTTGGTTTTATTCATTATGAATATGTATGCACATCCCCCGGTGTCTACATTCAAAGTGAATAACAAAGGTGAACGTTCATTTGTTATTCATTCGCTATTCATGATGAATAATACAGTATTCAGGATGAAGTATGCAACATTCACGATGAATAATACCCGAACGCATGATTCGTTTATTATTCACCATGAATGTTGTATTATTCATCCTGAATGACACATTATCCATGATGAATAATACATGAATGACCATTGAAGGCGTGGAGACGTGGCGTGCTCTCTTTTGTTTCCCGGTTCACAACCGAAACTCGATAGGTTCTCAATTCGTCTGATGGGTGTTAGGTTACGGTGATGAAGAACTAGATGCCTAACGACGTTGAAGAAAGTGTTGAAGAAGGTGATGTCGAGTTTCGAACTTACGGTGTCGATGTGTTGTACACACTTGAACGTACATAAATATTTATATTAAATATAATACACATATAACATTTCACGTAAAAAACGGTTAAAACAACAAAAACCTATACCGAGATGGATGTCATAACGAGGAGCACGAAATTCTCGTTTTTTATGTAATATGTTTGATTAAATTATTAGTAAATTCTAAGATAATTTATTTCAATCTTTAAGGGGATAAAAGTTTTTAATTAAAAAAGAAAATAAAAGGTCAAATATGGTAGGCGCAAGTTTAATTTATCTTCCCTTTTTACCCCTAATCACCTTGATTAAAAATTTTCATTAAAAACTCCATTTAATATGAATTATTGGATCAATAGAGATGGAGGGGCCGAGATTCATCCCCACGTGCACGATGAAAATTGTGTTTTAATTTGAACTGTCCTCTCTCACTCTCTCTCTCTCTCTCTCTCTATATATATATATATATATATATATATATAGCCCCCAAAGTAACTATATAAAAGTGAAGTTGTCCATAAGTCATGCTTCAAAATATCCACTTTGGTCTCTTAACCCGAATAATCCCCTAAACTGTCACTAGAACCTGCCACAGAATAAGAAATGTGGCTGAGCAATAACTCAGTGAACAGATCAACAAAATTAGCAATAGACAATATACGATATGTACAAATTATCCATAAAACCATGAAACGATAAAACTAATCAATCAAATATCATAAATATATAACAAGGGTTCACGTAATAAATAAATCA
The DNA here is from genome assembly GCA_033807775.1 of Saussurea involucrata. NCBI lineage: Eukaryota > Viridiplantae > Streptophyta > Magnoliopsida > Asterales > Asteraceae > Saussurea > Saussurea involucrata. Next base: position 70,724,772 of record CM066320.1, read on the forward strand.
ACCGAATATCACAAAGATATAACAAGGGATTCACATAATAAATCAATCAATTGAATATCACAAAGATATAACAAGAGGTTCACATAATCACCCATTCCATTTTTGTGTCATTCAAGTTCACATGAATCAACTTAATACACTAAACTCGTTGTTCCCAAAGGATGTACAGTCCTATGGGCATAAATGAGAACTAGTGTGGGCACGACACCTACTAGTCATCGACTACTATTAAAGCAATCTTAGATCTATTATATTCCTTGGATATACATTCTCCCTCATGGCTAGATCATGGACAACGCACTCTCCACGCATACACGAGGACGCCATAACGATAATAGCCACTATGGAAGCATCACAAGGTCACCGCCCTCGACAATGTGTCTGGGTAAAGGATGACAACTAATGTGATCTAACCGGATCACAAAAATATAACAACAATCAATGAACAAGTCAATATGGATTGACTCTATGTAGTCGTGCCATTCTCAATTCGATAATCTCACGGTCATTGGATTGAGTCAACAAGTCATATGTGTCACACTCCTATGTCGTGCTCAACTAATGGGACACAAAATGGAATTCAACAAAGGAATAAAACGAATAAAATCCAAGTATCGTTGAGGCCTTTTCGTACCTCAAATTTATCATCAGGTAAATAAGTTTTGAATGGAATGACCCTCAACAATAGGCCATCCCCGTTTCAAGATAATAAGAGATTCATACCTTTATATAGTCGAGATAGTCAGAACACGATGCCTCGATGCCAAATTTTTAATCCTTGCTAGTTGGATTTCCTATCACATGTAATGCACACTTAGAATTATACCATGATTCTCTTTATCATATGTGTACCTGTAGATCCCAGATTGATCAGGTAACAACGAATAAAACAAAATGATTAATCTAATTGAATGATTCAAGAGAGTTACAAGTATTGGATTGAAATTCTCAACTCTCTCTCTAAACTATTAAGCGCATAAAACTAGAATGATTATCTAACCTAATACTCAAAGAAACAAGACTTAAATACTTAGGACTTAAGCTTCAAGCCCATGGCCCATTAACTAAGATAAGCCCATTAAACATTAAAGGCTTTTACAAGTAATATAACTAAACTCTATAATTCTTTATATAACTTTCTAATGTGTAGGACATTTATGGTCCTAACAATCTCCCCCTAAAGTTATATAAAGAAAAAACGGTATTGAAAACCTTTAGGTCTTGATCTTCTCTTCCTCTTGAATCTTTGAAGCACTTTAGTGTTGCTTGTCTTCATGTCTTTCAACACTCCCCTTTGAATAAAGCTCTTATCTTCATATCTTCAACTTTATCACCAGATTCAGTGAATCTGACTTTGAACTGCGAGTTGAATTTGCTTTCAGCTTCAGCTTTAAGAACTTGTAAAACCAATATGCTCGAAGGAGGAAATAATGATTTGTAGCGAACACCACTTGATAAGGAATGAGAAGACAGTTACCATGGCTTTTCAACCTTGGATTTAACCAAATAATCTTTGTAGTTTTTCACATTCAATCAAAGCACAGTTACTCCCCCTCAGCTTTTGCTAACTCCCCTCAACATGATAATATGTGTCTTTGAACCTGAATCATTTCTCCCCCTCATGATGAGTAGGAGCATCTGAAGCATCATGTACTTTCAAAGATGAAACAGATGAGTAGCAAAATACCAGATAAAGCGTTTTAGTAACCAAGAAGGGGTAAATAACTAACACACAAACACAAAAGTAACTGTTATCACAAGAATTAAAAATAATTGTGTGGCCTATGTTCAGAGTTGGCATCGGGGTATCTCTGATAGGACTTCCAGTTATCACTGAAGTAAAATTTTAAAAATTATTTCTCAAACTGTTCCGGCAATATCACAAAGATATGCAATGAGAATAACCAAGACTCGTGCATGTGTGAAAGAATTAATTTATATCGATTTGGCTCAAATATTGATTTAACTTGGGACGTAAGTTAAAAATCAATTGACACAGTGATTAGAAAATGATGTTCGGAGACCGAAGCTGATGTCTTCCTTTTTCAATATCTAAAACCTCCGAGTGAGGAATAGATAGATTATATGCTAAATCTCCGTGCATTTATGAAATAAGCATCTTTTGTGAGATACTTGAGTGGCTAGGTGGGGTGACACGAGTTATCGACACTGGGTCCATGTCTGTTTCAATATTCATCTCCAAAGAACGTGTAACGTCCCAAAAATTACAAGCAAATTTAAATTTTTTAATTAAACAATTCATTGATAACAACTCATTAAATGATCCCAACGTTTCGTTTGCAAACACATAATTAATATCTTTATAAAATAAAACCAGCGGAAAAAACGTTTAATTATCAAAATCATAAAGCAACCAGCTCTCCTCGCGCGCCAGTGTGTACTCGTCACGCCTTGAAGCCGCTCGGACCTGAAACCACAGTTTATTGGGAAAGGGTAAGCACGAAGCTTAGTGAATTCCAACACATGCGCAGATAGGAATTATACACACATCACCCCTATCCGCACATAAGCAACAACATCACAGTTACATAAAACGAGTAAACATCTACAAGTAATTATGTATCCAACACCTCAGTACCATCGAGGCCTCGGTCCCACCGAATTGTAATGTATCCAACACCTCAGTACCATCGAGGCCTCGGTCCCACCGAATTGTAATGTAACCAACACCTCAGTACCATCGAGGCCTCGGTCCCACCGAATTGTAATGTAACCAACACCTCAGTACCATCGAGGCCTCGGTCCCACCGAATTGTAATGTAACACATTTATACCAAGCATTCAAACCAATCAAATATTACACACCACAAACAACTAGATCACACCACAAAGACAGTAGTACATACAAACTATTATGACATGCATACAACCCCTAACTACACAGTGAGAGAAGTCACCTCGAAAGCGCGTAGAATTCCCGAACGATGATTCACGCTCCACAAATCCAAGAATCACTTCCCAACACCTAAACGAACGTTAAAACGCATCAATACGAGACCCGGACCCTACGACGCGACACACGCTTAAACCGTCACTAAAACTATTTTCCGGTCTCGCCAAACAGGTCTGTTCGGGACCTGTTTCGACCTCTTTAAACCCAGTAAATTCCCTATTTTTTTACATTATTAGGAAGTACTCTGAAATAGGGTTCTAAGGACATATTATACGCCTCCTAACGATTTTTCTACAATTTTCTACGAATTTTCAAAGAACGGAAAACAAAACTGCCGACAATCAGACCTGCTGTGAAAACAGCCGATTTCCGCCTAGCTATAGGCTGAACTGGACTTTCGACAAAACACGAAAAACCTTCCCAACTTGATTTGGGAACTTTGGGCACCAATTTCACGTCAAAACGAATTACGAGTAAAAAGTTATGGCTTACGCAAGACGACGGCAGATTCCAGAATTTATTTACATGAAATGACGATCCGCTGAACTTGCGACCACTTTTTCACCGAGCTAGAGGCCGAACCAGTTTTCCGCTAAAACACGGAAAACGTGCCCGACCCCGAACGTGAACCGTAGGCACCAGTTTCGGCTCAAACAGAGTTACGACGAAAAAGTTATGGCCGACGCAAAACAGTGGCAGAAAGACGTTTTCACATAAATTGACGATTTTTAAGACGGTTTAATGTTTATTCGATTCGGTTTACGGTTTAGCTATCAAGTGTTTACGAAGGCTGGACAAACACCAAGCACCACCCACTGCCACCTCCGGCAGTGGTGGTCGGCGGCGGCGGCAGCCACCCACGCCGATGGCGATTCGACAAACAAAACCGGCGAGGCAGCGGGTACACCGCTCACACCACACAACCCCACACACACACACACGCTTGTTCTAACAGCCCCGACTTCGCACAACGTCACCACCCAACGGGTGGGGCACAACGATGGCTACACCGCCGGCAGCGGCGGCGGCGGTTGGCAACAACGAAGGAAAAGACAAACGGAAAGAAGAAATCTTACGCCGTCGACGACCCAGCTGCGACCTACAACAGATTCCTCCCTCTCTCTCTCGCTGCACTCTCCCTGCTCTTTTTCTCTCTGGCGGTGACAGCAGCTCCGGCGCTGGCCTGCGATGGTGGCAGCCGGTAGGGAAGAAGGGGGAGTAGGGTTTTTCCTTGGTGTTGATGTGGTTGACGCATGGAGAAAAGAACGAGAAGGGGTCGGTTTTTCCTATATGGGCCGACCCCAAACAATAGCCTTTGCCGAAAACACCCTTTTAGCCCCTAAGATTCTTTAATTACTTCATTTTAATCCCCACTAGATTAGGTTATTACCGATTAGCCCCTAATAGACCATAACTTATCAGATATGGCCTTCCCCGTTAATTAAATCCGCTAAATCACATTATAAATAAATAAATAAAATATATCTCGGGACACGGGCTTTACAACTCTCCCCCACTTGAATTAGACTTCGTCCTCGAAGTCTATGCCCGAGAATAGCTCTAGGTAATTCTCCCGCATCTCAGCCTCGGGTTCCCAAGTCCACTCGGAACCCCTTTCGGTGTTGCCATTGGACTTTCACTAACTAGAATCTAAATTTCTCACCCCGCCTAACAATTTTTTAATACTTCCTTACTAACGACACTCCTCTAATAACACTGAAAACGCGATCGGAAGAACACTCCAACAATTGGAATTATTCCTAGTTAAACGACCTCGGTTGTCTCCCAACCTTAGATATTCCATACCTCCCGATTCCAATTTCAAGCTCTTAACAGTTCTAAAGTTGCTCCCCAATATGCCCTACAGGATACTCGAATCCGATCATTCCTACCATTAACTGTCAACTAACTTCCACGAATTCTAAAAGATTCCAAAGATTTTCAATAAATTGTATCAACAAAACATCGACCCCCTGCCGAACATCGGTCCAACCGATTACAATAACAAACATCGGCCACCCGCCGAACATCGGTCCAACCGATTACAATAACAAACATCGGCCACCCGCCGAACATCGGTCCAACCGATTACAATAACAAACATCAGCGTGGTATTATCCTAGACACTAACACAAATAGATATTCCCCACAACCGAATCAACTAACACACACGTAGGTCATTCCACCATAACCAATCATCACAAGTGATCATTTCAGGGTTACTACTACCATCACCATGATTATCTTAACATCGGCTACAACTCTCCGATTATACTGAAGGTGTTTGGCCTCAAGCCTAAAAGTCAACACTTAAATATACCACCTACCTCAAAATGGTTGATGCACATTTATTCTCTTAATAACAAAGGCATCAATCCCTAACCGATACTATTCGGCCTACAGTACTAACGCGCGTGGAATACCTACCTTCCACCGTCGACGTATCATCCACACTTGCTCTACGAAGCCAAGTCACACCGTATCGAGGATACACCTTGACGTCTACCTCCCAGGTAACGCCTCAAGACCCAGCACACCGGAACTACCTCCCAGGTAAGTGCCCACAACCATATCCTCCTAGTACCTACTGGAAAGTCTAGGTTAGAACACATGAATACCGGGGTCCCACCCCGAGATACCCAACCGACCATTACCAACGACTGATAACATCCTAGGACAACCGTACCAGATATTGTCCGCTTTGTCCACACACCTGGACTCACGGTTTTAAAATGCGTCTAAGGATCCAAAGCAAACAGCCTACCAACAACATGCCTATTCCGGATTGACTCACTCACCCAAAAATGCAAACACTCAACGTGCAAAGAATGCCAACCAGTGCGACAAAAACAACTCATCAACTAGACTACACATCGAGCCATTAAAACCGGGCAATTGGCCCATGACTAACTCCAAGTCAAAACCGAGCAAAATGCTCCACGCTTGCTAGACCCATCGGTGGAAAATGCGTTTAAACAAAGTTTAAGCAAGCAATACTCTGAAGTCAACCTTAGTCTCAGACTCAACACGGGTTAGACAAAAGAGTTTTCCAAAAGGACTCATACCCTGAAAATCCTCGAAATGACACATGACACTTAAAAGCACATTTCCCCAAATGGTTTACAAAATCATTTACAAAATATTTTCAACATCAGGATTTTCATCTCAAAAAGATCGTAAGCAATAAAACTACTATTACCAGATCGATAGTTACGCAAAACTGGACACGCTCGTCCCACATAGGAAAAATCACGTTGAAAATCGTTCCATTGCAGTTCGGTTTACTCACACAAAAGCAAGCGTAATAAATAATTTCTTTAAAATGAACCGCCTCGATTCCAGTATGGATTGACTCATGACATGCACTTAAGGTAACCGCTGACCTTAAACAGGGTCCGACAAAGGTGTGCACATAATTCAAAATAAGTTTCACGACGTTTGATTCAAAAATTCCTCTTTTTAATCATAAATGACGTGACACAGGGTTCGCCACAAATTTTTCGCGCGTCAGCTAGTCACACAAAACGATGACACGGTTTACAAATATATTTTTGTTAAAACACAATTGTCTCGTGTAAGTTGCAAACTTGAAGACAGAAACCGGTCCGTTTCTAATAATTGGAAATATCGACTAAAAACCTCGTAAAATCTCAAACTGGGGGCAGGCATGCGAGCTTGTAACACTTCCTCAAGTTTCGTACTTGGGGCATATAATGTCAAAACATTATAGTTTAAAAAAATGTATTTATCGAAAATGCTCAAAATACTCGTTTCCTCCAAAGCAAAAGTTTTTAATTTCCCAAAAAAATGAACGGTAATTCTAAATTAACCGAATGTCAAAAATCTACGCATTTATATTTCCAAAATATAACACATTGTAATCGTATGCATGATGTTTACAACATTAAAACACTCCTTGGATCAAATGGTCTTTCATTTCGACAAAAAAGAACTAAAGCATTTTCTTGCACGACTCGTTCATCAAAATGCCGAGAACAAGGTTACCCCAGTATGCATACCCCTAAGTCGATAAATCGCATTTTCATGGAAATGTCAATGAAACCTTTAGCTGACTAAAAAGCGCACTAAACAACTCCTTATGAAATGTTACCAAAATTCCTCCATGCACCACTTATGTCACGCATGAATCAATCCACACACTGAACTATTTGCAATAAAATACTTAGTAATACAAACTCTCGAACGAAAAGTTAAGCGACACTGGAATTCCAAACTCATTTTAAACAAATCACCAAATTAACCTTTATACAGACATCGTGGAATGTAACTTTTCGTCTCAACTCTAACACACGTGGAGGAGTTCCAATGTTAGAGTCTCAATCCGTAGTCACTTACCCAACATCTTAACCCCCACAAAACACGGATAACATCGTACCCGAAAGGACCGTTGGAAAAAAAATCAAATGGAACAATCTTTTACAAAGTTTTCAACTCCCGTGATAAAACGGTTTCAAGCATTTTCAAAACTATAATTTGAAATCTCGTGTGTGCTAAACATTTCCCAGAGTTTCGAAATACAATCCATATAAGGATCGGAACACAAAGATTAATTAGTGCAATCCTATTTTCAAAATAAAACTTTGTGCATGACTCAGTTGGCATTCCACGTCTCGACTCATACTCCTTCAAACCTCCCCAATCCACTATCGTCCTCCGGGCATTTAAACCTCTTGGGGCAAGATGGGAAATTACGTCACATAATCCCTACGATTTTTCTTCAATTCAAGGTCTGCTCTATAGGCCTATGACTCCAGCACAACCTTCCATCTTGGCCCGAAATGATCTACTTACCACAAACATCGTCGACATCGTCACTCAAAGTGACTAATACTGGAAACGTCCTTCTATTCCAACGACTACTGGATTAGATCCTTCACCACTACCCTCAACGATCATTACATCTAAGCAAGACAAGTACACACATGTACCAGTGGATCTACTATAGTTGTCTCTCCTCGTGACAGCTATTCTGGGTAGATAATACAACGCGTTTTAGCACATAACAACGCACACTAACAACACTCACGCCCAACTCCTTGGATTCCTCGTGACTTCCCCGACTCGAGCATTGATCCTGTGCTTCCGGTAGTAAGAGCTCTACTACTACCTTCCACACCTATCATCACTCGTTCCGAGTCCCATTCCAAGGGTCCAAGTAGTTTCTCGCCGAAACTATACACATAATACAATTAATCCACACATGCCAGTTCAAGAACATATCCTAAACAGGCAAACTCATACAACTACTGTATATATAAAACCATCGGTCTCGCCGATCAGACAACCACAATTGTATACATAATAAACCATATGCCCGCACCAGCATATATATACACCCACTCTTCCTAGCTCCCTAGGAATTTCACCCTATTCCACTACCCTTGCTATGACGAAGTTCCCACTAGTCCTGACGAGTCGCCTCGCGAATGCACAGTCGCATACAGTGTAAAACCAGATAGACTTTTGAATATAAGATTCTATCTTACAACGGTTGGACTCAAACAAGAGCTGCGCAGTAGAACTAAATCCAACATTCTAATGCTATTTGGTTCCTACCGCATACAACCTATAGTGCATTCACTTAACAACCTATCAAGGCTAACATAAACTCCTATTAGCAAGCAACAAACATGCAACACAGTGTAATAAGCACCAAGTAATTTAACATACATACTCTTATGTTCTAGAAAGCAATCTAGCACACGTACTCATACATAAACACCCTTCCCAGCTCTCTAGGAACTTCCTCTTATCCCACTACCCTTGCTACTACCGAATCCCTACTAATTAAAACGAGTGACCTTGCGAATACCCGATTATATGCAGTGCGAAATAAATAGACAGTCGAATACAAGACTCTATCCTAGAACGGTTGGACTCAAACAAGAGCTGCGCAATAGAACTAAATCGAATATTCTAAGGCTATAAATCTCTTACTGCATACAACCTAGAGGGCATCCACTTAGTAACCTATCATAATTAGCATAAATTCCTAATAGCAAGTAGTTCAACATACAACATAGTGTCCACAACAAGCAATCTAGCATGCATACTCTATGATCTAGAAAGAAATAAAACACTAAGTACAGTAACTTTCCCCTATGGCTCCGGCTGACTGTACACACTGCGCCTCCGATCACCGTTCCTCGAACGGGTCTTTACTTTTTCTTTTATTTCCAAAAAGATTTAATAAAGAATTTGAAAATTTCCCAGTCGCAACTTGAGACCAAACACACCGAGGTGCGTTTGATTCACTCAAGCTGTGCTCTGATACCAAGTTGTAACGTCCCAAAAATTACAAGCAAATTTAAATTTTTTAATTAAACAATTCATTGATAACAACTCATTAAATGATCCCAACGTTTCGTTTGCAAACACATAATTAATATCTTTATAAAATAAAACCAGCGGAAAAAACGTTTAATTATCAAAATCATAAAGCAACCAGCTCTCCTCGCGCGCCAGTGTGTACTCGTCACGCCTTGAAGCCGCTCGGACCTGAAACCACAGTTTATTGGGAAAGGGTAAGCACGAAGCTTAGTGAATTCCAACACATGCGCAGATAGGAATTATACACACATCACCCCTATCCGCACATAAGCAACAACATCACAGTTACATAAAACGAGTAAACATCTACAAGTAATTATGTATCCAACACCTCAGTACCATCGAGGCCTCGGTCCCACCGAATTGTAATGTATCCAACACCTCAGTACCATCGAGGCCTCGGTCCCACCGAATTGTAATGTAACCAACACCTCAGTACCATCGAGGCCTCGGTCCCACCGAATTGTAATGTAACCAACACCTCAGTACCATCGAGGCCTCGGTCCCACCGAATTGTAATGTAACACATTTATACCAAGCATTCAAACCAATCAAATATTACACACCACAAACAACTAGATCACACCACAAAGACAGTAGTACATACAAACTATTATGACATGCATACAACCCCTAACTACACAGTGAGAGAACTCACCTCGAAAGCGCGTAGAATTCCCGAACGATGATTCACGCTCCACAAATCCAAGAATCACTTCCCAACACCTAAACGAACGTTAAACCGCATCAATACGAGACCCGGACCCTACGACGCGACACACGCTTAAACCGTCACTAAAACTATTTTCCGGTCTCGCCAAACAGGTCTGTTCGGGACCTGTTTCGACCTCTTTAAACCCAGTAAATTCCCTATTTTTTTACATTATTAGGAAGTACTCTGAAATAGGGTTCTAAGGACATATTATACGCCTCCTAACGATTTTTCTACAATTTTCTACGAATTTTCAAAGAACGGAAAACAAAACTGCCGACAATCAGACCTGCTGTGAAAACAGCCGATTTCCGCCTAGCTATAGGCTGAACTGGACTTTCGACAAAACACGAAAAACCTTCCCAACTTGATTTGGGAACTTTGGGCACCAATTTCACGTCAAAACGAATTACGAGTAAAAAGTTATGGCTTACGCAAGACGACGGCAGATTCCAGAATTTATTTACATGAAATGACGATCCGCTGAACTTGCGACCACTTTTTCACCGAGCTAGAGGCCGAACCAGTTTTCCGCTAAAACACGGAAAACGTGCCCGACCCCGAACGTGAACCGTAGGCACCAGTTTCGGCTCAAACGGAGTTACGACGAAAAAGTTATGGCCGACGCAAAACAGTGGCAGAAAGACGTTTTCACATAAATTGACGATTTTTAAGACGGTTTAATGTTTATTCGATTCGGTTTACGGTTTAGCTATCAAGTGTTTACGAAGGCTGGACAAACACCAAGCACCACCCACTGCCACCTCCGGCAGTGGTGGTCGGCGGCGGCGGCAGCCACCCACGCCGATGGCGATTCGACAAACAAAACCGGCGAGGCAGCGGGTACACCGCTCACACCACACAACCCCACACACACACACACGCTTGTTCTAACAGCCCCGACTTCGCACAACGTCACCACCCAACGGGTGGGGCACAACGATGGCTACACCGCCGGCAGCGGCGGCGGCGGTTGGCAACAACGAAGGAAAAGACAAACGGAAAGAAGAAATCTTACGCCGTCGACGACCCAGCTGCGACCTACAACAGATTCCTCCCTCTCTCTCTCGCTGCACTCTCCCTGCTCTTTTTCTCTCTGGCGGTGACAGCAGCTCCGGCGCTGGCCTGCGATGGTGGCAGCCGGTAGGGAAGAAGGGGGAGTAGGGTTTTTCCTTGGTGTTGATGTGGTTGACGCATGGAGAAAAGAACGAGAAGGGGTCGGTTTTTCCTATATGGGCCGACCCCAAACAATAGCCTTTGCCGAAAACACCCTTTTAGCCCCTAAGATTCTTTAATTACTTCATTTAATCCCCACTAGATTAGGTTATTACCGATTAGCCCCTAATAGACCATAACTTATCAGATATGGCCTTCCCCGTTAATTAAATCCGCTAAATCACATTATAAATAAATAAATAAAATATATCTCGGGACACGGGCTTTACAGAACGAGAATGAATAGATTATGTGGTTACCCGGATAACTGACTCGGTTTGGTAAGGACCAATAATTCTTTTAAGTCCTGTCATATCCTCACCATTTTTCTTTTCACTCCGAACTCATATATCAATCTAGACCCCTCACTGATGTCTATAAGGGATATGTTTTTTGGGTAGGTCCTTCCAGTTCTGGATAGACCATTAAAACAATATTAGTCCTAACACTCCTTTCATGCATCGAGTTGAACAGTTTAGTAAATTTTGAAGTACGAGTTCTAAACTGAAGTGTTTAGAAGTCATTGCATTTAAGAACGAGTTCTGAACTGAATTATTCAGAAGTCATAAAAATAAAGTCGGAGTTCTGATCTGAGGTAATCAGAAGTCATTAAAATGAATTTGAAATATAGAATTTCAATAAACAAGATCAAGCGCTAAACAGATTGACTCATTGAGCACATTATGTTCAAAAAATAAGTAATGATCAGAAAGTTTAATTGTGAAGAACAAATCACAATTAATGTGTCAGATAAGAATTGAATAATTAATAGAAATGACGAACTATGAAAACAAATTAGAATTCAAGCGAGTGTATTTCCATCGAAAAAATCAACAAACACATTAGACATGGAAATAACTAAGTCAAGAAAAATATTGGACGTGGAAATCTTGGAATTTAAAATTGGAGAATAACAAGCACAGGTTAGTTATTCAGAATGAATTACCACGGTTTTTGAATTCAGTTAACGTTTACTTACCTTTCATAAAATAGTACTCCCCCTCAAAATTGGCATAGCCTTTGAATGTTCGTCATGTGATGTGAATAATATGAATTACAACTGTTAGCTTTATTAGCCCCTAATTTATATAAATGTTTTATAAAGAATAGTGTCAAGGACTTATTTGTATTTGTTGAGTGTCAAGGCTAAAATTGTAAATAACCAATTGTTGTATTGGTTATAAAGTCATGTTTTAGAGTAATTTTAGGTTAAGCCTCTATTTCTCATAGCCTCTCATTTTCATCAGTCATACGCAGAGAAAGAGAAAGCTTCAAAGAGTGAGTTGTTCTTCATTTCATATATTGTAAACTCTTCTCTTTATCAATCAATACAAGATTATTGCTATTATTATTGTTACTTATTGTATCTGGGTTCCAACAATTGGTATCAGAGCCAAACAGATTCGAATTTGTGCTTCAATCCATTGTTTTTTTATCAATTTTCGGAGTTTTATTTTGCTGCACTCTGTTTTGTTTCGGAAAACCACTTTCTGTTGGTTTTTGGACAAAACACCAAGCATTAAAGTTTCTCAGAATAGTGTCACGAACCTGTGTACCAAATTTCAGCTCAATCCGATATTTTTTGAAAAATTTGACTCAAGAACATTTGAATCTTCATCCTTAACTTTTATTTTTCTGCACTTTGTTTTGCTTCGGTAACCCTTTTTCTGTTGGTTTTTGGACAAAACTCAAAGAATTAAAGTTGTCCAGAATATTCTCGTGCACCTACCTACCAAATTTTAGCTCAATCCAATAAGATTTAAAAAATTGACTCAAGTGCACAAATTCTACTTCTCACAAAGTATCTGTTAACGATCATTTTTTTTTTCAAGTAACAATATGTCAAGACTAAAATTTAGTGCTGATGCTGATTTTCATTATTATTCTAAACTCAGTACTAATTTTCGCAAAATTATTCCTAATCTTGAGAAAGAGTTGGAAGAAAGGAACAAGAGCATTCTTATTGATTCTGATAAAATTTCCAAGCTAGAAGAGGCAGGTAAACTCTTAACCAATGAGAATATTGAACTGAAAAGGAAACTATTTGAGTTTGAAAAGTTTTGTGAAAAGAAGAAAGAGAAGTTTGACGAAGATAAGACTGTTTTTGAAAAAGAGAAGAAACGACTTGAACTTAAATGTTTAAGTTTTTTTAAACTGATTTCTGATTTTGAAAAACTTGTGATTAGTGAAAGAGAGAAGATTGAAAAGGAAAAAACTACTTTTAAAACAAAATCTATGGAATTTTCTTGTAAAATTTCAAAATTACAGAAAACTCTTGAAAAGGAGAGGAAAGAGCATGATTTTGAAAGAAAAGAGTCTGAAAAGTTGAAGGTTGAAGGATTTCAAACAAAGTGTTTGAAAGATGATTTTGAGAAAGAAAGAAAGGTTTTTAAAGCTGAAATGTCCAAATTGACAAAAAGACTTTCTCTTTTGTCAACTAAGATCATGTTGGAGAAGAGGTATAAATCTGATCTTCAAAAGATGTTTGATATGAATTTAAAAGAAAAGGAAGTTTTAGCTAAAAGGATTAAGGATTTTGACTTAGCAAACTCTTGTGCTGATCAATCAGTTAATCAAGTTTTTAGAAGAGTAAAAATGGTTTGGATAGTCAAAGGCTCTTCACTAGTTCAAAATGTTCGAAAGCCATTTGTTTATGTTGAACATAACAAGATCAGCAAAGCACTTCATGCAAATCCTAACAAAATAGGACCCATTTGGAAATGGGTACCAAAAATTGTTTAATCTGTTTTGCAGGTACATGGACTCCTTAATACATCTGTTAAGGACTCACACTTCAGTGAATAATGGACTCTTAAACACTCAGTTTAAGACTCATCCGTCAAAAGCAATTGATTTCGGTGCACAACAATCTAGTGCGATGACAGCATGCTGACAGATTTGCGATGTTGTAGTAAATCGTTCATATCTCACTGATAAAGACACCGATTGATGCGATTCAAAAGGCCCTGGATTCCTAAGACACAGACGAACAATTTTTGTGTTTTGAGAATTCAGAGATTCGAAATTTATAAGGGTAATATGCATCGTTGAAGTAGACAACAGTGTGCTGATGGAAAGCTGATGGACAGATCTGCGCGACTGTAGTAAATCAACCATATCTTTGTCGTACGAATTCGAAAAGAGGTGATTCTAGTTGCTCTGAATACATAACAAACGAATGCACACTCTTAATGTTTTGAGTTTTTTCAAACTCCAGAGGTAAAATGGTCTAAAGCAGTGTCAAAGTAAGTGTAACACTTCTGTCAAGCTTCTGCCGCACGCGATCAAGCTTCTGCCGCACGCGACCAAGCATTTGTCGCACGCAACCAAGCCTCTGCCGCACGCGACCAAACCTCTGCCGCACGCGACCAACTTCTGCCGAGCAGCGACCAAACCTCTGCAGAACCTTTGTCAAGCGTTTGTCAAGCCGCGATCATTTTTTTGTCGACCACTCAGACCAACTTCTGTCGACAACTCATACTTTGGCTCAGATTTTTTGCGACCACCCTCTGTGGTACTGTTCACCACAGAGCCTCTGTGAAACCCAACAGAGCCTCTGTGGACCGAACCTCTGCAACCGAGCCTAAGAGCCCGTAGCCCAACGTCTTGGTTTCTGCTGTCAGCTTTGCGCACCTGTCGTATTTTCAACAGAACTCCTTCCTCGAAGCTCCAAATTTGATGAATCTGGATGCGTTAGATTCCTAAGACACAGATGAACAATTCTCGTGTTTTGAGATTGGTCTGAATCGGTGTTCTTCCTGGTCAGAACCTCTGGTAAACACATTATACTTCTGCTGGACAGAAAGTTGTGTTTGACAAGTCATCATCAGAGCTCTGTCGGCACTACGAGCAACCTCTGCCAAGCAACCTCTACCGACCAACCTCTGTGGTACTGTTCACCACAGATCCTCTGTGAAATCCAACAGAGCCTCTGTGGATTGAACCTCTGCGACTCAACCTCAGAGCCCGATTTTTGTTTGTTTGACAGATTTGCGCTGCTTCAGAAAAATTCACATAACTTTTGACTCGGTGCTCCAAATTACACGAGTCCAGCGGCATTGGAAAGATAATTCACAGACGCACGACTTTCATGTTCTGAGTTTTCTCAAATTCAGTGATCTGATATGCATAATTCACTGTCAAAGTCAGTAGATACTTGCTGGATCGAAAGCATCTCTTCACTCTCTCCATTGCCATAATTAGATCAGAATTTTGTTTCTACACACATCAGTGTTGGACCAGTACCTCAACTGAATAGACTTTGACTGGTATTTCTAATCTCTAACCCCAAGCACCATGTTTCCTTTTAATTTGAATTAACTGTGCTTCTGGATATTCCTAACAAATGTGGAATCATCAAAGATGATTACCAACACTTTCTGATTCTTATAGGATATCTGATTTCAAATTGAGCTTAAATGAAATTTTACTACTCAATTTGAGGGGGAGAAAACAAATCAGATCTGACCATGTTCGTGTAGAGGTAAAATTTCTAAACCTTTAAACTCATCATTTTTTGAGAAAGGCCGTCTTTAGAATGATAAAACCTCTTTCAAATGGTCAAACCACTTCTACATGCTAAAATGCTTTATCTGCTATAGAAATTTGGATTTTAAATGTTTTTCTGAGACTTCAAAGAGTCAGTGTGTGGAACAATACAATCTTTAGGACAACAATTTTCACGGAATCAATGTGTGAGTTTTATAGAACTTCTATGGATCACTTAAACCTGTGTTTCCTACCCAAGAAGTAAACCTTGAGTGTTTGAGAGGTGAAGGGTCTACATCAAAGAGTGGGGGAGATAACTATATGAGTTTTTCTCATTGTGCTTAAGAGGTAAAATTTAAAAATAGAGTTTGGTTAGATGTGAGCTACATGATAAAAAGAAAGAGGGTGTGAGAACAGGGTCAAAAGAATTATACAACTCTGCACCATCTCTTTTCTGAGCCGGGCAAACCACATTTCTGATTTATCACAATTTTTTGGTGATTGTCATTGAAACAGGCAATTAGCCCATGCCAACTCTTGAATTAACCCCACCAGCTACTCACTTCCTTCTCCACAAGGAACTGTTTCACTTTTCCACGGGGAAGCAGCACATATGCTATCTGATCTTTCTTTGGAAGGTTGGATATTGAAAAGAAGGAAAGTTGCCCCACCTTCACACTTCACTCATGCACATTGAGTCTGTGGAAATCTGTTATGTCCAAACAGTTTACACACTTTTGAGCTTAATAGATAATATTCTATTTTATTCCACACAATATCACGAATCTTTGTGATTCCACATGCTTATCTATGTGATATTGCCAAGAACAGTTTGAGAAGTTTATTTTTTAATTTACTTCAATGATAACTGGAAGTCCTGTCAGAGCTTCATCATTGCCAACTCTGAGCATAGGCCACACAATTTTTTAAATTGTTGTGATAATAGTTGCTATTGTGCTTCTATGTTAGATGATTACCCTTGGTTACTTATTCTTTAATGCAGATTCTCATGAGCCGAATATGCTTGCTACCCAACCATCTTATCAGTTTATCTACCAACGACTATTACTCAAACTGGTTATACAAGCTTCCGCACTTTAAATCGTTCTCTGATTGTTTGAGTTTAATCTATGGGAGATAACTGGGATCTGAAAAGCAAAGCAACATTCAAGGGGGAGTATGCAACGATCAAGGGGGGGTTAAAGAAGAAATTGAAGCAACTGACATTGTGGAAGATCAGGAAAAGAAGACTCTCACAAGACTTGAAGATTGACACTCCAACGCCTCTAAAGAAAGCAAGGGGGAGACTACAAGATGATGCTTTCTTTATAAAACATTAGGGGGAGATTGTTAGCTTTATTAGCCCCTAATTTATATAAATGTTTTATAAAGAATAGTGTCAAGGACTTATTTGTATTTGTTGAGTGTCAAGGGCTAAAATTGTAAATAACCAATTGTTGTATTGGTTATAAAGTCATGTTTTAGAGTAATTTTAGGTTAAGCCTCTATTTCTCCTAGCCTCTCATTTTCATCAGTCATACGCAGAGAAAGAGAAAGCTTCAAAGAGTGAGTTGTTCTTCATTTCATATATTGTAAACTCTTCTCTTTATCAATCAATACAAGATTATTGCTATTATTATTGTTACTTATTGTATCTGGGTTCCAACAACAACTCACATGACATTCCAGCAAAATAGATTATAAGGATTTTGGTATCCATCCTTTGATGGATCCTTGATGGTTATATGCCTTAACTTTAACATGAGGACCGACGATACTATAAGTACCATACAATTTATTCACATACCGATGGATAAAGTCACTCTTTCCACAATGAGTGCAAAAGATCTTCGCTCGGCTCAAACTGATTAGCTTTGCTGTAGAATAAACATGAGTAGGTGAATCAATCTTGGAAATAAAATACTTTGTATCAACTACAGGAGATTTATAAGAGGTGTTTCCATCACTGTCTTCTATAGTTGACTTCCTTTTCCAAACCATTTTGACTTTTTGAAACAGTTGGTTATCAACAAGAGAACTATAGAAAAGATTGGAAGGTCGAATTTGATCTTTTGAAAACACATTTGATTTGACAAAGCTCTTTGAAGAACGATTTGTAGAAATTGAACTTGAAGCATAAGAAGATTGAACACCTTTGAACTTGCTTTCTTGAAGTTTCTTGACTTTAACAGAGAAAGCATTTCGTTCTTCGAGAATTAAATCAATTTTCTTTTGTAGATCAGATTTAACCATTTGTTCCTTCAAAATCTCGGTTGCTAACCCTGTAATACCCCGAGTAAGTTCGTTAGTTAAATTCCCTTTTCGTTAAAATTATTTAACTTTAAAATAGGATGTTTAGGGTAAGTTTGGGTTAGTTTTTAAGTCTAAGGGTGCTATGGTAATTTTTTATTAGTTCAAGGTCTAGAAGGGTAAATATAATTTGATATTACCCGTTCAGCCTTTAGATATTTCATAAACCAGAAAAATATCAGATTCAAGTGTGTGTGTGTGTGTGTTTTTGGAGATAAGAAGAAGAAGAAGAAAGAGTCTTGTGGTTAAGGCATCATTTGGATTCATTGGAAGTGTTTTGAGGTATGTTTCCTTTACAATTTATGTTTATAATTGCTAGTAGGTAGTTCCTATCGGAGTAGAATCATCAATTTCATGCCTGAGGTTAAATTCTGTCGAATCTGGGTAAAAATGGGGTAAGCCGACAGAGGTTTCCGGATGAATTATAGTGGTGTTCGGTAGTTTTGTTGATAGTGTCCGGAAGATGTTCTAGGGGTGTCCGGACAGATTATTTACCCGGTAAGTTTCTCTTTTCTCTATTTTCCCGATGAAATTGGATACCAGATAGTATCCGGATTACTTTGGTGTCCGGATGTTGTCTGGATTGTTTATGCTATCCGGAAAGTTGGGTTGTCCGGATTGTTGGTGTTGTCCGGAAAGTTTATGTTGTCCGGAAAATTTGAGCTGTTTGGTCACTTTTGTGAGCTCAGATGCTTTTGAGTATCCAGTAACCTGTATTTTGTTGACTCTTGGATAGGGAATGAATGAGGACTGAATTTACTAGGGACTCGACTTAAGTTTGGGTTTGGGCGAATAATTGAGGGTAAGAGTTAGATAGATTTATCTAAAGTTCTTAGTCCGAGTAAGTCTTATGTGTTCTATTTGGTTAAGAGATATTTGTATTTAAATTATTTCAGATACTGTGAATTTGGGGTGAAAGACTGAATCTTTTGGAAAGGCTTGGAAGCATTTTAATAACCAAACAGGTGAGTTTTACTTTAAAACGTTTTTAAACTGGAATACATATATATGTGGAATGAGAATGTGATAAATAGTGTAATAGTGTGCATATTATGTTTATATGAGTATTACACTACATGAGTACAAGTTGGCCGGGCTTAGGACCGGTGAAGTTGGCTGTACGGAGGGACAACGGTGTTGGATGTATTAAGTACAACAGAGTAAATTGATTAGTTGGCTCGCAACCATCTAATTTGGCCATGGGAACGAGACAGGAAGTACGCAATGCATGAGTCCTGAGTGGTATTTATATTTGTGTTATGTATATGGTGTCTGTGCAAATGATTTCCAACTAACAGGGATTTTCTCACTTAGACCACCAGGTCTAACCCTCATTTTGTTTTAAAAATATGTATTCCAGGTCGTGGATCGGTTAAGAGCAGGTGAATAGAGTAATCGGTGGCTAGCTTTTGGGAAGACTTGCAATTTGAAGACTATGACTTGTTTTGTAGTTATAACGTCGTTATCAGATATCTTGTATTTAGTTAGCGAAAAGTTTGTAATGAAATACCTTATTTTGGATTGTAAAGACTAAAGGGACCGTACTTGTTATATGATGTATCTTGTTATGTAACGATATTATGCAATGTATGTTACTTGATGCTTGTTTGGGAATCCGGGTCGTTACAAATTGTAAAGACTAAAGGGATTTAGGTATTCGAATCTATACCTAGACTTAAACTGCATGTGAAGTAGGATGTCCCTATTATATTAGAACCTTGGGATGCTAAATATAAAAAAGGTATAAGGAACATCATGTAAGGTAATTTCAGATTACACCTAGCCAATGTAATTGTGAACTTACAGGTACATGTTTGAACTGGAAAATCTTATTATATGGGGTATGTACTTATATGTATATTAAGATTGTTTGAATCTACAGAATGGCAAGTGGTACTCGAAATACGAATAGAGAAGGATGAGGAAATCCTAATAGAATGAATCCAACAGTCGGAACAAGGGGAAGAGGAGGAGAACGAGGTAGGGGTAGAACAGGGGGTAGAGTTCAGCCGCGAGGTACAGAATTTGTTACAAGGGACGATCTGACCGCGGAGATGGGAAGACTGCAAGCAAAAAGACAAGCCATGTTCGACCGAACTCGTCATAATGAAACTGAAATACCAAACCCTAATCTGGAATACGAGATGCCCATTACACCTACTGTGATACCAATGTCAAGGAAGGGTGACTATAAAATGTTTCTAATTTGCAAGCCTCCGACTTACTCAGGAGAGAGGGACCCAGTAAAGGCCATGAGGTGGCTAAAAGAGATAGAAGTGGTTTTCAAGACCAGCAAGTGTGCAGAAGAAGATAGAGTGCTATATGGAACCGCGATGTTGAAAGCAGATGCTCTATACTGGTGGGAGGCTCTTATTACCTCCATAGGATCTGATGTGTATTCTACTTTCTCTTGGGACGATTTCACTACGGCTTTCAAGAGACAGTTTTGTCCTCAAGCAGCAGTTAGACAATTGGAGGAAGAGTTTATGAATCTGCAACAGGGAAGTTTTTCGGTTAGGGATTATACTGCTCGTTTCCTGGAGAAGTCTCGTTTTGCCGAGTACTATGTGGCCACGGAGGCGCTTAAGATGGAAAGGTTTATCTTCAGGTTAAATTCATAAATTAGAAGGATAGTGATTGCAAAAGGATCCGATACCTTCTCAGCTGCAGTAGATGTCGCGGAAAATGTAGAACGGGATAATAGCAGAGATGCTAGTGATAAGAGTGCTGGAAAGAGAAAATGAGAAGGGCCACAGTATGATCCAAAGAAGTCCAGGTTTCAGAGATTTGATAGTCGTACACCTTTCAGACCAGCTGAAAGACATTGCCCAAAATGCAACCGTTTTCATCAAGGAAATTGTCAAGTTGATCCTCGAATTTGTTACAAGTGTGGAAAGAACGGTCATATTGCTAAAGACTGCCAAGTGACTCGATTTTGTTTCTCATGCAATTCTCCCAATCACATTCAGTCAGATTGTCCACGGGGGAGAATACAACATGGTGGTACTTCAGTGAGACCAACAGGTGTTAGACCGATAGTACCAAGACCAGAGCTACCAAGAGCAAGGGGTCGTACCTTTCAGATGACCGCGCAAGAAGCGGAGGAAACTCCTGATGTGGTTACAGGTACATTTTTTATAAACTCTACACGTGCTAAAGTGTTATTTGACTCCGGTGCAAACTGATCATTTGTGTCGCCTTCTTTTGTTGCTTATATGCATTTAAAGCCTAAAATGTTAAATCATGCGTTAATGGTAGATACAGCAAATGATAGTCAAGTATCAGTTAGAGAGGTATTTGATAGTTGTGTTATAGATATAGATGGGTGTGGAGTACCTAACCAGTTATTTCCTATGGCTTTAATTGAGTTTGATTTGGTAGTGGGAATGGATTGGGTAGCGGAGCACCAGGCTAATATTGTTTGCAATAAGAAGATAATTAATGTTGTATTACCCGAGAGGGGACCGGTAGTGATTTATGGTGATCGTAGGAATCGTCAGTCGTGCCTTATATCTATGTTAAAAGCTCGTAAGTGTGTTAGTAAAGGCTGCCCGAGTTATTTAGCGTATGTGATGGATACTAAATTAGAAAAGAATAAGTTGGAAGATATTCCTGTCGTTTGTGAATTTCCGAAAGTTTTCCCAGAAGATTTGACTAGTCTTCCACCCGTTAGACAAGTAGAGTTTGGTATAGATCTGATTCCTGGAGCCGCTCATGTTGCCCGTACACCGTATCGCCTGGCACCTCTAGAGATGAAAGAAATGATGATGCAATTGCAAGATCTTTCAGATAAGGGCTTCATCAGACCTAGTTCTTCGCTGTGGGGAGCACCAGTGTTGTTTGTGAAAAAGAAAGACGGGTCGATGAGGATGTGTATTGATTATCGGGAACTGAATAAGCGCACGATGAAGAACAAGTATCCGCTTCCCAGAATTGATGACCTCTTTGATCAACTAGTTGGAGCTTGCTATTTCTCTAAGATTGATCTGAGATCTGGTTATCACCAACTGAAGGTTAAAGAAGAAGACGTTCTTAAAACTGCTTTCCGCACAAGGTATGGTCACTATGAATTCTTAGTGATGCCTTTTGGACTGACGAATGCCCCAGCTGCTTTTATGGATTTAATGAACCGAGTATGTAAGTCATATCTCGATAAATTCGTTGTTGTGTTTATCGATGATATCCTTATCTACTCTCGATCAGAAGAAGAGCACGCACGACATCTTCGTTTGATTTTGGAGTTGTTGAAGAAGGAACAGTTATATGCTAAATTTTCTAAATGTGAATTCTGGCTACGGGAAGTTCCGTTTCTGGGGCATGTAGTTTCCAAGAAAGGCATTCAAGTTGATCCAATAAAAGTAGAAGCAATTGAAAAGTGGGAACCGCCGAGAACGCCAATCGAGGTACGAAGTTTTCTGGGTTTAGCCGGCTACTATCGAAAGTTTATACAAGATTTATCCCGTATCGCTACGCCTTTGACCAAGCTGACTCGAAAGAATATAAAGTTTGATTGGAAAGCAGAGCAGGATGGAGCATCCCGAATATTGAAAGAGAAACTCTGTAGCGCGCCAATACTGTCACTACCTGAAGGTTCCGATGATTTTGTTGTTTATAGTGATGCTTCCAAACTGGGATTGGGATGTGTACCAATGCAGCGTGGGAAAGTGATTGCTTATGCTTCTCAACAACTAATGGATCATAAACGACAGTATCCTACGCACGACATGGAACTTGCAGCAGTTGTTTTCCTGCTAAAGATTTGGATACATTATTATTACGGCTCTAAAAATCAAATTTATACCGATCATAAGAGTCTCCAACATATCTTCGATCAACGAGAATTAATTATGAGGCAAAGAAGGTGGTTAGAATTGTTGAATGATTACGACTGCGAAATTCTTTATCATTCGGGGAAAGCAAATGTGGTAGCTGATGCACTTAGTCGCCAAGAAAGAAGCGGAACAATAAAGGCAATTGCACTACGAGTTGAACTTCTACCTAACATCTTTGACGAACTGAACAAGTGTCAAATAGAAGCATTCCAAGAGGAACAATTGAAACCAGAACGATTAGTGGGGATATCAGCATTGCTTGTAAAGGATGATCGTGGGTTACTGTGTTTAGATAACAGAGTTTAGGTGCCTCGTTTGGGAGGTTTACGTGATCGGGTACTACAAGAAGCTCATCAATCTCGTTTCTCTATTCATCCATGTACGAATAAGGTGTATAAAGATTTACGACAATTTTACTGGTGGCCGGGAATGAAAAGAAGTGTTGCTCAGTATGTGGAAGGTTGTTCTACTTGTAAGAAAGTGAAGATTGAACATCAAAAGCCTTTTGGTCAGTTGCAACGTTTAGAAATACCTATGTGGAAATGGGATCAGATTACTACGGATTTCATCATGAAGCTACCAAGGACTCCGAAAGGGTTTGATGCCATTTGGGTGATCGTTGATCGGTTGACAAAGTCTGCTCACTTTTTGCCGATAAAAGAAACCTATCTGTTAGAAAGACTAGCCAAATTGTACATCGACGAAGTAGTAACTCGACATGGAGTTCCAATATCAATTATTTCTGATCGTGATAGTCGTTTTACTTCAAGGTTCTGGAGAAGTTTTCAAAGAGAAATGGGGACGCAGATAAAGTTAAGTACAGTGTTTCATCCTCAAACTGACGGTCAGAGTGAATGAACGATTCAGACTTTGGAAGATATGTTACGGGCCTGCATTGTTGATTTTGGGGGATCGTGGGATAAGCATTTGCCGTTGATTGAATTTTCCTACAATAACAATTATCATTCCAGCATACAAGTGGCACCGTTTGAAGTTCTATATGGTAGAAAATGTCGAACGCCTCTGTGTTGGAATGAAGTGGGAGAAAAGCAATTAGCAGGACCAGATATAGTTCAGTTAACCGCGGATAATATTACTCAGATTCGGGAACGATTGAAAGTAGCTCAAGACAGACAGAAAAGCTACGCTGACCGACGCCGAAAACCGTTAGAATTCCAAGTGGGAGATTTCGTGATGTTAAAAGTCTCGCCTTGGAAAGGAGTCATTCGATTTGGCAAGCAAGGTAAACTCAGTCCAAGGTACATCGGACCGTTTGCAATAACAGAAAGAATCGGTGAAGTAGCATACCGGTTAGAACTTCCGCCGGAGTTAAGCGGAGTCCATAATGCTTTTCATGTTTCGAATCTACGAAAGTGTTTGGTTACACCAGATCAGGTAGTTTCTCTACCAGATATTCAGGTTGATGAAAGATTGAACTTTGTGGAGGAACATGAAGCCATAGTTGACCATAAAGTTAAAGTGATGCGGAATGGTAAGGAGATTAAACAAGTAAAAGTTCAGTGGCGACATCATAAGCGTCAGGATGCTACTTGGGAATCAGAATCAGAGATGAGAACTAAGTACCCGTACCACTTTGCTTAACCGAATTCCGGGACATAATTCTTTTAAGGGGGAGATGATGTAATACCCCGGGTAAGTTCGTTAGTTAAATTCCCTTTTCGTTACAATTATTTAACTTTAAAATAGGATGTTTAGGGTAAGTTTGGGTTAGTTTTTAAGTCTAAGGGTGCTATGGTCATTTTTGATTAGTTCAAGGTCTAGAAGGGTAAATATAATTTGATATTACCCATTCAGCCTTTAGATATTTCATAAACCAGAAAAATATCAGATTCAAGTGTGTGTGTGTGTGTGTTTTTGGAGATAAGAAGAAGAAGAAGAAGAAAGAGTCTTGTTGTTAAGGCATCATTTAGATTCATTGGAAGTGTTTTGAGGTATGTTTCCTTTACAATTTATGTTTATAATTGCTAGTAGATAGTTCCTATCAGAGTAGAATCATCAATTTCATGCCTGAGGTTAAATTCTGTCGAATCTGGGTAAAAATGGGGTAAACCGACAGAGGTTTCCGGAAGAATTATAGTGGTGTCTGTTATTCCAAGATCACACAAGAATAGAGATAGAAATCTAGAGAGAGAAGTACGTCATCTATTTCTCTCAATTATGAACTGTTAGATACAAAAGCGTAGCACAGGGGTTTATATACCCCTTGACTAGACAAAGTCAAACAACACTTATTACAAAAGCATTACATAATAAGCCTTGATTACAACATAAATGTAGCATTAACAGTGTCCGGTAGTTTTGTTGATAGTGTCCGAAAGGTGTTCTAGTGGTGTCCGGACAGATTATTTACCCGGTAAGTTTCTCCTTTCTCTATTTTCTAGATGAAAATGGATACCGGATGGTATCCGGATTACTTTGGTGTCCGGATGTTGTCCGGATTGTTTATGCTATCCGGAAAGTTGGGTTGTCCGGATTCTTGGTGTTGTCCGGATTCTTGGTGTTGTCCGGAAAGTTTATGGTGTCCGGAAAATTTGAGTTGTTTCGTCACTTTTGGGAGTTCAGATGCTTTTGAGTATCCAGTAACCTGTGTTTTGTTGACTCTTGGATAGGGAATGAATGAGGACTGAATTTACTAGGGACTTGTCTTAAGTTTGGGTTTGGGGGAATTATTGAGGGTAAGAGTTAGATAGATTTATCTAAAGTTCTTAGTCCTAGTAAGTCTTATGTGTTCTATTTGGTAAAGAGATATTTGCATTTGAATTATTTCAGATACTGTGAATTTGGGGTGAAAGACTGAATCGTTTGGAAAGGCTTGGAAGCATTTTAATAAGCAAACATGCGAGTTTTACTTTAAAACGTTTTTAAACTGGAATACATATATATGTGGATTGAGAATGTGATAAATAGTGTAATAGATTGCATATTATGTTTATATGAGTATTACACTACATGAGTACAAGTTGGCCGGGCTTAGGACCGGTGGAGTTGGTTGTACGGAGGGACAGCGGTGTTGGCTGTATTAAGTACATCGGAGTAAATTGATTAGTTGGCTCGCAACCATCTAATTTGGCCATGGGAACGAGACAGGAAGTACACAATGCATGAGTCCTGAGTGGTATTTATATTTGTGTTATGTATATGGTGTTTATGCAAATGATTTCCAACTAACAGGGATTTTCTCACTTAGACCACCAGGTCTAACCCTCATTTTGTTTTAAAAATATATATTCCAGGTCGTGGATCGGGTAAGAGCAATTGAATAGAGTAATCGGTGGCTAGCTTTTGGGAAGACATATAATTTGAAGACTATGACTTGTTTTGTAGTTATAACCTCGTTATCAGATATCATGTATTTAGTTAGCGAAAAGTTTGTAATGAAATACCTTATTTTGGATTGTAAAGACTAAAGGGACCGTACTTGTTATATGATGTATCTTGTTATGTAACGATATTATGCAATGTATGTTACTTGATGCTTGTTTGGGAATCCGGGTCGTTACAAACCCAGATAATTTTTGTGTAAGCTTATGAATTTATGTTTCAAAAATGGTTCTTTCACATTCAAAATCTTTTTCAATAGTGTTGCGTTTGTTAGATATTTCTTTGAAAAACGCAACGTTTTTCTTTTCAAGCTCTTTCTTTTCACTTTCAAAGGATTTTCTTTGATTCTGAAAATTTTCTCGCTCAAGCACTAAAACTTGTTCAAAATCAGAAATCTGTTTAGAAAGTTTAGCATTATTAAGCTCAAATACTTTTCTTTCCTCGAAAATCCTTTTGGATAGATCAAGAATTTTTCTCTCAAAATTCTTCTTATCATTTAAGAAGTCACTCTTTTCCTTTTCAAAAATAGGAATCTGTTTTTAAAGAACAGATATCCTTTTCTTCAACTCAAGATTTTCACGCTCAGTGGTATTTTCTTTCTCTTCTAGGGACCGAAACTTCTCTTCTTTGGCTTCGAAATCTGCAACTCTTCGTTCAAGAACAGATAATTTTCAAGAAGCTTCAACACTTGTTGAGTCACTTTTCTTCATATCAGCTTCTCTTTCAAGATCTAAAACCTTTTGCTTGAGATTCAGGTTGTTTTCCTCTAGTTCAGAAATTTTAGCTTCCGTAGCTATTGATCTCTGCTGAAACATTACATGACTAGCCTCCAAACATTACAGGTTCTATACTCTTCCAATGATCTTGAATACTTGACATTGTTACCTGAAAAATTTGATCGATGTTCAGTGTTACTTTGAAGAATCAAAAATGCGGAAGAAAAATCAAAAATATAAATTTGAGAAACAAATTTAAAAACTAAATTCGTTTTCAAAATTTAAAATCTGATTATTTAATGGGAACGAACAAAATCAAACTTCGAGAATGAAACCTGTAAGAAAACAAACCAAGTTAGATCAAACACGTCAACCGAAAACACATAAAATGATAATTGTCGCGAATAAGATCAAACTGTCGCATATAGTCTCAAACCGTCACAAAAACTCAAAGACAACTACCATCAAATTCATGAAAAAAGATACTAACAAATCTCAACTGTCACTAAAATCTCAAACCTGTCACAAAAAATCGCAAACCAATCGTTAAAAAAATCGCAACATTCGTTAAAGCTCTCAATCACAAGACATGCGGTAACTCGGGTACCGATCAAATCCGTGCGATTAACTTTAAATTTTTGAAACGATTTCGTGAGAAATATAGACGCAAAAAGATCGAACCTTACGAAGTATGATCAAACCGATGATTTAGCACGATGGATAACGATTATCGGTCCAATGGGTTTACCGATCACAACTTACCAATCAAACTTTGGCGGACGAAAGCGTTTCCCACACAACGGAACACTTGTCGGATGAGATGTATATGTATAAGTGTATACCAAGTATGCAAGCAAACTTAAAATTAAATGCATGCAATGGATATAAATGTATATGTATGCGATGGTGAGACAAAAGAAAAAACAGTTTCAATTAACTACTTATGCATGCAATATATATATATATATATATATATATATATATATATATATATATATATATATATATATATATATATACTACTTATATATGCATGCTAGCAAAAAGTCTTAAAGACAAGTCTTTAAGCACAATGTACTACCCATTTATGCAGAAAATTCAAAAATCTCTTAATCACAAATACTCATGCATGATGTACAAACATTCAATGCATCTCATTTATATGATCACTTTTATTGAATTCAGATAGGCTTTTCCCTATTGAGGCCATGCTTGATTGCTTTTTCTTTTCCCTACTTTTATCTTTCACGTCTCAGCCCATACCAATATGTTCACGTCTCAGCCCATACCAATCTGCAAGCCATACGCCTTCTTTCTTCTAATGGAAGATTTCCTCGACTACCTCTCCACGTCTAATACCCATTCCATACCGAAAGTACTGCAACAATACTCTCACTGTAATCGTAGACCATATATAAGAACCGGTTGGCGGCATTCCTTCTTGTTGACGATTCTCTATTTCCTTCTTTGTATCAATCGATTTAGGGTGATCTCAAATATGCAGGGCCTCTTAGTTCTCTGGTTGTCGCATCCCTTCTGGCTACTCTCTACAAGAACACAAATCGAGTCTACAGGTATACCATTCATACGCACTCTTGATGAAGACACAAATCGATTTTAAGGTTTCTTTGATTCTGCTCTGTTTGATTTCTGTTTGCTCCTCACAATCGATTTTGAGTTTTGTCTTCTTTCCTCAATCGATTTTGATTTCTGTTTGCTCAACTCAGTCGACTTTTATGTTTTCTCCTCTCATCCAGGTAAGATTTTTTATTTTTGTTTCCAGGTATATCGTTTATATACGCTCCTCATCAAGTATGCACTCGTAAAGACTCGTACGCTCCTCTTAATCAGGTACACCTCATGTTTTTATTTGGGATTTTGATTTTCAGAACCAGATGGGATCAATCTGATAAATCCCAGATCTCTAGCAATAAGATATGAATGTAGTGAGAGAGAATCTAGAGAGCAAATATGTCATCCATGTATTGATCTCAAAGGATTAAAAAAGGTTTCTAAAAGATTACAAAGGCTTTTGAAGTGTTTTTTACAAATAAACTAGACAAGCCTATTTATACCCATGACATACAAGGTATAAAGGCATTCACAATACTGTATAGACTCATACAGTACATTGACTTTACAGTAAATCTTGAATACAACAATGCTCTAACAATCTCCCCCTTTGGATTCAAGATTTAAAAAAAATAACAGCAGTCTTCAGCTCTTTGTAAAGTCAATCTTCTCAAACAGACACTCTATCAAACCATCTTCAAATAGCTTTATCTCCACTAGTTCACGGCGAACTATATGCTTTGACACTCTTTAAGAACTCAGTTTTGAAGAATCTTCAGACAAACATGAAAAGTCATTGTCTTTTTCTTTGAAAAATCAACCTTCTTCAATACAATCTTCAACAGATTGTCTTCAAGTCTTGAACATGGATTTCATATCTTTATATAGAACCATCAATTCGGAACAAGATAAATCAGAAACGATTAGAGTTTGGATCAGAAAGATGTGAAACCATCCACATTTTTGAACTTTTAGGTGTAAGCGCATTCCGAGAACCACTCAGAACTAAGATAACCAAATTCAGCAATATTTAGACTTCACATGATCCTTCTCCCCAATCTTCAGTCTTTGTTCACGAATCTTTGACTTGAAATATCTTTGATTTGAAAGCTCTTTGACATGAAATTGAAATTAAACTTTTCTCCCCCTTTTTCGATGATGGTGAGCATCATAATCAACGAAAACCATTTTCAATTTCAGTCGTGTCTTTGAGTATTGCTAACAATCTCCTCCTTACAGAATAACCTTGCTACCCCTCAAAATAAGAATTCTGGAGCAATTTATTTTCTCCCCCTGAAAGTATGCATATATTTCAATAACGCACAATATACAAATTTTAAAAAATTTACACAAGGAAAATAAAATTCATTGAACTTCATTTTATAACTACTAACATTTGATCATTTGAAAACTTTACAAAAGAAATTCAACTTAATAAAATTTAACAGATTTTTCAATCAAATGAAATCAAATGCATGTGTTTGGATTCAAGAACAAGTCATCATTGTATATCAAGTTAAAAAATGTTCAGTTTCAACCCCTTTATTAAATCTATTTGGTGTGCTAGCATGGGAAATATGATTAGCTTCAAGCATATGCAATTCTAAAACATATAAGAATATTTTGCTCTACTCACACTATTTGTCCAAAATCAGAATTTTCACAAATTTACGGGTTTATCGCGACTTTGTATTTTCCCAAGTTTCAAGAGATGTGTGCTCATTGGCATCTTTTCTTTTGTGCTCATTGGCATCTTTTGATTTGTGCACATTGGCATCTTTTGATTTTGTGCTCATTGGCATCTTTTGATCAAAAAGTTTAGTAAGAATAAGATACACCGTTAAACATGACTTTCTATCTGGTTCTATAGCAGGATTTGGGTCAGCAGATCCCAGACCAGTTGGCCTTAGGTGCTAGGTGTCAAGCACCCCTTAGAACTTAATTTCCCAAACCAGAAAGGCCACATCGATATATCTTAAACCCATTTGTACCAGTAAAACATGGCTTTCTATCTGGTTCTATTGCAGGATTTGGGTCAGCCGATCCCAGACCAGTTGATCTTAGGGACTAGGTGTCGAGCACCCCTTAGGACTTACTCTCCCAAACCCGAAAGGCCACAGGCACAAACTTTCAAACTAAATGATAGTCTCAATCACTTGGTTCTAAAACATAGTGCTTTGCCCATATTTTCATTTCCATCCATCATTCTGACATATAGGCTTTTTGAGCATTATATTCTATATATATCCAGATTCACATAACTTTGAGCATTCAGCATAATTTCATTCATGTTTTGCTGACCTTTCGATTTATTTTAGAGGTGAATAGTTGAAACAAATCTAACTCAGATAATACAAAAAGTACTTGTAAAATCATCTTTTAGCACACATTTAATTCATTGAATGAAAATTGAAATTTTTATCTCATTAAATTAAATTTGTAAAGATTCAAGTTTTCAAAGTGGTAGAAACAAAATATAATCCAATGTTACCTTTTACCACGTTCCTTGAAGTAAAAAGATATAACAGTTAAGGATATTACCTGAGAAGTGTGAGTTCTAAACTGATTTGTTTAGAAGTCTTAGTCTTTGAAGTACGGGTTTTGAACTGATATGTTCAAAAGCCAAAACATTGAAGCACGGGTCCTGAATTGATGTATTCAGAAACCAAAGTCTCTTTTAAGTGCGGGTCCTAAACCGATATGTTTAGAAACCATTGTCGTTGAAGCACGGGTTCTAAACTGAGATGTTTAGAAGCCATATTTCTTTGTCTCCCCCTTAATGGTACAAATATTCTTTAAAAAAACAAATCCACCGCTTCTCTTCTGTTTTCAGACATGTGTGTGGTATGTATTTACAAATCAGTACAACACATGATGAACCTGCAAAACAGATTAAGCAGATTTTGGTACCCAATGGCACTTGGGTCCTAGTGGGTTAGGTTTTGATTTCTTACAAGGAATACTGTAAGAACCATACCAATAAGAAGTAAAATCTTTATGCACAAAATCATTTGATCCACAGTAAGAACAACAGATTTTCTTATGTGCCAACCTAATCAGATGATTTACAGAATGAATAGGATTAGGTATAGCATTAGATTTACCTTTTGGCGCATTGTTCTTCTTTGCATTTGATGTGGATACAGATGATTTTGGCACATCTTTCTTTGGAACTGTTGTGCCTTTTACTCTCCATTCCATCTTCACCCTCTTGAAGACTGGAACTTCTTCAGGATTGGAAGTATTAACTTTAGGCACTTTTGTTTTGTTATCTGATTTATCATACAGAGGATTATAGAAGAGATTTGTTGAACGAATCCGACCTTTTGAGAAATCTGTTGATCTATTAAGTTGTTTAGAAGGAATGTTTTTAAAACTTGAACTTGAAGCAGTTTTAAAAGAACATTCAGAATCATTTGAATCAACAAATGGAGTCTGAAAGATAGAATTATGACTGGTCTGCTTTGAGACATCAAATTTAAAAATGACGTCTTCAAGTTCTTTGACTTTGTTTATCAAAACATTTTTCTCTTTAGAAATTAGATCAAATTTCTTTTGGAGATCAGATTTGTTCAACTGATCCTTCATAATATCAGCTGATAAACCAGATAATCTTTTGGTAAGATTAAGAATCACATCTTCAAAATATACACGTTCCGATTCAAAATCTTTTTCCAAAAACCTTCTTTTATCAGTAATCTCTTTGAAAATTTCCATATTTTTCTTTTTAAGGGTTTTACTTTCCTTTTCAAAGAGATTTTGCTTTTCCGTGAAATCTTTTCTTTCCTTTTCCAAAAGATTTTCTAATTCAGAGATTTTCATGGAAAGTTCAGAACTTTTAATCTCAAAAAATTTTCGTTCAGTTTCAAATTTTGCTCTTTCTTTTTCGAGCTTGTCTTTTTCTAAAAATAAAACTTTCTCAAAGTCTGAAACTTGTTTTGAAAGTTTTATACATTTCAGCTCAGTCTCTTTCTTTTCTTCAAAAACTTTCTTTTCTTCAAAAGAAAAATTAGACAGTTTTCTCTTTAGATCGGCATTTTCACTGTCCAAAATTTTCCCTATATCTTTAACTTCTTTTAATTGAGCATGTAACTTTAAGTTCCACTTCACTCTCTTTTCTTCTCTACTCTTCAAATCGGCATTTTCGTTTTGAAGAGTTGTTACTTTCTCTTGAAGATTCTCGATTTGATCGTGCAGACTTGAGTTGTCTTTCTTTGCTTCAAGATCTGCAATATAAACTTCAAGATCAGTTATTCTTTTAGTAAGTCTAGCATTTGAAGAAGAAATGTCTAAAATTTGTCTTTTCAGATCAACATTTTCTTCTTCCAATGCTTTATTTAAAATAGGAGTTGAAGAATTTGAAGCATTATCTTTAACAGGAGTTTCTGATATAGGAGATGTTTCTGATAAAATAACTTGTTGCAAAATTCCATTATTTGCCTTAGCTTTTTCAAGTGGCTTTGGAGGTGTTTTTGTTATTATGACTTCTTGCAACACTTCATTATTTGGTTTAACAGATACATGTGAATTAACAGATGTTTCTGTTATAATGACTTGTTGCAACTTTACATTTGGTTTAACAAAAACTTTTGCAATTGGAGGAATCTCCTTTTTCAGAGTTTGCTTCAAATCTTCACCACTGCTTTTAACAATAACTTGTTGTAAAACCATTTTGAATATTGCTAGAAATCGATCGTTCAGAAGATCAAGCAGACAGTGTATGAAAATACAAAAAAAAAATTATATAAAAATTTTTCTTGAAAAGCTCTTACAGTGTATGAAATACACTATAGGAAAAATATCGGGATAAATTTTTTTTTTTTTTTTTTTTTTTTTTTTTTTTAATCAGTGAATTCGAATGTATAAGGGTTCGAATTCAATGAATTCGGATGTATAAGGATTCGAATTCAATGAATTCGGATGAATAAGGGTTCGAATTCACTCAATTCTAATGAAGAAGGATGTATAAGGATTCGAATTCGATGAATTCGGATGAATAAGGGTTCGAATTCAATGAATTCGGATGAAGAAGGATTCGAATTCACTCAATTCGGACTTAACTTGGTTCGAATTCAATGAATTCAGATGCTTAAGGGTTCGAATTCTATGAATTCGGATGCTTAAGGGTTCGAATTCTATGAATTCGGATGCTTAAGGGTTCGAATTCTATGAATTCGGATGCTTAAGGGTTCGAATTCTATGAATTCGGATGCTTAAGGGTTCGAATTCAACACTTGTAAAAAAAATCAAGAACACTCCGAATTGACTAAAATCAAGTAGAAAATCCCTTGAATGGTCCGAATTCCGTATGAATGATCCGAATTCACCAAGAATGATCCGAATTCTGCACTTCGAACACGAAAATCACTAAATCAGCCATAACTTTTTCAATTCTTGATCAATTGTTATGAAATTTGCACAGATTTGTTCGAAATTTGATTCCACACACTTTCTTAGATAATCACAAATCCTAATTCGATCAATTTAATCGAATTTTGATCCAAAAATAGTAGAAAAAGTTTTCGAACAAAAATGATATAAAATGATCAGATCTGCAAATTCTGTGCAGATTTTGGTGTTAATCCAAGAATTAAAGATGTTTAGGAATCAAATCCGAGTGCAATGATGTCAAGAATCAATCCAAAAGATCAAAAAATGAAAAAATGAAAAAATGAAATCTGGATGAATAGTAAATGAAGAAGGGTTAGAATTCTTGATGAACAGTGATGAATAGTGATGAACACCCAATCCGAATTCTTCAGCTTTAGTGTAAAAAATCTTCAATTTGGTCTTCGATCTGCTTGAATCTTCTGTTTAGCTCTGATACCAATTGATAAATCCCAGATCTCTAGCAATAAGATATGAATGTAGTGAGAGAGAATCTAGAGAGCAAATATGTCATCCATGTATTGATCTCAAAGGATTCAAAAAGGTTTCTAAAAGATTACAAAGGCTTTTGAAGTGTTTTTTACAAATGAACTAGACAAGCCTATTTATACCCATGACATACAAGGTATAAAGACATTCACAATACTGTATAGACTCATACAGTACATTGACTTTACAGTAAATCTTGAATACAACAATGCTCTAACACAATCAGATCTTTCAAATAGGAACAACACAGCCAAAAAACTTCCTTGAGTTCTCTGATCAATGTGATAAAACATAAATTACTAAATAAAAACTTTTGCTTACAGTGAATCATAATTCACAACGAAACCAAACAACAGAAAAATCAAGCAGCAAAGATTAGAAACATTGACATTTCATATCCTATTTTAACATATGTGCTTAAAAATAGACACAAAAAGGCACAATGGGAGACGATAGCCTCACAGGGTGCAAAGTGTGAAACCTCAAATGTGTAGGTGAACTACTCCTGTTGTTTCAACTTTCTACAACAAATGGCTCAATTAGTGGATCATATCCATGAAGTTTTAAAGAAAATGAAGAAAGAAATGAATTGTTTTCTCCAAAATGTTTCTTTTATTAATATGTGTACTTTTGGGTTATCTTGCAATGTTTAAACCTTGACGCTATTTTTTTGAATGTATATTCGGGTTTTTTGTTCTCAGATCTCATGTATGCGACAAAGCGAAATATGATAACTGATTTCCAGACATGCTAGGTGTTTTATTAGTATGAGTTGGGTAAAGAACCCATTGGGTGTACACTTGAAAAACAATTAACATATATGTGAGGGTTACCAAGATGGAGCCAATTGGCTTTTGTGATTTAACCAAACAGAGTTCTCTAATTTGCAAAATCATCTTACTTTAACTCCTTGTTGAAATTCTTCATTAGAAGCTTGGTTTAAGCATCATATTTGTTATTCCATTTGTTGCAACAAAACATCATGTGGTATCTAAGTTGTGACTTAATCTACTTATGTTTTTTATTTTACCTTACACCATTTTTTGCATTAAACATACTCAATTTCTTGATTATTGATTTGGGTTTTTCCATTTCTTGCTTGATTTTTCTCCATCACCCCATCTTATATGCTCACACCTAAAGGTACTTGTATATACTTGTATAGGATGAACACAGAAACTTTCGTGGGTATGAGGAGCAAAAGAATTAGGTAATGAGGCCGGGTAAGAATAGCTTTTAATAAGTGTTTCTTTCACAGTTGATTTTCTGAGGTATTAGTACACATCTAATTTAGAACAAAATCTTGTATGTATGGCCTTTTTAACTTATTCATTTGAGATTTTTTAATGTATGCATATTGAACCTCTTTGAGAATGCAGTTTGGTAATTTGATTATTAATTGATGGAATGTTTGTGATATGGACTTTTTTTTTCTTTTGCAACTACCGCGGGTTCAAACAAGGCAATTGTTGTGAATAATAGGGACGGTTACATGTTGCCAAAACTAAATCCACGATTATAGGGCAGCTACATTGGAGTCTGAGACGTCTAACTTTTAGATCTGACGTAGGCATGGCGAAGGCCCTGGCCGTGGTTCCACTACCTCATCCCCGTCTCACGGGTGTATTTTATTTTCACTAATGAATTGCATGCAGACTTTATTTTCTTTTCACTAATAAGCCTCCCTCTTCTATTCAGTGTTTCATATCAAGTGTGTGGCATGTTCTATTTTCTTTACACTGATGAATTAAGTGCCATGTCTTGACTGAAACCGTTTTTGATCAAATTTTGTAAACAGATGAAAAGGTTCATAGTGAGTTACAGAAATCTATCATGCAGGGTCGTACCAACAAGAAGCTTAGACAGGCTCAAACTGCTCAGGTTTGCTTTGTGGGTCATGATAGATTTTGCTTATTATTATTTGTTGGTCCTTATAGATTTATATACTTGACATATACTTCAAACTTTGTAGTTAGTTAGATGCAAAAATGCATAAGGAACTATGGGTTGTAAGCAATTTTTGGTTGTCAATGTTGATTTAAGTGTATAACATTGAGGTCTCTTTTTTGATTAAAATTTGTTACAGTCGTAGAATAGGCCATTTGAAGTGTTTTTTTGTTTGGGATCTTCTTCTGACTTCTGTTTCAACTTATTTGTATTTTTTCTCATTGTAACAAATTAATCCTTTTGTGAAAGGGGTTTGTCAAAACACAATCATTTTCATATTGGTATGGTAGTTGTTATATGGTCAGAATTTTAACACATTCTAAAGTTTACCTTATGGTCTAATTATCTGCATGTTACTAAAGAAATCTGCTAGATTTAATAGGATGGTAATAGTATGTGACTTTAGGAATCTAATAGGTCTTTTATGTGATATTGAAAATTGATTGTGGATTTACGAGTCATTTACCAAAAGCTTACTCGGTAAGCGCTTTCCGGCAAGAGTCACCAATCTCATTTACTTTATGGGGTAACATTCTCGGTCATCAAAATGAATTAATGGTAAGAGTTTATAACCCGATAAACGCTTACTGGGTAAGAGTCGTAGCCATCACTTACCGGGTAAGACTCTCGATTCATGCACTCTCTCTTACCGGGTATGATTCTTGCACCTTTTTATGTTCATCAGGTAAGGTACTTGAATCAATAAATGCTTAACTTGATTATGAAATATACAAAAAATTGATGGGTTCCTTTGTTTTCTTATTATTTTTGTTGGTTATTAAGTCATTTTAGTTGATCTACTAATAATGCAAATCAGTTTTCATGTTATTGAAGAATACCAAGTTTTAAAGAGCATGGCATTTTATAGGTTTGTTGATTATTTTTGATGAGTTTAATAATTTTGTTCAGTTGGATTAATGTTTGCTCAACCTAATTAAAGGTGTGCAGCCACCGACAATACCCATTCTCAGATTTGAACCATCAACACTGTCGGAGAGTTGTTCGATGGTAATAATCTGATTCAAGTGTATGTTTCATAACCGTGTTTATGTAACTCCGACGTGGTTGCTTTTTTTTGCATGATAGATACGTATTTCTAAGATCTTTTATGTTATGATTAAATATTGTTTAAAGTTGTGTGGAATGCATGTTTATCTGTTGTAATCGGTATTATCGCTTGTATTTATTCAAGATTTACACTCCGCCGCATTGCGCGGGTACACAACTAGTATATATATATATACTAGTAGTGTACCCGCGCGATGCAACGCGGGTGATTCACGACTTTGAGGCCGATAGCTTCACCCTCAATCATGTTTTATGTTTTGTTTTATTCTTCACCCCTCTCGAAATTTATTTAATGGGTTTGCATGGCTTATTTACAAGTCTAACTAATAAAAATTTGTCATGACATGTATATGTAAATTATAATCATACAACACCAACATTTGTTCTCAAATTGCATAATATCCACCATTAAACAAAAGAGACCAAGTGAACCGGAGAATTCTGTGAAAACTTTATCAAAAGAAACATCTAAGGTAGATCACTTTATCACAAGAAGCATATGATGCAATTTTTTTATTAATAAAGAATAGTAAGAAAAAGAAAATTCTACTTTCATTCGTAAGCATTAACAAGATAATGAAGATCCCATGGTAATTGATCACATTCAACATCAACTAACAATTGCTGGAAATGCCTTTACATCTTTTTGTATGGATGATTCTTACATCGTATTCATACAACATATCAAAGCTTCTACAGTCCTATGCATTCTTATTTCCATGATATGAAGGTGATAGTACTCTGAACAATCCTTAGCATCAACATGAACTTAGCAACTGATACAAGCAGTAACCAATAACAAACATTGTTTAGCAGCAAATGCATATCCATAGAGGCAATTGTGACAGAATAACAAATAAAGGCACAACAACTGAAACCAAAAATAAAGGCACCTGCATCATAATCCATAGCAGCAGCAACAACTTCCAAAACAGAATGCAGATAGGTTGAACATTCAGTTTGCTAATTAAGATCAAACACCAAGAGAAATTCTAAAATGGGTGACTTATAAAACGAACAAAGACGGGAGTTTTCAAGATTTTAAATCGCCCTAAAAACCATGACAAAAGGGACTTATTCAAATAAAAGAAATGGCACATGGAACATGGAACATTCAAGATTCAAATCTCATCCAAGAGAATATTTTCTTGTAATTGTTGTTATATTTCGTTGAAAATAGATTGGCACGATGAACAATAATACAAAGACTATTCTCAAATTTCCTGACAGGATATTACTATTCTTTAAACTATCCCAACATATAGACCATTCTCAAATTACTGTCATGACTTCTGTTAAAATCCTAATGATCTTAGCAAAATCAAGCCATATAGTTATTGGTGGCCACCTGTAGACTTCACTGATATAATAAAAAAGTAGAGTTGTAACGTCCCAAAAATTACAAGAAATTTTATTTTTTTAAAAATTACATTTCATTAATTAAACTCGTTAAATAACCCAAAACGTTTCGTTTGCAACCCAAGAATAATTATTCTTCTAAAAACAGTAAACAGCGGAATAAATAGTTTAAAAATGATAATTATAAAACGATATAATCATCACCTCCTCACGCGCGCCAGTGTGTACACGTCACGCCTTGGAGCCACTCGTACCTGAAACAATGATTTATTGGGAAAGGGTAAGCACGAAGCTTAGTGAATTCAACCACCATAGATAACACAGTTATTCCACATTACCCCTAAAACAAATAGTGACACACAAACGACCATACAGGTCTACGAACAAATCATAAACATGCATATCCACACTCACCCACCTAAGAGGCACAAGTCGGTCCCACCGACCACATGATAACATCTCCGGCCCCGCCGAATCCCCGGTCCCACCGAGTCTCTACGCCACCCGCGTATAAAATCTCTGGCCCCGCCGGATCCTCGGTCCCACCGAGTCTCTACGCCACCCGCGTATAAAATCTCCGGCCCCGCCGGATCCTCGGTCCCACCGAGTTAACATGACAACATAGTATCAACTAGACACCCACTATCTAGTTCCACAACACAATAAATAGGCTATCGCACACGAGCTACAGTAATGTAAAACAACCAATATTAAATATAGTGAGAGAACTCACCTCGTAAGCGCGCCTGCCTCACAATCAGTAACTCAAGCTTCACAATCCAAGATCACTTCCCAACACCTAAACGAATGTTAAAAAGTATTAACACGAGACCCGGACCCTAAAATACGACGCACGCTTAAACCGTCACTTAAGCGACTTTTCGGTCTAACCAAACAGGTCTGTTCGGGACCTGATCCGACCTCTTTAAACCCAGAAAATCCTCGATTAAAATACATAACTAGAAAGTACTCCGAGTTAGGGTTCCAAGGACATGTTATACGCCCCCTAACGATTTTTCTATATTTAAATACGGATTTTATAAGAATGGTTCGCAGAACAGTGAAAAACAGCAGCTATCGATATAAAACGGCGATTTGGCCTATGCTACGTTCCGAACTGGATTTTGCATAAAACACAGAAAAGTTACTAAACTCGGAAAGGGAACTTTTGGCACCGGTTTCACCCCAATCCGAGTTACGAGTAAAGAGTTATGGCTAACGCAAGACAGGGACAGAAACTGCAGTTTTTTACATAAAATGATAACTTTATAAAACGGTTTACGCGTTCGGTTACGGGTTTGGGTTTGGCTAATCAGGTTCAGGTCTTAGGTAGTCACGGCTGGACTACTACCATCACCACCCACTGCCACCTCTGGCAGCGGTAGACGGCGGCAGCGGCGGCAGCAGACCCGACGGCGGTGGTTTAACGGTTGAATGCGGCGAAAGGAAAACGAAACGGAAGCGGAACCTTACCTCGTGACGACTAGCAGTGGCGCACGAACCCGACACCTTTTCTCGCTGAACTCTCTCTCGCTGAACTCTCTCTCGCTACACCTCTCTTCCTCTCGCCGGCAGCTGATCACGGCGGCGATGATGGTGGTCGGCGGTCTCCCTCCTCTCTCTCTCTTTGCTGCTCTCTCTCACTCCTCGCTGCTCTCTCTCTCTCACTCCTCGCTGCTCTCTCACTCTTCTCGCCGGCAGGACCAGGGTGGTGGCGGGTGGTTCACGGCGGCAGGGAAAAAAAGAAAAGAAGCTGATTCTCCTTCTCTTCCTTGCGTGCGGCACAACCAAAAAAAAAAACAAGAAAAGGGGTGCTTAGGGTTTTGGGATTTCTTTGTTGTTTTGATACACACGCCACCCCCCCACAACAATACAACACAAGGACCAAAAGTAATTCTCTATTTTACTGCATGGGCCGAAACCCATGAGGGGTTTTGGCCTTTGACACAAATGGCCACTCCACTTACAACCCTCCCGCAACTAACCAGAAATTTCCGACACTTTAACGGTTCGACCCAACTCGACTAACCCCGCTAACGGAAACCACAATAAATCAAACTTAAAAGAAATAGTTAAGACTAATAAATTACATACCGGGATACGGGCTTTACAACTCTCCCCCACTTGGATTAGACTTCGTCCTCGAAGTCTCTGCCTACGAATAGCTCCGGGTAGTTCTTCCTCATCTCAACCTCAGTTTCCTAAGTCCACTTGAAATTCCTTCTTAAACTTCTCGAATACTTTTCTAACTAACGAGACTCCTTCAAGGACACTGAAATCATGATCGGAAGAACACTCCAACAACTGAATTCAATCCTAGTCAAACGACTTTGGTTGTCTCCCAACCTTAGATATTCTATACATCCCGATTCAATTTCAAGCTCTAACCCTCCTAAAGTTGCTCACCAATATACCTTACAGGATACTCGGATCCGATCATTCCTACCATTGACCATCGATTATCTCCTACGAGTTCTAAAAGGCTCCCAAAATTTATTTCATACGAATCGTCAAACCAGTAAACTTATAATCACACACGAAGGTCATTCCACCACACTATTCATCACAAGTGAGCATTTTTTACTACTACCATTACCCGCCCTAGGAAACCTAGTTACACCGTAACAAGATACACGTTAACGCCTACCTCCCAGGTACGTCTCAAGTCACCGACCGTTACCAACGTCTGACTAATCCTGACCAAGGATTTAATGAAAACAGTTTACCAACAACATCACACTTAAAAGCGCTTTTCCCAAATGGATTACAAATCATTTACAAAATATTTTCAATGTCAAGATTTTTCACTTCAAAAAGACCGTATGCAATAGACTACTATTACCAGGTCGGTGATTACGCAAAAATGAACACATTCGTCTCACGTAGTAAAAATCATGTTGAAAATCATTCCATTGTCGTTCAGTTTACTTACAAAATTCAAATGATATGGAACGAAGCTTTGCCAACCAAAATTTTGCGCGCATCAGTTATTTATACAAAACAAGGAAACGGTTTGTTGACAATAAAATATTTAGCTGACTAGAAAGCGCACCAAACAACTCATGGTAAAATGCTACCAAAAATATTCTCTCAAAATTCTACAACACAACCCATAAGGATAGGAAACGCAAGAGTTAGTTAAGGCAAATTTTATTTTCAAAATCAAACTTTGTGCATGACTTAGTCGGCATTCTACGCCTTGACTCCTACTCCTCC
This sequence comes from Saussurea involucrata, assembly GCA_033807775.1. NCBI lineage: Eukaryota > Viridiplantae > Streptophyta > Magnoliopsida > Asterales > Asteraceae > Saussurea > Saussurea involucrata. The sequence goes on from CM066320.1 coordinate 70,766,691, forward strand.
AAATCTCTCTGATCCACTAACGCCATTCGGACATTTAAACCTCTTAGGCAAGTTGGGAAATTACGTCAAATAATCCCTACGATTTTTCCTCAATCAAAGTTGGCTGTATAAGCCTATGATTCTAGCACAATCATCCATCTTGGCCCGAAACAAACATCATCCTCACCGTCACTCCAAGTGACTAATACTAGAAACGTCCTTTTATTCCAACGACTACTAATTTATAACCTTCGACACTCCCCCAACGATCATCCCATCAAAGCAAATCAAGTACACACCTGTACTAGTAGGTTTACTATAGTCGTTCCTCCTTGTGATGGCTACTCTGGGTAGATATTAGAACGGGTTATTAGCACATAATAATTCACACTAACAACGCTCACGCTCAACTCCTTGGATTCCTCGAGACTTTTCCCGAATCGAGCATTGATCCTGTGTTTCCGGTAGTAGGAGCTCTACTACTACCTTCCACACCTATCATCACTCGTTCCGAGTTCCATCCGATGGGTCCAAGTAGTTTCTCGCCGATAACTACACACATATGCCCGCACCGGCATATGTACACACTCTTCCTAGCTCCCTAGGAATTCCACCCAACTCCACTACCCTTGCTATGACGAAATCCCCACTAGTCATGACGGGTCGTCTCGCGAATGCACAGTCGCACACAGTGTAAAACCAGATAGACATTCGAATATAAGATTCTATCCTACAACGGTTGGACTCAAACAAGAGCTGCGCAATAGAACTAAATCTAACATTCTAAGGCTATTCGGGTCCTACCGCATACAACCTATAGTGCATTCACTTAACAACTTATCAGGACTAGCATGAACTCCTATTAGCAAACAACAAACATGCAGTACAGTGTAATAAGCATCAAGCAATCTAGCATACCTACTCATATGTAAACACTCTTCCCAGCTCCCTAGGAATTTCATCTCATCCCACTACCCTTGCTACTATGGAATCCCTACTAGCCATAACGAGTTTCCTCGCGAATACCCAATCGCATGCAGCGCGAAACAAATAGACATTCGAATACGAGATTCTATCCTAGAACGGTTGGACTCAAACAAGAGCTGCGCAATAGAACTAAATCAAATATTCTAAGGCTATATGATTCTTACTGCATACAACCTATAGGGCCTTCACTTAACAACCTACTATAACTAGCATTGATTCCTACTAGCAAGCAGTCGTCATACAGTACAGTGTCAACAACAGGTAATCTAGCATGCATACCCTGTGATCTAGAAAGCGATAAATACACTAAGTACCGTACTTTTCCCCTTTGGCTCCGGCTGACTGTACACACTGCACCCTCGATCACCGTTCCTCAAACGGATTTTTCCTTCTTTTTATTTCCCAAAAACTTTAAAGAAAATTTTATAGCCGCAAACTTGAGATCAAACACACCGAAATGCGTTTGATTCACTCAAGCCGTGCTCTGATACCAAGTTGTAACGTCCCAAAAATTACAAGAAAATTTAATTTTTTAAAAAATGACATTTCATTAATTTAACTCGTTAAATAACCCAAAACGTTTCGTTTGCAACCCAAGAATAATTATTCTTCTAAAAACAGTAAACAACGGAATAAATAGTTTAAAATGATAATTATAAAACGATATAATCATCAGCTCCTCACGCGCGCCAGTGTGTACACGACACGCCTTGGAGCCACTCGTACCTGAAACAATGATTTATTGGGAAAGGGTAAGCACGAAGCTTAGTGAATTCAACCACCATAGATAACACAGTTATTCCACATTACCCCTAAAACAAATAGTGACACACAAACGATCATACAGGTCTACGAACAAATCATAAACATGCATATCCACACTCACCCACCTAAGACGCACAAGTCGGTCCCACCGACCACATGATAACATCTCCGGCCCCGCCGAATCCCCGGTCCCACCGAGTCTCTACGCCACCCGCGTATAAAATCTCCGGCCCCGCCGGATCCTCGGTCCAACCGAGTTAACATGACAACATAGTATCAACTAGACACCCCACTATCTAGTTCCACAACACAATAAATAGGCTATCGCACACGAGCTACAGTAATGTAAAACAACCAATATTAAATATAGTGAGAGAACTCACCTCGTAAGCGCGCCTGGCTCACAATCAGTAACTCAAGCTTCACAATCCAAGATCACTTCCCAACACCTAAACGAATGTTAAAAAGTATTAACACGAGACCCGGACCCTAAAATACGACGCACGCTTAAACCGTCACTTAAGCGACTTTTCGGTCTAACCAAACAGGTCTGTTCGGGACCTGATCCGACCTCTTTAAACCCAGAAAATCCTCGATTAAAATACATAACTAGAAAGTACTCCGAGTTAGGGTTCCAAGGACATGTTATACGCCCCCTAACGATTTTTCTACATTTAAATACGGATTTTATAAGAATGGTTCGCAGAACAGTGAAAAACAGCAGCTATCGATATAAAACGGCTATTTGGCCTATGCTACGTTCTGAACTGGATTTTGCACAAAACACAGAAAAGTTACTAGACTCGGAAAGGGAAGTTTTGGCACCAGTTTCACCCCAATCCGAGTTACGAGTAAAGAGTTATGGCTAACGCAAGACAGGGACAGAAACTGCAGTTTTTTACATAAAATGATAACTTTATAAAACGGTTTACGCGTTCGGTTACGGGTTTGGGTTTGGCTAATCAGGTTCAGGTCTTAGGTAGTCACGGCTGGACTACTACCATCACCACCCACTGCCACCTCTGGCAGCGGTAGACGGCGGCAGCGGCGGCAGCAGACCCGACGGCGGTGGTTTAACGGTTGAATGCGGCGAAAGGAAAACGAAACGGAAACGGAACCTTACCTCGTGACGACTAGCAGTGGCGCACGAACCCGACACCTTTTCTCGCTGAACTCTCTCTCGCTACACCTCTCTTCCTCTCGCCGGCAGCTGATCACGGCGGCGATGATGGTGGTCGGCGGTCTCCCTCCTCTCTCTCTCTTTGTTGCTCTCTCTCTCACTCCTCGCTGCTCTCTCTCTCACTCCTCGCTGCTCTCTCACTCTTCTCGCCGGCAGGACCAGGGTGGTGGCGGGTGGTTCACGGCGGCAGGGAAAAAAAGAAAAGAAGCTGATTCTCCTTCTCTTCCTTGTGTGCGGCACAACCAAAAAAAACAAGAAAAGGGGTGCTTAGGGTTTTGGGATTTTTTTGTTGTTTTGATACACACGCCACCCCCCCACAACAATACAACACAAGGACCAAAAGTAATTCTCTATTTTACTGCATGGGCCGAAACCCATGAGGGGTTTTGGCCTTTGACATAAATGGCCCCTCCACTTACAACCCTCCCGCAACTAACCAGAAATTTCCGACACTTTAACGGTTCGACCCAACTCGACTAACCCCGCTAACGGAAACCACAATAAATCAAACTTAAAAGAAATAGTTAAGACTAATAAATTACATACCGGGATACGGGCTTTACAAGAATGGTCTTAATGAAGAACAAAATACTTTCTCTTTGGACTCCATCTGTAACTAATAAGGCTAGATAAATAGAGGTTGTATTTGTGGAACTCATCATGTGGATCCAAAGTTATGTCTCTACTTGAGCCATTGACATTATTCTAAATAGGAAACATGTCAGTAAAAATGCAAGAAGTTGATAGAAATATATAGAGGTGAAAGTTGACAAAAGGTATTATTACATTATTCTTACTGTATGTGTTGTTGTTGACTACTTAATATGCTTAAACACTTGTGGTTTATAGAACTTTTGTTCTCTAAAATGCTCACACTGCAACAAGATTAAACGCTATTAGGTAAATCAGACAACTTTACATTTGGTACTATCCCAATGGGTTTGAAAAAAAAACTTAGCTATTGTGTTTTCCATAAATTTGAAATCTAAAGAAATAACAAAGCTTTTGGCCTTTCACCTTTAGATACCCCTATTTATTTGAAGGTTGATTTCATCACCTGTTAGAGTCGTATACAAAAATCTACAAGTTAACGTTTTATGTAAAGTGAGCGGGAGTGTCATCTGGAGAAGGAGAAACATCGGTTGAATTTTGAATGTAGAAAACCCATTGTGAATTAAAATCTGGAACAAAAAATGTTCCCAACTCTAACAAAACCAAACAAATGATAGAAAAAACTCCATTTAGCGAATAAGTTCATTTAATCCAAAGACCCGGAAAAAAGGAAGAAAAGCAATTTGCATTAGATAAAGCTCTAAAACAAATAGCACCTAGATAAAGCTCACGCAGCATATCGTTCCTTAATATGCAGCCACTGCATTCCGTAGCCATTTGATAAACACTACTTATTTGTGCTCTATGTAATTCATAATAGAGTGATGGTCTACCTTTTCTTTATATGTGGAGAGCAATATCACAAGAATGATCTTTCATCTATAAGATAGATTCTACACATAGCACCTTAATATGTAATAATACTATATAACTTACAATTCTGCGGAAAAGAGGCTCTAAAGATGAGCACAGTCTTTGCAAACTATCAACTTTGAGAGCTTCTCAAACATCGACTGTAGAGGAGTAGTCATCTGCATATGTAAACCCTCTATTGGATAACATGATTTACTTGTTCCTACAAGGAAAGAAAATAGCACAAAGATTTGTTAACCTTTGTGTTGCTCATAAAAAGATAAACATACATGCAACATGATATCTTGTGAACAACTGTACCATTGTGTATAACATCAACATATATTGTTAGTTTAGTGCAATTTAGCTTAAAACTGTTATATTATATAGTCACATTCAAGAAATTGTATCAACATATTTTACTATTGCCAAGACCACCCCAACCTTTGTCCATCCATTTCATGAGCTTAATAACTAACTTTGTTGTTACGAAAAGAACCACGTTACTGATAGCTGTTAGCTCCAGTTTCTACTGTTTATAGAAGTATTGAAAAATAGGCTAAGTATAGACTTCAACAGAGCCTCTGCCAAGACACCGATAGAAGATCCAAGTGAAGACTGCTGAAGACATTCACAAAAGACAAGGCCACAGAGCCACTGTCATACTTGACAGAGCCTCTGTGGTATGAAGACTAAAGACTTGGAAGATTATTTGAAGATCAACACAAAGACGATCGTGCTTCTCACATTTTCTGCTGTACGAAGATCCTAAAGATCATTCGTACAAGGCGTGCCCTGCACATTCCACGTGTCATCCTCTGATGGGTTACAGCCTTTGCAGAAATCGGCGCACTACATTAACGTTGTACCCTTTGCAGATTCACGATGTTGTCTTGTACCCTTTGTACCTTTTGGATAATACTTGTCCCATGTAGAATAGTATAAATAGAAGGCTCATGTTGAGCTCTTCTATGAAGCTTTGCACAACATATACACCCTTAAGAGCATAATTCTTATTAACCTTTTGGTGGTCTTAGTGTTCTTATATTGATTAATACAAAGTGAATCTTTGAGTAAATCCAGTGTTTATTCATACTTTGTTTAATTGATTGCGTGTGTTCTTCTACCTTAATATATCTTTTAGTTCGTAAAACGCTTCCGCATTATATTTTGTTTAAACTACTAGATAGAAATATCATTGTTGAGTAAAATCGGGATCAACAATTGGTATATGAGCCATCCTTGATTTTCTATATCAAGAGATGCTCTCTTACAATGATATTTGGTAGAAACTTGGCGTGATTTTAACCTGCTCTTAGTTTATTTCAAACAGACTCTGTTTTTCTGCCATTCTCGACCAGTTCGACTTTGGTAAACCTACAAAATCTGTATTCTCGGTTAAAACTTTCCATTTTAGTGCATTATTCAAGGTTTTTACACTCATAAGCTCTTTTCTAAAAAGTTTTAGTTCATACTCTATTTCTCTGGTATTTTCCAAAACCATTTAAAATGGCGAACACCAACAACTACTTCTCTGCCGGTACCTTAACAAAACCACCCACTTTGCTCAGAGATGAGTACCCTCAGTGGAAGATACGAATGATTCACTTCTTCGAGGGCTCTAACAAAGAAGTTCTGAAATATGTTTACAATCCTCCCCTCGTTCCTATGATAACAGTACCATGTGTACCTGCGACAGACGACACTCCAGAAATTCCTGAGCACGAGAAACCTAAGACAAAAGATAAATGGTCTACACCTGACTCGGAGCAATACGAACTTGCTCAGAAGGCCAAGAGACTTCTAATAATGGCCATCCCTAATGACCTCTTCCAATGACAAAAGATAAATGGTATACACGTGTGAATCTGCATACGATCTATGGAAGGAATTGGAGAAACAATTGGAAGGAGGGGCTAAGACTCAGAAAAATCGCAGAGCCCAATGCATCAATGAATATTACTCTTTCAAAGCTCTGTCGACAGAGTCTCTGCAGGCAACTTATGACAGGTTTAACTCTTTGATAAACAAGTGCGGAAAGTTTAGGATCCACATAACCTCTGAAGAGAACAATGTCATGTTCCTAAAGAGCCTCAACGAAGAATGGCTCCAGCCGTCTATGTCCCTTCAAACTAATCAGGACTTAGACACCTGGAGTTTATCAGATCTTTATGGAACTTTGGCAGCCTAAGAACCCCAAATCGCTCAGACAAAAACACTAATTGTTGGGCCTCTGGCACTTGCTGGGAAGACTACAGAGGCAAAAGAAAAACCTAAGAAGCAGAAAGTGGTGGAGGAGAAGAAGGAAAAGAAGAAGAAAGTGGTGATGGTTGATAGTTCTGAGGAGGAATTGGTAGAAGAGGAGGAGGCAACGATGGCCTCGATAGCTAAATCTTTAGCTTTGTTGACAAAAGAATTTGGAAGAGGAGGATACAGGAAGAAAGGTTATGAACGTGATGGAAGGGATGATAGAGGAGAGAAGTACGAGTCAAGAAACCAGTGAAGAGAAGGTTCGAATGACCAACAGAGGTTGATTGACAGGAACGACAGAGGTGGTGACCGACAGAGGTCAGACGACAGATCTGGCAACGCTTGGGAGATAAGATAGTGAGTTGGGCTTCTGTTGATCCAAACCCTCAATGATTTGATAATGACCCTCTGTTAAACACTTGGTGAAAATTGCAAGTAAACAATATGTATCAGAGTTACACTATCGCTGATAAGTACTAAGACTTTACAGTACCGCTGATAGGAACTCTCACTCTTTAGATTAGATATTCAGCGAACACTGTTCATCATCATATAGCTCTGAGCCTGTTCAGTCTATGAGATGATCGCTGATAAGTTAGTTGTTTACTTATGATCCCTGAATACAAGTTTCACGTCAACCAAAGTTCTACGCTGAAGTCGAAGATCAAGCTCAAGAACCAGCGACAAGTCTACTCATGAACTGATGCGGATATCAGCGAAGCAAGACCTGTCCATTCAACGTGAAGTGTCAAGTAGAAGACTTCAGCAATCGCTGAACTTTATCATTCGCTGATAAAGATCTGACTCAACGAAAGCTGATCATGAAGTCTTACCTCCCTTGCACGTCTCCGTACGAACTGTCAGAACGGACATCCCTTTTGTCTGTAATCGTACAACAACTCTGATTCTACACTGTGCACCATGCGGCTACTAAGGTTGTCTACAAAGGTCAATGACATGCAACCACTCAGCTGTTGCCACGTGTAAAGCCATACTGCCATGCAATAAATGCATGCAGTATATAAGAAGAACCTTACTTCAGTTTTGAAGTGTGCTCGGACCATCTTCTTATTTCTTATTGTTAAGTTATTATTCTTGATTTCTTTAACTCTTTCTAGTGCAAGAAACTTAGTGTTTCTCAAGACTTGTTTAGATTAGGTTTATCCTTAATCTTGTTCCGCAACAAGTTGTAAATTGTCTTGATTTATCAATAAACAATTTAGAAAAGTAAAAATGTATGTTTGTATTCAACCCCCCCCCCCTTCTACAAACTTGTATAGCCCTTCGGGACCAACAAGTGGTATCAGAGCGGATTTGTTTAATCTCATAAACAAGATCTGATCTATACTAAGATTTCTCTTCCTTGCTATTTCCTAAAATGGCTACCAATACAAACACAAACAATATTGACAACGGTTCTCTTGCAAAACCCCCTAGATTCTCCAGAGATAATTTTAATCTATGGAAAAACAGGATGATTCTCTTCTTAGAAGGTGTAGACCCTACTATGCCTTACTACCTTGAAAACGGCCCATATATTCCTGTAAGAATTGATGATGCAGTTCCAGCCGCTGAGAATAGACCTGCTATTCCAGAAAGGCTGATTCCTAAGGAAATTCATATGTGGACTGATGAAGATAAGAAGAAAGTGTCTATCAACACCAAAGCCAGATCAATACTCTCCATTGCTCTTCCTGACGAAGTCTACCATTCCGTCATGAACCTGAAAACCTCAAAAGCTATGTGGGACACAATCTGTGTTCAGTATGAAGGTACTTCTGAAGTCCAGGACTCTCGAAAGATCAACCTGGTAAAACAGTATGAAAGCTTCATTTGTGGTAAGAATGAAACTCTCTCTGAAGTACACCAACGTTTTAACTGCTTAATTATAGATTTAAAAACTGTTGGTATGGAATATTCTAACTTTGAAGTACTGACAAAGTTCTTAGAATGTTTACCTGGAAGCTGGGACAATTATTCTATGTGTCTCAAGCTGTCAAAGGATCTAAAATCAATGACCCTTTCTACCTTATATGGCACAATGCTGAATCATGAGCAATCGAGTCATCTTAAGAAGAATCTTGTAAAAGATTCCAAAAACACCCCTGTTGCATTAATCTCAGAGTCACCTTCCACTCAACGATCGACTATCACTGTCACTGAGTTGGAAACTAACTCTGAAAGATCATCAGACTCTGACGTTTCAGATAACGATGAAACTCTGGCATTCCTGGCTAATGAGTTCAGGAGATTTACTAGAAAGAGTAATTTCAAGAAGAATAAATCTCTTGCTATTACTGACAAGCCAAGATCATCAACCCCTGTTGATAAGGCTACTGCTACTTGCTATAACTGTGAAAAGATAGGACATTTTGCTATCGAGTGCAGGTCAAAGAAAGTCTCTAGACCCTCATCCTTTCCCAAGAAAAACTTTATTCCCAGGAATAGAGATGAAAAATATAAAAAGCTGAAAGAAAGGTATGCAAAGCTGAAAACCTTTAAGAAGAAAGGCAAAGGCCTCATGGCTGACTATGATTGGGCTGCCTCTGACGAAGAAGAATCATCTAACTCTGAAGATGATGATGAAGCCAATCTATGTCTCATGGCCAAACTTGAAGATGAGGAAGACAATTCTGACATTCCCTCTACTTCAACCTCTGCAACTCAGGTATCACCTTCCTTCTTTACCAATATTGCAAATATTGATGAAGCTGATAGTCTTCGAAAGATCGATCTCTTGACTAGAAGTTTATATGAAGCCATGAATGGCAAAACTGTAGTTGAAAATCAAAACCTTGATCTCGCTGAACAACTTAAAAACTGTCACCTTTAAATAGAAAATCTTTCTAAAATTGAAGAAGATTTTAAAGATCAAGTTCACCTAAATCAGCTAGTCAAAATCGAGCGCGAAGAAGCTATCGCTGCATTAAAAGCTGAAAAAGCTACTGTTGATGGATGGTATAATTCCTCAACAAAGATCACTGAGATAATTAAGTCTCAGATTCCCCTGAGTGATAAACGTGGTCTTGGTTACAAAGCTGATACTCTAGAACCAACCACTGATCGTTCCATGCTCTTATTTGGAACTTTCGTATCCTCAGTCGCTGATACTTCATCCTCTCAGTGTTCCTCTTCTAAACCGCCTATCCCTGAGGAAATCTCTACCTTAACTTCTAAAGGTAAAGAAAAAGTTATTTATCCAAAACCTACCCCAGTCTTTAAAAACAAAGGTAAAGAAAATGCTTTTAACCAAAATCCTCAGAAGGGTACCTCTGTACCAAAGCTGAACGCTTCTAAAGCTTCAGTAACTTATCCCTCTGATTCAAAGAATAAGATCTCTGGATTTATTCAGCATGGATCTATTCAGCGATCTACTCCTAGAATCAAAGTGGAAATCATTGGTAAGAAATCCGAAGAACTAAATGTTCCTTCCATTTCAAAAGCCAATAGCTTACTTGGTGCTGGTCCTTCTAATTCAAAATCAAAAGCTCAGCATGCAAATGGTCCTAGAACTACTTTTGGTTTTAGGAAATGTTATCATTGTGGACTTACAAATCATATTGCTAGTAAGTCCCCCACAGCCACCCAAGCTGAAAAGATAGCTAAGGTGAAGATCATTGCCCCCAAGGCAAAGAATACCACTGAGGTTAAGAAATTAACAAAAGTGAAGACTGACAAAGCTGAATCTTCAAATGCTGCTAAGACTGCTGAACCTTCCAACTCTTCTTCTACCCCCACTGACAAGTGTGTACACATGGTTAAGTGGGTACCCAAGAAAAACTATTCTTCCTTTGTAATGCAGGTTAAGAAGGGTATCTGGTATCTCGATAGCGGATGCTCTAGACACATGACTGGTATGAAGAACCTGCTCACTGAGTACAAAGAAGAGAAGGGTCCCTCTATAACTTTCGGTGGTAATGGAAAAGGACATACCCGAGGGTTTGGTATACTATCAAATGGTACAACAACTTTCAGAAGAGTCGCATATGATAAAGGGCTGAAGCATAATCTTCTAAGTATCAGTCAACTTTGCGGAAGGATAACAAAGTAATCTTTAGTAAGGAATCCTGCTTTGTCGCTGACAAAAAGGAGAATATAGCTCTCAGCGGTTATCGTTTGGAAAATGTTTATGTAATAAACATGGACTCAACAACCACTGAGAACTCCTGTTTCTTCTCAAAAGCCTCATCTGATGTCAACTGGCTATGGCATAAGAGTCTCTCTCATCTAAACTTCAAGACATTGAACACTCTTTCTTCAAAAGAGTTAGTCACTGGTCTACCTCAGCACTCATACGCCAAAGAGTCCTTATGTTCAGCGTGTGAGAAAGGCAAGCAGACCAAAGCAAGCTTTAAGTCAAAGCAAGTTTCCTCAGTATGGATTTGTTTGGCCATGTTAACAAACAATCCATCGCTGGAAAGAAATATACGCTGGTCATAGTTGATGAATTCTCTCGCTATACATGGGTTATGTTTCTCCGTTCTAAGAGTGACACCCCTGAAGAACTCATCACCTTTGTTCAGAAGATGGAAACCCTGAACAACTTGACCATTCGCTCAATAAGGAGTGATCATGGGACTGAATTCAAAAATAGTTCACTTGATTCCTTCTTTGAGAGTAAGGGTATTTCTCACAACTTTTCTTCAGTGAGAACACCGCAACAAAACGGAGTCGCTGAAAGAAGAAATAGAACTATTATTGAAGCTGCACGTTCAATGCTCAATGATTCTCACCTGCCTAATCAGTTTTGGGCAGAAGCTATCAACACTGCTTGTTTTACGCAAAACAGGTCGCTGATAGTCAAAAGATTTAATAAAACAGCCTATGAACTTTTTCATGGGAGAAAGCCTTCAATTAGCTTTCTTCACATCTTTGGATGTCAATGTTTCACACTGAACAACAGAGATGCCCTTGGAAAGTTTGATCCTAAGGCTGATGATGGAATCTTTCTTGGATATTCTTCAATCTCCAAAGCCTTCAGAGTCTTCAATCGAAGAAGCCAAATTGTTGAAGAAACTATTCACGTCACTTTTGACGAATCCCGTTCAGCGAATTCTCGACCTTCTGCTGATACTATAGAACTGAATCAATGGATGTTTTCTCATATTGGTGATTCAGAAAATATACCCACTCCTCATACTCATACAGTTGAAGATCATAGTCCTACTATCATCCCAAACATGCAGAATAGTGAAGCTAAAACATCATGGGTCTCAGCAGTTCCTTTAAACACTATACCTGCTTCTGAACCAAGTGTCTTAGACATTCCATCTACTTCTCAGCAATCAGTGAATGTGATGACATCTACACCTACTCCTCTCTTGGCTGATATTCCAGAAGTTGCTGAAGCCTCATCTTCAGCTCCTCCAGTTCAATTTGAGTCAGCGACTGTCACACCCCGCTAAAGCATAAACATGGGATGTGCAGCTCAAGTTTCATAGCAAGAGTTACAGGATTACACCAACCATCAAAATACATTCAAAAGATGAAGACATTGTCTTTTACAATCGTTTTTCAAAAGGGGAAATGACATAATTAAAAGATAATTAAGAAAGCTTCATCACGTGTAGCCTTCCTAGATCCCAACCTTAAAGACGTTCTCCTGAAAAGCATGTCAATGAAAAGGTCAACTAATGCACTAGTTGGTGAGATCACATATTTAATGGGTACAATATTGTTTATCATAGCAAAATAGTTTGAATCCGCACAAGTGGATAAGGCAACCGGTTATGAAAACACTTGCTCATGGAAATAATATGTATTATGTTTAAGTAGTGAGCCCGTTACCCGACCTATATGACAGCCGCCCCAACGCATGTTCTATCGTCAACAATGTGCACGAATAACAATAATTATGCACTCAAACAAGTGCGACTTGTGAGTGACGTGTCAACCAAATAGCGCTATCCATAATTACCAACGACTCACACTCGTGAGTTAAACGGGTAACGTAGAGTCAAATGGGGACTTACTTACGATAGAGAAAAGCTCAAAAACTTACAACATGCGTAACCTATACATACCATAGAGCATAAAAGAGTATAGCAAAGTTTACATTTTCAAGAAAATGAGTTAACCGTGGCGTAAAGTAGTTGTAATAACGACATGCTTTTCACCCCAAATATGTAAAATATTGAAAAAGGGGCTGTGATAACTCACTTGATAAGCGATAGAATCCGGGAATCTCCCACAAGTTCTTCGAGATGATCCTACTTCAAACCTATGAACGTAAGGTTACTAGTGAGTTTTTAATTTCGAAGGTTCGGTACTAACTATCTAAATCGTCATAAAATGTCTTTATTGTGATTTAAATATTATAAATCGTATGGAGTTACCAACATTTGTAATCGTAACATAAGTATGCTTCATTCTTGTTAGATTAAAGTTACCGCAATTTCGTCATAATAAGTAACGAAAAGGGTCCAAAAACTTTATATATAGTATATATATATATGTATACCGAAATTTTATCATAAGAATGTTAAAAACGGTTCAAAATGTAAAGATGAAGTATTTAAAGTGCATAACTTTATAAATGTATAGTACATATATATATTTATACATACCACAATTTCATCATAATAATGATGGAAACGGTTTAAAGTATATAAATTGCTTAATTATATGAATACATATAGCATATATATATATTCCACAATTTCATCATAATATGATGAAATGGGATCAAGAGTATATAAAATATATAAATATATAGTGTACATATATATCTATTCCACAATTGCATCATAAAATGATGAAATGGGATCAAGAGTTAACTTTCAATCATAACAAGAAAATTGTCCTTTGCTGTCCAGATTTTGGTGTCACTTTGTGTCCATTTTTGGATAACTTCCATGTATAGTTAGGTCAAGATATTTTATGTACAAGTGGTTTAATGAGTTAGGAAACTTTTGGCATAAGTTTCATAATTTTTAGAAGTGTTTAAGTACGTGAAAAAAATACTTGACGTAAAACTCGACAGAAAACGTTGCTGTTTGTGCATTGTTTTTGTGAAGACTGTTTGGTAGACGAAATCTTTGGGTTTTTGAGTGAAACTACTTGGGTTTGAATCCTAACACATAAAAATAATTTCCAGAAAACGAATTACTTAATTTGGAGTAGTATTGAGTGAGATATGACCTTTTGAAAAGAGGTGTGGAATCTGGCAGCAAGCTGTCAAAACCACCCTTTGTGCATTTGCACCTATATTGAATGCAAAATACGACTTGACTCATCCCCATACATTTATCTTCAGTTCCAAAACATGTTTTTGAGCCATTTAAACTACATGCAAGTTTACCCATCATCTCATCTTTTATAAATCTTGAAAATGGTTATTTTTGGTGCTTATGTCAAGATCTTCATCATGTATCATAAAATTGTGTATTTTTAGCTCATGCATGTTGGTTAAAACATGTTTTTAATGGATTTAAAGATCCACTCATGAAACCTTTGAATCAAATGGGTATGGATTTTTCAAGAAAACTACATGCATGTGTTTAAAAGTTCATCTTTGATCTTAACATGGGTTTGATTATGGATTCACCACCTTTTTACTAACATGCAAGTGTTATGGTGGTAAATCTACAAACATCAAGATGTGTAAAGATGATTTTCAACAATATTAAATAAATGTAGAAGAAGGTGAAGAACATTCATAGGAAAATGCAAGAAATGAAAATTTAGACAAAAGAGAGTGTGTGGATTTCATCCAATACACTTGTATTTACCTTGAACACTTTTATCTCTTTGAAAAGAGGTGTTTAGAGGCTGAATTTGTGGATGAAGGTGGATGAAGATTTGATGAAGATGGAGAGAGAAAGAAGAGAGAATTCTTGTGTGAGAATTTAGAGAGAGAATGAATGTTTTGTAAATGAATTGTGATAGACAAAAGAAATACATACAGAGTAGAGAGGGGGGGGGGGGGTGGTGTGGTGTGATGCAATAATAAAGTCTAATCTTGTCTTTTTTATTTATTTAAAACACAAGTATTTTCTCATAAATTATAAATAGCAATGTAATTATATAAAAGTAAAGTATTTATATAATTTAGTTGAAAATAGATCAAGTTGTTAATTATATAATACTTGTGGTATAATTATAGCTTAAGTTGGCATTTGATGAGATTTATGGATAATTTCCTAAATCAAGGGGTTCCTAGGCAAAATTTCTCAAATTTTCATACCGTACCGAGTTTACTGCTAAAATCGCACTGTGTAAACTATGACATGAATAATTGAAATATCCGGTGCAGTTCTAACCTGAGGTGTAAATTTGACCGTTGTCATAGTCTCCCCCAGTTAAAAGAATTTCATCTCGAAATTCAAGTGTTACTAGTTTTAACAGGTTTGCTAGCAAAGAGATTAGGATACTTATGCATCATGTAATCCTCCCGTTCCCATGTGTACTCAGGCCCACGCCTTGTGTTCCAATGGACTTTTACTATCGGGATTTTGCTTCGCTTAAGACGCTTGACTTCCCTATCGAGTATTTCCATTGGTTCCTCTATGATATGCAGTTTATCGTTGATTTGGACTTCTTCCAAAGGCACGGTTACTGCTTCGTCAGCTAAACACTTCTTCAGGTTTGACACGTTAAACGTGTTGTGGATAGCACTTAACTCCATTTGCAATTCCAGCTTATAAGCTACTGGTCCAATTCTTTCCGTGATCTTGAATGGTCCAACATACCGTGGACTCAATTTTCCTCTTTTCCCAAACCGGACTGTTCCCTTCCAAGGGGACACTTTCAAAAAGACTCTGTCACCAACTTGAAATTCTAAAGGCTTCCTACGATTGTCCGCATAGCTCTTTTGACGATCTTGAGCTGCTTTAAGCCTATCTCTGATGATTGCAATCTTGTCGGTGGTTTCTTGAACAATGTCCGGACTAGATAGTTGTCTATCTCCAATCTCTAACCAACAAAGAGGTGTTCGACACTTGCGTCCATACAGAGCTTCATATGGCGCACACTGAATACTAGTGTGATAACTATTGTTGTAAGAAAACTCAACTAACGTAAAGTGGTTATCCCAACTTCCTCCAAAGTCTATCACACATGCCCGAAGCGTGTCCTCCAATGTCTGAATGGTTCGCTCACTCTGACCATCCGTTTGAGGATGATAGGCCGTGTTCAAATTCAATTGCGTACCTAACGCTTTTTGAAGTGACTGCCAAAATCGAGATGTGAAGCGGCTATCTCTATCTGATATGATGGAAACTGGGACTCCATGTCGCATGACGATTTCCTTGATATAGATTTGGGCAAGCTTCTCCATCTTATAGCCTTCCCGAATAGGCAAGAAATGTGCAGACTTCGTAAATCGATCCACTATAACCCAAATCGAGTCGTGTCCTTTGGCAGTTCTTGGAAGTTTGGTTATGAAATTCATTGTGATTTGCTCCCATTTCCACTGTGGAATCTCTGGTTGTTGCAACAATCCTGATGGCTTTTTATAAACAGCCTTGACCTTTGAGCAAGTTATGCATTTCCCTACATATATGGCAACATCCTTCTTCATTCCTGGCCACCAATAGTACTCCCTTAAATCCTTGTACATCTTATCTGCTCCTGGGTGAATTGAGTACTTAGATTTATGAGCCTCCTCCAAAATCATTTCCCGTAGGTTGTCAGCCTTTGGGATCCATGCTTTGCCCTTAAAGTAACGTACTCCATCAATCTTAGTCCTCTAAACCATGAAGAGTCTCGTTTTTCAGGTTTTCAGACTTCATTGCTTCGACTTGAGCTTCAAAAATCTGGGTTTTTAAACTTGTTTGAACCAGTGCTCCTAATGCTCGGACTCGTGAAGGTTTTACCCTTTCTTTCCTGCTCAGGGCATCAGCTACCACATTGGCCTTACCTGGGTGGTAACGTATCTCACAATCGTTGTCGCTGAGCAGTTCTACCCATCTTCTTTGCCTCATATTAAGTATCTTTTGATCCAAGATGTGTTGAAGACTCTTGTGATCAGTGAAAATAGTGCACTTGGTACCATATAGATAATGTCTCCATATCTTTAGAGCGAATACCACAGCTCCGAATTCCAAATCGTGCGTGGTATAGTTCGTCTCATGAACTTTTAATTGTCTCGAAGCGTATACTATCACCTTATCATTTTGCATCAATATGCAACCTAATCCCTGATGTGATGCGTCACAATACACCACAAAATTTTCCGTTCCTTCCGGTAAAGCTAAAATCGGTGCATGGCATAACTTTTTCTTCAAAAGTTGAAACGCTTCTTCTTGTGAAGCTCCCCAAACGAATTCCTTGTCCTTTTGGGTTAACGTGGTGAGGGGTTTAGCGATCTTAGAGAAATTCTCGATAAAACGCCGATAATATCCTGCCAAACCTAGAAATTGGCGAATTTCTGTTGGAGTCCTTGGGGCTTCCCATTTCCTAATGGCTTCCACTTTAGCCGGGTCCACGTGAATCCCTTTTTCTCCAATCACGTGACCTAAGAAATGTACTTCCCGAATCCAAAATTCACACTTAGAGAATTTGGCATACAGTTTCTGCTCCTTGAGAAGTTCTAGAATCACTTTTAGATGTTGCTCGTGATCTTTCTCACTCTGAGAATAGATCAATATGTCATCGATGAATACAATCACAAACTTATCAAGGTATGGCGTACATTCTCTATTCATTAGATCCATAAACACAGCTGGCGCGTTCGTCAATCCAAAAGGCATAACTAAAAACTCGTAGTGTCCATAGCGAGTTCTAAAAGCTGTTTTAGGAATGTCTTCCTCTCGGACTCTCAACTGATGATATCCCGATCGAAGGTCAATCTTCGAGAAGTAAGTTGCACCCTGCAACTGGTCGAACAAATCGTCTATTCGAGGGATAGGATATCGGTTCTTGATTGTTATCTTATTTAGTTCCCTATAATCGATACACATTCGAAACGATCCATCCTTCTTCTTGACGAAGAGAATCGGGTGAAGAACTTGGTCGAATGAATCCTTTATCCAGAAGTTCCTGAAGTTGATTCGACAACTCCTGCATTTCGGCAGGTGCTAAACGATATGGGGCCTTGGCTACAGGCGCCGCTCCGAGTATAAGGTCAATCTGATATTCAACTTGTCTCGGCGGGGGAAGTCCAGGCAAATCGTCTGGGAACACTTCTGGGTGATCCTTCACCACAGGAATATCTTAGATTCGCCTCTCCTCGGACTTCTTCGCTACTACGTGTGCCAGAAATGCAACACACTTCTTTCTCAAATACTTATGGACCTTCATGCAGGACACTATCTTTAGGCTCCTTCCAACTCTATCTCCTTGGACAACAATGGTTTCTCCGCCTTGTAATTGTAACTTGACAGTCTTTTCAAAACAACTAACCTCTGCTTGATTCTTAGATAACCAATCCATGCCTATCACTACATCGAAACTCCCCAATTCAATTGGAATAAAATCAACACTAAATAGCTTATCAGCTAAGTTCAAAGTACAGCCTAAGATTACATCCTTAGCTTCTAACTCGTATCCATTATCAACCTCAACAATATAAGCATTCGGCATTTTCTTAGATTCTAGATTGATCAAAGGCCTAAATTCTAACGAAACAAAGCTCTTATCGGCACCAGTGTCAAATAATACTAACGCGTAATAATCGTTTAGGAGGAATGTACCTGTCACTACATTGGGGTCTCGGCGTGCTTCTTCTGCTCCTAAAACAAATGCCCGTCCTCGAGATTGTCCTCCTTGGTTTCCCTGATTGGCTTGCCTTGCTTGATACCTAGCATTGTTATTGGTTGGTCCTCTTTTCATCCTTGGGCACGCATTCCGGAAGTGATCTGGACTTCCGCACTCATAGCATACCCTTCCTTCCTCCTTTACATTCTTTCCCATCTTGTAGTGCCGGGTTAAATGACCCTTTTGCTTACAAATGCCACAGGTGGGACAGGTTCCTTCATGATGCAAATTGCACTGATTGCATTTCGGGAGGGGTCCATGGTAACGCCCTACTTCCTTAGCATTCATCCCAAAGTTTCCCACTACTTTCTTGTTCCTACTTGAATTACTTCCAATCGTCTTTCCTGACTGACTCTCTGGCCTTCTCTTACTACCGACACCTTTCTGAGTCAGAGTTCCTGCACTGACCGCATCATGGGTCAAACTAGTTGCTAATGCCACTGCGGCTTGGATCGTGGTCGGACTTGCTGAATTAACCATCCCTCGGATCTCCGGGGCCAATCCATACAAATATCGGTCGATCCGTTTGCTCTCCGGGGTAACCATGTGGGGCACTAACTTTGCATGTTCGTGAAAACGAGCGGTGTATCGATCTATCCCCGAACCAACCATGGTAAGATCCCAAAGTTCAGCCTCCAATTTCTGAACTTCGCTCTTGGGACAGTATTCCTCAATGAGTAATTCCTTAAACTCAGTCCAGGATAGCTTGTAAGCTTCCTCCCTTCCACGGGTTTGGACTTGAATGTTCCACCAAGTCAAAGCTCGCTTCTGGAACTGGCAGGCCGCATATTCCACCATGCGATCCTCTGAGCACTTACTGATATGGAGTACCGACTCTATGCTATCAAATCATGAAAGTAATCCTGTAGCACCCTCGGTTCCGTGAAATTCCTTGGGCTTGCAAGTCATGAATGTCTTGTAGTTGCATCCTCTACTGTCATGAACATCATTGGGAGTTCCTCCTCCCACATTGACATTCCTATGACGCTCATTGATGCCCGCGGTGACTTAGGTTACGATGTCGGGTATCGCCTCTTGGATACGTTGAGCTATGATCTGGGCAATATCGGGGTTTTGATCATCAGGATTTTCTCCCATGCGACGTGTGGATCTTCTTGGTGGCATTTTTCTAAAACACATTTACAAATATCGATTTGGTTAAAATTTAGAGTAGATAAAGTCGGATGTTTTGTAAAGAATACATTTGTAATTTCGAAATATTGGAAATAAATAAAAAGAATAACTGTCGCATGTTCGACACATAAGTAATTAAAATGCGAAATTGCCTTTTCATTAAGGTCGTTAATAATAGCCGTTGATACAAAATTTCTGATGTGCATCGTACATCAGTACAAAATTACAAACTGAAACACAAGGTTGAAACGGCTAGAAACAAAATAAAAAAAATCGTTTTCTAAATCTTCCACCATCCACGTCAATATCCGCCCCGATACACTTCAATCAAAACCCACAACACTAATAACGTCAGTAGCATCACTACTACTATGCACACTATCTCGACCCGTAAAGCTATCCTCCGAGCTATTCTCGCTCCGTTTAGGGCTTCAGACGACATGTTGGCCAAAAGGTGACTTAACTCTACTAGCTCCGTTAGGACTTGACTCTGGTGTCTGACCCTCATTTGACATCCGTTCAAATCCGCTGTCACAGACCTAAGGTTCTTCTCTTCGGCCCAGGTCATGCCAGACGTACGACCAATAGGAACTCCTTCGATAACTCGCGAGGGTTCTGGCGCCTCTTGCCGGTCGGACCTCAAACTCACTCGTCTAGGTATACGAACGCCTTTCCTAGCGGTTAGTCTCGTGCGTGGCCCTCTAGATTTTTGTTGTGTCACTATAGGAGTGGGTTGCGGTGGAACCACAGTCGGTGGTATCCTCGGTCCATCATACGGGTCTTGTTCGCCTTCCGATGATCGCTCGCTCGACGGCGTGTAGGATGGTTGAGAGTGTGATGATGACGATGACGACATAGTGGTACTAAAGTAAGAGTGTATAACATTACTATCGCGCAAATATAAAGGCTAGGCGCACTATACTATTGCATACTATAGGCAATAACTACGCTCATACTAGGCATACAACGTGAAGCATCAAGTGCGAAAACACACATATTCCTAGTATATCCATTTCCGGTCTCACATTACTCTTTCTTTAATTAAACATAGGTGATCAGGCTTTGTTTAATTAAAAACCGACGACACAATACCCGAATTAGTTATACTAGCAACATGTTTAGTAATTTAAGTGTTCTTTCCCATTTTTGGTTATAGTTGCAGTTTTCCAAAGGAAAACCGGTATTCTCTATAACCTTTGGCTCTGATACCAAGTCTGTCACACCCCGCTAAAGCGGAAACACGGGATGTGCAACTCAAGTTTCATAGCAAGAGTTACAGGATTACACCAACCATTAAAATACATTCAAAAGATGAAGACATTGTCTTTTACAATCGTTTTTCAAAAGGGGAAATGACATAATTAAAAGATAATTAAGAAAGCTTCATCATGTGTAGCCTTCCTAGATCCCAACCATATAAACGTTCTCCTGAAAAGCATGTCAATGAAAAGGTCAACTAATGCACTAGTTGGTGAGATCACAGGTTTAATGAGTACAACATTGTTTATCATAGCAAAATAGTTTAAATCCGCACAAGTGGATAAGGCAACCGGTTATGAAAACACTTGCTCATGGAAATAGTATGTATTATGTTTAAGTAGTGAGCCCGTTACCCGACCTATATGACAGCCGCCCCAACGCATGTTCTATCGTCAACAATGCGCACGAACAACAATAATTATGCACTCAAACAAGCGCGACTTGTGAGTGGGGTGTCAACCAAATAGCGCTATCCATAATTACCAACGGCTCACACTCGTGAGTTAAACGGGTAACGTAGAGTCAAATGGGGACTTACGTACGATAGAGAAAAGCTCAAAAACTCACAACATGCATAACCTATACATACCATAGAGCATAAAGGAGTATAGCAAAGTTTACATTTTCAAGAAAACGAGTTAACCGGTGCGTAAAGTAGTTGTAATAACGACATGCTTTTCACCCCAAATATGTAAAATATTGAAAAAGGGGTTGTGATAACTCACTTGATAAGCGATAGAATCCGGGAATCTCCCACAAGTACTTCGAGATGATCCTACTTCAAACCTATGAACATAAGGTCACTAGTGAGTTTTTAATTTCGAAGGTTCGGTACTAACTATCCAAATCGTCATAAAATGCCTTTATTGTGATTTAAATATTATAAATCGTATGGAGTTACCAATATTTGTAATCGTAACATAAGTATGCATCATTCTTGTTAGATTAAAGTTACCGCAATTTCGTCATAATAAGTAACGAAAAGGGTCCAAAGACTTTATATATAGTATATATATGTATACCGATGAAGTATTTAAAGTGCATAACTTTATAAATGTATAGTACATATATATATATATATATTTATACATACCACAATTTCATCATAATAATGATGGAAAGGGTTTAAAGTATATAAATTGCATAATTATATAAATATATATAGCATATATATATATATATATATATATATATAAATATTCCACAATTTCATCATAATATGATGAAATGGGATCAAGAGTATATAAAATGCATAAATATATAAAATATAGTGTACATATATATCTATTCCACAATTTCATCATAAAATGATGAAATGGGATCAAGAGTTAACTTTCAATCATAACAAGAAAATTGTCATTTGCTGTCCAGAGTTTGGTGTCACTTTGTGTCCATTTTTGGATAACTTTCAAGTATAGTTAGGTCAAGATATTTTATGTCCAAGTGTTTTAATGAGTTAGGAAACTTTTGGCATAAGTTTCATAATTTTTAGAAGTGTTTAAGTACGTGAAAAAAATACTTGACGTAAAACTCGACAGAAAACGTTGTTGTTTGTGCACTGTTTTTGTGAAGAGTGTTTGGTAGACGAAATCTTTGGGTTTTTGAGTGAAACCACTTGAGTTTGAATTCTATCACATAAAAATAAAATCCAGAAAAAGAATTACTTAATTTGGAGTAGTATTGAGTGAGATATGAACTTTTGAAAAGAGGTGTGGAATCTGGCAGCAAGCTGTCAAAACCACCCTTTGTGCATGTGCACCTATATTGACTTTTTACCCAAAATTCATATTCCTTTGCATGAAAAATACGATTTGACTCATCCCCATACATTTATCTTCAGTTCCAAAACATGTTTTTGAGCCATTTAAACTACATGAAAGTTTACCCATCATCTCATCTTTTATAAATCTTGAAAATGGTTCTTTTTGGTGTTTATGTCAAAATCTTCATCATGTATCATAAAATTGTGTATTTTTAGCTCATGCATGTTGGTTAAAAGATGTTTTTAATGGATTTAAAGATCCACTCATGAAACCTTTGAATCCAATGGGTATGGATTTTTCAAGAAAACTGCATGGATGTGTTTAAAAGTTCATCTTTGATCTTAACATGGGTTTGATTATGGATTCACCAACTTTTTACTAACATGCAAGTGTTATGGTGGTAAATCTACAAACATTAAGATGTGTAAAAATGATTTTTAACGATATTAAAGAAATGTAGAAGAAGGTGAAGAACATTCATAAGAAAATGCAAGAAATGAAAATTTAGACAAAAGAGAGTGTGTGGATTTCATCCAATACACTTGTATTTACCTTGAACACTTTTATCTCTTTGAAAAGAGGTGTTTAGAGGCTGAATTTGTGGATGAAGGTGGATGAAGATTTGATGAAGATGGATGAAGATGGAGAGAGAAAGAAGAGAGAATTCTTGTGTGAGAATTTAGAGAGAGAATGAATGTTTTGTAAATGAATTGTGATAGCCAAAAGAAATACATAAATAGTAGAGAGAGGGGGTGGTGTGGTGTGATGCAATAATAAAGTATAATCTTGTTATTTTGATTTATTTAAAACACAAGTATTTTCTCATAAATTATAAATAGCAAAGTAATTATATAAAAGTAAAGTATTTATATAATTTAGTTGAAAATAGATCAAGTTGTTAATTATATAATACTTGTGGTATAATTGTAGCTTAAGTTGGCATTTTATGAGATTTATGGATAATTTCCTAAATCAAGGGGTTCCTAGGCAAAATTTCTCAAATTTTCCTACCGTACCGAGTTTACTGCTAAAATCGCACTGTGTGAACTATGACATGAATAATTGAAATATCCAGTGTAGTTTTAACCTGAGGTGTAAATTTGACCGTTGTCACAACGACTTATGCTCCTGCTCAGCGATGGACTGTAAATCACCCAATTGATCAAATTCTTGGTGATCCAAACGCTGGTGTTCAGACTCGACGAAGTGCATGTAATATTTGTTTATTTGTTAACTTTATTTCTCTGATTGAACCAAAGAAAATAGATGATGCCCTCAAAGATCCAAACTGGTTCAGCGCCATGTAAGAAGAGCTGATTGAATTCGAAAGAAACAAAGTTTGGAAACTTGTTCGAAGACCAACTGACAAAACAGTGATAGGCACTAAATGGGTCTATCGAAACAAGTTGGACGAACATGGAACTGTAACCCGCAACAAGGCTCGTCTTGTTGCTCAGGGATACAGACAAGAGGAAGGCATAGATTACGACGAAACATTTGCTCTAGTAGCAAGACTAGAATCTATTTGTCTATTCTTAGCATACGTTGTACACAAAGACTTCAAAGTATATCAGATGGATGTTAAGTCAGCGTTTCTAAATGGAAAGCTGAATGAAGAAGTCTATGTGGAACAACCTCCAGGATTCTCAGATCCTAAGCGTCCAGGTCATGTTTATAAACTGGATAAGGCACTTTATGTCTTAAAGCAAGCTCCACGTGCATGGTATGACACACTATCCTCTTATCTCCTAATTGAAAATTTTGAGCGAGGTAAAATCGACAAAACTCTATTTTTTAGAATAGTGAAAGGTCATATCATTCTTGTTCAGATATATGTTGATGACATTATATTTGGTTCTACTAACCCTGATCTTTGTACTCGTTTCGCTGATAGAATGAAAGAAGAGTATAAAATGGGTATGATGGGTGAGCTAACATATTTCCTTGGTCTTCAGATAAAGCAAAATGAAAAAGGAACTTTCATTAATCAGGGAAAGTATGTTAAAGATATGCTGAAGAAATTCGATTAAACTCAGAGTTCAGCTATGAAAACCCCTATGGCACCATCGCTGACACTAGACAAGGATTCAAATGGAATACCTGTTAATGTCACGCTGTACCGTGGGATGATCGGCTCTCTCTTGTATCTTACAACTAGCCGACCCGATATTATGTACGCAACCTGTTTGTGTGCACGATATCAAGCTGAACCTAAAGAATCTCATATGATCGATGTAAAGCGAATCTTTCGTTACCTTAAGGGTACTATGAACCTATGTCTTTGGTATCCCAAAGACTCAGGGTTTGGTCTAATCGCCTATTCAGATAGTGATTTTGCAGGTTGCAAATTGGATAGGAAAAGCACCACAGGAGGCTGTCAGCTCCTGGGTGGAAAGCTGGTGAGTTGGACAAGTAAAAAGCAAAACTCAGTGTCCACCTCAACTGCTGAAGCTGAGTATGTAGCCGCTGGAAGCTGTTGTTCTCAGGTCTTGTGGATGACAAATCAACAACTAGACTATGACCTTCAGCTCTCGAAAATTCCAATCTATTGCGACAGAACAAGTGTCATCGCTATAGCCAACAATCCAGTGCTACACCCAAAGACAAAACACATCGAAATCAGGTATGATTTTATTAGAGATCATGTGATGAATGGTGATATAGAACTTCATTTTATCCCAACTGACTATCAGTTAGCTGATATGTTCACCAAACCTCTTGATGAGACAAGATTCAACTTTCTCATCAGCGAGCTTGGAATGCTGAACTTTGAAGAGTAAAATCTTCAGCGGTTCACATTTGATCAGCGATAGGATAAAATCAACTTGTATAACCCATTCTATCATTCTCTCTCTGAACATAATTGATTTGCTGATATCAAGGTATGTTTTCTCTCTTACTCGTTTCGTTCGCCTAGAACTCAAAGATTTCAAAACATCTTGCATCGCTGAATATCTCTTCCTTAACAGCGATACTTTGAAATTTTTTAAACCAACACTGATTTTTCTATTCAGTGCTTCATATTTTCAAAAAGTGTCCCTGAGCTTTCAAAACGTCAGAGACATCCTAAAATATGAAAGGACAGTTGTGACGTCATCGCAACGGATAAGCCCTTGCACGTTCTTTTTCTGACACACGATTGCACGTTTCGTTTACCTTCCAATCAAATGCAAACACGTGTCCGTGTCATGACGAAAATCTTTTCCCGCTCAATATTTTCTCTCTCTCTACTCTCTCTATATAAACCATTTTGGGTTTATATTTTTCTCTTTACACGAAAAACTTCTCCTCCAAGCAAGAAAAAGATTTACTGTTGCATTTTGAGCTCTCAAAATTTCCAGAAACTGTTCATCTTCTTCTTTGACGAACCAAGTTAATACTCTTATTATTTACCTACATTACTTGTTTATGATCTTATTTATTGCTTTTAACAGATCAAACAAAAGAACTTTTATAAAATGAAATCATTTTCTGTTCATGATTTTATGAATACAACCTTCATGGTTGTTCTTCAAATTTATATCAAAACTCGTAAACTTGTTCTTCATATGTTTTTCCAGAATTCCTTCTTCAAATGAAAACTAGAAAACACATAATCTCTATGTTTTGTAACTGTTTCTCAAAACAAGAAAAACCCTAATCTTTTCCAAATGGATTTTTGGCTGAATGAAATGGACAAAATTCAAAAACATCTTATTGGAAAATATTTCCACATTAAGACTATTTGTTTTGTTGATCTTTGGTTGAGCTGATTACAGAAATGGCTGCTTCTTCTACTGATATTCCTACTGCTGAGGAACTTGAAATCACCAAGGCTCCTTAGGTCAAGTTCAAACTTGAGGATGTCTCTTTTACAAAATCAAACAACCTCCATGCGTTGTTCGATTTTCCTCCAAAAAAGCAAGTCAAACATCTAGACGACGCTGTGAATTTTCTAAAAACTTGTTGCCTCTCTACAGCCTTGACCATAACACCCCCTGCTCATCAGTTACTTTTATCTCAATTTTGGTATACCGCCAGACACACTCAGCTACCATCATCCAAAGACCCTACCAAACTACTTGATTTCATCCTCTGTGACACTGATTTTGGCACCATCAAAATCAACCCTGCTATCATTCGAAAAGCACTGAATCTCCCTGTTGCCACCAAAGATAAACCATTTGTTCCTTTTCCTGATCCCAAGAGACATGCTGATAGAGAAACACTCATTGCATTCTTTGATGAAATGAAGTACGTTTGGGATCAAGGGAGAGATGAAAAAGCCGAGAAGAAACTGACTGTAATCAAGAAGTCAAAGATGCCCAGCGAGATGAACTTCATCTTCGCACACCTGATAAGCTGCATGACAGTGAAGAGTGGCTCCTCTGATCAAGCTGCTCAACCTCAGCAAGCCATGGGCTAGGCATTGCTGAAGGGTCTCCATGTTGAATGGGCTTCGATAATCTACGACGATCTTGCGCTCAGAGTAGATTTTGCTGATAGACCATCATGGGTTCCATACCCAAGATTCCTCAGCGCCATCTTCCAAACCGGCCTTAAGGATAACTACCCAAATGTAGGAGACCTGAAACTCTCTCAGGTTGGCCCTAAGGTGCTCGACTTCAAGCCCCTGTCAAACGAGGTACGTCTCTCTACTTTCTTATCTATTCTCAATCCTCCTTCTTCTACTTCTGCGGCTCATTCAGTCGAAATCCCCACCGCTGATACCCCAGCTGCAACCTCCACTCCTTCTAGAAAAAGGAAACAATCTACTACCCAACTTGGTTCCAAAAAAATCAAGAAAACCAAGGAGCAACCCCCCCAGCATTTACATGCTGAAGACTCCTCAGCTCATCTTGAAGAGCTGATGGAAAGTTCAGTGGTACGCTCTGCCACAGCTGAACAAGCCACCCCTTCCATCCCAGCTTCAGCATCTCTAAACGCTGAAGTTATAAACTTGGAAATGAACCCACCTCCTTCAGCCTCTCTACAGACTGAAGTGATTCTCAGCGGATCCAACGCTGAACCACGCACCCAACCATCATTCTCATCCTCCATTCCTCTCACCTCTTCTTTGGTCACTCAATCTATTCCCCTATTCTCCTCAACAACCGTCATCCTCAGCGACACTACTGCTGAACATTTTCAGAGGATGATAGGACACACCACAGGACCTGCAGGTACTTCCAGTCGTCTAGGAAATAGTGAAGACGACTAGGAAACCTTTTCAGGACATCGAGGTTTCGACAACTTCGCCAACCCGCCTGCAGGTATATACAAAATCCCACACACTTCTCTCTCTCAACCCCAAACTTCTGAGCTTTCCTTTGTTCATAAGTTTATAACTTTTTCAGGTCCTAATTTGGGGGATATCAACACCTCCCTGACGGCCCTGGAAACAAAGATGGAGTCTTTCAACAACACTCTAACTGCCAACTCTTCAGCGGTTACAAACGCTGGAGAGAACTTGAAGACTTTGACCACTGAGGTCGAAAAGAAAGCCTCCAAAGCTGATCTGGAGAAGGTGGATGGTAGCATTGCTAAATTTGCTACCACCCTCGCTGAAAACTCAACTGCCACAACCACTCTCTCAACAAACATCACCTCTATGTCCAATGAAGTCACATCATTGAAGACATAGGTTGGTTCTCTTAAGAGTGAAGTTTCCACGATCAAGACTGAAGTCTCTGCGGTCAAAGAGATTGTTCAGAAAGTGCTCGATCGCCTGAACACCCTAACTTTTCATTTCACTCAGGCCGATCGAGATGATCTCAAAAAGACCAGTCCTGCTATTACTGGCCTAGAAGACAGAGTAGCAGCGATTGAAAACGGCATAAGAATTACTGGCCAAGAAGACAGTAATCCTATTGCTGCTGCTGCTGAAAAGTCCGTTACCTCCCCTAACCATGATGTGGAAGAGGGGGAGAAGTCTAAAGAAGACCTTCCCCATAATGATGAGGGGGAGAAGAAAAATAAAGAAAACCTTCCCCATGCTGAGTGGGAGTGTATTGAGACTGAAGCTGATGCTACTTCTTCAAAACCTCAGGGAGTTGAAAACCCTGAGGGAACTGAGAAACCTTCCTCTGTATCTGAGGGGGAGCAACTCGAAGAGCAGAACATTGAAGCTGCTGCTGATGTAACCTCACCCTACGCTGAAGAGGTTGAATCTGATGAAGACGAAGCTGAAGACGATGAAGCTGTCGACATCTCTGATGATGAACCATCTTCTTCTCTAAAGAATGATGATGATGACGATGATGATGATGATGATGATGATGATGACTCCTTTATCGTCAAGCATGTTCAGAAGACTACAACTCTCAAAGGGATTTCGATAAACGAACCTTCAGGGGAGCGGACCAAGACAAAGCCTGCAGCGTCTGAAGCTGACAAAGGCAAAAACAAAGGCCTTGTTGTAGAAGACAATGTGATGATCTTGCTTCAAAAGCCAGTTTGTCAGGTACACTACCTCCTATTCCCTTAGACTGCATCCCTCCTCTATCCCTTCTCAATCTTAATCCTTCTATCCATAAAACCTCTATACACTTAACCACATTCTTTTCTCTATCTCTTTCTTCCCCAACTCTGCTTACTTAAACGATCGATGTGTTTCAGCTAGTCCTCTCCCCTGTTTGAGGATCCCGCTGAAGCTCCTTCGACTACACCAGGAATAATCCCAGCCACAAGAGCTGAAGAAATAATCCCACTCTTGGATTTAACCACTGAGACTGATGAACCTGAAGAACAGTTGCTCTCTCACCAAAACAGACCTTCCTTGGCTCCTCAAAAGCTGAGTGAAGAGGATCAAGAAAAGAGAGATGCAATGATCAAACAGCTCAAAGATCAGCGAATCATCCTGAAGCGTGATCAACTTCCTTCTATTCCTCCAATGTTCAGACTTTCACAAAAGGAATACCTGTATCACCTCAGAGCTGAAAGGTTAATCGCTGAAAGAAGGGAAGCTGGAGAAAAAGACAGAAAACTCGCCATCCAGCTTGTCCAACAATCGGTGAAAGACCCCGCGCTAAAAAGAACTCCCATTGATGTCCAACGTCAGCTATGGGATGATGCCCAAAGGATCGTTGAAGAAAAGACGAAAGTATCTGATACGACTTTCAAATGGTGTAAAGAAATGCTGAATTATCTATCTTGACCATCCAAAACCATCAAAGTAAACATAAGAGGAAGACTGTTCGTTGACGTTCCTGTTGTTGAAGTTGATGTATTTAGAGAAGACAAAACCAAGCAAACCTTCTATGCTACTACTTTAGAGAAGTTTGGTTTCTCTGAATGGTTGGAAGTGAAATTAGCCATTCAGGGATCGCGCTCAAAGTTTAAGAGCCATGTCGAGAAAATTTTAAATACTCAGATCGACTTGGTTTCTTCTGCTGTGGATATTCCTCCTTCCACTCTTCTTCCTCCTCAACAAAGAAGAGTCTCTGCAAAGGAAAAGAAAGTCTCAAACTAAGGTCCTCCTATACGGAATGAAACAGGTATTGGTTTCTCTCGTGCTGAAGTTCTTGGCCCTGATGCTGATCTCTCAGCGCTTGACACCTCCCTACCACCTGGAGAAACTTTCATTCCTGGCACAGTTGTAAGTGATCCTTATGGTATATTCTTTCTAGACTACCAAGGAAATCATCACTTTCAACGCATCTCTGAGCTTCCAATCACTCCCATCGAACAACTCAGAGATCTCATATACTGGTGTGAAGTCAGACGCGACATTAAAGCTAGACACCTGAAGCTCAACATTTTTTAAGAAGCTCTGAACAAAAAGAATCAAGGAGTAAATGTCCTTAACTGGATGATTCCCACATTAAAGACCCTCGATGAACTTCTCATCAAGGAAGAACCTTTTGACGGATAGGATCGCCTTGTAATTCTTTCTATCCTTATTTGTCTACATCTTCTGTACTTGTAATTTTATTTGTTGTACTTGTAATTTTTCTACTTCCCTCTGTAATCTTTACGAAGTTTAAAGAAAAATTTCAGCGAATGTACTTTACTCCATAAGTACTGAAAAGATCCCAGAAAACAGTAAAATGGACAAATATTTTATGAGTTCTTTTTATCCTTATGTTTTCATTAAATAGCAATTTTCTCTGTTGCTATGTCATAATCAAATAGGGGGAGATTGTTGATCCAAACCCTCAATGATTTGATAATGACCCTCTCTTAAACACTTAGTGAAAATTGTAAGTAAACAATATGTATCAGAGTTTCACTATCGCTGATAAGTACTAAGACTTTACAGTACCGCTGATAGGAAATCTCACTCTTTAGATTAGATATTCAACGAACACTGTTCATCATCATATAGCTCTGAGCCTATTCAGTCTATGAGATGATCGTTGATAAGTTAGTTGTTTACTTATGATCCCTGAAGACAAGTTTCACGTCAACTAAAGTTCTACGTTGAAGTCGAAGATCAAGCTCAAGAACCAGCGATAAGTCTACTCATGAACTGATGCGGATATCAGCGAAGCAAGACCTGTCCATTCAATGTGAAGTATCAAGTAGAACTTTATCATTCGCTGATAAAGATCTGACTCAACGAAAGCTGATCATGAAGTCTCCCTGCATGTTACTATTGTCTTACCTCCCTTGCACGTCTCCATACGAATTGTCAGAACGGACATCCCTTTTGTCTGTAATCGTACAACAACTCTGATTCTACACTGTGCACCATGCGGCTACTAAGGTTGTCTACAAAGGTCAATGACATGCAACCACTCAGCTGCTGCCACGTGTAAAGCCATACTGCCATGCATTAAATGCATGCAGTATATAAGAAGAACCTTACTTCAGTTTTGAAGTGTGCTCGGACCATCTTCTTATTTCTTATTGATAAGTTATTATTCGTAATTTCTTTAACTCTTTCTAGTGCAAGAAACTTAGTGTTTCTCAAGACTTATTTAGATTAGGTTTATCCTTAATCTTATTCCACAACAAGTTGTAAATTGTCTTGATTTATCAATAAAAAATTTAGAAAAGTAAAAACGTGTGTTTGTATTCAACCCCCCCCCCCCCTTCTACAAACTTGTATAGCCCTTCGGGACCAACAACTTCAAAGAAGCAAAATTGTGTATCCACATCAACCGCTGAGGCAGAATATGTAGATGCTGCTGCTTGTTGTTCTCAAACTCTATGGATGAAAACACAACTCATGGATTATGGCTATCAGATTAACAAGATTCCCATTTACTGTGATTCAGAAAGTGCCATTGCCATCACTCAGAATCCTGTTCAGCACTCAAAGACAAAACATATTTATGTAAGATATCATTTCATTAAGGATCATGTGGAAAAGGGAACCATAGAAATGCACTTTGTTCATACAAAGTATCAATTGGCAGACTTGTTCACAAAGCCTCTTGATCACAAAAGGTTCAAATTTCTTATATGCAAGATTGGTATGCTTAACCTGACTAATTAATTATGTTTGTTATTTTTTTCAGAAATGATTTTTTTTATAAGTAAGATTTTCTAAGTAGTGTACTCAGAATTCTGACTCTCTTACTCAGATGTTCTGAGTCTTGAGTTCAAAACGTCTGAGTCAATACTTCAGTAATCTGACTTAATTTTTTTTCTTCTGACAAAGTTACTCAGATCTTCTGAATATACCTTTCAGAATATCCTCATTTCTGGAAATTACGAGTGTTTCAATTAGTTGATAAGTTCTTTCTGTTTTATCCTTTTCATATAATTCTTTTATGTCTAATATGTGTTTGAGTATATGCTTGAGTCAAGGGGAGCATTGATATCTTTCAGAAATTATTCTGAGTTGTTTGCAAGGTTTGTATTCTGTTCTTATCTCAAATCATTTTAAGAGGGACAAGCTTTTAATGATAATTTTTTTTTCACTTGTTCAAACTACTTCTGAATTCTTAATAAGGTTTTCAAGGTCAGAAATTAGATTTTAAAGTTTTTTTAATGTTTCAAATCATCACAAGAAGGACAGATCTTTGATGATAAAAACAATTTTTTCTGTTCAAACTACTTATGTGTGATTAAATGATTTATATTATCAGAAGTAGAATTTTAAATGAATTTTGGATTCCAAGGGTATTTCTCTGAATTGTATACTCAAAACTTCTGACTATGTGTTGATCCAAACCCTCAGTGATTTGATAATGATCCTCTCTTATATACTTAGTGAAAATTGTAAGTAAACAATATGTATCAGAGTTTCACTATCGCTGATAAGTACAAAGATCTTACAGTACCGCTGATAGGAAATCTCGCTCTTTAGATTAAACATTCAGCGAACACTGTTCACCATAATGCTATGAGTCTGTTCAGTCCATATGGTGATCGCTGATAACTTAGTTGTTTACTTATGATCTCTGAAGACAAGTTTCACGTCAACATAGGTTCTACGCTGAAATCGAAGATCAAGCTCAAGAACCAGCGACAAGTCTCCTAATGAACTGATGCGGATCAGCGAAGACTCAGATTTGTCCACTCAACGTGAAGTATCAAGTACAAGACTTTAGCTATCGCTGAACTTTATCATTCGCTGATATAGAATGATAAACCGCTGAATCAACGAAAAGCTGATCATGAAGTCCTCCGTACAAAGTACTTTTGTCTTAACCACCCTTGCACGACTCCGTACGATATGTCAGAAAAGAACCTCCTTATTGTCTGAAATCGTACAACCACTCTGATACTACACTGTTCAAACATGCGGCTACTAAGGTTGTCAACAAAGGTCAATGACATACAACCAATGAGCTGCTACCACGTGTAAAGTGTAAACTGTCATGCATTAAATGCATGCAGTATATAAGAAGATGAACTCACTTCATTTTGAAGTAACTTGCTAACTCTGGACAAGTTCATCCTTCTTATCTTGAGATAGGTTATTATTAGTAATTTCCTTCTCTTTCTTAGTGCAAGAAACTTAGTGTTCCAACTTGTTTAGATTTAGGTTTATCCTTAATCTTGTTCCGCAACAAGCTGTAAATTGTTAATGATTTATCAATAAACAATTTAGAAAAGTAAAATCTGGGTGTTTGTATTCAACCCCCCCCCCCCCTTCTACAAACTTGTATAGCCCTTCGGGACCAACAAGTGGTATCAAAGCAGATTTGTTTAATCTCATAAACAAGATCTGATCTATACTAAGATTTCTCTTCCTTGCTATTTCTGAAAATGGCCACCAACACAAACACAAACTATATTGACAATGGTTCTCTTGCAAAACCCCCTAGATTCTCCAGAGATAATTTTAATCTATAGAAAAATAGGATGATTCTCTTCTTAGAAGGTGTAGACCCTATTATGCCTTACTATCTTGAAAACGGCCCATATTTCCTGTAAGAATTGATGCTGCAGTTCCAGCCGCTGAGAATAAACCTGCTATTCCAGAAAGGCTGATACCCAAGGAAGTTCATATGTGGACTGATGAAGATAAGAAGAAAGTGGCTATCGACACCAAAGCCAGATCCATACTATCCATGGCTCTTCCTGACGAAGTCTACCATTCCGTCATGAACCTGAAAACCTCAAAAGCTATGTGGGACACAATCTGTGTTCAGTATGAAGGTACTTCTGAAGTCCAGGACTCTCGAAAGATCAACCTGGTAAGACAGTACGAAAGTTTCATTTGTGGTAAGAATGAAACTCTCTCTGAAGTTCACCAACGTTTTAATTGTTTAATAATAGATCTGAAAACTGTTGGTAAGGAATATTCTAACTTTGAAGTGCTGACAAAGTTTTTAGAATGTTTACCTGAAAGCTGGGACAGTTAGTCTATGTGTCTCAAGCTGTCAAAGGATCTAAAATCAATGACCCTTTCTACCTTATATGGCACGATGCTGAATCATGAGCAATCGAGTCATCTTAAGAAGAATCTTGTAAAAGATTCCAAAAGCACCCCTGTTGCTTTAATCTCAGAGAAACCTTCCACTCAGCGACCCTCGGTCACTATCACTGAGTTGGAAAGTAACTCTGAAAGGTCATCAAATTCTGACTCTTCAGATGACGATGAATCTTTGGCTCTCCTCACTAAAAAGTTCAGAAGATTCTCCAAAAAGAAAATGTTCAGAAAGAATAAACCTCTTTCCATTACTGACAAGCCAAGATCATCAGCTCCTGTTGATAAGGCTACTGCTACTTGTTTTAACTGCGAAAAGATAAGACATTTCGCTAACGAGTGCAGGTCTAAGAAAGTTTCGAGAAACTTAGCGTTTCCCAAGAAATCCTTTATTCCCATAAATAAAGATGACAAATACGCCAAGCTGAAAGAAACGTATGCGAAGCTGAAAAGCTTTAAGAAGAAAGGCAAAGGCCTGATGGCTAACTATGATTGGGCTGCCTCTGATGAAGAAGAATCATCATCTGACTCTGAAGATGATGAAGCCAATCTCTGTCTTATGGCAAAGATTGAAGATGAGGAAGAAAGTTCAGACATTCTCTCTACTTCAACCTCTGCTATTCTGGTATCACCTTCCTTCTTTACAAATATTTCAAATATTGATGAAGCTGATAGTCTTCGTAAAATCGATCTCTTGACTAGAAGTTTATATGAAGCCATGAATGGTAAAACTGTAGTTGAAAATCAAAACCTTGATCTCGCTGAACAGCTTAAAAACTGTCACCTTCAAATAGAAAATCTTTCTAAAATTGAAGAAGATTTTAAAGATCAAATGCACTTAAATCAGCTAGTCAAAATCGAGCGCGAAGAAGCTATCGCTGCATTAAGAGCTGAAAAAGCTACTGTTGATGGATGGTATAATTCCTCAACAAAGATCACTGAGATAATTAAGTCTCAGATTCCCCTGAGTGATAAACGTGGTCTTGGTTACAAAGCTGATACTCTAGAACCAACCACTGATCGTTCCATGCTCTTATTTGGAACTTTCGTATCCTCAGTCGCTGATACTTCATCCTCTCAGTGTTCCTCTTCTAGACCACCTATCCCTGAGGAAATTTCTACCTCTTCAAAAGGTAAAGAGAAAATGGTTTATCCAAAACCTACCTCTGTCTTTAAAGATAAAGGTAAAGGAATTGCTTTTAACAAAAATCCTCAGAAGGGTACCTGTAACACCCGTAATTTTCGGATGTACAACTTCGAATCGGTGTGGATTCGATCCTTTAAGAAAAATATGGAAAATAGGATTTTGGTTTAAATCTTAGATTTTATGGTCTTGTTGGATGAGGAATTCGAATACGAGTCCAACGGTCCTTTTCAGAGAGAAAACGGAGCTATAACGAAGAAGTTATGGCCGAATCAGTGTTTAAATCTTCATGTTATCCGGTAACCTGAGTTTATCCGGAATCTATTGCTACCCGGACACTTCTGCTATCTGAACAGTTTCACACACATCTGATTCGGATTCCTATCCGGATTGTTCTGATTAGCTAGTTTCTTACCTGTTTAGCCAACATCACTTTTAGAACCTGCGTTAAGACATCACTCTTAGTGCCCTGCGTTAGGTTTACACTTTGAATCGAACAAGCATCCAAAGATCACATTAGTGCAACCAACAAAAATGTCTTGTGACGCACTTGCTATCGGTACCGACTCCAAGTCGCAGACTCTCTACCAGGGAGAATACAGCCAATGGCGGGACAGATTCCTGATATTCATTGAGTCGAAAGATAACTACGAGTTCATCTGGCGTGCTCTAACTGATGGCCCACAACCTAAACCCATGAAGACTATACCAGCACCAGAAGAAGGTGGTCAAGTTCGTTATGAGGCCAAGACATACGCGGAAATGAACGAGGACGAAAAGGGCATGATTGATGGCGAAAAGCATGCCAAGAGATATATCGTTTAGGCTCTACCTAATTCGATCTACACAGCCATTGACAGCTACAAGCACACAACAAAGGGCATGTGGGATCAGGTAGAGAAAATGATGAGTGGGAGCAAAGTCGGCAACCAATTGAAAATCAACAGCTGCATAACAAAGTTTGACAGCTTCAAGCAGCGCTCCGGCGAATCTCTCTCCCAGACATGTGAATGATTTTGTCTCCTACTGAACGAGCTCCACAAGATTAAGATCAATCGTTCAAATACGGAGAATGCGCTCAAGTTCTTGAACAACCTCCTTCCTGGATGGAAAGTGTTTGCTTCTCACGTCAAACACAACCACTTGATGGAGGAAGTTCCAATTCATGACCTCTATGAGATGCTTCTCCAGGACGAAGATGAAGTGATGGAGATTCTGAGCAACAAGAAGTCCGCTCCCAAGTCACCTGCGGATCCACTAGCTCTTGTTTCTTCAAAACGAGTCAAATCCTCTAGCCGTCGATCCAAACGAGTCCAAGAGCCAAGTAAATCTGAGCCAGAATTTGAGGGAGAAAAGGACAGTGATTCTGATCCTGAATTGACTGCTGTGAAGAAAGCAACGACCCTATTCTCCAGATCTTTCCAGCAGAAGAAGTTCTTCAAGAAGCCTACATCCAATAATCAGCGCTTCTCCACTTCCTCCAATAAGCGCCATGATTATCAGGATAAATACGAAGGCAAAAAAAGGCAGATGAGCACAAGCAGCCTGATAAGAAGGAAAAGACTGAGAAAGAAGATCGAAAGCCCGAAAGAAAGAAGAAGGACGAACCCGTTACTTGCTACAACTGCGGGAAGCTGGGTCACTTTGCAAAGTACTGTAGGAAGGCTGTCGTGAAGAACGCACACTACTACAAGGCCAAACTCCTGCTGGCAGAACAGAAAGCGGCAGGAGAAGCTCTCTTTGTCGAAGATGACCACTGGCTGGCTCGTTCTGATGATGAAAGCGATTCTGAAGATGTCGACGCTTTCATGGGCTACCATTCTCCTTCAGAAGAAAAGGCAAAGTTGTGTCATGTATGTAAATCTATTCATCAAGACTTACTCAAACAGTTAGAACCTCTTGTTGAACGAATAGATTCCTATAAGGCCACCACTAATGAACAACTGCTTGAAATCAAATCATTAACTGAAAAGCTAGTTGTTCAAAAGTGCATAACTAAAAAATATAAGTCCAAAAATACTAATTTAAAAGAAAAATGTATGAATCTTTCAATTGCACCTAAGGACTTAAGGGACAAAATATCTAAACTGAATTCACAACTGGATCAGTGTAAGAATGAGAACACATAGATTGTTTATCAATGCTCTTCTCTTCAAATTCAACACAAAGAAATGGTTTCCAAAATAACAGATCTTGAAACCAAACTCCACAAAAGAGGTCAAACAGACCAGACTATTCACATGAATAAACCCAAGGAATTCACATACTTCAACAAGGAATGGGGAATCGGATACGATAACCCTCAGTACTTGAAAAAGGGTATAGCCAAAAGACCGACACTTTATCACTTTGGTTGTCTCGGTCTGGCTAAGAAGTATCCTGAATACAAAATCAAATGGACTGGTCCTCTTGAACCAGAGAAAGAAGAGGAAACTGAGGAATACAAGCGCAAACATACCACCAGGATGCAACTTCCTTTTTGCTACGAGCCTATAACCTACTCGTACAAGAAAAATCCAAAGAAATACCTCTCGAATGACTACTTTGATGGCTACAAGGTTGCGACGCCCAATGATTCCTCCAAAAAGGATGAGGCCCAAGCACCTGAACCCAAAACTGAGACGGACGAGTTTAAACTCTATGTCCCACCTCTCATTTTGGAAGCAAAAATAGTCGAATTAGAGGAGTCTCTCAAGAAGGAAAGATCATGTTTTCAAAAGGAAAATCAAGCGCTCATAACCGAAATTGAGGCACTTAAATCCATAAAACCGAGTCTGTGTCGGATGAAGGACAGGAAATCCTTCGGAATGAAATCGATCGGGTCACATCAAAACTGTCTTCTTTGGCGACAGAAGCGATGCAGGAGCATGTGAGAAATGTTCAACTTCAAGAGAAGATTGACCTACTCCAAGAAGAAAAGACGATTTCACCCGAACCTTCCTCGGACTCGTCTGACACATCCTAGTGCAAAACTTTCATTGGCAAAACATCTTCACTGAACGGTAAAGGGTCTCAAGATGAGTGTGTTTTAAAGAATCTAAACTCTGACTTTTTCATAGCTTTCGCACCGGATTCACCTAAGCACACCGACACAAAGTGTTCCTCACCTCCCTCAACCAACCCTAGTCCATCGATTCCGGATATAGATTTCTCCAAATTTATGAATTCCGAGGGTAGTTCATATGAAGAGTTTGAAGCGTTTCCATTTGACAAACCTCTTCCTAGTCATACCGACTTTCTTTCAAAAGCGGTATATTGCCCGGTCAATTTTCAAAAAGGCGAATGTGTTGGAATATTTTCCAATATGTATGGCCATGGACTATTTATGTAATCATTATTTAATTGTTACTGTTTTATATATATCATAATAGTAACTATGCCAGCATGACATAATTGGTCCCCCATCTTTCATAACTATTACTTGATGGAAGTAACTGATGTATTTATGGGGGTCAAAGTCAGTTTTTCCTTTTAGATGTCTGATACGCACAAACACAGGGCTCTCTTTTTCTCTCTACACGCCTCAAGAGAGAACCCTCAAGAACACCATTAAAGTGTGCAATCCTCCATCGATTTGGACATCATAACAGGAATTAAATGGCATCTTCTTCTTCTTCAAAGATTGGATATCCAAGTAAGTATATCAATTTCCTGTTTGGTTTTGTTGATTAGTGTTTAAATTGATTAATGAAGGGATCTTGAATTGTGATTATCAAGAAATTTAACATGTGGTATCAGAGCCTTGTTGTTCTTAATCAATTTAGACCAATTTTGTAAAAACAAAAACCTAATTCCTGTTTTAAAAATAATTTTGTATGAATTTGAAAACTTGAAATCCAATAATTTTCTTATGAATATGACAACAAAAATCAATTAAGCTCGATGCGAATTTGCTTTCCTGGATCGATGAGTAATTTTGTGTTTCAATTTGTCAATTTTATTTTGACCGATGTTAATTAGCCATATCGTGGGTTGATGTTTTCAAATTGTTGATTTTCCTTCTTTTTCTTCTTCATGTATATCCAATCAATCTAATGGCGTGGCATCATTTTCATGGATATCCAAGTTTTTCAAATGACATGTTTGGAATCCATGGCCATCAGAGATATAAAGACTTAATTGTTTTCTTTTGTTTATTTTGAAATTACCCACATGAATGCTTTCCTTACCGCTTTCGATTTCCAATTTTCTTTTTAGAAATTTTTTCCAACAAAACAGAAAACCTTGTGAATTTCATATGTAAAATTGATATGGTTTTTTTTGCTGAAATTAATACACCAACGGCCAAGTCATGGCTGTTAAACGAATCAAGTGTTGATATTTATTCTTATAATTTTCTATTTTAAGTATTAAATTAGCATTTCTCTATTAGTGATTTATCAATACTTAATTTCGAAACAACCCCATCAGTTTTTATGAATGCGATCAATGCATTCATCTTAAGTTTGTGTATTTCTCTGATGTTACTCTGTTACATTTTTTAATATGCTGTTTTGATTTGCATTCTGTTTCCAAATTATTGTTTTTTTTCTTCACTATTTCCAGAAAATGTTTTCAATATAATAATATTCACTAGTACAAAAACTCACAACGGCCACGGTTAAAAACTGTGGTCGTAGGCCTTTAGCCACGGTTTTTTGAATTGATAAAACCGTAGCCTATTCTACCGTGACTATTGATACCCTTATGGCCACGTTTAAAATGCGTCACCATATCACATGAAAAACCGTAGCCATAGCCTAAACCGTGGCCATAAACGTATCCAAACTTTTATGGTATTGGGGCATTTTTCCTATAACCGTGGCTATAAACTACTTATCGCCACACAAACTCATATTAAACGTGGCTATTAGAGACATTTTGGTCACATGAGTAAACTAAAACCGTGACCATAAACTACTTATAGCCACACAAATCTTATATTAACTGTGGTCATTTCATGACATACGGTTACAGTGAATTGTTAATACCGTGGCCATTGGTTACCATTTTGTCACATGAAATAACCAAACCATGACAATAAAGTAGTTATAGTCACACAAATTTCATAGCAAGCATGGCCAATTCATGAAGTACGGTTACATTGAATTATAATAACCGTGGCTAATTGTTGTCTTTTGATCACACAAAATAATTAAAACTGTGGCAATAAACTATTTACAACCACACATTTTATATCCACCGTAGCCAATTCTTGATAATATATATATATATATATAGAGGAAGGATCATGCGAGAAGTTAAACGTTATGCGAGAATGCAAGAAGTGTTTAATCATATATATGATTACACGACATGTGAGTGTGTTTAATCATATATGATTAAACGTCTATGTATTGCCAATGTAACCTATGCTTAATCATATATGATTAAACTTGAGTATCATATATGATTACACACTTCTCGCATTCTCGCATAAGGCTTAGCTTCTCGTTTGAACCTGCCCCTATATATATATATATACTAGTAGTGTACCCGCGCAATGCGGCGGGAGCAAAAAATGTAAACGATTTTGAAGATTTGGTGGTTTTGTTAGAGGAGATTTTAACGTTGATATAATTTACACTTAAATAAGAGTTACTTTACAATTGGAGTCGACTGACGGAAAATTGCATGATAGTTTAAAATCCAATATACTTAAACCAATTCAATCTAAACTATTTTAATCAATACAAATAAAAGCAAACAAATACATTAGATGCAAATAGTTATTCTATCTGCTAGGAGACAACCAGTTGCACCATAACCCTTGTCTCTCAAGTGGAAAGTCTAGCACCAGCAGTTGCAAGATACAATAGGTGGACGTTGTAGGCTTCTTTAAGCGCAAGAGTTACTTCAACGGTAGTAGGTCTCTGTGATGCATCATTATCTACAGACCTGGAAGCAATTGAAGTTGCGTTTCTCATGCTCTTCTGCACTTCTCAGTTAAATTTTTGGATGCCATAGTATCTGCATAGATTGTCACATTCTTGTTATGATACACACCTGATTGAGAGGACATTCAAGAAAACAGAAACTTACTCGGTATCAAGATAACCAACAGTGCCCATTGATAAGCCATAGTCACAAACCTTATATATTAAAAATAGTCAAGCAAACTCGAGTTCACTGTCGAAACCAATTTTAAAGTTTATTTTATGCAAACATAATCCTTAGATATTGACGTCTAAAACAGGAGTGTCTGTGTGCAAATGCAAGGCCTATGATGGAGAAAACCCTACTTTCAGTTTTGCCACTACATTACAGCTTACAAAGAACCAAGAAAAAATCACAACATCAAAACAGAAATGTAAAAAGTATAATTAAATACAGAAAATTAAAATACGAATGACGTGTGCAAATGGAGCAATTGGTGTCCAAAGGGTTTGCATACCTTCACTGTCCAAAAGCAAAGCAAAGGTGACGAACCAAATGGACGAACCACAGGGTATGTTGATAATCAACCTGGTTATAATGCAGATATAACTGTTTATAATCCACAGTTTCTGTTGATAATCAACCTAATTATAATCCAAAGTCTTTTGTTGACTTTTTGATTAAAAGTCAAGACAAATAGTATATTATAATAAGGAACAAACAAAAAGCGTGTAGAATACATTGACTTTCAGTTGACAACCATTTATGTAGAAAAAATGAACGACACCGTCAGTTTATGGTTATTCGTACATAGAAAACATACCTCTCCAAGAAACATAGCATAGAGTATAAGTAATGCTCATGAAAAACAATTTTAAATTAATAACCTAACAACGATTGAAAAAACATAGCCATCACCTTAGTTGGGTTTGATTCCTACAGAGGTGCATGTTTAGGCAAGTCAGGTTCTCAAGCTGTTGAAGCATAAGCATTTGAACACTTCTATCAAGTCAAGGACGGATACTGAAAATTGTCTAGCTTAGTTACAACATATGAATTATAGTAAATAATTACATAATACAATAACCCCTTCAAATAATGTCTGCTTACTGTAAGTGGCATCATGGTTGTGAGAAAACTAATTCAAAATAAATCAACACACAGAACATTTGATACTTGAAAATTTAAACAAAATGACAAGAGAAACCTGGGCTCACACAAAACCAGAGGGCAAAAGTGGAGAACGACTAGTGGAGCGGTCAATAACCAACATTAATCTGAACAGATGCATTTTCCTTTGAAGTGATCAAACTATTTGTAGCAGAACTACAAAAAGAAAATCATATGGTGAATGGTTTAAGTCTACTGCATAAAAACTGAAACATGTGAATAGGACTACTTTATAACATACCATTTCCTGAGATGTAGAGATCCATGTTTTGTATCTCTTCATTTTGCATCTTGGCGATTTCTTTAGATAACAACTAACTTTATAGACCAAAAAACTACAACCAGTAGCTACGCTGAAATAAGTATTATATCTTCTTACACCAAAGTCACTTTTGTAAAGAACTAAAACAATTTTCAACGTGGTTTACATATGATTACATCAACTTTTAAATGGCTTCCAACTCTGATATAGCGATATATTTTTTCAGTAGAAGAAATTAGACGGTTCAATGTGATTTATCTGTTGCTCAATAAGTGAAGTTAAAAGTTGCAATTGATGGAAAAACCAACAAACATGATGAAAAATGAAAGAGCAAAATGGTTGGTTGAAGTTAACTTAAAAGAACCTGAAAAAGCATTGGACAATTTTCAGATTTTCATGTAAAACAATCATTTTTCCTAGTTGGTTTTGAAACTAAAACAATCATTGTTTAAATTTAAATTTGAGAAACTAATGGTTATTGTTATTATAAATTACAAGGAGAGAAAATGGATTTGCAACATTTTTTTTATTCATTTAAAAAAAGAACATTATGAAAATAACCAAGTTCTATGAAGAACAGTTATTCCATTCTTTGGAGGATGAATCACTTGAAATTTATATCCATCTTAACAAAAAAAGAAGCATTCAACCTCCATAAGATTTTGTTAGATCTTCAAGATGGAAGGAAAAAATGGTAAAAATGTAAAAAAGGGTGTTTGATTGAAAAAAAATGAGGCTTAGATCCGTAAACAATTAAACAAAGAAGATAAATCTGACATGGCTGCAAACTGATGGATTGCAATGTCAAAGAACAAAAACATTCATGTCTTTTTCTTTCACATAATCACCCTGGTTGCCCAACAAAGATGCAGATAATCTCAGATTTTGATCAAATCCAATCAAATGCATTTAAATTCATCATCACTGCCTCTAAGAATGGCTATTTCTGACAATTTCCCCTTATTTATCAGACAGCAAAATGCAAATCATAAGAATGATTTCTGGACTTGTCAAAAGTTAGGCACCACTTTCATATATTTCACAAAACCTCAAAAACCAAAATTGTATTTTACTCAAATAAGAATGAAATAGTATCCCCAAGAACAACAGCAACAGTGAAGAAGAAACTATTAGTACATCGACTTAAAAACCAACAAAAACCATTCGAAACAAAGATCACCGGTTATCAGTATTTAATCTCTTCTTTACGTCTTGAAAACACCTTCTAATCTTATTGGTTTGTTATCATTTATTCTAATGATTTAGAATCTCATCTCATCCCATCCCATCCCATCCCTACATTTTTGTTTGTTAGAGATTAGTCTATTAAACTGCATATTTAAGAAAATGACGCCAAACTGAAACAACACCATGCTTGCTTTTTTAAAGTAATAAACTCATATTCCTTTAAAATCAAATTATACAGTTTAAAAAGGTTATGAGACTATAACCTATGAAGTTTAAAAGAAGAGATCAAATTACTTGTGTAGTTCTTCAACGAAGTTTAATTCGTAGACTTTGGAGAGGCAACCATCAAAACCATTGAAGAAGAATTGTTGGTTCCCGTTTTGTTTAAACAAGATTATCAGATCTATTAGTTCAAGTTTAAGTTTGATGCGGAAGCGTATTTGAAGAACTAACAGATATGTTTGATAGATTTAGAACACAATATAAATAAACAGTGAACAGGAAATAATATCTCAAAGTTTACTGAATATATATATATATATATATATCAAGAACATATTTAAGAACAGTGAGTAAGCAAAGCTTTAAAACAGATATGACTCTCAAAGTGTATAAGCTAT
Organism: Saussurea involucrata; assembly: GCA_033807775.1. Taxonomy (NCBI): domain Eukaryota; kingdom Viridiplantae; phylum Streptophyta; class Magnoliopsida; order Asterales; family Asteraceae; genus Saussurea; species Saussurea involucrata. Next base: position 70,811,216 of record CM066320.1, read on the forward strand.
GTGTTCTTGTGATGTTTTTGTCTCTTGATTCTCGATTAGGAAGAACTCAACATGAGTCTTCCTTATATACTACTACAAGGGGACCATAAAGCATGAGCTACTGTTGATCGGACGACATGAATAGTTGAACGTGTTGTATTGCATTTAATGCCGCAGACGTCTATTATGTACTAAGCCCTATTGAGTCCACTCAGAGTTTGACACGTTGAAGTTGGACAGGGTACGTTGCCATGCAAGTTGATGAACAGGTCCAGGAATAGTAGCAAGATATTATAAATATCTTCCAAGTCTTTAGTGAGGACCGCAGAGGCTCTGTAAAGTGTTACAGAGGTTCTGCGGTATGGTCCTTTGTAGATCGGTCTTTACCGGATTCCGAGTCTTTGGTCTTCTTTGCGCGTATGACAGAGCTTCTGTAGGACGTCTCTGTAGCTTCTGTAGCTTCTTGACCTTGATCTCTCGGTAAGTTCGGCAGAGCCTCTGTAAGAGGCTTTCTTCACTTGGCCTATTTTTCACTACTTTTAAATACTTCTATGATTAGGAAGATTGAAGCTAAAAATCTCCCCCTAAGTAGTGAAAAATAAAAATTTGACATTTAAGTATTTTTAGGCTAAGTTAGATAAGACAGAGGTTAAACAATACCTCGAAAGTTCTTTCATTCAGATATATGCCAGAGGCATTTTACATTTCAGTACAATGAAAGATAAACTTTAACATGGTTTGCAGAGATTGGTTGTTTGAGAATCAGATTTTGGCGTCTTTGAAATCATTGTAGCTTCTGTTGTCTCTTCCGACTTCTCTGATCTCTTTGTAGAAACTGATGCAGAGTTCTCTTAAGCGTATTGTAGCATCAATCTCTCTGATGAAGGTATCTGCAACGTCTCTAACCATTTGCTCGGTATCCCTGTATTTTACAAGGTTTGCTCTGAGCTTGTTCGGAGTACTAGTTGCGTACTTCTGACAGTCCATGCTCACAAAAAGTTTGATTTCGCCTTGTGGGTTTTGAAATACTAACCCGAACCTTGGTTATGTAATGATTGAGTTGGGCACGGCGTCAGGTGGGCAGCGATCCTCTGGTGGTCGTAGGTTCAGATGTTTGAGACCAAGATCCTTTCCCAGCTGAAAGTCTGTCAGACTGTAGATCAGAAGCCTTTCCCTCATTGCTTTTCTCAACACTTGATATGCTCTGGTGTTTGGTTCTGTGTTGTAGTTGTCCTTCGTCCATTGCAGAAGGTCAGGTAGATCATAGGGATTCAGATTCCTTAGGTCAGCATCAACGAAGGTGGTTTCTAAATTGTTTACCCTTCTGACTCTGTAAACATTGTACCTGACCCTTGGATAGGTTCTGGTGAAGGAGTATCTACAGAAGATTACCTTTTTGATCTTGTGGATTGAGAAGACGTCTGCTTTAGTTCTTGGCTTTGTCCTGGTGAAGACGTTGTCAAATTCTTCTCTGATCTTTGGATCTGTCACATGATCTGTTGGATGATTGGTCTGAAAAGATTGTTTATAGAGGTATTTGTATACCACTTCTTCCATTTCTTCTTGTGTTGGACCAGGTTGTGGTACTTGTCTTCTGAGACTTTCCATCTTTTTAACAATTTCTGCAGCTCTTCCTGATAAAGGAATGTCTGACAGAGGCTTCAATCCATATGCCCAATCCTCTTCTTCAGGCTTTGGAGTTTGAAAGGCATCAAAAGCGCTTTTCATCAATTTCTCTGTAGGCTTAGGCAATGGTTTCTTTTTCTTGGGCTCTTCTGTCAGTATTGCTTTGCCCTTGTCTTTGGCTTTTGGAGGTGCAGAACCTGTTGCTTCTGTAGGTTTGGTTGTTGGTGCTTCTGTTGGAATGATGGGGGTTGCCTCTGTAGGTTTTGACACTTGTGTTTGAGAGGACTTTTGTGGCGTTGGTTCTGTTGGCTTGATTTGCTCTGTAACCTCTGTTGGAGGTTCTTTGGTGACTTCTTCTGTGAGCTTGGTTTCTGTTGGTGAAGGTTGGATATCAAATCTTCTTGCCATTTTGAAAGCTAATGTGAACCTGGGCCTTTCTTCTTCTCTCTGCGCCATTCGTTCAGTCATTGTTTTGTGCATATTCCTTAGAACAGAAGAAGCAGAGGTCGTTGCTCTTTTTGGTTTGTGGGCAATGGACTTTCTACTTGGGATGGATTGGGGTTTTTCTGTTGGTTTTGTAGTTTGGGAGGGAAGATCTTCTTCTGTGGTGGATGACAGATGTTGAACATCTACTCCAAACATTGTAGGGAATTCCTCAGAGGTGGGTGTTGCCTCTGTGGTCTTTTGAGCTTCTGGTACATGGGTTTCTTCAGCGATTGATTCCACAGAGATGGGTGTTGTCTCTGTGGTCTGTTGAGTTTGTTGATCTTTGGTTTGTTGTGGAGGGGCTTGGCTGATTGGTTATGCTGCGATTGGTGGAGCTTGTAGTCCTCTGGTCGTAGCTTTCTCCCTTATATTCTCCCCCTCAGGATGATCTGATGGACCAGGATGGTCATCATCAGAGTTATCCTGACTCTTATCAAAAGTACCCTCTGCTCTGCAGGAAGCTTTGGGTTTCTTTGGTAGTTCTGCTCCTACGGCCATCAACTTCGCACATACATCATCACAGAGGCCGAGTAGAGTTGCAAGCTCTGCCTCTGTGTTGAAGCGCATTCTGCCGACACTTTTTCTGAATTATTTGACGTAGTTGGCATTTTCATTAGTCAAAGAGACGATGACTTCTGTGACCTGGTTTATGACATTTTGCCCGAGCTCTGTTAGCTGTGCTCTGGTCATGTAGTCTTTTGGCTGCGTCATTGTAGTGTTGCGCATTGCCTCTTCTTGTACGTGTTTGAGGGCGTTCTGTAGATCTGTAGGTGTAATGCCCTTTGATTTGTTGGATTGCTTGTTCATTTGTTCAAGGAAATGCTTGACTGATTCCTTGAATGCAGATGTTGCGGCTATTCCGAAATCTTTAGCAGCAGAAGTGGTTGTAGTTGTGGCAGTTGTTTGAGCAGAAGACTTCATCTCTGTGATGGCGGATTTCACCTCTGTGGACAGATTGTCCATTTTGGTGTTCAGATTTAGCAAGGCCGTTGATGTTGTCTCTATAAAAGATGTGAAAGAGCTTTGCAACTCTTTCAGGGTTTGGAACTCATCCCTTGATACTTGTGTCCCTGGTGTAACCTCTGGAGGAACAACCCCTTCTCCAGAGTGAGTCCCTGTTCCTGGGACACCTTCGTTCACCCTTGTTTGTACGTTGGGGGTGGAAGGATTTCCATCTGATCTTCGAGAAGAAACCTGAGTTTCGATCTTCACAGAAGTTCTGTGAAGACCAGTGTCCAAATCCACTCCAGAGGTGGGTATCGGAATGTTCTTCTGTTGACTTAGAGACTTGTCTAGAGTCTCTTCGTCTTTGTGCTCACTACTTCTCTCTGAAAGAAGTTTTGGCCCTAAATTGTGCGTGGCAGAGGAAACGAATTCCTCTGTAGGGTGTTCTAGTGTGATCTGGGGCGATTGATCATGAACTATAGGTGAGTCTCTCTGAGGAGACTCCCTAGGAATGGATTCCCCGGTTTCTGTGGGCGCAGAGGTTGAAAGAATAACCTCTGGTTGTTTGGTTTGGGTAAGGATCGAGTTGTGCGACTCTTTTTCAATAACTCCTTCTGCAGCTAGACCTGCGGAGTTAGATGTGTGGGTTGCACTGGGAGGGGGTGAGGGATGTGTGCCTTCTGCTTCTACGGAATCTTTTCTTGTTTCTTCCTCTGTTAGGCAGCCAAGTACTACTTCATTATCTATCATTTCAGTCTCTGTCGCTATCCTATGGCTTGGTGCTTCTTCCCTAACTCCTGTTGTAGTTCCTGGCTCTGTGACTAAAATGTCGTAGATTGGATGAGAGCCGTATAATTGCATGATATGTGAATGATAGAGACCTTTTCGTATTTGGTCAGCTTCTTCTTCATCTGAATCTACCTATGAGACCTCTACAACTTCGACACCTTTTTCCTTTTCTTTTTCTTTTCCTCCCATTCTTTCTAAAATCTCTGTAATCTCATCTCTATTCCACTCAGCTTATGAGGCCTGGTTTGGACTCCTTTTGTGGACGTCCAGTCCCTGTTGGATGAAGGGGTTCTGTAGAATGTTAGGGGTTTCAGATGGTTGATCATCTTCTTGCAGATTGGTGTCAATGCCAGAGATAGAGAAGTCTTGTTCTTCTGTGGTGTGGTGGTCAAGTGGTTGTGCCGTCCACCCAGCTGTATTTAGGGTGTTGTCAATTTCAGGGTTTTGAAGAAAATCATTTAAGCTGCCTTGATGAGCGAATCGATCTGGGGATTGATAAGGTGATTGATATCCCTCTTCTGCCGTTTCTACTTCAGCAGTTTCTTCGACCCGGGTCTCTGCGACCTCTTCTTCTGCAGTTTCCTCTTCTGCGATGGTAACCATTTTATCAAGCTTCTTTTTGGTCTTCCTCCTCTTTGGTTTTGGTGCCCCTTCCTCTGTGGTTTTCGATTTTCTTTTCTTCTTCTTGTTTTGGAGAAGAGGGAGGAACAGTGGAGCCAATTTCTGTGGCATGAGGAGGTGAAGGTTGATCTTCTGCAGCGCTTGTGGAGGTGCCTTCTGCAGTTTTCCTCCTCTTTGTCTTTGGGGTAGAGGCAGAGGCTTTAGAATAAGACTTCTTTCCCATGAGCTCGTCACGTTTGGCCATAAAACTAAGTTGGATTTCCAAGTGTTTTGCTAGTTTCTGCTTCTTCGCTTCTGTAGAGAGGGGTTCTACAACCATTGTTCCTAGGGGGACACCTAAACGCAGGGGTGTCACAGGGCTCGGTTTTGGAGTCCTATGATCGCATATATACTCTAACTTAAGGGTTTTGTTCGTGGCATATTTCAGAAGCTTCTTTGACAGAGGTCTGCAGTGGGTGTAGCCATCTATATGATCGGTGGGGATGTTTTTGTTCATTGGGAACTGTTTGGAAGTCGGCCCTTCCATTGGCCAGTTTTGTATCATCAACAGAGGTTCGAACAGGACTCCCAGAATCCTTTGGAATTGCAGAGGTGGTAGAAACTTAGGATCGTTCTCTTTTACCCTTCTGGTGTTGTTCTTTCTGTCGATCGTATTGATTATCTCCTGCATCATGATGGTCGAGTAATCGAGTGGGAGATCGTAGTAGACCCCATACATGATGGTTAAGATCTGATGCGAGCTCTGGTCAATTCTGCCTATTTTCCCTGTAAGGCATCTGTTGAGGATTGAAAACAAGGTGTTCCATAGAGGTGGTAGTCTGCCTCTGCGGAAGTCATTTCTCTTCCTAAGTTGGGTGTTGTACCCAAGCATTTCTACAAAACGACAGAGCTCGTCGTCTGTTGGTTGTTCTGCATATCTCTTCAGTCCAAGAAGACCCCTTGTTGGTAGGTTAAACTAAAGTGAGAACATCGTTCTATTAAACTTGATTTCCAAATGTTCAGATTTGTCTGGCTTGGAGATGTACCCTTTGATAAGAGAATCATCTTTATCATATCGGCAACTTTGCCAAAACTGGTTCAAATACCTAACAAGTATTTTGTTTGGGGTTCTTGAAAGTAAAGGGAAGAGGACATGATTTTCCATGATGTTTAGAAGAAGGGCATGGGCTTCGCCGAAAGCAGTGGGTGAGGGGACCAAGTAGCAATTGTTTGATTTGATTGGCAGTACCTTTTCGAAATGATCCTTTGCTATAAGGTTTTGAAGATGTGTGGTCGGAGCAAAGTCAGCTGTGTCTCCGGAATCTTCTTGTTCAATATTTTTGGCGAGATGGGGGTTTTCTGAATGTTCTGAATGAGCAGGTGAATGTTCTGGTGAGTTCGCCGGAGAGTGTGCAGGGGAGATAACTTGAGAAGATGAAGCCATTTGGTAAGAAGAATAGGATTCTTGCAAGCTTTTGCAGGGTTTCGCCGGAGAAAAATGGGAGTTTGTAAAGGTTTTATGAGAAGGTAAGCTTGGGTTTTATATGAGTGTAAAATGGTAGAATTCGAAAGAGTAAAAATATATGGCAATGGATAAATATTTGGAATCCGTACTCGAGTTAGAACGGCGGGTTCAACTTTCCATAGAAAACGTTCCATGTACGCCCAATGAAAAAGAGACATGTAGGCCATGTCAGAGGATGACAGGACGTCGTGCGTGGCCCATTAATGCTAGGCGCGTGGGGTTGTTCTTAGCTATATGAATTTCACTCTCAGTAAAAGTAATCGTTATTATTACAGAAATGCCCAAGTTGCAGATTGACAGAACCTCTGTGGTTTACAAAAGCTATGTGATTTTGAAAAACTTGAAGTTCATGCCTCATATCTCATTATTATCATGACTCTGTAGGTTCTTCTTTAACCAAAACATTTGTAAAGGCATTGGAGAGGATCGATAGGATTTTAGTGAAGAATTTTTACTCTGAGGTTTTGTGGCTCTGTTGGAACTTGCAGAAGCTCTGTTAGGGCCAACAGAAGCTCTGTGAGGGAAAAAATATCATAACTAAAATTCTATTAAACTTTTTGATCATCCAATTTTTGATCTGTTTTAAGAGATGTTTTTCGGACATATTTGTAAGTTTGTGTCCGAGAAAACTGTTATCAAAAACGTTTTGTTCGAGAAGGTCATGGTGTGTGTATTCAGTTTCCGAGATAACATTCCAAAAGATCGATAGAGGCTAAATTTGTGATCACAGAGCATATTTCTTGAAGAACCTCTGTTGAGCTCAGCAGAAGCTCTATGACCTCAAATTTCTCATAACTCGAATTTTATGAAACTTTTTGATCTTTTGAGTTTTGACATGTTATTCACGGTATTTTTAGGACATATTTGACAATTAGTGTCCTAGAAAACTATTTTCAAAAATCTTTTGTACGAGAGACATACCTTTTGGTTCTCCTTTTCTCGGCAGTGATGTCTGCCTTCTGTTGATATAGATTCATCGACACTCTTCTTTGGCTCCCCCTTGAAAGATTTACCTCTGTAGATCATTTCAGGGTCCCTTTTTGCTCCCCCTTGATCTAATCACCTCTGTAGATCAAGTAATTTCCTTTTGCTCCCCCTTGACCTATGCTTGGATCAAAGAATGATAAGTTTTGCATAGAACATAGGTCATGTTTTCTAGAGGTTCTGTAGGGGTCGTCAGAGGATCTGAGCAGACCCACAGAAGCTCTGTGATATCAAGAACTATTTTAAGATTGAGAATTTACATACAGAAAGAAATCAATCAAAGTAATAAAATAAAGCAATATATTTATACACATATTTACAGAAGATAAGCTATACTTACAGAGGATTTTCACGTCATATTGATCATTCCTAACTTACCCACCAAGAAATTGAATCTTTTCTCATCTAAATCTTTGGTGAATAAGTCCGCGAGTTGATATTCTGTGGGCACGAAATGCATCTCGATTGTACCGTATTCAACATGATGTTTCAAGAAGTGGTACCTTATATCATTATGCTTGGTTTTTGAATGTTGCACTGGATTGGCAGATATGGCAATGGCACTCTTGGAATCACAGAAGATGGGTATCTTGAGTAGGATGTGGCCGTAGTCTTTTAGCTGAGTCTTCATCCACAGAACCTGAGAACAACAGCTAGCAGCAGCAACGTATTCAGCTTCTGCCGTAGATGTTGAGACACAATTCTGCTTCTTGGAGGTCCAACTGACTAGTTTACCACCTAGGAATTGACAACTCCCAGAGGTACTCTTTCTGTCGAGCATTCATCCTCCATAGTCTGAATCTGTATAGGCTTTAAGACAAAAACCAGAGTTCTGTGGATACCAGAGACCAAGATTTTTGGTCCCCTTTAGGTATCTAAAGATTCTCTTTACAGCATCATAATGTGATTTCTTAGGATTAGCTTGATAACGTGCACAAAGACATGTGGCATGCATAATGTCAGATCTGCTTGCAGTTAAGTATAACAGAGATCCAATCATGCCTCTGTAAAGAGTGCATTCTACAGAGATGCCATCTGGATATAAGAATAACTTATTTCCAGTGGCCATTGGATTTTTCATTGCAGAGGTATCAGAGAGGCAATACTTGGAAAGAATGTCAGAGACATATTTGGCCTGATTTATAAAAATTCCTTCTGATGATTGTTTGATTTGGAGTCCTAGGAAGAATGTTAATTCTCCCATCATACTCATTTCAAACTCACTCTGCATAAGTTTTTCAAAACTTTTGCACTCTTCTGTATTAGTAGACCCAAAAATTATGTCATCCACGTAGATTTGTACTAGCATTATTTCACTGTTTTTACGTTTATAGAATAAGGTTGTGTCTGTTGTACCTCTGTCGTAGCCATTGACTAGAAGAAAGGTAGAAAGTCGTTCGTACCATGCTCTTGGAGCCTGTTTCAGTCCGTACAGAGCCTTTTCAAGGTAGTATACATGCCTTGGGAACTTTGAGCTTTCAAACCCTGGTGGCTGATTTACGTAAACCTCTTCTTGGATTTCACCGTTGAGAAAAGCTGATTTTACGTCCATCTGATAAACTTTAAATACTCGGTGGGCTGCGAAGGCTAAGAATATTCTTATTGCTTCGAGCCGTGCGACAGGGGCAAAAGTCTCATCGTAGTCTATACCTTCTTCTTCTATATATCCCTTGGCCACTAATCGTGCTTTGTTTCTGATGACCACTCCATCTTCATCCTTCTTATTTCTGTAGACCCACTTAGTCCCAATGGCATGTTTCCCTCGTGGCAGAGGTACTAAAGTCCATACTCTGTTACGCTCAAACTGCAGAAGTTCTTCTTGCATGGCGTCTACCCAGTTTGGGTCATCTAGGGCTTCAGAAATCTTCTTTGGTTCTATCATACTGATAAAATTTGTAAAGAAACAAAAATTAGCAGTGGCAGATCTGGTTTTTACTGTGTCAGAAGGTTCGCCGATTATTTGTCTTGGAGGATGGCTTTTTGTCCACTTAGTTGTGCGTGGAAGGTGGTCACCAATGTCATCAAATCTTTCTTCAAAGGCTTCTTGTTGTTGTTGTTCTTCTTCTTCTTCTTGTATAGCCTCTGTAGTAGTGCGTGCCTTTGTAGTTGATCCTACAGCTTGTGGAATGATTGGTATGAGAGGTGGTGGAGTTTGTTCCTCTGAGGACGTATAGACTTGGTCCTCTATATCCTCTGTAATTGGTTCCTCTGTGGATTGTGAAGTTTGATTTTCAGCAGCTTATGTGGTCGTTTTCCTCGTTGTTTCATCTTCTGCGGTCTCTACATCGGCATTTGCATCTGTAGTATTTATAGAAGAAGATGAAGCATTATTTTGACCAGTTAGAGTCATACTTGTACGATTTTGACCGATGGAAGATGGTTCTTCAGAATCTCTGTTCGTTCCAACCGAGGGATCAATGTCATCGTGGAACATCTCTAAAAATAGAAGATTTAAGTCTTCTTTCGTTTGCGAGATGCCAGAGGTTTCCCTTTTAAGTCCGAGTTCTGAACTGATTTGCGAGACCTGGTAAGGAATGCTCTGTAGGCTTTGGAAGTGGCAGAGTATCCAATGAATTTGCCTTCGTCAGCTTTTTACCTCAAACTTTCCTCTGGAATCTTTGTCGTTTAAAACAAAGCATTTACATCCGAACACATGGAAAAATTTGATGTTTGTCCGTCTTTTGTTGATCAATTCGTAAGGAGTCTTGAGGTGTCTTTTCACAATGGTTGAACGGTTCTGTGTATAACAAGCGGTAGAAATCGCTTCTGCCCAAAAGTTCATCGGTAATCCGCATGCTGATAGCATAGCTCTTGCGGCATCCACGAGCGTTCGATTCTTTCTTTCGACTACGACGTTCTGCTGTGGAGTGCGTGCGGCAGAGAAGTTCTGTGAAATTCCTTCTGTAGAAAGATAGGCTTCACTGACAGAGTTTTTAAATTCTGTGCCATTGTCACTTCTTAACTTCTGTATTCTGCATTCATAAAGAACTTGGATTCTTTTCATTAGATTAATCAAGATGATTGGAACATCTGATTTCTTTCGGACAAATTCAACCCATGTGAATCGCGAATACTCATCAATCAAGACAAGTATGTATTTCTTGCCACCTAGGCTCTGTATGGCAATGGGACCGCAGAGGTCGACATGAAGCATGTACAGAGGCCTGGTGCAAGACACATCTGTTTTGCCTCTGTGAGAAGCTCTTCTGAGTTTTCCCATATCACAGGCAGAACACAAATGATCCTTATTAAATTTAACATTAGGCAAACCTTTAACTAGATCAAGTTTGACCAGTTTATCCAAGGTGTGAAAGTTCAAGTGACAGAACCTGTTATGCCATAACCAGGCTTCCTCACTTTTGCAGGCTACAAGGCAAACTTTGTCCTTGTTCTTGGAACAAAAATTCATCAGATACAGATCACCTCTTCTTTCAGCTCGCAGAAGTTCCATTCCTGTGTCTTCACTTTACAGAGAGCAGAAAGTTCTTTTGAATAACACATCGAATCCTGTATCACAGAGTTGACTTACACTGAGTAGGCTGTGTTTAAGGCCATTCACATATGCAACTTTGTATACAGAGACGTTTTCCTTTTGTATGACTCCATAGCCTTTGATGTGTCCCTTCTTGTCGTCTCCAAAAGTTACAGATCCACCATTGTGTGTTTCTTTGTACGTGGATAGTAAACTTTTGTCGCCAGTCATGTGCCTTGAGCATCCGGAGTCAAGATACCAAATTGGCACAAACCGCTTCTGTAAGACAATCACAGAGACTTAGGTACCCATATCCATATGGGTCCAATATTGTTAGAATTTTTCAAGTTTGCCTTAGCATTCTTGAAATACATTTTATCTTTTGTAGAAAAATCAGATTGTTTCTCTCTAGGTTCTGACTTTGGAGTTTGAATTTTAGTGGAGAGTAAGCAATCTGGACTTGAGAAGTGATTATTCAATTTGAACATAAGATCAAAGCAATGACAGTATTTAATATGAGACGTGATTTTTTTGAACTTTTCATTGAATTTATTGAACTGAACCACAGAGGCATTACATTCTTTCTTAACATTAGATTTCCTATTACAAGAAGATCTATGAATACTAGAATGTTGTTTGCAAAAGTCTTGTTTAGGTCCTGCCTTCTGTGAGTCTCTTCTGTGGTGAACATCTTTCTTCACTGTCACAGAGGAAAAATATTTGTTAGCTTCAGGCCTTTTTCCCTTTTGTTGCCAAGCGGGATTCTCTTTAATTTGCTTTAAAGGTTTTGAAAAATTTGAGCTTTTAGGATTTTTCATAGGCCTTTTTCAGATTATCAAGCTCTGTAGAGGTTTTGACTTGTATACACATTTTGAGAAAATCTGGACAGATAGGTATCTCTGTGATTTTCTCTTTTGGAGAAATTGTTCTGTTAAGAACCTCAGAGGAGAAATTAACATCCTATGTGTCACAGTGAACTATCCCTGATTTAGAATCAGTCTCTGAGTTGTCAGAGGATGAATCGTCCTCATATACAGAGGTTGAGTCATCTCTTTCGACAGAGGCTGGATTTTCTGAGCATGTATCGTACGAGCTTTCTTCCTTTGTAGAATAACTTTCATAGATAGCAGAGGTTTTTGATGAGATTTCTTCAGCGAGAATTTGATCTATAGAAGATGTATAGAGATTTTCTAAAACATTTGATTTAAAAACTTCCAAAATTTCTTTTTCAATTGATTCTTTAAGTTTTTCTTCTGAAAAGATGGGTTTAAACTCAGGAGCTTTTGCAGATAATTTCTTTTCGACATTTATCATACAGACAAAAGCGACTTGTGTTTGAGTCTCTGGTTTACCAAACTTAAAGATACCAATCTGATCTTGTGTTTTCAGATATTTCTTTGGTTTGATTCCTCTATGGACAGAGGTTGAAGATGATGAATCTGTGTTTTGAAACCACACATTGATCATCTTCGTATGTTTCCTCAAGTGAGGTTCTGCAGAGATTTTAACCCTTTTACTTACAGATAGTAAGTTTGGAAAATTTGGTTTATTTGTTTTTCCCAAAACAAATAGAGAGGACAGAGGTTTTAGTCTTTTATTTTCAACACCTAAGGTAATATCACTGTACCCTATACCTCGTCTTGCTATTTGGGAGTTTACCTTTTCATACACCTTTTGTGCATCTTTATAGTTTTTAAGTAAAACTTCTCTTCTTAGAAGATCTTGCCAAAGTACCTCTCTCTCTCTTTGAAAGTATTCTTTGAGAGCTCTTATGTCAGTTGTTTCACTCCTGGAAACTGAAAGCTCTTTTGTTTTGATTTTTAAAGCAGAGGTTAATTCAGAAATTTGCCTTTTTAAAGGATCTACATTTTTGCTCCAATATTTTTCTACTCTTTCCTTTTCTTCAAAAAGTTTGGCTTTTTCTTGAGTGAGAAGCCTTACTTCTCTCTCATTAAAGGCGAGTCTTTTCTGAATGCTTTCATTTATCTCTTTTAGTTCAATCAGTTCAATGTTAAGTTTAATTGAATCATTATCTACAGATTTAGTACAAGAGGTAGAGTTTGAAATGGATACCTCAGTGTCAGTGTCGGAGTCGACTTCTGCCATGCCACAGAACAGAGCATTGGTGGTGAATTCATCATCAGAGGTAGAGTCTGACTCGAAGTCCTCCTTGTTTGCTTCAGAATTCCCTTTGTTCGCCATTAGGGATTTTTGCGCATAATATTCAGCCTTCTTTTTTGTAAAAAGCTGAGTCCTTATGTGGGCGATTTTGTCTACTTCTGCATTCTTTTGCGAAATGGCCTGGCTTGCCGCAGTTTGAACAACCTTGAGAGGTGTTTCCAGTTCGATCATCGGACTTCTGTTGATCTACACCTTTCTCTGTTCGGCATTCGTTTGCGTAATGACCAGGCTTACAACATTTATAGCATTCTTGTGTGTGGCCTACCTTGTCATCTGACCTCTGTCGGTCATTTCCTCTGTAGTTTCTGTCGCTCGACCTCTGTTGGTCATCATTTCTGTAGTCTGACCTATGTCGGTCACTCGATTCTTCTCTTCTTCCATCATCTCTTCTACCGCTCTGGTTGTCTCTGCTATATCTGTCATTTCCAAAATTCCTTTGGTTACCTCTGAACTCTCTTGTCAATAGAGCCAATGATTTAGCTAATGACGCAAGAGTTATCTCTTCCTCTATCAGCTCGTCTTTTTCGCTATCAATCATCACTATCTTCTTCTTCTCCTTCTTCTTCTCCTCTGTTGCTCTCTCATTTCTCGGTCTTTCTGTAGCCTCTATTGATTTACTAACCAATGCGTATGGTGCAATGGTTAGTGTTTTAGCCTGTGCTATTTGAGGCTCTTGTGCAGCTAGTGTTCCATAGAGATCAGAGAGTGTCCATGAGTCTAGATCTTGGTTTGTTTGTAAAGACATAGACAATTGAAGCCACTCATCATTCAGGCTCTTTAGAAACATGACGTTATTTTCTTCCGAGGTTCTGTGAATGCCAGACTTTCTGCATTTGTTTATGAGGGAGTTGAACCGATCGTATGTTGTTTGCAGAGATTCTGTTGCAGAGGCTCTGAAGGCATGATATTCATTTATGTATTGTGCCCTTCGGTTCTTCTGTGTTTTAGCACCCCCTTCCAACTGTCTTTCTAATTCTTTCCAAAGATCGTGCGCTGTTTCGCATGCATCTAAGGATTGAAAAAGTTCGTTGGGGATAGCCATGATCAATATTCTTTTTGTTTTTTGTGCAACTTCATCTTCTGCCTTATCCTCATTTGACCATTCTCCTTTTGGCTTAGGTTTTTGATGTTCAGGGATTTCAGGAGATTCAGCAGTAGCTGGTACACGTGGCATAGTTATCATAGGGATCGGAGGAGGATTGTAAAGATATTGTTTGAGAGTTTTTTTAGTACCCTCAAAGAAATGAACCATTCTTATCTTCCATTGAGGATACTCATCTCGAAGGAGAGTAGGAGGTTTGGTTAATGAGCCAGCAGTGAAAAAGTTATTGGTATTTGTCATTGTAAGAGTTTTTCAGGGGTTCAGAAAGGATAATATGATGAAAGATTTATGAGTATGAAGATCTGGAAGGATTTCTGGGTAATAACTAATATCCAGAATTAATTTACTGGTGTGTTCTAACCTGGAAAAATTGTTTCTATTAGAATGAATCGAAGAGTGATAGGAAAACAGAAACCTTTTTAATTATGATGAAGAGTAGCTTAAAAACAGAATGAAATCTATCAATAATGTTGTCAAACGAGGATCACTTGATATTGAAAATCAAGCTAAGCTCTGATACCAATTGTTGGTTCCCGTTTTGTTTAAACAAGATTATCAGATCTATTAGTTCAAGTTTAAGTTTGATGCGGAAGCGTATTTAAAGAACTAACAGATATGTTTGATAGATTTAGAACACAATATAAATAAACAGTGAACATGAAATAATATCTCAAAGTTTACTGAATATATATATATATATATCAAGAACAGATTTAAGAACAGTGAGTAAGCAAAGCTTTAAAACAGATATGACTCTCAAAGTGTATAAGCTATGTGTTCTTGTGATGTTTTTGTCTCTTGATTCTCGATTAGGAAGAACTCAACATGAGTCTTCCTTATATACTACTACAAGGGGACCATAAAGCATGAGCTACTGTTGATCGGACGACATGAATAGTTGAACGTGTTGTATTGCATTTAATGCCGCAGACGTCTATTATGTACTAAGCCCTATTGAGTCCACTCAGAGTTTGACACGTTGAAGTTGGACAGGGTACGTTGCCATGCAAGTTGATGAACAGGTCCAGGAATAGTAGCAAGATATTATAAATATCTTCCAAGTCTTTAGTGAGGACCGCAGAGGCTCTGTAAAGTGTTACAAAGGTTCTGCGGTATGGTCCTTTGTAGATCAGTCTTTACCGGATTCCGAGTCTTTGGTCTTCTTTGCGCGTATGACAGAGCTTCTGTAGGACGTATCTGTAGCTTCTGTAGCTTCTTGACCTTGATCTCTCGGTAAGTTCGGCAGAGCCTCTGTAAGAGGCTTTCTTCACTTGGCCTATTTTTCACTACTTTTAAATACTTCTACGATTAGGAAGATTGAAGCTAACAAGAATTATGTTAGAAAAGGAAGGATCAAACCTGGAAAGTGATGGAAAAGCCCAAATTTGTCGATGAAAATATTTTGAAGTATCTAGGCTTATCGAACGGTCTCTGTTCTCTTAGGCATTTTATCGAACGGTTCATCTTCATTAGACCTGGACAAAGATGTACAATAATGAGACAACAAGATTACACCAAACAAGGGATACCTTAGGATTGATGAAATCAGTACACATCTGGAGAAAAACGATTAGCTTTAACAATTTTTTGTTCATGTTTAGAACACATTATGATATATGCACATTCAACTATGGAGATGGTAAAACCCATTTGGGCTCATCTCTGTCGTGGCTCAGCCTAAGTCTGGTGGTGGACGGCGGTGGAAGATTTTAGGGTTTCATCCTATTTGAGAGGGAGATTAAAGATTTTGGGAGAGATAATGAGAGGATCTTGGGGGGAGGCGATGAGTTTAGGTGGAAAATGGGAGGGAAAGTGTCTAAGCAAGAAGGAAGGGAAAAATAGGGGAAAAGGAAATTTTTTAGAGGGAACGTCAAGTTTTTTTATGGTTAATAAGTATTAATCCTTTAAATTCAGTATACGTATTAATCTTTGATTTATATATATAGTTAGATTCAAGGAAAAGCGTTAAATAAATGGAAAATCGAAAAATCATGATAAAACAGATGAAAAAAATATATAAATATAAATATCAAATTAATGAGAATAATATGATTGGTTTTTGGTGTATTTTGTTTGGTTCGAATTTTGATCATATTTCGTATTTTTTCGATTTAAAAAATAGAGAGTGAAATGATAGATATATTATTCTAAATAATAACAAATATATTAAAGCCTAATAAAATCCCTTAAACCTAATATAAAAATATATTTTATCAGAAATCCATCGATATTATTATTATATTTTACCAATAAATCTATTAAAATTCAATAAAACCTTTTAAAAGCCAATAAAGCTAATATAAATCCGGTAGATCTATTAAAGCCTATAAAACTAATTAAACCTCAATAAAACCGTTTAAGGCCCAATAGAATACAATAAAACTGATTAAGAACCATTATAATCGAATAAGACCCTTTATGACTTATTAAGGCCCAATAACACCAATGATAACTTACTACGCGTTAGTATGCAGATATGTACTGCATATATGCATGTGGTGTGTATTGAGTTCAATAAGGCCAGTAAGACCAACTAAAGCTTATTAAGAATTAATCATTATTACCCAACAAGACCTTTTATGACTTGTTAAGGCTCAGTAACACCAATAGTGACTTATTACATGATTGTATGCATGTATGTACTGCATATATGCATGTCGTATGTATTTGGCTTTATTTATAAAACTATAGTTTAACACCACATAAGTTAATAAAATTTTAAATATTCTATTAAGAACAAATAAAGCGTATTAAGAGCCATTATAGTCTAATAAGATCATTTATGACTTATTAAGGCTCAATAACATCAATGGTGATTTATTACGTGTTTGTATGCATGTATGTACTACATATATGTATGTGGTGTGTATTAGGCTCGATAAGATCACTAAGACCCACAATGGACTGTATTGGGCTTTAATGAACCGTTTTGGGATTTAATGAACCGTTGGGCTTTAATGTATCGTTTTGGGCTTCAATGTATCGTTTTGGGATTTAATGGACGGCTTTGGGCTTTAATGAACTGTAATGGGCTTCAATGGAATGTATTGGGCTTTAATGAATGATTTTGGGTTTTAATGAACCGTTATGGGCTTAATGGATTGTTTTGGACTTTATTGAACCGTTTTGGGCTATAGTTAACCGCTTTGGGCTTTAATGGACCGTAATGGGCTTCAATGGACTGTATTGAGCTTTATTGAACGGTTATGGGCTTTAATGTACTGTTTTGGGCTTTAATGAACCGTTTTGGGCTACAGTTAACCACTTTGAGCTTCAATGGGCTGTATTGGGCTTCAACGGGCTGTATTGGGCTTCAATGAACCATTTTGGGCTTTAATGAACCATTTTGTACTTTAATGAACCGTAATGGGCTTCAATGGATTGTATTGGTCTTTAATGAACCGTTTTGGGCAACATCTAACCGCTTTGGGCTTTAATGGACCGTAATAGGATTCAATGGACTGTATTGGGCTTTAATAAATCGTTATGGGCTTCAATGTATCGTTTTGACCTTAAATGGATCGTAATGGGCTTCAATGGACTGATTGGGCTTCAATGTATCATTTTGGACTTTAATGGATCGTAATGGGCTTCAATGGACTGTATTGGGCTTTAATGTATGGTTTTGGACTTTAATAGATCGTAATGGGCTTCAAGGGACTGTATTGGGCTTTAATGAACCGTTTTGGGCTTTAATGTATCGTTTTGGGATTTAATGGACGACTTTGGGCTTCAATGGACTGTATTGGGCTTTAATGAACAATTTTGGGATTTAATGAACCGTTATGGGCTTTAATGTATCGTTTTGGGCTTTAATGAACCATTTTGGGCTACAGTTAACCGCTTTGAGCTTTAATGGACCGTATTGGGTTTCAATGAACCATTTTGGGCTTCAATGAACCATTTTGGACTTTAATGAACCGTTATGGGCTTTAATGGACCGATTTGGGTTTAAAGAACCAATTTGGACTTTAATAGGACCGCCCTTTGGGCTTTAATGAACCATAATGGGCTTCAATGAACCGTTTTAGGCTTTAATGAATCATTTTGATCTTTAATGGACCGTTTTGGGCTTTAATCGATTGTATAATAATAATAATAATTATTATTATTATATCATTTTTAAAAATTATATAATAATAATAATAATAATAATGTTGATAATTATATAAGAATAAAAATAAGAATAATAAAGAAATATTCTAGTTTCGGCTGATTTCCGGCGAACCTACATGTACCGCCGAAAATCCGCCGGAAACGTTAATTCTGTATTTCTAAAACCGTTCTAAACCCAACCGTGACTAACCTGTATTTCTAAAACGTGGCAAAAAGTGGAATTGAATGAAATAAATATATTAAAAGAATTGAATCAATTGATGGAAGGGATGAAGATTGCAGTGGGACGGGGGAATAATAAAAAAAATGGAAATAATATAAATCTAAAAAAAACCTCCAAGGCCACATACAATAGAAAAAGATTACAATGTCATTTTAAATGAAAAATAATTAGTGCAGAGAGAGGGACTCAAACCCATGCCTCTTGGGTAGAGAGAAATGCGCTTACCAACTAGACTAGGATGATATTTGTGTCAATTTGTGTCTTTTGTACAATATATACTAAATATATATAATATAATATGAAAAGAAATCAGAGGCCCTTGACAATCGTCACACAAAATAACTGTGGCGAAATCATCACATATAGTTACGTTTAATATTTATAACCGTGACTACTGGTTACCTTTTGACCACACAAAATAATAAAAACCGTGGCTATAAACAACCGTGGCTTTTGGCCACGTTTTACATATTTTTGTGGCTATATATACATTTCTTTTGGTCACGGAAAATTGGTTTCATGTGGCCATATGTCAGTCTATGGCCACGAATAATAACCGTTACAATATAAAACCATGGTTTAGACAAAAACAATGGCTATATGTCTGTCTATGGCCATGGTTTTTAGTCGTTACTTGTCACGGAAAACAATTGTGACCTTAAAGAACCATTTAGTCATGTTTTATCTAAACCGTGGCATTATGTTTAAACATTTTTCGTAATGGTCACGGTTATTAAGTTAAATCGTGGCTAACCCAATACTCATGACATATAGTTACGCTTTATTTTTAGAAAAGTGGCTATAGGTTACCTTTTGGTCACACAAAATAATAGAAAGTCGTGGCTAATTCACGGCATAAAATTATGCTTGCTATGTGGAATTATGGCTACCAGTTACCCTTTGGCCACAAAAAATATTAAAAACCATAGACAAATTCATGACATATAGTTACGTTTTATTTTTAGAAACGTGGCTATATGGTACCTTTTGGTCACACAAAATAATAGAAAATTGTGGCTAATTCACGGCATATAGTTAGGCTTAATATGTGGAATTATGGCTACCAGTTACCCGTAACTTTGGACACAAAATATTAGCAAATCGTGGCTATAAGTTACATTTTCGTCACACAAAATAATAAAACAGTGATCAATTCAAGACATATAGTTAGACACATTTCATATTTAATTTGGCGAAATCATCACATATAGTTACGTTTAATATTTATAACCGTGACTACTGATTACCTTTCGACCACACAAAATAATAAAAACCGTGACTATAAACAACCGTGGCTTTTGGCCACGTTTTACATATTTTTGTGGCTATATATACATTTCTTTTGGTCACGGAAAATTGGTTTCATGTGGCCATATGTCAGTCTATGGCCACGGATAATAATCGTTACAATATAAAACCATGGTTTAGACAAAAACCATGGCTATATGTCTGTCTATGGCCACGGTTTTTAGTCGTTACTTGTCATGAAAAAAAGAACTGTGACCTTAAAGAACCATTTAGTCACGGTTTTATCTAAACCATGGCATTATGTTTAAACATTTTTTGTAATGGTCACGGTTTTTGAGTTAAGTCGTGGCTAACCCAATACTCAAACTCAATTAAGACTTTTTAGCCACTGTTCTAAACCCAACCGTGACTAACTCCAATTTTCAAAACCGTGGCAAAAACTCATTTTTGTACTAGTGATTTTCTCTTATTGATTATTAAATTAAATGGCATCTTGAATATCAACTTAAATGATCGACCCAACGGTATATCATTTAATTTGACATTCAAGATTATCATACCATTTTATGTAATTGTTTGTATTTTTCAAACAACGAACCTAACGGCTAATTGTTTGATGGTGCGTATGATGAATTGTTGGCCTAATATGCGTAACTGTTATATTTCTGCCCAAAAGTGATGTGTGATATTTATGTGGCATATTTTATATATATAATCGAAACGCTTGTATGTTGGTCATAGCCAACGCGAAACCAACATTCAAGTAGAACCTTAGTTTAGTCTATTATTTTGGTGTTATAATAGACTTAATCTTCAACATGCTAACTTTGCTTGCTTTGTATAATTACCCTATATGCTTTAGTTCACTTCTGTTCTTCGAAATTTACATGTTTTAATGATATCATTCCAGCGACCACTTTAATTCCAAGTTATGGGATTGAACCTTTGACTGCTACTAACTTCGCGTCATGGAGAGATGCTGTCAAACTAACACTTGGAATGATGGATTTAGACTATGCTTTGAGGCATGATCCTCCTGCTGCACTCACTGATCAAAGAAAACAAGAGCAAAAACGAGTGCATGAACAGTGGGAGAGATCAAATAGAATGTCTCTCATGGTCATAAAGAATTCCATCACGGTTGCCATTCACGGAGCCATACCTGACTCGGAGGACGCGAAAACTTATATGGACTCCGTTGAGGAGCAATTCAAAGGCACCTCCAAGGCACATGTGAGTACTTTGATCCTGAAAATGTTTACTACCAAGTACGCCGGTGTGAGTGGTATGCGTGAACACATCATGATGATGAGTAACATGGCTCATAAACTCAAAGACATGGACATGGAAATCAGTGAGGGTTTTTTAGTGCATTTCATAATGACCTCTCTCCCAGCACAATTTGGTCCTTTTAAAATAAAGTACAACACTCAAAAGGACAAATGGCAAATGAGTGAACTTATTGCTATGTGTGTACAAGAGGAGGAGCGCTTAAAGATAGAAAGGCCCGATGTTGCACATCTTACGACCACAAACACCGAAAAGAGGAAAGGAAATTTTAACATCGGCGAAAGCTCAAAGGTCCAGAAAAAGAATACATATGCAGCCTCAAGGTCAACTGCTCCTAAGGGTACACCTCGTTGTAAATTCTGCCACAAGAAAGGACATGGCCAACGAGACTGTCCGAGGTTCAAGGATTGGTTAGCGAAAAAAGGTAATCATCTATTCATGATTTACGAGTCTTTTAATATTAATGTTCCTTCAAACACATGGTGGGTTGATTCTGGTTCTATGGTACATGTTACAAACTCCTTACAAGGATTCCATACAATCCGGAGATTGGAAAGATACCAAAGGACCATTAAAGTTGGAAGTGGTGACGAACTAGATGTTGAAGTCGTGGGCACTTTACAATTAGTTATGCAAAGTGGCCGATGTATTAACTTGTATGATACTCTTTATGTACCGAGCATAACTCGGAACCTAGTATTTGAACATAAATTAGATAATGATGGATATTATGTAGCATTTGGCGATGGCAAAGTCACTATTAGCCTAAATTCCGATTTTATAGGTTGTGGTTTTTTGGTTGGAAAACTTTATCAATTGTACCTAGATGAACAATTCTCAAAATCATTGATGTCATATAATGTGAATGAAAATTTAAATAAAAGAAAACGAGACATGGAAACATCGTCTATGTTGTGGCATCAACGTTTAGGCCACATCTCACGAGACCGAATGTTAAGACTCGTGAAAGATGGCGTATTACCAACTCTTGATTTCAATGATTTTGAGACATGTGTTAAATGGCTTAAAGGTAAAATGGCAAAGGGAAATAAAAAAAGTGCCACTAGGAGTTCTAGTTTGTTGGAAATCATACATACCGACATCTGTGGACCTTTTCTCGCAGGAATATCTGGACATAAATTATTTATCAGCTTTATAGATGATCATTCACGCTATATGTATTTGTATTTAATAAATGAAAAATCTGAATCACTTGACATGTTTAAAGCCTTCAAGGGCGAGGTTGAAAATCAACTCGACCGTAAGATAAAGGTAGTGAGATCAGATAGAGGAGGTGAATATTATGGTAGACATACTGATTATGGTCAGGCTCCCGGTCCTTTCTTTGATTTTTGCAAGGAACACGGGATAGTGAACCAATATACCATGTCGGGTACTCCTCAGCAAAACGGTGTTGCTGAGAGAAGAAATAGGACCCTTATGGATATGGTAAGAAGTATATTAGTAAATACCAACTTACCCCAATTCTTATGGACCGAAGCATTAAAGACGGTTGTCCATATACTCATCAGGGTTCCTTCTAAATCTGTTGTAATACCCCGGGTAAGTTCGTTAGTTAAATTCTAGTTCCGTTAAATTTATTTAACTCTATAATTGATGTTTAGGGTAAGTTTGGGTAAATTTATAAGTTTAGGTGTGTTTGGGTCATTAATAATTAGTTAAAGGTTTAAATGGTAAATATAGTTTGATATTACCCTTTAAGCTCCAGATATTTTTTTCATAAACAGAAAATATTAGATTAAGAGTTGTGTGTGTGTGTTGAGACAAGAAGAAGAGGAAGAAAAGGTCATTTGGCTAGGACTTCATATTGGTTTGCTTAGAGGTGATTTTTGAGGTATGTTCCTTTACATTTTATGTTTGTAATTGTTAGTAGAAGGTTTCTATCGGATTAGAATCATCAATTTCATAGCTGGTAGTATTTTCGGTCGAATCTGGGTAGAAAAAGGGTAGACAGACTGAGGTTTCCGGACAAAATGAATGTGTCTGGTAGTTTTGATTGATGGTGTCCGGAAGTTGTTCTAGTGGTGTCCGGACGAGTCCTTTATCCAGGTAAGTCCTCTTTTCCATAAGTTTCCGGTTAAAACTAGTTACCGGATAGTGTCCGGATTGCTTTGGTGTCCGGGTGTTATCCAGATTATATATGTTGTCCGGACAGTTGTGTTGTCCGGAATGTTTGTGCTGTCCGGAAAGTTGTGTTGTCCGGATAACTTGTGGTATCCGGATACTTTAGTTGATTTGGTCACTTTTGAGAGTTTAGATACTTTTAAGTATCCAGTAACCTGTGTTTTGTTGACTCTTGGATGGGGAATGAATGAGGACTGAATATATTGTGGACTCGACTTAAGTTTGGGTGTGGGGGAAACATTTGAGGATAAGAGTTAGATAGATTTATCTAGAGTCTTTAGCCCTTGTAAGTCTTATGTGTTCCATTTTGGTAAAGTGATATTTGTATCTAATTGTTTCAGATACTGTGAATCTAGGGTAAAAACTGAATCTTTTGGGAAGGACTGGAAAGAGTTTTGATAAGCAAACAGGTGAGTTTTACTTTAAAATGTTTTCAAACTGGAATACATATATGTGGATTGAGTATGTGATAAGTAGTGTGATTATGTGCATATGTATGAAGTATGATATATTGAAGTGTATATTATATTTATACAAGTATTACACTATAAGAGTGTACATTGGCCGGGCTTAGGACCGGCGGAGTTGGCTGTACAGAGGGACAACGGTGTTGGCTGTATTTAGTACAACGGAGTAAATTGATTAGTTGACTCGCAACCATCTAATTTGGCCATGGGAATGAGACAAAAAAGTACACAATGCATGAGTCCTAATTGGTATTTATATTGGTGTTATGTATATGGTATTTGTACAAATGATTTTAACCGACAGGGATTTTCTCACTTAGACCGTTAGGTCTAACCCTCATTTTGTTTTAAAAATATGTATTCCAGGGCGTGGATCAGGTAAGAGCAAGTAACAAGGATAATCAGTGGCTAGCTTTTGTGAAGACTTGTGTTATGAAGACTAAGACGTGTTTTGCAATTATAGTTTCATTATTAGATATCTTGTATGTAATTAGCAAAAACTTTGTAACGAAATATCTTATTTTGGTTGTAAAGACTAAGGGACCTTACTTGTGATATGATGTATCTTTTGTTATGTAACGATCTTATGCAATATATGTTATTTGACGCATGTTTGAAAATCCGGGTCGTTACAGATGGTATCAGAGCCCTAGTTTAAGAGATTTAGGTATTCGTATCTGTACCTAGACTTAAACTGCATGTGAAGTAGGATGTCCCTATTATATTAGAACCTTGGGATGCTAAATATAAAAAGGTAGAAGGAACATCATGTAAGGTAATTTCAAATTACATTTGGCCAGTGTAATCATGAACTTACAGGTACATGTTTGAACTGGAAAACCTTATTATATAGGGTATGTGCTTATGTGTATATTAACCTTGCTGAAATCTACAGAATGGCAAGTGGTACTCGACGTACAAATAGGGAGGAAGAGGGAAACCCTAGTAGAACTAATCCAACAGTCGGGACAAGGGGAAGAGGGGGAGAACGAGGCAGGGGCAGAACTAGAGGCAGAGTTCAGCCGTGAAGTAATGAATTTGTTACAAGAGACGATTTGACGGCTGAAATGGGAAGACTGCAAGCAAGTATACAGGCTATGTTCGACCGAACTCGTAATAATGAAACTGAAATACCAGATCCTAATCTGGAAGAAGAGATGCCCATTACACCTACTGTCATACCAGTGCCAAGGGAGTGTGACTATAAGATGTTTCTAAGTTGCAAACCTCCAACCTACGCAGGAGAAAGAGATCCAGTGAAGGCCATGAGGTGGCTAAAAGAGATAGAAGCTGTCTTCAAGACCAGCAAGTGCGCTGAAGAAGATAGAGTGCTATACGAAACCACGATGTTGAAAGCGGATGCTTTATATTGGTGGGAAGCTCTCATTCCCTCTAGAGGATCTGATGTGTATTCTACTTTCTCTTGGGACGAATTCACTACAGCTTTCAAGAGACAGTTTTGTCCGCAAGCAGCAGTTAGACAACTGGAGGAAGAATTCATGAACCTACAACAAGGGAGTTTATCGGTTAGTGTTGATCCAAACCCTCAGTGATTTGATAATGACCCTTTCTTATATACTTAGTGAAAATTGTAAGTAAACAATATGTATCAGAGTTTCACTATCGCTGATAAGTACTAAGATCTTCCAGTACCGCTGATAGGAACTCTTGTTGTTTAGATTAAACATTCAGCGAACACTGTTCATCATTAACGCTGAGTCTGTTCAGTCATTATGATGATCGCTGATAATTTAGTTGTTTACTTATGATCCCTGAAGACAAGTTTCACGTCAACAAAGGTTCTACGCTGAAGTCGAAGATCAAGCTCAAGAACCAGTGACAAGTCTCCTAATGAACTGATGCGGATCAGCGAAGACTCAGATTTGTCCACTCAACGTGAAGTATCATGTACAAGACTTCAGCTATCGCTGAACTTTATCATCTGCTGAATAGTAAATGATAATCGCTGAATCAACGAAAGCTGATCATGAAGTCCTCCGTACAAAGTACTTTTGTCTTAACCCCCCTTGCACGACTCCGTACGAAATGTCAGATAAGAACCTCCGAATACCTGAAATCGTACAACCACTCTGATACTACACTGTTCATCCACGCGGCTACTAAGGTTGTCAACAAAGGTCAATGACATGCAACCAACCAGCTGATGACACGTGTAAAGTGTATACTGACTTGCATTAAATGCATGCAGTATATAAAGAGATGAACTCACTTCATTTGAAGTAACTTGCTAACTCTGGACAAGTTCAAATCTCTTATCTCAAGATAGGTTATTATTAGTAATTTCCTTATCTCTCTTAGTGCAAGAAACCTTAGTGTTCCAACTTGTTTAGATTTAGGTTTATCCTTAATCTTGTTTCCGCAACAAGCTGTAAATTGTTAATGATTTATCAATAAACAATTTAGAAAAGTAAAATCTGTGTGTTTGTATTCACCCCCCCCCCCCCCTTCTACAAACGTGTATAGGCCTTCGGGACCAACAAGTGGTATCAGAGCAGATTTGTTTAATCTCATAAACAAGATCTAATCTAAGATATTTCTCTTCCTTGCTATTATCTGAAAATGGCCACTAACACAAACACAAATTATATAGACAATGGTTCTCTTGCTAAACCCCCTAGATTTTCCAAAGATAACTTCAACTTATGGAAAAATAGGATGACACTCTTCTTAGAAGGTGTAGACCCTACTATGCCTTACTATCTAGAAAATGGTCCATTCATCCCTGTAAGAATTGATGCTGCTGTTCCAGCCGCTGAGAATAGACCTGCTATTCCAGATAGGCTGGTACCTAAGGAAATCTTTCAATGGACTGACGAAGATAAGAAGAAAGTGGCTATAGATACAAAATCCAGATCCATACTATCCATGGCCCTTCCTGACGAAGTCTACCATTCCGTCATGAATCTGAAAACATCAAAGGCCATGTGGGACACAATATGTGTTCAGTATGAAGGAACGTCTGAAGTCCAGGATTCAAGAAAGATCAACCTGGTAAGACAATACGAAAGCTTCATTTCTGGTAAGAATGAATCTCTCTCTGAAGTTCACCAACGTTTTAATTGTTTAATTATAGATCTGAAACTGTTGGTAAGGAATATTCTAACTTTGAAGTGCTGACAAAGTTTCTAGAATGTTTACCTGAAAGCTGGGACAATTATTCTATGTGTCTCAAGCTGTCAAAGTATCTAAAATCAATGACCCTTGCTACCTTATATGGCACGTTGTTGAATCATGAGCAATCGATCCATCTTAAGAAGAATCTTGTTAAAGATTCCAGAAGCACCCCTGTTGCTTTAATCTCAGAGGAACCTTCTACTCAGCGACCCTCGGTCACTATCACTGAGTTAGAAAGTAACTCTGAAAGTTCACCAGATTCTGATTTTCAGACGATGAATCTTTGGCTCTCCTAACTAAGAAGTTCAAGAGATTTGCCAAAAAGAAAATGTTTAGAAAGAACAAACCTCTTTCCATAACTGACAAGCCTAGATCATCAGCTTTTGTTGATAAGGCTACAGCTACTTGTTTTAACTGCGAAAAGACAGGACATTTCGCTAACGAGTGCAGGTCAAAGAAAGTTTCTAGACCCTCAGCTTTTACAAAGAAATCCTTTGTTCCAAGGAATAAAGATGACAAATACTCAAAGCTGAAAGAAAAATATGCAAAGCTGAAAAGCTTTAAGAAGAAAGGCAAAGGCCTCATGGCTGACTATGATTGGGCTACTTCTGATGAAGAAGCATCATCATCTGACTCTGAAGATGATGAAGCAAATCAATGTCTCATGGCCAAGATTGAAGAAGAGGAAGAAAGTTCAGACATTCCCTCCACTTCAACATCTGCTATTCAGGTATCACCTTCTTTCTTTACCAATATTGCAAAAAATGATGAAGCTGATAGTCTCCGTAAGATCGATCTCTTGACTAGAAGTTTATACGAAGCCATGAACGGCAAAACTGTGGTTGAAAACCAAAATCTTGATCTCGCTGAAAAGCTTAAAAACTGCCACCTTCAAATAGAAAAGCTTTCTAAAATTGAAGAAGATTTTAAAGATCAAGTATATTTAAATCAGCTAGTCAAAATCGAACGAGCAGAAGCTATCGCTGCATTAAAGGCTGAAAAAGCTAAAGTTGAAGGATGGTGTAATTCTTCAACAAAGATCACTGAGATAATAAAGTCTCAAATTCCCCTGAGTGATAAACGTGGTTTGGGTTACAAATATGAAACTCCAAAACCAACCACTGAGCGTTCAACGCTTAAATTTGGAACGTTCGTATCCTCAGTCGCTGATACTTCATCTTCTCAGTGCTCCTCGTCCATTACACCAATCCCCGAGGAAACTCCTACCTCCTCAAAAGGCAAGGAGAAAATGGTTTATTCAAAACCTACCTCTGTCTCTAAAGACAAAGGTAAAGGAATTGTTATTTACCATAATCCTCAGAAGGGTACCTTAGTACCAAAGCTGAATGCTTCTAAAGCTTCAGTGGCTCATCCCTCTGGATCAAGGAAGCAGATATCTGGATTTATTCAGCGATCTACTCCTAGACTCAGATTGGATGTCCTTGGTAACAAATCTGAAGAACTAAATGTTCGTCCCATTTCTAAAGCCAATAGTTTACTTGGTGCTGGCACTTCTAATTTGAAATTAAAAGCTCAACATTCAAATGGTCCTAGAACTACTTTTAGCTATAGGAAATGTTATCACCGTGGACTCACTGATCATATTGCTAGTAAGTGCCCCACAGCCACCAAAGCTGAAAAGATAGCTAAGGTGAAGATTGCCCCCAAGGCAAAGAAGACCAACCCTGGTGCAAATCAGGTCAAGGTGAATTCTACCACCGAGGTTAAGAAATTAACCAAAGTGAAGAAAGACAAAGCTGAATCTTCAAATGCTGCGAAGACTGCTAAATTTTCCATTCCAACTACTTCCACTGACAAACGTGTATACATGGTTAAGTGGGTACCTAAGAAAAACTAATCTTCCTTTATATTGCAGGTTAAGAAGGGTATCTGGTATCTCGATAGCGGATGCTCTAGACACATGACTGGAAAGAAAAACCTTCTCGCTGAATACAAGGAAGAGAAAGGTCCCTCTGTGACTTTCGGTGGAAATGGAAAAGGACATACCCGAGGGTATGGTGTACTTTCAAATGGTACAACCTCCTTCAGAAGAGTCGCATATATTGAAGGACTGAAGCATAATCTTCTAAGCATCAGTCAGCTTTGCGACATGGATAACAAAGTAATCTTTACTAAGGAATCCTGCTTTGTCACTGACAAAAAGGAGAAGATAGCTCTTAGCGGTTATCGTTTGGAAAATGTTTATGTAATAAACATGGACTCAACAACCACTGAGAACTCCTGTTTCTTCTCAAAGGCCTCATCTGATGTCAACTGGCTATGGCATAAGAGGCTCTCTCATTTAAATTTCAAGACACTGAACACTCTTTCTTCAAAAGAGTTACTCACTGGTCTACCTCAGCATTCATACGCCAAAGAGTCGTTATGTTCAACGTGTGAAAAAGGGAAGCAGACCAAAGCAAGCTTTAAGTCAAAGCAAGTTTCTTCAGTGTCATCTCCTCTACAACTACTCCATATGGATTTGTTTGGCCCTGTTAACAAACAATCCATCGCTGGAAAGAAATATACGCTGGTCATAGTTGATGAATTCTCTCGCTTCACTTGGGTAATGTTTCTCCGTTCTAAGAGTGACACCCCTGAAGAACTCATCACCTTTGTTCGGAAGATGGAAACCCTGAACAATTTGACTGTTCGCTCAATAAGGAGTGATCATGGGACTGAATTCAAAAAAAGTTCTCTTGATTCCTTCTTTGAGAGTAAGGGTATTTCTCACAACTTTTCTTCAGTGAGAACACCGCAACAAAATGGAGTCGCTGAAAGAAGAAATAGAACAATTATTGAAGTTGCACGTTCAATGCTCAGCGATTCTCACCTGCCTACTCAGTTTTGGGCAGAAGCTGTCAACACTGCTTGTTTTACGCAAAACAGGTCGCTGATAGTTAAAATATTCAAAAAGACAGCCTATGAACTTTTTCATGGGAGAAAGCCTTCAATCAGCTTTCTTCACATCTTTGGATGTCAGTGTTTTATACTGAACAACAGAGATGCTCTTGGAAAGTTTGATCCTAAGGCTGATGATGGAATCTTTCTTGGATACTCCTCAGTTTCCAAAGCCTTCAGAGTCTTCAATCGTAGAAGACAAACTGTAGAAGAAACTATTCACGTCACGTTTGACGAATCCCGTTCAGCGAACTCTAAACCGTCCGCTGATACTGAAGAACTGAATCAATGGATGTTTTCTCATCTTGGTGATTCAGAAGCTATTCCCACTACTCATGCTCATCCAGTAGAAGATGATAGTCCTATCATTCCAAATATGCAGAATAGTGAAGCTGAAACTTCTTGGGTCTCAGCTATTCCTATAAACACTATACCTAACACTGAACCAAATGTCTCAGACATTCCATCTACTTCTCAGCAATCAGTGAATATAATGACAACTGCATCCATTCCTCTCTTGGCTGATACTCCTGACGTCGCTGAAGCTTCATCTTCAGCTCCTCCAGTTCAAGTTGAGTCAGCGTCTCACGCTCCAGCTCAGCGATGGACTATAAATCACCCAATTGATCAAATTCTTGGTGATCCAAACGCTGGGATTCAGACTCGACGAAGTGCAGGTAATATTTGTTTATTTGTAAATTTTATTTCACTAACTGAACCAAAGAAAGTAGATGATGCCCTCAAAGATCCAAACTGGGTCAGCGCCATGCAAGAAGAGCTGACTGAATTTGAAAGAAACAAAGTTTGGAAACTTGTTCGAAGACCAACTGATAAAACAGTAATAGGCACTAAATGGGTCTATCGAAATAAGTTGGACGAACATGGTACTGTAACCCGCAACAAAGCTCGACTTGTTGCTCAGGGATACAGACAAGAGGAAGGTATAGATTACGACGAAACATTTGATCCAGTAGCAAGACTTGAATCTATTCGTCTATTCTTAGCATATGCTGTACACAAAAACTTCAAAGTACATCAGATGGATGTTAAGTCAGCGTTTCTAAATGGAAAGCTGAATGAAGAAGTGTATGTGGAACAACCTCCAGGATTCTCAGATTCTAAGCGTCCAGGTTATGTTTATAAACTGGATAAGGCACTTTATGGCTTGAAGCAAGCTCCTCGTGCATGGTATGACACTCTCTCTACTTATCTCCATATTGAAAAATTTGAGCGAGGTAAGATTGACAAAACTCTATTTTTTAGAAAAGTGAAAGGCCATATCATTCTAGTTCAAATATATGTTGATGACATTATATTTGGTTCTACTAACCCTGAGCTTTGTACTCGTTTCACTGATAGAATGAAAGATGAGTATAAAATGAGCATGATGGGTGAACTAACATATTTCCTTGGTCTTCAAAATAAGCAAACTGAGAAAGGAACTTTCATTAATCAGGTAAAATATGTTAAAGATATGCTGAAGAAATTCGACTTAACTGAAAGTTCAGCTATGAAAACCCCTATGGCACCACCGCTGACACTTGATAAGGACACTAAGGGTGTTCCTATCAATGTCACGCTGTACCGTGGGATGATCGGCTCTCTATTGTATCTTACAGCTAGCCGACCCGATATTATGTTTGCAACATGCTTGTGTGCACGATATCAAGCTGAACCTAAGATATCTCATATGAAAGCTGTAAAGCGAATCTTTCGATATCTTAAGGGTACAGCGAATCTAGGTCTTTGGTATCCCAAAGATTCAGGATTCGATCTAACCGCCTATTCAGATAGTGATTTTGCAGGTTGCAAAATGGATAGGAAAAGCACCACAGGAGGATGTCAGCTAATGGGTGGAAAGCTGGTAAGTTGGACAAGTAAAAAGCAAAATTCAGTGTCCACTTCCACAGCTGAAGCTGAATATGTAGCTGCTGGAAGCTGTTGTTCTCAAGTCTTGTGGATGAGAAATCAGCTACTAGACTATGATCTTCAGCTCTCCAAAATTCCAATCTATTGCGACAGCACAAGTGCCATCGCTATAGCAAACAATCCAGTACTACATTCAAAGACCAAACATATAGAAATCAGATATCATTTTATCAGAGATCATGTGATGAATGGTGATATAGAACTTCATTTTATCTCAACTGATTATCAGTTAGCTGACTTATTTACCAAACCTCTTGATGAGACAAGATTCAACTTTCTCATCAGCGAGCTTGGAATGCTGAACTTTGAAGGATAAAATCTTCAGCGGTTCACATTGATCAGCGAAAGGATAAAATAAACTTGTATAGCCCATTTTATCATCTTCTCTTTGAATAAACTTGATTCACTGATATCAAGGTATGTTCTCTCTCTCTCTGACAAGCGCATGAAAATGCAAGATTTCAAAACAAAATGCATCGCTGAATATCTCTTCCTTAACAGCGATATTTTGAAATTTCTTAAAACCTTTACTGAATATTTTCATTCAGTGCTTCATGTTTTCAAAAGTATCTCTGAGTTTTTCAAAACCTCAGAGACAACCAAGAATATGAAAGGACAGTTATGACGTCATTGCAACGGAAAAAACCCCAGCACGTTTTCTCTTTCTGACACACGTTTGCACGTCTCGTTCAAACTTCCAATCAAATGCAAACACGTGTCCGTGTCATGATGAAAATCTTTTCCCGCTCAAGATTTTCTCTTTCTAAAATCTCTATATAAACAAACTCTTTGTTTATATTTTTCTTTTACGCGATCAATCTTCCTCCGCAAGAAAGAATTCACTGTTGCATTTGTGCTTTCAAACTTCAAGAAGTGTTCATCATCTTCTTCATCAAACATCATGGTTAATATGTTCTTATTTATTACCGAATGCAAATAACTTGTTTCTGATCTACTCTTTGTTTTAACAAGATCAAACAAAAGAACTTCTTAAAATGAAATCATTTGCTTTCATGATTTTATGAACACAACCATTTCATGGTTGTTCTTCAAGTTTAAATGCAAAAATCTTAAACTTGTTCTTCACATTCGTTTTCCAGAATCTCAATCTTCAAAGAAAACTGGAAAACAAGATTTTTTTGGGTTTGAAATTTTCGTTTTCAAAAACATGAAAAACCCTAATCTTCATTAAGACATTTGTGTCTGAATGAAATGGATAAAATTCGAAACATCTTATTGGAAAATTCTTTCCACAATAAGATTATTCTTATTTGTTAACATCTTTGGTTGAACTGTTAATACAGAGAAATGGCCTCGTCTGACATTCCTGCTAACGCTGAGAACATCTCCACTAACTCTGAGGAAGTGGAAATCCTCAAGGCTCCACAAGTCAAGTTTGAACTTGACAAACTGGATTGGACCAAGGTGAACAACATCTCTGCGCTTCTCGAGTTTCCTCCTCGAAAGCAAGTCACACATCTAGATGATGCTGTGAAATTTCTGAAGAATTGCTGCATCTCCACAGCCCTGACCATAACACCTCCTGCACATCAGCTTTTGCTCTCACAATTCTGGTACTCAGCGAGACACACTCAATTACCTTCAGCCAAAGATCCCTCCAAAATAATAGATTGCATCCTCTGCGATATCGAATATGGCACCATAAAGATCACCCCAGCCATTATTAGCAAAGCTCTCAGCCTTCCCATCGCCACCAAGGAAAAACCTTTTGTTCCCCTCCCTGACCCCAAGAAAAACTCAGACAGGGAAGCCATCATTGCATTCTTCGATGCAATGGGCTATGTATGGGAAATAGGCAGAGACATGAAGCCCGAGAAGAAGCTGACGATCATCAAGAAATCGAAAATGCCCAGCGAGATAAATTTCATCTTCGCTCATCTGATAAGCTGCATGACTGCAAAGAGTGGCTCCTCCGACCAAGCCGCTAAACCTCAGCAAGCAATGGGTTATGCACTGCTGAAAGGTCTCAACATAGACTGGGCATCGATCATCTATGATGACCTGGTTCTACGAGTGGACACCGTCGCTGACAAACCTCCATGGGTTCCTTACCCACGTTTCATCAGCGCCATCTTCCAATGTGGCCTGAAGGAAACCTACCCAACTGATGGTGACCTGAAACTTTCTCAGGTCGGTCCAAAGATACTCGACTTTAAACTAACCGTAAATGAGGTACGTCTTTCTACACTCTTAACTCTTCTTAACCGTCATACGTCTTCTACTTCTGCAGCTCCTTCAGCGGACAAACCCACCACTGATACCCCAGCTGCTACCTCTATTCCTCTTAAAAGGAAACACTCTCACACCCCACTTGATTCTAAAAGGATCAAGAAAACAAAGGAGCGACCCCAGCAATCTCATGCTGAAGACTCCTCAGCTCTTTCTGCAGAGCTGAAGGACGTTCAGTGGTACGCTCTGCCACACCTGAACAAGCCATCCCTTCCATCCCGATCTCAGTGTCTCCATACATTGAGATTACAGACTTGGAAACTTCCCAACCTCCCTCAGTCTCTCAAAAGACTGATGAAGTGATTCTCAGCGATTCCAACGCTGAACTCAGAACCCAACCTCCAATCTTATCCTTCGCTTCTCCCTCTACTCGTTTGTTCTCTCCTCCAGTTATCACTGGAGATGCCATCATTTCTACGGAAGCTAAAGCTGATAATCCATAAATGATGAAGACAGGACCTGCAGAACAATCCATGGGCACGTTCGAAGACGACATTGAACTTTACTCAGGAACCCGTGATTTCGACGAATTCACCAATCCTCCTGTAGGTAAACAAAAACCCATAAACACTGTAACTAAACCCCAAACTTCTGAGCTTTCCTTTATTCACAAGTTCTTATCTGTTACAGGTCCTAATTTGGGAGATATCAACGCCTCTCTGAAGTCCGTGGAAACAAAGCTGACAGGTCTCACCACCACTCTCTCCAATAACTCTACAGCTGTAACAAACGTTGGAGAGAATCTGAACAAGCTGACAACGGTGGTGGAGAAGAAGGCTTCCACAGATGACATGAAGCAGCTTGATAAAACTCTCAGCGACTTCGCCAAGGTGCTCGCTGATATCTACACAGACTACACCTCTCTCAAAACCTCAGTTTCGTCCATGTCCAGCGAGGTAACAACGCTGAAGACATCGGTTGGAACACTAGCGGGAGATATGTCTGTTGGAACACTGACTTAAGCTCTGTAAAGACTGACGTTGGTTCGATGAAGACAATGATCGAACAGCTGCTGCACAAGGAGAATACTCCTGCTCCTGCCCCTGTCCCTGAATCTGAACATTTTACAGCGGACGATCGCGCTGAGCTGAAGAAAATCAATCCTGCTATTTCTGGCCTAGAAGACAGATTAGCACAGATTGAAGTTCGTGTAGGTTTCTCTGGCCAAGAAGACAGAGAACCTGCCCACGATGCTGAATCTACCCATTCCTCCCCCAGACATCATGAAAAAGAGGGGGAGAAGAGCGCTGAAAACCCTTCCAAGAGCGCTGAAGACCTTTCCCATGATGAATCTATCAGGGGAGAGAAGAACGAAGACCTCACCTTCGCTGAAGAGGGTGAGAAGACTATTGAAGCTGAAGCAGCCGCTGGACCTCAGGGAGATGAACACCCTGAGGGAACCGAGAAGCTCGCCTCTGTATCTGAGGGGGAGCAACTCGAAGAAGACGCTGAAGAATCTGAAGCAGAAGATGATGAAGCCGTCGACATCCCTGATAATGAACCATCTTCTTCTCCAAAGAATGATGATGATGATGATGATGATGATGAAGATGACGATGACTTCTTTATCGTCAAACCTGCTCCGAAGATCAAAGCTCTTAAGGGAATCTCGATAAATGAACCTTCAGGGGAGCGGACAAAGACAAAGCCCTCAGCCTCTGGAGCTGAGAAAGGAAAAGGCAAAAGCGTCGCTGAAGATGACAATCTGACGATCTTGCTTGAAAAGCTGGTTTGTCAGGTACACTAAACATCTCTTACTCCATCCCTCCTCTATCATACACTATCAGTTCCTCTACCCAAGCCTATAGACTTAAACCAATTCTCTCTATCTGATTCTACCCAAGTTCTTACTTGTAAGATCGCTGTGTTTCAGCTAGTCCTCTCCCCTATTTGAGGATATCGCTGAAGGCTCCACAACTATACCAGCTGATGCTGAAGAAATAATCCCAGTCTTGGATTTGATCTCTGAGACTGATGAACCTGAAGAACAGACTCTCTCTCACAAACGAAGACCTTCCTTAGCTCCTCAAAAGCTAAGAGAAGAAGAACAGAAGAAAAGAGACGAAATAATAAAGCGATTCGAGGATCAGCGAATCATTCTAAGGCGTGATCAACTGCCTTCAGTTCCTCCAAAGTTCAGAATTTCAAAAGCTGAATACAAGGAACACCTCAGAGTTGAACGCCTCATCGCTGAAAGAAAGGAAGCTGAAGAAAAAGACAGAGAATACGCCATCAAGCTTACTCAAGAATCTGTCAAAGACCCCAAGCTGAAACGTGTTCCCATTCAAGTCCAACGAAAGCTTTGGGAAGAAGCCCAGAAGATCGTGGAAAAGAAAACTGAAGTTTCTCAGACCACCCTGATCTGGTGTAAAGAGAAAATACACTTCAGATATCGTCCAGCGAAGATCAACAAGGTATTCATCTCTGGAAGAACCTCTATCGGAGTACCTATTGTTGACATCAAACTTTTCAGAGAAGATGGCCAATCTGAAGCCTTTCGCGCTGACACTGTAAAAAGGTATGGTCTCTCTGAATGGCTGGAGATGAGGTTAGCTATCCAATCGTCACAATCTAAGTACAAGGATCATTTCGAAAAGCTGATAAACAGACAGATCGATTTGATATCTTCTTGTGTGGACATTCCTCCTCTTCCTGATCTTAAGCTGAAAAGAAAAAGGGCCTCTCTGAAGAAGAAACGTCAAGATTCAAACTCAGGACCTGTCATACGAAATGAAACTGGAATTGGTTTCTCTCGTGCTGAAGTGCTTGGTCCTGACCCTGATCTATCTGCCCTTGACATTTCTTTGCCACCATGTGAACGTTTCGTCCCTGGTAAAGTCATCAGTAGTCCTTATGGAATATTCTTTCTCGACTATGACGGACGTAAATGTTTTCAACGGATCGCTGAGCTTCCAATCACTCCAATCGAACATCTCAGAGATCTCATCTACTGGTGTGACTTCAGAAAAGACATTCAGGCATGACACCTAAAACCCTTGATCTTTGTAGAAGCGCTGAACAAAAGAAAACGAGGTGTAACGGTTCCTGACTGGATGATCCCCACTGAAAAGACCCTTGATGATCTTCTCAATAAGGAAGAACCTCTGTAAGCTGATAGGATCGCCTCTTTCATCTATTTTATCAGTTATCCTTTTGTACTTGTAATTTATTTCGCTCGTACTTGTAATCTTTCCTTTTCTCTTTGTAACCTGATTCAAAGTTTTAAAGAAAGATTTCAGCGAATGTACTTTACTCCATCAGTACTGAAAAGATCCCAGAAAATAGTAAAAGGGACAAATATTTTATGAGTTTTTTTTATCCTTATGTTTTCATTAAATAGCAATTTTCTTTGTTGCTATGTCATAATCAAATAGGGGGAGATTGTTGATCCAAACCCTCAGTGATTTGATAATGACCCTTTCTTATATACTTAGTGAAAATTGTAAGTAAACAATATGTATCAGAGTTTCATTATCGCTGATAAGTACTAAGATCTTCCAGTACCGCTGATAGGAACTCTTGTTGTTTAGATTAAACATTCAGCGAACACTGTTCATCATTAACGCTGAGTCTGTTCAGTCATTATGATGATCGCTGATAATTTAGTTGTTTACTTATGATCCCTGAAGACAAGTTTCACGTCAACAAAGGTTCTACGCTGAAGTCGAAGATCAAGCTCAAGAACCAGTGACAAGTCTCCTAATGAACTGATGCGGATCAGCGAAGACTCAGATTTGTCCACTCAACGTGAAGTATCAAGTACAAGACTTCAGCTATCGCTAAACTTTATCATCTGCTGAATAGTAAATGATAATCGCTGAATCAACGAAAGCTGATCATGAAGTCCTCCGTAGAAAGTACTTTTGTCTTAACCCCCCTTGCACGACTCCGTACGAAATGTCAGAAAAGAACCTCCGAATATCTGAAATCGTACAACCACTCTGATACTACACTATTCATCCATGCGGCTACTAAGGTTGTCAACAAAGGTCAATGACATGCAACCAACCAGCTGATGACACGTGTAAAGTGTATATTGACTTGCATTAAATGCATGCAGTATATAAAGAGATGAACTCACTTCATTTGAAGTAACTTGCTAACTCTGGACAAGTTCAAATCTCTTATCTCAAGATAGGTTATTATTAGTAATTTCCTTATCTCTCTTAGTGCAAGAAACCTTAGTGTTCCAACTTGTTTAGATTTAGGTTTATCCTTAATCTTGTTTCTGCAACAAGCTGTAAATTGTTAATGATTTATCAATAAACAATTTAGAAAAGTAAAATCCGTGTGTTTGTATTCAACCCCCCCCCCCCCCCCCCCTTCTACAAACTTGTATAGGCCTTCGGGACCAACAGTTAGGGATTATACTGCTCGTTTCCTGGAGAAGTCTCGTTTCACAGAGTACTATGTTGCCACGGAGGCACTTATGATGGAAAGGTTTATCTTCGGGTTAAAGTCAGAAATCCGAAGTCTAGTGATTGCAAAGGGACCGGAAACCTTCTCAGCCGCAGTAGATGCCGCGGAAAATGTGGAACGAGATAGAGGAAGAGATGCTGGTGATAAGAGTACTGGAAAAAGAAAATGGGAAGGACCCCAGTATGATCCAAAGAAGTCCATATTTCAGAGATTTGATAGTCGTACACCTTTCAGACCAGCTGAAAGACCTTGCCCAAATGCAACCGTTTTGATCAAGGAAATTGTCAAGTTGATCATCGAGTGTGTTACAAGTGTGGAAAAACCGGCCATATTGCTAAAGACTTGTAAAGTAACTCGATTTTGTTTCTTATGCAATTCTCCTGATCACATTCAGTCTGATTGTCCATGGGGGAGAATACAACAGGGTGGTACTTCAGTGAGACCAGCAGGAGTAAGACCGGTAGTACCAAGGCCAGAGTTACCCATAGCTAGGGGTCGTGCCTTTCAGATGACAGCACAAGAAGCGGAGGAAACTCCTGATGTGGTTACAGGTACATTCTTAATAAACTCTACACGTGCTAAAGTGTTATTTGACTCCGGTGCAAACCGATCGTTCGTGTCTCCTTCATTTGCTGCTTATATGCATTTATAACCTAAAATGTTAGATCGTGCTTTAATGGTAGATACTGCAAATGATAATCAAGTATTAGTTAAAGAGGTATTTGATAGTTGTGTAATAAATATAGATGGGTGTGGAGTACCTATTCAGTTGTTTCCTATAGCTTTGATTGAATTTGATGTGGTAGTGGGAATGGATTGGTTAGCCGAGAATCAGGCTAGTATAGTTTGTAATCCCTAATCTAATCAAGTAACAATCAAGAATTCAAGAGATCTTCATTAGAATAGAGAAAGAATACAAAGATGAGAATGAGATCCACTTTCTCTCTCTAACTTATCTCTCTAGAAGTCATCCCTCTCACTATACACTTCCTATTTCTCTACCCACGTATGAGACAATTACAAATGACTTCCTCTTTACAAATCCTATTTATACACTTTGACTATCACCTTTAGTTACTTTGACTTTGACCTTTAAAGCCCTTACTTTGACTTTGACAAATACATTTGACTCTTTACAATTAATACAAATGCATATTAAATCTTGAATACATTTTATGCACTAACAATCCCCCCCCTATGGATTCAAGATTTAAATAATTGATGACGATAGTCTTCAGCTCTTTGTGATCTTCAAATCTTCAACACTTTAAGCATTTTGAACAATCTCCCTCTTCGCTTTGAAGGAAGAACAATCTTCGAAAAATAACTCTGAAGAATCTTCAAGTAGGCGTTGTCTTCAGAAATCCAATCTGACCGCTTTAGTCTTCAACTGGATCTTCAAATTCAAATAGTCATCAAATTATTGAAACAAAATCTTCAAATCTTTGTGGTGTTGGTCAAAGTCTTCAAACAGAATCTTCATCTTTTTGAATCTTCGTATCACTGATCTTTGAAACATTGTAGCACGGATCTTTGCATCTTTGAGATTTGAAATATATCTTCGGTCTTTGAACGTGAAATGGCTTTTGAGCTTTAACGGGGTTTTGAGCTTTTCGAATATCTTGAACTGCGTATCTTCATCTCTTCAACAATAAACATCTTTGAATTTTGAACTTTTTCGAATCTTCTCGAAATATCTTGAAATATCTTGACACTTTATCTCGAGCTTCTTGACTTCTCTTTATCTTGAAATTGAAACTTTCATAGTTTCTCCCCCTTTTTGATGATTGTGAGCATCATGATCATCAAAATCCTCTTTTCAATTTTAGTAATCCTTGAATATATCAATAATAATCTCCTCCTTTCGATCTGAATATCGGTCAATTCCAAAAATATTTATCGGAATCTTTTCAAATTCAGACAATAGTAACGTGGTAACCCTGAAACAACGAATGAATCAGTTATAATGCCTGTAAGTTGCACGGACCCACTTAGTACAACGAATGCACTTTGGAAAGGAGCTTTTTGATGTTCACTCCTCCAGGGCTTCCATTCAATTATCGAAAAACCACAAAGGAAATTCTATGAATGTTATGACTAGAAAACATATTCCTTGTGTGTACGTGCAAGTGTAGAAAGAATGAAGCAACTTATGCTTGAAAAATTGGCTCAAAGTGTGTAAACTGTTGAAACAACAACAAGTTTTCCACAGACTCAATGTGCATGAATGAAGAGCGAAGGTGGGGCAAACTTCCTTCTTTTTCAATATCTAGACCTTCCGAGTGAAGATCAGATAGATTATATGCTGCGTCCCCAAGAAAATTGAAACATTTCTTTGTTAAGAAAGAAATGAGTAGCTGGTGGGGTTAATGCAAGAGTTGGCATGGGCTAGTTGCCAGTTTCAATGATGGTCACCAAAGAATGTGAACCAATCAGTAATGTGGCTGCCCGGATCAGAAAATGGATGGTGCAGAGTTCTCTTATTCTTTTAACTCTATTCTCACACCCTCTTTCTATTTTTAATCCGCTCACTTCTAACCAAACTCTCATTTTCATTTTACCTAAGCACAATGAGATACTCAACCGGATGAGTAATCTCCCCCACTCTTTGATTTCTACCCCTCACCCCTCAATCACTCAAGGATAACTTCTTGGGTAGGAAACACTGGTTAACGTGGATCCATAGAAGTGTTGTAAATCCTCACACTGATTCCCATGAAATTTTGTCCTAAAAAGATGTGTTGTTCAACAGTTTATTTTGAACAATTAAGAATATCGGCATTTGATTAACATTGTCATCAGAATGTATGCTCCTCAATAATATCATGAAGATTTGAGCATTTGATCTTTGAAGATTTCTCACAACAAGAATATTGAATGAATGAAATAAATTTGAAAGACTTGTTTGAGAATCTGACAATGTATCAATCAGATCAAATAACAAGGTTAGGGTATCAAAGAATTGGATATTTTGTTTATATGACCAAATATAAACAATCTTTGAATGAAACGTTTAAGTTCGAACGCTGAAATGAATATGATGCTCAATCAAAATTTGAAAATTCAAACAGGAGTATTACCATCGAAAAATTTGTTTCGTTTTGAGACATGATAATAACAAAGTCAATAAGAAGCTGAACCGATGTGTAAGAATACTTGAAAGTATTGAAAAGATACTACACAAGTAATAATCTTTAGAAACACACGGTCAAAAATGATGTAACGAGAATCCGAGATATATATATATATATATATATATATGTATATATATATATATATATATGAAAAACATTTAAAATCACACTTCTAAATTCATAAAAGCTGTTTGAGAATCGAGAAGTGGTTTGAACATTTAGCAAAATATTTTTCATTCTTGAAAGTCGTTATTCTTTCAAACAATCTCAGATTAAGTTCAGAAGATACTTACAATAAGATGTTTAAGCTCCCCCTCAAATTCTGATAGACTGATTGAAAATCAGATAAGCTCCCCCTTAAAATCTGCAAAAGATCTTAATGAAACACAATTAGTATATGAAACAATCAAAGTATAAAACAATGAAGTACGAGTTCTATACTGATGTGTTTAGAAGTCGAACTCGTTGAAGTACGGGTCCTGAACTGAATTATTCAGAAACCATAGGTTCTTTTTCTCCCCTTTAATGGTATATATACTCTTCAAAATTTGCACCGCTTCTCTTCTGTTTTCATTCATGTGTGTGATATATATGTAACATTCAGCACAGCACATGATGAACATGCAAAACAGATTAAGGTGATTTTGGTACCCAATGGGACTTGGGTCCTAGTGTGTTAGGTGCAAATCTCTTTGAAGGAATACTGTAAGTACCGTACCAATAAGAAGTATAATCTTTATGCACAAAATCATTTGATCCACAGTAAGAACAACAAATTTTCTTATGTGCCAACCTAATCAGATGATTTGCAGAATGAATAGGATTAGGTTTAGTAAAAGAAAATTTACCTTTCGGAGTGTTGTTCTTCGTGGCATTTGATGTGGAAGCAAATGATTTTGGTACATCATTCTTTGAAGGCGTTGTGCCTTTAACTCTCCATTCAATCTTCACCTTCTTGAAGACTGGAACTTCTTTTAGATTGGAAGTATTAACTTTAGGCACTTTTGGTTTATTACCTAATTTATCAAGCAGAGGATTATAGAAGAGATTTGTAGAACGAGTCTGACCTTTAAAGAAATCATTGATCTATTACATTGTTTAGAAGAAATGTTTTTAAAACTCGAACTTGAAGCAGTTTTAAAAGAGCATTCAGAATCATTTGAATCAACAATTGGAGTCTGAATGATAGTTTCAGGACTGACCTGCTTTGAAACATCAATTTTAAAAATGATTTCTTCAAGTTCTTTAACTTTTTTTATCAAAACATTTTTCTCTTTAGAAAATAGATCAGATTTCGTTTGGAGATCCGATTTGATCATTTGATCCTTCATAATGTCAGCTGATAAACCAGATAATCTTTTGGTAAGATTAAGAATCGCATTTTCTTTGTGTTTGAACATTCACCTTTACAAAAAGTACTTGAAGGTTTTTCATTTGTAGACAAAAAATCTGAATGGTCCGGAAGTTTCTTTGAGAAATCAAATAGACAAGCTTTTCCTTTTTCATTATCTATTGGATTTGACTTGGTTTCAAAAACTTTCTCATCTGGTTCATAATCACAATCCGAATCAGAATCGGCGTTGTGAACTTCAAAATCAGGTGAATTCCAATTTTTGAAAGCATTTTCTCTTCGTTCTTTTGCCAATTCTCTTTCTAACTCGTCCATATCTTGAGAAAGCTCAATTATTCTCATTTCATAAGAATTTTTCGCATTTTCAAAAATCACTTTCTCAATTTCAAACTGTGCTCTTTCAAGATTAAAAGAATCTTCAAAATCAGACATTATATTAGGTTTTTCTTCTTTCAAAGATTTTTCTAATGTCATCACTTTTTGAGAAAGCTCACAGTTTTGTTCTTTAAGAAAGTTGCTTTCTTCAAGATTGAACCAGTTTTTCAAAGCGAATTCTTTTCTTTCGTTTTCTAACACAATCTCTAATTCAGCTTTTGTCTTTAACAAATTAGTCAACTTCGTTTCAAATGAATTGATTTGGTTTACAAAGTTGATTTTCTCATTTTCCAAATTGGTATGCTCAGAAAGAAGAATATTCTCAAGATCCACCACTTTCTTTGATAGTTTTAGACATTTTTGATCTAACTTTTGTTTTCCATCAAAAATGATCTTTGTTGAATCAGAAAACTTTTTGATCAAGGAATGTTCAATTTTACCAGTTTCCTTTTTCACTTCGTCATTGAAACAAGAGGATATTTCCTTAAAAGTAGTTGAAAAAATAGTTGAAAGGAGATCATTTTCATAATCATATTTGATCCTTTGTTCAACAAGAGAGATTTCCAATTCAACAATTTTTCCTTCAAGAACCAATGTAGGAACATATTTCTTTGTTTCAATGATTTGGTTGTTGGTGACTGGCTTTGTAGCACATATGTCAATGTAGTTATCTGGAAGTGGTTTATTTAGATTTTTGAGAGTTTTCTCCGTTTCACGAGTATAGCAAAAAGGAAGTTGAATATGAGTTGTTAAAAATCTTTTTCTATTTTCCTCTTCTCGTGTTTCCTTTTCACCAGTCCAATGAATTTCAAATTCAGGCCAATATCGTGCATATCTTAAACATTTGAAATCATACATTGTTGGTAATGCACAACTAGCTTTGGCCAAATGCTTTGGGTTTTCATAACCAAGTCCCCAATACTTGTTGACATTGTTTACAAGTCTTGGTTTATTCAGGAAAATTGTTTGATCAGTGTGATCTCTCAAATACAGCTTCTTTTCCAAACCTTTGATTTTATCCAAAAATTCTTTGTTTTGAGAGGTTATATTTTTCAAAGAAATTTCGCTCTCACTATTCTTTTTCTTTAGAATACTGATCTCAACATCCTTGCTTTTGAGATCTTGATTAGTCGTTGAATTCTCCAACACACTCATTCTTTTGTTTAAATTCTCAATTATTGTTCTATGATTGACTTCTTTTTGTTTAAGATCTTGGATCTGTATTCTATTGTCTCTGTCCTTAAGTGACTTCCATCCATAATATTCATCATCATCCATTGTTACCTGAAAAGATTAAAAATGATCGTTGTCAGATACTTCGTGAGAAGTAGAATTATGCACACACGATTAATCAGAGAAAAATTGATTAAAGTCAGAAATATTTTCAAAATCAAATTTTGAAAAAACAAATTATAAAACTTGTCGTTCAAAATTTAATTCCGAAAAATTAATGCGGAAAACTTTACTTTAAATTGGCAAACCTGCAAAAGATAAGAAAAATATATCAGTTTCGTGCAAAAGCAGGTAAAAATTGATAAAACGGACAAAAATGAAAATTTACTAAAAATAGGGACTAAAAATGACAAAATACGAAACTAAAACGAAAAATACGGACTAAAAGTGTAAAATATTATCACTTATAAAAGACAAGGACTAAAAATGACAAAAATCTAAAACTTAAGACTCAAAGGATTAAAAATGTAAAAATCTAAAATACTAAGTATAAGGACCAAAACTGTTAAAACTCTAAACTTAAACTACAAGGACTAAATTTTGATAGAAACTAAAACCTTAACCTACAAGGACTAAAAATGTAAAAACACAAAACTTAAACTACAAGGACTGAAAATGTACCAAACTCGAATTACTAACTACGGGGACTAAATCT
The DNA here is from genome assembly GCA_033807775.1 of Saussurea involucrata. Classification (NCBI taxonomy): domain Eukaryota; kingdom Viridiplantae; phylum Streptophyta; class Magnoliopsida; order Asterales; family Asteraceae; genus Saussurea; species Saussurea involucrata. The sequence goes on from CM066320.1 coordinate 70,855,776, forward strand.
AACAAAATATGAAACTTCTAAGTCCAGGACCAGAACTAACAAAATCTAAACTATTTAAAGGACTTAACAGAAAAAGACCAAAAATGTAAGAAACTTAACGGTTAAAACTGTCGTATGCTAACGGTTCTAACGAAAAAGTTAACTAACTGACACTTAACCTAACTAACTGACTTAGGACTAAAAATGAAACAAAATTTAACTAATCTAACGATTCTAACAGGGATTTAACGGAAACGGACCAATATTGTAACAGATTTAATGGACACTAAACGGCAGTCCGTTAAATTACTGTTCATCATCACCTTCACGACGAAAATACGATCTGCAGATTTCTTTTTCAATTTTATCTTTCGTTTCTCAACCAAATTCGATGATTTTTGTTGCGTTGTGTTCCTTAGTCGAAAAAAAACCGAATACTATCAATAAGAATCGATCATGCAACCAAGATTCGACGTGTACAACTCAAGAATAACTCCGGCGAGAATCACGTTTCATGCGACAGTTATGAAGGTTTGTTGTGTACGACAGTTATGAGTCTTCAAGGTACGACAGTTATGATGCTTCAACGTACGACAGTTTTGAACAAGTCGTATGAAACGTGTACGACAGTTTTGAGTTTTCCGGCGATGTAAACCCAGATTCCGGCGAGGCTCACGATTTTCCGGCGAACTTTTCAACAACTCTTAACTTTTTGTTTTATGGACGGTTTTCAGATCTGTAAGTTGCAAATTGCTTGAAAATCAAAATCGAATTGATCTGAAACAATTTCAACAAGCAAATCGCAATTAAAAACGAGATCAACACACATCTCAGTTAAGATTTTCGAAGTTCACTGTTCATCAAAAAAAAATTAAAAATCAATTTTGTTGTTTTAAACTAAAAAATTTGATTTAAAATTGTTTCAAACAACAATAAAATCGATTTGTGAACTGAAGTCAATCCAAAAACACACACAAATAACGAATTCTTGAAGATTTTTCAAGAAAAATCTCAAAAACTCAAGAACATCAATTTTCTTCAAAAATTGACAAACAAATCTTCAATTCTGGACTGATTTGTGCATAATTCGATCTGATCTAGCTCTGATACCACTTGTAATCCCTAATCTAATCAAGTAACAATCAAGAATTCAAGAGATCTTCATTAGAATAGAGAAAGAATACAAAGATGAGAATGAGATCCACTTTCTCTCTCTAGAAGTCATCCCTCTCACTACACACTTCCTATTTCTCTACCCACGTATGAGACAATTACAAATGACTTCCTCTTTACAAATCCTATTTATACACTTTGACTATCACCTTTAGTTACTTTGACTTTGACCTTTAAAGCCCTTACTTTGACTTTGACTTTGACAAATACATTTGACTCTTTACAATTAATACAAATGCATATTAAATCTTGAATACATTTTATGCACTAACATAGTTTGTGATAAGAATTTGATTAATGTTGTATTACCTAAGAAGGGACCAATAGTGATTTATGGTGACCATAGAAATCATTAGTCTTGCCTTATCTCTATGATGAAAGCTCGTAAGTGTGTTAATAAAGGCTGCCCGAGTTACTTAGCTTATGTGATAGATACTAAGCTAGAAAAGAATAAGTTGGAAGGTATTCCTGTGGTTTGTGAATTCCCGGAAGTTTTCCCAGAAGATTTGACTAGTCTTCCGCCCGTTAGACAAGTAGAGTTTGGTATTGATCCGATTCCTGGAGCCGCTCCTGTTGCCCGTACACCGTACCGTCTGGCACCTCCAGAGATGAAAGAAATGATGACGCAACTGCAAGATCTTTCAGATAAGGGCTTCATCAGACCCAGTTCTTCGCCGTGGGAGCACCAGTGCTGTTTGTGAAAAAGAAAGACGGGTCGATGAGGATGTGTATTGATTATCGGGAACTGAATAAGCGCACGATCAAGAACAGGTATCCACTTCCCAGAATTGATGACCTCTTTGATCAACTAGTTGGAGCTTGCTATTTCTCCAAGATTGATCTGAGATCTGGTTATCACCAACTGAAGGTTAAAGAAGAAGACTTTCTGAAAACTGCTTTCCGCACAAGGTATGGTCACTATGAATTCTTAGTGATGCCTTTTGGACTGACGAATGCCCCAGCTGCTTTTATGGATTTAATGAATCGAGTATTTAAGTCATATCTCAATAAGTTCTTTATTGTGTTTATCGATAATATCCTTATCTACTCTCGATCAGAAGAAGAGCACGCACGACATCTTCGTTTGATTTTGGAGTTGTTGAAGAAGGAACAGTTGTATGCTATATTTTCTAAATGTGAATTCTGGCTACGGGAAGTTCAGTTTCTGGGGCATGTAGTTTCCGAGAATGGCATTCAAGTTGATCCAATGAAAGTAGAAGCAATTGAAAAGTAGGAACCGTCGAGAACGCCAACCGAGGTATGAAGTTTTCTGGGTTTAGCCGGCTACTATCGAAAGTTTATACAAGATTTCTCCCGTATCACTACACCTTTGACCAAGCTGACTTGAAAGAATATAAAGTTTGAATGGAAGGCGGCGCAGGATGGAGCATTCCGAATATTGAAAGAGAAGCTCTGTAGCGCGCCGATACTGTCACTACCTGAAGGTTCCGATGATTTTGTTGTTTATAGTGATGCTTCCAAACTGGGATTGGGATGTGTACTAATGCAGTGTGGGAAAGTTATTGCTTATGCTTCTAGACAACTGAAGGATCATGAACGACAGTATCCTACACACGACATGGAACTTGCAGCAGTTGTTTTCGCGCTAAAGATTTGGAGACATTATCTCTACGGTTCTAAATGTCAAATTTACACCAATCATAAGAGTCTCCAACATCTTTTCAATCAACAAGAATTAAATATGAGGCAAAGAAGGTGGTTAGAATTGTTGAATGATTACGACTACGAAATTCTTTATCATCCGGGGAAAGCAAATGTGGTAGCTGATACACTGAGTCGCCAAGAGAGAAGCGGAACAATAAAGACAATTGCACTACGAGCTGAACTTCTACCTAACATCTTTGACGAATTGAAGAAGTGTCAAGTAGAAGCTTTCCAAGAGGAACAATTGAAACCAGAACGGTTAGTGGGGATATCAGCATTGCTTGTAAAAGATGATCGTGGGTTACCGTGTTTGGATAGCAGGATTTGGGTGCCTCGTTTGGGTGGTTTACGTGATCAAGTGCTACAAGAAGCTCATCAATCTCGTTTCTCTATTCATCCAGGTACGAATAAGATGTATAAAGATCTAAGACAATTTTACTGGTGGCCGGGAATGAAAAGAAGTGTTGCTCAGTATGTGGAGGGTTGTTCTACTTGTAAGAAAGTAAAGATTGAACATCAAAAGCCTTTTGAGCAGTTACATCGTTTAGAAATACCTATGTGGAAATGGGATCAGATTACTACAGATTTCATCATGAAGCTACCAAGGACTCCGAAAGGGTTTGATGCCATTTGGGTGATCGTTGATAGGTTGACAAAGTCTGCTCACTTTTTGCCAATAAAAGAAACTTATCCGTTAGAAAGACTAGCCAAATTGTACATCGATGAAGTAGTAACTCGACATGGAGTTCCAATATCAATTATTTCTGATCGTGATAGTCGTTTTACTTCAAGGTTCTGGAGAAGTTTTCAAAGAGAAATGGGGACGCAGATAAAGTTAAGTACAACGTATCATCCTGAAACTGACGGTCAAAGTGAACGAACGATTCAGACTTTGGAAGACATGCTACGGGCCTGCATTTTTGATTTTGGGGGATCATGGGATAAGCATTTTCCGTTGATTGAATTTGCCTACAATAACAATTATCATTCCAGCATACAAGCGTCACCGTTTGAAGTTTTGTATGGTAGAAAATGCCGAACGCCTCTGTGTTGGAATGAAGTGGGAGAAAAGCAATTAGTAGGGCCAGATATAGTTCAGTTAACCGGGGATAAGATTACTCAGATTCGGGAACGATTGAAAGTGGCTCAAGACAGACAGAAAAGCTACGCTGACCGACGCCGAAAACTGTTAGAATTCCAAGTTGGAGATTTCGTGATGTTAAAGTCTCGCCTTGGAAAGGAGTCATTCGATTTGGCAGGCAAGGTAAACTCAGTCCAAGGTACATCGGACCGTTTGCAATAACAGAAAGAATCGGTGAAGTAGCTTACCGGTTAGAACTTCCGCCGGAGTTAAGCGGAGTCCATAATGCTTTTCATGTTTCGAATCTACGAAAGTGTTTGGTTACATCAGATCAAGTAGTTTCTCTACTGGATATTCAGGTTGACGAAAGACTAAATTTTGTGGAGAACCTGAGGCCATAGTTGACCATAAAGTTAAAGTGCTGCGGCATGGAAAGGAGATCAAGCAAGTAATAGTGCAGTGGAGACACCATAGAGGTCAGGATGCTACTTAGGAATCAGAATCCGATATGAGAACTAAGTACCCGTACCTTTTTTCTTAACTGAATTCCGGGACGGAATTCTTTTAAGGGGGAGATGATGTAATACCCCGGGTAAGTTCGTTAGTTAAATTCTAGTTCCGTTAAATTTATTTAACTCTATAATTCATGTTTAGGGTAAGTTTGGGTAAATTTATAAGTTTAGGGGTGTTTGGGTCATTAGTAATTAGTTCAAGGTTTAAATGGTAAATATAGTTTGATATTACACTTTAAGCTCCAGATATTTTTTTCATAAACAGAAAATATCAGATTAAGAGTTGTGTGTGTGTGTGTGTTTAGACAAGAAGAAGAGGAAGAAAGGGTCATTTGGCTAGGACTTCATATTGGTTTGCTTAGAAGTTATTTTTGAGGTATGTTCCTTTACATTTTATGTTTGTAATTGTTAGTAGAAGGTTTCTATCGGATTAGAATCATCAATTTCATAGCTAATAGTATTTTCTGTCGAATCTGGGTAGAAAAAGGGTAAACAGACAGAGGTTTCCGGACAAAATGAATGTGTCCGGTAGTTTTGATTGATGGTGTCCGGAAATAGTTCTAGTGGTGTTCCGGACGAGTCCTTTATCCGGGTAAGTCCTCTTTTCCATAAGTTTCCGGTTAAAACTAGTTACCGGATAGTGTCCGGATTGCTTTGGTGTCCAGGTGTTATCCGGATTATATATGTTGTCCGGACAGTTGTGTTGTCCGGAATGTTTGTGCTGTCCGGAAAGTTGTGTTGTCCGGATAACTTGTGGTATCCGGATACTTTAGCTGATTTGGTCACTTTTGAGAGTTTAAATACTTTTAAGTATCCAGTAACTTGTGTTTTGTTGACTCTTGGATGGGGAATTAATGAGGACTGAATATACTGTGGACTCGACTTAAGTTCGGGTGTTGGGGAAACATTTGAGGATAATAGTTAGATAGATTTATCTAGAGTCTTTAGCCCTAGTAAGTCTTATGTGTTCCATTTTGGTAAAGAGATATTTGTATTTAATTGTTTTAGATACTGTGAATCTGGGGTAAAAGCTGAATCTTTTGGGAAGGACTGGAAAGAGTTTTGATAAGCAAACAGGTGAGTTTTATTTTAAAATGTTTTCAAACTGGAATACATATATGTGGATTGAGTATGTGATAAGTAGTGTAATTATATGCATATGTATGAAGTATGATATATTGAAGTGTATATTATATTTATACAAGTATTACACTATAAGAGTGTACATTGGCCGAGCTTAGGACCGGCGGAGTTGGCTGTACAGAGGGACAGCGGTGTTAGCTGTATTTAGTACAGCGGAGTAAATTGATTAGTTGGCTCGCAACTATCTAATTTGGCAATGGGAATGAGACAGAAAAGTACACAATGCATGAGTCCTAAATGGTATTTATATTGCTGTTATGTATATGGTATTTGTACAAATGATTTTAACCGACAGGGATTTTCTCACTTAGACCGTTAGGTCTAACCCTCATTTTGTTTTAAAAATATGTATTCCAGGGCGTGGATCAGGTAAGAGCAAGTAACAAGGATAATCAGTGGCTAGCTTTTGTGAAGACTTATGTTATGAAGACTAAGACGTGTTTTGCAGTTATAGTTTCATTATTAGATATCATGTATGTAATTAGCAAAAAGTTTGTAACAAAATATCTTATTTTGGTTGTAAAGACTAAGGGACCTTACTTGTGATATGATGTATCTTTTGTTATGTAACGATGTTATGCAATATATGTTATTTGACGCATGTTTGAAAATCCGGGTCGTTACATCTGTTCCCAAGACACCTTATGAAATCTGGACGGGAAGGAAACCGAGCTTGAGATATATGAAAGTCTGGGGCTGCCCTGCAGAATCTAAGCTCTACAACCCTCAACAAAGAAAGCTTGACATGAAAACCGTAAGTTGTTTCTTTATAGGATATTTAGAACGATCAAAGGGATATAGATTCTATTGCCCTTCTCGTTCCACTCGCATAGTTGAAACTCGCCATGCCGAGTTCCTGGAGATCTCTAATATAGGTGGATGCACTGTACATCATGACACCAATTTACAAAAAGTTCAAGAGAACGGGCCAATGACCCTCTTACCTCTTCATCCCGTTATGCCTCTTGTAGATGACATTGCTCCACCTAGTGCCTCTCTCGAGGATAATGTTGCTCCAAGTATGCCATTAAATGAAGGCACATCAAACTTAGAGGAGCAAATCCCTGAAGTTACCATTGAGCCTGAAGAACCCAAGATTGCATTAAGGAGATCGTCAAGGCCTAGAAGACCTACTAATTTTGATGATTATATAACTTACCTTAATGAAGTTGATTTAGATATTGGAAAGTGCAACGATCCAACTTCTTATAACGAGGCCATTCGTAGTGACCAATCCTCTCAATGGAATGAAGCTATGATTGATGAGCTTGATTCCATGAATAAAAATGAAGTTTGGGAACTTGTCGAACTCCCTAAAGGGGTAAAACCTGTAGGGTGCAAGTGGGTCTTTACAACAAAGCTAGACCCGAATGGTACGTTGAACGGTATAAAGCACGTTTGGTTGCTAAAGGCTATACCCAAAATGAGGGAATCGATTATCAGGAGACCTTTTCTCCTGTCTCTAGAAAAGATTCCCTAAGAATCGTTATGGCCCTTATAGCTCATTTTGATTTGGAGCTACATCAAATGGACGTTAAAACAGCTTTCCTTAATGGTGATTTACATGAAGATGTGTTTATGACTCAACCTGAAGGTTTTAAGACTAAGGGTCAAGAACACCTGGTATGTAAACTAAAGAAATCCATATATGGGTTAAAACAAGCATCACGACATTGGTACTTGAAATTTGATGAAGTCATGAAAAAAATGGATTCAATAAGAATCAAGTGGATCAGTGTACCTATCTTAAAATTAGTGGGAGAAATTTTGTCATACTTGTCCTTTATGTAGATGACATTCTTTTGGCAAGTAATAGTTTGAATTTGTTGCATGAGTCAAAGCGATTACTTTCGCGCCATTTTGACATGAAAGATCTCGGGGAAGCCTCTTATGTGATAGGCATCGAAATACACCGAGATCGGGCCAATGGGACATTAGGTTTATCTCAAAAGGCTTATATTGAACGTGTTCTTGCACGTTACAACATGCAACAATGCTCTCCCTCCGTTGCTCCCGTAGTTAAAGGAGACGTTTTCGGTTCTTTTCAATACCCGAAAACGGAGATAGAAAAGGAACGAATGAGATTGATACCTTATGCTTCTGTAGTAGGGAGCCTAATGTATTCTCAAGTTTGTACGCGTCCCGATATTGCTTATATCACTGGAAAGCTAGGCCGATTTCAATCTAATCCTGGCTTAGATCATTGGAAAGTCGCAAAGAAAGTATTGCGATATCTACAGGGGACAAAAGCCTACAAGCTAACTTATAGAAGAACTGATAACTTAGAAGTGATTGGCTATTCCGATTCTGACTTTGCTAAATGCAAAGACGATAAAAAGTCATATTCGGGGTACATCTTCATGTTAGCAAGTGGTCCTATCTCGTGGAGAAGTCATAAGCAACAACTAACGACGACATCGACAATGATGGCGGAGTATGTTGCAGTCTATAATGCAACTTGCCATGGAATGTTGTTGAGAAATCTTATTGGTGGACTCAAATTCGGGAACTCCATATCGAGACCATTGAAGATTTACTGTGACAATTCTGCTGCCGTTAGTTTTTCGAACAACAATAGTTCGAGTGGGGCGGGATTATATCTTGATACAAAGTACTTGTTTATACGAGAACGAGTAGAGGAAAATAATCTTTGTATCGAGTACATCAGCACCCATGATATGCTTGCGGATCCGATGACAAAAGGTCTACCGCCCAAAATTTACCAAGAGCTCGTGGCAAAGATGGGTTTTACTAGAGACTTTATATAGCATATTGCTCATATGGACAATTAATATAATTATAAGTTTCCTCGAATATATTAGTTGTCTTGTCTATACTAATGTATGCATGCACTTATTAATTTATAGACAAATATATACAATTTATTGTTATATATTTTCTGTCATGTTGGCTTGAAGTTTCTAAAGGTTTTATGTTGAGGCCTTAGTATAATTGATGGGGGTCTCGTGTTGATAACGACTCGAATGACTGTATCTTTTTGCTATGGCTTTAATATGAAGCTTGATGGGTATTATCTTGGCCAAATTTATGAATACTCATCATAAAATGGTCACTCGGCCAAGTGGGAGAATGTTGGAATATTTTCCAATATTTATGGCCTTAGGACCATTTATGTAATCATTATTTAATTGTTACTGTTTTATAAATATCATAATAGTAACTATGCCAGCATGACATAATTGGTCCCCCATCTTTCATAATTGTTACTTGATGGAAGTAACTGATGTATTTATAGGGGGTCAAAGTCAGTTTTTCCTTTTAGATGTCTGATACGCACAAACACAGGGATCTCTTTTTCTCTCTACACGCCTCAAGAGATAACCCTCAAGAACACCATTAAAGTGTGCAATGCTCCATCGATTTGGACATCATAACAGGAATTAAATGGCATCTTCTTCTTCTTTAAAGATTGCATATCCATGTAAGTATATCAATTTCCTGTTTGGTTTTGTTGATTAGTGTTTAAATTGATTAATGAAGGGATCTTGAATTGTGATTATCAAGAAATTTAACAACAGAATGTTCTACAACACCGAAGACCCCGGATGTGAATTAGGTTTCTAAAACTGAGTCTTGTTCTCAAAAACAATCATAGCCGAGGCAAAAGACCGGTCGATCAACCGATAAACGTCATGTCTACTCAAACTCTGCTTACCATAGTGTTAATGTTGTTTCAGATAAAAATGGTCGGGCTAAACAAGAAAAACCAAAGTGGGTAGGAAAGGAATCTGTCGAGAACAATGTTGCGTCGAAGTGATTTAATACTGTATTTTATCCTAGAATGAACAATAATGATTGTGCTTTGAATCATAAGAATGATTTTGTTGTACAAGATATTAAATTTCCGATTAAACTTTATTCTATTCAGCAATTGATTCAATTATCACATGATTGCTTGTGTTGTTCTAGTTGTGGTTGGAATGACTTTGATGACATTAGAAATTCAACTGATTGGTTTGGTTCTTATCGTGTCTATAATTCTGAACCAAAACGCAAACCCCGTAAAAATAAAAAGAAGCCCAATTCAAAACGGGGTCTCCAATCAGAAGTTAAACCTAAACAAACAAGGAAACTCAATTCAAAACGGGTTCCTCCAACAGAGGTTAAACCTACACCCAAGAGGAAACCTGCTTTAAAACAGGTTCCTCAGCAAGGTGTCAAACCTAACCCTCCAAGACCCATTTTTAAATGGGTACCTAAAATCCGTTAAACTTGTTTTTCCAGGACGGTCATGTGTGGTACTTAGATTCTGGATGCTCCAAGCACATGACCGGGAGGAGGGAGCTGCTCACGAACTACACCGAAAAATACTGCAGAGACGTGAGATTCAGGAACGATGACAAGGCGCCGATTTTGGGCTACGGCGACATTGTCCAAGACAAGATCACCATAAAGAAAGTTTCATACATCGCGGGATTGGGACACAACTTGTTCAGCATCGGCCAATTCTGCGATAAAGATCTAGAGGACAGATTCAAAGCCAAAAGGTGTAGCGTCCGCACTGACGATGGAACTGAACTGTTGGTTGGAATGCGAAAGACCAACCTCTACACCATCGACCTCTCAGCCCTAAAGACCGATGACTCTGTCTGCCTGATGTCCAAGGCCAATTCCCAGTAAGCATGGATTTGGCACCGACGTCTATCGCCCCAAAACTTCAAAAGTTTAAACAAGCTGGTACTGGGCGGACACGTGAAAGGCATGCCCGAACTTCAATTCGTGAAGGACCGACTCTCTGGGGCATGCGAGATGGGGAAGATGAAGCGGGCGACACACAAGCCGAAGGCCGTTCCGAGCACGTCCCGGTCCCTCGAACTTATCCATATGGATTTGTGTGCACCGATGCGTGTTCAAAGCATCAACAAACGGAAGTACGTCCTGGTGATGGTTGATGACTTCTCACGCTATAAATGGGTAAAGTTCCTCCGCTCGAAGGACGAAACCCCGGAACTGATAATCAACCACTTGAAGAACATCCAAGTGAACCTTCGACAGCAAGTTCAGACCATCAGGACCGACAATGGGACGGAGTTTAAAAATCAAACAGTGAACGAATACCTAACATCCGCCGGTATCTCGCAAACCTTCTCGGTAGCATGCACTCCTCAGCAAAACGGAGTGGTGGAAAGACGCAACCGTACCATAGTCGAAGCCGCTCGCACGATGCTATCACAGTCAAAGCTGCCTCTATTTCTCTGGGCTGAAGCGGTGTCAACTGCCTGCTATACGCAAAATCGCTCAACAAGCGGTTCAACAAGACACCATACGAGATCATCAACAACCGCATCCCGAACATCAAGTACTTTTATGCGTTCGGATGCATGTGCTACGTCCTCAGTGACAAGGATGATCTCGGGAAATTCAGTCCGAAGGCAGATGAAGGAGTTTTCATAGGATACTCCATGCAGACTAAGGCGTATCGCGTTTACAACAAACGGACCAAAACCAATCTCGAGAGTGTAAACGTGACATTCGATGAAGCCGCAGATTTGGCTTCTGAACAACTCAGTTCAGAACCCGGTTTAACTGGCGTGCTAGCTTCCGAACTTTCACGTTCGGGATCTGCACAACTCACAGTAAATCCAAATCATGCATCTACGTCGAATGCTCAACTTTCTGATTTAGATTTACTGTTTCAATATTTTTATGATGATACATTTAACGCTTCTACCCCTCGTGTCTTAATGCAACCTAGAGATGAAGCTGCTCAAATAGAGGACTCGACGAATCTTTCTGGTCTGCCGGCTTCGACAAGCACTCCAACGATCACTTTGGAGACACCTCAGCCCTCAAGTGCCACATCATCATCAACTGATATGACTATTCCCCCCAGAGGAACTAGTACAAGACCCGGAGATCGCTCCTGAAGATTCGTCCTCGACTACACTCATTGATCAACCTCTGAATTCCCCGGAACCAGAAGTCGCTCAACCTTCGACGAATCCTTCAAAGTCTCCTCGAGAAACCGACCCGCTACACTTGAAGCTGTTCAAGACCTTCCAACTGGTGGCTATGTGGATCCGAACACATCTCATTCTACTCAACAGCCGCTTCCACACACCACCAAATGGACAAGAACTCATCCCCTGCACCAAATTATCGGTGATCCCTCCACTCCAGTTCAAACGCGAGGCGCATCGGCCAACTTCTGCCTCTTCTCCGGATTTCTCAGCAAGATCGAGACAACAACCGTATTCGAAGCATTACAAGATCCTGACTGGGTCATAGCCATGCAAGAGGAACTCAATCAATTTGAGGTCCTCAAAGTATGGCGACTTGTCCCACGTCCATCTCACAGGATGGTGATCGGTACAAAATGGATCTTCAAGAATAAGAAGGACGAAGATGGTATCGTCGTGCGGAACAAGGCGCGTCTCATGGCCAAGGGATACTGTTAATGCCAAAAATCGCACCAAAGGGACAACTTAAGGTCGATGTGGACTTAATCAACTAAAGAAAGGATCTTTCGACGAGACGTGCAACAAGGGAAAAAAATAAACGAGACAAGGGAAAAACCTCAAACGAGGAAAAAACCTACGAACGACAGTGGGTGTCGTCGCTGCACTATGGTCGCCAATCAGGGGCGACGTCCTTGGTACTAGCGTCGGTCGTACGATGATTACAATACAAATGAAGGAAATACTTCGAAATGTAAAGTACAAGTGTTTAAATGAGAGAACAGGTGTTTGTCGTGTGTGAATACAAAGTGTAAACTGTTGGTCGAGAGTTGTTGTCGTGCGTCGAGAGCAATACTTGAGCTTTCCTTCGAGTGTTCTTGAGTTCGCTGTAGGATTCTGGCTTTCAGTACTTAATCTCCAGAGTTTGAATGTTTTTGCTATGAGTTTGGATGATTTTCTCTGCTGTGTGGTGATGTTTGCTGGAGTGTATTGGATGTTAACCGATATCCCTTGAAATGAAGCTTTAGCTTGTCTTTTATAGCCTTCGCGTCATTAATTAACTCCATTAATGATTCGATCAACGGCTACAACGGCTGGAAACGGTCGCCGGAGTGATTATCCATAATGATCTTCGTCCGTTACGGTCGCTTGCTGTTAATGGCTTTGACTCCTGCATTAAATACTTAACAAACGTAACAGTCAAGGTTAACGGTAGCTTTGGTCGAAGGTACAATGATCTTATGCGATGGTCGTACGGGACGGGTGATACTATGGTCGTGCGTCATGGGAGACGTACGACTTACCTTTTACAGGAGACGACGGACTGTTAGCCCCAAGTATCTGTTATGTAAAAGTATTGAAAATAGTTTAAGTCAGAAGACCAACAGAGATCAGACAGAAGACTTGGAAGAAGTTCATCAAGAAGACCAACAGAGCTCAACAGAGCTCTGTCAGATCCAACAGAGCTCAACAGAGCTCTGTCGAAGACTTCCATCAGAAGAACAAGTATTCAACAGAAGACCAACAGAGCTCTTTCAACAGAGCTCTGGTGAAGTGAAGGCTTCTGTCAGCCTAAGTCTCGAAGGAAATCCCAAGTGTTAGACAAGTGTCCATACTTTCCACGTATGCCCTAAAATAGAAGACATACTTTCCACGTGTCATTCTAGGGTACGATAGTACACTGTCTATGCTTTTTCAGGGCTATATATAGTGAGGTAGTGGAACAAACAATGGTAAGCTTTGGGAAGAGTAGTTTTTCCACAATTGTTTAAGCACACACTGCAGCAATCCCGAGCACTACCTCCGTACGATATTGTTGTCCTATGAGATTTCCGAACACACTTTAACATGTTCTTGGTGTGATTCATTATCAATATACGAGCAGCTTTTATATATGATCTTGTTATCATTTTACTGTTCAATATTTGATTCTCATAGTTCATTTATCGATTATACAATCACTCATGTTAATGGCTTTATTCAATATGCTTCCGCTGTCTATTTTACCACCATTAATATGATACAACGTGAATCTGGGAACCTACAATTGGTATCAGAGCTTCTTTGGTTTTCTTAAACCAAACGATCCAATCTACCAAGGTTGACTCACTGTTGTTGATTGTGTCTGTGTGACTTTAAAAGCTTCATTATATACTCTGTTTTTACTGCTTTCTAGTCTAAACAAGCTTTCAGAGCTCATATAACTGTGTTTAAAGCTTTCTAGTGTAGTTTAAACGTTTTCTCTCAAAAGTTACTGTTCCATTGATTACTGTTTAAACTCATCTTCTTGTTGAAAATCTTTTTGCAAACAACTGTACTCTGTTTTTCTCAAAATGGCGAACAACGGTATAAATGCTATCTATACTGCTGGTTCTTTAACAAAACCTCCTACCCTTCTTTAACAACTGTACTCTGTTTTTCGATGGTATGGATAAAGACTTAATGCGATCTGTCACGGATGGACCATTTCAACCCATGGTTTTTGTTCCTCGTGTACCCGCAACAGGAACTACTGCTGAGATTCCAGCTCATTATGAAATTAAAACCACAGGTTTTACAGATGAGGAAAATCTAAAAATGGAAAATGATCTTAAAGCAGTTAGACTACTGATAATGGCCATTCCAAATGAAATATTTCAAGAACTAGATTCATGTGTTACTGCTAAGGAAATCTGGGATCAATTTCTTAACCAACTTAAGGGTGGTATCAAGACCCAAAAGAACAGAAGGACCCAATGTATAAATGAATACAACGATTTCAAAGCACTTCCTGAGGAAACCTTACAACAAACCTACAACAGATTTAATGTGTTGATCAACAAATGTAAAAAATGTGGGGTTATTAGGTCGAAGGAAGATAACAATGTTCTGTTTTTGAAAAGTTTGAATGATGAATGGTTAAATCTGTCCATGTCTTTACAAGCTAACCAGGACTTAGATGCATGGTCTCTAACAGATGTGTATGGCACTTTGGCCGCACAAGAGAAGGATGTTGTCAAGCAAAAAGGCAAATCCACCATTGCAGGCCCAATCGCTTTAGTTTCTGATTCTAAGAAAACCACTTCAGAAAAGTCCAAAAGAGATAGTTCAAACAGAGAGAAAAAGAAAGATAAGTCGGTTAAAAAGAAAGGAAAGAAGAGTTTAGTTGCAGAGAGTGATACAGAGGAAAGCTCATCAGAAGATGATGACATTCAAGCTTTTGCTCAATCTCTTGCTCTGATAACTCAGCAATTTAACAAGAGATTTGGCAATAAGTTTGACAGAAGAGGTAGATATGAGAGAAAATAAGATAGAAGGGAATACGATGCACCAGAACAAAGTAACAACAGAGTTACCACAGAACAAAGACAACCTCCACAACACAGAAGAGAAAATCCACCAGCACAACAGAAGGCCGATGCTACTCAACCCATCAATCAGAATGATGGACGTTGCTTCAGATGCGGCAAACCTGGGCACTTCTCTGTAAATTGTAGAGGCAAACTGGTAAAAGACCAGGACTACTACAAGAACAAGTACAAGTACAACTACAGACAAAGAAGCTACGTGGCTGAAATGGAGAACTGGGTTTCTGATTCATCCTCTGACGATGAACCAGAACAAGCCAACTTCTGTGGAGTTGCTGTGGATGATGAAAGCCTAGAAGAAGCTGTTGACTGGATGACTGGAGAACCAGAAATAACGAAGGGAACAACAGAAGAAGAAGATCTAGCTCATGCATTTGCTCTTACCACGACAGAGTCTGACGACAGAACGGTGGAGACAACCAGACCCACTGCAAAGGTATGTTCATCTGAATCCAAGTCTGACTCAGAATTAGAAATGCATGTTTCTATGCTGAATGAGGAATTTCAACTTCTTAAACAAAAACTTTCTGAAGAAAAAGAGCTGAGAAAACTAGCTCAGAAGGATCTATCCTTTTACAAGAGAGAGAAAACTCTCTTAACACAAGAAAAGGAAGAAATCTTCAAAGAAAAATCTGAGCTAGAAATCTTACAAAAGAAGAAAGAGAGCATGTTTTCAGATAAGATTAAAGATTATGAAAATGCTTTGAAAAAGAAGTCTGAAGAAATGAAAAAGTCTGAAATAGAGAGACTTAACTCTGTTGCTCTAACTGATTATTTTCAAAGAGAAAGGGAAGTTCTGCATCAATCCCTACAGAGAAAAGAAATTCAGATCAAAAGGTACCAAGATGCACAAGATGTGCACATCAAGATAAATTCACAGATGGATACGCAAGGTCTTGGTTTCTCTGACCTTGCTCCCTATGACAAAAGAAAGAAGACATCTTTGTCCTCTGTCTTTTGTATTGGGAAAATCCAAGAGGATGTGATATCTGGTAATGCTGTTTTTAAAAGAACCAAAATCTCAGATAGTTTCTCAAAACCAAGGCATCTTAACTATAGGAATGTCAGCTATGACTCCTCTGATCATAAGAAGATTTCAAAACCATCAGAGTTTATTCTTGATCAAGGAAGAGCTAGAATCATACTTCCTAACTCTGTCAAGAACTTGAATACAAAAGAGATTTTCAACTTCAACTCATTCTTAGGACTGAAGTCTGTTACTTCTGCGACAAAGCCCTCTGTTGAAATACCACAGGGCAAGCTAAATCCAGAAGCCCCAGCCTTCTCTCCTACCTCTGAATCTATAAGAACATCTTTCGAGGAGGACTTGTTGAAAGTTATCGAATAAAATGCTGTTTCAGATTCCTTAAAACCCAAATTGAGAAGGTTCAGAACTCTTAAGCCAAAGGTCTCTGATATACCTATCGAGACTAATACCTCCACCAGAGCCACCAGAGACTTTCTAGCCTCTGACTGTGACTCTGACTCCGAGGTAGATGAACATATCTTTTATGGTCAAAAGAAAATTTTACACAAATTAAAGCAGATACCGATAGAATCTACAGATTTAAAACATGATGTTTCTTTCTTCAAGAAACAATCAAGGTTTATACCGGTAACTGAGTTTAACAACAAAGGTTTTAAGATTCTTGCTTCTAATGCAGTAGAAGTGGAGAAGAGAGAGAAAAACAAAAGTGTTTTTGTAAACCAAAATGTTCCTCTTGCTTTCAAACCAGTAAAGTTCACACCAGAACAGAAGGGAAAATGGATAGCAAACAACAGATCTATTCCAAATTCTGGTGTAAATCAAAGAGGAAATTCTGTCTGGTCAAAAGAGTCAAATTCAAAGAACTTCAAATCAACAGAGTCTGTTTCAAATAAACAAAATCAGGACAGATTGTGTGCAAAGACATCTGGTCCTAAAATCCTTCAGAGTCAAGCTCCATTCAAACAGTTTTTGAACAACAATGTGCATCAGTCATGCTCCATAAACTGCAATTGCATTCAGTTGTTACTTAAATTGCAAAACCATCTGAATGGTCCCCACTGTGTTCTGAATAAGTCGGTTCAAAAGAAAAATCTTAAGACTGTTCAGAATACACAGAGGAAAACCTCTGGCACATCATCTCAGTATGAAAAATCCCAAGGAAAGTCTGTTAATCCACGTAAACCTAACAGAAAAGGACCCATTATGCAATGGGTACCTAAAAGGAATTAATTTGTCTTGCAGAATCCTCATGTGCAGATCTGGTATTTGGATTTTGGATGCTCCAGGCACATGACGGGGAATAAGGAGCTGTTAACTTCTTTTAAGAACAAGATGGGAAGTGCAGTAACCTTCGGAGGAGATAATGGCGGACAGATTAAGGGTTATGGCACTTTAGTAAATGGTGGTGTTTCAGTTTCTGAGGTTGCTTATGTTGAAGGATTAAACCATAATCTTCTCAGTATAAGTCAACTCTGTGATCACCGATTTGATGTCAATTTCAGGAAGAAGTATTGTTCATTGTTACTTTCAGAGTCTGGTCAAGAACTTTTAAGAGCCGGCAGAAAAGGCAACCTTTATAAAATGAATTTTAAACCAAACCAAAACTCTACAACAGAGAAACTCTGTTTAGTGTCTTTGAAAAATGAAGATGCCTGGCTCTGACATAAAAGATTTGCCCATTTGAACTTTCAAAACCTTGACAAGCTCGTGAAATTGAAATTAGTAAAAGGACTACCTTCTCTGAAGTTTGACAAAGACCATCTCTGTTCTGCTTGTGAGCTGGGTAAGATGAAAAGATCTTCACACAGAACAAAGAGTGATCATAGTTGTCCCAGACCTTTGCATATGCTTCATGTGGATCTCTGTGGTCCAATCTTTGTGCAAAGTCTGTCGGGCAAGAAGTATATTCTCGTTTTAATTGATGAATATTCTAGATATACCTGGATTGAGTTCATCAGAGTAAAATCTGATGTCCCAGAGATTCTGATAAGTTTGTTGAAAATGATACAGGTTCTGTTAGATCTGAAGATACAGAAGTTGAGAAGTGATAATGGGACAGAATTCAAGAATGTCAAAATTGATGCCTACCTAACAGAGGAAGGTATCTCCCAAAACTTCTCAGCAGCAAGAACTCCACAACAAAATGGAGTTGTGGAGAGAAAGAACAGAACTCTGGTAGAAGCCGCCAGAACCATGTTAGCTGGCTCTGTCCTTCCAATGAACTTCTGGGCAGAAGCAGTCTCAACAACATGTTTTACCCAAAACAGAGTTGTAATAGTGAAAAGATTTAAGAAGACTCCTTATGAACTCATCAACAAAAGAAGACTAAATGTGAAATTCTTTCATGTTTTTGGCTGCAAATGTTACATATTGAATGACAGAGATCAACTGGGAAAGTTTGATAAGAAAGCAGACGAATGAATCTTTATTGGTTATTCCTTAACCTCTAAAGCCTACAGAGTCTACAACTCCAGATGTCGGGTCATTCAAGAAAGTGTAAATGTGTCCTTTGATGAAAGCACATCAAGATTCTCTGATCAAAAATCAACAGAGGGGACACATACAGAGCAGAAGAAGACAAGTTCTTCAAGAACAAGGGAAGAAGATATAAATCTTATGTTCAACGATTTTTTCAATGATGATGATTCCTCTAATAACGTCAACAGAGGAGATCAAGCTCAGAACTCAACAGAACAAAATCTGACAGGTACATCTCTCACTGGTCCCTCCAATATTTCACCAACTACTTCTCTGTCTACAGGAGTGATACAGAGAAATGAGGAACCACATCAGAGCAAAAGAGAACCTGAACAAGAGCCATCATCACCTCTGCTAACTAATATTGGCAAAAACTCCTTGTTTGAAAGCTCACCTTCACAGAGCCCTGTTAATGACTCTCAGAGCAATGAGGCCACTCTCCAGAGTCGTGTGCCACATAGCTCTGATCCCAATCAACAGAGCCTTGACGCTGAAGATCGTCTTTTCACATCAGAAGCACAAACCCCACCTATTGTCCATGCTCCCATGACGCGATGGACAAAGGATCACCCTCATCATCTGATTATTGGTGCTGCTGAAGATGGTGTGAAGACAAGATCAGCCACAATCAATGAAGCTTTCTTTGTGAATTTTTTAAGCATGATTGAGCCGAAGAAGGCCTCTGAAGCCCTAGAGGACCCAAATTGGATAGAAGCTATATGCAAGAAGAGCTTATGGAATTCGAGAGAAATAAAGTCTGGTCCTTGGTTCCACTCCCAAAAGGCAAAACGGCCATTGGAACCAAGTGGGTGTTTAAAAACAAAAAGGATGAAGATGGGATAATCATCAGAAACAAAGCCCGTCTGGTTGCAAAGGGATACAGACAGGAAGAAGGAATTGACTATGACGAAACCTTTGCACCTGTGGCTAGGCTAGAAGCTATCAGAATCTTTCTAGCCTATGCTGCTCATAAAGGTTTTAAGGTCTACCAAATGGATGTCAAGTCTGCCTTTCTAAATGGCAAACTGCAAGAAGAAGTTTATGTCCAGCAACCACCTGGTTTTGATTGTTCAGAGTTTCCAGACCACGTTTACAAGTTAGACAAAGCTCTCTATGGCCTTAAGCAAGCTCCCAGAGCCTGGTATGAAACTCTGTCCAAATTTCTGTTGATCAATCACTTCAAGAAAGGTACAGTCGATAAAACTCTATTCTTTAGGAGGTATAAGAATGATATACTTTTGGTACAAATATATGTTGATGATATTATTTTCGGGTCTACAAGGCAGGAGTACTGTGACAAGTTTGAGAGTTTAATGAAAAGTGAATTTAAAATGAGCATGATGGGAGAACTTTCTTTCTTCCTTGGTTTACAAGTTAAACAATCAGACATAGGGAATTTTATAAGTCAGTCCAAATACATCTCTGACATGTTGAAGAAATATAAGCTCAATGATTCAAAACCTAAGAAAACTCCTATTGCCACTGGAGTTAAACTTGACTTAGATCTTAATGGTGAACCAACAGATGTCAAGTACTACAGAGGCATGATAGGGTCACTTCTATACTTGACTGCCAGCAGACCTGATATAATGTTTGCAACCTATCTCTGTGCCAGATTTCAGGCTAATCCAACAGAGACTCATTTAACTGCTGTCAAACATATTTTTAAATATCTAAAAGGGACTCAATTTTTGGGTCTCTGGTATCCTCTTAACTCTGGTTTCGAGCTTGTAGCATATACAGATTCAGACTATGGAGGATGCAAGAATGACAGAAAGAGTACTTCTGGTAGCTGCCAACTACTTGGAGAAAAGTTGGTGAGTTGGACATCCAAGAAACAGAACTGTGTTTCAACCTCTAAAGCAGAAGCAGAATATGTTGTTGCTGCTAGCTGTTGCTCTCAAGTGATTTGGATGAAAACGCAACTCAAAGATTATGGTCTGGAGTATGGTAAAATTCCAATTCTATGTGACTCCAAGAGTGTCATTGCCATAACTGCAAATCCAGTTCAGCACTCAAAGACTAAGCACATCGACATAAGGTATCACTTCATAAAGGATCATGTTGAAAAAGGAACTATTGAAATGTACTTTGTTTCAACAGACTTCCAGCTTGCTGACTTGTTTACAAAAGCCCTTGATGAAAGGAGATTTAACTTCCTAATCAACAAACTGGGTATGCTGAACTTGTCCTCCTAACTCTGTTCAAAATCAACAGAGGCTCTGATGTTCCTACCAGAGCTCTGTCAAATAGTTGGGTAGGCTAGTTCAACAGAACTCTGTTGTTCACCAGAGCTCTGTCAAGCATATTTTTTTCTTCAACACGCTTTATGTGAACATTCTGTTTGTATATAATTTTTGAATGTACAAAAAGTTTTTTTTAGCTCAATTTTCAAGGGGGAGCTTAAAAAAAACCAAAAAATTGCATGGTTTTAGGGGGAGAAAGTCAGTACTCAAACGCTCAAATCCAAATTGACTGCTTTTTGATCTTCATTGACAAATATCCTTGAAGAAAGGAGGAAAACCTGTTCTGATGAAAATCTTTATGATAAAGAATCTGCCAGAACTATGACTTCACACCAGAACCTCTGTTGTTCCTCATCAGAGCTCTGTTGTTTTTCAGTTCTCGGTTCTTCTCTTCACATCAGAACAGAATTTTAAATGTTGTGAAGGTAAAGGAACAACATCTTGGGTCACTCAATAGAAGCAACTTAACAAAGCTCCATCAGAGCTCTGTCAGTTTGTTCTGCCACGTCATCAGAACACGTCATCAGAGGTGCGGGTTATTTCTAAACGTCAACCACTTGTTACCCACACATCTCTAACCACGACGGTTTACTTGCACAAAAGTGGTCAGAACAAATCCACGTGGCAATCTCTAATTGAAAGCTAAACCACTAGCTGTCTCCACGATACATATTCCAGGCCACTCCACCTTCTGACACTCGAGTGCCTACAGTATCTGCGGCGATTTCCCGGCCACAAGCTCTGACTATAAATATCCAAAGCCTTGACCCATTTCTTTTCTAAACTTCCCAACCCTTTCACCTTTCCCTCTTTTATTTAAATCCTCAGTATTCTTCAAGAAACCCCAAACCTGCAACAATGGCGGAACCCCAAAACTCTGTTGATTTAAGCCGAATAGAACCCACAGATGATATAATTGTTCTTCCATACGAGTTTGCTGACAACAACTACAGATTCGATCCCACTCCAGGACTCTATCTACCCCTATATCACATTTTCATTGAGCTCTTTAGAAACTCTGACATCTTCAGAGCCCTAATAGAGTTCGATGACCACCTTCCAGCGATCTATGTTCAACAGTGGTAGACCACATGCCAATACATCGAAGAACAAGACGGGATAATAGGGAGAGTCAACGCGAGTAATAGAGGAGCGGGAACAATCCGCATTAGAGCAAGTACCTTAAGAAGAATCTTTCGAATGAAAACCAAGAGACAGCTAGGAATAGACGCCTATGAGAAACCACCAAAAATAGCTGTTCTTCTTGACTTTATGAAGTTTCTGGGTTACAACAAGGATCTGAATAGGATTGGAGAGTTCAAGCGACAGAATCTACCCACTATGTGGAATTTCATGTTCTCCACCTTAAACAGAACCCTTACCAGCAAATCGGGTAGTCAAGACCAAGCCACAACAGAAATCCTACAAATCATGTATGGATTGTTCTTCAATCAAAACTTTGACTACGCCATCATTCTCTACAACGATCTTCTTTCAGCTGTCAACACAAAAACCTCATCCATCGCAAAAGGAGGAGTCGTTGGATCTCACAAGTTCCTCAAGATGATCAAGTTTCCACGCTTTATAAGTCTGGTGATCAGAAGAGCTTTCGACAGACTTGAACTAACTCATCAGGGTCGTTCAACACCTGTTTGGACAATGTCAAAACTCCACCCCACCACTTCTGGCGAATACCCCTTCATAAGAAGAATTCCAGGTACAATGCTTGCTCTTATCGCCCCTGACCATATCTCTATCCAAAACTATCAGAGTGATGCTCAACCTCAAGAACCTGAGGTGAGAACCCCAGCATACTTAGGATCTGAGCCTTCTTTGGAGAGCTTGAGTGAGGAGATTGGTGAGGAAATTAACAGAACAGAGGCAAGAGTACCCGAAGTGGGGTCTTCCTCTAGAAGAGAGGAATTAGAGGACAGAGCATCTCCTAGAGAGGTTGTTCATGAGGAAGTACAAGAAACACCAGAGGTAGAATCTATCTCCTCTGATAGTAATGAGCAGGATGGAAACATCAGAGAGAATCCAGAGAGTTCTACAGCCATAGGAGCCGAGGATAATAAGAGAATAGAAAAAGATGCTCAACAGAGCACATCTGAGGGTAACCTTAACCAAAATCCCAGTGCTTCCACACAATCTAATCCTGGTGATCAAGACCAAAGGATTATTGAAACAGAGGTGCACACCTCGAACCCCAACCAACCTATACCATCAGAGACACCTCTTGATGCCTCTGATATGCACGAAGCCGGGGAAACCATCTTTGCTAGTGATGTTCATTCGCCCCAGAACATCAATAGGTCACCTCCACACGATGATGCCTCTGTGGCTCATTTAGAGTCCACACAAAATAGACCAGAGATCTTTGTAATCTCACGTAGTATCTGTCCGACTCAGGGACAATGGGAGACCATAGTAGAACAAGGGAAGACATTGCTTGATCCAAATGCTTCCCATCACACCAGATTTCCTTCTTCAGAACCTGAGCTGGAAGAGAAAACTTTGGTCAGAACACCTGTAGTTGTTTTCCCTCAAAGGGAACATCAAGGATCGGGTGGAATTCCTCCAAGAGCGAACATTAACACAACTCTTGATGGAGGCGCCTCTAAACTCGAGGAAGAATTGGATCCATGTGTTGGAACCAAGGAAACCCCCGTTGACACTGTCACAAGAGAAGAGTTCGAAAGCTTCTGTGATAGTATCAACAACTCTTTGAACGAGTATAAACTTATCAATGAACAAAAGGAGGAGCTGATCCGCAAGGAAAATGCTTCTCTTAGGGAAGAACTGCTGAACATCTCAAACAAGCATGATGAATTAACTCGAAAATATGCCGAAGCTGAAGCACTCAGAACAGAGTCTGAACAGGTCAGAGGAGAAGAGATTGCGAAGCTGACAACAGAGATAGTCGACCTAAGATCAGTCAGATCATAGGAAGTTCAAAAGACTTCAACAAATCTTGCAGACCTAAAGCGACTCATAACAGAGAACCATACAGCGCAGCTGAACAGAACCCTGCCCACTCCCACGGCTATTCTTTCAGAATCAAATGTCAGAACCTTGACAGAGATAATCACCAACTCTGTTAAGGAATCCATAAAAGAAGCAACCACCTCATCTGCTACTCCACTCAACATCTCCAGCCCTAACCCAAATGACCTACCCATGACAGATGGACAAATGGGAGACTTCAGAAAATCAGTTCTCAGCCGAATGATGACGATCTCATCAAAATTTGTAATGAAAGCTAAGGCAACAGAACAGCATGTGAAAGCGTCTCTTGATTCTCACAAGGTCAACTTTGAGGCTCAAGTAGAAGAAATCAGAGCTGCTGCAACAGAGGTAGAAGATGTGATGACAAAGGCAGCCTCAAATTTTACTAATATTATTTTACAGGCTACCTCTACATCAAAAAGACCTGCAGAAGAAGCACCCACAGAGGAACCCTCAAGCAAGAGACACAAAGTTGGTCTGAAGTTTGTTGTTCCGTCCTCACCAGAAGCTCGACTTGACTCCTCTGGCGATGATGATGATTTTGAAGATGCTCAAGAAGGTCAGTCAGACGATCAACTGGGTGAGTCCTCAGAACAACAAAAGGGGGAGAAGAAGGAAAAGGAAAAGGAGGAGACGGAGGAGAAAAAGGAGAAAGAGAAGGAGAGAGAGAAGAAGAAAGAGGCAGAGAAGGAGAAAGAGGTTGAAAAAGAAAGAGAAGCCAAGGGTAAAGGGAAAATCACAGAGGCAACTGAGGCAGAGACTATAGAAGGAGAAAAGGGGATGACAGATATGACTGAAGTGGCATTTGACTACATGTTCAAGAATAGAGTCATCAAACCGACAGAAGAGTCAATACAAGAACCACCAGAGATCATCTGCCTAGATACCCCTCCTACTTCTCCAACAAAAGAACCAGAGAGGACAGACCCATCCTCTGCTGAAGGACAAATAAGTCCAGCCCAATCTGCTCACATCGACATTCTTATGGCAGAAAACCATGAAGATCCAAACCCAACGGTAACAGAACAGAACCTAGAAGCCTCTACCTCTCATACCGAAAAACCTGCCTTAGAAACGGTATTTTCATTTCTATATGCTGACAGAGACATCATCCCTGTAAATGTCATACCCATTAACCCTTACCTCAACCCAATCAGAATAAACACCATTTCTGATGCAAGGCTAAAGTTCATCCAAACCAAGTCAAGTCAGAACAGAACTATCAATATAAACTTCGGTATCCGCAGAATTCTGGACATCAAGCACAAGAAGTTTCAACACGACAGGGTCACATACCATGAGTATACTGTGGAATCAACAGAAGGCAGAAATGAAATCTTCAATGACAATGATCTTGTCCTTCTGAACCCATATGACCTGATCTTACTCCACGCATATTGCTTGAACTTCTCAGAAAGATACACACCGGCCAGAACTGCACTACCAGAAGTCAGATTCGCTATGCAAGAGCACATCAATCTCATAATACAGATTGATTATCAACTTGGCATAGAGTTTGAAGTAGAGAAACTAGCGATTGCACCTCCAAATGAAAACCTTGAGGGCTATGGCCATCACAGAACTGGAACCGTAGTGGAAGATCCTCCAGTCTATGTCTGCAGACAAAAGGACATAAAGAAGGCCATCAGAGCAGCTGAAGCCCACAATTACTCAAGTGAGTCGTTAGTATACCACAAGAATATAATCCAAGATCTCCCAAGAAACAAGTGTCCAGAAGAACAGCAGAACTTCTTCATTGACCAGATTGATCTGATGTTGGACTTCCGTACTCTAATCAGAAGATTCGACATAATTCTAAGGGGAGATAATTTTTCTTAAATGTACTAGTCTTTTAATCTTCTTGTAACATTCCAAAAGATTAGTGCAAGGTTTCGACAGAGGTAAAAGTTCTCTGTTCTTTTGTTTAAATCTCTGTCAAATGTAAATTTTTATTTTCAATACTTAGGGGGAGATTGTTAGCCCCAAGTATCTGTTATATAAAAGTATTGAAAATAGTTTAAGTCAGAAGACCAACGGAGATCAGACAGAAGACTTGGAAGAAGTTCATCAAGAAGACCAACAGAGCTCAACAGAGCTCTGTCAGATCCAACAGAGCTCAACAGAGCTCTGTCGAAGACTTCCATCAGAAGAACAAGTATTCAACAGAAGACCAACAGAGCTCTTTCAACAGAGCTCTGGTGAAGTGAAGGCCTCTGTCAGCCTAAGTCTCGAAGGAAATCCCAAGTGTTAGACAAGTGTCCATACTTTCCACGTATGCCCTAAAATAGAAGACATACTTTCCACGTGTCATTCTAGGGTACGATAGTACACTGTCTATGCTTTTTCAGGGCTATATATAGTGAGGTAGTGGAACAAACAATGGTAAGCTTTGGGAAGAGTAGTTTTTCCACAATTGTTTAAGCACACACTGCAGCAATCCCGAGCACTACCTCCGTACGATATTGTTGTCCTATGAGATTTCCGAACACACTTTAACATGTTCTTAGTGTGATTCATTATCAATATATGAGCAGCTTTTATATCTGATCTTGTAATCATTTTATTGTTCAATATTTGATTCTCATAGTTCATTTATCGATTATACAATCACTCATGTTAATGGCTTTATTCAATATGCTTCCGCTGTCTATTTTACCATCATTAATATGATACAACGTGAATCTGGGAACCTACACGGACGTTTTATGGGTTCCTGTCGAGACCTTATCTTAACACAAGATTTAGTTCATAATCGTGCGTCTTACATGTTCTGGTCGTGGTCGTATGACGTGTTTTTTTGCCCAAACAGTTTGCCCCCAAAATTTGAAAGAAGGATAGCAAATCCGAGTTTTAAATTTTGTCAGTCGAAAAAATATGACAAGTGATAGGAATTACCTTTGTTACCTTGGAATTAGGCTGGTCTGCTCTTAACTTAACGAGAAATTGAAAAGGAAACGAGGTTGTGATGTCATACTGACACACGATGATGCTTACCAGCTGTCGAGGACAGGTGTCGACGATCCCTGTGGTCATACAAAAGGACGGGGATGCACAGCGGTTATCCAGGGATTCGATCCAACCCTGTTTTTTGGTCTAAGTAGGGATTTTGACGGATCATTTCCTTATTTCGCCCTTGAAGAGTTTGTGCTGTGATTTCCTTGCCGTCTTTTGTCTGATATCTTCCGATCTTGTGAAAATCTCTTACTTGGTTAGGTTTCTTCGAGGGTTAAGGCGCCTATAAGTAAGGTACGATTTCTCTGCCTTCTGCAAATTTTGTTTAGAAATGTCGAGGGATCCTGAGAGTGTTATTCAAGAGTCATCGGACCTCCGGGATTTTAGAAAGTTAGCAAAAATTCCTGCGTGGGTCGAATTGATCCGTCCAGGCCAGATCCGATCAAACGAGTGTCCCGAGGGGTACATCGTGATCCATGAATACCCTTTTAAGATAGGTTTCGAATGGCCTTTTTCTCCTCTGGCCAAGGCGTTTATGTTAGAGTTTGACTTGGCACCGAGTCAATTGATGCCCCAGTTCTGGCGAGTCGTACGAGTGATCGAGCGTGCTACTAGGAAATGGAATTCTCCCATGAACGTACATGACCTCCTCTCGGCTTATCAAGCCAAGATGGACGGATGTCATCGATGTAGTTTACATTCTAGATTCAAGGGCGATCGCGTTTTGGTCTTAGGAACGGGTGTGAACGACCGTGGGTGGAAGTCTCGATATGTTTTCGTGCGTAAGTTGTCCCTTGACTCTGAGAGTGAATGGATTAGGACGAACCAGAATACGTCGGGTGAGCCTCGTTATTTCATCTGGCGTGTGCTGTAGATGATTTACATATGATTTTTGACTTGTTTTTTGTATGTTGACAGCCATAAAATTCGAGGTCGTGAAGCCAGACACTAGCTCTCAAGCGAAGATCAATTCGTTTGTAGAATTTAGCGTCGTGGAGAGGTCTTTCGTCATGCGACACTCGGCGGATAACGACGATTTAGGATCTTCAGGAGAGAATCAGGGGGAAAAGTGTGAAGAGAAAGGAAGAGAAGAGGAAGAAGATAAGTCGAGAAGAAGGAGAGGGATGACGGGTAAGTTTTACTTTCCTTTTCTTCCTATGTTATCTCGAGTCTTTTTCTTTTGCGTGCTTTATGACATCCCATTTTTCCAGGAGAGTCTCAACCTAAAATGTTGAAGGTTTCTGCTAAGAGAGCAGCTGAGCTAGAGTATGCTCGTTAGGGCAGGGAGAGGAGGCTAAAAGCCATGTCTGTTGGCC
Source organism: Saussurea involucrata (assembly GCA_033807775.1). NCBI lineage: Eukaryota > Viridiplantae > Streptophyta > Magnoliopsida > Asterales > Asteraceae > Saussurea > Saussurea involucrata. The sequence continues at coordinate 70,883,580 of CM066320.1, forward strand.
CAGAAATTCCGAAAAAGACGAGGATGACGACTCCGAGGGAGTCGTCGGTTGGGGTTAATGACTATTCAAGAGTCGCTTCACCTGAGAAGGTAGGGGTCGGATCGCCTAAGAAGGTGATTGCAGCGACACCCATCAATTCTGCGCCTCCGGCGGAAACGATGAAGTCCCCGTCTGCCGCGTCGAATCCTTTGTCAGCCGATAAGGGCGAGGATCACTCGACGGGAGGGGATAAGGTCACGACGGTCAACTTTTCGCTGCCATCGGACTTTATGACAGGTGATGTCCTAGACGGGACGAACATGTTCCCTTACCTGGATAAATTCCTGCTTCCATCTTTCAGGGAGCATTTTGAGGGGTTTCCTATCGAGGAGACGGGTGCCCATGTAGCCGGCTTGTCGTTCATGGTAAGTCTTTCTTTCAAGACTTAGTTTGTCTAGGCCCAGATTTCGTTGTCGTTGTTGTTGTCGGTGTCGTTGTCGTTGTCCACTGATGATGTTTTCGCAGGAACTTCAGGCTGCGTTGGCCTCGCGAAGTGGAGCGGCGAAGGTAAAAGATCTCTTATCTGCTGCTCGTGAAAGAGAGAAAGCGGCGCTGGACAGAGCGAGTGCCTCTATAAGACATGCTGAGGAGTTTTCGAAGCGACTTGACGATGCTTTAGAACATTTGAAGATCGTTCATCTTTCCAAGGAAGATCTTAGTCATCGTCTGACGCAATCTTTGTCCATGACTGCTGAACAAAGGGAGGAGATGGAAAAAATTAAGGAATCCTTGGTTGCTGTTTCGAAAGAGGCTGAGGATTATAAATCCAAGGTGGAGATTTTGGAGAAGGAGGTGCAAGCTGTAAAGGACGAGGGTAAGTCGGTTTTTGCCATAGCTCGTCTGACTGCTCGGGCGGCGATCATGCGACGACATTTGCTGGGGAAGGACCCTCTTGACTCGGACGATGAAAAGAATGCTGAGGAGGAGGTGGCAAGTGAAAGCCTTCAGGACGGGACTTCGGGCATGAATGCCATGGATGCTCCTCCTTTAATTTAAGAATTTTATTTTATTTGATTTGCTGCTCGATCGTTGGTGGTCGAGCGTGTACCTGACGATTTCTCTTTAAATGCACTTTTTGTTTGAAATTGTGCTTTATTCAAACCATGTTTAATTATGAATTTGAACATAGGACACACAGGAAATCATGCGACTGAGGCATACATTGTAATACGATGATAAGAACGTAAAACAAATATAAAAACACGCGATTAAAGCATCCATTCAATGTATGAAAGTTAAGAAACTTAGGGATAAAGTCGTTTAGGCTCTGTGATCGTACGACCGGATCGTACAGCAAGTTTGTGTCGTATGCCCCTGTGGAGAAATGATCAAGTTAGAGACCTGATTGTTTATGTCGTTCGACCTAGCGATATTAAAGTCATATAATAGACTTAATGATTACTGTCGTGCGACTCTGCGATAAAACGATGTCGGGGGTTGGTCGTTGGCTAGCCAACGACCCTCCGATGCTTAAGTCAGTAAATGTTTTGCGAGAAAAATCGAGAAAAAATCGTATGAGAAAGAGTTAGAGAACGTACCGTTTCAGACTCTCTCTATTTGCCCCCTGTCATTTATTACCGTACTCTTTTTGGGAGGAAAAGACGGGTTTTAAATGACAGAATGACACGGAAAAATATTGTCCTGCGGTCGACTATGTTGTCGTGCGACGAGGCACCATAGTAGATTTATACATGTGGAAAAAATATTGTTAATTTAGGGATAGAAAAACGAACCTGTCGAGAGCTTGATCTTACGACTTCAGTTTATTTTCTCTTTTGATCTCCTGGATTCCCCATGGCGTAGGGAATTTTAATTAATAACTTTTGCATGCTCGGGAGTCGACGGTCGATGGCTATTAGTTGGAATAGCGACATCGTCGATGATATCTTTGAGATTTCCTTTCGGAAAATGATATGCTAGTTCCTTCTTCAATGCGATACAGTCGTCTGTCGCATGACCATGATCGGTATGGAAGTCACACCACTTTGATTTGTCTTTCTTAGCATCGTCCAGGTCGGACTTCTTTGGCCATCGAATGGTAGCTTGGGAACTTTTCAGAGCTTCGACTAGGTCTTTTGTGGGTCCTTTGAATCCGTAAGAGGATATTTTGGGGTACTGAGTGAACTTAGCCGCGGTCTTGGCCTCTGCTTTCGTCTTGAAATGAACATTTGAAATTTGGCGCGCTGGCTCTACTCTAGAAACAGCCTTTGTCTTGAACTCTGGCTTTCTGACGACTAGCAACTTCTTGTCGTCAGTATGCTTTCGACGAAAGGCTGCATCGTCTTCGACCCTCATATATGCTAAGGTCCGAGCTCGGACGTCTTCGAAATTCTCCGGGGGATATTTGGTCAGGTCGGTGTATAAACCAGAATTATCGTCCAGACCACGCTTATAGGCTTCGATTGCGGTTTTTACGTCGCAATTGCGGATGCTAATCATTTCGGCATTGAATCTATTAAAATAACTTCGAATAGACTCATTAGCTTTCTGCACGATGTAATATAGGTCGCTGGTCTGTTTCTCCATCTTACGACTGCTGGCGAATTGCTGGGAGAATTGATTAAACAACTCAGCAAACGACCCGATGGATTTGGGTTTGAGATTGATTAACCATTGGAGAGCTGGACCAGTGAGAGTTTCTCCAAACTCTTACACATGCATACTTCCTGGTACATAAATGGGATCGAGATCGTCCACATGAGCTGCTTATATTGCGCGATGTGCTCGGTCGGATCGGTCACACCCGAATACTTGGGAGTGAAGGCAGGAATGTTATACTTCTTCGGGACCTCGACGGTGGCGATCTCGTCGATGAAGGGCGACGCCTGATATCCCGAGTGAGGCTCGACGTCGACAGGCACGGCTGCCCCAAGCAACTTGGCGAGCAAGGACAGGACGCGTTCATTTTGGCCTTCTAACATCTTCAAACGCTGAGCGACGGGATCGTTAAGATCGGGATTTGCCCCTGTTGAGGGATTGGCCCTGGGCTAGTGCCATTACCATGCGACGAACCATTGGTGTCCCCGTTGAACGGGACGAAATATGGCTGCTACCCATAGTGGAATTGCTGCGGTCCAATCTGAAATGCCTGCGATCCTTGCTGGAAAGGCTGCGATCCACCTTGAGGTCCATTCTGAAATGGCTGCTGAAATGGTTGCGACCCTTGCTGGAAAGGCTGCGACCCTTGTGATGGCTGAGACCCATTATTCACGGGTGGTGGCCTTATGTGCTGAGGAGGAACTGTCCCAAATTAAGGATTTGGGTTGAACGACCCTGGCTGTTGATTCTGCATGAACGGGACTGGATTCTGATTCTGCGCGGATGAACCTGGATTCGGGACAAAGGGTCTAGGGCCATTCTGGTCGAACGATCTTGGAATTGGATTCTGCACGAACCGCCTAGGACCATTTTGAGGCCCAAGAGGATTTCTTAATGGCGCGATCTCCTCAGCTGCTCTGCGATTCTGCTCCGCCATTGCATTGAGCTGATTCCTGGCGACTTCGAGCTCCTGATACATCTGAGCGACGGCTTGCTGCGGATTTCCAGAGGCTGCCATTTTCCTGCAACACAACATAGAAGAAACTCCAAGAAACTATTAGTAGGGTGCACGTTCGTCGAGGATTTTCTCTAGATGAGGTCCCACGGATGGCGCCAAACTGTTAATGCCAAAAATCGCACCAAAGGGACAACTTAAGGTCGATGTGGACTTAATCAACTAAAGAAAGGATCTTTCGACGAGACGTGCAACGAGGGAAAAAATAAACGAGACAAGGGATTTGATGACGCAGGAAAAACCTCAAACGAGGAAAAAACCTGCGGACGACAGTGGGTGTCGTCGCTGCACTATGGTCGCCAATCAGGGGAGACGTCCTTGGTACTGGCGTCGGTCGTACGATGATTACAATACAAATGAAGAAAATACTTCGAAATGTAAAGTACAAGTGTTTAAATGTGAGAACATGTGTTTGTCGTGTGTGAATACAAAGTGTAAACTGTTGGTCGAGAGGTGTTGTCATGCGTCGAGAGTGATACTTGAGCTTTCCTTCGAGTGTTCTTGAGTTCGCTGTAGGATTTTGGCATTCAGTACTTAATCTCCAGAGTTTGAATGTTCTTTGCTATGAGTTTGGATGATTTTCTCTGCTGTGTGGTGATGTTCGCTGGAGTGTATTGGATGTTAACCGATGTCCCTTGAAATGAAGCTTTAGCTTGTCTTTTATAGCCTTCGCGTCATTAATTAACTCCATTAATGATTCGATCAACGGCTACAACGGCTGGAAACGGTCGCCGGAGTGATTATCCATAATGATCTTCGTCCGTTACGGTCGCTTGCTGTTAATGGCTTTGACTCCTGCATTAAATACTTAACAAACGTAACAGTCAAGGTTAACGTTAGCTCTGGTCGAAGGTACAATGATCTTACGCGATGGTCGTACAGGACGGGTGATACTATGGCCGTGCGTCATGGGAGACGTACGACTTACCTTTTACGGGAGACGACGGACGTTTTATGGGTTCCTGTCGAGACCTTATCTTAACACAAGATTTAGTTCATAATCGTGCGTCTTACCTGTTCTGGTCGTGGTCGTACGACGTGGTTTTTTGCCCAAACAGATACCGCCAACAAGAAGGGATAGACTACGATGAGACATACGCTCCGGTTTCCAGAATCGAAGCCATACATATGTTCCTTGCATACGCCACGCACAAAAACTTCACGATCTTCCAGATGGATGTGAAGACCGCTTTCCTCAACGGCGAGCTCAAGGAAGAGGTGTACGTATCGCAACCGGATGGGTTCGTGGATGACAAGAAGCCTAACCACATCTACATCCTAGACAAGGCTCTATACAGTTTGAAACAAGCTCTACGGTCCTGGTATGATGATCTCTCTAAGTTTTTAATAAAATTGGATTTTTCAAAAGGTAAAATCGATACAACCCTATTTATTAAAACCGAAGATGGTCATATTGTCTTAGTTCAAGTGTATGTTGAAGACATAATTTTCAGTTCTACTAATCCACTGTTTTGTAAGAACTTTGCCAAATTAATGGGACAATATTTTCAAATGAGTATGTTGTGTGAGATGAATTTCTTCCTTGGTCTTCAAGTTAAACAACTGTCGACTGGGATATTCATAAATCAGGCTAAGTACATTCAGGACATTCTTCGGAAGTACTAAATGGAACAGTCCTCACCAATGAAAACTCCCATGGCACCCGGTACAAAGTTACACGTCGATCCTAAAGGAAAGGATGTGGACACTAAAACGTACCGGGGAATGATTGGTTCTTTAATGTACCTAACTGCTAGTAGACCGGACATCATGTTTTCGACATTTCTTTGCGCCCGGTTTGAGTCAAAACCGAAAGAGTCTCATTTAATTGCTGTTAAACGCATATTTCGTTATTTGAGAGGTACTGCTGATCTTGGTTTGTGGTACCCGAAAGAGACAGGTTTTGAGCTTTCGGCATATTCCGATGCGGACCACGCGGGCAGCTTGATGGATCGGAAGAGCACATCGGGACATGTGCAGTTCTTGGGCGACAGCCTGGTGACTTGGGCATCCAAGAAGCAGCAGTGCGTCTCTACGTCGACAGTCGAGGAGGAATATGTGGCTGCCGCAAGCTGTTGTTCACAAGTTATCTGGATGCGCACGCAACTCAAGGATTACGGTTTCACATACAACAAGGTGCCCATCTACTGCGACTCGAAGAGCGCCATTGCCATATCCAGCAATCTGGTCTAGCATACAAAGACGAAGCACATAGACGTTCGGTACCATTTTATCAAGGATCACGTCGAAAGAGGTACAGTCCAACTCTACTTTGTGAATACAGAACATCAGCTAGCAGACCTGTTTAAAAACCCCTGGATGAAAAACGCTTTAATTATCTAGTATCCAGGTTAGGTATGCTAAATCTGAAGATTTGATCAGATCGTGTACCTGCTACAAGTTCCATACATCTACGAGAAACTGTCTATTCATCATCTGTTGTTTATACTACAGATGATTGAGTATACACTTTCTCGCATCTGTATTCTACTTGTATCGTATACATTTTCCGGTTAAATCTCTGTATTAATTAGGTAGATTTTGTCTGTTTGCTTTCTTTTAACGCATGTTTCCTTTTTCTGTTTATTATTGTCGTGTACTTTCTGTGTTATATATGTGCTTTCAAAACTTTGTTCATGTGTTCAGGGGGAGCACGAACAAGTATCAGGTAAGTATATTCTACTTTTGAGGGGGAGTGTCACACAATGGTTTTCATTTCAAAATTTTTGAGTGTGGCATCTCCATTGTGCTTCAAATCACACTACTTGCACACTTTGAGGGGGAGCAAGTTTATATTTGTTCATCAGTTGAGGGGGAGCGACACACAGATTTTCTTTTCCATTGTGAAAAGTTTTTATGTGTGGTCGTCTCTCCAACTCACTCACATGCACGATCCGAGGGGGAGCAAAAGTTTTTTCTCATATGCTAAGTTCGAGGGGGAGCAGGCAAATTTTCTTTCAAAGCCAAAACGATATTTTTCCGAAAATTTGAAAGAACAGGGGCAATGTTGTCAAATTTCCCAACCTATCCGGACAAGTTCCCGGAAACCCATCTATCCGGATAGGTTTCTGGACCGGATGGGTATCCGGGTAGAACTCACCCGGTAAGTTGACCCCCTATATAAAAGCATTCAGGAAACCAACATTTCATTATTTCCGGATACTCCTAAAATCCTCCTAAACCCCTTTCGTTTTTATCTCTCACACGGAAACCCTCAGATCACTTTGTTTGCATCGATTTCGCACTCCAATCACACACAGGTATGCTCCTCCATTATATATATCGATCTCGATTATGGGTGTTTAATACCATCTCACACATGAATCGACCCTCTGTCAAGTCGATTAAGGGTGTCCGAAAACCCTTTTTCACGTCAATCACCATTCGGTCCATTTCACCTTGCTTTAGACCGATTTACATGTCTTTGTGTGCTTATATACTAGATTCGACGCATCTAGATCGCTTAGATATAGGTTTGGGCTTGATTCTAGGTAGATTCATCGGAACCGGATGTTGTCCGGATAGTTTTCAAACTATCCTGACACATTCAAACCATCCGGAAAGCTTCATACGATTAGATATTTTATCCGGTAACTCGCATGTGTTAGATGTTCTATCCGGACACTCGTACACCCGGTAATCCTAGTTGTCCGGAAACCTAAGGTTTCCGGTAAGTTCAACTATCCGGGTTGTTTGAGTTTGTCCGGTAACCTTATCATCCGTTAACTCATCATTTGTCCGGATACAATTTGTCCGGACAAGCCACTCATCCGGAAACCTAGTTTGTCTGGGAACTCATGATATCTATACTTTATCCGGAAACCTTTGTTTGTCTGGATACCATTTTGTCCGGACACTTTGTATGTCCGGATACCATGTTGTCCGGTAACTTTGTGTCTCCAGATGAAATTTTTCCGGGCACTTCCAACAGTCCAGTACCTGTTCTACTACCTGTCCTCAATCTGTTCCAGATTGAGCCGATTTATGCCAAGGTACGCGCCGACATTTGTTCATCCGCCTGTATGCTAACACTGTTCTTTTTCAGATCTAAATGGTGGATCAAGAACAACAACCATCGCAAGAGAACATTCCTCCTCAATAGGAATTAATTGACGAGGAAACTGACAATGCTTTGGTCCAACCAGACCATGGCATTGAAATCGAGGTAAACAACTATCAACTTGACGTTGCAGAGTTCCGACCACAACATCGTGTGGTCGTGGACATTCTTCTTGGTCACCCTCTCCGCGAGGCCCTCACTGCAACGGCAGACGTTCCAGTTCTCTACGTTTACCAAGTCTGGCTTTCAGCTTAAGACGTCACGGATGCCAATTCACAAACGATCACGGCGATGATCAACAATCAGTCGTTCACACTCACACCAGAATCATTCAGACGGCTTCTATCGCTGCCTGAAGCCACTGCCGGCGGACATCAAGCCTACGACCCCGCGGTCAATGACACGACTCTCTGCGCCGAGATCCGAGCTCTCGACTACAACCACGCCCTCGACCGCCCATCCGGATTCAACCGAAAATACCTGGCGCCCATCTAGTACACGTTGTTCACAATTCTGAACAGGTGTCTTTCATCCAGATGGAGGGGCATAGATCAGTGCACCGACGACTTCCTGAGATTATTCCACGCCTTCTGCTACAACCGCCACATCGACTACGCGATGGTGATCTGGCGCGAATTAGTACAAGCCATCAGGCAGATCGGTGGGACAAAGCAAAAAAAGTTCCTACCATTCCCACGGTTCCTCTCGTTGGCCGTTAGACAACACATGGACGTGAATCCCAACATACCGAGACATGCACACCACCCGGTATGTTCTCTATTTCATTTACGCTATCTGGTGATTCGGAACCCGTCCAACGCCCAACCGATGCCCTTACCTGAAGCCTTACTGGCACATGCAGACTCCAATGCACCGAGTGTGTTAGGCTATAAACGAGAGATAGGTGCTCCAGTGGTCCAGCCAAAGCCGGACGGATCTCCCCAGGGAGTTAGACCTAAGAGGCGTGAGGGTCCAAGGACTTGAGGAGGTAGAGTACGGGTATTTGGGTCTCCCGGACGGGGTGTGCTGAGAGTACATGGGAGGGGAACAGGAGTAGGCGGTGCATTGGATACGGATGCTAGTACTACCCATTCCAGCCGATGTGAATCTAGCCAACAACCCCCATTCACACCACCCGAACCACGACCGAAGCCGGACCGTCGACTAGATTACACGAGGTTGTTAGCTTCAATCTTCCTAATCATAGAAGTATTTAGAAGTAGTGAAAAATAGGCTAAATAAAGAAAGCCTCTTACAGAGGCTCTGCCGACATTACCGAGAAATCAAGGTCAAGAAGCTACAGAAGCAGCAGAGGCTTCCTACAGAAGCTCTGTCATACGCGCAAAGAAGACCAAAGACTCGGAATCCGGTGAAGACTGCCCCACAGAGAACCAGACCGCAAAACCTCGGTAACTCATTACAGAGCCTCTGTGGTCCTCACTGAGACTTGAATATATTTATAATATCTTCCTACTGTTACAGGACCCGTACATCAACTTGCATGGTAGCATGCCCTGTCCAACGTCGACGTGTCAAACTCTGATTGGACTCAGTAGGGCTTAGTACATATTAGACGTCTGCTGCATTAAATGCAATACAGCACGTCTGACTGTTCATGCCATCCTTGCAACTGTTCACGACATCCTCTCAACTATTCATACGTACCTCTTGAATAGTAGCATATGCTTTATGGTCCCCTTTAGAGTAGTGTATAAGGAAGACTCATGTTGAGTTCTTCCTTACAATATACAACAATATTAAGAACACAAAAGCTTATTCACCTTAGGAGACATATCTGTTTTAAAGCTTTTTCTTACTCACGGTTCATAAACATGTTCTTGATATATATTCAGTAAACTTTGAGATATAATATTTTGTTCACTGTTTATTTATATTTTGTTCTAAATCTATCAAACTTATCTGTTAGTTCTTTAAATACGCTTCCACATCAAACCTTAAACCTGAACTAATAGACCTGAACTTTTATTTGATAGATTATTTTCTCTCTTCATCACCATATTTATAGATATAAGTCGTACCCAGAAAACCTTCCAGATCTTCATACTTAGAAATCCTCCATCAGATTATCCTTTCCTCAAAATGACAAATACAAATAACTTTTTCACTGCTGGCTCACTAACCAAACCTCCTACTCTTCTTAGAGATGAGTATCCTCAATGGAAGATAAGAATGGTTCATTTCTTTGAGGGTACTGAAAAAACTCTCAAACAATATCTTTACAATCCTCCTCCAGTTCCGATGATAACTATGCCACGTGTACCAGCTACTGCTGAATCTGCTAAAATCCCTGAACATCAAAAACCTAAGCCAAGAGAAGAATGGTCAAATGAAGATAAGGCAGAAGATGAAGTTGCACAGAAAACAAAGAGAATATTGATCATGGCAATCCCCAATGAACTTTTTCAATCCTTAGATGCATGCGAAACAGCGCACGATCTCTGGAAAGAATTAGAAAGACAGTTGGAAGGGGGTGCTAAAACTCAGAAGAACCGAAGGGCACAATACATAAATGAATATCATGCTTTCAGAGCCTCTGCAACAGAATCTCTGCAAACAACATACGACCGGTTCAACTCTCTCATAAACAAATGCAAAAAGTCTGGTATTCACAGAACCACGGAAGAAAATAACATCATGTTTCTAAAGAGCCTGAACGATGAGTGGCTTCAGTTGTCTATGTCTTTACAAACAAATCAAGATCTAGACTCCTGGACACTCTCTGATCTCTATGGAACACTTGCTGCACAAGAGCCTCAAATAGCTCAAGCTAAAACACTAACCATTGTTCCATACGCATTGGTTAGTAAATCTACAGAGGCTACAGACAGACCAAGAAATGAGAGATCTATAGAGGAGAAAAAGAAGGAGAAAAAGAAGATGGTAATGGTTGATAGCGAAGAAGACGAGCTGATAGAGGAAGAGATAACTCTTGCGTCATTAGCTAAATCAATGGCTCTATTGACAAGAGAGTTTAGAAATAACCAAAGGATTTCTGGTAGAAGAGATGATGGAAGAAGAGAAGAATCAAATGACCGACAGAGGTCAGACTACAGAAATGATGACCTACAGAGGTCGAGCGACAGAAGCTACAGAGGAAATGATCGACAGAGATCATATGACAAGGTAGGCCACACACAAGAATGCTACAAATGTGGTAAACCCGGTCATTACGCAAACGAATGTCGAACAGAGAAAGGTGGAGACCTACAGAAGTCTGACGACCGAACTGGAAACATCTCCCAAGGATGTTTCAACTGCGGCAAGCCAGGTCATTTCGCAAAAGAATGCAGAAGTAGACCAAATCGCCCACAGAAGGACTCAGCCTTTTACAAAAAGAAGGCCGAGTATTACGCACAAAAATCTCTAATGGCGAGCAAAGGGAATTCTGAGGCAAACAAAGAAGACTTCGAATCAGACTCTACCTCTGATGATGAATTTCCCACAAATGCCCTGTTATGTGGCATGGCAGAAGTTGACTCCGGCACTGACAATGAGGTATCCATTTCAAACTCTACCTCAAGTACTAATTCTGTAGATGATGATTTATTTAAACTTAACATTGAACTGAAAGATATAATTGAAAGCATTCAGAAAAAGATGACCTTTAATGAGAGAGAAGTAAGGCTTCTCACTCAAGAAAAAGCCAAAATCTTTGAAGAAAAAGAAAAAATCGAAAAATATTGGAGCAAAAATATAGATCCTTTAAAAAGGCAAATTTCTGAAATAAACCTATGCTTTAAAAATCAAAACAAAAGAACTTTCAGTTTCAAGAAGTGAAACTACAGACATAAGAGCTCTCAAAGAATACTTTCAAAAGGAAAGAGAGGTACTTTGGCAAGATCTTTTAAGAAGAGAAGTTTTAATTAAAAACTATAAAGATGCACAGAAGGTGTATGAAAAGGTAAACTCTCAAATAGCAAGACGAGGTATAGGATACATTGATATTACCTTAGGAGTTGAAAATAAACGACTAAAACCTCTGTCCTCTCTATTTGTTTTGGGAAAAACTAACAAACCAAACTTTCCAAACTTACTCTCTGTAAGTAAAAGGGTTAAAATCTCTGCAGAACCTCACTTGAGGAAACATACAAAGATGATCAATGTGTGGTTTGAAAACACAGATTCATCATCTTCAACCTCTGTCAATAGAGAAATCAAACCAAAGAAATATCTGAAAACACAAGATCAGATTGGTATCTTTAAGTTTGGTAAACCAGAGACTCAAACACAGGTCTCTTTTGTCTGTATGATAAATGTCGAAAAGAAATTGTCAGCAGAAGCTCCTGAGTTTAAACCCATCTTTTCAAAAAAAAACTTGAATAATCTATTGAAAAAGAAATTTTGGAAGTTTTGAAATCAAATATTTTAGAAAATTTATGTACATCTTCTATAGATCAAAAACTCGCTGAAGAGATCTCATCAGAAACCTCTGCCATCCACGAAAGTTTTTCTACAGAGGAAGAAAGCTCGTATGATAAATGCTCAGAAAATCCAGCCTCTGTCGAAAGAAATGACTCAACCTCTGCATATGAGGACGATTCATCCTCTGACGACTCAGAGACTGATTTCAAATCAGGGATAATTCACTGTGACACAGAGGATGTCAAATTCACCTCTGAAGTTCTTAACAGAACAATTTCTCCAAAAGAGAAAATCACAGAGATACCTATCCATCCAGATTTTCTCAAAATGTGTATAAAAGTCAAAACCTCTACAGAGCTTGAAAATCTGAAAAAGGCCTCTAAAAATCCAAAAAGCTTAAAATTTTCAAAACCTTTAAGGAAAATCAAAGAGAATCCCACTTGGCAACAAAAGGGAAAATGGCCTGAAGCTAACAAATATTTTTCCTCTGTGACAGTGAAGAAAGATGTTCACCACAGAAGAGAGTCACAGAAGGCAGGAACTAAACAAGACTTTTGCAAACAACATTCTAGTATTCATAGATCTTCTTGTAATAGGAAATCTAATGTAAAGAAAGAGTGTAATGTCTCTGTGGCTCAGTTCAAATAATTCAATGAAAAGTTCAAACAAATCACATCTCATATTCAATATTGTCATTGTTTTGATCTTATGTTTAAGTTGAATAAACACTTCTCAAGTCCAGATTGCTTTCTCACCACTGAAATTCGAAAGTCAGAACCAAAAGAGAAACAATCTGATTCTTCTACAAAAGATAAAATGTATTTCAAGAATGCTAAGGCAAACTTGAAAAATTCTAACAATATTGGACCCATGTGGATATGGGTACCTAAATCTCTGTGATTGTCTTACAGAAGCAACATGTGCCAATTTGGTATCTTGACTCCGGATGCTCAAGGCACATGACTGGCAACAGAAGATTACTATCCACATACAAAGAAACACACGATGGTGGATCTGTAACTTTTGGAGACAACATGAAGGGACACATCAAAGGCTATGGAGTCATATAGAAAGAAAATGTCTCTGTATACAAAGTTGCATATGTGAATGGCCTCAAACACAACCTACTAAGCGTAAGTCAACTCTATGATACAGGATTCGATGTGTTATTCAAAAGAACTTTCTGCTCTCTACAGAGTGAAAACACAGGAATGGAACTTCTGCGAGCTGAAAGAAGAGGTGATTTATACCTAATGAATTTTACTTCAAAATCCAAGGACAAAGTTTGCCTAGTAGTCTGCAAAAGTGAAGAAGCGTGGTTATGGCACAACAGGTTATGTCACTTAAACTTTCACACCTTGGATAAACTAGTAAAACTCAATCTAGTTAAAGGTTTGCCAAATGTTAAATTCAATAAGGATCATTTGTGTTCGGTCTGTGAAATGGGAAAACACAGAAGGGCTTCCCACAAAGGCAAAACTGACGTGTCTTGCACTAGGCCTCTGTACATGCTTCATGTCGACCTCTGCGGTCCCATTGCCATACAGAGCCTAGGTGGCAAGAAATACATACTTGTCCTAATTGATGAGTATTCACGTTTCACATGGGTTGAATTTGTTAGAAAGAAATCAGATGTTCCAAATGTATTGATAAATCTAATGAAAAGAATCCAAGTTCTTTATGATTGCAGAATACAGAAGTTGAGAAGTGACAATGGCACAGAATTTAAAAACTCTGTCATTGAAGGCTATCTTTCAACAGAAGGAATATCACAGAACTTCTCTGCAGCTCGCACTCCACAACAGAACGGTGTTGTCGAAAGAAAGAATCGAACACTTGTGGAAGCCGCAAGAACTATGCTGTCAGCATGCGGATTATCAATGAACTTTTGGGCAGAAGCAATTTCTTCTGCGTGCTATACTCAAAATCGTTCAACCGTTGTGAAAAGACACCTCAAGACGCCTTACGAATTGCTTAACAAAAGGCGGCCAAACATCAAATTCTTCCATGTATTCGGATGCAAATGCTTTGTCTTAAACGACAGAGATTCAAGAGGAAAGTTTGATGTAAAAGCTGATGAAGGCAAATTCATTGGATACTCTGCCACTTCCAAAGCCTACAGAACATTCCTTACAAAGTCTCACAAGATTGTAGAAAGCATCAATGTTTCTTTTGATGATTCATTCCAAATGACTTCTGAGCAAATAAGTTCAGAACTCGGAATTGAAGGGAAATCCTCTGACATCTCAAGAACAAAAGAAGATTTGGATCTTCTATTTTTGGAGATGTTCCACAATGACATTGATCCTTCTGTCGGAACCATTGGAGTTTCTGAAGAACCATCCTCTGTCGGACAAAATCCTACAGGTATGACTCTAACTGGTCCAAATAATGCTTCATCTTCTTCTATAAATACTACAGATGCAATTGCCGAAGCAGAAGAAAGTGCAGAAGATGAAACATTAAGAAAAACGACCACAGAAGCTGCACAAACCACAGAAGAACCAATTACAAAGGAGATCGAGGACCAAGACTATACGTCCTCAGAGGAACAAACTCCACCACCACTCATACCAATCATTCCACAAACGGTAGAATCAACTACCAAGGCACGAAGAACAACAGAGGCTACACAAGAAGAAACACAAGAAGCCTCTGAAGAAAGTTTTGATGACATTGATGATCATCTTCCACGCACAACTCAGTGGAAAAAAAGCCATCCTCGAAGCCAAATAATTGGAGAACCTTCTGACTCAGTAAAAACAAGGTCTGCCACTGCTAATTTTTGTTTCCTTACAAATTTTATTAGTGTGATAGAACCAAAGAAGATTTCTGAAGCCCTAGATGACCCAAACTAGGTAGACGCCATGCAAGAAGAACTTCTGCAATTTGAGCGTAACAGAGTATGGACTTTAGTACCTCTGCCAAGAGGGAAACAGGCCATTGGGACTAAATGGGTCTACAGAAACAAGAAGGATGAAGATGGAGTGGTCGTCAGAAACAAAGCAAGATTAGTAGCAAAAGGATATAGACAAGAAGAAGGCATAGACTACGATGAGACTTTTGCCCCTGTCGCACGGCTCGAAGAAATAAGAATATTCTTAGCCTTCGCAGCCCACAGAGGTTTTAAAGTCTATCAGATGGACGTAAAATCAGCTTTTCTAAACGGTGAAATCCAAGAAGAGGTTTACGTAAATCAGCCACCAGGTTTTGAAAGCTCAAAGTTTCCAAGGCATGTATACTACCTTGAAAAGGCTCTATACGGACTGAAACAGGCTCCAAGAGCATGGTACGAACGACTTTCTACCTTCCTTCTAGTCAATGGCTACAACAGAGGTACAACAGATACTACCTTATTCTATAAACGCAAAAACAGTGAGATAATGCTTGTACAAATATACGTAGATGACATAATTTTTGGGTCTACAAATTCAGAAGAGTGCAAAAATTTTGAAAAACTCATGCAGAGTGAGTTTGAAATGAGTATGATGGGAGAATTAACATTCTTCCTCGGACATCAAGTCAAACAATCTTCAGAGGGAATTTTTATAAATCAAGCCAAATATGTCTCTGACATACTTTTAAAATATAATCTCTCTGATACCTCTGCAATGAAGACTCCAATGGCCACTAGAAATAAGTTATTCTTAGACCCAAATGGTATTTCTGTAGAATGTACTCTCTACAGAGGCATGATTGGATCTATGTTATACTTAACAGCAAGCAGACCTGACATTATGCATGCCACATGTCTTTGTGCACGTTATCAAGCTAATCCAAAGAAATCACATTATGATGCTGTAAAGAAAATCTTTAGATACCTGAAGGGGACCAACAATCTTGGTCTCTGGTATCCACATAACTCTGGTTTTAGTCTTAAAGCTTATACAGATTCAGACTATGGAGGATGCATGCTCGACAGAAAGAGTACCTCTGGGAGTTGTCAATTCCTAGGTGGTAAACTAGTCAGTTGGACCTCCAAGAAGCAGAATTGTGTCTCCACATCCACTGCAGAAGCTGAATACGTTGCTGCTGCTAGCTGTTGTTCTCAGGTTCTATGGATGAAAACTCAGCTAAAAGACTACGGCCACATCCTGTTCAAAATACCCATCTTCTGTGATTCCAAAAGTGCCATTGCTATCTCTGCCAACCCTGTGCAACACTAAAAAACCAAGCATATCGATATAAGGTACCATTTCTTGAAACATCATGTTGAATACGGTACAATCGAAATGCATTTCGTGCCCACAGAATATCAACTCGCTGACTTATTCACCAAAGCACTAGACGAGAAAAGATTCAACTTCTTGGTGGGTAAGTTAGGAATGATTAACATGGTGTGAAAATCCTCTGTAAGTATAGCTTTATCTTCTGTAAATAAGAATAAATATCTATTATTACTTAAGTTATTGCTTTGATAAATTTATTTCTGTATGTATTTTGTGTGCAAAAATAATTCTTAGTTACAGAGCCTCTGAGGGTCCGTTCAGATCTTCTGATAACCCTTACAGAACCTCTGGTAAACATGATCTATGCTCAATACAAATCTTACCATTCTTTGAACCAAGCATAGATCAAGGGGGAGCAAAAGGAAAATTCTTGATCTACAGAAGTGATTAGATCAAGGGGGAGCAAAAGGGACCCTGAAATGATCTACAGAGGTAAATCTTTCAAAGGAAAGCCAAAGAAGAATGTCGATAATTCTCCATCGACAGAAGTATGACAAAACTGCCGAGAACAGAAGAACCAAAAGGTATGTCTCTCGCACAAAAGGTTTTTGAAAACAGTTTTCTAGGACAAGAATTGTCAAATATGTCCTAAATATACTATGAATAACATTTCAAAAATCAAAAGTTCAAAAAGTTTAACAAAATTCGAAATAGGAGAAATTTAAGGTCATAGAGCTTCTGCTGAGCTCAACAGAGGTTCTGCAAGAAATATGCTCTGTGATCACAAATTAACCCTCTGTCGATCTTTTGGAATGTTATCTCGGAAACCGACAACACACACCATGACCTTCTCGAACAAAACGCTTATCAAAATAGTTTTCTCGGACACCAACTTTCAATAATGTGCGAAAAACATCTCTTAACACAGATCAAAAATTGGATGATCAGAAAGTTAATAGAATTCAAGTTATAAGATTTTTTCTCTCATAGAGCTTCTGCTGGCTCTCACAGAGCTGTAAGTTCCATCAGAGCCACAAAACCTCTGTGAGTAAAATTTCTTGAGAAAATCCTATTGATCCTCTCCAATGTCGATACAAACGTTTTCGTTCAAAAGAAGAACCTTTAGAGTCATGACAACAATGAGATATATGAGAAAAGGTTAAAACTCAAGATTTTCAAAATCACAGAGCTTCTGTAAAACATAAGTTCTGCCATTTTGTTATCTGGGCATTTCTGAAGTAATAACGGTTACTTTTACTGAGAGTGAAACTCATGTGGCTAAAAACAACCTCACGCGCCTAGCATTAATGGGCCGCGCACGACGTCCTGTCATATTCTGACAAGGCCTACGTGTCCCATTTTCATTGGGCGTACATGGAACGTTTTTATTTGGAAAGTTGAACCCGCTGCTCAAACTCGAGTACGGATTCCAAATTTTTATCCATTGTCATATATTTTACTCTTTCGAATACTACCGTTTTACCCTCCTATAAAAACCAAGCTTACCCTCTCATAAAACCTTTTACAAACTCTAATCTTCTTCTCCGGCGAAACCCTGCAAAAGCTTGCAAAAACCTTGTTCTTAAAATCAAATGGCTTCATCTTCTAAAGCTATGTCCCAAGAACTCTCTCCGGCAAACTCACCGGAACACTCCCCTGCCCATTCTGAACATTCAGAAAACCCCAACCTTGCAAGAGCTATTGAACAACAAGATTCCGGGGACTCAGCAGAATTTGCTCCGACGACACACCTACAAAACTTCATAGCAAAAGATCACTTCGAAACCATACTTCCTATCAAATCCAACAACTGCTATTTGGTCCCCTCACCCACTGCTTTCGGCGAAGCCCATGCTATTCTTCTGAACATAATGGAAAATCACATCCTCTTCCCTCTACTCTCAAGAACCCCAAACAAAATTCCAGTCCGTTATTTGAACCAATTTTGGCAAAGCTGCCGATTTGATAAAGACGATTCTCTTATCAAAGGGTACATTTCAAGACCTGATAAATCTGAGCATCTTGAAATCAAGTTCAACAGAACAATGTTCTCACTTGAATTCAACCTACCAACAAGGGGTCTTCTGGGATTGAAGAGTTATGCAGAGCAACCAACAGACGAAGAGCTCTGTCGCTTCGTAGAAATGCTTGGGTACAACACCCAACTACGGAAGAGAAATGACTTTCGCAGAGGAAGATTACCACCTCTGTGGAACACTTTGTTCTTTATTCTTAACAGATGCCTAACAGGGAAAATAGGGAGTATTGACCAGAGCTCACATCAAATCTTGAGCATCATGTATGGGGTTTACTATGATCTTCCACTAGATTATGCGACCATAATGATGCAAGAGATCATAAACACCATCGACAGAAAGAACAACTCAAGAAGGGTCAAAGAGAACGATCCCAACTTTCTACCACCTCTGCAATTCCAAAGAATATTGGGAGTACTGTTCGAACCTCTACTGCTAATCCAAAACTGGCCAATGGAAGGACCAACTCCCAAACAGTTCCCGATGAACAAGAATACCCCCACTGATCATACTGATGGCTACTCACACTGCAGACCTCTGTCAAAAAGGCTTCTGCGCTACGCATCGAATAAATCCCTTAAGAAAGAGTATATACGCGGTCATAGAACTCCTAAACCGAGTCCTATGACACCCCCGCGTTTAGGTGTCCCCATAGGAACAATGATAGCAAAACCTCTTTCCACTCAAGAAGAAATGGATCAGAAGTTAGCAAAGCACATGGCTATTCAACTCAGCTTTATAGCCAAACGTGCAGAACTTATGGGAAAGAAGTCATCATCAAGAACCTCTGCATCTACTCCAAAAGCTAAGAAGAGAAAAACTGCAGAAGGCACCTCAACAAGCGCTGCAGAAGATCAACCTTCACCTCCTCATGCCACAGAAATTGGCTCCTCTGCTCCTCCCTCTTCCCCAAAAATGAAGAAGAAAAGATCGAAATCAACAGAGGAAGGGGCACCAAATCCTAAGAGGAGGAAAACCAAAAAGAAGCATGGTAAATCACTTGCAAAGTTGGTTACCATTGCAGAAGAGGAAACTGCTGAAGAAGTTGCAGAAGAAGAAATGGCTACAGAAAAGTATCAATCACCCTATCAATCTCCAGATAGATTTGCTCACCAAGGAGACCTGAACGACTTCTTACAGAACCCTGACATTGCCAACACCCTAAATACAGCAGGGTGGGCGGCACAACCTCTCGACGACCACTCTCCAGAAGAACAAGATTTCTTCATTTCTGGCATTGACACACATCTGCAAGAAGATGACACAACACCCAAAAATCAACCAGCCAACACCCCTGTTATTTTACAAAACCCTTTCATTCAAGGATTGGACGTCCACAGAAGAAGTCCAAACCCAGCTTCAGAAGAAATAGAACAAACAGAAGCTGAGTGGAACAGAGGTGAAATTACAGAGGCTTCTGAGAATATGATGGAAGGAGAAAAAAAAAGGGGGCCGAAGTTGTACAAGAAGAGGGATTAGCAAAAACAGAGACAGGAATAGAGATCTTAGAGACAGATTCAGATGAAGAAGAAGCTGTCTGGATACGTAAAGGTCTTTATCATCCACATGTCATGAGATTATTCGGATCTCATCAAATGTATGACTTCTTACGACCAGAGCAAGGAACTTCAACAGAACCTAGGGAAGAAGCACCAAGCCGTAGGATAGCTACAGAGGATGAAATGATAGACAATGATGTAGTGCTTGGATGCTTAACAGAGGAAGAAGCAAGAAAAGATGCCTGGATAAATAGAGGCACACAACCAAAACCAACTCCCAGTGCAACCCACATTTCTAACTCCGCAGGTCTAGCAGCACAGCTCGATCCTAACCCAACCCATCCAGCCAGAGGTTACTCTTTCAACCTCTGTGCCCACAGAAACCGGGGAATCCATTCCTAGGGAGTCTCCTCAAAGAGACTCACCTATTGTTCGTGATCAGTCGCCCCAGATCACCCTAGAACACCCTACAGAGGAATTCGTCTCCTCTGCCACGCACACATTAGGACCAAAACTTCTTTCAGAGAGAAGTAGTGAGCACAGAGACGAAGAGACTCTAGACAAGTCTCCCAGTCAACAGAAGGACATTCCAATAACCACCTCTGGAGTGGATTTGGACACTGTTCTTCACAGAACTTCTGTAGAGATCGAAACTCAGGTTTCTTCTCGAGGATCAGAAGGAAATCCTTCCACCCCCATCGTACAAACAAGGGTGAACGAAGGTGTCCCAGGAACAGGGACTCACTCTGGAGACGAATGTGTTCCTCCAGAGGTTACACAAGGAACACAAGTATCAAGGGATGAGTTCCAAACCCTTGTCACCTCTGTGAACCAAACCATGAAAGAGTTGCAAAGCTCTTTCAAATCTTTTGCAGAGACAACATCGACGGCCTTACTAAATCTGAACACCAAAATGGACAATCTGTCCACAGAGGTAAAAACCGCCATCTCAGAGATGAAGTCTTCTGCCGAAACTACTGCCAAAGCAACAGCCACTTCTGCAGCTAAGGAATTCGGAATAACTGCAACTTCTGCTTTCAGGGACTCTGTCAAAAATTTCCTTGAACAAATGAATACGCAATCCAACAGAGCAGAGGGCATAACTCCTGCAGACTTACAGAATGCCCTATCACAAGTACAAGAAGAGGCAATACGCAACACGACAATGCAACCAAAAGACTGTATGACCAGAGCACAGCTTACAGAGCTCGGACAGAACATCATTAACCAGGTCACAGAAGTCATTGTCTCCTTCACAACTGCAAATGCCAACTATGTCAAGGATTTCAGAAAGAGTGTTGGCAGAATGCGTTTCAAAACAGAAGCAGAGCTTGCGACATTGATTGGCCTCTGCGATGATGTCTGTGAAAAGTTGATGGCAGCAGGAGCTGAATTACCGAAGAAGCCCAACACTTCTTGCAGAGCAGAGGGTACTTCTGATAAAAGTCAGGATGATTCTGATGATGACCAACCTGGTCCATCAGATAATACTGAGGGGGAGAATTTAAGAGAGAAAGCTACGAGCAGAGGAATACAAAGTCCACCAATCGCAGCAGAACCAATCAACCAAGCCCTTCCAGAACAAACCCAACAACAAACCCAAAAGACCACAGAGACAACACCCATCTCTGTGGAATCATCTCCTGATGAGACCAAAACTCCAGAAGCAGATAAGCAAACCACAGAGGCAACAACCGCCCCTGAGGTAATCATTTTGGAAGAAACAGATGAACAAACCACAGAGAAAACACCCACCTCTGCGGAAACACCCCAAACCATACCGAGAAGAAAGTCGATTGCCACCAAACCAAAAAGAGCAACGACCTCTGCTTCTGACGTTCTGAAAAGGATGCACACAACAATGAGTGATCGTATGGCGCAGAGAGAAGAAGAAAGGCACAGGTTCACTTTAGCTTTCAAAATGGCAAGAAGATTCGATGTCAATACTTCATCAACAGAAACTGAGCTCACAGAAGAAGTCAACAAACAACCTCCAACAGAGGTTACAGAGCAACTCAAGCCAACAGAACCATCGCCACAAAAGTCCTCAAAATCACAAATGTCAAAACCCACAGAGGCAACCCCCATCAAGCCAACAGAAGTGCCAACCTCCAAACTTACAGAAGCAACAGTTTCTGCCCCGCCAAAAGCCAAAGATAAGGGCAAAGGAATACTGACAGAAGAGCCTAAGAAGAAAACATTGCTAAAGCCAACAGAGAAACTAATGAAGAGTGCGTTTGATGCCTTTCAAACCCCAAAGCCTGAAGAAGTTGACTGGGCACATGGATTGAAGCCTCTGTTAGACATTCCTCTAACTGATAGAGCCGCAGAAGTTGTTCAACAGATGGAGAGTCTCAGAAGACAAGTACCACAACCAGGTCCAACATATGAAGAAATGGAAGAAGTGGTATACAAATACCTCTATAAACAATCCTTTCAGACCAATTATCCAACAGATCATGTGACAAATCCAAGGATCAGAGAAGAATTTGAGAACATCTTCACAAGGACAAAGCCAAGAACCAAAGCAGATGTCTTCTCAATCCACAAGATCAAAAAGGTAATCTTCTGCAAATTTTCCTTCACAAGAACCTATCCAAGGGTCAGGTACAATCTTTACAAAGTCAGAAGAGAAGACAATTCAGAAACTACCTTCGCTGATGCTGATTTAAGAAATATCAATCCTTATGATCTACCTGACCTTCTGCAATGGACAAAGGACAACTACAACACAGAGGCAAACACCAGAGCCTATCAAGTGTTGAGAAAAGCGATGAGGGAAAAGCTTCTGCTCTACAACATGATAGATTTCCAGCTGGGAAAGGATCTTGGTCTCAAGCATCTGGATTTACGACCACCAGAGGATCGCTGCCCACCGGACGTCGTACCTAACTCAATCATCACAGAACCACGGTTTGGGTTAGTATTTCAAAACCCTCAAGGCGAAACTAAACTATTTGTATGCATGGACTGTCAGAAGTACACAACAAGTACTCTGAACAAGTTCAGAGCAAGCCTTGTGAAATACAGAGGTTCAAAGAAAATGGATAAAGATGCTGCAGATACTATCATGAGAGAGATTGACGCAACAATCCGCCTAAGAGAACTCTGCATCAGATTCTACAAAGAGATCAGAAAAGTCGGAAGAGACAACAGAAGCTACAACGATTTCAAAGATGCCAAAATCTGATTCTCAGACCTCCAATCTCTGCAAACAAAGTTAAAGTTTATCTTTCATTGTACTCAAATGTAAAATGCCTCTGGCATATTTCTAAATGAAAGAAATTTCGAGGTATTGTTTAACCTCTGTCTTATCTAACTTAGCATAACTTAACTCAAGTTCAAATTTTTATTTTTCACTACTTAGGGGGAGATTTTTAGCTTCAAACTTCCTAATCATAGAAGTATTTAGAAGTAATGAAAAATAGGCTAAATAAAGAAAGCCTCTTACAGAGGCTCTGCCGACATTACCGAGAAATCAAGGTCAAGAAGCTACAGAAGCAGCAGAGGCTTCCTACAGAAGCTCTGTCATACGCACAAAGAAGACCAAAGACTCGGAATCCGGTGAAGACTGCTCCACAGAGGACCAGACCGCAGAACCTCTGTAACTCATTACAGAGCCTCTGTGGTCCTCACTGAGACTTGAAGATATTTATAATATCTTGCTACTGTTACAGGACCCGTACATCAACTTTCATGGTAGCATGCCCTGTCCAACGTCGACGTGTCAAACTCTGATTGGACTCAGTAGGGCTTAGTACATATTAGACGTCTGCTGCATTAAATGCAATACAGCATGTCTGACTGTTCATGCCATCCTTGCAACTGTTCACGACATCCTCTCAACTATTCATACGTACCTCTTGAATAGTAGCATATGCTTTATGGTCCCCTTTAGAGTAGTATAT
The DNA here is from genome assembly GCA_033807775.1 of Saussurea involucrata. Taxonomy (NCBI): domain Eukaryota; kingdom Viridiplantae; phylum Streptophyta; class Magnoliopsida; order Asterales; family Asteraceae; genus Saussurea; species Saussurea involucrata. Next base: position 70,907,227 of record CM066320.1, read on the forward strand.
AAGGAAGACTCATGTTGAGTTCTTCCTTACAATATACAACAATATTAAGAACACAAAAGCTTATTCACCTTAAGAGTCATATCTGTTTTAAAGCTTTTTCTTACTCACGGTTCATAATCCTGTTCTTGATATATATTCAGTAAACTTTGAAATATAATATTTTGTTCACTGTTTATTTATTTTTTGTTCTAAATCTATCAAACTTATTTGTTAGTTCTTTAAATACGCTTCCGCATCAAACCTTAAACCTGAACCAATAGATCTGATAATCTTGTTTAAGCAAAACGGGAACCAACAGAAGTCCCGGTTGTTACTGCCACCCCATTGCTCGAAGAAGACCCCGGCATGGACACAACTGAGCTGATATCTCCATTCACCCATGTCGAAACTGTCGAATCCGACAGTACTGACACCGATACGGATCTAGCCATCCGTGCATCCCTGATTCCACACCGTATCGGTCGTCAACCTCCAATGACCGAAGGATCGCCCTCTGACTCACCCGCAACCCCTATCATTCCTACATCCTAGCCTATTACGGGACACACAAGGAGAGAGGAGGGAGTCTTAGTTAAAAATCTTGTATAGGAGAGTCGGAGAGAATGGAGATCTAAAAAGAACCAAGAGAGAACGAGCATTTGGACTAGAGAGGCTCGTGAGCGACCCCAAACCAGCGTCAGCCAGGTAGCCATATCTGCTATCTTGTCTCATCCGTTGGGACAAGGTATTGAAGAAGCCGACGTGGACCTAGCGGTGCAATCGCACACCCTCCCTAGCCACTCACTCGTCTCTCAACAGATGGGTGTTTCACATTCACATGGGGATTTAGCACAACGTCTACCGATCTCTCATTCGGAGAGTATTGGTATTGAAACAAGAGACCAGCCTCCCCCGGTCTCGACTTCTTTTAATGCACGTTCGAGTCTAGAGCCACTTGATTTTATACATTCTTCGGCTAGGACACAGGACGAGACAACGACCATTGGTGCTCTTTGTGACCCGATCGGAACTTCTGTAGTGTCTCCGCCTTTGAGCGGAACGCGAGGATCAGAAGGAAATCCTACCACGGCTACACCTTTGCCATACGTGAACGTAGGTGGTACTACCTCTGCGGTAGATACCTCAACGGGTAATCTAAGTGATCCCAGAGTTAAGTTGCCCGACATTTTGTCACGGGAATATCTGGACGACGCCCTAAAGGCTGTCTGCGAGGCCATGGAACAGCAGTTCACCACCGAGCTTGACAAAATAAAGAGTTTGATCAAAGGGAAGGAGAAGATCGTCGACACCGAAGCCGCAACAGCACCACCACTGGCTCCCATTCAGCCATCTTACTCGGTGGATACTCTGAAGACGATGTTTCTTGATTCGACTCTTAAGGAAGTTCAGAAAGCTTTGAACACTCTGTCCGAAAGAGTTTCTTCACTCGAAGACACATGCAAGAGTCAGGCTGGAGGACTCAAGAGACGACACGATGACCAGGACGACCCTGATCACCGTGAGGGGGAGAACAAGAGACAAAGACTGTCTGAGTCCGAGCCAATCCTAACTGAAACAACAGCAACGGTTCAACCGGAACCATCAACTGTGGCAACCGCAACCGAAGACCAACCTGAAGCCCAGTTGAGCTTAGCTGAAATGGAGATAGACATGGATATCTCAGACGAAGAAGACCCGACGGTTGAAAATCCCGAGGGAGAATCACAGGCGCTGATCGTATACATTGCACCGGAAGGGGATGCTCTTAACCTGATTGATCCCAAATTAGAGATTGACCCAGAGACTGAAGACGCATGGTATCAAAAAGCCACCAGTGCGATGAACTTCGAGGTAAATCTCGTATTCCCAACCGATGTCGACGACGATATCGACTACGATCAATTTCTGCTGCAGAATTTATACAGTACACTAGTCTACACAACACAGAACCCCGAGACTTCTACTGCTACAAATCCGACATCTCCTCAACAACCGACAACTTCTGATCAACCTCCTCCTCCACCGCAAAAAATCCGATGGGAGAAGATCATGATCCTTATTCCTCATCTGGAGGAATCTCTGAAGAAGCTCTATGTTCACAGGTTATGCCCGATCGAGTCGACATTCTGCCTTAGGAATACCAAAGCCAGTACGTAAAGGTAACGAAGCGGTGTCTACCATTTATCCAAGTCCGAACAAAGCACAAAATCACTGAAGTACTCAACATCCAAACCGACCGAATTCTTAGAGTCATGTTTCCCGTATTCACCGTCCGACTCGAAGACGGAAATGAATGGAGATTTTCTAAAGCTGACTTCAAGAACCTAAAACTGTTTGACTTCCATGCTATACTGAAAGACCTCCGAACCAGAACCATCCGACCACTTCACATTACCAAAGCGCTCAAGGCTGTCCGTCGATTCCTGCTACACAAAGTAATTATTTCTTACATCAAAGACTTCCAAATGGGAATCGAGCACAGAACAAAGAAGATAAACCTGTTGAAACCGAACTTGAAACTGCATGTTACACTCAGAATCGTTTTGTCATTATTTCTTTGGGCTGAGGCTGTTGCAACTGCATGTTACACTCAGAATCGTTTTGTCATTCATCGCCGGTTTAGTAAAACTCCCTACGAGATAATGAACAACTGGAAGCCAAATATAAAGCACTTTCGTGTCTTTGGTTGCAAATGCTTTGTATTGAACGACAAGGAGAATCGTAACAAGTTCAGTCCGAAAGCGATTGATGGAATCTTTCTCGGATATTCTTTCTCCGCAGCTTCATATTGTATCTATCTGAAGCAGTCCAGAACCATAATTGAGATTGAATGTGAAGTTTGATGAGCATAACGAAATGGCTTCTAATCACAACAGTTCAGAACCCGTGATAACTGGAATATTAGCTTCTGAACAATTTAGTTCAGAACCTGTTCCAAAACCGAATCAGGATCAACCTTCAACTTCTAAATCTCATTTAACTGATCTTGATTACTTATTTGATGATTTCTATGATGAATATTTTGGTACTTACAAATCTTTTGATGTTCTTAATAGGAAGAAACCTGCATCTACAACAATTTCCGCTGTCGCTCCTACTACTGATATAGATGCAACTCAATCAACAACGATTGATGTTTCCACTCATGTTCAAGAACCTTCTGTACCAAATGTCAATGTGAGAGTTCCAGTTTGATCAGGTAACAATAAATCCATAAGCAACAACATGAACAATTGATGATTTCAACTTGTCATCCCTCTCGTATTCATGATTCAAGATAGTTACAAAGGTTTGAATGAAAAACTCAACTATCTCTCTCTAAACAATTAACCTCACGATGACTCTCTATCAATTGCTAATGAAATCTCTAATGAAAGTCTAACCTAATTCCAAGGTTTAACTAACCTTAAATACTTAGGCCTTTAAACAAACAAGGCCTAAGCCTATTAAGCAAATAAGCCCAATTAAACTAATCAAGGCTTTTACAATTAGTTAAATAAACTAATTAAGCTCTATATAATTATTTATATATCTTTCTAATATGTAGGACATTTATGGTCCTAACACAATGCTACACAACAATCTGTTCCCATAATTGTGGAAGATTCAACACATAATTCAACACAACTATTCCTCAGCAACCACCTGAATCTTCTGGAGAACCAATTCCGTCTACCGATATTCCTCCGGAAATTCCAAGTGCTGAAGTAAAAGTACCATTAGCTGATGAAGAGACAAATGCTTCTCTTGACAACGTTCAATCATCGTATGTTCCACACCCACACTCGACAAAGTGGACAAAGGCTAATCCTATTCATCAGATAATAGGTGATCCAGATTCACCAGTTCAGACGCGTTCGTCAGCTCTAATGGCTACGGCAAATGAGTGTTTATTTGCGATCTTTCTGAGCAATATTAAACCTTTAACGGTTTATGAGGCTCTAAATGATCCAAATTGGGTGATAGCCATGCAAGATTCGCTAAATCAGTTTGAAGTGTTGAAAGTTTGGATGCTAGTTCCACAACCTGCGGATAAAAGCGTCATAGGAACCAAGTGGGTCTTTAAAAATAAAAAGGATGAAGATGGAATAATTGTTCATAACAAAGCCAGACTCGTAGCAAAAGGATATCGTCAGTAAGAGGGCATCGACTATGATGAGACATATGCTTCGGTCGCAAGAATTGAAGGTATAAGGATTTTTCTAGCTTTTGTGGCTTACAAGAATTTCACTGTCTATCAGATAGATGTGAAAACAGCTTTTCTGAATGGCGTTCTTAAGGAGGAGGTATATGTGTCTCAACCAGAAGATTTCGTCGACAAGGAACATCCAAATCATGTCTATATTCCGGATTAAGCCTTGTATGGACTTAAACAAGCCCCTCGCGCACGATATGAAGTTCTTTCAACCTTTCTACTTGAGTCAGGATTCGACAAAGGTAAAATCGATACAACATTATTCATTAAGCACGAAGAAGGTGAAATCATTGTCGTACAAATTTATGTAGATGACATTATATTTGGTTCGACTAACCCTGGTTTGTGTACATGGTTTTCTGACCTTATGGTGACTAGGTTCCAGATGAGCATGATAGGAGAGATCAATTTCTTTCTCGGATTGCAAGTGAAGCAATTCTCAATGGGAATCGTCATCAATCAATCCAAATACATATTCGATATTTTGAAGAAATTCAAAATGGAGAATTGTACATCAATCGGAACACCTATGGCACCAGGTTCCAAGATTAGTCCAGAAGAAGATGGTAAGAAAACAGATATAAGGAATTATCGAGGTATGATAGGATCTCTCATGTACTTAACTTCTAGTCGTCCGGATATTATGTTTGCTACGTGTTTGTGTGCAAGATTTCAGGAAAATCCGAAGGAATCACATCTCGGAGCTGTCAAGCGCATCTTCTGATACTTAAAAGGCACTACCTACCTTGGTCTATGGTATCCGAAAGGCACGGGATACGAGCTAACAAATTATTCTGAAGCGGATCATGGTGGACGTTTAATGGATCGGAAAAGCACAACCGGACATGTACAATTCTTGGGAGACAAGTTAGTGAGCTGTGCTTTAAAGAAACAAACCTGTGTTTCGACATCTACGGCGGAGGCTGAATACGTTGCTGCCGCAAGTTGTTGTTCGCAAGTTATTTGGATGAAGACTCAACTAATGGATTTCGGATATAAGTATGAGAAAATTCCCATTTATTGTGATAGTAAATCCTCAATTGCTATTTCAGTGAATCCGGTCCAACACATGAAGACAAAGCACATCGACATACGGTATCATTTTATCAAGGACCATGTTGAAAAAGGTATAGTTGAACTTTTTTTGTATCTACTGAATTTCAACTTGCCGATCTTTTCACAAAGGCTTTGGATGAGAAACGATTCAGGTTTCTGATTTCAAAACTAGGCATGTTGAACATGAAAGTTTGATTATTCATAATTTTCATTCAATAGTTTGAAAATTCTTATTAGTCATTCAAGTTTTACAACTTGATTGAAAAATAATAATTTTCATCTTATTGAATCTTTAGTATGATTCTTTCAAAATTTTATGTCATTCAGAATTTTACAAAGTTTATTTCAAGTTTATTTTTTTCTTCTTCTTCTTTCTTTACCGTATAAACTTTATATTCTTTGTGCAGTTTGATGTGTGTTTGCATATATTTAGGGGGAGACAAAAAAAAGAATTGATCATTTGTCGAGGGGGAGCATGTGATCATATCTATACATGTGTTTGATCAAGTTGTGTGTAGATCTTTGAAGATAAGGTAAGTTTTCTAAACTCAATGTTTTTGAGCAAACCCTACTTGATGGAAAATTATTTTTCAAAATCTTATGCATCATTGTAGGGGGGGGGGGCAAAATATCTTTGGAAACATAGTGGAGAGTACAAGTTAAAAGTTGGACATCTTTTAATTTGGAAAAGTTTTTTTTTTAAAAAGTGAAAAAGTCAGATTTTTTAGAAAAATGTCCAGGTATAGGAAGTTATCGTACAAAGCTCATACGATAACAACTGTTCATCGCACAAGCCTTGTACGACAACTATCCTCATCGCACAAGCTTTATACTATAACAACTGTTCATCGTACAAGCTTTGTCCGATAAGATCTTTCATCGCACATGACTTGTTCGATAAGTACTGTTCATCAAGGCTTATCGTACAACATTTATCCGAGAACTTTGAATGCCTTCATCGCATACGTTTCATGCGATGAAGATGAACTTCTCGTACATCCTTCGTACGATTAGTTGACTCGTGGCAGGTCAAACGTTGGACCAATCATAGTGTGCCACGTGTGATAGTTCCAGATCCGTGCAACAAATAATGAAATCAATAGATAAGAAACAGTGATTATGATTTCAACTGGTCATCCAATTTAGCTTTCAACTTTGAGAGAGTTTACAATAAGGAATAATGAAAGCAAATGAACAACTAGCCTATTTTCTAAGGCTAATACGCTTTATATATGACGGGCCCGTGGTTAACAAGCCCACGGCTCGTTCACTAACTAGGCTCAAATTAAACTACTACAATACATACCCTTGAACTTTAATCCAACATAAAACGACCCTAACAATCTCCCCCTTTGAATTGAAGTTCGAGTTCGCGCCAGTTGTAGACATATCTTTTACGGAGCGCAAAGTGTACCTCGAACATTCAGATAGCACGGCATAGTCGTTGCGGTCTTCAACCATTTCCAAGGCATTCCGAGCAGTTATTTCATTCGGATTGGGAACATACGAAAGCCTTTGATTTTCGGATTCGTGAGCAATGATCTTTCGAAGAGCATCTTGAACATTGAAGAGAGTGTCGTCGCAGAATCTATCTACCTGACTGAAACGCAGAAATTTTTTCTCTTTCTGTTTGTTGATGTAGACTATCCCAAATTCAGGTTCTAGAAGCAGAGCGTTCTCGGGATACATCTTTAACTCAGGAGCTTTCAGATTTGGCTTTATCAGATTTACCTTCTTTTCCATGTTCTCGATTTCCATTTGGAAGTCCGTGAGATATGACATCATAATAGTCCGGACCAGGAATCGACGAACAGCTTCGAGCGCCTTTGTTACAGGAAGCGGTCGGATAATTCTTGTACGTAGGTCTTTCAGGATAGCATAGAAGTTGAACGGTCGGAGGTGCTGGAAGTCGGCTTCAGAAAATCTCCATTCATTCCCATCTTCACGTCTGACGGTGAATACAGGATAAACGACTTTCATAATTCGGCCTGACTCGATGTTGAGCACTTCGGTGATCTGATGCTTGGTTCGGACTTGGCTAACTGGCAGACACCGCTTCATTGCGCTTACGTACCGGCGTTGGTATTCGGGGTTGGAGCTGTAAATACCAAGGCAGAAGGTCGGCTCGATTGGGTGTAGCTTGTGAACGAACAACTTCTTCAGAGTTTCCTCCAGGTGAGGAATAAATATCGAGATCTAATCCCAACGGATTTGTTGCGGTTGAGGAGGAGGAAGATCAGAAGCTGTTGGTTGCTGAGGAGATGTCGGAATATTGGAAGTTGTGGTCTCGGGTCTTGTTGAAGTTTCAGCTGGTTGAGCAGAGTGAACGGGGGTATTATACAAATTCTGGAGCAGAAACTGGTCGTAGTCTACGTTATCATCTTCATCAGTAGGGAAGACCAAATTAACCTGGACATTTGTGGCACTGGCAGCTTTTTCATACTATGCATCTTCGGTTTCCGGGTTGGTCTCGCAGCCTGGATCTATCAGGTTGATCGTAGACTCAACTGATGTGTCAAAAGTAACCAGTTCCTGTTCTGTTCCCTCAGCCTTCTCAACCGTCGGGTCTTCATCATCCGAGATATCCATGTCAATTACCATCTCGGCTAAAGGTAACTCGGCTTCGGGTGCTTCTGTTGTTGCCGCAGTTGAGGGTTCTTGTTGAACCACGGTTGTAGTTTCAGTGAGGATCAGGGCGGTCTCGGTTAGTCTTTGTCTTTTCTCCCCCTCACGGTGATCAGGATCATCCTGGTCATCGTGCTTGCACTTTAGACAGCCTGCTTGACTCTTGCAGGTATCTTCGAGTGAACGGACTCTTTCGGACAGCGTTGTGAGCGCTTGTTTGAAGTCCTTAAGAGTCGAGTCAAGGTTATCCAAGCGAGTGGTAATGGATGATGAAGGAGCAGTGACCTGTGATTTTAGAACGGATAGCAGGTCTGCTTCGGTAGAGGCGTCGGTTTCAGATTGTTGGAGCAGTTGGGCTACAAGCATCGTCTTTAGGGTGTCCACTGAATAGGTAGGCTGAGCAGGAGCCGGTGGAGGTGTAGGTGCGGTTTCAGCTTCGACGACCTTCTCTTTACCTTTGATTAAGCTCTTTATTTTGTCGAGCTCGGCGGCGATGTGCAGCTCCATTGCCTCGCGGACAGCCTTAAGGGTGCTGTCTAGGGACCCTGGTGACACAAAGTCGGGAAATTTAACTCCGGGATCACTTAGATTACCCGTTGAGGCATCTACCTTAGAGGCAGAGCCACCTACGTTCACAGTTGGCAAAATGGTAGTTGTGGTAGGATTTCCTTCCGATCCTCGTGTTCCGCCAGACGGAGACACTACGGAAGTTCCGATCGAGTCACGAAGAATCTCGATTTGGTGTTCCTCATCATGTGTCCTAGCCAAAATTGTTCAATTTCAAATGGCTCTAGACTCGATGGTGCACGAAATGAAGTCACGACCGGGGGCTGCTGGTCTCTTATTTTAACACCAGTACTCTCCGAGTGAGAGACCGGTGGAAGTTGTTCTTGATCCCCGTGGTAAACTGAAACATCTGTATTTTGAGAGACGGATGAGTGGATAAGGGGGTTGTGCAATTGCTCCGTTGGGTCCACGGAGGCTACTTCAATACCCCGTCCCAACGAATAAGACGGGATAGCAGATGTGGCTACCCAGATATCGCTCGGTTGGGGTCGATCAGGAGCCTCTTTATCTTTACGGCTCAATCTTTCCTGGTTCGCTTACGAATGCAGTTCCCTCCGTCTTACTTGTTCTAACTCATCACCTAAGACTCCCTCGGTTCTCCTTGTATCTCCCGTAATGGTTTGAGTAGGAGGAATTGGGGTTGGTGTCGGTGATTCGAAAGGGATTCCTTCGGTAAAGTCTGGGTTTGGTCTGATACCATGAGGGATAAGTTTCAGGCGTATGTTACGGTCCGTATCGGAATTCGTGGAGTCAGATTCCACGTTTTCAACTTGTTGGCGTGGTGAAGGAGGGTCGGAAAGATAAGGTTCGGTGTCATGGTGGAGCATCGGTCGGGATGATGTTCCGGCTTCGCCTGTCGTTCGGGTAATGGGAATGATGGGTTGTTGGCTAGAACTTGGACGCGGATCCACTACACCACTCACTCCAGTTCCCCTCCCACGTATTCTCAACACACCCCGCCCGGGAGCTCCTGCTGCCCGGGCCCTTCCACCTCTTGTCCTAGGACCCTCACGTCCCTCGGGTCTAAGTTCCTGGGCAGGTCCCTCCGGAACTGGCTGGACCATGGGATTTCCTAACTCTTACCTATAAGCTACCACACTCGGTGCAGCGGGATCCATGTGTGCCAGAAGGGATTCAGGTATGGGCATGGCTATGGCATTAGACGGGTTACGGATTACCATATATTGAAAGTGGTGAGGAGGACATACCGGATGGTTTAGGCGTCGCGGTATGGCTGGATTGGCGTCCATATGTTGTCGCACAGCCAATGAAAGGAAACGAGGGTAGGGGAGGAACTTCTTTTGCTTTGTACCTCCGATGTGGCGAATGGTTTGAACAAGTTCGCGCCAGATGATCATCGTGACGTCCACGTGGCGGTTGTAACACACGACATGGAATAGGCGTAGAAAGTCGACGGTGCATTGGTCGATACCTTTCCATCTGGATGAGAGGCACCTGTTCAGAATTTTGAACAGTGTGTACCAGATGGGGGCCAGGTACTTTCGGTTGAACCCAGAAGGACGGATGAGATCGTGATTGTACCCGAGTGCGCGGACTTGAGCGCTTAGAGTGTCGTCATTAACCGCGGGGTCGTATTGCTGATGGCCGCCGGCGTTGGCCTCGGGAAGTGTCAGTAGACGCCGGAAGGACTCAGGTGTTAGTGTAAGAGGTTAGTTATCGATCTGTGTTGTGATCGTCTGTGAATTACTTGTCGTGATGACTTGGGCAGAGAACCAAACATGAAGCACGTACAGCAAAGGGACGTCGGCAGTGGCGGTGAGAGCCTCACGAAGAGGGTGATGCATTAGAATATCCACCATCACCCGGTGTTGTGGTTGTGGACGTAACTGAGCCGAGTCCATGTGATGGTCGTTTGGCTCTATCTCGGTGCCATGGTCAGGTTCGACCAAGGCGTTATCAGCTGCCTCATCAATAAATTCCTCTTGAGGAATTTGCTCTTCCGGATTTTGTTGCTGCTGTTGATCTGCCATGGAATATCTGTAAAAGAATCCAAGTTAGGAAACGAGGCGGATAAACATGTTCATGCGCGTATCTTTGCATTCAATGGCTCCATCTTAGACAGATTGAGGACTGGCAGTGACAAAATAGGTACTGGATAGACAAAACACAGGGGTGTCCGGACAACAAAGCTTTCCAAACAAAAATAGATTTTTCGGACAAGTGAATGATCTCGGACAAATATGGTTTCCGATTCACTTAGGATTCCAGACAAAAGGGATTCCAGACACATCAACAATCCGGTAGTTGAACTTACCGGAAACTCTGAGGTTTCCGGACAACTAGGGTTTCCGGATGTTGAGTGAGTCCGGATAGAATATCTAAGACTATGATGGTTGCCGGACAAAACATCTTGGAGATGACAGTGTCCAGACACCATGAACATTACTGGACGAATACAAAATCATCAATCGAGCACTACATAGACCTAATAACGTTGTAAAGCATGCAAGTAGTGTCGATTTGAACAAATAAACACACAGAGGCATCTACATCGATCTAAACACTACCGAATCGACCCGAGGATGAAGAAACACATAAATGGGTTTCAGAGGTGTGCAATCGACCAAATCGGTGGTCGAGGTGTGCCTCTGAGAGCGTGAAATGTAACTAATAACGATCGATAGGGATTATAGAACATCATACCTGATTGTGTAATGAAAAACGAGTGAGAATCGAGAAAGTGGATTGAGTCCGAGCGAGAGAGAAACTCGAGAGGGTTTAGGGGTTTGTGAGCAATTTTCCGGATACTGAAACAAGTGGTTTCCGGATGTACTTATATGAGGGCCAGAATCCGGGTTCCTATCCAATCCGGATAAGGACCCAGTCCGGAAACCTATCCGGAAAGATAGAGTTTCCGGATACCTATCCGGATACTTCTGGATTTTCAAAAAAAATACCCTGTTCCTTGAGATGTTGAAAAAATTGAACAATTTTGGATTTAAAAGAACCTTCTCTCGTTCCCCCTCAAACTGAGAATGGGGAAAAAACTTGCTCCCCCTCGGATAGTGCAGTGGAGAGTCCGACACACAAAAAAACTTTTAGGCAGTTAAAGAAAAACTGTGTCGCTCCCCCTTAAATGATGAACATACGATGAAATCCACACGGGAGTGCCCACACACACAAAAAACTTTTTAACATTTTTAAGAAAAACTGTGTGTGACGCTCCCCCTCAACAAATGATTAAACTAACCTGATACCGCTTTGTGCTCCCCCTGAACGCATGAACACATCGTGAAAGCACAGATATAGACAAATAAGATTAGACGACAGTATGAAAGAAAAGGAAACACACGTAGAACGAAAGAAAACAAACGAAATCTACCTAATAAATATAGAGACTTAATCTAACTGTGTAACTGAAACAAGTAGAATACAAGTGCGAGAAAGTGTATGCTCAATCATCAGGAGTGTAAACACCGGATGATGAATAGACAGTTGCTCGTAGGTGTATAGAACTTGTAACGGGCACACAATCGGATTAAGTCTTCAGATTTAGAATACCTAACTTGGACACAAGAGTATTAAAACGTTTTTCGTCCAAGGGTTTTGTAAAAAGGTCTGCTAACTGAAGCTCAGTACTTACAAAGTAGAGTTCGACTGTACCTCTTCCAACGTGATCCTTAATGAAGTGATACCGAACGTTGATGTGGTTGGTCTTAGTGTGTTGGACCAGGTTGTTGGATATGGCAATTGCGCTCTTCGAGTCGCAGTAAATGGGCACCTTGACATAGGTGAAGCCGTAGTCTTTGAGTTGTGTCCGCATCCAAATTACTTGAGAGAGCATCTCGTGGCGGCCACGTACTCCGCCTCGGCAGTTGACGTAGAAACGAATTGATGCCTCTTGGATGCCTAACTCACCAGACTATCTCCCAAAAACTGCACATGCCCCGACGTGCTCTTCCGGTCCATCATGCTGCCCGCGTGGTCCGCATTAGAGTAAGCGGATAACTCAAAACCTGTCTCTTTCGGGTACCACAAGCCAAGATCAGCAGTACCACATAAATAACGAAAAATTCGTTTTACAGCAGTTAAATGAGACTCCTTCGGTTTTGACAGAAACCGGGAGCATAGAAAAGTGGAAAACATGATATCCGGCCTACTCGCAGTTAAATACATCAATGAACCGATCATTCCCCGATACAGTTTAGTGTTCACATCCGTTCCGTTAAGATCGGCGTGAAGCTTTGTACCAGGTGCCATGGGAGTTTTCATGGGTGAAGACTGTTCCATCTAGAATTTCTTAAGAATATCCCGGATGTACTTAGCCTGGTTTATGAATATCCCGGTCGACAGTTGTTTAACTTGAAGACCAAGGAAGAAATTCATCTCACCAAGCATACTCATTTTGAAAAATTCACCCATTAAGTTAGCAAAGTTCTTAGCATATTGGGGATTAGTAGAGCCGAAGATTATGTCATCTACATACACTTGAACTAGAACTATGTGACCTTTTTTGTTTTTGATAAACAGGGTAGAATCGATTTTACCTAGTGTGAATTTTGACCTTATCAAAAACTCGGACATAGTTTTGTACCAAGCTCGCGGAGCTTGCTTTAGACCGTAAAATGCCTTGTTTAGAACGTAGACATGATCAGGCTTCGAGTCGTCCACGAATCCTTCCGGTTGCGAGACGTATACTTCTTCCTGGTAGAGGAATGCGGTCTTCACATCCATTTGGAAGATCGTGAAGTTCTTGTGCGCGGCGTATGCAAGAAACATACGTATGGCTTCGATTCGTGCTACCGGAGCGTACGTCTCATCATAATCGATCCCTTCTTGTTGACGATACCCCTTGGCCACGAGACGCGCCTTGTTGCGTACGACGATACCGTCTTCGTCCTTCTTATTCTTGAAGATCCACTTGGTGCCGATCACCGTCTTGTTAGATGGACGTGGGACCAGTCGCCATACCTTTAGAGCCTCGAATTAGTTGAGCTCTTCTTGCATAGAGATGATCCAGTATGGATCTTCAAGTGCTTCACGTACGTTCGTCGGCTCGATGTTGCTTAAGAAGCCGGAGAAGAGACAAAAGTTGGATGAAGCGCCTCGCGTTTGAACAGGAGTGGAGGGATCACCGATGATTTGGTGCAGGGGATGAGCTCTCGTCTACTTGGTGGTGTGTGGAAGCGGCTGTTGAGTAGAGTGAGACGTGTCTGGATCCACATAATCACCAGAAGGTAGGTCTTGAACTGCTTCAAGTGTAGCAGGTTGGTTTCTCGGAGGAGATGGGGGAGGATTCGCCGATGGTTGAATAACTTCTGGTTCCGAGGAGTTCAGAGGTTGATCGTCGATTGTAGCAGAAGACGAATCATGAGGAGGGATCTCCGGGTTTATAACAGGTTCCTCCGGGGGATCAGTAGTATCAGTTGAAGTCGATGATGACGGTTGAGCTGTCTCCACAGTGATGGACGGCGTACTTGTAGAAGGCGGCGGACCGGATAGATTCGCCGAATCCTCAATACGAGCAACTTCAAGTCCAGGTTGTGCTGAGACGGGAGGAGTAGGAGCATTAAATATGTCATCATAAAAGTACTTAAACAGTAAATCTAAATTAGAAGACTCAGCATTCGATGAAGATGCATGATTCGGATATAGAACGGGTTTTCGAACGACATATCTTTTCTGACTTCTCGCATATCATCTTTCTCTCTCAAACTTTGTTGATCGAAGTTTTCGAGTTTGACACAGATTTTTGTTGCATTCAAGTCGCACTCATCTAAGGTTAGTGATTATGTCACTTCTAACTTGATTCGTCCATTACTTTTCTTGTTAAAATCGATTTTTTTTGATGAAAAAGTTAGTTTAGTGTGACTGTTCATATTCTGGAATCAAAGTTCATTCGTGTGTGTTAGATGTGTGCTAAAACATGATAAGATAAGTTTATCTTAGTGAAATGCGTATATGGTATTGATCTTTTATAAGCTTTCATTTGGTTTCTTAGAATCTGGGTTTGAAACTTCAAAATATTTTCGAAGTATTCAAAGTTGTCGTACAAAGCATGTGTTCAAATCTTCATAGTTGTCACATAAAATTAGTATTCATTCTGATCGGACACGCCTTAGGCGATAACTTTTTCATCACCCAAGTGTCGTCCGATAAGAAGTGTCGTGCGATTAGGCTTGAAGCTTTGTCCGACAACCTCCCAGACTTAGGAAATTATTGAGAAATTTTTTTCTCAAAAAGTGGTTACTTGCAGTCATTATCCCAGTGTTCTGACATGTTCTAAAACAGATCAAATGGCACATATTCGAGAGCATGGTGATGGAAATTCCTCCGATGAAAACACAATTATTCCATAACATCGTTCATCACATCCATCGGTGAACGCGCGAAATCCGGATGATGAGCTTATTATTCCAAAGAATAAGTTGCCAATCAAGCACAATAATTACACTTTAGACACCAATGTGAGATTGGACTATCACATTGTGGTCGAAATCCTCAAAGGCCATCCGCTCCGCACTGCTCTATAGAAAACTCAACTTGTACCTGCAATTTATCTACAACAGGCATGGTACACTATTCAGTTTGTGCCTAGATCAAACTGTATTATACACTGTTCAGCATCATCAACAGGTGTATGACTTCAAAGCATACGGGACTCGATACCGGTAGTATTTCTGTGCTGAGAATGTTTCATGTCGTGGTTTTTGATCGCAAGATAGACTTCGATGTTCTGATCTGGAATGAGCTAATCGAGGTTGTTACTGACAAGTCTAAACCTTCAAAAGCAAGAACCTTTGTGCCATTTCAGAGGTTTCTTCAAATAGTTATCCGATACATCATGGAGGCCAATCAACAAATACCGAGACGCGAAGAAGCTTTACTTGGTCCAGATCAATGGATGCATTACATCAGAATTCCCACAGATTTGCAGTTTGCCCGTGTTATGGTTTTACCTGAATCTATACTTGCTTACGCTGACCAGGAGTCACCATTCATGAGTGAGTATAGAGAAGAGAATGCACTTATGGCCCGACCAGAACCGTAGGGGCCTACCCAAAGTGCCATCCCACTTAGAGAGAGGAGTGAGGGTATAGCTGTTAGAGAGAGAGTTCAGGCTACTGGGTACCTGAACAGGGTGAGACGAGCGGGAAAAATATTGTGAGGGGAACTGGTGTTGGGGGTGCTCCTGGTCAGTCGTCTCGTGCGAACGTTGACGATGAAGAAAGCCTTGGTTCTTCTGATTACGCGGATCTTTCTGCTGATATTGATGATCCAGCCAATATATATTCTGCAAATTCTAGTTCAGATGAAGCTGATGATGAGGCAGAGGCTGAGGAGGATAATTCTGATGATGATGATGATGATCAACCTGATGGTCATGATTTTGAGATTGTTGTTAATATCGAGCTTAACTCTGGTGCTCGAGGAGAAATAAGGAGTTCTGAGGGAGCTTTAGTTGAAACAAAAATACAAGTGAGGTCAAGTGAGATGGAAAGAAAAATAGATGGTGAGTGTGTGACATGATCAACTAAAGTTTTAACTACCGATCCTATCCAAACCGAGTCTATCCAGGTAGCCACATCTACTGTCAGTGAGCGTCCATCGCCACAAGACATTAAAAAAGACATAGTGGACCCAACTATGCAATGCACAACCCCACTCGGCCACTCATCAACGTCTTTACAAGTTGGTGTTTCATCTTCTGACAGGGGATTAGCACAAAGTCTATCGGCAACACACTCGGTGTTTGCTGGTATTGAACAAGGTAGGCAGTTGCCCTGGCCACCGCCTTCATTTGTACGCACATCGAGTCTAGAGCCCTTTGGATTTACTTCTTTTCCTAGGACACAACAACCTCCAGCCACAACATCATCGGTGACACAAAATGTTGGAGTTCTTCATGACCCAACCGGAATGCCCAGAGTATTGCCGCCTTACGAGGACAGGATCGAAGTCCTGTCAACGTTAACACTATGCCAGCGTTGAACACAGGCCATGCAGTCTATTCGACTGTCATGTCAACCAGTAACCTAAGTGGTCTGGGTGTTACCCCGGCTTGTGCACAACAGATCAGATCACTGATGGGTCCTCCTCCCCACAACTTTGTCTCAGTGAAGCTCTTGGAGTTGGCTATTACTTCTATGAATAATTCGTACAAAGCTCAGACTGTCGAATTGAAAGAAGTTGTTAACAAGTTATCTCAAGAAGTGAGCAGAGCTGTAAAAGGAAAGTCTGTCATGGAATCTTCATCCACCGCTACTGAATCTCAACCTGATACTCAATCTCATCCTATTCCACCGAACAAGGTATTTCCTAATCTACCCTTGCATGAACTTAAATCTCAAATGCTTACCAGATTATTAGAACAAGGAGACAATAACACTCAAGAAGAAGTTGATTTACTTGGTCTTCTTAGACGCCAAACCGAATAACAAACCAACCTACCAACCCAAGCTGATATCCAAACACTTCAACAATCCATATCTGACATGACCAAAGCTATCTCTTTTGGCTATACAACCCTTTCTGACCGTATAAAAGTTTTGGAGCAAAGTGTGACGTTCAAGCCCAAACCACTAAACGAAAGCATGATGATCAAGATCCTGATCCTGATCACCATGAGGGGGAGATGAGTAAGAGGCAGAACGTTGGAGAAGCTAGTGGTTCTGGTGTTCAAACTGAAATTGTTGATGTTGATGTTGGTACTGGTACTGGTACTGATGGTGCTGATAATGTACAAGAAAGTGATCTTTTGGGAGTTCTGGATGATATTTCCCACGGTTGAAAAGCCTGGTGAAAGTGATAACAGAACGGAAGAGGAAAGGATGGTTGATGATCTGATACATGATATCATTTATGTAGATTCAGAGGATGAACCTGAAGTGACAATTGTAAAGATAAAGGAGGAGTTAGATGATGGATTTGATGGTATCAATATACAACCTGGAGATCCAGATTCTGATGATGAAAGTATAAATACTGATGCTCAACCTGATCCTGTTATTGATGTTCCAGTCATACCTGATCTACCGGAAGGAGAGATAAAAGATCCGGTATCAGAGGCAGATATGAGAAATTTTCAGATGCTGATTGATTGGGAATCATCGATTGAAAGAAGAGGTCACAGGATAAGAATCATTACTCTTTTTCAAGAAGACATCAGGAGTGATCTATTTGTGAAACAAGTTCAGCCAATTGATAAGATAAAGTTGTACTCCATTGAGAAATTCCCACCTTTACATCAAGTTGAGTATCTGCATCTTATGAGCAACTGACAAGGAAATAGTCAAGATTTCAAAGATTGAATCAGAGAAGATTCTGAATGTTTGGTATCGTAGATTTACTGTCTACCGCACATATGGCAAAGAATGGTCTTTCAGTGAAGCAGACTTCAAGTCATTAACTTGTGAAGACTTCTTCAGGTTATATGACATACTTGCAAGGCTTCCAAATAAGGATAAGACTTGGTCTGAGGCGTATCAAGCAGTAAAGAGGTTCATGAAGAATTTGGTAAAGCTTGCTTACTTGACTGATTTTTAATTGGCGTTGGAGGGAAATCAGAGAAGAGTATATACCAGAAGGCCAAACAGAAATCTGCCAGATATTCAAGGTATTCCATTATACACTGTGTTAGAGAAACTAGAATTTGGGGTTGTATATCACAATGGACAGAAAAAGAAGAAGTTCTTGAGGCTGATTGAGATCAACAAGTTTAGTGATGGTACTCTGAATATGATAAAGATTCGTTTGAAAGAAAAGACCAGACTTGATGAACAGAAGAAAGTGCCTCTTAAAGACAAAGAGAAGGTGTTGATTGATAAAGCTCTGAAAGCAATTCAAGACAGACTGGATTACAGGAATGCATTGAGAAGATTTGAAATCATCTTTGGGATCAGAAAAAGATACATATCTCCAGAGCAACTGATGAGATAATATTTTGTAATTTTTTCTTCTTGGATACAAAGGGGGAGAATGTTAGTGCTGAAATTTTTAATTGTATCCAAGTAGAAGGGTCTAAAATGTAAATTCTAGTCTAAGTATAAATAGCTTAGATTAGTGTTAGATTTCATAACTTTGGGATTTAGAACATCAAGACACTTTGTATTTTTCTCTCTACATTTTGTAATTACTTCTTGAAGATCAATGAGAGATGACATAAGTGTTGCTTGATTACTTGTTTTTGGGATTACAGAATGTGTAACCTTTAATCAAGAGCCATCGTTAGACGATCTATACGCAATTAGGTGAATCTTTATGAGACTTACAATGGGATGCATACATACTTACAATTTATTTTTTAGCATTATATAATTTGTATGGTGATGAGTACGTATGCATGATGTTTTAGTTTACATACATGATACAATATATTTTACATGTATCATATTTATGACCAGTTGCAATTTATGTGTTTATTTTGTTTTCAAATAACTCTAACATGTTGATTTATAGGAAAGCTTTATGATGAATTTTAATGGGTGGACAGTTGATCAATAAGTCATACGATAAGTGACACGACCCCATAATGGGTGCGCAAACATGTGCAAGTCGACCAAACAAGGGAATGCAGTGACAATGACCCATACAGGACAATTTATGAGATCTCTTTTCTTTCAATGTTGTATGATTTTTAGAAAATGCACACTATTTGGTATATTTACAAGTTGAATTAGTATGATGTGAAATGATTATTCATGCAAACCATGAACTCACTGAGTTTTATAAGTTGACAATAGTATGGATCTCAATGACATAATGTTTCAGTTTGGAGAAAGGAAAAAAGGGGCACATATAGAGATTTGTCTCGTCCATTTAATTTCAATATTTAGGTTCAGACATCTATGATAGATAGTTTTGTAACGCGGTCCGGTATGGGATGAGTTAGCATTCAAGTTACATATTTATTGTTTAAAAGTCTTCCGATGTAAGCGGTTTAAAATTTTAATTTTGCTGTTTTATTTAGAGTATTTACACATAATTTGTTTTAGATAACGTAATATTTTTCATGGTAAAATTTGGATGTTATAGTAAAGGCCTACAAAACTTAAAAACATTTACCTCCTCAAACTTCCATGGGTCAAATGCAACCCCATCAAATTGCAAATGCAATAGTGCCACCTCATATACAATAGTCATAACTCTTTTGTGGAGCTCTCCAAATATATCAAGTACAAGCCTCGTAACTGTTGTGAACCCAATATACTTAAGGTGATGCATCTGTTGTTATATTTTCCCCATCGAAAGCTCCCACGAAATACCTTATCTGGATTGTCCGCCTATACTACAAATAACTATTACGGTCATGGTGAGTTATACGATGTGTGTCGTGGCAAAACTCATGGATGTGTACTCTAAGGTGGTGGAACTCCATAGACATGAAATTATCCATCATCATGATGGAGACCGTCCTTGTCCGGGCCTGGCTATACCAAGTCGATTGTGACACCCGCGATTTTGGGTTGTTCGTTTATGGTTAAATACTCCACCAGTTCACATTTAAAATGTTAAAGTAGGGAGGTTTTTCATAGTTATCATATGGGAAATAGTTGGGAATCAAATCAGGTGCAAAAACGACAAAAATGTGTGGCCTCCTATGACTTGGCATGCAACCCTATGGGCGTCACCCAAGTCACGAGACCACTGTTTGGTGCGGTGAAGTTCTCGGGCTACCAGTCCCACAACTTAGGTCAAGGGCCAGGTCGTTTAGGCCTTACGATATGCATAAAAACTTTATTTTCTAGGATTTTCTTCACTTTTCTCCTTCTATTTTCGGGATTGTCCGCCTACACTACAGATAAATGTTACGGTCATGGTGAGTTATACGATGTGTGTCGTGGCAAAACTAATGGATGTGTCCTCTAGGGTGGTGGAACTTCATAGACATGAAATTATCCATCATCATGATCGAGACCCTCCTTGTCCCGGATCTGGCTATCCCAAGTCGATTGTGACACTTGCAATTTTGGATTGTTCGGTTATGGTTAAATACTCCACCAGTTCGCATCTAAAATGTTAAAGGAGGGAGGTTTTTCATAGTTATCATATGGGAAATATTTGGGAATCAAATCAGATGCAAAAAACGACAAAAATGCATGGCCTCTTATGACTTGGCATACAACCCTATGGTCATCGCCTTGTTTGGTGCAGTTCTCGGGCTACCTGTCCCACAACTTAGGTCAAGGGCCAGGTCGTTTAGGTCTTACGATATGCATAAAAACTCTATTTTCTAGGATTTTCTTCACTTTTCTCCTTCTTCATCGTTTATGCAATTTGGTCAATTTTGGAGGCTAAAGACTCATTCTTTACAGCTCTTCAAACGGAGATTGAAGGAAGATTAAAGGGTTGCTTGGTATTGGATTAATAAGCTTAATGGAATGTATGGCTTATTCGGTAACCATACCTAACCGTTTGTTTGGTGCTTATTCAATTAACATATGACTTATTCAGTCAGCAAATCACCTTGAGGTTTATCCATACAGTTGATATATTTGCATCCATGCGCTTCAAATATCAAACGCCTTTTTATGTGATCAATATCTTTCCCTGAAAATGTTCCCATAATCATCTTCAACCTCATCTCAACGATGCTTCTCTTTTCGATCTAGACGACATTGCACTCTCCATCTCTATCTCCATCAATTTGATTTCACTATTATCCATTGTTGTTAACCTCCCGTTTTAGGGCTGGAATTAAGCCCTCGTTTTAGCAAGATGAAGAAAATGATGATAGAAGAAGGAACGACAAGATTCAGTCAATGTTTTCGTTTTTACCCCACTATTCATCTGTGTAATTTTAAGAAAATCCCAACATAAGTTGACTCATCGATTTCACCATTACTACCAATGTTCCAGGAGAAATTATATCTTGGCGTCTCCATCATCATCATCTTTATTCTTCACCTTCTGACGCAGCTAATTTTCATAAGATATCTTCTTGCTTTTCAAAGTTCTAGTACTGGTGCGGTGGTGCCCTTGAAATGCTTGGTGGACATTCTATTAATTTAATTTAACACCTTATTTATATAGAGGGACAAATTAGTAATTTCATTGATTCAAATGTTTTATTCATTACAACAAACAAACAATAGTTTATCTTCATATATATAGATAACTTGATACATAAGGACAACTTAACCTACACATGTCTTGATGAAAAGACAACCAAACAGCCCCTAAGATTTTTTGGTGATTTGAGGTTCCTAAGAGTTGAAAGGTAAGATCTAAGCTCCAACTTTTGGACTTAGGGTTCGATAACTCTCCATACTCAATCTTTGTCTTCTCTTTGTGGTATTTTACTAGAGCTTGGTGTAATGACCTGGGTGAGTTATATATTTATTTATTTTATGTGTATTAGTTTAGGGTAAGTTTGGGTTTGTTGTGTAAGTCCTAGGGTGATATCGTTGCTTTAGTATAGTTCAAGCCCTTGGTTGCAATTTGGGTCTTCATATAAATTGAAATCACCTCCTTGTATTTCATTAGAGTCGGTTTTCCTTAAGTGATGTGTGTGTGTGTGTTTTGAGCGGAGAGAAAAGAAAGAAAGCAGAGAAGTCGTCGATTGATCAGGGCCAAGGATAGAGTTCGTGTGATTCATTTGGAGGTATGTAGGTTTTCAATTTATGTTTGTATAAGAGTAGTAGATTTCTATCGGTTCAGATTTATCAATTTTGATTCTTAGTTGATTTCAATCGAGTCTGGGTTTAATTCGATTATTTCGGATTCTTTAGTTTTCGGATTCGATATGATCCGGATTCTCCTAGTTTCCGGATGTGATATGTATCAAGATTTTTATGTTTTCCGAATGGCTTTCCGTGTACAAATGTATCCGAATTATGGGTAAGTTTTCCGGATTGGCAGTTTCAGGAAGGGACTTTTCGGATGACTCTTTCTGAATAGATGTTTTCCGGATTCCAGTGTTTTTTCGGGATTTCAGTAATTGTCCGGATTCCTCAGAGATCCGGATGTATGTATCTGAATTTCAGAACTTTCTGGGTGTGAATTGTATCTGAAATATGGGTGTTCTCCGGGTTGGTTGTTTCTGTTTCGGGTATCTATTGATTAGTTTTGTTCGCCGGGATAAGCTTTATTTTATCATTTAGATTTTGATCAAAGGTTATAGTGTGATTTCGAGTCAGTAAATTATTATTTAGTTTAATAAGGGTATGTTAGGCTTATTTAGGATTCTTAGCCAGTTAAAGAGTTTTATATGTTTAAATGATAAACAGTTATCTGTATTTGTATAATTAAGATTTTGGTGAAGTATATGGGAAGGTAATGTTCTTGCAAGTTTCAAAAGAAAGGGGAAGTAACATTATTTCCTTCAAGTGGGTTTTTCTTTTAACCACTTTCAAACTGGAATACTTATAAATTGGATATTATGTGGTTCGTAATGTGATGTATTGAGATGATACCATATATATATATATATATATATATATATATATAAGCATTGCACTACACGATTGCATGTTGACCAGACTAAGGAACGACGGAGTTTGGCTATACTTGAAGGTCAACGGAGTTGGCTGTATTTTAAGGTACAACGGAGTAAATTGATTAGTTGGTTTAGCGCAGCCAACTAATATTATGGCCATGTGAAAGAATTGTACACAATGCATACGAGTCATGATTGGTATTCTGATACTTGTTGTATATCAATGTTTTACAAAATGTTTACTAAAGTGATAGGGATTTTCTCACATAGACCAGTTGGACTAACCCTCATTTTGTTTTTAAAAATCTGTATTCTAGGTTAAGGAGCAAGTAGGAGTAGAGGAAAAGATAAGATGTAAAGATTGTATGAAGTGTTTGTGTTTTTGGAAGCTTTGATGGGCAGATATAGTTAGTTTGTAATGTAGTAAATAGCAAAAAAGTTTGTATTGAATTTTGTAATGTGTATTTTGGACTATGAAGACCGTACATGATATAATATGTATCTTTTGATGTATATGTTTGGCATGTAGTTTTTGTTATATGGTGCATGTTTGGGGTGGGGTGTTACAGATGATATGAGAGCCCTAGTTTAAGGGATTTAGGTATCTAAGAATAATACCTAGACTTAAACTGTATGATTTGATGCAAACATAGGATGTCCTTGTTATGTGTAAAACCTTGGGATATTAAATATAATTGGGTTGAAAGAACGACATGTAAGGTAAATTCAAATTACATCTGGCCAATGTAATTCTGAGCTTACAAGTGCATGTTCGAACTAGAATACCTTATTATATTGGGTATGTGTTAAATGAATATCAATATATAAATTGTGAATTGACAGGATAGCTAGCAGTTCTCGTCAGGTTGAGAGGGATGAACCGGACAATCAAGATTGGACAAATGCTAGAACTGGTAATATTAATGAAATAAGTCAGGAAGCACAGTGGGAACAGGAACATATAGTCAAGAAGGATTAAGTAGTGGCAGAACTAGAGGCAAACGTCAAGTCAAACATCGGGGTCGAGCACCGAATTCTGAAAATATTACACGAGCAAATCTAGCTGCAGAACTTAGAAATTTTAAAGAAAATTTGTCGTTCTTGTTTGGAAAACGTCCAACAAACAAAGCTGAAATACCTAATGAACCTGAACCTACTACCGAGGATGAGGTAATTACTCCACCTATCCTTGCTCCAAAAAGGTGTGATTATAAGATGTTTTTAGCATGTAAAACCTCTAACCTATTCCGGGTAACGTGATCCAGTTAAGGCAATACGGTGGGTAAAAGAAGTTATATCAATTATCAAAACCAGTAAATGTGCAAATGAAGATAGAGTATTATTTGGTTCAACTATTTTAAGATTGGATGCTTTATACTGGTGGGAAGTTTTGGCGTCTTTCAAAGGGCCAAATGTTTATGAAATCGTGACTTGGGAAGATTTTTCAAAAGCATTCAAAGATCAGTTTTGTCCATCCGATGTAGTAAAAGAATTAGAGGAAGAGTTTTTGAACTTAGAACAAGGTAATATGACAGTTCCGGATTATACTGCAAAGTTCCAAGAGAAATTCATATTTGCTGACTATTATGTAGCTTCAGAGGATCGTAAAGTAGATAGATGCATTTCTGGGTTAGAATCACCCATTAGAAAATAAATAATGGCTATGGATCCAAAGACCTTTACATCTGCAGTAGACACAACAGAAACTACTGAAAGGGTCAAGGACGAGAACTCAGCGAAGAAAGAGGAGAGAAAAGAAAGTGGGAGGAATCATCTTCGGAATCGGAGGAATCGAAGTATCATCAGCTAAATGATCGTCAGACTTGGGAAGACAACGAAGAATTATGTCAAAGGTGTAATTGGGTACATTGGGATGAATATATTACGTAATTCCGCTATTGTTATAGATGTGGGAAACCAGGACATATTGCCAGAGATTGTCGGACTATCAGGTTTTGCTACTATTGTCATCTTCAAAAGGAATGCCCTCAAAGAAATGAGGGAACAAGAAGTTCAGAATAATCAGTAATTCTCATCAAGTTAAAATGAATGGAACAAATAATGTTGAGGGAAAAACTTCTTCAAAGGGTAAGGTTCATAAGGTGACATCAAATAATCGCGAAAGAAGTAGGAATGGAAAAAGGGATCTAGTCAACAAGTACAATTGGAGAAAGAATATTTAAACCAAGAAAGTTCAAGTCGTTGTCGAAGTAAAGGTCAGGATAGAACTAAAGCTAGAGTCGAGTATAAGCAAATGATGGGGTCACAGGGATGGATTTAATTACAGAATCAGAAGCATAGATGGAGATAGAATACTGTTAAGAATCCTTGTTTCAAAAGAGTGGAATATCGGTGCACCTGGTATTGCCGATGGAAGGTGGCCTACTATCACGGTGATCATTGATGCTGCTTTAGTATAGTTCGAGCCCTTGGTTGCAATTTGGGTCTTCATTTAAATTGAAATCACCTCCTTGTATTTCATTAGAGTCGGTTTCCTTAAGTGACGCATGTGTGTGTGTGTGTGTTTTGAGCCGAGAGAAAAGAAAGAAAGTAGAGAAGTCGTTGATCGATTAGGGTCAAGGATAGAGTTTGTGTGATTCATTTAGAGGTATGTAGCTTTTCAATTTATGTTTGTATCGAGTAGTAGTAGATTTCTATCGGTTTAGATTTATCAATTTTAATTCTTAGTTGGTTTTACCCGAGTCTGGGTTGAATTCGATTCGTTCGGATTCTTTAGTTTCCGGATTCGATATGATCCTGATTCTCTTAGTTCCCGAATGTGACATGTATCCGGATTTTTATGTTTTCCGGTTAGGGTATTTTCCGAATGGCTTTCCGGGTACAAATGTATCCGGATTATAGGTGAGTTTTCCAGATGGGCAGTTTCCGGATGAGTCTTTCCGGATAGATGTTTTTCGGATTCCAGCGTTTTATCCGTATTTCAGTAATTGTCCGGATTCTTCAGAGTTCCGGATGTATGTATCCGAATTTCAGTACATTCTGGGTGTGGATTGTATCTGTAAAGCCCGTGTCCCGGTGCGTTTATTAATTAATTTTAATAATTTAAAATGTTTACCTTTAATTTGTTTTTGGTTATTGGTTTGGTGTCAAAAAGGACCAAAATGTTAGCATTCGTGTCTTTTTGGTGTAGATTGTGAGATAAGGTGTAATGGAGGGGCCATTGTGCAAATCTTGGAAACTTGTTGCATGGTTCACGGCCCATGACTGAATTCCTATTCTTATTCTTCTTTTCCTTGTAAACCAAGCAAACCAAACTATCCTAAACCCTACAATCCTTTTTCTTCTCCTTGTGTGGTGCGGCCGAGAGTGAGAGAAAGGAAGAGAGAGAGAGAGATCGCGAGAAAGAGAGGGAAGAGAAGAAAGAACCAGCGGCAGCCACCCCCTCGCCGCCGCTGCTGCTGTCACCGGAGGTCGCCACCACCTTGAGTCGTCGGAAGTCGAGAGGGAGAAGGTGGGTTGTGGTGGTGAGACGTCGTCTTGAGGTAAGTAGCTCTCTCGTTCGTCTCGTTTCTTTTCCCTTTTTCCTTTTTCGTTTTTCCGGCGAGACCACCACCGCCGCACGCCGTTGCTACGGTGGCCGTGGGTGGAGGGCGGTGGCAGTGGGTAACACTCGTGACGGAACCCTAAACACACCAGGCCTGAACTCTAAATCATCGTAGCGTAAATCCCAAACCGTTAAGCCGAACGCGAACCGTTTTATAAGTTATCAATTTATGTAAATTCTAAGTGTGCTGTCCAGTTTTCGTTTGATCATAACTTTTCCGTCGTAACTCCGTTTGAGCCGAAACTGGCGCCCACGGTTCAAGCTCGGGGTCGAGCACGTTTTCTGTGTTTTAGCGGAAAACTGGTTCGGTCTCTAGCTGGGCGAAAAAGTGGTCGCAAGTTCGGTGATTCGTCATTTTATGTGTAAAATTCTGGAATCTGCCACTGTTTTGTGTAGACCATAACTTTCTGTTCGTAACTCTTTTTGAGGTGAAATTGGTGCCCAAAGTTCCCAAATCGAGTTGGGAAGGTTTTTCGTGTTTTTCCGAAAGTCTGATTAAGCCCGTAGCTAGGCTGTATTGGGCTGTTTGTGCAGTCTGGACCGAAAACTGGCAGCTTTGGTAGTCGTTTGTATTTAATTCATAATAAATTGTAGAAAAATCGTTAGGAGGCGTATAATATGTCCTTGAAACCCTATCTCAGAGTACTTTCTAATCATGAAATAATATTGGGAATTTTCTGGGTTTAAAGGGGTCGAAACAGGTCCCGAACAGACCTGTTTGGCGGGAACGGAAAATAGTTTTAGTGACGGTTTAAGCGTGTGTCGTGTCATAGGGTCCGGGTCTCGTATTGACACGTTCTAACATGCGTTTAGGTGCTGGGAAGTGACCGTAATTGTGAAGCTTGAATTGTATTGTTAAGCTAGGCGCGCATTCGAGGTGAGTTCTCTCACTATAACTAATGTCGGTTATTTTTACATTACGTTGTGTATGTATGTGGTAGTTCTATTTGCTTTTGATGCGGGGTTAAATAGTGGGGTGTCTAGTCGGACCTTTATTGTTGTGACTACGCGGGTGGCGTAGGAGTTCGGCGGGGCCGAGGGTCACATACGTGGGTGGCGTAGTAATTCGGTGGGACCGAAGGTTGTATACGCGGGTGGCGTATGAACCCGGGGGTGCCGGGTTGCGTTTGCACGATGGTCGTGTGGTCGGTGGGACCGACGTATGCCTATTAGGTGGGTGGGTGTGGATATACATGTTTATGATTTGTTCGTAGACTTGTATGCTGTTTATGTGCAATTATCTGTTTATGGTGGTGTGGAAATAACTGTGTTACTTATGGTGTTGAATTCACTAAGCTTCGTGCTAACCCTTTCCCAATAGATTGTGGTTTCAGGTACGGGCGGCTCCAAGGCGTGACGAGTACACACTGGCGTGCGAGGAGAGTTGGCTGCTTTATGGTTTTTAATAATTAAACGTTTAATTCCGCTGGTCTTTGTTATGAAGATATTAATTATGAGTTTGCAAACGAAACGTTGGGATCATTTAATGAGTTGTTATAAATGAAATGTTTATTTAAAAATTTAAATTTGCTTGTAATTTTTGGGACGTTACAACTTGGTATCAGAGCACAGCTTGAGTGAATCAAACGCACCTCGGTGTGTTTGGTCTCAAGTTGCGGCTGGGAAATTTTCAAATTATTTTACCTTTTTGAAATAAAAAGAAAAAAGGGAAAAACCCGTTCGAGGAACGGTGATCGAAGGCGCAGTGTGTACAGTCAGCCGGAGCCCAAGGGGGAAAGGTACAGTACTTAGTGTATTATTGCTTTCTAGATCATAGAATATGCATGCTAGATTGCCTGTTGTGGACACTATGTTGTATGTGGTACTACTTGCTATTAGGAATCCATGCTAATTATGATAGGTTACTAAGTGGATGCCCTCTAGGTTGTATGCAGTAAGAGATTTATAGACTTAGGATATTAGATTTAGTTCTATTGCGCAGCTCTTGTTTGAGTCCAACCGTTCTAGGATAGAGTCTTGTATCCGAACGTCTATTTATTTCGCACTGCATATAATCGGGTATTTGCGAGGCCACTCGTTATGATTAGTAGGGATTCGGTAGTAGCAAGGGTAGTGGGAGGAGATGAAATTCCTAGAGAGCTAGGAAGGGTGTTTATGTATGAGTATGTATGTTAAATTGCTTGGTGCTTATTACACTGTGTTGCATGTTTGTTGCTTGCTAATAGGAGTTTATGCTAGCCTTGATAGGTTGTTAAGTGAATGCACTATGAGTTGTATGCGGTAGGAACCGAATAGCCTTAGAATGTTGGATTTAGTTCTATTGCGCAGCTCTTGTTTGAGAACAACCGTTGCGGGATGGAATCTTATATTCGAATGTCTATCTGGTTTTCCACTGTATGCGACTGTGCATTCGCGAGGCGACTCGTCAGGACTAGTGGGAACTTCGTCTTGGCGAGGGTAGTGGAATTGGGTGAAACTCCTAGGGAAATAGGAAGAGTGTGTACGTATGCCGGTGTGGGCATATGCGTTTAGTTTCGACGAGGAACTACTTGGACCCCTTGGGATGGGACTCGGAACGGGCGATGATAGGTGGGGATGGTAGTAGTAGAGCTCCTACTACCGAAAGCACAGGATCAATGCTCGAGTCGGGGAAAGTCACGAGGAATCCGAGGAGTTGAGCATGAGTGTTGTTAGTGTGAGTTATTATGTGCTATTAACGCGTTGTGTTATCTACCCAGAATGGCCATCATTAGGAGAAACAACCATATTAAATCTATTAGTACAGGTGTGTACTTGATTTGCTTAGATGAAACGATCTTTGAGGGTAGTGGCGAAGGATCTAATCCAGTAGTCGTTAGAATAGAAGGACGATTCTAGTATTAGTCACTTGGAGTGACGATAAGGATGATGTTTGTTTCGGGCCAAGATGGATGATTGTGCTAGAATCATAGGCTTATAGAGCCGACTTTGATTTGAGGAAAAATCGCAGGGATTATTTGGCGTAATTTCCCAACTTGCCTAAGAGGTTTAAATGTCCGGATGACGTTAGTGGATCGGAGAGATTTGGAGGAGTAGGAGTCGAGGCGTAGAATGCCGACTGAGTCATGCACAAAGTTTGATTTTGAAATAGATTGCATTAACAAATTCTTGTGTTTCAAATCATTTTTATGGATGGTGTTTTGAAATTTTGGGAAGTGTTTAGCACACGCACAAGATTTTGAAATATGGTTTTGAAAATGTATGAAATCGTTTTATTACGGGGGTGCAAACTTTGTTAGAATTTGTCTCATTTCTTTATTTTTCCAACGGTTCTTACGGGTAAGATGATATCCGTGTTTTGTGGTGTTTAAAATGTTGGGCAAGTGGCTACGGCTTGTGACTTTAACATTGGAACTCCTCCACATATGTTAGAGTTGAGGCGGAAAGTTACATTCCATGATGTCTGTATAAAGCTATTTGAGTGAGTTGGTTAAGATAAGTTCTGTTTTACGGCATGTTGAGTCGTGTGGGTTTAATTTCTCGTGGTGCATATCTTATTTGTTTATGTGACCATTTGGGGAAATCTTGGAAATCAATTTAAAGAACCC
Source organism: Saussurea involucrata (assembly GCA_033807775.1). NCBI lineage: Eukaryota > Viridiplantae > Streptophyta > Magnoliopsida > Asterales > Asteraceae > Saussurea > Saussurea involucrata. The sequence goes on from CM066320.1 coordinate 70,937,160, forward strand.
CACCTTTCGAGATTTTATGAGGTTTTAATCGATATTTTCAAATGGTGGAAACGGATTGGTTTTTATCTTAAGTTTGAAACTTACACGAGACAGTTGTGTTTTAACAAAAATATATTTGTAAACCGTTTTATCGTTTGTATGACTAGCCGACGTGCGTAAGATTTGTTAGTGAACCCTGTGCCACGACATTTTATGTTGAAAAGGAAGAATTTTGGGGTCAAACGTCGTGAGACTGATTTTGAAACTATGTGCACGCTTTTGTCGCACCCGGTGTAAGGTCGAGCGGTTACTTTAAATACATGTCATGAGTCAATTCATAGTAGAACCGTGACGGTTCATTTTCAAAGAAATTATTTATTTCGCTTACGTTTTGTGAGTAAGTTAAGCTGCAATGAGATGATTTTCAACATGATTTTCATATGTGGGACGAGCGTGTCCATTTTTGCGTAACTACCGACCTGGTAATAGTAGTTTTATTGCTTGCGGTCCTTTTGAAATGAAAAGTCTAGACGTTGAAAACATTTTTGTAAATGATTTTGTAAACCATTTGGGAAATGCGCTTTTAAGTGTTATGTGTCATTTTGAGAATTTTAAGGGTGTGAGTCCTTTGGGAAAACTCTTTTGTTTAAACCGTGTTGAGTTTGGGACTAATGTTGATTTTAGAGTATTGCTTGCTTAGACTTTATTTAAGCGCGTTTTTGACCGACTTATGGGTCTAGCAAGCGTGGAGCATTTTGCTCGATTTTGACTTGGAATTAGTCATGGGCTAATTGCCCGGTTTTAATGACTCAAGGTGGAGTCTTGTTGATGAATTGTTTTGTCGCACCGTTTGGCATTCATTGCACGTCGAGTATTTACACGTTTGGGTGAGGGAGACAATCCGAGATAGGCACTTGTGGGTAGGCTGTTTTGCTTTGGATCCTTAGGCACGTTAGTCAGTCGCTGGTAGTGGTCGGTTGGGTATCTCGAGGTAAGGCCCCGGTGTTCAGGTGTTATAGCCCAGGCTTTCTAGTAGGTGCTAGGAGGATATAGTTGTGGGCACTTACCTGGGAGGTAATTCCGATGTGAGGGGCCCTGAGGCGTTACCTGAGAGGTAGGCGTCAGGGTGTATCCTCGGTTCAGATAAATTAGCTTTGTAGAGCGAGTGTGGGGGATACGTCGACGGTGGGAGGTTGGGTATTCCACGCGTGTTGGTAATGTAGACCGGGTAGTATCGGTTAAGGGAATGACCTACGTGTGTGTTAGCTGACTTGATTGTGGGGGATATCTATTTGTGATAGTGTCTAGGATAATACCACGCTTATGTGATTCATTGTAATCGGTTGGACCGATGTTCGGCGGGTGGCCGATGTTTGTTATGGTAATCGGTTGGACCGATGTTCGGCGGGTGGCCGATGTTCGTTATGGTAATCGGTTGGACCGATGTTCGGCGGGTGGCCGATGTTTGTTATTGTAATCGGTTGGACCGATGTTCGGCGGGTGGCCGATGTTTGTTATTGTAATCGGTTGGACCGATGTTCGGCGGGTGGCCGATGTTTGTTATTGTAATCGGTTGGACCGATGTTCGGCAGGGGGTCGATGTTTTGTTAATATAATTTATTGATAATCTTTGGAGTCTATTAGAATCCGTGGAAGTTAATCGACAGTTAAGGGTAGGAATGATCGTAGTCGAGTATCCTGTAGGGTATACTGTGAGCAGCTTTAGAATGGTTAGAGCTTGAAATTTGAATCAGGATGTTTGGAACATCTAGGGTTGGGAGACAATCAAAGTCGTTTAACTAGGAATGATTCCGATTGTTGGAGTGTTCTTCCAATCGCGTTTTCAGTGTTCTGGAAGGAGTGTTGTTAGTAAGGAAGTATTCGGGAGATTCTTAGACAGTGTGAGAAATTAGGTTCCAGTTAGTGAAAGTCCAGTGGCAACTCAGGAAGGGTTCTGAGTGGACTTGGAACCTGAGGCTGAGATGAGGGAGAGCTATCCAGAGCTATTCACGGGCATAGACTTCGAGGACGAAGTCTAATTCAAGCGGGGGAGAGTTGTAAAGCTCGTGTCCCGGTGCGTTTATTAATTAATTTTAATAATTTAAAATGTTTACCTTTAATTTGTTTTTGGTTATTGGTTTGGTGTCAAAAAGGACCAAAATGTTAGCATTCGTGTCTTTTTGGTGTAGATTGTGAGATAAGGTGTAATGGAGGGGCCATTGTGCAAATCTTGGAAACTTGTTGCATGGGTCACGGCCCATGACTGAATTCCTATTCTTATTCTTCTTTTCCTTGTAAACCAAGCAAACCAAACTATCCTAAACCCTACAATCCTTTTTCTTCTCCTTGTGTGGTGTGGCCGAGAGTGAGAGAAAGGAAGAGAGAGAGAGATCGCGAGAAAGAGAGGGAAGAGAAGAAAGAACCAGCGGCAGCCACCCCCTCGCCGCCGCTGCTGCTGTCGCCGGAGGTCGCCACCACCTTGAGTCGTCGGAAGTCGAGAGGGAGAAGGTGGGTTGTGGTGGTGAGACGTCGTCTTGAGGTAAGTAGCTCTCTCGTTCGTCTCGTTTCTTTTCCCTTTTTCCTTTTTCGTTTTTCCGGCGAGACCACCACCGCCGCACGCCGTCGCTACGGTGGCCGTGGGTGGAGGGCGGTGGCAGTGGGTAACACTCGTGACGGAACCCTAAACACACCAGGCCTGAACTCTAAATCATCGTAGCGTAAATCCCAAACCGTTAAGCCGAACGCGAACCGTTTTATAAGTTATCAATTTATGTAAATTCTAAGTGTGCTGTCCAGTTTTCGTTTGATCATAACTTTTCCGTCGTAACTCCGTTTGAGCCGAAACTGGCGCCCACGGTTCAAGCTCGGGGTCGAGCACGTTTTCTGTGTTTTAGCGGAAAACTGGTTCGGTCTCTAGCTGGGCGAAAAAGTGGTCGCAAGTTCGGTGATTCGTCATTTTATGTGTAAAATTCTGGAATCTGCCACTGTTTTGTGTAGAACATAACTTTCTGCTCGTAACTCGTTTTGAGGTGAAATTGGTGCCCAAAGTTCCCAAATCGAGTTGGGAAGGTTTTTCGTGTTTTGCCGAAAGTCTTATTAAGCCCGTAGCTAGGCTTTATTGGGCTGTTTGTGCAGTCTGGACCGAAAACTGGCAGCTTTGGTAGTCGTTTGTATTTAATTCATAATAAATTGTAGAAAAATCGTTAGGAGGCGTATAATATGTCCTTGAAACCCTATCTCAGAGTACTTTCTAATAATGAAATAATATTGGGAATTTTCTGGGTTTAAAGGGGTCGAAACAGGTCCCGAACAGACCTGTTTGGCGGGAACGGAAAATAGTTTTAGTGACGGTTTAAGCGTGTGTCGTGTCATAGGGTCTGGGTCTCGTATTGACACGTTCTAACATGCGTTTAGGTGCTGGGAAGTGACCGTAATTGTGAAGCTTGAATTGTATTGTTAAGCTAGGCGCGCATTCGAGGTGAGTTCTCTCACTATAACTAATGTCGGTTATTTTTACATTACGTTGTGTATGTATGTGGTAGTTCTATTTGCTTTTGATGCGGGGTTAAATAGTGGGGTGTCTAGTCGGACCTTTATTGTTGTGACTACGCGGGTGGCGTAGGAGTTCGGCGGGGCCGAGGGTCACATACGCGGGTGGCGTAGTAATTCGGTGGGACCGAAGGTTGTATACGCGGGTGGCGTATGAACCCGGGGGTGCCGGGTTGCGTTTGCACGATGGTCGTGTGGTCGGTGGGACCGACGTATGCCTATTAGGTGGGTGGGTGTGGATATACATGTTTATGATTTGTTCGTAGACTTGTATGCTGTTTATGTGCAATTATCTGTTTATGGTGGTGTGGAAATAACTGTGTTACTTATGGTGTTGAATTCACTAAGCTTCATGCTTACCCTTTCCCAATAGATTGTGGTTTCAGGTACGGGCGGCTCCAAGGCGTGACGAGTACACACTGGCGTGCGAGGAGAGCTGGTTGCTTTATGGTTTTTAATAATTAAACGTTTAATTCCGCTGGTCTTTGTTATGAAGATATTAATTATGAGTTTGCAAACGAAACGTTGGGATCATTTAATGAGTTGTTATAAATGAAATGTTTATTTAAAAATTTAAATTTGCTTGTAATTTTTGGGACGTTACAACTTGGTATCAGAGCACAGCTTGAGTGAATCAAACGCACCTCGGTGTGTTTGGTCTCAAGTTGCGGCTGGGAAATTTTCAAATTATTTTACCTTTTTGAAATAAAAGAAAAAAGGGAAAAACCCGTTCGAGGAACGGTGATCGAAGGCGCAGTGTGTACAGTCAGCCGGAGCCCAAGGGGGAAAGGTAAAGTACTTAGTGTATTATTGCTTTCTAGATCATAGAATATGCATGCTAGATTGCCTGTTGTGGACACTATGCTGTATGTGGTACTACTTGCTATTAGGAATCCATGCTAATTATGATAGGTTACTAAGTGGATGCCCTCTAGGTTGTATGCAGTAAGAGATTTATAGACTTAGGATATTAGATTTAGTTCTATTGCGCAGCTCTTGTTTGAGTCCAACCGTTCTAGGATAGAGTCTTGTATCCGAACGTCTATTTATTTCGCACTGCATATAATCGGGTATTTGCGAGGCCACTCGTTATGATTAGTAGGGATTCGGTAGTAGCAAGGGTAGTGGGAGGAGATGAAATTCCTAGAGAGCTAGGAAGGGTGTTTATGTATGAGTATGTATGTTAAATTGCTTGGTGCTTATTACACTGTGTTGCATGTTTGTTGCTTGCTAATAGGAGTTTATGCTAGCCTTGATAGGTTGTTAAGTGAATGCACTATGAGTTGTATGCGGTAGGAACCGAATAGCCTTAGAATGTTGGATTTAGTTCTATTGCGCAGCTCTTGTTTGAGAACAACCGTTGCGGGATGGAATCTTATATTCGAATGTCTATCTGGTTTTCCACTGTATGCGACTGTGCATTCGCGAGGCGACTCGTCAGGACTAGTGGGAACTTCGTCTTGGCGAGGGTAGTGGAATTGGGTGAAACTCCTAGGGAAATAGGAAGAGTGTGTACGTATGCCGGTGTGGGCATATGCGTTTAGTTTCGACGAGGAACTACTTGGACCCCTTGGGATGGGACTCGGAACGGGCGATGATAGGTGGGGATGGTAGTAGTAGAGCTCCTACTACCGAAAGCACAGGATCAATGCTCGAGTCGGGGAAAGTCACGAGGAATCCGAGGAGTTGAGCATGAGTGTTGTTAGTGTGAGTTATTATGTGCTATTAACGCGTTGTGTTATCTACCCAGAATGGCCATCATTAGGAGAAACAACCATATTAAATCTATTAGTACAGGTGTGTACTTGATTTGCTTAGATGAAACGATCGTTGAGGGTAGTGGGGAAGGATCTAATCCAGTAGTCGTTAGAATAGAAGGACGATTCTAGTATTAGTCACTTGGAGTGACGATAAGGATGATGTTTGTTTCGGGCCAAGATGGATGATTGTGCTAGAATCATAGGCTTATAGAGCCGACTTTGATTTGAGGAAAAATCGCAGGGATTATTTGGCGTAATTTCCCAACTTGCCTAAGAGGTTTAAATGTCCGGATGACGTTAGTGGATCGGAGAGATTTGGAGGAGTAGGAGTCGAGGCGTAGAATGCCGACTGAGTCATGCACAAAGTTTGATTTTGAAATAGATTGCATTAACAAATTCTTGTGTTTCAAATCATTTTTATGGATGGTGTTTTGAAATTTTGGGAAGTGTTTAGCACACACACAAGATTTTGAAATATGGTTTTGAAAATGTATGAAATCGTTTTATTACGGGGGTGCAAACTTTGTTAGAATTTGTCTCATTTCTTTATTTTTCCAACGGTTCTTACGGGTAAGATGATATCCGTGTTTTGTGGTGTTTAAAATGTTGGGCAAGTGGCTACGGCTTGTGACTTTAACATTGGAACTCCTCCACATATGTTAGAGTTGAGGCGGAAAGTTACATTCCATGATGTCTGTATAAAGCTATTTGAGTGAGTTGGTTAAGATAAGTTCTGTTTTACGGCATGTTGAGTCGTGTGGGTTTAATTTCTCGTGGTGCATATCTTATTTGTTTATGTGACCATTTGGGGAAATCTTGGAAATCAATTTAAAGAACCCCACCTTTCAAGATTTTATGAGGTTTTAGTCGATATTTTCAAATGGTGGAAACGGATTGGTTTTTATCTTAAGTTTGAAACTTACACGAGACAGTTGTGTTTTAACAAAAATATATTTGTAAACCGTTTTATCGTTTGTATGACTAGCCGACGTGCGTAAGATTTGTTAGTGAACCCTGTGCCACGACATTTTATGTTGAAAAGGAGGAATTTTGGGGTCAAACGTCGTGGGACTGATTTTGAAACTAGGTGCACGCTTTTGTCGCACCCGGTGTAAGGTCGAGCGGTTACTTTAAATACATGTCATGAGTCAATTCATACTAGAACCGTGACGGTTCATTTTCAAAGAAATTATTTATTTCGCTTACGTTTTGTGAGTAAATTAAGCTGCAATGAGATGATTTTCAACATGATTTTCATATGTGGGACGAGCGTGTCCATTTTTGCGTAACTACCGACCTGGTAATAGTAGTTTTATTGCTTGCGGTCCTTTTGAAATGAAAAGTCTAGACGTTGAAAACATTTTTGTAAATGATTTTGTAAACCATTTGGGAAATGCGCTTTTAAGTGTTATGTGTCATTTTGAGAATTTTAAGGGTGTGAGTCCTTTGGAAAAACTCTTTTGTTTAAACCGTGTTGAGTTTGGGACTAATGTTGATTTTAGAGTATTGCTTGCTTAGACTTTATTTAAGCGCGTTTTTGACCGACTTATGGGTCTAGCAAGCGTGGAGCATTTTGCTCGATTTTGACTTGGAATTAGTCTTGGGCTAATTGCCCGGTTTTAATGACTCAAGGTGGAGTCTTGTTGATGAATTGTTTTGTCGCACCGTTTGGCATTCATTGCACGTCGAGTATTTACACGTTTGGGTGAGGGAGACAATCCGAGATAGGCACTTGTGGGTAGGCTGTTTTGCTTTGGATCCTTAGGCACGTTAGTCAGTCGCTGGTAGTGGTCGGTTGGGTATCTCGGGGTAAGGCCCCGGTGTTCAGGTGTTATAGCCCAGGCTTTCTAGTAGGTGCTAGGAGGATATAGTTGTGGGCACTTACCTGGGAGGTAATTCCGATGTGAGGGGCCCTGAGGCGTTACCTGAGAGGTAGGCGTCAGGGTGTATCCTCGGTTCAGATAAATTAGCTTTGTAGAGCGAGTGTGGGGGATACGTCGACGGTGGGAGGTTGGGTATTCCACGCGTGTTGGTAATGTAGACCGGGTAGTATCGGTTAAGGGAATGACCTACGTGTGTGTTAGCTGACTTGATTGTGGGGGATATCTATTTGTGATAGTGTCTAGGATAATACCACGCTTATGTGATTCATTGTAATCGGTTGGACCGATGTTCGGCGGGTGGCCGATGTTTGTTATGGTAATCGGTTGGACCGATGTTCGGCGGGTGGCCGATGTTCGTTATGGTAATCGGTTGGACCGATGTTCGGCGGGTGGCCGATGTTTGTTATTGTAATCGGTTGGACCGATGTTCGGCGGGTGGCCGATGTTTGTTATTGTAATCGGTTGGACCGATGTTCGGCGGGTGGCCGATGTTTGTTATTGTAATCGGTTGGACCGATGTTCGGCGGGTGGCCGATGTTTGTTATTGTAATCGGTTGGACCGATGTTCGGCAGGGGGTCGATGTTTTGTTAATATAATTTATTGATAATCTTTGGAGTCTATTAGAATCCGTGGAAGTTAATCGACAGTTAAGGGTAGGAATGATCGTAGTCGAGTATCCTGTAGGGTATACTGTGAGCAGCTTTAGAATGGTTAGAGCTTGAAATTTGAATCAGGATGTTTGGAACATCTAGGGTTGGGAGACAATCAAAGTCGTTTAACTAGGAATGATTCCGATTGTTGGAGTGTTCTTCCAATCGCGTTTTCAGTGTTCTGGAAGGAGTGTTGTTAGTAAGGAAGTATTCGGGAGATTCTTAGACGGTGTGAGAAATTAGGTTCCAGTTAGTGAAAGTCCAGTGGCAACTCAGGAAGGGTTCTGAGTGGACTTGGAACCTGAGGCTGAGATGAGGGAGAGCTATCCAGAGCTATTCACGGGCATAGACTTCGAGGACGAAGTCTAATTCAAGCGGGGGAGAGTTGTAAAGCTCGTGTCCCGGTGCATTTATTAATTAATTTTAATAATTTAAAATGTTTACCTTTAATTTGTTTTTGGTTATTGGTTTGGTGTCAAAAAGGACCAAAATGTTAGCATTCGTGTCTTTTTGGTGTAGATTGTGAGATAAGGTGTAATGGAGGGGCCATTGTGCAAATCTTGGAAACTTGTTGCATGGGTCACGGCCCATGACTGAATTCCTATTCTTATTCTTCTTTTCCTTGTAAACCAAGCAAACCAAACTATCCTAAACCCTACAATCCTTTTTCTTCTCCTTGTGTGGTGCGGCCGAGAGTGAGAGAAAGGAAGAGAGAGAGAGATCGCGAGAAAGAGAGGGAAGAGAAGAAAGAACCAGCGGCAGCCACCCCCTCGCCGCCGCTGCTGCTGTCGCCGGAGGTCGCCACCACCTTGAGTCGTCGGAAGTCGAGAGGGAGAAGGTGGGTTGTGGTGGTGAGACGTCGTCTTGAGGTAAGTAGCTCTCTCGTTCGTCTCGTTTCTTTTCCCTTTTTCCTTTTTCGTTTTTCCGGCGAGACCACCGCCGCCGCACGCCGTCGCTACGGTGGCCGTGGGTGCAGGGCGGTGGCAGTGGGTAACACTCGTGACGGAACCCTAAACACACCAGGCCTGAACTCTAAATCATCGTAGCGTAAATCCCAAACCGTTAAGCCGAACGCGAACCGTTTTATAAGTTATCAATTTATGTAAATTCTAAGTGTGCTGTCCAGTTTTCGTTTGATCATAATTTTTCCGTCGTAACTCCGTTTGAGCCGAAACTGGCGCCCACGGTTCAAGCTCGGGGTCGAGCACGTTTTCTGTGTTTTAGCGGAAAACTGGTTCGGTCTCTAGCTGGGCGAAAAAGTGGTCGCAAGTTCGGTGATTCGTCATTTTATGTGTAAAATTCTGGAATCTGCCACTGTTTTGTGTAGACCATAACTTTCTGCTCGTAACTCGTTTTGAGGTGAAATTGGTGCCCAAAGTTCCCAAATCGAGTTGGGAAGGTTTTTTGTGTTTTGCCGAAAGTCTGATTAAGCCCGTAGCTAGGCTTTATTGGGCTGTTTGTGCAGTCTGGACCGAAAACTGGCAGCTTTGGTAGTCGTTTGTATTTAATTCATAATAAATTGTAGAAAAATCGTTAGGAGACGTATAATATGTCCTTGAAACCCTATCTCAGAGTACTTTCTAATCATGAAATAATATTTGGAATTTTCTGGGTTTAAAGGGGTCGAAACAGGTCCCGAACAGACCTGTTTGGCGGGAACGGAAAATAGTTTTAGTGACGGTTTAAGCGTGTGTCGTGTCATAGGGTCCGGGTCTCGTATTGACACGTTCTAACATGCGTTTAGGTGCTGGGAAGTGACCGTAATTGTGAAGCTTGAATTGTATTGTTAAGCTAGGCGCGCATTCGAGGTGAGTTCTCTCACTATAACTAATGTCGGTTATTTTTACATTACGTTGTGTATGTATGTGGTAGTTCTATTTGCTTTTGATGCGGGGTTAAATAGTGGGGTGTCTAGTCGGACCTTTATTGTTGTGACTACGCGGGTGGCGTAGGAGTTCGGCGGGGCCGAGGGTCACATACGCGGGTGGCGTAGTAATTCGGTGGGACCGAAGGTTGTATACGCGGGTGGCGTATGAACCCGGGGGTGCCGGGTTGCGTTTGCACGATGGTCGTGTGGTCGGTGGGACCGACATATGCCTATTAGGTGGGTGGGTGTGGATATACATGTTTATGATTTGTTCGTAGACTTGTATGCTGTTTATGTGCAATTATCTGTTTATGGTGGTGTGGAAATAACTGTGTTACTTATGGTGTTGAATTCACTAAGCTTCGTGCTTACCCTTTCCCAATAGATTTTGGTTTCAGGTACGGGCGGCTCCAAGGCGTGACGAGTACACACTGGCGTGCGAGGAGAGCTGGTTGCTTTATGGTTTTTAATAATTAAACGTTTAATTCCGCTGGTCTTTGTTATGAAGATATTAATTATGAGTTTGCAAACGAAACGTTGGGATCATTTAATGAGTTGTTATAAATGAAATGTTTATTTAAAAATTTAAATTTGCTTGTAATTTTTGGGACGTTACAGTATCCGAAATATGGGTGTTCTCCGGGTGAGTTGTATCTGTTTCAGGTATCTCTTGATTAGTTTTTTTCGCCGAGATAAGCTTTATTTTATCATTTGGATTTTGATCTGAGGTTATAGTTTTGATATTGAGTCAGTAAATTATTATTTAGTTTAATAAGGGTATGTTAGGCTTATATAGGATTCTTAGCCAGATAAAGAGTTTTATATGTTTAAATGATAAATTGTTATATGTATTTGTATAATTCAGATTTTGGTGAAGTCTGTGGGAAGGTAAAGTTCTTGCAAGTTTCAAACGAAAGGGGAAGTAGCGTTATTTCCTTCAAGTGAATTTTCTTGTAACCATTTTCAAACTTGAATACTTATAAAGTGGATATTATATGGTACGTAATGTGATGTACTGAGATGTATACTATATATATATATATATATATATATATATATATAGAGAGAGAGAGAGAGGAAAGTTCAAATGAAAACTCAAATTCAATTGTGAACGTGAGGACGAATCTTGGCTCATCCATCTCTATTGATCCAATTACTCATATTAAATAGAGTTTTTAATTGAAATTATTAATTAAGGTGATTAGAGGTAAAAATGAAAGATAATTTAAACTCACGCCTAACATATTTGACTTTTTATTTTCTTTTTTAATTAAAAACTTTTACCCCCTTAAAGTTTAAAATAAATTATCTTAAAAATTACTAATATTTTAATCAAACAAATTACATCAAAAAAACGAGAATTCCATGCTCTTCGATATGACATCCATCTCGATATAGTTTTTTTTTAACCATTTTTACGTCAAATGTCATATATGTGTTATATTCATTATGAATATTTATGTATTCAAGTGTTTATAACATCTCGACACCGTAAGTCCGTAACTCGACATCGCCTTCTACAACACTTTCTTCAACGTCCTAAGGCATCATGTTCTTCATTACCGTAACCCAACACCCATCGAGATCAATCGGGAACCTATCGAGTATCGATTGTGAACTGAGGAACGAAAGAGAGTGTGTCACGTCTCCACACCTTCACGGGTCACTCATGTATTATTCTTCATGAATAATGTATCATTCAGTATGAATAATACATCATTCAGGGTGAATAATACATCATTCAGGGTGAATAATACACGATTCATGAATTGTGTATTATTCACCCTGAATGATGTATTATTCATCCTAAATATTGTATTATTCATCATGAATAGTGAATGAACTTTCACCTTTGTTATTCATACTGAATGAACGTTCACCTTTGTTATTCATACTGAATGTGGACACCTGGAGATGTGCATGCATATTCATAAAGAATAAAACCAAGTCGCGGTTGTGAATCGGAAAACAAAAGAGAGTGAGTCATGTGTTCACACTTTCACGGGTCATTCATATATTATTCATCATGAATAATGTATCATTCAGGATGAATAATACAACATTCAAGGTGAATAATACATGATTCATGTTTAATAATACATGAATCAGGAATTCGTGTATTATTCATCCTGAATGTTGTATTATTCATTTTGAATAATGTGTTATTCGTCATGAATAGTGAATGAACGTTCCACTTTGTTATTCATACTGAATATGGACAGTAGGAAACGTGCATACATATTCATACTGAATATAACACATACATAGCATTTCACGTAAAAACGGTTAAAATGGAAAAAAAAAACTATATCGAGATAGATTTCATATCGAAGAGCACGCAATTCTTGTTTTTTTGATGTAATTTGTTTGATTAAAATATTAGTAATTTTTAAGATAATTTATTTTAAACTTTAAGGGGGTAAAAAATTTTAATTAAAAAAGAAAATAAAAAGTCAAAGATGGTAGGCACTGATTCAAATTTCCATATTTGTCCCTAATCACTTCTCAATTGGTTTCATTAAGTTTTAACCATTGATTAGTTTTCCAAATATTGATCAATGGTTGTGACTTGTCCTCGTGTTCACAGTTGAAAATGAGTTTTCATTTGAACTCACTCCTATATATATATATATATATATATATATATATATATATATATATATAGGGGTAATAAATTGTAAACCGTTAAATGTGTGTAAACTTGTAAACTTTTGGATTTCATAGGTTTTTCTTGATGAAATTATTTTATGAAATTGTTTATTTTGATAAAAATGTTTCATATCATTCATTTCTTAATGAAGTTGTTTCATATATTTGTGTTTTTTATGTAAAACGAAAAAGTTTCATCAAGTTTCATAGGAATGAAAAAAAAATATGAAACTACATAAAAAACACAAATATATGAAACAATTTCATCAAGAAATGAATGATATGAAACAATTTCATGAAAAAAATTCATTAAAAACCTATGAAATCTAAAGTTTACATGAAAAAAAGTTTATAAAATAGTGAGCCTCTATATATATATATATATATATATATATATATATAAATATATAAGCATTGCACTACACGATTGCACGTTGGCCGACTAAGGGCCGATGGAGTTTGGCTGTACTTGAAGGTCAACGGAGTTGGCTTATTTTAAGGTACATCGGAGTAAGTTGATTAGTTGGTTTAGCGCAACCAACTAATATTATGGCATGTGAAAGAATTGTACACCGTGTATATGAGTCATGATTGGTATTCTGATACTTGTTGTATATTAGTGTTTTAACAAAATGTTTACTAAACTGACAAGGATTTTCTCACGTAGACCAATTGGCCCTAACCCTCATTTTGTTTTAAAAAATCCAGGTGAAGGAGCAAGTAGGAGTAGAGGAAACGATAAGATGTAAATATTGTATGAAGTCTATGTGTTTTTGGAAGCTTTGATGGGCAGTGGTATTTAGTTTGTAATGTAGTAAGTAGCAAAAACGTTTGTATTGAAATTTATATTGTGTATTTTGGACTATGAAGACCGTATGTGATATAATATGTTTATCTTGTTGTATATGTTTAGCATGTAATTTGTGTTATATGGTGCATGTTTGGGGTGGGGTGTTATAGTTGGGGGGTCCAAATGTCCATTTTGGAGTCTTACGATGTTTACTTTATATTTACCGAAGGTGTTGATTATTTGACGAGATTTACATCTTTGATACATTTGATTTTATAAATCTTGCGAAATGGCTATATTCGTTTTTAGACATTTTGATAAATAAGTCATAAAAATGTGTATTTTTGATAAATTTATTTTATAAATGAAGAATATTTGACGATAATGCATTTTTAGTGTATTTGGTTTGAGAAAATGCATATTTGGTCATTCATTTGTGGTCATATAATTTAAGTTGTAATGTAGTGGATCATAGGCATGTGAGCCAATCGTTTTGTTAATTGAAGAGTTTTAATGTTCTCACTTTAAGACCATTGCTCGAGTAATGTAACACCCCATTTTCTAGAAATCTGAAATGATTGGATGTTTTGGGGCAAAAGTGAGAAAAGTTGAAACTAGAGGATTAAATGGCAAAACCAGGGATTAAAAAGAGTAAAACCCTTTCTCATTTCTTCATTTTGGCGGCTACCTATTTGGGGAGGAGAGATTCAAGAAGATAAAACCTTGTGGAAGAGGAGTTGGAAGGATTGCTTCAAGGGGCTTGGAGGATTCATCTTCAAGGTATGATTCTCTCCTATTCTACACCTTCTTGATTGAATTAAGGGTTTGGGTGTGTAGAAACCATAATCCTTCCTATTTTTAATGTTTTGGTTGAAACCATTGGAAGTAGAAAGATTAGAGAATCACTTTGTGGGTTGTGAGCTACTCTTTAGGAGCTTGCACCCCTTCAATGGAGGAATTGGATTTTAGGACAAGAAAATGGATTTATGTGTAAAAAGAGATGATCCATTGGTCAAATTAATGGGGATTTGCATGTTTTAGTTTGGGTTTTGTTTCCTAAAGGTTCGATTAGTTAAAACTATCAATTTTGGAAGTTTACAAGCACTTTGGATCGATTTGGGGGTTTTTTGAGTAAAATTTCGAGCTTAAGTTCAATGTTCAGATTTGAAAGTGGCAACCAGGAAGTTGCGCGGCCTGGCTCACGGCCTGAGGCCACGGGCCACGTGGCGCAAGTCTCTGATGTGTGTGGATTCCTCGTTTTGCTTCGTTTTTGTTCGGGTTTGGATCGAGGCATCGTTGGAGTTCATCTTAGGGTTTTAGGGAAGATCTTTTGGAGTATCATTTAGATGGTTTAACACCATTTTTATGGCTTCCAATTCAGGTGTTCGTTTTGAGCTAAAGTGGGTTTTGGAGCATGTGTCGAATTGCTAAAGCTCAGCTGCTCAGGTGAGTTCCCTTAACTCTTTTGGTACCAATGAAATGTTTTGCTAAAGTTTTCATAACTGAATATGGTTTTGAGCACGATGGTATGATTAAACACTTTGAATTTTTTTATTATTACATGATGTGGAAATGTTTATTAATGCATGCAAGTTATTTATACGTTCTTTCTACGTAAGCGTTGAATGCATGTTCTTGTGAGTTGTTGTTATGTGTGGGGTCGGGATTGCACAGTGGGGAGGTGAACCTCGGATTGTTGAGAATCCTTGGAGAGTTGATTGGACCGTGTGCCTCGAATCCGTTTCTTATGCACACGGGTACGACATCTACTGGGGGGGTCGTGGGGATCTACTGGGGGCCCCGAGTGTAGACATCACATGAGGTGATGGGAGTTGAGACCACTGTGCAATACCCTTATGTGGAGTCGAGCATTTAAACTGAAATTTCATTTATTATTGTAACAGTTGAATGTTTTAAGTTACTATTTGTGTGGAACTGTTTTAAAGAGGGAATTCACTAGACCTCATGGTCTAACCCTCGCTTTACAAAAAACTAAAACCATTTTCAGGTTGGAGTTTTGTTTGGGGTTTCACCTAGAAAAGATGAAAATAGGTGACGCTGTAATAGAGGAGTAGTCTAGTGGTGGCTTGAAGTTCACCGTCGGGCTTCCTGTAGCATCTCAGTTGTGAAGGGGTTTATCCGCTGCGTACTTAGAGTTAGATTCGTTGTATTGTGTACAAATTTTGGGACCGTTTTGGTTGTAACTTTATGAATTATGTTATGTGGATTTTGGATTGTTACAAGTAAGCATTGCGGTCGTGTTGGTATTGTGGATTCGGGCCCTGGGACCATTGGTGTGGAGGTGTATGTCTATTGTGTAAGAGTAGACACTGAGATAAGGGGTATTACGGTGATGAAGTCGTGTGGAGTTGGGCTCGGAGACCTTCAGTATTGTCGTGGAAACTTGAAAGAAGTTAGACACCGAGACCTACATCTGAGGTGATACTCGCTAACATTAATGAATGGCTTACCTTGTGTTCGCCACGATCGATGGAAACAAGTCTCCCTCGTCAATGAAAGGTGTTTTTTTGGATCTAGAGTTTATCCATGTTTTCGGTGTATATAGTTATGAGTATAGAGGGTTATCCATACTTTGTGGTTTTGATGTATTGTACCCTATTCATGTTTTGATGTCTTGGATAATGAAGTTTTATCCTTGTTTTCGATATCTGATTATTTAAACCTTAAACCTTAAATCCACCATGCAACAATCTCCTCCTAAGTGTCCACTCCAACTTGCGTAGTGGCTGAAGCTAAAACTAAGTTACTGAAGACGATTTGGATGTGAGAGGTATAATTAGGGTCTATGTTCAGTACAACAAAATTAGGTTTGTAGGATGCGCAAATTGTCTAAGTATGTTCTAATAAAATACTTTATACGACTTATGTTTGTAGGACAAAACGATAAAACATTTTATCGAAAAGTGTTACAATAGAAGTACAGAAGTTTTTGAGCATTTTAACATATTTCTTAGAATTTAAAAAAAAAACGTCGTATTAACTATTTTAATGAATAATTTTGGAAAGTGTCCTATAAACCCATCTTTTTATAAGAGGGTTGTGTTTATCTGACACTTTTTCAAATAATATCATATAAAATAACTAATGTGACACTTTTTTTAAAAGAATCTGTTAAAATGCCTAAAAGCATCCTATAAAATTATTACAACACTTTTATTTGTTTCTATAAAGTTAAGTCTTATAAGGCATTTTATTATGATGTTTACATATTTTATGCGTCCTATAAACATAACATGGTTGTAGTGGGTTATACATCGACCTTTCCTCTATCTCAACAAGGAGAGAAGTTGCTTCCATAAAAATTTCCAACTTTACAAAAGGTTGTGAAAACCTCGTAGAAAACGTGGGATTAACAAGCATTAAACCACAAGGGTTGTGGTGTGGTGGTAAGGCCTGAGGAGTTCATAGCCTTTGCCCGGGTTCAAATCCCACACTCAACACTTGTGGCCACTGGGGATTATCTCAGGGCTGCATTACTTCGCGGTCGGTGTATTTGCCAGGGTTGTACTGGGCCGAAGGCCCAGGAACCCTTTCCAAAAAAACTAAAAAAACTAAAAAAAAATTAAAGGCGATCAACTCCAATGGTCTTTATTTATAATCAAAAGTTAATGAAAACCTAACACCTTAACTCGTTAAGGGTGTTCATATAGGAGAAAGATAGAATCCTAATGCATGCAATATATGGAAACTGAAATCCTAGCTAATTAAGGAAATACCCAATTACGCACCAAAGCCCAAAACGAATATGAAATAATGGTACAAAAGAAACTTTTAGAAATTAATCCAAAAAACCCAGTTTTGAGGCACGAAACAAGCCCGAATGGCCGAAAACAACCATGCATATATACGTTATATATGAGTAAGTGATGACTTTGATTCGTTGGCCTGCTTCGCTTCCATAAACAAACTTTAATGGTCGGTTTGACACCCGGATGGAGTAAACCGGGTTTGATGCAACAACCATCAATCTACACCTTTATATCGGTCGCCATTCATTTTACATCAACCTCTTAAAAGACAGAAATACTAAAAATAAAATAAAATAAAATAAAAAACTTTATAGAGGTATATCAGTTGGAAAGTCTTGTGGGTGCCTCTCTACTGTTTCTCTCAGCAATCTTTCTTGCTCTATTAAATTTGTGGGTAAATCCTCATATACATCTGTGAACAAGTATTTAAGTTGTGGCTTTACAGCTTTTTCGGCTTCTCCAATGGCATTTTTGACCTGCGATCGAAATTGTGTTAGAATACCAACTTTAATTTGGTTTACAATAAAATCAGGCTTATAGGACGTCAAAAATCTCTACATGTCTTAATAAATTGGTTCATAAGACTTACGTTTACATGACCAAACAATTGTAAAAGCGATGCACTAAGTTTATATGACGTTTTTTTTGGGTGTGTTAACATGTTTTTTTTGTGCATTTTAGAATGAAGTGTCGTACTGGTTTTCTTAGAGGACAATTTATAGAAATGTTCTACAAGCACACATCTTTAACTTTATAGGACGCTAGCTTGTTTTTATAAAACATTTGTTTTTTTCAAATAATGTCAAGAAAAAACTAAAATGTTGTAAAAAAACTTAGTAAGACACCCAAAAGTGTCCCATAAACCCATTGCAGCTCTTCTATTTTGGATGCATAGTTGTTGGTTGCATAAAATAGTCTATTAACACACTTAGACATGTTTGCTCGGTGATTGTATTTTGTACAGTGAATTGAATTAAACCAGCAATCTTGCTTGAAAATCACCTGGTTTTCGAGGTTAGAATGAAGCTCCAATTCTTGTTTCTCGCTCCACCAACCCTTTCTCTCGATCCATTTTTGAAATCTTGTTATCGGAGAATGCATTGTTTTCCAATATTCAATTTCATCTATCGGCCGATACTTGGTGGAATCGTCTGATGTGGAGTGGTGTCCTACTCTATATGTCATAGCCTTCATTTTTCAAAAGTATAAAGGGAACAACCATCAATAAATGCATTTACAAAAGTAAACAATCACCTTTTCAAAAAAAAAAAAAAAGTTAACAATCACTGCAACAACACTTATTTGTTAGGATGTCATTTGTTATTAATTAGATTTTCAGCAAAATTGAATTTATATGGTGTTTAAAATGTTTGAGCGTCCAAATAGAATATTATTTAAGTTTATAGAACCAAACTATGATTCAATTCTTATTTAAAAGTGTTATAATAAGTTTATAGAACGTTTTCTAGTGTTTTACCATGTTTTATAGGACATTTTTAAAATAAAGTTTCGTATTAATTATTTTTTTAGTACACTTTTAAGAAGTGTCCTATAAACTCATTTTTATAGGACAATTGTGTTTATACGATATTTTTCAAATAGTGTCGTATAAAATAACCAATACGACCCTTTATTTTAAGTGTACTAAAAGAATTATTAAAATGCACAAAAACGTCCTATAAACCTTTTGCAACACTTTTAAATATGACGTTTTTTTTGTTTGATCCTATAAACCTAAGTACTATAAAGCATCTAATCAAAATGCTTGGACATTTTAGGCGCCATACAAATCTAATGTTGTTGTAGTGGTTCTTAATAAAGTATTTAAGTTTATAGCCAAATGTGTGGCAATAAGTTGGTAGGATAAAGATAAGGGACTTAGGGGTTGTTCGGTTGTGGCTTAATGGGCTGTATAGCCAATCTGGCTGATTCGCTCAGCCATAAATGATTGTTCGGTTGTGGCTTATTCGCTCAGCCGGTGGGTTATTTGCTCAGCTAGAAAAGTAGAGTCCTCTACATTCAGCAATTTATTCCCCTTTTACCCTTCACCCTCTATCATCTTCATCCCATTCAACAGATCAAAATCTTCATCCCTATTCAACAGATCATAAAACCTCTTTGAACGCCTCATGTCTCAAGTCGCTCTCACTGCTGCTCCTCTTCTCTTGCCAGAAAATGAAACCAATCGGAACAGGGACTTCAATCCATTTTGAACACAATCGGTGATGCTGGGTGTCAACAGAGTTCACAAATCGACCCAAATCGGTGTTGCTGGGTGTGAACAAAGTTCACAAATCGAGCCCTAAATCGAGCCCCAAATCGGTGTTGCTGGATGTGAACAGAGTTCACAAATCGAGCCCCAAAATGATGACCTACCATTCTTCTTCCTCCTTGTCTTCTTACCTCTATCTCTTCTATTCAGATGACTACCACTGTTGGTTTTTAATTTTAGCTTCAATTTCTATGCGTTTTTGTTAAGGACGATTCCAATAAATAATAGATTGTGAACTGTCTGGGATAGAGATATTAGGGTTCCAAGGGAGATGTTGGGTGAAGATGGACCAACAGGTCCAAAAGTAAAGAATCTTAATATTTTTGTGAATGAATTTGTTTTTATTTGAGTTTGATATCTTTGGAAATGAAGTAATTTGGAATTGGGTTATAAAATATAGCTTGAGGGGTAAAATAGTCATTTCTGACATTCAGACTATTTATTCAGCACAACAACCGAACACCAACTTATCTGTTAACAGCCAGACAACCATATCCATTCAGACAGTCATATGGATTCAGGTCTTAACAGAAAATGAACCGAACAGCACCTTAGCAAGTTCTATCGACCAAGTCGGCAACCTAGCAGACACAAAATGTAAATGGCTTCATTAACCTTTTTATAGGTCACTTTTGAAAAATATCATGTCTTTTATATATAGGATACTATTCAAAAGTGTTGTATGAAAATGTTAATATGACAACTTACTTTTTTTATCCTATTAGAATTAGATTATCCGAACTCGTAGACAGTGACGGATCCAGAATTTTTGTATAGTGGGGTCACTTCTAAGGTAGGTTAAAGGTCCGCAAAGTCATTCGATGTGTTTTAACCTAACTGCAGGGTTTCAAGAGATTTTTGAAGTTTTTCGGTTGATTTCAAAAGATTTTAAAGTTTTTTTGTCGATTTCGAGAGACTTTTTTGTTTTTTGGTTGATTTGAAAAGATTTTTTTTTTGTTTTTTGATTGATTTTGAACTACTTTTTTTGGTTTTTTAGCTAGTGGGGGGACATGCAAAAAATCACTGTGGGTAAACATGGTATAACGCTAAAAAATAATTGTTTTTACGCTAAAAAATCATTTTTTTTATTTTAGGGGGTGTTTGGGAGTGCTTATATTTTTGACTTATTTGCTTATAGCTTATTCCCACCGCAAATAAGCTATTTGAAGTGTTTGGATAGAAAAAATCAAAAGTGTTTATTTGCTTCTCCTCACCACAAATAAGTTGTTTTTGATAAGTCATTCCATACCTACTTATTTACTTCTTCTTATTTCCTTATCTATCCAAATTACCTTTTTACCCTCAATTTTTAACAAACACTTTTTAAAAACTGTTTTTTTTTTTCACCACATAAGCAAATAAGCATAAGTTAAAAATATAAGCACTCCCAAACACCCCCTTAGTGGAGGATGGGACCCCCCTTTTTGCAACTCCATCCGCCAATGCTCGTAGATAGAACTCTAATTTTTTCCCTAACAACTTATTTTAATGTTTTTTTAATAACTAATGAAGTACTATGTTATCAGGAAGTATATATGTGTGTCCTAAACTACTCATTTTATTGTAGTGAATATAAATCTAAGGAGTATAGAAGATTGATTATAACAATGTATATAAACCTCGATAAGTATTGGTCGTTGTTCATTGATGGCCATCTCGCGAGCTTTGCGAACTGCACTATAAATTGCTAGAGCATCGTTGCCGTCTACCCTTATACTTTGAATTCCGTAGGCTGGGCCTTTAACAACTATTCCATCGCCTGCCCGTATTCAAACCATTAATTCCGTTGACAATCAGGGAAGACTGTAATTATTAATATTTATGCAATAACTAATGAGATTGATAGTTTGAAGATTGGGAATAAGTACTTCGAAATTGATCGGTGACAGGAGTGCTAATAGCCCATCCATTGTTTCGGCATATGAACACGACCGGAGCATCCATAACCGCAGCAAAGTTCATAGCAGCATGAAAATCCCCCTTCACAAATAATAATTAGAACAAGATATTTTCACATAACATGCATGTATGATAACCGTAAGAACCTAATATTCATTATGAATGATTATTTATTGTTGATATTCATTATATGAATGAATATTCATTATTGATATTCATGATGAGTATTCAAAATATTTATTATCAATAATCATGTATGCCTATGTATTATATTCTATCATCAATATTAAGATTCTTGGTGCTATACCTCACTTGTAGTACCATCTCCAAAATAGGCCACAACACATGCATCCTTCTTTTCCATTTTTAGAGAATAAGCGACACCAACTGCCTGTGGGAGTTGTGTGCTACAGTGGGGAAAGAAAGAATATGTATTCATATTAAACCAAAGGAATTGATTAAAAAGCACCAATGATTTAAAGTAATGAAACAAAAGCATGGTCGAATACGTACGCTAACGGTGATGAGATAGTCATGAAATTAAGGTTCTTAGATCCATAATGAACCGGCATTTGCCTGCCTTTCCCATGACCCTCGTTGTTTCCGAAACATTGATTTGCAAATTCTTGCAACGTAAAACCACGCCATAACAAAATTCCTGGCTCTCTGTACTGCAATATATATATATATATATATATATATATATATATATAAGAATTAATGCCAACGTAATCAAACGAACGTTAGCTTATGATTGGCAAACAATTAAGGATGGGTTTTGTAGATCGTTAATTGTAATGTTTTGCTTTGTAATATTAATTAATCTAGTCAAACCTGAGACAATATTAAATCATCGGAAGTAAGAGCTGCCGCTGATGCTAAGTTGATAGCTTCTTCGCCAAATGAGGTCATATAGAATGATAATCTGCCTTGCCTTTGAGCCTCATAAAAGTATTTATCCATAGTTTGAAGGCTAACCATGCCACTATACATTTTCAATCCAACTTCTTTACTCACCTATATATATTATTAGATTTTATATTATAATTAAGGATCAACAATTAAAATCTATCTGCATGAAAAAATTAAATATGATTACAACAAAATCGGATTTATATAACACAAAAAACATTCAAGTGTTTTTATAGATTATTTTATAAGACTTGATGTGTTTATAAGATCAAACACTTATGCATCCTATATGTAAAAAAAGTATTATGATAAGTTTATATGACATTTTTCGACGTCTTAGCAAGTTTTTAAGACACATTTTTAAATCAAGTGCATGTCCTATTAGTTTCTTTTATATAAAACTTTAGAGTGGTGTCCTATAATCACATTTTCATTGGACGTTTTTTCAAATAATGTAATAAAAACTTAATTGGTAGGACGTTTTATTTTAAAATTGTTCTAAAATCTTGTTAAGATGCCAACAAACGTTCTATAAACTTATTTTAACTCTTTCACATAATACATACAAGTGTTTGATCCTTTAACGTTGTTTATTAGGATACTTAGACATTTTTTGAGGCTTTATAAGACCATTGCAGTTTACGTACGTATAGAATCAATTGAAATTAATATATAATATTTTCGAGTAATCGAATTAAATGAGTGAATTGAGAGAAGACGTATACGTGCTCCATGGTGGTAGATGAGACTGGGTAACCGTTATCATCAAGAGCCCGATAACATTGCACCCTCTTCTCAGATGAACCAGGAAGAAAGCTCATTTCAAATGTGTAGAAAATCTTGCCCCCAGGAAACTCCTCACCCTGCCTCCAAACAAGACCAATTGTTATTGATATTTTCAGATCATTACAATAAAATTAGCTTTTGCATAAAAAGTGTTTAAACTGTTCTAATATAGACTGTTTTATTGGGCTAACCAATTGTACATCATATATAAACGTTAGGACGTATTTGAAATCATGACAAATTTGTAATTTTTTTAAAATAAAGTGTCATATTAATTATTTATAGACATCTTCAAAAGTGTCATATCAAACAGTACTTGTTTCTACAATACACTTCTTCAAATATTGTCTTATAAAAAATTCTAATAGGACGTTGTATTTTCAAGTTGTCTTAAAAACTTGTTACGACATGCAAAAACATTACATTGAGTTATTGAAACAATTTCTATAGGAGGTACAATGGTTTAAAACTAAAAAATAATGATGACATTAATAAGTTGATGGTATATATATAAATTAAATATATCAAATTAAAAGTTAATATAAATATAATTTGTAATAAAATATATATATGTAACAAATAAAATTAAATTTTCATTACAATAAAAAATAAAGCAAAAATCCATAAATCTTAAACTTTAAAACTTTACCACTAAATATTGGGTAAATGAATACTCTTACACCAAATTGGTTTTTAGTATTCATTACACCACTTTAAGGTGAATTATAGTATACCCATTGGAGAGGTGCAGAGTGAAAACAACAGATGATGGTAAAAGTTGGTGTCTTGATTACATTTACCTGATTTTCTTGAGACTTGTTATTCTCATTATTATCATCTTCATACAAGAGTTGTTGCCCAACTTTCATAGATCTGTAACGACGTCCTCCAACAAAAACAACAGATGATGAATTGCATGATGACGAATACGGAAATCGAAAAGTCGTCCCTTTTCTATCAAAACCAGAATCTCCGCTTCTTATGGTTGATTTACTAAGATGGGAATGAACTAAAGAAGTAGAAGAATTAGGTGATCGATAGTAAGAGCAAAATGTTGGATTATTGCATATGATTTTCTTGATAATGTTTCCACCATCTCTTCTTGTTCTTGTCAACCATATTGAAATGTTCATTTTAGATTTATATATGGAGATCTAGATATATAGAGAGGAATTGGGGTAAACCTGAAATGGATCTATATTATGCATGCATTATAATAATATCTTCACTATTTATAAGTTTTTTAAACCTTGTTTGTTTTTGTGGGAATCTTGTCTCTAGTTGTGAGATGAAGATTTTTTTTGTTTATTCTAGAAGGGAGTATGAGATCAGATGCTAATTAATTATAAAGTGAATTGCAATTTTGGTTCTTATGGTTTAATAAAAATCATGATATGGTACCTCAACTTTATTTCTTATAGAAAAATCTTCAATGTTGGTATTTTGTTTTGAATTTGGTCCTTCGATCATCTTATAAGCCATCTCTTTTCACAATGAGAACAAAATGGTCATTATTAATTTTCTTTATTTTACCATTTTTATTTATTTTTTCCTTTTCTCAAATAATCGTTTCTTTATGTTTAATTGTTTTCATATTTTTAAAAGGTTAAACTATACAACTTTCTTTTTTATTATACTCTCAATGAAACTTCACCCTTGTGTCCTTCGGGGTATCTCTGTCCAGATGAGGGTTCTTCTTTAATAAACAAATTCCATGTTTCAATTTCATAATTCTCACCAAACCAGAAGGACCACAACCGCAATTCACTCTTAAATGTATATGGGGCTTCTAGACGAAAGTAGCAATAGCGCCTAGAGTTTCGTCTCCATCATTTCTATTATTACATTGAAGGGAACTCGTGGTGTTTTCTTTTTCAAATCATGAAGGCTTTAGTGTTCTAATACTCATGTATACTAATTGCTTTTATTACCTTTCCTTCCAAAACCGTATGTTTGGGGAGGACCATGCTATAGTCTAGGAGAAAAGTCGGTCTTCTTTTCCGACATTTATTGTAGATGATTTTCGGGAATTTTGTGATGAAACTTTTATATATATATATATATATACATAGAGAGAGAAAAAGGTTCAAGCGAGAAGCGTAACAATTTACGAGAAACGCGAGGAGCACCGTCCATGTACAAAATTCCATGTGATTCACAACAAAATCATATGTGATTAAAAAATGCAAAGCGCGCGGTTTGTCCCGGGGTTTGCAAAGTGCGCGGTTTGTCCCATGTGATTTCATAGGTTTTTTTGATGAATTTTTTTTATAGAATTGTTTATTTTGATGAAATTGTTTCATATCATTCATTTCTTGATGAAATTTTTTTATGAAATTTGTAGTTTCATAGGTTTTTTTCATTTTTATGAAACTTTTCATATATTTTCGTTTTCACCTATGAAACTACAAATTTCATAAAAAAATTCATCAAAAATGAATGATATGAACTACTTTCATCAAAATAATCAATTTCATAAAAAAAATCATCAAAAAAACCTATGAAATCGTCGGGTTACACGGGTTACACACATTTAGCGGTTACAATTTATTATCTCTCTCTCTCTCTATATATATAGATTTGAGATCATGTGAGACCAAGCTATTTCGTGAGACCCGTGAGACCACAAAAATAACACTAAACCTTCACAACAAAAGACTATGAAGGCAATGTGAAAGTAAACCTTCACAATGTTTTTGTTGTGAAGGTTCGTTGTTTTTCATATCTTCACAATGAATTGCTGTGAAGGTTTAGTGTTATTTTGTGGTCTCATGAAAACATGTTGGTCTCACGTGAACCCAACCCTATATATATATATATATAGGGAGAGGTTCAATTGAGAAATGCTAAGTGGTTGAGAAATAGAGAAGTAATCTTAGACATTCATTCGGTCAACATTTGCGTCTTTGACTGAGAAACAGCGGATAATTCCTCGCGTGGTATGTGCGTAGTCTGCACAAGATAGAGGGGTAGTTTCGTAAAATAAGCGGGACGAGTTCATATGTGAACCTGTGTGATTCACATATGAACTAGTTCATATGTGAATCAGTTAATTAGTTCAGTTAGTTAGTTCATATGTGAATCACAAAGGTTCATATGTGAATATGTTAATTAGTTCAACTGATTCACCTATGAACCTATGATTAATTAGTTCATATGTGAATCAGTTAATTAGTTCATATATAAATCACAAAGGTTCATATGTGAATCAATTAAAAAGAGTTCATATGTGAATTACATGAGTTCACATATGAACATATAGTTCATATGTGAATCACACAGGTTCACATATGAACTCGTCCCGCGTACTAGTAAAAGTTACGAAACTGTCCTTCTAATTTTGGAACAGTCGCAACTATTGACCAGTCAAAGCCGATCTTGACCGAATGAATGGCTAAGATTACTTCTCTATTTGTCACACACTTAGCATTTCTCGATTGAACATATGACTATATATATATACTAGATAAGTACCTGCGCGCGATGCGGCGCGAAGTATCTTAATCTAAAGCCGAGAATTCGAAAAAATAATTTTGTTTCATGTTCATATCTATACGCTTTTAGATCGCATATCAGACGTATAAAATTAAAGGTCAATATGGTTAATTGGTCAAAAAAAATAGAGGAAATAATATAATTATGATTAATAAAGTATAAATAATTAAATATATTATACTAAAATATTTGCATATTTATATATTTTTTAAAATAATCCAAAATTCAGTTGATAAGTTATATCTTTTTTTCCAAGTAATTAAATCTCTTATGATAGTGATTATTTGTATCAAATCCCATACTAATTTAAACAAATCTCATACTAATCACGACACATTAATTCGTATATATTTATGATATTTAATAATATAATTAAATTCAAAAATATTCAATATTGAGCTCATTTCGAAGATATTGACGAGGCGATTACAACGGTATAATTTGTAAAAAATAGAAATATTTTTTTAATTCATTTTAGTTCATATACATTATTTATGTTTATATGATAAGAGTCTAAAATGAAAAATAAAAAAGTAAGGGATTAAAAGTAAACTACATACCTAATTATAAGGGTAGTAAATGTAACGTATAAATTAAAAAATTGAATTAAAGAGAGATTTAAGAAGGAGTGAATGTGTGTGTGCTAATTGAACTTATAATGTAAAATGCGTCCAGATGCATGTTTAGGCGGGAAAATACTGAAGTTGGCTCACCAGAAGACGACACGTGGCATGCTAGTTACTTATTTATTATATGTATATATTATGGGTAAAATAAGTTTATTTTTTGGATAAAAATAGGTTAGAAATGAATAATTAACATTAATTAGGCCAAATGAAGTTAACCCTAGAATAAAATTGAATTTAAAAATGAAACTATATCAATAATTTGAATTTACACTTAGAAGTAAATCCCGTATTTTTTGGGATTACTATACACGATGAAACTATATCATTAATTTGAATTACTTATACTTTTATGACATTGAATAATATAATTAAATCCAAAAATATTCAATATTGGGTTCATTTCGAATAAATTAACGAATCGACTACAATGGTATAATTTGTAAAAAATAGAAATGTTTTTTTAATTTATTTTAGTTCATATACATTATTTATGTTTATATGATAAGAGTCTAAAATGAAAAATAAAAAAGTAAAGGATTAAAAGTAGGGAAATTGCATAAAAAAAGTAACGTACTTTCGTCTGATTCCTGTTTTGGGTAACATACTTTTAAAACTTTCATTTTGATACCTGAGATGTAAAATATCAAACTTATAGGTACCTGGTTTACCAATGACTTACAAACGCTGACTAGGATCAGTTTTTAAATGACGTGGCACTATTTATTTATTTTATAATTGCCAACTAAGAAAAAAAATAATCCAAGTCATCTTTTTTTGTGAAATCTAAAATTTTCAATTTAGAAAAAAATGCATTGTCGTTATTTTCTTTTGTTAAATCTATAAAATCGTAATTATTTTAAAAATCATCGTAAAATTTGTAATATTTTAAAAACTCGTTTTAAAATTTGTAATCTTTTTTTCAAGATCATCATAAAATTTATATCTTTTTTTCAAGATCATCATAAAATTTATACCAGGTGTTTGGAAGCACCAGCACAAAAAATAGTTGACCACTACTTCTAAAAAGAAGGATGGAAGTAGCAAAATCGTTTCTTTAGCCCCAGAAAAGATTTTCTTCCCCAATCCATCCTTCACTACCTCTATTGCAGTGGACTCTCCAAACCCTTAAAACGCTTTTTGTATGGTTTTCTGGTGCATCAACGCATCCTCAAATATATGATTTCTTGTTTTATACAACAGAGAATCAAGGTGTAATATTAATCAACACCCAACGATATTGATGCAATATTTATCGAGAAACACGATCAATTAAGAAGATTAAGCAAAGATTAATCGACAAAACCCTAGAAATAAAAAAAATGGAATAACCAGCTGACTTCATCTAAATAATTCCTTGTACTCATATGCAACTGGATGTGCGAGGAGAGGCGAGGCCAGACGAGATGGTGTCGACGATATTGACGACAAGAGAAGGGCCGACGACGTTGAAGACCAGAGAGGGGGAGAGGATGCCGACGAGGGAAGCGACGATTCAATTTTAGGTTGCTGCTTTGAGATGTTTGGGGGAAAGCTTTTAGAAAAGAAAAGTTTAGTTTCCTGGTCATTAAATCCAAGTCATTTTCTTATTTCAATGTCATCATTTTAATATTACACATCACCTAAATTGACCGGTTACGTGATGTATAGGTAAGTCAGGTACCTATAAGTTTGATATTTTACATCTCAGGTACCAAAATGAAAGTTTTAAAAGTACGTTACCCAAAACAGGAATCAGACGAAAGTACATTATTTTTTTATGCAATTTGCCCTTAAAAGTAAACTACATAGCTAATTATAAGGGTAGTAAATGTAAGGTATAAATATTAAAAATGGAATTAAGGAGAGATTTAAGGAGGAATGAATACTAAATGAACCTATAATCTAAATGGCGTCCAGATACATGTTTTAGGCGGGAAAATACTGAAGTCGGCTCACCCGAAGACGACACGTGGCATGCTAGTTACTTATTTATTATATGTATATATATATATATATATACTAGTAGTGTACCCGCATGATGCAGCACGGGTGAATCACAATTCTGAAACATTAGTTTAATCCTGAAACATTAGTTTAATCCTGAATCATGTTTCTTTATCACTTTCGATTTTATTTCATGGGTTTGCATGGTTAATTTGCAAGTCAACTAATATATAAAGTTGAAGGTTAATATGGTGTGTTAGCAAGATCGAATGGAAAAATAATTGCACACGTATTGGGCTTCTAAACCCATATACCAAGAACTCATTACAAAACTTGAAATTCTTGACTGAACAAAGAAATACAATCATTTGTAAATAATGTTCATCCGCATATCCAGAATGTTGTTCAGTTTTGAGCGACTTGTCAAGCTCCATTGAAGTCCACACAAACACTTGTCAATCTCCATTGAAAATGTACATCGTTTAGCGATGAAAAGTCATCAACATCATACGAAAAGTCCATTATCTACAAGTTTATTACACTAATCAGATTCTATTTGAAATATATAAATATATACGTATATTAAATAAAAAAATATTAGACAACATGTATATATATTTAAAAGATAATAGCAAGTTGAAAGAAAATAAATAAACAAATATTAAAAAACTAAAAGATGGTTTTACTCTAAGAGATAATTAATAAACTATAAACTACAAAACTTATATACAGAATAACTTGTACTTGAAATACAAATAATTTAGATAAATATATAGAAATAACTTGTCCATGTCCCAATCTGTACATATAACTTGACTTAAATCTCTAATTATGTGTCCCAATCTTAAAATTATGAAAATTATAGCTAAACACATGTATGTTATAAGAAACACAAGAGGGGAAAAATCTAAACAATGCATGAAATTTAAGAAATCAGACTGGTCTTGTCAGGAATAATGTGGATGAAGAGCTATGGTTGAGAATCCAACTTGCTGTTATCAGTCAAGCTCTCGAAATGAATTCTATGCAAGGCCTACATAAAACATTTCAAGTACATATAAGAAACGTTTTCACGTAAGAAAGTAAAAAACTGTAATTATCAGTCAAGCTCTCGAAATGAATCTTATATCGGTTCTGAACCCATGTTACAACAAGTTGTAACAGTTTTCAGTCAAAAGCTTTCTACAATATATATATATATATATATATATATATATATATGACAGCTAATAATAGGAAAAAGGGGGCAAATAAAGAAGAGGTTAAAACTTAACTGCAACTAGATCCTTAAAAATGTCATACAATACCCAACAACGGGTGGGAATTGTGGTTAAAAATGTGCATAGTAATTTGTACTCTAAGAGATAACTAACAAACTATAAACTACTATACTTATGTATAGAATAACTTGTACTTAAAGTACAAATAGTTTAGATAAATATATAGAATAACTTGTCCATGTCCCAATCTGTACATATAACTTGACTTAAATCTCTAATTATGTGTCCCTATCTTAAAATTATGAAAATTATAGCTAAACACATGTATGTTAAAAGACACACAAGAAGGAAGAAATCTAAACAATGCATGCAATTTAAGATATCAAACTGACATACCACTGTCAATAATGGTCAATGTGTTGTTGGTCTTGTCAGGAATAATGTGGATGAAGAGCTATGGTTGAGAATCCAACTTGCTCTTATCAGTCAAGCTCTCGAAATTAATTTTATCCAAAGCCTACATAAAACATTTCAAATCCATAAAAGAAAACTTTTCACGTAAGAATGTAAAAACCTATAATTATGAAGATAAAAGTTGGTCAAAAACCATGCTACTTGTTGCAACCAACCCCTCCAATGATGAAGATAAAAGTTGGCAGAAAGAAAAGATATAATGAACAAAAACACCAATCCTAATTTTTAGTTTAACGTGTTGGATTTATCTTGAATGAATCAGTCATATCTTTAGTTCTAACCCATCAACTTAGGGGTCGTTTACTAAATGCTTAACCCGGTAAGCGCTTACTAGTCAAATTTAACGCTATCACTTACTTATTGGGTAAGATTTTAGTCCGCCAAATCGGTTTCGTATGCAACAATTCACCTGGTAAGCGCTTACTAGTCAAATTTAACGCTATCACTTACTTAGCGGGTAAGATTTTAGTCCGCCAACCCTTGTGGTTAACTTCTTCCTATATTTGCTTGGTATTAAACTTGTAAATATACACACATATACTTGTAATACATGTATGTAATTGTCAACAAATGTAGAGGATTCAGGATATCAAAGCGTACACACATAATTTATGAAAATCCCAATATAGGGAGAAGGTTCTACGTAGTTTTAAAGAACTGAACAGAGTGAAGTCGGCAGCCTGGAGCAGTATAGATATCTTGCATGAAAATCGCATTATTGGGATGAGGTTCTATCTAGTTTTAAAGGACCAAACAGAACTCAAGCTGGCAGCCGAGAGCAGTTTTGATATCTTGCTAGTCCTCCTACCAAACCTGAAAAATGTGGTTCAACCACCATAACTTTGGTGGTCGTCATGAAAAACAGTACACAAAATAAAATAAAATAAAAATAAAAAATCAACAAAGAAGTTGTTTACCATCAGATAAACAACCATTACAAACTAACCATGTTTACTTAATTGACCTTGCTGCGTCAACCAATGATTTTTCTTATCATTTTATTGGTTGTGGAATAGGATGGTTTTGGTGAGTTGCTTGGTTCGTACTCCCTTTTCATTTGGTATTATGCAACAATCTTATCCTCTGGAAATTACTATCAGAAGGGTCCAAGGGAGAGAACAGGACTTGCTGCCAGTACAATAGTTGTTTGTATTTAGAAACCCAATCTATGTGTTCTTTATTGCTGCCAGTGCAATACCACCATAACCCAATCAGAAAGGGTCCAAGGGAGAGAACAGGACTTCACTTTTTCATTCTGTTTCTGCACATTTCTTTGAAATGGTGGACTGTTTTGCACTCTAAATCCCAACTTGATAATTACTCTATTCAAATAACTTCCATATTGGTTGTCCAAAGAAGCGTGTCGGTCTTTAACTCTTAAAAAATGTTCATCACTCATCACTCATCACTCATACTAAATCTTGTGATAAATCCAACATCAATTGGTTGGCGATAGATCCATAGATGGAACATATGTTATGCTTGTACATGATATATGGATGTTCTCTGTCTTGTCATGTTGAGATGGTGGTACTTAGGCGGTTCAACAATTTTTTCCCCACAAACCATATAGAAAAATTGTTCAACAATTATACTTGCTGGAATCACATTTGCAAAAAGTTAATAAAGCACAAGATTGTTAGACTTTCACTCAATACTCAACCACGACCGGATCAACCAAACAGAAAAAATCACATTTTCTGTTTCAAGATCAAACATACTACTTTTGAAATTCTAAATCTGATATGGATCAAATAAAAAAAACATATACAAAAACCCAATAAAAATCACTATAAATTTGAAACAAAACGAAAACAGAACTAAGAAGTCGATAATGAATAAAAATCACTATTAATTTGGAAAAAAGATGGCACTATTAATCTATTATACATCAAAAGTAAAGAAAACAAAACTAAGAAGTCAATAATGAATGAAAACCCAATAAAAATCAGTTAAAAGTTGAAGCACGATGATACATTTAGTCCATTTAAATAGAAGATCGCAGACAAGAAAATGGATAAAAATTAGATTTAGTTTACCAATGGTGGGAGAAATTCTTGAAGATGGTTTTGATAGTTGGAAACCAAACTGAGAAGAGAAGAATACTGCTTTTGCCAACACCTGAATCTCCAATGACCAAAATCTTGAAGGAGTAATTATAACTGGTTGGACTAATATGTTATCTTCTTCCACGTCCTTTGATTTCTCCATTCAGACATGGTGTTGTTGATGGAGATGATGAACCCATTTTGAATATAATTCTGCTTTTATTAGTAATCCCCCAAATTCAATTCACAGAATTTGAATTCTATGATGCTTTTCTCTCTCTAACTCTCTAACTCTCTCTCTATCTGTTTGTTTTCTTTCTCTCTCTATAATAGAGACATAAAAACCTAAAGATTTTATGCACCATTCCGTGTCATGAAAAATACAAAAACCTAAAGATATTTACAATTGAAGGGAGGAGCATTCCGTCACACACACACACACACACATATATATATATATATATTTATATATATATATATAGGTAGCAGCAGCACCCAACCAAATTCCTCTTTCGTTAAAAACCTAATTGGAATACAAAGACTTATTCAGACCAACATCCTCACAAACCACCTATGAAACAAAAAACATAAAATTTCAACGAACACATACTGATTCAGACCAATCAACGAACAAAGAACACAAAACGACTAAAATAAACACATCAAATGGATCAAAATCCCAAACTTGATCCACCTAATTAGTGAATATTTGAAAGCACAAGACTAAATCGCAATTAAAATCGTTACATACCTCCAGAGGGGGTTTGAAGAAGCTGTGGAGAAATCAAAACTTAGGGTCGTATATATATGCAATTTGGGTCGTCGTCTTGGGAGCCAGGTCTGAGAAATTTGATTTCTCACATCTTCCATTTTAGCGATTAAAGCTTAAGGTAGCAGGAGAAACAGGAATAAAGCATTGTTGGAAGCTAATTTAGGGGTGAGCATAACCGGGTACCCGACTAAAATTCATGGAACCGGAACCGGAACCGACAGTTCCGGGACCGGTTCCGGGTATCCAATGTCAATATTTTTTTTAACAATTCATATAATAAAATTGTAATTTTAAGTTAATTGCAAACTATAAAGTACCAACATAAAGTAATAAATACAATAAATGGATATAAATAATCCGGTAAAAACTAATTATTACATAAATAAATTAGAAACTCTCGAATATTGAGTCTTGACATCAATAAAACGACTTCCATAACAATTCACGTCCTTACGTCAAGTCGTCAACACCTCAAATAAAACACTTGGATGAAAACGAATAAAACATCTAATAAAGATACAAAACTAATACCACATCATTAAATATTTAAATATAATAAATATATAAATAGTTTTTATTAAAAAATAGCGGGACCGGGTACCCAGCGGGTAGCGGTTCCAAAAAAATGAGAACCAGAACCGAAACCAGTCTTAATCGGTTTCGTATTTTAGGAACCGGAACCGGAACCAATCACATCGGTTCCGGTTCTGGAACCGTCAGTTCCAGAGCGGTTCCGGTTCCAAAGGCGGGTACCCAGTTCCGCTGCTCACCCCTAGAAGCTATCGAAACAGGTTTAAGATCAGAGAGAAGACCTGAAATTAGAAGGAGAAGGGATTAATGGGAAAAAGTAAAGGGGTTCAGTTTCTCTTTGGGTATTGACCGGTTTTAAACCCTTGTGTGGTTTAAGTTGTTGTACACAATGCCTTATAACTTGTACTTAAGAGATTTTTCAATTGTATGCTTGAAATTGTTGTACATCATGTTTCAAGAGTTGTAATTAAGACAATTGGTTAAAACCAATATTAAGGTAGTAATATATATAGGTATCATGAGGGGGGTAATGTGGTCCTGCATAAGTATTAAGTGGAGCCTTGGCTAACAGGTATTACCTTTTAGCCTAGTGGTAAAGCTTATGCTTGTAATGGTATTAGAGCCTTGGTCTCGGGTTCGAATCCTGCTTGAAGCAGAGTATTGCCAATAATGCTAACGCTCAGCAAAAGTAGTATTACCAATCATGTTCACGCCTTAACTCCTCCGGGGGTGGGGGATTCGGGTTTGAGGGGGTTAATGTGGTCCTGCATAAGTATTAAGTGGAGCCTTGGCTAACATGTATTACCTTTTAGCCTAGTGGTAAAGCTTATGCTTGTAATATATATATATATATATATATATATATATATATATATATATATATATATATATATATATATATATATGGGTGGGTTCACATGAGACGAGCCCGTTTTCCTGAGACCAGAGACTAAGTTTTTACACTTAAAACTTCACAGTAAAACACTTTTTACTGTGAAGGTAAAAAAAGATACGAACCTTCACATCAAAAACATTTTGAAGGTTACCTTCACAGTATTTTGCTGTAAAGTTACAAGTGTAAAAACTTGGTCTCACCGGTCTCACGAAACCATGTTGGTCTCACATGATCCCATGTATATATATATATATATAGAGAGAGAGAGAGAGAGAAGGATGTTATATTGTTAACCTCCCAAAGGGTGTTAACTTTGTTAACCATTTTCAACCGATAGGATTTCACCTTTTAAGTTGGTTTGGTTCAACATATTAATTATGTTCCAAGGTTAAATTTGGTATTTTATAATAGGTTTTCTTGTTAGATTTTTAAATTGGAGTTACAAAATTAATAATTAATGGGGAGTTACAAAATTGATATAAGTTTTCTTAACCATTTTCTATCAAAATATCTAGGTGTTTTGAGTTTTCTATCGTTCAACAAAGTTCGTTACATCGAAGATGGATTTTCGTCGTGATCAAGGCCACATTTATCCCGATTTGTTGAACTATTATTCTAATTCCGCAAGGTTGGACTTTGACGATGGAGTAGCTGGTGTGAATAATGGTTCGACATTCGAAAATACGTCGTCGGGATTAGTCGATGAAACACAACTCAATACCAATGACGAAGCGGTGATGCAAAACGGTAGTATCAGCACCGTCGAAATATCCGAACCGAATTAAAAAAACTTGACCGGCCAGTATTTTTGATAGAGTAGTTGTTTTGTGGAGTAGATTTGATATTTATAGATTGTGCACATTTACGAACATTAAGAACGTAGTCTTCACATACGGAATTAATTTCGATTGTTGTGTTTTGGTTCATGCACGTTCAAAACACCTAAAGGTTCACGTACTCTTTATTATATAATAATTAATGAATGTTCACCTTCGCTATTGTCCACCACACGTGTCATTCTCTGGAAAATGCATAATTGGTTTATGAATGGTCACTGTAACACCCGTAATTTTCGGATAAGTACAATTTCGAATCAGTGTGAAACCGGTCTTTGAAGAAAAATATGAAAAATAGGATTTTGGTTTAAATCTTAGATTTTATGGTCTTGTTGGATGAGGAATTCGAATACGAGTGTAATACCCCGGGTAAGTTCGTTAGTTAAATGTTAGTTTCGTTAAATTTTGTTAACTTTAAAATGTGAAGTTAAAGGTAAGTTTGGGTAGATTTATAAGTAAAGGGTGTATTTGGTCATTAATGAATAACTTAAGGACTAAAGTGGTAAATTGGATTAGATATTACCCTTAATGGATTTAGATATTTCCTAATTCAGTACTATCTAGAAAAATTCAGTGTGTAGTGTGTGTTTTGAGAGCAAGAAGGAGAAAAGAGGAGAAAGCTAGATTAAGGCATCAATTGGGTACTTGGAAGTAACTTGAGATCCTGTGAATTCTAGGTAAAGGACTGAACCTGTTTAGAAGGCTTGGAAACGTGTTGATAAGCAATCAGGTAAGTTTTACTTTAAAACGTTTTGAAACTGGAATACATATATGTGTCTAGTGGATATGTGATAAATGGTGTGACTATGTTTATGTTTGAATTATAATATGTTGAGATATTGTAATTACGTGAGTATTATATAATGTTATAATACGTTGGCCGGGCATAGGACCGGTGTGTTGGCTGTAGTTGTTGTACAGTGTTGATTGGCTGTAGTTGTTGTACAACGTTGTTTATTAGTTGGCTTGCAACCAACTAATATGGCCATGGGAAGGAGACCGAGAATTACGCGACGAGTGAGTTATGATTGATAATTGTGTTTGTATTATGTGAATGTTGGTGTGCAAAGGATTTTCAAAGAAACATGGATTTTCTCACTTAGACCATTAGGTCTAACCCTCATTTTTGTTTTAAATATGTATTCCAGGTCGAGGATCAAGTAAGAGCAAATAGGAAGGATAGTCGTTGCTTAGCTTTTGGGAAGACTTGTGTTATGAAGATCATGAAGTGTTTTTGTACTTATGGCTTTGTTGTTAGTCATAATGTAAATTAATTAGTCAAAAAGTTTGTACTGAATTACTTATTATGTTTAGTAAGACTATGGGACCGAATATGAAATATGATGTATCTTTTGATGAAATTATGTTGTGAAATGTATGTTATTTGTATATATGGAAACATGGGATGTTACAGATGGTATCAGAGCCCTAGTTTAAGGGATTTATGTATTAGTATCTGTACCTAGACTTAAACAGCATGTTAAGTAGGATGTCCCTATTATTGTAGAACCTTGGGATGTTAAATATAAAAAGGTAGAAGGAACATCATGTAAGGTAATTTCATTATTACACCTGGCCAGTGTAATCGTGATCTTACAGGTACATGTTTGAACTGGAATATCTTGTTATATGGGGTATGTGGTTATGTGTATATTAACCTTGTCTGAATCAATAGAATGGCAAGTGGTACGAGACAAACAAATCGGGAAAGAGGAGGAAACCCGAATAGAACCAATCCAACGACCGGAGGAAGGGGAAGAGGGGGAGAAAGAGGTAGAGGTAGAACTGGAGGCAGAGTTCAGGGGCGCGGCACGGAATTTGTTACAAGAGACGACTTAGCAGCGGAAATGGGAAGATTACAAGCCAATATCCAAGCTATGTTCAACCAAACTCATAATACTGAAACAGATAGACCATATCCTTCACATGAAGAAGAGATGCCTATTACTCCTATTGTTGAACCAGTAATGAAAAAGTGTGATTATAAAATGTTTCTCAGTTGTAAGCCTCCTACCTATTCAGGAGACCGGGATCCAGTGAAAGCTATGCGATGGCTGAAGGAAATAGAAGCTATCTTCAAGACTAGTAAGTGCGCAGAAGAGGATAGGGTACTTTATGGAGCCGCAATGTTGAAAAGTGACGCTTTATACTGGTGGGAAGCTCATATTTCTTCGGGAGGTTCTGACATATATTCTACCTTCTCGTGGGAAGAATTTGTTATAGCTTTCAGGAAGCAGTTCTGTCGTCATGCAGCGGTTAAATAACTAGAGGGGGAGTTTATGAACTTGCAACAAGGAAATTTATCTGTTCGGGACTACACTGCTCGTTTTCTGGAAAAATCTTGTTTTGCAGAATATTATGTTGCCACGGAGGCCATGAAGATTGAAAGGTTTATCTTCGGGTTGAATGCAGAAGTCAGGAGTTTGGTAATTGCTAAAGGACCCGAAACTTTCTCCGCTGCAGTTGATGCCGCGGAAACCGTGGAACAGGATAAAGGAAGAAATACTAGCGACAAAGGTACAGGAAAAAGGAAGTGGGAAGGACCACAATACGATCCAAAGAAGTTCAGGTTTCAGAGATACGATAACCGTCCACCTTTCCGACCAACGGAAAGACCTTGTCTGAAATGCAACCGTGTCCACCAAGGGAATTGTCAGGTTGACTCGCGAGTTTGTTATAGGTGTGGGAAGACTGGGCATGTTGTTAAGGATTGTCGTGTAACGCGGTTCTGTTTTTCATGTAATTCTCCGGATCACATACAGTCTGATTGTCCGAGGGGAAGAATACAACAAGGGGGTACATCAGGGAAACCAGCGGTTGTCAGACCGGTAGTACCAAGACTAGAGCCAACAAGAACATAAGGTCGTGCATTCCAGATGACAGAGCAAGAAGCAGATGAGACTCCTGATGTGGTTACAGGTACATTCTTAATAAATTCTACACGTGCTAAAGTGTTATTTGATTCCGGTGCAAACCGATCGTTTGTGTCACCTTCTTTTGCTGCCTATATGCATTTAAAGCCTAAAGTGTTAGATCATGTGTTAATGGTAGATACGGATAATGATAATCAAGTACCGGTTAGTGAGGTATTTGATAGTTGTGTGATAAACATAGATGGGTGTGGAGTGCCTATTCAGTTATTCCCTATAGCCTTGATCGAGTTTGATGTGGTGGTGGGAATGGATTGGTTAGCCGAGAATCAGGCTAGTATAGTTTGCGATAAGAAGTTGATAAATGTTGTTTTACCTGAGAAAGGACCAGTAGTAATTTATGGTGATCGTAGCAATCATCAGTCTTGCCTTATATCTATGATAAAAGCCCGTAAGTGTGTTAATAAGGGTTGCCAAAGTTACTTAGCTTATGTGATAGATATTAAACCAAAAAAGAATACGTTGGAAGATATTCCGATTGTTAGTGAATTTCCTGAAGTGTTCCCTGAAGACTTGAATAGTCTTCCGCCCGTTAGGCAAGTAGAGTTTGGTATATATCTGATTCCTAGAGCCACTCCTGTAGCCCGTGCACCGTATCGTCTGGCACCTCCAGAGATGAAAGAGATGATGGCGCAACTACAAGACTTATCCGATAAAGGCTTCATCAGACCTAGTTCTTCGCCGTGGGGAGCACCAGTTTTGTTTGTGAAAAAGAAGGATGGTTCGATGAGAATGTGTATCGACTACCGAGAACTGAATAAGCGAACGATCAAGAATAAGTATCCGCTACCCAGAATTGATGACCTCTTCGATCAGTTAGTTGGAGCTTGTTATTTCTCCAAGATTGATCTAAGGTCTGGTTACCATCAGTTGAAGGTGAAAGAAGAAGATGTTCTGAAAATTGCTTTTCGCACGAGGTATGGTCATTATGAATTCTTAGTGATGCCGTTTGGATTGACGAACGCTCCAGCTACTTTTATGGATTTAATGAATCGGGTATGTAAGATGTATCTCGATAAATTTGTAATTGTATTTATCGATGATATACTTATCTATTCTCGATCCAAGGAAGAGCACGCGCAACATCTTCGTCTGATTCTGGAGTTACTGAAGAAAGAAAAATTGTATGCTAAATTTTCGAAATGTGAATTCTGGCTACGAGAAGTTCAGTTTTTGGGGCATGTAGTTTCTGAGAAAGGCATTCAAGTTGATCCGATGAAAGTAGAAGCGATTGAAAAGTGGGAACTGCCGAGAATGCCAACCGAAGTACGAAGTTTTCTGTGTTTAGCCGGCTATTATCGAAAGTTTATAAAAGACTTCTCTCGTATCGCGAAGCCTTTGACTAAGCTGACTCGAAAGAATCTAAAGTTCGAATGGAAAGCAGAACATGATGGAGCATTCCGGATACTGAAAGAGAAACTGTGCAGCGCGCCGATTTTGTCGCTACCTGAAGGTTCTGAAGACTTTGTTGTTTACAGTGATGCTTCCAAACTTTGATTGGGATGTGTACTTATGCAGCGTGGAAAGGTTATTGCTTATGCTTCTCGTCAGTTGAAAGATCATGAAAGACAGTACCCTACACACGACATGGAACTTGCAGCAGTTGTTTTCGCGCAGAAGATTTAGAGACATTATCTTTATGGTTCCAAATGTTAAATTTATACCGATCATAAGAGTCTCCAACACCTCTTCGATCAAAAGGAACTAAATATGAGGCAAAGAAGATGGATAGAACTGGTGAATG
The DNA here is from genome assembly GCA_033807775.1 of Saussurea involucrata. NCBI lineage: Eukaryota > Viridiplantae > Streptophyta > Magnoliopsida > Asterales > Asteraceae > Saussurea > Saussurea involucrata. The sequence continues at coordinate 70,977,424 of CM066320.1, forward strand.
ATTACGACTGTGAAATTCTTTATCATCCGGGAAAGGCAAACGTGGTAGCTGATACACTGAGTCGTCAAGAAAGAAGCGGGACAATAAAAGCCATTGCACTACGAGCTGAACTCCTACCCAACATCTTTGACGAATTGCTGAAGTGTCAATTAGAAGCCTATCAGGAAGAACATTTGAAATCAGAACGGTTAGTGGGGTTATCATCATTGCTAGTAAAAGATGACCGTGGGTTGTTGTGGCTGGGGAACAGAATTTGGGTGCCTCGTTTGGGTGGTTTACGTAATCGTGTACTACAAGAAGCTCATCAATCTCGATTCTCTATTCATCCAGGTACGAATAAGATGTATAAAGATCTAAAACAATTTTATTGGTGGCCGGGAATAAAAAGAAGCATTGCTCAGTATGTAGAAGGTTGTACTACTTGCAAGAAGGTGAAGATTGAACATCAGAAGCCGTTTGGGCAATTACAGCGTTTAGAAATACCGATGTGGAAGTGGGATCAAATTACTACAGATTTCATCACGAAATTACCAAGGACCCCGAAAGGGTTTGATGCTATTTGGGTGATCGTTGACAGGTTGACCAAGTCTGCTCACTTCCTACCAATGAAAGAAATTGATTCGTTGGAACGATTAGCCAAGTTGTACATTGATGAAATAGTAACTCGACATGGAGTTCCAATCTCGATCATTTCTGATCGTGATAGTCGTTTTACTTCAAGATTCTGGAGAAGTTTTCAGAAAGAGATGGGGACGCAGATAAAGTTAAGTACCGCGTATCATCCTCAAACTAATGGTCAAAGTGAACGGACGATTCAGACTTTAGAAGACATGCTCCGGGCTTGTATTGTTGACTTTGGGGGATTGTGGGATAAGCACATGCCACTGATAGAATTTGCCTACAACAACAGTTACCATTCCAGCATACAAGCGGCACCGTTTGAAGTTCTGTATGGTAGAAAATGTCGAACGCCTCTGTGTTGGAATGAAGTGGGAGAGAAACAGTTAGCAGGGCCAGATATAGTTCAGTTAACCGCGGATAAGATTACTCAGATTCGGGAAAGATTGAAAGTTGTTGATCCAAACCCTCAGTGTTTTGATAATGACCCTCTCTTATATACTTAGTGAAAATTGTAAGTAAACAATATGTATCAGAGTTTCACTATCGCTGATAAGTACTAAGATCTTACAGTACCGCTGATAGGAACTCTCGCCCTTTAGATTAAACATTCAGCGAACACTGTTCACCATAATACTCTGAGTCTGTTCAGTACTTATGGTGATCGCTGATAAGTTAGTTGTTTACTTATGATCCCTGAAGACAAGTTTCACGTCAACATAGGTTCTACGCTGAAGTCGAAGATCAAGCTCAAGGACCAGCGACAAGTCTCCTAATGAACTGATGCAGATCAGCGAAGACTCAGATTTGTCCAAACAACGTGAAGTATCAAGTACAAGACTTTAGCTATCGCTGAACTCTATCATTCGCTGATATAGAATGATAGATCGCTGAATCAACGAAAAGCTGATCATGAAGTCCTCCGTACAAAGTACTTTTATCTTAACCACCCTTGCACGTCTCCGTACGATATGTCAGAAAAAGAACCTCCTTATTGTCTGAAATCGTACAACCACTCTGATACTACACTGTTCAAACATGCGGCTACTAAGGTTGTCAACAAAGGTCAATGACATACAACCAATGAGCTGCTGCCACGTGTAAAGTGTATACTGCCATGCATTAAATGCATGCAGTATATAAGAAGATGAACTCACTTCATTTTGAAGTAACTTGCTAACTCTGGACAAGTTCATCCTTCTTATCTCGAGATAGGTTATTATTAGTAATTTCCTTCTCTTTCTTAGTGCAAGAAACTTAGTGTTCCAACTTGTTTAGATTTAGGTTTATCCTTAATATTGTTTCCGCAACAAGCTGTAAATTGTTAATGATTTATCAATAAACAATTTAGAAAAGTAAAATCTGTGTGTTTGTATTCAACCCCCCCCCCCCCCCCCCCCTTTCTACAAACTTGTATAGCCCTTCGGGACCAACAAAAGTGGCTCAAGACAGACAGAAAAGCTACGCCGACCGACGCCGAAAGCCGTTAGAATTCCAAGTTGGAGATTTTGTGATGTTAAAAGTCTCACCTTGGAAAGGAGTCATCCTATTTGGGAAACAAGGTAAACTGAGCCCGAGGTACATTGGACCATATGCAATTACAGAAAGAATTGGTGAAGTAGCCTACAGGTTAGATCTTCCGCCAGAGTTAAGCAGAATCCACAATGCGTTCCACGTATCCAATTTCCGAAAGTGTTTGGTTACGCCAGATCAGGCAGTGTCTCTACCCGAAATACAGGTTGATGAAAAGTTGAATTATGTAGAAGAACAGAAGCCATTGTTGACCACAAAGTTAAAGTGTTGCAGAACAAAGTAATCAGACAAGTGAAAGTTCAGTGGAGACATCATAGGGGTCAGGATGCTACATGGGAATCGGAGTCAGAAATGAGAACTAAATACCCGTACCTTTTTGCCTAACCGAATTCCAGGACGAAATTCTCTTGAAGGGGAGATGATGTAATACCCCGGGTAAGTTCGTTAGTTAAATGTTAGTTCCGTTAAATTTTGTTAACTTTAAAATGTGAAGTTAAAGGTAAGTTTGGGTAGATTTATAAGTAAAGGGTGTATTTGGTCATTAATGAATAACTTAAGGACTAAAGTGGTAAATTGGATTAGATATTACCCTTAATGGATTTAGATATTTCCTAATTCAGTATTATCCAGAAAAATTCAGTGTGTAGTGTGTGTTTTGAGAGCAAGAAGGAGAAAAGAGGAGAAAGCTAGATTAAGGCATCAATTGGGTACTTGGAAGTAAATTGAGATCCTGTGAATTCTAGGTAAAGGACTGAACCTGTTTAGAAGGCTTGGAAACGTGTTGATAAGCAATCAGGTGAGTTTTACTTTAAAACGTTTTGAAACTGGAATACATATATGTGTGTATTGGATATGTGATAAATGGTGTGACTATGTTTATGTTTGAATTATAATATGTTGAGATATTGTAATTACGTGAGTATTATATAATGTTATAATATGTTGGCCGGGCATAGGACCGGTGTGTTGGCTGTAGTTGTTGTACAGTGTTGATTGCCTGTAGTTGTTGTACAGCGTTGTTTATTAGTTGGCTTGCAACCAACTAATATGGCCATGGGAAGGAGACAGAGAATTATGCGACGAGTGAGTTATGATTGATAATTGTGTTTGTATTATGTGAATGTTGATGTGCAAAGGATTTTCAAAGAAACAGGGATTTTCTCACTTAGACCATTAGGTCTAACCCTCATTTTTGTTTTAAATATGTATTCCAGGTCGAGGATCAAGTAAGAGCAAATAGGAAGAATAGTCGTTGCTTAGCTTTTGGGAAGACTTGTGTTATGAATATCATGAAGTGTTTTTGTACTTATGGCTTTGTTGTTAGTCATAATGTAAATTAATTAGTCAAAAAGTTTGTACTGAATTACTTATTATGTTTAGTAAGACTATGGGACCGAATATGAAATATGATGTATCTTTTGATGAAATTATGTTGTGAAATGTATGTTATTTGTATATATGGAAACATGGGATGTTACAACGAGTCCAACGGTTCTTTCCGGAGCAAAAACGGAGCTATAACGAAGAAGTTACGGCCAAAACTGTATCCAACCTAAAATGGGGCCGCGAAACCGCGTGGCTTGGTGCGCGGCTTTTAGGCCGCGGTCTAAACCGCGTAACGCACTAAGTCCGTATTAAGTCGCGAATTTTCAGCTCAAACTTCAAACCTTCATAACTTTTGCCTCCTAACTCCGATTTTGATGATTCAAGTTGCTACGGTTTCGTTTTTGAGAGCTCTTCAAGGATCCATAAAGAGTTTTGAATTATGATGAATGATCCAAGAGTATTTGGTGGTGTTTGAGGTAAGCTTCTCACTTTTCTTCATCTAAGAAGTTAGGGTTTTGGTATTTTTGGTGGTTTTGGTATTTTTGGTGGTTTTGGATGATTTATGTTGGGGGAAGTGTATATAAGTGTTTGAGAATGATTATTTATGGTTGGAAACTTGTGGATCTAGGTTTTGGAAGAGTTGACCTATGGATTCGGGTTGCATCAAAGGAGCTTACGTTTGGGGAAAATCTAGATTTAGCCTTAATCTAGCAAGGCGAGTTCAAGTTGATTTGTGAAAACGTTGTACATGCCAAATTGTGTGTTTTAAAGTATTTGTGTGCTTTATGTGAAATTATCCCTTGTTGAGTTATTTGGTGGTTTTTTATATTATCAAAGTGTTGAACTTTACATATCTTGTAAAACATCCACATTTGGGATTTTGGGTGATTGAGGAATAAATCACGAGTAAAAGAAGTTTTGTTAAATTATTGCATAAGTGAAGAGGATTTGGTCAAAATTCACTTTTAATGTTTTTGGGATTATGCGATAACTATGATGTTTTACATTTTAAAGTGTGAACGTGTGGGTTGGGGAATTTGGTCAATCCGATCATATGAATGTTTTGAGAGTTATATACCTTTCATTTTAGGGCCGATGGCCAATTGAGGGAGTAAAAGAGTAAAGAGTTTGAGTAACGATGTATTTTGGTTCACGTAACCGTGTGAGTGACATGTATTTAACTAAACGATTATTTTAGCCTTTAAAGGCTTGATTATTACTCAAATGAGTCTTCTGAGTATTTGCCGGTTTTGGTGACTCGAGGTGGAGTCTTGGGTGTGTTACATGCTTAATTGCATTTTATTTGAATACGTGTCGGTTTAAGTGTTGGTCTTGTGTGTGAAGACCGTTTGATGATTTTGTATTCTTAGTACCTTTGGGACTAATGAACTTTGGTGAGTTATATGCATTGTTGAGTTATGAAAGAGTTACATATACGTATACATGTAGATGCATATATGATTTGACTTCATTGGGAAGGTGGCAATGAAGGGGTTGTGAGATTATCATGCCTCGGAGCACGTGTTTGCATGATGTGGGTCAGATGCATTTCATTTGCATGAATTGATATTGATAAATGATCATTAGATCTTTTGAGCAGAGGGCTCGGTTTTGGACTCGGTTGAGTCTCGAGGGCATTCGCCCGATTTTTAATAAGCTCGACGTGGACTTGGGGTCTGAGTTGCATGAATTGCATTATATTTGATGTTTACATGATTTGAATGCATTAGTTATTCTTTTGGGGTCATGTATATATTTACGTCAAGTAAGCTTGTTTTGGATGGTGGGTTTCCAAGGTAAAGACCTAGTATGGTTGAACTTGGTAGTTTTAAATGGACTAAAGACCTAGTATGGTTGATGTCTAAGATGGGCTAAAGACCTAGTATGGTTGATGCTGAAGATTGACTAAAGACCTAGTATGGTTGATGTTAAAGATGGGCTAAAGATCTAGTATGATTGATGCCGGAGATGGACTAAAGACCTAGTATGGTTGATGTCTAAGACGGGCTAAAGACCTAGTATGGTTGATGCCGAAGATTGACTAAAGACCAAGTATGGTTGATGTCATCTGCTTTCCACATCCAAGAAGCTTACTTGCGTTTATTAATTGTGGTTTAATTTATGTGTTTGCCACATTCGATGAGATCGGGTTTCCCCCGTCACCGAAGGGTGTTGACTTCGGGTATTTTATTTATTCGCATTGTTGAGGTTATATTATATGCATATGGATTGTTTTCCATGATTGATGGACGGATTTATGTTACATCTTATTGGATGTTTTAACTATTGGAGTTTTATTCGCATTGGCGATTATTTGAGAAATTATTATTAATTGACTCTTGATGTGAGTTTTGGATTTGAGTCCTTTGCAGAGAAATGATTTTCATTGGGAGCTTTCCTCTCAGAAATTGTGTGTGTTTGGAGAATGGGTTGTCGATGTATTTTATACAAACCCTTTTAGAAAATCATTTATTAAGTTGAAGCTTTTGGTTTATCAAATGATTTGCTCATGATGTAAACTCTTGAACTCACTAGGCGTTAGCCTAACCTTTTTATTTGTCGGCATGTGCAACAGGTTCAGGTTGGGAATAGCTTTAGCTACACTGCGATGTGATGAGTGCTAGTAGAGTGCACGAGAGGTGACTTGTTTAGTGAAGTCTTCCGCAAATTATTTGGACTAGCAACTTGTGTTGTGATAAGTAACACCCGATTAAGTCATTTTATTGTAGACTTATGATGTTTTAAATTCTGAGGTATTTTAAGGAATGAACTGTAGAAGTGATTATATCTATTTTGGTTATTTTATTGAATTTTAAAGTTAGTTGCTCGTTCCAAATTTGAGGGTGTTACATTCACCCCCTAACAAAATCCATGAACTAATAGAAAACTACACAAGTCTTTGGTTTATACTATTCTAACGATTCTTGTTAGTTCCATGTTGCTATTGGATTTTTTTTGTTTTCTTTTAAATAAGGTGAATAATACTTAATTCTTGGTGATACCATAACAATTCTTAGAGTATCCACAACAATGAAATTTCAGGACAATTTCAAATGTGCCACATCAACGCCACATCAACTTTGCAATTATCTTGAAATTATCCTACATAATAATGAAATTTCAACTACTTTCTAAAGTGACACCTCATCATAAAACACTATATTTTAATCAAATGACAACAAAACTACATTTAAATATTCCTTACTATAAATTAAGACGAATTATTTTATTAATTAAATAATTGTAATAAAATAAAATAAATTAACTAAATAAAATATTTAATTTATAAAACATTAAATTAAAATACAAAGTAAAAATATTACATTAATCGTCATTTTCTTCTTCTCTAAATCTTTGCCAAATCTCTTCAATCAAATATGATTGTAAACAATGATTCGTTGACCGATAACGTACTTGTATGTGATTTTGGAGATAGTTTTCGTATTCGGGAAGTATGCTACGAGAGATTTGAGGCATAATAATAGTAAAATTAACAACATCGTTTATATCATCAAATTGACGAATATAAATATGACGTTTATCTTCGACGATCATGTTGTGCATGATTATACATGCTCTCATTATTTCTCCAAATATTTCTTTGCACCACATACGAGATGGCCCACATATAATATGAAAACGTGATTTGTGTACCCCAAACGCTCTCTCTACATCTTTCCTAGCAGCCTCTTGTTTCTTCGCAAATAGTCGATGTTGGAAGGCTCAGAATTCAAATTTTTTCATGTCTGGATGGTGTTGCGTGAAGAGGAGAAATGGAGAAGCCAACAAGGTTTCTCAAAAGACAATGATTCATATTCAGATAGGGGATCAAAGAAGAATAAAAATACAGAAGATGGTCATTCAAAAAAAATATTTAATATTTATGCCTTTCAAAAAATATTTAATATTTATTAACAAATAAAATTATTCATACAATTTTTCATAAGCATACTCTACAAAATATCAGAAAACATGATTTGACATAAAACAATTTCTAATTTGTTCTCTACAATTTTTTATACTATTCACTGCCACATCAGCAAAAAAATACTAATTTGACATTTGCAAATTACCAAAACCAATTACTAATTTAGCAATCATACTCACAACCACTTCAATTTCTAAAATAGAAATCCTAGTTGGCACTTTTGCAATCCATATGAAATCCAAATGATATCCTTGTTGGGGATGCTCTTAGCCCAAATATGGGTTTAAAATATGAAACTATGAAAGAAAAAATATGAACAACAAATGTTCATGTTTATTCATATTTTGTATCAACTATGAAATAACAAATATGAACAAAAAATATGAACAAACCACGATAACACCTGTACCATTTGCCCGTAAATAACAGCATACAAACACTTAATAAACACTGAAACGGAAAGTATAAAAACCCAAACATGAAAACCCCTTATTTTGCATTACGATGATCCGTTACGCCAAATCCAACACGTAAGCATAATTGGAACCCTTACAACCAATAGGATTTCACCTTTTAAGTTGGTTTGGTTCAACATATTAATTATTGTCCAAGGTTAAATTTTGTATTTTATAAATAGATTTTTTTGTTAGAGCTTTAAATTGGAGTTACGAAATTAATAATTAATTGGGAGTTACAGAAATATGGGATTTGGTTTTACTAAAATAACCCTGAACACCTATGTTCCTTTGATTTTTGGTGAATGGACCCATAGTGTAATAATTGGTTTACCTACATTTCTTCTCAACCACTCGATTTTTGGATCAATGGCTATAAATTGGTTAATAAAGTTAGTTCCTCTTTTTGGTTAACAAAATAACCCCACCCTATATATATATAGAATGGGTATTAAATACAAACCAAATGGATTGTACAAACTGTACAAACTCAATCTAGCTTCATGAATCTGTAATCTGGCTTCATGAATATATAATTTGGCTTCATGAATCTATATTTTGGCTTCATGAATATATAATTTGGCTTCATGAATCTATATTTTCCGGTCGTCGGTGTCGGACGATGAATTTAGTTTTTCATCTAACAGTTACAAAGGGTAAAATAATATATTTAAAATAAATAAATTTAAAAGTATGCTAAAAGCCCTAAAATACCCTTATGGATATAAAAAAAAAGTTACGTGATTGGTGGAGATGAGTTTGTACAGTTTGTACAATTTATTTGGTTTGTACCCGATACCATCCCAATATATATATATATATATATATATATATATATATATATTTATAGGCAGTTAATCATTTGAGAACTCCAATATTTGTGAGATCCATGAGAACTTCTACCTTACGGTTTTGTTTCACATGATTTTTTCATGTAAGGGTAGTATTTAATGTATTGATTAACATATATTTGTTTCACAATGTAGTTGTTTCATATGTATTTGTTTCACAATGTGAAACTTTTTATGTGTACTTTTTGTTTCACAAACACATAAAAAATGTGCACATTGTGAACCGAGTATATGTGAAACAAACATTTGTGAAACAAAAATATGTTACTTAATATTCTAAATCCTGGTCTTAGATGTAAAAAAATTCATATGAAATAGCAAATGATGCACTAGTACTCAAGGTTATCACAATTTCATACGTAATCAAAAGATGCCCCCATATATATATATATATATATATATATATATATATATATATATAGGGGCTCCTTCTTTTGTTAACCAGTGCATATATGCACATCAGGCAATTGTAATATGTGCATATATGCAATGCCCGATGTGCATATATGCACATCATGAAAAAGTTAACAAAAGAAGGAGACCCTATATATATATATATATATATATATATATATATATATATATATATATATATATATATAGGGTTGGTTCGTGTAAGAAGTGCCAAATTTGGTGAGAAATGGTTATTAAACGTTGGATGAGAAATACACCAACATTAGGATGAGATGCACCAAGATAAGATGCACCGGATCAATTACCTTTTAAGGAGCAATTCATACGACGATATTTGATTATGAGTACTTCTCACACTTCTCTCATGATCCAATGCCTATATATATATATATATATATATATATATATATATATATATATATATATATATATATATATATATATATATATATATATATATATATATATATATATATATATATATATATATATTTGTGAGAAATGTTATGTGTGTGAGAAATAGAGAAGTAATCCTAGCCATTCATACGGTCAAGATAGGATTTGACTGGTCAGGAATTGCGGCTTTGACTGGTCAAAAATTGCGGCTATTCCAAAAATAGAAGGACAGTTTCGTAACTTTAACAAATACGCGGGACGAGTTCATATGTGAACCTGTGTGATTCACATATGAACTATATGTTCATATGTGAACCCATGTAATTCACATATGAACTATATGTTCATATGCGAACCCATGTAATTCACATATGAACTCTTTTTTAACTAATTCACATATGAACCTTTGTGATTCATATATGAACTAATTAACTGATTCACATATGACCTAATTAACTGTACGTTCATCTGTGAATCAATTGAACTAATTAACACAGATTCACATGTGAACCTTTGTGATTCACGTATGAACTAATTAACTGATTCTACATATGAACGTATTGTTCATATGTGAGTCATACAGGTTCACATATGAACTCACCTCGCGTATTTTACAAAACTACCCCTCTATCTTCTCAGTCAAAGCCGCAAATATTGACTAGATGAAGGGCTAGAATGATTTCTCTATTTCTCACACACTTAGCATTTCTCACTTAAACCTCTCCCTATATATATATATATATATATATATATATATATATATATACATAGAGAGAGACAGAGAGGGAGTGAGAGAGAGTGAGTGAAGTTCATTTGTTAAACCAAGATTTTCTATTAACTAGAGTAAATTAGAAATTTCATCCCTGTGGTTTGGTGAAATTTTGGATTGGGTCCCTCAAATGAAATAATTACAAGCACGGTCATTGTGGTTTCATTTTTGTTATGCATCGGGTCCCTCACGTTAACAACCGTTTAAAATATCCGTTTACTTAGAGGGATTCTCATTTTCTCATTGTCATATGAAATTTGTGATTATTCAAGGACCTGTTTTGCCAAATTTTGAAACTCAAGAAACTTAAACTTTCCCTCCCATCTCTTCTCCCAAATTTGGTGGAAACAAAAATTAAACCCAAAAACCTACCAATACAAACAAAACCAAGAATATATGCATGATCAAACACTTGAGATTAGAACAATATACTTTTTATATACACAAAGACCCAATTAAACAAACCCTAACAAGATTTCAAACAGAAAAAAAAGAATTGATTATTATTTCAAGATGGTTCCCGTAGAAACGCTAAGAAGATTTAAACCGTTGAAGATGAGGAAAAAACATGGTGGTTGAAATTAATTGGTCGAGTTGTGTTTTGAGACACTAATATTGTCGTCTGCCTCTGTGAATGACCGGTGGAATTTGATCAGTGGTGATAGCGATTGTGGTGGCGAGGGCGATTAAATGGTTGATTAAGAGGGCAAACTGAAATACTTTGACCAATAATTTTTTTGCGTTGATAATAATTAATGAAAACAATTAGAAGAGAGGTATTGTTGCAACCTTTCATGGTTAGGGCGGTGGCGATAGTCGTGACCATGATGGCGGCTATTAATTTTTAGGTAATATATATTAAAACAATGTTAGGGTTTTAAAATAAGCAAAGAATAATTTGAAAAAGAAAAGAGAAATTTTAAAATTTTATGTCCCTTGGTCTGGAGGAGTTTATGAATTGGATCTAAAAAACTACAAGGACTTGAGTTTCAAAAATTGACAAAACGGGCCCTTAAACTAATCATAAATTTCATAAGACAGCTAGAAAATGAGAAGCCCTCTAAGTTAACGAAGATTTTAAGCGGTTGTTAACAGGAGGGACTTGATCCATAACAAAAATGAAACCATGATGACCGTCCCTATAATTGTTTCACTTGAGGGACCCAATCCAAAATTTCCCCAAACGACAGGAACGAAACTTGTAATTTACTCTATTAACTATGTTAACCTTTTTCAACCAAGAGGAAATCATTTTCTATTGTGGTTTCAAATGTGTATCCAACAATCAAATAGGGCTATCAATGAAATTTCATGCATTTTTTATAACATTCATTTATTGAGGGAGTTACAAATATCAACTTTTCCTTGATTCTAGCCATATTTTTAATTTTTAAATATTTTGTAACCTTTAGTATCAAATAAGTGTATGAAATTCATATTGTTGCATCATGAACATAGCCAACAACATTATGAATCACAGTGTTTTTAACAAATGAACCTAACCATAATGCATGATCATAGAAGTTCATAAATGGTTATGTTCATCCATGTTCATTAATGTTTGTGTTAGTCCAATCTTAACAAGTAACAATGTTATGAACAAAGGATTCTTGATTAGAATGAGAGAAGGATACAAGATAAGAATGAGATCCACTTTCTCTCTCTAGCCATCTCTCTATAATTACTCATATGACACACGTATGCTAGAGTCTCTCTAACAACTCCCTTACACTCCACATTATATACCTTTGACTATTACATGACTTTACACACTGACTTTGACCCTCACTAAATCTTGAATACATTTTATTGCACTAACATTCTCCCCCTATAGATTCAAGATTTAAAAATTTATGACGACAGTCTTCAGCTCTGTAATCTTCAGATCTTTGACACTTTAAGCTCTTTAGCACTTTAGCAATCTCCCTCTTTTCTTTGAAGGAATGATTAACCTTTCAAAAATGGCTTTGAAGAATCATCAAATAAGCGTTGTCTTCAAAAAAACCACTTTAACTGCTTTACTCTTTATCTGGCTCTTCAAAATCAAATAGTCACAAAGTCTTGAACAAGAACTTCATATCTTCGTATCGTTGATCAAAGTCTTTAAAACAAAATCTTCATATCTTTGTATCACTGATCTTTGCATCTTTGAACCGTGACAAATATCTTCAGTATCTAATCATGAACTGGATTTAAGGTTTGAAAACATTCTTAAATGAGCTTTGAATCTTTGTTGCTTTAAATATCTTGAAATGTGTATCTTCATCTCTTAAACAATAACAATCTTTGAACTTTGAACTTTCTCGAATCATCTCGAAACATCTTGACTTGTTATCTCGAGCTTCTTGACTTTAAATATCAGCTTTTCAGTTGAAATTGAAATATTCAAACTTTCTCCCCCTTTTTGATGATTGTGAGCAGCATGATCATCAAAATTGTCTTCAATTTCTTCTTTCACCGCTAATATTCTCCTCCTTTTGATCTGTATAGCCGTCAATTCCAAAAGATATGTATCCGAATCTTTTCAAATTCAGATAGAATTAATGTGGTAACCCTGAAACAACATATGAATCAGTTAAAATGTCTGTAAGTAGCACAAAGTCACTTAGTACAACGGATGTACTTTGGAAAGGAGCTTTTTGATGTTCACTCCTCTAGGGCTTCCATTCAATCATCGAAAAACACAATGGAATTTCTATGAACGCTATGACAAGAAAATATATTCCTTGTGTGTACGTGCAAGTGTCGAAATGATTGAAGAAACTTATGCTTGATTAGATAGGCTCAAATTGTGTAAACTGCTGAGACAACAACAAGTTTTCCATGGACTCAATGTGCATGATTGAAGTGCGAAGCAAACTTCATTCTTTTTCAATATCCAAACCTTCCGAATGAAGATTAGATAGATTATATGCTATCCCCTAGAAAAATTGAAACATTTCTTTGTTAAGAAAAAAATGAGTAGCTGGTGGGGTTAAAACAAGAGTTGGCATGGGCTAATTGCCCGTTTCAATAATGGTCACCAAATAATGTGAACCAATCAGTAATGTGGCTGCCCGGCTCAGAAAGTGGTTGGTGCAAAGTTCTCTTATTCTTTTAACTATGTTCTCACACCCTCATTCTGTTTTTAATCTGCTCACTTCTAACCAGTATCTCTTATACATTTTACCTCAGCACAATCAGATTACTCAGCCGTATGAGTTATCTCCCCTGTTGATCCCACCTTGACTCAACAATGATATTTAAACCAATAAACGTAGAAAAACAAAATACAATATTTGATATGCAGAAGCGTTTGTTTAATAGATTGGTTTAATGTTTGGTAGAATCACACACAGAAAATAATGAAGAACATAAAGAAAATACCAACAGAATGCTCAATGATTCATCTTCATTAATTCTCAAGGGTATTACACCAAGAACACGCAGTAATGTGTGTTATCTAATAATATTCTCTCTCTACACTGGTGTGTGTGTGTTGTGCTTCGTTACTAGAAATGTCTGGTAGAACACTCTATTTATACTAAGACATGTGACAAATCATATAGGGGACAAGGTCGTGGGACAAATCCTTGTACACGTTAATGTAGTGCGCCATTCTCTACAAAAGCTGCGACCTCTCTGATGATGACACGTGGAAAGTAGAGGATCATGCCTTATACTATTTGATCTTCAGGATCTTCGTACAACAGAGGCACGTGAGTGGCACACTTGTCCTTCGTCTTCAAAATTCTTGATCTTCATCTTCTGTCTTTGAATCCACAGAGGCTCTGTCATGGATGGCAGAAGCTCTGTGGCCTTGGACTCTTCGTCTTCAGATGATGGATCAAATTGAAGCTCTGTGTTCATGGTGGCTGGCAGAGGCTTCTGCCAGAATTCTTCCTTAGCCTATTTTCAATACTTCTCTATGCTAGAGGTTAGAGCTAACAATTTCCCATAAGTATTGAAAAATGAAAAATATGAAACTTGCGACCTAGGCTAATAAGAACAAGAGGTATGCGATTTAACCTCTTTTAACAGAAGACTTTCATTAAGATATATGCCAGAGACATTTACAAGAGCTTTAAAAGAAAAATTACAGAACTTGAAATTTAAACTAAAGCAAGTAGTACAAGAAGATTGCAGAGCTCATATTCTTGCATCAGGGAAATCGTTTATTTGCTTTGTGAATCCTCCCTTTTTGAGTTCTCTGTAGAAAAATGCACAGAGGTATCTGAAGCGGATTACAGTGTCTATACTCTCTATCAGCCTGTTTGCATAATCAAGATCCACGAACTCTGTTCCTCTGCTGTTGAGTAGATCCATTCTAAATTGAAGAAGTGTCTCTGTTGCGTACTTCTGGCAGTCGTACTCTACAAATAACTTCTTTCTTCCTTGTGGATTAAGAAAGACATATCCAATTCTTGGTCTGTGAATGATCATGTGAGGTTGAATTTCGGCAAAGGATGGGCATCTATCATCTGGAGGTGTAAGCCTTGTCTTCTTGACTCCAAGGTCTAGAGCTACTTGGAAGTCAATTACGCTATAGAACAAGAGCTTTTCCCTCATGGCCTTCTTTACAGCATCATAGGCTCCTTGATGCTCTAGCCTTTCCATGTAATTGCTCTTTGACCAGTAATACATATCTTGAAGATCATATGGGGAGAGGTTTCTAAGGTCAGTGTCAGAGAACTTCATTTGAGATATGTCCTCTTTCACCACGCAGTAGAGGTTGTTTTTTGAAAGGGCATCCTAGGCTTTGCCTAGAATAATCACTGACTCTGATTGACTGCTAAGCATGCAGCCTTGAGATAATTCCTCAGTGGCCACAAGTTGCCAACACCTGGATTCAAACCCAGGGTAGATGGGTTTCTGAGCCACATCCCCCCAATGCCTTAACCGGTATGCCACAAGCCTTGTGGTTACACGCAGTAGAGGTTGTAGTAGAAGTTCTTGCACTTGGTGTGGGAGAGCTTGCAGCTCAAAACTTGTTTGATATTTGACTCTGAGAAGACTTCTTTGACGATCTTGGCTTTATCTCTGTAGAACCTTTCTCTTTTTTCTTCGATGATGTCCAGGCTTAGAGTGGGGTTTGACAGATGGTCATTAATACCTCTGCTGTAAAGGTACATGTAAACCACCTCTTCCATATCATGCCTTGGGGCAGGAAGAGGAGGCATAGGTTTCCTCAGAGCTTCCATGTCTCTGAGTACTTGTGCAACACGATCCTCAGTTGGCTTGGCTTTGGGATCTAGGATAGGTTTGTCTGATAGAGGGAAATCAAAAGCCCATTCTTCCTCTTTTGGCTTTGGTGTAATGAAAGCGTCAAAACTGCTCTTCATTAACTTTTCCGTGACTTGAGGTTTATGCTTCTTGGGCTTTGGATCCTCTGTGGCGATGACTTTGCCCTTAAAGTCTTCATTTCTTTTTCACCAGGTTTCATTCTCTTTCTTTTTTGATTGGATGATGGAAAAACCAGCAAGCTATGGCTTGAAAGCTTACCTTCTTCTCTTCTGGAGAAAGTGATTTCTTTATAGATGAAGACGTTGAGTAAGGGGGCGGAGCTTGAAGAGCAAAGCGAGCTGTGCTAGCCTATTACATTTTTCAGCAGTAAGCTACGGTCTAACGCTTGCCTCCGGTGGCTAATCTAGGTTGGGGCAAAAACTCCAAAACTAGGGTTCCAAACCTTTCTCTAATAAGAAGGTAAAGTTTCAAGCCCCCTGACTTGATCGTTGGGTTGGTTGGGGGTACCTCTGTAGATTTTTGCTTCTGATGAGCAATTGGAGGATTTTGTTGTGGTTTCAGCAGGGGTGCCTCTGCAGGTTTGGTTTGTTCAGCTTCTGTTGGGGGTTTGGTTTGAACTTCTGTTGTGAGTGGGTTTTTGGGTGCCTCTGTAGATTCTTGCAGATTTAGCTGTTGGGGTTGGTTTTGGTTGATCATCAGTGGGTGTGGGAGTGGGTAGTTCAGGTTTTGTCATTGGTGATTTGGGTGTTGGAGATGGTAGGTTTTCAGCTGGAGTATTTTCCGCAGAGGTAGGTGTTGCCTCTGTGGTCTTCTTGGATGGTGAGTTGGTTGATTGGGTTTGGGTTTGGGTAGGTACTAGTTGTAGAGGTTTAATAGCCAGAGGAGGTTGTAATATGGCTCTGCTCCGTTTATCCCCTCATGATGATCTGATGGCCCATCAGAATCGTCATCAGAATCATCAGGCTTACTGGAATCCTTCTTACCCTCTGCTTGGCATGTAGTTGGTGGCTTTTTCGGTTCACTTGCGCCCGTTGAAATCATTTTGGCACGGAGGTCATCACAGATACCAAGCAGATAGGCCACATCTGCCTCTGAGTTGAATCTGAGTTTGCCCACGCTGGTTTGGAAGCCTTTGACGTAGTTAGCATTGGCAGAGGTGAAGGATTTGATGAAATCGGTAATATCGTTCAGAACCCTTGGCCATGTTCTGTCAGTTGGGCCCTCGTGATGTAGTCTTGTGGTTTGAGAGCCTGTATTTGCTCTGTAGTTGACTCCTGAACCTTTTCCAGAGCCTTTTGTAAGTCTTCGACGGTTAAGGCTGGGGGTGCAGAAGTTTGGGTTGATAGCGCTTTGGCAATCTCTCTGGCCTCTTGAAGTTCTTGAGTCAGTTTGGTCACAGAGGTTTCTGTAGCAGAAGTTGAGGGGCTCTGTGCAGGAGTAGTTCTGATGGAGTGCAGTGTGGCAGTCTCATCTTTGACATCCTTGGAAAGAGATTCAACCATTGAGGATAGGTTGTCAAGTGCCATCTTAGTGGATTCTACAAGAGAGTTGACAGATCTTTTCAACTCTGCCAATGTGTTGGTCACAGAGGTGACAAAGGTTTAGAACTCATCCTTTGCGACATGTGTACCAGGTGTAACCTCTGGGGGAACACATTCTTCCCCAGAGTAAACCTTTGTTCCTGGGGTGCCTACGTTCATCCCTGTTTGTACGTTGAGGATGGTAGGATTTCCTTCTAATCTTCGATCAGAGGTTTTTAAGGCCTCAAACTCTATAGAAGTTCATTCAAGGACCTTGTTCTGATCCAATCCAGAGGTGGGGACAGAAGTATCTTTGATTAGACTTGGGGACTTATCTAGAGTCCCTTCATCATTGTGCACTCTACGCTCCTCTGAAGAGCGGTTTGTTTCTAAGTTTGTGTGTGCGGCAGAGGAAACAAATTCCTCTGCAGGGATTTCAGACGTGACTTGGGGCAATGAGTCACTGAAAAGAATGTTGTCCTTTGGAGATGACACCTTCTGTTGGGGTTCCCCAGTTTGTGCAAGCTCAGAGGAAATAAAAGGATCCTCTGGCTGGTTAGGTTGGGCAAGGATCGAGCTGTGCGGCCCTTTTTCAATAGTCCCTTCTACCACTAGACTGACGGGACTAGAGATGTGGGTTTCACAAGGAGGGGGGTTGGGAGGTGTGCCACTTCTGCCTGCGGCATCTTTTTCGCTCGCATCCTCTGTTGGGTCCCCTAAAACCTTAGGAGTTTCTATTCTAAACTCTAGTTCTTCCCATTTATCTTCTGCAGACACGAACTGTGTGCTCTAGATTTGGATCATAGCTTGGTGGGGAAGCAAGTAGGTTTGATTTGAAAGAGCCTTCTAGAGTCTCTGCATTGTTTCCTTTTGGAGTGGCATCGCCCATTTCCATGTCAGAATCCACAAATGCGATTGTGAAATCTGGGGTATTTGTGTTGAACTCTGGGATATTCTCTGCTTCCCATCCAGAGGTGTCTAGGGTGTTGGCTATATCAGGTCTCTCCAGAAAGGATGTAAAGTGTCAGGCTGTGTAAAGCGTACATGGGTTGGTGATTGGAGGTTGGGCTCTGCAGTTTGTGTCTCCTCTGCGATGGACTGCAGAGGTGATTTGGGTTTGTGGGTTCTCTTCTTCTTCTTGGACTTGGAGGCTCCTTCCTCAGAGGAATGATGCTTATGTTTTCTCTTCTTCTTTTTCTCCTTCTGAGGAGGTGCAGAGGATTCGACCACTATTTGTTCAAGAGGAGGGTTGATAGGGATTGCAGAGGTGGTTGTTGTCGTAGATCTGGCTTTTGGAGCCCTCTGCTCTTTCTGTGCCACTTGCTTGGGAGGTTGTTGAGGGTTTTTAGTTCTGGCAGAGGTGGACTCTATTGCACATTTGGCTTTTGAGGCCTTTTTACGTTTTTCCACATGCTCAGGTTGTTGTTCAGCTTCTGTGGCTTGAGCAGGTGCAGACCTAGCTAAATTCACCTTCTCTACCTTCAACCTATGTTTCTCCAGAGCTACTTCCCATTCCTTATCACTCATTCTCACTACTACTTCTGTACCTATGGGGACACCTAAGTGTGTGGGGGGGGGGGGGTCACAGGCCTCGATTTGGGAGTCCTGTTATCACGCATATATACACTCTTCAAGTCTTCATCCGAGGCGTAGACGAGCATCTTTTTGCTCAGAGGTCTGCAGTGTGGGTAGCCGTCATAGTGTAGGGTGGGGGTCATCCTCTGCAGAGGGTATGTTTTGACAATTAGTCCTTCAAGTAGCCAACGTTCACTCTCTAGCAGAGATTCTAGGATTATTCCCAGAATCCTATGGAATTGTAGCGCTGGAAGCTGACCCTTGTCTTTCTTACTCTTGGCCTTCTGGGTGTCTTGTTTGTTCTCGATAGTGGCGATGAGTTCTGTCATAACCAGGGCAGCATAGTCCAGAAGTAGGTCATAGTATATTCCATACATGATGGACAGAATTTGGTGTGAGCTCTGGTCAGGGCTACCAATTTTCCATGTGAGGCATCTGTTGAGGATAAAAAAAAAGTGTGTTCCACAGAGGGGGAAGCCTGTTTCTTCTGAAGTCGTTTCTTTTTGACAGAGGAGAGTTGTATCCAAGTATTGTTACAGAGGTCAGAATCTGAGGGTTCCTCTGCATACTGCTTAATCCCGAGCATACCTCTGGTAGGTAGCTCAAATTCAAAAGAGATCATGGTCCTATTAAAGCTTATGTTCATGTTTTTGGAGCTATTAGGCTTGGATACATACCCATTAATGGTGTTTGCCTCAGAGTCAAAGTAACAGCTATGCCAGAACTGATGAAGATATCTAGCAGGGATCTTTGATACATTTTTGGTTAGGAGGAGTATTAGAGGATGGTTTTCTAGAATGTTCAATAAAATGGCATGTCCTTCCCCAAAGTTGTTTCTGTTTGGGACCAATTAATGGTTATTAGGTTTGAGGGGTAGTTGGTTTTCAAAGTAGTCATTATCCAGGAAGTTTTACAGGTTGGTAGTGGGTGCGTGATGAACAGAATCACCACTGTTAGCTCTTTCTTGAAGGTTTCGTGGATTTGCAGGGTTGTTGGAATGCTCAGATGGAGCAGGGGAGTTAGCAAGTGAAGCCATTTGAGTATTTGCTTGAGTGTTCTTTGAGAAAATAGCAAAGATTTGCAGGTTTGTTCTTGAGATTTGCAGGTTTTGCAAGATCGCCGGTTAAATCAGAGAGAAAGGGTTCGTAAAATTGAAGAAGAAGGGTAAAAGTGGGTTTTATAGTGGGTAAATAAGGATAGAATTTGGGCGGTAAAAAGTGAATTCCATAAAATTTTGGCTCCGCACTCAAGTACCCAGCTGTAGGCAACATTTCAGTACAGACGTCTGAAACTCACGTCCAATAGAAGTGTGCCACGTCAGAAGTGGCAATGCATGATGGAACGTCGTGCGGTGCCCATTAATGCTGAGCGCGTGGCAGTTGCTAAGCCCAAGTGACTGTCACTTTGGAAAATAACCCGCACCTAAGAAGATTTCAAAACACATAAGTGTTGGAAGTCACAGAAGCTCTGTGGTGGAGTGAGCTCTGTGGTCTGAGGTCTTCTTCAACAAGCACCATAATTGCACCTTTTCGTTACCAAATTATATTTGAAAAGCAATGGGATGATCGAGAGTTTCCACTAGAAGTCATGATCACAGAGGCTCTGTCAAACATGACAGAGGCTCTATGACCATGAATTTCTAATTGTGAAAAATTCTCCAAAGATTTTGATCTCCCAAGGTTTTGACTAGTTAAAACAGGTAATTTAGGACATATTTTGAAAGTTATGTCCGAGAAAAGTGCTTCGAAAAACTGGTTTGTGCGATGTGCTTACCCAAAGTCTCTCAATTTGCTCGGCATGATTGCCTACTTATGTTGATTGCTATGATCAAAGAACTTCTTTCGCTCCCCCTTGAATGATCAACCACTGTAGATCATTACAAGGTATCCTTCTGCTCCCCCTTGACCTATGCTTGGATCAGATATTGATAAGTAGGGCACAAAGCATAGAGCAAGTTCATTCAGAGGTTCTGTGAGAATGGACAGAGGCTCTGTGCCATACAGAAGCTGTATTAGGTGCAGAACTTTTAAAGGCAAAGAATGTACATACTTAAAGATTGGAATATTTACATATGTACAAGAGGATTTAATCTCACTTACATAGGGATCAGCTTATGTTTAGCATACCTAACTTACCCACCAAGAATAGAAATCTTTTCTCATCAAGTACTTTGGTGAATAAGTCCGCAAGCTGATTTTCTGTAGGCACAAAGTATATCTCTATGGTGCCCTGTTCAACATGATGCTTTAAAAAGTGGCACCTGATGTCTATGTGCTTTGTCTTAGAGTGTTGCACAGGGTTGGCAGAGATCACGATAGCGCTTTTGGAATCACAGAGGATGGGTATCTTTTGGATGTTTAGACCATAGTCTTTTAGCTGAGTTCTCATCCACATAACTTATGAACAACAGCTGGTCGCAGCAACGTATTCTGCTTCTGCTGTGGATGTTGACACACAGTTCTGCTTCTTAGAAGTCCAGTATACTAATTTACCACCTAGGAATTGGCAACTCCCAGAGGTACCTTTCCTGTCTAGCTTGCATCCTCCGTAATCTGAATCTGTATAAGCCATAAGATCAAAGCCAAAGTTCTTTCGATACCAGAGACCAAGATTATTGGTTCCTTTAAGGTATCTAAAGATTCTCTTGACAGCAAATAGGTGGGATTCCTTGGGGTTAGCTTGATACCTTGCACAAAGACACGTGGCATACATGATATCTGGCCTACTCGCAGTTAAGTATAGAAGAGACCCGATCATGCCTCTGTAGAGCTTGCACTCAACAGATTTTTCTTCTGGATCTGAGTGTAACTTAGATCCAGTGGCCATGGGGGTCTTCATTACAGAGGCATCAGAGAGTTTGAATTTTGAAAGTATGTCAGAGACATATTTTGATTGATTTATAAAGATTCCTTCTGATGACCGTTTGACTTGGAGTCCTAGGAAGAAGTTTAATTCTCCCATCATACTCATTTCAAACTTACTCTGCATGAGTTTTTCAAAATTTGTGCAATATTTTGCATTAGTAGAGCCAAAAATATTGTCGTCCATATATATTTGGACAAGTAGTATCTCATCACCTTTTCTCTTATAGAATAAAGTTGTATCGGTAGTACCTCTTTCGGACTCATTAACAAGGAGAAAGGTTGAAAGGCGTTCATACCATGCTCTTGGGGCCTGTTTGAGTCCATACAGGGCCTTATCTAGATAGTAGACATAGTTTGGATATTTAGCACTTTCAAACCCTGGTGGTTGTTGGACATCTACTTCTTCTTGAATCTGTCCGTTTAGAAAGGCATATTTGACGTCCATTTGAAATACCTTAAAACCTCTATGGGCTGCGAAGGCTAAGAAGATTCTTATTGCTTCGAGCCGTGCGACAAGGGCAAATGTCTCCTCGTAGTCAATGCCTTCTGCTTGACAGTATCCGTTAGCCACCAGTCTTGCCTAGTTTCTTATGACCACTCCATCCTCATCCTTCTTGTTTCTGAAGACCCATTTGGTCCCTATGGCAGTTTTTCCTCTTGCCAGAGAAACAAGGATCCACACTTTGTTTCTCTCAAACTAGAGAAGCTCCTCTTGCATTGCTTCCACCCAATTTGGATCTTCCAGAGCTTCAGAAACTTCCGTAGGTTCGATCACACTGATAAAATTTGTGAAGAAACAAAAATTAGCAGTTGCTGATCGTGTCTTGACGTTGTCAGAAGGACAGAGGCTCTGTGCCATACATAAGCTCTATTAGGTGCAGAACTTTTAAAGGCAAAGAATGTACATACTTAAAGATTGGAATATTTACATATGTACAAGAGGATTTAATCTCACTTACAGAGGGATCAGCTTATGTTTAGAATACCTAACTTACCCACCAAGAATATAAATCTTTTCTCATCAAGTGCTTTGGTGAATAAGTCCGCAAGCTGATTTTCTGTAGGCACAAAGTACATCTCTATGGTGCCCTGTTCAACATGATGCTTTAAAAAGTGGTACCTGATGTCTATGTGCGTTGTCTTAGAGTGTTGCACAGGGTTGGCAGAGATCACGATAGCGCTTTTGGAATCACAGAGGATGGGTATCTTTTGGATGTTTAGACCATAGTCTTTTAGCTGAGTTCTCATCCACATAACTTATGAACAACAACTGGTAGCAGCAACGTATTCTGCTTCTGCTGTGGATGTTGACACACAGTTCTGCTTCTTAGAAGTCCAGCATACTAATTTATCACCTAGGAATTGGCAACTCCTAGAGGTACTTTTCCTGTCTAGCTTGCATCCTCCGTAATCTGAATCTGTATAAGCCATAAGATCAAAGCCAAAGTTCTTTGGATACCAGAGACCAAGATTATTGGTTCCTTTAAGGTATCTAAAGATTCACTTGACAACAAATAGGTGGGATTCCTTGGGATTAGCTTGATACCTTGCACAAAGAGACGTGGCATACATGATATCTGGCCTACTCGCAGTTAAGTATAGAAGAGACCCGATCATGCCTCTGTAGAGCTTGCACTCAACAGATTTTTCTTCTGGATCTGAGTGTAACTTAGATCTAGTGGCCATGGGGGTCTTCATGACAGAGGCATCAGAGAGTTTGAAGTTTGAAAGTATGTTAGAGACATATTTTTATTGATTTATAAAGATTCCTTCTGATGACCGTTTGACTTGGAGTCCTAGGAAGAAGTTTAATTCTCCCATCATATTCATTTCAAACTTACTCTGCATGAATTTTTCAAAATCTGTGCAATATTTTGCATTAGTAGAGCCAAAAATAATGCCGTCCACATATATTTGGACAAGTAGAATCTCATCACCTTTTCTCTTTGTAAAGCCCGTGTCCCGGTATGGATATTTTTATTTTTGTTTAATGTTTTCTGTTTATAAATGTTTATTAACGGGATTAGCGGGATTGACCAAAATGCTAAATAAGGTAAAACGTAAATCATTTTTTGCAAGGTTTTGGAATGAGAGGGACTAAAAGTGTAATTTCCTTGTTGGTGATTGCATGGGTCGGCCCATAAGGAACCGACCCTTCCCCTCCTTCTCGTTCACTTTGGCCTCACGCAAGAAGAGAACACCAAAAAGAAACCCTACGCCATTCCCTCCTTCCCTGGTGCTGCCACCGCCGTGCCATCCCCACCACCGCCGCCGTCGCTAACGGCTGCCGGAGAGAGAGAGGGACAGCGAGAGGGAGAGAGAGGAAGAAGGAGCCGACGAGTTAGCTGTTGCTGTTGCGTTCTTGTTAGAGAGGTAAGATCTTCTCTTTTCTTCTCGTTTTCTTTCGTCGCCTTCAACCGCAAACCACCACCGCCGCCGCTGCAGCCTTGGCTGCCGGCGGTGTTGCCATCGACGTGCACCACCAGGTTTTGGTGGTGGCATTGTGCGTGGTCGGAGAGGGTAGGTCGAGCGGGGGTAAAGGCTGGAAGAGATAGGATTAGTTGGTTGTTTTCTTGTCTCGCCGAATTAATTTCCGAACCACCGTGAAACTGCCACCGGCGCCGCAACCGTGGCTGCCACCGGCACGGCCGCCGTGCACCACCAGTTAGGTGGTTGTGATGGCGGGCTTTCTGCTGTAGTTCATACGTGTGGGTGTGTATGACGGAGTTAGGATGATCGGGTTATTTCGTTGGCTTCGTCGGACGTGCAACCGAACCATCACCACCATCGCCGGTGGTGGCTGCCGCCGCCGCCGCCGACCACCACTGCCGGAACTGGCAGTGGGTGGTGCGTGGATTTTCCAGCCTTAGTATCTAAACCCTAGCCTAAACGACTAAACCTTTATCCTAATCCCATTAACACTAAACCGTTTTCAACGTTATCATTTTATGTGAAAAACGCCTTTTCTGTCGTTGTTTTGTAAAATCCGTAGTTTATTCTAGGAAGCTCGGATTGGGGTGAAACCAGTGCCCAAATCTCCCAAATTGTGTCGAGTATGTTTCGTATGTTTCGGCCTCTAGCTAGAGCCAAAATGGCAAATAGTACAGACTGGTCCGATTTTCACTGTTCGGGTAGCATGTTTTGTTAAATTCATAGAAAATAGTAGGAACCTCGTATGAACGCGTACGATATGTCCCTGGAAACCTAAGACATAGAAATTTCTAATTATGGAATTATAATTCTGGTTTGAGGGGTTTAAGGGGGGCTAAACAGGTCACCAACAGACCTGTAGTGTTGGACAAAAAACCGGAAAATGTACGTTTAGACTTGCAGTTGTAAATTCGGGTTGGGGCTGCACTTTAACACTTGTTAACACTTCTTTAGGTGGAAAGGAGTGACTTGGAGTTGATGGTCTCGTATTGCTGTCTGTGGATATCTGCTTTGCTTTTCGAGGTGAGTTCTCTCACTGCGTAGTGGTACTAGGCTGTGTAGTGTCTAGTATGGACCTTGGGTATCGTATAAAACTCGGGGAGACCGAGAGCTCAGGGAGACCGAGAGATACGTACACGGGTGTCGTATAAGCTCGGGGAGACCGAGGAATACGTACACGGTATTGTATGAATTCGAGGAGACCGATGGTTATGTACACAGTTGTTCTTGCATGAGTTTGCCTGTTTAGGATATGTTCTCAAACTGGCATGTGTGGATTATTTGTATCTATCTGTGGATAGGGGTAGTGTCTATATGATTGCTATCTTATGTTGGTGTTTGAATTCACTAAGCTTCATGCTTACCCTTTCCCTATAAATCACTGTTTCAGGTACGAGTGGCAGCAAGGCGTGACGGTACACACTGGCGCGTTGAGGAGGCTTTTATCTATTTATTTATTTCGAGACACTACGTTAGAGTTATTTTATTTTCCACTGTTTAAAAGAGTTGGTTGTTTAACTTAACGGGGTTTTGGATAAAATGTTACTTGGGTTTAAATACTTATGGTTTATTTAATAAAAATGGTATTTTAAAAAAAAAGTTCAAATTTATTGTAATTTTCGGGACGTTACAAGTTGGTATCCGAGCACAGCTTGAGCGAATCAAACACATTTCGGTGTGTTTGAACTCAAGTTTGCGGCGCGGGAGTGTCTTTTTTTTAAGTTTTTGAGAAATAAAAGAAAGGAAAAGTACGTTTTAGAAACGGGGACCGGAGGCGCAGTGTGTACAGTCAGCCGATGCCAAGGGAAAAGGTAAAGTACTTAGTGTAATTTATTGCTTTCTAGAACATAGGAGTATGTATGCTAGATTTCTTGGTGCTTATTACACTGTACCGCATGCCTGTTACTTACTAGTAGGAATTTATGCTAGTCTTGATAGGTTGTTAAGTAAATGCCTTATAAGTTGTATGCAGTAGGAACCAAATAGCCTTAGAATGTTGGATTTAGTTCTATTGCGCAACTCTTGTTTGAGTCTAACCGTTGTAGGATAGAATATGTTATTCGAATGTCTATCTGATTTCACACTGTATGTAACCGTGCATTCACGAGGCGACTCGTCATGACTAGTGGGGATTTCGCCATAGCAAGGGTAGTGGAATGGGGTGAAATTCCTAGTGAGCTAGGAAGAGTGTTTACATATGCTAGTGCGGGCATATGGGTTGTAACTGTCGGCAAGGAACTACTTGGGCACTTCGGGACGGGACTCGAAACGAGTAAGGATAGGTGTGGAAGGTAGTAGTAGAGCTCCTACTATCTGAAGCACATGATCCGTGCTCGAGTCGGGGAAAGTCACGGGGAATCCGAGGAGTTGAGCGTGAGCATAGTTAGCAGGTTTTGTTGTGTGCTAACAACTCGTTGTAATAATTACCCAGAATGGCCATCACAAGGAGGAACAACAATACTGATTCAGATGCTGGTACCGGAGTTACCGCTGAGCAGATACGTGAGATGATTGCGGCTGAGGTGACGCATGCTATTGGGGAGGCGATCCCCGAGATTATTACCGCCATTCGTAATGAGGTAGTAGTGATGATGGAGGAGCGCATCGCGGCGATTCCACCCCCTGCCGGTGGGCAGCTCCGAGCGCGAGAGATTCAGTATCGGGATCTCTCTGCTTGTTCTCCTCCTGAGTTCAAGGGATACTCGAGACCGATCGCCAGTATGCGCTGGATCTCTGATATGGAGTGTGCATTCCTTACTAGCGGCTGTCCAGAGAACCTGAAGGTTCGCTTCGTGGTGAACCTATTACGAGACGGAGCGAAAGACTGGTGTGCTACTGCCTTGATGTTGGCTGAGCGCACTACTTTGACCTGGGAGGAGTTTGTCGTGCGTTTTCGAGCGAAGTATGTGCCTCCAGTGGAGATGGAGAGGATTGCCAAATAATTTTTGGAGCTCACTCAGACCACGGAGACAGTAAAGGAGATGAACCGAAAGTTCACGGAGATGGCACTGTTCTGTCCTCAGTATGCTGCTTCTGAGGAAATGAAGATGACGCGGTACAAGGACATGTTACGTACCGAGATCAGGGAGTTCGTGAGTACTGCGGGGTATACTACTCTTGCTGCGATGATGGAGGCTGCCCGGAGACGGGAACTTGAGCTGGAGACGCAGGCCAAAAAGAGGAAGGCGGTGCAGACCGTGGCACCGATAACGGCTGTTCCGAAGAAGACGAGGTTTTCGGACTCGTGCTCGAGTCAAAGGAACGGTGGGTTCAAACCTAGGGATAGTAGCGAAAGGAGAGAGGATAAATGTTTCAAGTGCGGCCAAGTGGGACACTACGGTCGTGATTGCAGAGTACCACTGATGGTCTGCTTCAACTGCAAGCAGACGGGCCACGTGAAGGCCAACTGTCCTAATCCGAGGGCTGCTGATGGGGGTGTGGCACAGAGAGCTCCTGCGGCTGCCCCCTTACGTATTACTGATGGTCGAGTGGGTCAAGCTGGAACCGAGGCGGCCCGAGGTAGAGTTCATCAGCTGAAGGTGGATGAGGCACAGGCTACGCCTAAAGTGGTGACAGGTATATTTCATCACTTGATTCTTGTTAATTATTGATTATTGTATGTAATTGCATTTTGCTTAAACTGTGTGACCAGGTACGTTCTTAGTTAACTCAGAGCCTGCAGTAGTGATGTTTGATAGCGGGGCTACTCATTCTTTCGTGTCTCGCACTTTTAGTGAGCGTTTGGGCCGGGGTGTAGGACGGTTAGGCTGTCCACTCGTGGTTGAGGTTGCTGATGATAGGACCTTGACGGTTACTGACGTGTACCAGGGGTGCACTTTGGAGATCTCTGGTGTGAGATTCCCGATTGATTTGATTCCGATCGCTATGCGAGAGTTGTGTGTGATCGTGGGCATGGATTGGATGGATGCTTTCGATGCGGAGATTGTTTGTCGTCGCAAACAAGTACGAGTTCGAACCCCAAGTAGGGGAGAACTGCTAGTTCAGGGCGACTCGCCCAGGCGGACCTTAGCAATATATTCGGCTGCGAGGGCTCGGAGATACTTGCACCACAGTGGTCAAGGATATTTAGCGTATGTGATAGACACGCGCGGCGACGAAGAGAAGAAGACTGCGGAAGATGTGCCAGTTGTATGGGAGTTTGCTGATGTGTTTCCTGATGATTTACCGGGGATACCTCCCGAGCGACAGGTGGAGTTCCGCATTGACTTAATTCCGGGTGCGGCTCCGGTGGCTAAGGCACCTTATCGCCTGGCTCCACCGGAAATGAAGGAGTTGTACACTCCGTTGCAGGAACTTCTCGAAAAGGAGTTCATCAAGCCGAGTTGTTCACCGTGGGGAGCCCCGATTCTGTTTGTGAAAAAGAAGGACGGGTCCCAACGGATGTGTATAGATTACCGTGAGTTGAACAAGCTTACGGTGAAGAATCGTTATCCTCTGTCAAGGCTCGATGACTTGTTCGACCAGCTTCAGGGAGCCTCGTGGTTCTCTAAGATTGATTTGAGATCGGGGTATCATCAGATGCGGGTAAGGAGTGAGGATACGGAGAAGACGGCATTTCGTACACGTTATGGCCATTACGAGTTTGTGGTGATGCCTTTCGGGATCACCAATGCACCAGCAGCATTCATGGACCTCATGAACAGGGTGTGTAGCCCGATGCTGGATAGGTCGGTGATTGTGTTCGTCGACGATATTCTCGTATATTCGAAGTCGAAGGAAGAGCACGAGATGCATTTGCAAGAAGTTTTGGAAGTTTTGAGGCGGGAGAAGCTTTACTTTAAGTTCTCCAAGTGCGAGTTCTGGTTACGAGAGGTCCAATTCTTAGGACATGTCGTGAACCAGAAAGGTATTATGGTCGATCCGGCCAAGATTACAGCAGTGATGCGGTGGGAGGTGCCGAAGACTCCCACTGAAGTACGGAGTTTTTTGGGTTAGCAGGGTATTACCGGAGATTCATTCAGGATTTTTCCAAGATTGCCTTACCTATGACCCGATTGACGAAGAAATCTACGGCTTTCAGCTGGGGTGAGGAGCAGCAAAGGGCTTTTGAGGAGCTGCGCAGACGTTTATGCGAGGCTCCTGTGTTGACTTTGCCCGAGGGTATGGAGGATATGGTGGTGTATTGTGACGCTTCTCACCAGGGTTTGGGCGTCGTGCTCATGCAGCGCGGTAAGGTCATAGCTTACGCTTCGAGGCAGTTGAAGCCTCATGAGGCGAACTACCCGACACATGACCTAGAGTTGGGAGCAGTGGTGTTTGATCTCAAGATTTGGAGGCATTAGTTGTATGGCGTCAAGTGTACGATATACACTGACCATAAAAGCCTCAAATACTTGATGGACCAGCAAAACCTCAATATGCGCCAGAGGAGGTGGCTTGACGTAGTCAAGGATTATGATTGTGAGATACTTTACCACCCGGGTAAAGCGAATGTTGTTGCGGACGCACTTAGTCGACATCCGGTTGATGAGCCACTTCGGGGTTTGTGTCAATGGTTAACAGTGGTTGCACCTCTCCTTGAGTCGATAGGTAGTGCTCAGGAAGTGGCAGTTCTGGACGAGAATGCCAAACGCGAGAGAGTTTCGGGTGAAATTCCAAATTTTTCCCGTGATAGTCGGGGTCTTTTGACACGGTCGAATTTGGGTTCCCTTCACTGGCGGGAACAGGCAGATATTGTTGGACGAGACGCATAAGTCCAAGTTTTCTATTCATCCTGGAGCTACGAAGATGTACCGCGATCTGCGGGGGAATTATTGGTGGCCCGACATGAAGCGGGATGTCGCCAAGTGTGTAGAGGTGTGCTTGACTTGTCGGAAAGTCAAGGCTGAGCACCAGCGGCCGCATGGGAAGTTGCAACCTTTAGAGATTCCAGTGTGGAAATGGGAACAGATCACGATGGATCTCATTACGAAACTCCCAAGGACTCCACGTGGGAACGATGCTATATGGGTGATCGTCGATCGTCTGACCAAAAGTGCTCACTTTTTGGCCATCAGGGAGAGCTCCTCAGCGGAGAAGCTCGCAGAGATTTTCGTGCGAGAGATTGTAGCCAGGCACGGGGTGCCAGTTTCGATTGTCTCTGACAGGGACACCCGTTTTACCTCCCTGTTTTGTGAGAGGTTTCAGGTGGAAATGGGTACGCGGTTACATTTTAGCACGACCTTTCATCCACAGACAGACGGGCAGAGTGAGCGTACTATTTAGACACTCGAGGATATGCTTCGGGCATGTGCTATTGATTTTGGAGGTAGTTGGGATCTATACCTTCCGTTGGCGGAGTTTTCCTACAACAACAGCTTCCATTCCAGTATTGGCATGCCGCCGTACGAGATGTTGTATGGTAGGAAGTGCAGGACGCCCGTTTGTTGGGGCGAGGTTGGTCAGCGGGTATTAGGGAGCACTGATATCGTGCTGAAGACGAATGAGATGATACAGATGGTGCGGGACCGTTTAGTTACTGCACAGAGTCGGCAGAAGAGTTACGCCGACAAGAGACGAACAGATTTGGAGTTTCAGGTGGGAGATTATGTTTTGTTGAAGGTTTCGCCCTGGAAAGGGGTGATTCGGTTTCGTAAACGGGGAAAGTTAGGAACTCGTTACATTGGGCCTTACAAGGTCATTGCTCGAGTGGGCAAGGTAGCTTACCGCTTAGAGTTACCAGACGAGCTGAGTTTGATCCACAACACTTTCCACGTGTCTCAGTTGTGGAAGTGTGTGGTGGATGAGTCTGCGGTGATTCCTCTTGAGGATATTCAAATTGATGAGCGGCTTAATTATGTGGAGAAGTCGATCGCCATTATTGACAGGAGGACGACGACCTCGCGTAACAAGGTAATTGGCTTGGTGAAAGTCCAGTGGCAGCACCGAAAGGGTTCCGAGTGGACTTGGGAACCCGAGGTTGAGATGCAGAAGAACTATCCAGAGCTGTTCGCGGATAAAGACTTCGAGGACGAAGTCTAATTCAAGCGGGGGAGAGTTGTAAAGCCCGTGTCCCGGTATGGATATTTTTATTTTTGTTTAATGTTTTCTCTTTATAAATGTTTATTAACGGGATTAGCGGTATTGACCAAAATGCTAAATAAGGTAAAACGTAAATCATTTTTTGCAAGGTTTTGGAATGAGAGGGACTAAAACTGTAATTTCCTTGTTGGTGTTTGCGTGGGTCGGCCCATAAGGAACCGACCCTTCCCCTCCTTCTC
Source organism: Saussurea involucrata (assembly GCA_033807775.1). Taxonomy (NCBI): domain Eukaryota; kingdom Viridiplantae; phylum Streptophyta; class Magnoliopsida; order Asterales; family Asteraceae; genus Saussurea; species Saussurea involucrata. Next base: position 71,008,546 of record CM066320.1, read on the forward strand.
GTTCACTTTGGCCTCAGGCAAGAAGAGAACACCAAAAAGAAACCCTACGCCATTCCCTCCTTCCCTGCTGCTGCCACCGCCGTGCCATCCCCACCACCGCCGCCGTCGCTAACGGCTGTCTGAGAGAGAGAGGGACAGCGAGAGAGCGAGAGAGGAAGAAGGAGCCGGCGAGTTAGCTGTTGCTGCTGCGTTCTTGTTAGAGAGGTAATATCTTCTCTTTTCTTCTCGTTTTCTTTCGTCGCCTTCAACCGCAAACCACCACCGCCGCCGCTGCAGCCTTGGCTGCCGGCGGTGTTGCCACCGACGTGCACCACCAGGTTTTGGTGGTGGCATTGTGCATGGTCGGAGAGGGTAGGTCGAGCGGGGGTAAAGGCTGGACGAGATAGGATTAGTTGGTTGTTTTCTTGTCTCGCCAAATTAATTGCCGAACCACCGTGAAACCGCCACCGGGGCCGCAGTCGTGGCTGCCGCCGGCACGGCCGCCGTGCACCACCAGTTAGGTGGTTGTGATGGCGGGCTTTCTGCTGTAGTTCATACGTGTGGGTGTGTATGACGGAGTTAGGATGATCGGGTTATTTCGTTGGCTTCGTCGGACGTGCAACCGAACCATCACCACCATCGCCGGTGGTGGCTGCCGCCGCCGCCGCCGACCACCACTGCCGGAGGTGGCAGTGGGTGGTGCGTGGATTGTCCAGCCTTAGTATCTAAACCCTATCCTAAACGACTAAACCTTTATCCTAATCGTGTTAACACTAAACCGTTTTCAACGTTATCATTTTATGTGAAAAACTCCTTTTCTGCCATTGTTTTGTAAAATGCGTAGTTTATTCTAGGTAGCTCGGGTTGGGGTGAAACTAGTGCCAAAATCTCCAAAATTGTGTCGAGTATGTTTCTTATGTTTTGCCGAAAAATCAATTCGGCCTCTATCTAGGGCCAAAATGGCAAATAGTACAGACCGGTCCGGTTTTCACTGTTCGGGTAGCATGTTTTGTTAAATTCATAGAAAATAGTAGGAACCTCGTATCAACGCGTGAGATATGTCCCTGGAAACCTAAGACATAGAACTTTCTAATTATGGAATTATAATTCTCTTTTGAGGGGTTTAAGGGGGGCTAAACAGGTCACGAACAGACCTGTAGTGTTGGACAAAAAACCGGAAAATGTACGTTTAGACTTGCAGTTGTAAATTCGGGTTGGGGCTGCACTTTAACACTTGTTAACACTTATTTAGGTGGAAATGAGTGAGTTGGAGTTGACGGGCTCGTATTGCTGTCTGTGGATATCTGCTTTGCTTTTCGAGGTGAGTTGTCTCACTGCGTAGGATAGGGGTTATATGTGCATTGCTGTAGCTCGTGTGTGCTAGCTAATTTTGTTGTGTGTGGTACTAGGTTGTGTAGTGTCTAGTATGGACCTTGGGTGTCGTATAAAACTCGGGGATACCGAAAGATACGTACACGGGTGTCGTATAAGCTCGGGGAGACCGAGGAATACGTACACGGTATTGTATGAATTCGGGGAGACCGATGGTTATGTACACAGTTGTTCTTGCATGAGTTTGCCTGTTTAGGATATGTTCTCAAACTGGCATGTGTGGATTATTTGTATCTATCTGTGGATAGGGGTAATGTCTATATTATTGCTATCTTATGTTGGTGTTTGAATTCACTAAGCTTCGTGCTTACCCTTTCCCTATAAATCACTATTTCAAGTACGAGTGGCAGCAAGGCGTGACGGTACACATTGGCGCGTTGAGGAGGCTTTTATCTATTTATTTATTTCGAGACACTACGTTAGAGTTATTTTATTTTCCGCTGTTTAAAAGAGTTGGTTGTTTAACTTAACGGGGTTTTGGATAAAATGTTACTTGGGTTTAAATACTTGTGGTTTATTTAATAAAAATGGTATTTTAAAAAAAAGTTCAAATTTATTGTAATTTTCGGGACGTTACACTCTTATAGAATAAAGTTGTATCGGTAGTACCTCTTTCGGACTCATTAACAAGGAGAAAGGTTGAAAGGCGTTCATACCATGCTCTTGGGGCCTGTTTGAGTCCACACAGGGCCTTATCTAGATAGTAGACATAGTTGGGGTATTTAGCACTTTTAAACCCTGGTGGTTGTTGGACATATACTTCTTCTTGAATCTGTCCGTTTAGAAAGGCATATTTGACGTCCATTTGAAATACCTTAAAACCTCTATGGGCTGCGAAGGCTAAGAAGATTCTTATTGCTTCGAGTCGTGCGACAAGGGCAAAGGTCTCCTCGTAGTCAATGCCTTCTGCTTGACAGTATCCCTTAGCCACCAGTCTTGCTTTGTTTCTTATGACCACTCCATCCTCATCCTTCTTGTTTCTGAAGACCCATTTGGTCCCTATGGCAGTTTTTCCTCTTGACAGAGAAACAAGGATCCACACTTTGTTTCTCTCAAATTGGAGAAGCTCCTCTTGCATTGCTTCCACCCAATTTGGATCTTCCAGAGCTTCAGAAACTTTCTTAGGTTCGATCACACTGATAAAATTTGTGAAGAAACAAAAATTAGCAGTTGCTGATCGTGTCTTGACGTTGTCAGAAAGACTACCAATGATTTGGCTCTGAGGATGATCCTTTGTCCACTTGGACATTCTTGGGAGATGGTCATTTGTAGCATCAAGTTGAACTTCTGTTGTTGCACACGATGGTGCTGGTGCAACTTCTGTGGTTGATGGTGTTAGGACCATAAATGTCCTACCTAATAGAAAGTTATATAAAGAATTATATAGAGTTTAATTAGTTTAATTAATTGTTTGTAAAAAGCCTTTATTTGGTAAATGGGCTTTGTTTAGAGCTTAATGGGTTTGGGCCTTAAAAGTCATAGGCCTAAGTATAAATAGTTTCCTTAGCCTTAGGGGCTGTTTGGCAGTCACTGAATGGTTTGATCCTGAATGATTAATTGGTCAGAATGCTTAAGAGGCTCTGTATGATATAGTATAAAATGAAATATGATTGTTTGGCAATAGTTCTGAATGGACAGTCTGAATGACAAGAAATTACTATTTTAATCCTCTATATGATTTAGTTTTGAATTAAAATATAGGGAAATTAATTAAAATGCCACAAGTTTGAAAGTGAGTTACCAAAATACCCCAAAAATGAAAAGTTTACCAAAATGCCATTTTTTTTCCGCGGAGGGAGCCCTCTATAGCGGGCAGGGACTGAAAGTGTAAAATTTTGCAAGATTATTTACACTTTCAGTCCCCATAGCGGGCCATCGCGGGCCTCGATAGAGCCATCGCGGGCCTCGATCGCGGGGGCCAGGGACTGAAAGTGTAAATATATCTTGCAAAAATTTTCACAATTGGTTCAATCTCCTAACCATTGTTCTCATCTTCACCTCCTCCAAGTCGCCGCCTCATTTTCCCTTTCTACTTCATTCTTCCATAATGCAAACAGTGAAGCTCGCAGCACAAAAAAAATGCTCTACAGCGTGATTATATAGAAACATACAGTAGTGATCAAGAAGGAGAAACAATAATACTGAAAGTAGCAGCAAATAACAAAAGGGTAAGCTTGTAAAAGTTTTGTCTCTGAATGGTTTGGATATGATGTAGAAGGTGAACGATACAGAGGTAGAGCAAATAACAGAAGGGCAAGCTTATAAAAAGTTTGCCAAACAGCATAAACCCTCTGAGCGAATCAGAGTTGGCTCTAAATAGCATCATTCAGATGCAAACAAACAACCCCTTAGAATTAGGTTAATCATTCATTACTCTTAATTGAATATTCTCTCTGAACGTATTGTAACCTTTTTGAATATCAATCATATGGATGACGATCTATTGATCTGAGTTATTGATTATTATTGTTACTTGATTGTTAAACTGGGATCTACACGTGGTATCAGAGCCGAATCGGTGATTTGAAGAAATAGAAGAAACCGAACGAAAGCGAGAAAAAGCAATAAAATTCGTATGCAATTTTCTGGAAAACGTAGCCGTGCCGTATTGCATATTCCCAAAGTTTGAACCGTCGGATCGTCGTGATTTTTGGACAATAGCTTCAAGACATTCTTACATTCTGAACGGTGGAGATTGTCGTTTGAGGTCTAGAAGGCACTCGTTTTATGTTCGACGTAGTGCAACTAGTTTTTGGTGAATCGGTCATCAATCGGGTTTGCAAAGTGGTTTCTTGCTTTATTTTATTGATTTGATATTATTATCTTGCTAGATCTTTGTTTTTAATCAGTTGGTGATCGTTATTTATCTGATTCGTTTCAATTTTGAAAGTTTTGGAATTTTTGATTTTCGAATCGTTCTTGGTGTTCTTCAATTTTTTTGATAAATCTGCGATTTTAATTGATTTTTTGCGTGTTTGATGATGTTTTTGGGGAGTTTTTGAGAAGTGCAGGTGTCGAAGGGAAGAAAATCGCTCACATATGAGGTTATTTCATAAACCCTAATTTTTCCAGGTAAGTATTCGACTTCCCGAATAATCTTTCCGGTAAGTTCATTTTTCTCAGATACTTCCACTACTTACCGGATACTTCCACTACTTCCCGGATGAAATAACTTTCCCGGGTACCACACTCTTCCCGGAAGTATCTCATTTCCCGGGTACCCTTAATTTCCGATTACCACCTTTTTCCCGGAAACATCTAATTCCCGGATACTCCCATGACCACTCACTTTTTTTGTTTGATTTTCAAGAGCCATCCATCTTTGACCACCTTGCCTTAGTTGACTATTGTATTCATTCACATTTCTTCATTCTTTTATCCATCACTACATAATTTTTTAATTGAGTAAAATCTTCCACCTAGCTTGTTTCATATATATATATATATATATATATATATATATATATATATGGATACACGTGTTTGATATAATTTGCTAAATTGTTAACAACTTTGCTGCATGGGTTTCAATATAATCATAGCATACATACATACATATTCTTCCACGCTACATACATCTTATTTGCTAAATCATCGGTTTGATCGTACATCGCAAGGTTCGATTCTTTTGAATCTATATATCGCACGAAGTCATCTTGTTTTTTGAAAGTTAATCGCACGGATCTGATCGGTACCCGAGTTACCGCACGTCTCGTGATTGAGAGGTTTTAACGATAAGGTTTGTTTGAATTTTAGTGACGGTTTGGGATTTATTTTAGTGACAGTTTGAGCTTATTGTCGACAATTATCATTTTATGTGATTTATTTTGAGGTTATTGATCTAACCGTTTGTTTATCTTGCAGGTTTTATTCTAGAAGTTTGATTTTGTTCGTTCCGGTTAACTAATCAGATTTTAAAATGTATTAACAAATTTATTTTTTAGATTTGTTTTTCTGATTTAATTTTGATTTTCTTCCGCAATTTTTGATTCTTCAAAACAACACCGATTAACGATCATAATTTTTCAGGTAACAATGTCTTATTCATCTCAGTCTGAAGCAGCTTGTCAAGTATGTCTACCAACACATAGTGCTTTAATCGATCAAATTCAACTGCTTGGTCAAAATGTAGAGTCCTAAATGCTTACCTCTAATGAACAACTACTTGAAATTAATTATTTAAAAGAAAAGCTAGATGTTCAAAAGAGGGTCACAGAAAAGCTAAAGTCCGACAATGCTAATCTTAAAGAAAAATGCACAAATCTTTATATAGCACCAAAGGACCTTAGAGCTAAAATATCTGAATTGAACTCAAAGATTGATCAGTGTGAGAATGAGAAAGCAGAGATTATTTTTCAATGCTCCTCTCTTCAAGTTCAACACAAAGAGTTTGTTTCTAAAATAACTGATCTTCAAACTAAACTTCACAAAAGAGGTCAAACTGATTAGACAATTCATATGAACAAACCTAAGGAATTCACGTATGTTAACAAGGATTGGGGAATTGGGTACGATAACCTTACTTGAAAAAGATTTTGACAATGAGACCTACTGTGGATCCCAGATTAACAAGTGCAATAGTATGAGTCAACACAATTCAGCATTAACATCATAAATCTTACTTTGAATATTGAACAGAAAGCTTTGAAGTAGCCGTACAATGCAATAGGTAATCAAAACTAGTTATGTGGTCATTAAACCTTAATCTAGGTTTAAGCTATCTATTTATATCCTCGAAAGGATATTTACAAGATATGTCAATAATGGTCCCTATACTTCTATTCCACTAACATGAGACATAACAATCTCCCCTTTGGAATTGAAGTTCGATCTCACGCCAGTTAGGGACATATCGCTTTTGAATAACGAACAAAATCTCGAAGTGCCGAATGGATTTCCTGAACTCTAGCCTTTCTTCAATTGCTTTGAGAAGCTCTTCAGCTAGATACTTTCTGACATTGGCCAAGTTCTCTGACGACTCTTTCTCTTCTTCTTCAATGATCTTTTTCAGCACGTTCTGGATGTTCATCAAAGTTCCCTCACCGAACTTGTGCAGCTCGCTGATCCTCATATATCGTTTCTCCTTTTTGTCATTCAGATACACAATCCTAGTTTCCGGTTTGGACAAGATAGTATGTACCTGTACGTCTTCGGGAAGATTCAGACTAGGCTTCAGAATGTTGATCTTCTTCTGATTGCTTTCTAAACCCAATTGGAAGTCGTTGATGTAGGCGAGGGTGATAATGCACTTCATGAATCTTTTTATCGTCTCGAGGGCTTTGGTATATGGTAACAGTCGGATGGTGTGGGTCTGCAACTCTTTAAGCATAATCGGGAAGTCGTTCAGATTCAGATGTCTGAAGTCGGCTTCCGAGAATACCATTCTCTTCCGCCATCCCTTTTAACAGTGAAAACTAGGAACCATACACTTAGAACCTTGTCTGACACGATCTCCACGATTTCGATTATTATGTATCACGTTCGGACTTGGTGGACCATTATGCTTCTCTTCATAACTTCCAAATACTGTGTACGCACTGGATCTTTTAGAAATGAGACCCCATGACACATAACCGAGTCAAGTGGCCTAATCCAGTGGAACCAAGATCCGGAATATTTCCCAACGAGCTGGTTGAGCAGGTTGTGGTTGAGCCATTTCCGGGTCTGGAGTTGGAAGTTCGGAAGTACCTGCATGTAACGACCCGGTATCCCATGACATACATAATATATATAACAATTAACATTTCATACACAACGTCGTTACTTTCATAACAAAATACATGATAATTCACATTCGGTCCCAAAGTCTCAAAACTATACAATATAGAAATGTAAACATATCCTAGTCTTCGTCAGCTATCAACCGCCTCTTATGCATTATCCTTCCCTTTGCTAACAAAAGATCCTTGACCTGGAATACATATTTTTAAAAAGGAAAATGAGGGTTAGACCAAACGGTCTAGTGAGATAATCCCTGTCAGTTTAGAAATCGTTTTTATAAAATACACATATACCACAAGATTAACTACCAAGCAAGACTCGTGCATCTCATCCCACCTTATTCCTCCACAACTGGCCATATTAATTGGTAGCGAGCCAACTAATAAATAATCAACGTTACCGGTCCGCACACCGGAACCCGGCTACTCATCGGTCCGCACACCGAAACCTGACTACTCACCGGTCCGCTCACCGGAACCCGGTTACTCACCCTTGTGTAGTGTAATGCACATATGAATATAATATCTTACTATATCATAAACACATAATATTCACACCTTAAACATATATCCATTCCACACATATATGTATTCCAGTAAAAAATCATTTTGAAGTAAAACTCACTTGATTTGCTTATCAAACACGCTCGCAAGCTTCTTTCAATTTGATTCTATCTTTCACCTTGACTCCCCAGTATCGGAAACAATTTAAGATACATATACCGCTTTACTAGCCAAACACATAAAGCCTACCAGTTCCCGCTCTCAACTGTATCACTTATACTTCTACCTCTGACTTAATATCACAACATAACAAGGTACCGGGACTCCACAGAATACCGGAACTCTCATTCACCGGGAGTTTATTATACCGGGACTTGATATCACCGGAAGTCGATAATACCGGGACTCCATGGTAACGAGACTCCAGGGTACCGGGAGTCGACCAGACCGGGAGTCCATCTTACCGGGAGGCTAAATGACCGGGAGTCTACCGGGACTCTCAAGAACACAGTCGGTTCCAGTTTCTCAGATTCAATTGAAACTAACACAAATCACTAAAATCAAACTTTCTAAACCGATAGACACTTGCTATAACCGATTACATACATAATATGAGAAGAAACTATACCTCAATAACGACTCCAAACGAATCAATCGAAGCCCTAACCGTACGAATCCTTTTTCCGCTTCATCTCGCCTCAGGAACACACACACACTGATAATATCTGGATGTTGCTGCTGAATGAAATATCTGAATATCTTAAGGGTGTATATCAATCCCATACTTACCATTTAGACCTTGAACTTCTCATTAATGACCCAAACACCCCTAAACTTATAATTTACCCAAACTTACCCTAACATCCAACTTCAAGGTTAACTAAATTTAACGGGAAAAGAGATTTTAACTAACGAACTTACCCAGGGTATTACACTGCAGTATATGTAAACCATGCTGAGAGATAGATACCTGTTCACTCTGAAGGAGGAACAACTGGTCGTAGACGTCGTCGTTCATGAACTCATCTTCATCAGAGAAATTCCACAAAGCATCTGTCTCGGATTGGATGGCTAGTACTGCTTTCTCTCTCCATTCTCTTTCTAATTCCGGATTGCCAGCAGAGTCCTCATCAATCAAATCCAGGACTGGCCTCTCCGGACCCGTCAGTAATAAATTCTCATCTGGTTGACCCTCGAGGTTTTCAACCGTTGGGTCTGCTGACTCTGGCACTGATTTTCTGACCGGTGTTGATAACTCCACATCCTGAACCATTTCTGAGTCGTCTGGCTGTTGATATGGTTCAGGTTCGGCTGGAGTGACGGTTGAAGGTTCTGTCGCTGAGGTTGACAGCTCGGTCAGTCTAAGTCTTTTATCCCCCTCATGTTGGTCAGGATCCTCCTGATCATCATGTTGTCGTTTATAGCCCTGTGCTTGACCCTTACACGTGTTTTCTAAGCTGGAAACCCTCTCGGATAAAGTTTCGAGGGATTTCTTGACTTCGGTTAGGGTCGCAGTAAGTGTATCAAGCTTGGTGTTGAGTTGGGCTTGGGGATCATCTGGAGTGACTGGGTGTGGTGGTTGGGTTTGTGAGCATAGAATACTCACTAAATCGGCTTCATAAGAGGTGTCAGTGTTGGATTGGGACAAGAGCATATCGAGGAGTGCGGCTTTGAGCGCCTCGATGCTCATGTTTTGTAGGGTCGGGGTTGGGTAAGGCATTCTGATCTGTGGTTGCGTAGGGGGAACTTCTGTAGCTACTGCCTTTCCTGTGACTGCCCTTCTGATAAATGCCATCTCTTCTGATAGCTTCTGTAAAATCTCCGTTTGGACAACCTTTAAGGCGCCGTCCATGGTTTCGTTGGAGACGAACTCTGGGGTACTAACACTTGGAGCACTTAGCCTCCCAGTTGTAGTAACTACGGTGAAGTGCACCGCAGTACCGCCTGCGCTCATGGTTGGCTTGATGGTAGCCGTGGCAGGTCTTCCACCCTGTCTTTGCAAGTCACCAAAAGGTAAACTTGACGGTAGCAGTTGAGGCGACCTGTGTCCTATCCAAAGAAATAAATTTTGCAAATGGATCTAGACTCGATTGTGCACCCAAAGAAATCGAGAACCGGGGCTGGTGTTCTCTTGGTTCAACACCGGAACTCTCCAAGTGAGAGACCAGTGGCAGTTGTGCTGTATCCCCGTGCGAAGTTGAAACAATTTCCTTTTGAGAGTAGACTGAGTGGCTAGGTGGGGTGTGCAAATGCGTCGCTAGGCCCACGACGTCTTGTTCAATACCCTGTCGCAACGAATGCGACGGGGTAGCATATGTGGCTGTCTGGCTAGGTGGAGGCTGGTTGGGGCAACCTGAGTAGATTGCCCCATCACTCGTTCACTCTCGTTCGTTTTCTTACTCCTCCTTTCACGCACTTGCTCACTTTCTTTTTCTTTTTCGACTATAACACCCCCCGCTCTCCTTTTCTCTCCAGATAGGGCTTCGGGTTGGGGTGTTGGATCATCAGCGTTATCGTCCGACTTAGTAGACTCACTTTCGGATTCCTCTTACCCTGATTGGGAACCGGAAGCCGAACCTGATTGAGACCTGGATTCGGATCCGGACCCTGAGCCAGAGGCAGACTTGGAAGCTGGTCCGGAGGCTGAGCCGGACTCGGAGCTGGAAGAGGAGGCTGCCTCTTCTTGAGCTTGTTTTCCTGTGACGTCTTCCACATCCACTTCGTGAAATTCGGGATCGTCATCTCGAGGTGGCGTAGGTGCATGTGGTAGAGTGTGTGGGTGTCTTGACGAGCTAGCATCATGTATTGACCTACCGACACTGCCCACACCAGTTCCCCTCACAATATTTTCTCTCGTCACGCCCTGGCCAGGAGCCCCTGCTCGCCGGACCCTTCCGCCTCTCGTACGTAGACCCTCGTGTCTCTCGGGTCGCGCTCCTTGGGGAGTTCCTGCCGGATCTGGCTGGACCATCGGAGCGACTAGGTTATTCTCTTGCCTATAAGCTATCACACTCAGCTCCGATTGGTCTGCTATAGCTAGTAAGTCATTGGGTATCAACATGGGGACTAGGTCCTGGATCACCTGTTTGTTCTGGATCCTAGTCATTCGAGTTGAAAGTAGTACCTCATGATCGGCGCGTCGAGGAATCGTCTGGTTTGCAGCCATGAAATGAGCGACGATTAGCTGCAAGAATCTTGGGAATGGCAGGAACGTGAGACGTTTGTTGCCTTGCTTCTTCTGGACCTTCTCGATCAGTTCAGTCCAAAGAGTTGACGCGTAGTCGAAGTGGCGGTTGTACACGACGCCATGGAACAGTCTGAGCAGGTCGACGGTTGTCTGATCTATTCCTTTGTTGATCGATGATAAGCACCTGTTCAATATTGTGAACAAGGTGTACAATACTGGCTGGAGATGTATTCTCGAGAAGTGCAAGGGATGGTTGAGCGCGGCATCATATCCGAGGACGCGCAGATCCTGGCAGAGGACGGTATCAGAAACCAGAGCGTCGTAGGCAACTCGTCTTGGAATAGCTGTCGCTTCCGGCAGTTCAAGAATCTGGCGGAAGATATCTCGTGTAAGTAGCACCTGGGAGTCGCCAATACGGCCTTGTAGGTCGAAGTGTTGGCCGCGTGCGACAAGTGTGAGTGATCTCCACAGTTAGTGCACATAAACTGTTGGAACTTAAGCGGTGGCCGTCAGTGCTCGATTGAGCGTGTGGCGCTTCAAAATTTCCACTATAACTGGGCATTGGCAAATAATATTTGACGTGTCCAAGTGAAAGTTGTTGGAACTGAGGGGTAGGTTGGGACCTACGGGAAGTAGTGGGGCATCGCCTTGTGGTGGATTCGGTTGTGCCATGATCGTACATGTTAAAGTCCAAAAGATGTTGAGTTTCATTGCTTGTATAACCCAAAAACGTGTCTCGGGGCTCGTATTCTCGGATTTGGAAACACCGAGAGTCGGTGACGGTCCAAAACAGGTCACTACACTGGTCTTGACGAGCCTGGAGTGAGTGTGTACCTTTAAGTGTGACACTGAGTACCAAACACCAAATGTAAACCAATGGAACAGTACTTCCGGAATCTAGTTGATCCGGATCTGGAGTGGAATCCGGAATCACCATGATCCGGTATGGAGCCTGGAACCCAAAGGAATCCGGAATCGGAATAGGAATCGGATCCGGAACTCAAGATTCCGGAACATAATAGAGACTGGATCCGGAACATGAACTAGAACTTAAAAAGGGACCGAATTCAGAACTCAATCATACCGGAACTAGTTACAATCCGGAACTAAGGTCAAACCGGAACTCTATTCTGGAACCGGATGAGATTCGGAACCAGACTATTCCGGGACATACCGGGACTACATTCCGGAACCGAAACCGGAACCGATACCGATACCGGATCCGGAACCGATACCGGAACCCTAAACGGGACTGTCGCAAATTTAATCCCAAAATCGATCAACACATATGGACATCGATTGTCCCACACTAACATAAACATTCGATTGAAGGTTATTAAGATGCTAAGAGTGTTGATTGGACCTCGATGTCGCAAACCGAAGGGTTGATAAACCCTCTCGACGCCGACAGACCGCAATCGGTGAAATTAGAGTGATTTTCGCGTCGGATTGATCGATTCTAAGATGAAATCGTGAATTAAAGTTAGTTTAGATCACATACCTGGAGATTGAAGTGAATATCGGAGCCTGATTGATGCAAAAACATAAGTTGGAGAGAAAGTGAGAAGAAGTTGGGTCTGAGAGAGTTTGAGCGCGAATTTTTTGAAATTGTGAAGACTTAGAACGAAAAAACGTTATTTATATACCGGTCGATACCGGGAGTGAACCCGGTTCCGGTCTCCTTAACTCTACCGGTTCCAACTTTGTCTCAACTTTTGGAAATTGGCGAAAAATACCCCTGAAGTTTGAAAAACTTTAAAATTAACCCTGAGTTTAAAAAAAATCACTTTGGACCCCCAGGATTAAAATTCAAAAATTCTCCCCCGAAACTTTTCAAAAACAACTCTCCCCCTCAATTTTTCAAAATATGACACCGTTTTTTTTGTGTGCATAAATCTCAAACAAAGACATGAAAAACGTCCCCTTAAGCTAATTTAGTTGACAATGCTCCCCCTTGACTTGTCAAACTGACACTTCTCCCCCTCAACTGTTCAAAAATTGCAACTTTCCCATAACAAAGGTTAAGGGGCTTACCTTGGGGACTTGGCTTTCGAGGTAACACCTTGCAGAACAGACGGTTAGCAGTACATGAAATAAATGGAAAAACAAAGACAAGACGAATAGAATTAAAGAAGCATGTAGAAAGTTGAAAAACGCCAGAAACACTAAAATGTTAATACAGAGTACATGTCACCGATGTGCTTGAAACACCTAAACTACACTGCGAGACAAGTGTAACTGATTAAGATTCAGTTATCCCGTAGTGAAGAAAAAGTGTGACAAGTACAACAGTGACTCACACTTTCAAATTAAGCATACTCAGCTTGGACACGAGTTCATTGAACCATTTTTCGTCCAAAGCTTTGGTAAACAGATCTGCTAGTTGATTTTCTGTACTTACGAAGTATAGTTCCACCGTACCTCGTTCCACATGGTCTTTAATGAAATGATAGATCACGTCAACATGCTTTGTCTTCGTATGTTGGACCGAATTGCTTGTGATTGCGATGACACTCTTGGAGTCACAGTAGATCGGGATGCTCGAGTAGTTATACCCGTAATACTTCAGTTGTGTGCGCATCCATATGACTTGGGAGCAACAACTAGCCATGGCCACGTACTCTGCTTCCGCCGTGGATGTGGAGACGCAAGTTTGCTTCTTGGAGGCCCAACTAATCAACTTATCGCCAAGGAACTGGACGTGACCCGTTGTGCTCTTCCAGTCGAGCATACTTCCCGCATGATCAGCATCAGAAAACGCCGTGAGTTCGAAACCTGTGTCCTTAGGGTACCAAAGGCCAAGATTAGCAGTACCTTTTAAATAACGAAGAATACGTTTAACTGCTATTAGATGTGACTCTTTTGGTTTAGATTGAAATCGAGCACACAAAAAGGTAGAAAACATTATGTCCAGACTACTCGTCGTTAAATACATCAACAAACCTATCATTCCTCTATAGGTAGTAGCATTCACGTCCTTTCCGTCAAGATCGGCGTGTAACTTCGTACCCGGTGACATTGGAGTTTTTATGGGTGTACACTGTTCCATCTTGAATTTCCGAAGAATATCCGCGATGTACTTAGATTGATTGATGAATATCCCGGTCGACAGTTGTTTAACTTGAAGACCGAGAAAGAAATTCATCTGACCCATCATACTCATTTTAAAATAGGATTTCATGAGAACTGAAAATTTGTAACAGTATTGTGGATTCGTAGAGCCAAAAATAATGTCATCAACATAGACTTGAATTAAAATGATGTCCTTACCTTCTATTTTGATGAAAAGGGTTGTGTCGATCTTACCTTTCGAGAAGCCGGAATTCATAAGAAAAGTTGGTAATTCGTCATACCAGGCTCTCGATGCTTGCTTGAGTCCGTACAACGCTTTGTCGAGGCGATACACATGGTTGGGGTGATCCTTACTGACGGAATCTTTCGGGTTGAGAGACGTAGACTTCCTCCTTGAGTTTGCTGTTTAGAAAGGCCGTCTTCACGTCCATTTGAAAGACGGTGAAATTTTTATGAGCGACGTACTCGAGGAACATCCGAATAGCTTCGATTCGGGAAACTGGTGCGAACGTCTCTTCGTAGTCGATCCCCTCTTGTTGTCGATGCCCTTTTGCTACCAAGCAAGCCTTGTTCTGAACACCGATCCCGTTCTCGTCCTTCTTGTTCTTGAAAATCCATTTCGTTTCGATAATGGTCTTGTTCTTAGGGCGAGGGACCAGGCGCCATACTTTGAGGCTTTTAAATTCATTCAACTCCTCCTGCATGGACATTATCCAGTCCGGGTCGTGTAAGGCGTCTTTAATCGTCGTTGGTTCAACATTGCTGAGGAAGATGGAGAAGAGGCACTCATTTCCCGTAGCCGCCCGTTTTTTAGTGTTGCTCAGAAGTGCGGGGGTAGCGTCGTCATCGGTTTCCGTCGTTACTCTAGTTTGAATGGGAGTAGATGGATCTCCAATGATTTGCTCAGGTGGGTGTGCTCGAGTCCACTTCCGCGTGTAAGGTAGCGGGTCCATAAGAGGTTGAGAATTATCAGCATCGATGTAGGAGCCTAAGGGTAAGTTTTGAACCGCTTCGATGGATGGAACCAGATGTAAGCGGACGACGGCAACATGTTGGGAAACAACAGTTGACGAAGATTCGGCAGTTGCGTCAGTACTGTTGCTTGTTCCAGGGGAAGACGGAGTGGGTTGAACCACTGGGGATGGAGTCGCCGTCACCGTTGCGGTGCTTGATGATGGCATCGCCTCTAACACGGGTGTAGAGGGCGAGTCCTCCGATGATGTAGTGTTGGGGGTTGGTGGAGGACCGGAGATGTGTGTCGACACCTCTACAGCTGCATCTGCATTCAAAGAAGCATTAGTAGATACAGTGGAAAGATGAAAATCATTGTAGAAATGTTCAAACAGTAGATCTAACTCAGAAGAATGTGATTTCGACGTATTGGATGACCAAGGATCTACTGTCGTGTGCTTAGGTTCCGATCTAGAGTGATCGGAAGCCAACACTCCAGTAAGCACAAGTTTTGAACTGGTTTATTTGGAAGCCAAATCGACCAATTCGTCGAAGGTCACATTTATACTCTCAATAACACTCTTAGTCCTCCAATTGTAGACTCGGTATGCTTTTGAAGAGGTAGAATAGCCGATGAAAATCCCTTCATCCGCCTTTGGCTTGAGTTTTCCGAGATCATCTTTGTCGTTCAGCACGAAGCACTTGCACCCGAACGCGTGAAAGTAGCTGATATTGGGGGTGCGGTTGTTGATGAGCTCGTATGGCGTCTTGTTGAAGCGCTTATGGACAATGGACCTATTCTGAGTGTAGCACGCCGTTGTGATGGCTTCGGCCCATACGAACATCGGAATACCGTACTGAGTCAGCATGGTGCGTGCCGCTTCCACCAAAGTGCGGTTGCGTCGTTCCACCACGTCGTTCTGTTGAGGAGTCCTTGCAGCAGAGAAGTTGTGTGAAATCCCAGCGGATGTGAGAAAGTCACTTATAATACGATTCTTGAACTCGGTTCCGTTATCCGTGCGAATCGAGATGACGGTTAGCTGCAAGTTGTTCTGGACTCTCTTCAGGTGGTTGGCTATGACCCCAACAGTCTCGTCCTTTGAACGAAGGAACTTGACCCAGGTGTATCGCGAGTAGTCGGCTACCATCACCAATACGTACTTCTTATGACTTATGATTTGGACGCGCATAGGGCCGCAGAGATCCATGTGGATCAGCTCTAGAGGTCTGGACGTGCTGGGAATCGGCTTCGGTGTGTGAGATACCTTCTTCATCTTACCCATCTCGCATGCGGAGCAGAGATGTTCTTTTGCAAATCGTAGTTCAGGCATACCCTTGACGAGTCCACCGAGCACCAGCTTGTTGATATTCTTGAAGTTCAAATGTGAGAGCCATTGATGCCACAACCAGTTTTGTTGAGTAGTGGCTTTTGAAAGGAGGCACACGGCTTTATCGGTCTTTACTGAGGCAAGGTTGATGGTGTAGAGATTCGTCCTTTGAGTTCCGGCAAGGATCTCCGTTCCGTCGTCGTTACGAATACTGCACCTCTTCGCCTTGAAGTTGACTTTAAGATTCTTGTCGAAGAACTGGCCGATGCTGAAGAGGTTGTGACCAAGGCCTTCGACGTAGGACACACGCTTGATGGTGAGGTTGTCCTGAACGAGGTCGCCATAGGTCATGATCGGGGCCACGTTATCATTCCCGAATCTGACGTCACCACAGTACTTCTCCTTGAAGTTGGTGAGCAACTCCCGTTTACCAGTCATGTGTTTGGAGCGTCCGGAGTCTAAAAACCACACATGACCGGGCTGCAAAATAGAAATTAGGGTTGTTTAGGTACCAATCTGTAAATGGGTCCTTGAGTGCTAGGTGCAGCACCGTTGCTTGAGACCCGTTTAGATCTGGGTCTTTTTCGAGAAGAATTACGAGAAGCATTAGAATTAAAGACATGATATGTACCAAACCAATCAGATGCATTTTTAGACATGACAAAATCATTCAATCCACATAAGGAACAACAAACACAATCACGCGAAATTGCAATCAATTGCTGAACATTGTCAAGTTTAACTGGAAATTCAAAACCATGTTCAACAGAGTTATTCAAACCAAAACCATGATTGTTATTATTTTTCCTAATATGCGAAAAAGAATTAAATGACTTGGTCTTCTCTGGTCGTAACTTAGCCTTCTTCTCTACCCACTCTTTCCGAACTGCTTTCCCCGACCCATTCTATCTAAAAATACATTAGAGTTATTGTTAGAGGAGCTTGAGTAATATGGTTGCTTTTTAGAGTTCTTACCGGTTTTACCTTGTTTCTTGGACCGATGTTTAGATTTAGATTTCAAAATGGTCTCAAAAATGGTTTTAGAGTTGGAACATTCTCCTTTTTCAAAATTTACCGGTGTGGGCATTTTTTCTAAAAATTGAGTTGTAATACTTAGAAAAATCAATCTTAGAAAAATCATCATCATGACAAGCAGAGGAATTCATAAACTCAGAAAACCTACGTGCAGAATCAAGTGGGGTTTCACCATCAGAGTCGGACGAGGAGTTATCCGCAAAGGGATTATCAAAAACTGGAAAAAGATTCTTTTGAACAGAATGGGGTGAATCGCCTTACCTTTATATTTAAAGCTCAAATTCTTATCATTTGTGTCATCAGACACTCCTAGAAAAGCTTTACACGAGGAATTGTCCGACAAGATAGGAGATGAGTCAACCGAGATGGCTTCAGGAGTGACATGATTCATTTGAGTATCCACTGGTCTCTCCTTAGCCATTCTCATCGTTAAAGCTTCTATCGCCAAGGCGGACAATTGAGAAGCCAACTTGGCAATCTCGGTTAGATAACTCGCTCTTTCTGATTCGGATAAGGACTCGGTTTTGTTCTTTTTGAGCTTTCCAATAGTAGATAAAAGTACAGTTCTTTCGGTTTCATAAATGACCTTATCGCTCACAATTGATTCTTCGAGTTTAAAAATGATTTTTTCCAAAATCAGAGGTGGAACACAGCGTTTGAACTCTGATTTATCGTTAGAATCTACATCTGGTGTTGCAGTAACGTGAACCAGAGTTTTCACAGTTTTAGCAAGCGAACAGATGTCGAAGTAATCATTGGAGAGGTAAGGGGTTTTGCTTTTTAAATAAGACGCATTAAGAGTCTCGTACACGAAAGGAACTTGTACATTTATGTTCTTCCTAGGCGGCTCATCTTCCGATTTCTTATCAACATTTTCAGGCTTTTCCCCTACTTTTGGTAGTGGGATTCCTGTTTTTCGTTTAAGGTCTTCTTTTTCTCATCCTCCTGAGAGGGCTTAGTCCACTTGATCTTATACTCAGGATATTTCTTATCTAGGCCCATAAAATTGAGTTCATAAAGGGTGGGAACCTTAGATAATAGTTTCTTTAGGTAACATGGATTATCATATCCCAGTCCCCATTGTGAGTTGTAATACTTAAATTCCTTTGGTTTGTTCAAGTGGATGGTTTGTTCAGATTGACCAAGTTCATAAAGTTTGGATTCAAGATCCTTAAGCTTAGTGGTCAACAACTCATTTTCTTTTTGAACTTTCTCTTGAATAACAACGCTCTTAGAATACTCCTCTTGAGACTTTTCTAACTTTTGTGTGAATTCAGATATTTGGGTCTCTAGGGATTCAGCTCGTTGTGAAATGACTGAGCACTCAGTTTGATAGTTTTCTATCACGCATTTGTCCTCAGCCTTTTCAATATCAAGCTTGCCTATGGTATCATACTTAGTCTTAGCATCAACTTCTAGCTTAGAGATTTGGGCGTCTTTGGTTTTAACCTTAAGTTTAAAAGAGTCTAAAGTACGCACCATTACTTGCATCTGATTAATAAGGTCAGCATTAGAAAAACCACATACCTGGCAATCGCCTTTGTCCTTCTTCTTTTCGGAAGAGTCATCTTCAGATTCAGATTCTTCCGGGTTGAGGCCAGTATAGCACATATGAGCTTCCTCGTCGTCGTCTTCGTTTTCAGCCAGTTCGAGCCAGTGATCATCTTCCACCAGCAGCGCTTTACAAGCTTCTTTCTGCCTTGACAACAACATTTTGTTCTTGTAGTACTCATCATTTCGTACTACAGGTTTCCGACAGTCTTTGGCGAAGTGACCTCGCTTTCCGCAGTTATAGCATTTCACTGGTTCATCATAAGCTCGGTCGTCAGACTTTCCTGTAGATCTCTTTCCTTCATCGTTCTTGTTTCTTCCATCATCAGACTTGCGCTTTCCTTCGTACTTATCTTGGTAGTCCCGACGTTTTCTATTGGTTGAGTAACACTGGTTGTTGTTTGATGGCTTCTTGAAAAACTTCCTTCTAGCATACTCTCGGGACAGTAAGGCAATGACTTTCTTTATACTGTCTAGCTCTGGATCGGAATCACTTTTCGGTTCTGCGTCTTCATGCTCAAAGTCACTATGAGCATCCTCTCTATACGAACTGAGTTGGACTTGCTTGTCTTTCTTGTGAGACATGAGAGCTAAGGGGTCTTCTTTTGTCTTCTCATTCGACTTCTGATCTCCCATCTGTTCACGTACATCGTCTTCGTCTTGAAGCAACATCTCATAGAGCTCGTGCAGCGGAATACTTTCTAAAGATCGGTTGTGACGAACGTGGAGAACAAATCCCTTCCATTCAGATTGAAGGTTGTTGAGGAACTTGATGCTGCACTCGAGGTTCGTCTTGAAGATGCTGTTCTTGTGCAGGTCGTTGAGGAGTGTACATAAACGTTCATAGGTTTCAGTGAGCGATTCCCCTCGTTTGGCTTTAAAGGCTTCATATCAAGTGAGGCAGTTGGTTATCTTCAGCTGATTACCCGCACGGCTGCCTTGCATGATCTTTGCGAGCTGATTCCACATACCTTTCGCTGTATCCTTGTCACTGTCGATGCTACAGTAGATGTTGTTAGGAAGACTGTATACAAGATAAGTATTCGCCAGCTTGTCCCCATCGACTTTCCTCTTTTCCTCAGCCGACAGCTTGTCATACAGTTTGGCCACCCTTTGTTAGCCCCAAGTATACAAGATGTAAAAGTATTGAAAATATTACAAGTCATAAGACCTCCAGAGATCCGGCAGAACGCTTGGAAGAAAATCAACAAGAAGACCACCAGAGATCAATAGAGCTCTGGCAAAACCATCAGAGCTCGACAGAGCTCTGGCAGAAGACTTCTTCTGTTCTACCAGAAGAACTGTTCACACCAGAAGACCATCAGAGCTCTGGCGTAAGAGCTCTGGTGAATGAAGACCTATGTGAATCTTAAGTCTCGTAGAAATCTCTAAGTGTTAGACACGTGTCCGTACTTTCCACGTAAGCCCTAAAAGGACGAAGACACACTTTCTACGTGTCACACCCCGCTAAAGCGGAAACACGAGGTATAACAGCGTAGGGTTTCATTCAAAAGGTAACAGTCAACACCAACCACAACATTCAATACAGTAGTTCAAAATATTACATTACAACGTTTTAAGCAAGTTGTTCCAAAAAGAAGACGTCGGATACAAAAATTAACAGTAGAAGTTTTAATGTTCTTGATGCTGATGTCATCATGCAAAATACACCCTACATGCCTTCACTTACTTATTAGCACCTGAAAAGCATGAAGAAAAGAAAAGGGTCAACTACAAAGAGTTGGTGAGTTCACAGGTTTTCGTATGCACAAAAAAAAATTGTATGCAGAAATTGTTATTGTGAAACATTTGTCCACACGAAGTTTACGTAACCAGTTGTTCGAGTATTTGCACGAGGTATAAAGTATACAATGATGTCATCGCATTGAGCCACTACCAAACCTTCCAACAAACCAACGCCCCTTAAATTATTCACGTCCTACCTCAGCGGTGGATTAACTCCACATGGGTAAGACCATTATTGTTACTCGTAAAGTGCACTTCTAGCTCGTCAGCTTAAAGTGGGGTTGTCAAACCAAATAGCGCTACCCACAGATACCATCGGCTCGTAATGAGTTAATAAGTAGTTTCTAACAAGTGGGGACTTTTTCATTTAAAACTCAAGCACATCATAAAGTATACATACCTTAGTGCACAAACATTTTAAAGTTAAAATTCGACATTTCATAGCATAATTCAATCAATTTGAAATTCAATATCATACTTTTCACCCCAAATTGTAACAAAAGAGTAAAAAGGGGTTGTGAATACTCACAATATTCAGCAAGGATTTCCAAGGGTTGCCGCACGGTTGCACAATTTCTCGATTCTAGGTCCTTCCTAAGGAAGTGAAACACATTATCAGTTTCGGTCTAACTCTTATGGCTAAAGCATTGCTTAGCCCATCATGTCTTATAAAATGCCTTAGTGTTAGTTATTAAGTGTAAATATTATTTTGCGTTGTTGATCTCAAGTAAATTATTAGTTTTAAAAGGGTTGTAGGATTTTATTGTTACATAATAAAATTTATAGGTTATAAGTAGTATTTAATCCATTTTACCACGTTTTATATTTTCTTCATGACGAATACTTTCATTAATTACATATGTAATTGTATTTCTCATTTACCTTGTGATTTAACAATGTTCGGTTTGTTATAAATCTATTATTTGTTAGGGTATTATTTATACCTTCATATACATGTATATATAGTTTTTATTTATGGTTTTGACAATTTCTACAATTTACAAGCTTTTCATCTTTTAATGACCCTACAAATCCCTTTTTCTTTTGAATTAGTGTTTTACTTATCTGATGGCAGAATATTTAGTCCACTTATGGTCATTTTTAAATATCTTCTGGAAATTTTTATTAGTCCAACTTTTTATGTGTATCAATTTAATGTTTTAGGGAACTTTTGACATAAATATCACTATTTTTAGAGTTGGCTAGCTATTTTAATCATTACACTTAAGTTTAAGTGTCACAGATACCAAAACAGTCTGCACCATCTTTTTGTCAAGTCCATTTGGAGGGTCAATTCTCAACATTTTCCTGTGATTCAAAATGGGTTTTAATCCTAACTCATAAAAGTATCTTCCAGAAAGTGTTCATCATTTTTGGTTACATATTGAGGGAGATATGACGATTTTAAGTTAGACCTTTCATTCTGCCAGATTCTGATTTCTTGCAGACCAGTCTTGGTTTGAGTGTTTGAGACCTCAAATCTTAATATTTTTGAGTGAAACCAATTTTTTTCGAGTTATAACTCATTAGAATAATTTCCAGAAGGAAAATCAAGAATTTTAGTGGAATATTAAGAGACTTATAACTGATTAAAGTAGAGATTTTTCTCTGTCAGATTGTCTTTGGACACTTAATTTGATATGAGTAGATGAAGGGTCAAATTTTCGAGTTTTTACATGAAACCACTTGAGTTTGAAACATAACACAATAAAAAAAGTTCCAGAAAAAGATTCATATGATTTGGTTAAGTATTTTTCAAGATATGGTCGGATGAAATGCATGCAAGTAATCTGCCAGAAACTAAAAATTGTTTATTCATGGAAAATGAGTGTTTTATCTACATATTTTCACTCATATGGTTGGTTCTTTGATTGAACACTCATTTACCACTACTGTGACAATATTCTTAGATAATAAAATCTATTTTTGTCCTTTAAAAACTCATGCATGAACTCACACATCTCAGATTGTAACAAAACCCACATGCATGTAGTTAAAACATCATCTCCTTGAGCTCTAGTTGTATGGCTTAAGGATTACCACCATTTGTTTGACATAACAAGTCTTTGGTGATTAATCCACCGTGAAAAGGGTACATTAAGGTCCCTTTATCCAGAAACTCAAGGATTTCAAAATAAAGTGAGGAAAGAAGGAGAAATTTTACAAGTAACAAGAAGAAAAGAAGTAGGATACAAGAGAGATGAGTTTACTCACACTAGGGAGGATTATTACCTTCAAGTCTTCAAGGATTTGATGATTTTCACCAAGGATTTTGGGCTGATTTCGGCTGGAGTTAGAGAGGGAAGAGAGAGTGGCGAGTTTGAATGTAGAGAGAGAGAGGTTGAGAGGAAAATGAAAGGGTTCTTGAAAATATGGAAGTTTTTTTTTATTGAATGAGGGTTTTGGGTCATGTAAGGGCCGAATTTGGGGCCCTAAATTCTGCTTTTATATTTTTTTTGTTTAAGTTTTAATTAATATGGCTTAAGTATAAGTATATTATGAAATTTTATAAAAAGATTGATTAAGGGTAGTTAATTCCCATTTATCTACTTAGTTTTTGGTTTGGTTAAATAAAGTGTTAGGATTTAGAATTGGGTATATATATAAACTATATATTTACTCCTCTTATTATTAATATTGTTAAAATTAAATGTTACTGTTCCAATCGGTATTTTAAAGACAGCTTAAGCAGTTCCGTGCGGTAACATGATTTTCTAAATGTACTGTTGGAATTCTCAGGAAACTAACCCTTAGCCGTCAATATTAAGTCATTATGAGTTATTCCTACTTGTTAAAACAAGTATTATACTATTCAGTTGCTAACCTGAGTGTTTTGGTTTGACGGGTGTCACAGTCTCCTCTTGTTAGAAGAATTTCGTCCCGAAATTCGTTGATTGCTATTCCCCGTCTGATCCTTTGCAAATAGGTGAGGGTACTTACGTTTCATGTAATCTTCTCGCTCCCATGTATACTCAGGTCCATGCCTCGAATTCCAACGAACTTTCAAAATTGGGATCTTACTACGCCTTGTTCGTTTGACTTCTTGATCAAGGATTTCAATTGGTTCTTCTATGAAGTGTAACCGATCGTTGATCTGAATGTCTTCTAGGGGTATAACCACTGATTCATCAGTTAGGCACTTCTTAAGGTTTGATACATGGAACGTATTGTGGATGGCACTTAGCTCTTGTGGCAATTTAAGTTTATATGCTACTGGATCAATCCGTTCAATTATTTCAAACGGGCCAATATATCTCGGACTCGTCTTGCCTCTTTTTCCGAAGCGTACTAATCCTTTCCAAGGCGATACTTTTAGAAGCACTTTATCACCCACTTGGAATTCTAATGGCTTCCTGCGGTTATCAGCATAACTCTTCTGACGATCTCTTGCGGCCTTAAGTCTATCCTTGATAACTGAGATCTTGTCAGTAGTCTCTTGAACAATTTCGGGCCTAGTCAATTGTCGGTCGCCAATTTCTAACCAGCTAAGTGGGGATCTACACTTGCGTCCATATAAGGCTTCATACGGTGCACACTGAATGCTGGTATGATAGCTGTTGTTGTAAGAGAACTCAACTAATGGTAGGTGAGTATCCCAACTTCCACCAAAATCTATCATACATGCACCCAACATATCCTCTAGCGTCTGTATGGTTCTTTATGACTGACCGTCCGTTTGAGGATGGTAGGAAGTGCTCAAATCCAAACGTGTACCCAACGCTTTCTGGAGTGATCGCCAAAATCGTGACGTAAAACGACTATCTCTATCCGAGATGATGGAAATAGGCACTCCATGACGCATAACGATTTCATTGATGTAAATTTGTGCAAGCTTTTCCATCTTGTAGTCTTCTCGAATAGGAAGAAAATGCGCAGATTTCGTAAGTCGGTCCACTATCACGCAGATTGAGTCGTGCCCTTTGGCAGTTCTCGGAAGTTTGGTTATAAAATCCATAGCTATTTGTTCCCATTTCCATTGGGGAATCTTGGGTTGCTGTAATAGACCAGATGGTTTCTGATGTTCGGCCTTAACTTTTGCACAATTTAAGCACTTGTTTACGTACAAAGCGATGTCTCTCTTCATACCCGACCACCAGTAGTATTCCATTTGATCTTTGTACATCTTATCAGCTCCTGGGTGAATCGAATATCTTGATTTATGGGCTTCATCCAGAATTGTTGATCGTAGGTTATTAACCTTTGGTATCCAAACTTTGTCTTCAAAGTAACGTACCTCATCTGACTTTGTTTCAAATCTAAGTTCCCGGTGATGTAGGGTCTCGTCCTTCAAATTCTCTGCTCTCAATGCTTCTTCTTGAGCTTCAAGAATTTGTGTCTTTAGACTCGTCTGAACGAACACACCCATTGCTCGCACTCTTGACGGCTTCACCCTTTCCTTCCTGCTTAGTGCGTCGGCTACCACATTAGCCTTGCCTGGGTGGTACTTTATTTCACAGTCATAGTCGCTAAGAAGTTCAACCCATCTTCTTTGCCTCATGTTAAGCATTTTCTGGTCAAGGATATGTTGAAGGCTTATATGATCGGTGTAGACGGTGCATTTCGTACCGTAAAGACAATGTCTCCAAATCTTAAATGCGAACACTACGGCTCCTAACTCTAGATCATGAGTAGTATAGTTCTTCTCATGAACCTTAAGTTGCCTCGAAGCATATGCAATGACCTTGTCCTGTTGCATCAACACGCACCCCAATCCTTGGTGTGATGCATCGCAGTAGACTACGAAATTCTCCACGCCTTCTAGCAATGCCAGAATCGGTGCATTACATAACCTATGCTTAAGTGTTTGGAATGCTTCTTCTTGTTTCTCTCCCCAAATAAACCTCTTATCCTTTTGGGTTAATGTCGTTAGTGGTTGCGCAATTTTTGAGAAATTCGCAATGAATCGCCGATAATAACCTGCTAAACCGAGAAATTAGCGAATTTCTGTCGGGGTTTTCGGGGCTTCCCACTTCTTGATGGCCTCAATTTTTGCCGGATCTACGTGAATTCCCTTCTCATTAATCACGTGGCCAAGAAATTGTACCTCTCGAATCCAAAATTTACATTTGGAGAACTTTGCATACAATTTCTGGTCTCTGAGCAATTCTAGTATCAACTTTAGATGTCGCTCATGATCCTCCTTGCTTTGCGAATAAATTAGTATATCATCTATGAACACGATCACGAACTCGTCCAGGTACGGTCTACAAACCCTGTTCATTAAGTCCATGAAGACAGCTGGTGCGTTGGTTAGTCCGAAAGGCATAACCAGGAATTCGTAATGGCCCTATCGAGTCCTAAATGCTGTCTTGGGAACATCCTCTTCACGGACTCTCATTTGATGATATCCAGATCGAAGATCAATTTTTGAAAAGTAAGTATCACCTTGGAGTTGGTCGAACAGGTCGTCGATTCGGGGAAGAGGGTATCGGTTCTTGATAGTTAGCTTATTGAGTTCTCTATAATCGATGCACATCCGCAAGGATCCATCTATCTTTTTAACGAAAAGAACTGGTGCACCCAATGGCGAAGAGCTGGGTCTTATAAGTCCTTTGTCGAGCAGCTCCTGGAGTCCTGGCGATTCCTGCATTTCTGATGGGGCCAATCGGTACGGTGACTTAGCTACAGGTGCAGCTCCAGGAATTAAGTCGATGTGAAACTCGACTTGTCTTGACGGGGGTAGTCCTGGTAGCTCATCCGGGAATACCTCGGGAAAATTCCGAACTACGGGAAAATCCTGAATGCGTTTCTCTTTCATTTCCTTAACTATAACATGAGCCAAAAACGCGATGCATTACTTTTTCAAGTACTTCCGCATCTTCATACACGTCACTAGCTTAAGGTTCTTTCCGGACTTCTCTCCAAGTACGACGAGTGTTTCACCCTCTGGCAGCGGAATTCAGATGATCTTTTCAGAACAACATATGTCTACCCGGTTTTTGGATAGCCAATCCATGCCCACGACTATGTCAAAGCTTCCTAGCTCAATCGGAATAAGGTCTATACTAAAGCTCTTATTAGATAAGTTTAAAGTACAATCCGTAATTACATTTAACTTCCTGCCCATTAGCAAATTCGATAACGTAGACCTCTTTCAACTTTTGGGGTTTCAAGTTAATTTTTGGCCTAAACTCTAGTGATACAAAGCTCCTATCCGCTCCAGAATCAAATAGGAATTTGGTCATACTTTTGATACAAGTTCTACTTAACTAGGTTATGAATATCATATGGTATATCTACAACTAATCATTTGAGCACATAAATATAGCAACATACAGTAAATTCATAATCATGGATTTCAAAACACTTGGTTCAAACAAACACGGTTCAACCATCACATAGGTTCAATAAGCAACAAAATGTTTTCTCTAAAAGATACCTAGTACTTAGAGTTCTAATAGTCAGCTACATGCCACCAAAATAAGTTTCCAACTTTAATCATCGAAAGTAGTCAAAAAGTTCTTTCACTAACGCCACTTTCTTGGAACCATTTCTTCACAACTATCCCTAATGCATAGTTACTAAGCGTGCTATTGTAAGTGCCTAAGATATGCAATGTTCATGCATGCACACACAAAATTATGCTTCCGTGTTTAAGTAGAAAATTTATTTTAAGCATACTTCCAGTATAACTAATTCGAGTCTCCCATTATACATACCTGAATTAAACATAGGTGATCAGGCTTTGTTTAATTGAGGTATAATAATGTGGCACTCAACTTAATTATATTAACAATATGCCTCAGATTTTGACAATCATTTCAAAAACCGTTTTGAAAATAGTTTGCATTATAGTTGGGTTATAGTTTGTGGTTTCCATAAGAAAACCGGCATTCTCTATAACCTTAGGCTCTGATACCAAATCTGTCACACCCCGCTAAAGCGGAAACACGAGGTATAACAGCGTAGGGTTTCATTCAAAAGGTAACAGTCAACACCAACCACAACATTCAATACAGTAGTTCAAAATATTACATTACAACGTTTTACGCAAATTGTTCCAAAAAGAAGACGTCGGATAGAAAAATTAACAGTAGAAGTTTTAATTTTCTTGATGCTGATGTCATCATGCAAAATACACCCTACATGCCTTCACTTACTTATTAGCACCTGAAAAGCATGATGAAAAGAAAAGGGTCAACTACAAAGAGTTGGTGAGTTCACAGGTTTTCGTATGCACAAAAAAAAATTGTATGCAGAAATTGTTATTGTGAAACGTTTGTTCACACGAAGTTTACGTAACCAGTTGTTCGAGTATTTGCACGAGGTATAAAGTATACAATGATGTCATCGCATTGAGCCACTACCAAACCTTCCGAAAAACCAACGCCCCTTAAATTATTCACGTCCTACCTCAGCGGTGGATTAACTCCACATGGGTAAGACCATTATTGTTACTCGTAAAGTGCACTTCTAGCTCGTCAGCTTAAAGTGGGGTTGTCAAACCAAATAGCGCTACCCACAGATACCATCGGCTCGTAATGAGTTAATAAGTAGTGTCTAACAAGTGGGGACTTTTTCATTTAAAACTCAAGCACATCAGAAAGTATACATACCTTAGTGCACAAACATTTTAAAGTTAAAATTCGACATTTCATAGCATAATTCAATCAATTTGAAATTCAATATCATGCTTTTCACCCCAAATTGTAACAAAAGAGTAAAAAGGGGTTGTGAATACTCACAATATTCAGCAAGGATTTCCAAGGGTTGCCGCACGGTTGCACAGTTTCTCGATTCTAGGTCCTTCCTAAGGAAGTGAAACACATTATCAGTTTCGGTCTAACTCTTATGGCTAAAGCATTGCTTAGCCCATCATGTCTTATAAAATGCCTTAGTGTTAGTTATTAAGTGTAAGTATTATTTTGCGTTGTTGATCTCAAGTAAATTATTAGTTTTAAAAGGTTTGTAGGATTTTATTGTTACATAATAAAATTTATAGGTTATAAGTAGTATTTAATCTATTTTACCACGTTTTATATTTTCTTCATGACGAATACTTTCATTAATTACATATGTAATTGTATTTCTCATTTACCTTGTGATTTAACAATGTTCGGTTTGTTATAAATCTATTATTTGTTAGGGTATTATTTATACCTTCATATACATGTATATATAGTTTTTATTTATGGTTTTGACAATTTCTACAATTTACAAGCTTTTCATCTTTTAATGACCATACAAATCCCTTTTTCTTTTGAATTAGTGTTTTACTTATCTGATGGCAGAATATTTAGTCCACTTATGGTCATTTTTAAATATCTTCTGGAAATTTTTATTAGTCCAACTTTTTATGTGTATCAATTTAATATTTTAGGGAACTTTTGACATAAATATCACTATTACAGAGTTGGCTAGCTATTTTAATCATTACACTTAAGTTTAAGTGTCACAGTTACCAAAACATTCTGCACCATCGTTTTGTCAAGTCCATTTGGAGGGTCAATTCTCAACATTTTCTAGTGATTCAAAATGGGTTTTAATTCTATCTCATAAAAGTATCTTCCAGAAAAATTTCATCATTTTTGGTTACATATTGAGGGAGATATGACGATTTTAAGTTAGACCTTTCATTCTGTCAGATTCTGATTTCTTGCACACCAGTCTTGGTTTGAGTGTTTGAGACCTCAAATCTTAATATTTTTGAGTGAAACCAATTTTGTTCGAGTTATAACTCATTAGAATAATTTCCAGAATGAAAATCAAGAATTTTAGTGGAATATTAAGAGACTTATAACTGATTAAAGTAGAGATTTTTCTCTGTCAGATTGTCTTTGCACACTTAATTTGATATGAGTAGGTGAAGGGTCAAATTTTCGAGTTTTTACATGAAACCACTTGGGTTTGAAACATAACACAATAAAAAAAGTTCCAGAAAAAGATTCATATGATTTGGTTAAGTATTTTTCAAGATATGGTCGGATGAAATGCATGCAAGTAATCTGCCAGAAACTAAAAATTGTTTATTCATGGAAAATGAGTGTTTTATCTCCATATTTTCACTCATATGGTTGGTTCTTTGATTGAACACTCATTTACCACTACTTTGACAATGTTCTTAGATAAGAAAATCTATTTTTGTCCTTTAAAAACTCATGCATGAACTCACACATCTCAGATTGTAACAAAACCCACATGCATGTAGTTAAAACATCATCTCCTTGAGTTCTAGTTGTATGGCTTAAGGATTACCACCATTTGTTTGACATAACAAGTCTTTGGTGATTAATCCACCATGAAAAGGGTACATTAAGGTTCCTTTATCCAGAAACTCAAGGATTTCAAAATAAAGTGAGGAAAGAAGGAGAAATTTTACATGTAACAAGAAGAAAAGAAGTAGGATACAAGAGTGATGAGTTTACTCACACTAGGGAGGATTATTACCTTCAAGTCTTCAAGGATTTGATGATTTTCACCAAGGATTTGGGGCTGATTTCGGCTGGAGTTAGAGAGGGAAGAGAGAGTGGTGAGTTGGATGTAGAGAGAGAGAGGTTGAGAGGAAAATGAAAGGGTTCTTGAAAATATGGAACTTAATTCCCATTTATCTACTTAGTTTTTGGTTTGGTTAAATAAAGTGTTAGGATTTAGAATTGGGTATATATATAAACTATATATTTACTCCTCTTATTATTAATATTGTTAAAATTAAATGTTACTGTTCCAATCGGCATTTTAAAGACAACTTAAGCAGTTCCGTGCGGTAAGATGATTTTCTAAGTGTACTGTTGGAATTCTCAGGAAACTAACCCTTAGCCATCAATATTAAGTCATTATGAGTTATTCCTACTTGTTAAAACAAGTATTATACTATTCAGTTGCTAACCTGAGTGTTTTGGTTTGACGGGTATCACACCACGTGTCACCTCAGGGTTAGATAGTACACTGTCTTTCACTTTATCAGGCTATAAATAGAAGGGTAGCGGAACGCACAATTGCAAGCTTTTGGAATAATTGTTTCCTACATTTGTGAGAGCACACACTGCAACATTCCATAGCACTACCACTGTACGATTTGTTTCCTGAGAGATTTCAGAATACATACACTTGAACGCGTTCTTGGTGTTATTCATTGTTATCAATATACGAGCAGCTTATTCATTTGATCTTGTTATCATTTTACTGTTCACTATTGATACTCTCTTATTACATAATCGTTTACACAATCAGTCACATTTAATGGTTTTATATAATGCTTCCGCTATCTGTTTTATGATGTTTATGTGATACAACGTGAATCTGGGAACCAACAATTGGTATCAGAGCGGATTGATTTGCTTAAATCAAACGATCCAATCTAACCACGTTGATTCATTGTTGTTGATTGTGTTGTTCTTCAAAAGCTTCATAGTATACTCTGTTTTTACTGTTCTAAGTCTAAAACAAGTTTTCAGAGTTCATTAGTCCCTGTTTAAAGCTTTCTAGCAAGTTTGAATATCTTCTCTACTCAAGTTACTGTTTCATTGGTTACTGTTCATCTACATTCAGTTCAAAACCTTTTTTAAAAGTTTCTGAAACCTTCATACTCTCTTTTTTTAAGAGATGGCTAACAACAACATTAATGCCATCTACACAGCTGGTTCTCTGACCAAACCTCCTACTCTTCTGAGAGATGAATATCCTCAATGGAAGATTAGGATGGTTAACTTCTTTGATGGAATGGATAGAGACCTTATGCGATCTGTCACAAGTGGACCATTCCAACCTGTGGTTTTGGTTCCTCGTGTACCTGCTACAGAAACTACTGCTGAGGTTCCTGCTCACTTCGAGGTTAAAACCACCGGGTTTACCGACGAAGAAAAGCTAAAAATGGAAAATGACCTCAAGGCAGTTAGACTTCTGATTATGGCCATTCCCAACGATATATTCCAAGAACTAGATTCATGTGTTACTGCTAAAGAAATATGGGATCAACTTCTTAATCAACTTGAGGGTGGGTACAAGACCCAAAAGAACAGAAGGACCCAATGTATTAATGAATACAACGATTTCAAGGCACTTCCTGAAGAAACCTTACAACAGACCTACAACAGATTTAATGTTTTAATAAACAAATGCAAAAAGTGTGGGGTTGTTCAGTCGAAGGAAGATAACAATGTTCTATTCTTGAAAAGTTTAAATGATGAATGGTTAAATCTATCCATGTCTTTACAAGCTAACCAAGATTTGGATGCATGGTCTCTTACTGATGTGTATGGCACTCTGGCCGCACAAGAGAAGGATGTTGTCAAACAAAAGGGAAAATCCACCATGGCAGGTCAAATAACTTTGATCTCTGACTCTAAAACCCCCACTGAAGGGAAATCCACCAGAGAAAGCTCTAGCAGAGATAAAAAGAAAGAGAAGGTTGTGAGATAGAAAGGAAAGAAAAGTCTAGTTGCTGAAAGTGATGCTGAAGAAAGTTCATCAGAGGATGATGATATAAATGCTTTTCCCAATCTCTTGCATTAATCACTCAAAAGTTTAACAAGAGATTTATTAACAAAGTGTTTGATAGAAGAGGTAGATATGAGAGAGAAGAGAAAGACGAAAAGAGAGGTTATGCTGCACCTCATCACCAGAATAACAACAACAGAGCTCCACAAGAGCAAAGACCACAACAGAAGTATAATCCTCCAGCCCCCCAGAATCAAGCAGATGATGCCCAACCCATCAACAAAAATGATGGAAGATGCTTTCAATGTGGCAAACCCGGCCATTTCTCTGCTAATTGTAAGGGTAGACTGGTAAAAGACCAGGACTACTACAAGAACAAGTACAAGTACAATTACAGAGAAAGAAGCTATGTTGCTGAGATGGAGAATTGGATCTCTGACTCGTCTTCTGATGACGAACCAGAGCAAGCCAATTTTTGCGGGGTTGTTGTTGATGATAAAAGTTTAGAGGAGGTAACTGATTAGATGACTTGAGAGATGCTAGAGAGAACAACATAGGCAGACATATCTCAGAACGCATGTGCTCTTTCTGTAACAGAGCCATTTGACAGAGCGCTGCAGATCACCAGACCCAGTGCCAAGAAGCCTCATGTGCAGATCTGGTACCTAGATTCAGGATGTTCCAGGCACATGACAGGCAATAAGGAGCTGCTAACATCATTCAAGAACAAAATGGGAAGTGCAGTGACCTTTGGAGGAGATCAATGGGGACAGATTAGAGGCTACGGTATATTAAATAATGGTGGTGTTTCAGTTTCTAAGGTTGCTTATGTTGAAGGATTAAATCATAACCTGCTCAGCAGAAGTCAACTATGTGATCATGGGTTCGATGTCAATTTTAAAAAGAAATATTACTCGTTGTTGCTTTCCGAGTCTGGTCAAGAACTTTTAAGAGCCGACAGAAAAGGCAATCTGTATAAAATGAATTTTAATCCAAATCAAAGTACTACAACAGAAAAACTCTGTTTAGTTTCTTTGAAAAATGAAGATGCCTGGCTCTGGCATAAAAGATTTGCCCATTTGAATTTTTCAAATCTTGACAAGCTCGTGAAACTCAACCTAGTGAAAGCTCTGCCTTCACATAAATTTGACAAAGACCATCTCTGTTCTGCCTGTGAGCTGGGCAAAATGAAAAGATTTTCACATAGAACAAAGAGTGATCACAGTTGCCCCAGACCTTTGCATATGCTTCATATGGATCTTTGTGGTCCAATCTCTGTGCAAAGCCTGTCGGGTAAGAAGTATATTCTAGTGCTAATTGATGAATATTCTAGATATACTTAGATTGAGTTCATCAGAGTAAAATCTGATGTCCCAGAAATTCTGATAAGTTTGTTAAAGAGAATACAGGTTCTGTTAGGTCTTAAAGTCCAAAAGTTAAGAAGTGATAATGGGACAGAATTTAAGAATGCAGAATTGATGCCTACCTATCAAAGGAAGGAATCTCCCAGAACTTCTCAGCTGCCAAAACTCCTCAACAGAATGGTGTTGTGGAGAGAAAGAACATAACTCTGGTAGAAACCGCCATAACTATGTTGGCATGTTCTTTTCTCCAAACGAACTTCTGGGCAGAGGCAGTCTCAACAGCCTGTTTTACCCAGAACAAAGATGTAGTTGTGAAAAGATTCAAGAAGACTCCCTGTGAACTCATCAACAACCGAAGGGAAAATGTGAAATATTTTCATGTTTTTGGCTGTAAATACTACATATTGAATGACAGAGATCAACTAGGCAAGTTCGACAAGAAGATTGACGAAGGATTCTTTATTGGTTATTCCTACAGAGTCTACAATACCAGAACCAGGGTCATTCAAGAGAGCATAAACGTGTCCTTTGATGAAAATACATCAAGTTCCCCTGACTGCAAATCACCAGAGGGGACACAAACTAAAGAGAAGCCAAGTTCTTCAAAGTCAAGGGAAGAAGACATCAATCTTTTATTCAACGACTTCTTCGATGATGATGATTCCTCTGTCGACTTCACCAGAGGCAATCAAGCTCAGAGTTGTGCTGAACAAAAGCTGACAGGTACAACTCTTACAGGTCCCTCCAATTCTTCACCATCTACATCTCTGTCTACAGGTGTCATTTAGAGAAATGAGGAACCACAATCAGAAGTAAGAGAACATGAACAAGAGACATCATCACCCCTTCTGACTCATATTGGAAGAAGCTCTCTGTTTGAAAGACCACCATTTCAGAGCCCTGTTCGTACATCACAGAGCAATGAGGCTACTCTACAGAGCAGTGTGCCCTAGAGCCCTGGTCCCAATCCTCAGAGCTCTGATGCTGACATCCGTCTTTTCCCATCAGAAGCACAGACTCCACCTGTTGTCCATGCTCCAATGACCAGATGGACAAAGGATCACCCCCATCATCTAATTATAGGTGCTGCAGAAGATGGTGTAAAGACAAGGTCTGCGACAATCAATTAGGCTTTCTTTGTGAATTTCCTAAGTATGATTGAGCCGAAGAAGATTTTTGAACCCCTTGATGACCCAAACTGGATTGAAGCCATGCAAGAGGAGCTTCTGGAATTTGAAAGAAATAAAGTTTGGTCCTTGGTTCCACTTCCAGAAAGCAAAGTTGCCATTGGAACCAAGTGGGTGTTCATAAATAAGAAAGATGAAGATGGGATTATCATCTGAAACAAAGCTCGGCTGGTTGCCAAGGGATATTGTCAAGAAGAGGGCATTGATTATGACGAAACATTTGCACCTGTGTCTAGGCTAGAAGCCATCAGAATCTTCTTAGCCCATGCTGCCCATAAAGCTTTCAAGGTATATCAGAGGGATGTGAAATCTGCCTTCTTGAACGGAAGACTGCAAGAGGAAGTCTACGTCCAACAACCACCAGGTTTTGAAAGTTCAGAGTTTCCAGACCACGTTTACAAGCTAGACAAAGCTTTGTATGGCCTTAAGCAAGCTCCCAGAGCCTGGTATGAAACTCAGAGCCCTGTTCGTACATCACAGAGCAATGAGGCTACTCTACAGAGCAGTGTGCCCTAGAGCCCTGGTCCCAATCCTCAGAGCTCTGATGCTGACATCCGTCTTTTCCCATCAGAAGCACAGACTCCACCTGTTGTCCATGCTCCAATGACCAGATGGACAAAGGATCACCCCCATCATCTAATTATAGGTGCTGCAGAAGATGGTGTAAAGACAAGGTCTGCGACAATCAATTAGGCTTTCTTTGTGAATTTCCTAAGTATGATTGAGCCGAAGAAGATTTTTGAACCCCTTGATGACCCAAACTGGATTGAAGCCATGCAAGAGGAGCTTCTGGAATTTGAAAGAAATAAAGTTTGGTCCTTGGTTCCACTTCCAGAAAGCAAAGTTGCCATTGGAACCAAGTGGGTGTTCATAAATAAGAAAGATGAAGATGGGATTATCATCTGAAACAAAGCTCGGCTGGTTGCCAAGGGATATTGTCAAGAAGAGGGCATTGATTATGACGAAACCTTTGCACCTGTGGCTAGGATAGAAGCCACCAGAATCTTCTTAGCCTATGCTGCCCATAAAGGTTTCAAGGTATATCAGAGGGATGTGAAATCTGCCTTCTTGAACGGAAGACTGCAAGAGGAAGTCTACGTCCAACAACCACCAGGTTTTGAAAGTTCAGAGTTTCCAGACCACGTTTACAAGCTAGACAAAGCTTTGTATGGCCTTAAGCAAGCTCCCAGAGCCTGGTATGAAACTCTGTCAAATTTTCTGTTTACTAATCACTTCGAGAAAGATTCAGATCATGGAGGATGCAGGAGTGACAGAAAGAGTACTTCTGGTAGCTTTCAATTGCTTGGAGACAAATTGGTGAGTTGAACATCCAAGAAACAGAACTGCGTATCAACCTCTACAGCAGAAGCAGAATATGTTGCTACTGCTAGTTGTTGCTCTCAAGTAATCTGGATGAAAACTCAACTCAAAGATTAGGGCATGAAGTACAACAAGATCCCAATTCTGTGTGACTCCAAGAGTGCAATAGCAATTACATAAAATCCAGTCCAGCACTCAAAGACAAAGCACATCGACATAAGGTACCATTTTATAAAGGATCATGTTGAAAAATGGACGATTGAAATGTACTTTGTTTCAATCGACTTCCAACTTGCTGACCTGTTTACAAAAGCCCTTGATGAAAGGAGATTTAACTTCTTAACCAGCAAGATGGGTATGCTGAACATGTCCTCCTAACTCTATTCAAAGTTCAACAGAGCCTCTGATGATCATACCAGAGCTCTGTCAAAATAGTTGAGTAGGATAAGTTCACCAGAGCCTCTAATGATCACCTCAGAGCTCTGCCAACATACTTTTTCAATATTTTCCTCTGTGCATTTCATTTGTGAATATATGTTTGTTTTCTTTTTGTAAATACTGTTGCAAGAAAAGAGAAAAGCTAAAAAGAAAAATTTGTCATTTAAGCTTATCATTCAAGGGGGAGCTTAAAAGGAAATATAAGCATGGTTTAAGAGGGAGCTAGTCAAAACAATTTCAAATCTGATTGACTTTGCTTGTTGAACAAAAAGAAAAATCTTTTTAAGGAAGGGAAAACCTGTTCTGATAAAACTTTTTTGATAAATATCAAGAACTTACTAGAACTCTGACATTTCACCAGAGCCTCTGATGATTCTCACCAGAGCTCTGTGAAATCTCTGAGGATGTTCTGCTTTTGTTCCTTGACCATTTTTCACATCAGATTCAGGTTTTTTAAATCATTTAGGGTAAAGGTGAAACATCTTGGGTTACTTGGAAAGAATGAAAAAATTATTCAACAGAGACAAAATTGTGCTGAGTTCCACCAGAGCTCTGCCAATTTTCTGCCACGTCATCAGAAGAGGTGTCATCAGAGGTGCGGGTTATTTCTAAGCGTCAACCGTAGGTCACCCACACATCTCCAATCGTGACGGTTTGATAGCCCAAAAGATGTCAGACCCAAATCCTACGTGGCATCCTCTGATTGATAGACCAACAGTTAGCTGTTTCCACGTTCTACTGTTGAGACCACTCCACTATCTGAAACTCGAGTACCTATAGTACCTACGACGTTAATCCAGCCACACGTTTCGAGTATAAATACCCATTCCAATCAACCCATTTCATTTCTTACGCTAACTGAACATTCAAACCTTCAACCTTTCCCTCCTTCGTTCAAAAACCCCTTGAGTTCTTCAAAACCTAAAACCTGCAACAATGGCGGAACAAGTTCACTCTGCAGAATCAAGCAGAATATGACCCGTAGATCTGATTGTAATCCTACCCTACAATTTTGTCGATAACAACTATCGATTTGATGCTAACCCAGCCAACTATTTACCCAAATACCATATTTTTATAGAGTTTTTCAGAAACTCTGAGATTTTCCAAGCCCTTACCAGATATGAAGATGACCTTCCAGAGCTATATGTCCAACAGTGGTGGACTACATATCAGTTTATCCCAGAACAAAAAGGGATCATCAGAAACGTCAATTCAGGAAGACAGGGAGGAGCAGGAACGATTCGCATCCACGATAAAACACTTAGGAGAATCTTTCATATGCAAACCCCTAGACAGTTAGGAATCCCTGCATACGAAAAACCCCAAAAAATCCCAGTTCTTCTTGACTTCATGCGTTTCTTGGGCTACAATGCCACCCTGAACAAGATAGGAGGGTTCAGACGAGGAAACCTACCCCCCAGTGTGGAACTTCATGTTTTCCACACTGAACAGAACCCTAACCTGTAAATCTGGTAGCCAAGACCAAGCCAGTACTAAAATTCTTCAGATAATGTATGGCCTATTCTTCAAGAGAAATTTTGACTATGCCAAGATCCTCTACAAAGACCTTCTTTCTGCTGTCAATACCAAAACCTCAACCATAGCAAGAGGAGGAGTTGTTGGAGTCCACATAAATCTGAAGATAATTAAATTTCCACGTTTTATAAGTTTGGTCATCAGAGAAGCTTTCTAAGCCTGGAACTAATTGCACAAGGCAATCCAACCTCTATTTGGGTGATGTCCAGATTCTCTCCAACAACCACAGGTGAATACCCTATCGTTAGTAGAGTACCACGTACGATGCTGTCCTTGATAAGCCCAACTCACGTCTCTATCCAAAACTATAATCATGCTGCTCAACCTCAAGAACCTGAGGTGAGATCCCCAGCATACATAGGTCCTGAGCCTTCGTTAGAGTCCGTAGGAGAGGTAGAAGTTAACAGACCAGAGGCAAGAGTACCCGAAATGGGGTCTTCCTCTGCCCAAGTGGTAGAAGAGGAAGTAGAGGACAAAGCATCCCCTTTGGAGGCTGTCCAAGAGGAAGAAAGGGAAGCTACCGAGGAGGTGGCAGAGAGTTCGCCCTCCTTTGGTAGTAGTGAGGAAGAGGGGAGTGAGGGAGAATCTGAGTCTTCTAAAACCCTAAGAGCCGAGGGAAACGTGAGTTTAGAAGAAGATGTTAAAATAATGAACACACATGTGCGTTTCCAAAGCCCAACTCCCAGTGCAACCACACAACCTATCCCTGGTGATCAAGACCAGAGGGATATTGAATCAGAGGTGCACACCTCGAACCCAAACCAGCTTGAACCACCAGAGGCAACTCTTCACGCCTCTGGTATGCACAAAACCGGGGAATCCATTTTTGGTAATGATGGCCATTTGTCCCAGGCCATCAATAGGTCACCTACACACGCGGAAGCCTCTGTGGCTTGCATAGACTTGAGATAAACTAGCCCTGAGATCTTTCGTATCTCGCGTAGGCTCTGCCCAACTCAGGGGCAGTGGGATGACCTAGTGGCACAATGGAAGACCTGTCTTGATCACAGGTCCTCTCAACACATCAGATTTCCTTCTCTAGAACCTGACCTGGAAGAGGAAACTCGGATCAGAACACCTGTAGATGTATCCCCTGAAAAAGAGAATCAAGGATCGGGTGGAAGTCGTACAAGAGCCAACATTAAAACAACTCTTGATGGAGGCACCTCTGAACTAGAGGTCGACTTGGAATCATGTGTTGGAACCAAGGTTATCCCCGCTGACACTGTCACCAGAGCATAGTTCAAAAAGCTTATGTGACAGTATTAGCAACTCCTTGAATGAGTATAAACTTATCAATGCCACAAAAGAGGAGCTGATCAGACGAGAGAATGCTACATTGAAGTCTGAACTGCAAGAGATCACAAGAAAATATGCAGAGACTTCACAGAAGGTTGTTGATTCAGAAAGAGCCAGAGAAGAGGAAACTACAAAGATGACAACAGAACTCGCGGATTTGAAAAGAATCATGGCAGAGAATCACACGGCTGCAATGAACAGAACCCTGCCAATACCTTCAGTTCTCCTCTCTGAGTCCAACATCAGATCATTGACAGACCTGATCAACACTTCTGTCAAGGATGCAATCAAAGAAGCAACGACATCTTCTGCTACTCCACTCAATATATCTGGTCCAAGCCCCAATGAATTACCTATGACAGTCAGCCAGATAGGTGAGTTCAGCAGAAATGTTCTAAGCAAGATGATGTCCATTTCATCAAAGTTCGTCATGAAGGCACAAGCAACCGAGAAACATGTGCAGGCATCTATTGACTCTCATAAATTCTACTTTGAGAGTCAAGTAGATGAGGTCAGAACTGCTACAACAGAGGTCGAAGATGCATTGAAAAAGGCAGTCACTATCTTCACAGATTCCATCTTACAAACTGCTACACTCAAAAGACCTGCAGAAGGACCCCCAAAAGGAGAGCCTTCAAGCAAAAGAGGTAAGGCTGATCCGAAGTTTGTTGTTCCAGCCTCACCAGATGACGACATTGCAGCTTCTGATGATGAAGATGACTTCCAAGATGCTGATGAAGAACACTCAGATACTCAGATGGGTGAGTCCTCAGAACAACAAAAAGGGGAGAAAGAGAAAGAGGCTGAGAAAGAGAAAGAGGTTGAGAAAGAAAAAGAGAAGGAGAAACAGAAAGAGGCTGAGAAAGAGAAAGAGAAGGAGAAAAAGAAAGAGAAAGAGAAAAAGAAAGAAGCAGAGAAAGAAAGAGATACAGAGAAAGAGAAGGAAAAGGGGAAAGAAAAAGAGACAGAGAAAGGGACACCATAAACACCAGGGGAGAAGGAGATAGAGGAAACTCTAGAGACAGGAATAGTTTCAACAGAGTTGATGCTAGTAGAATTCGAGTATATGTTCAAAGACAGAACCATCAGAACACCAGAAGAGTCGACATCTCAACCACAATAGATAATTATCCTTGGCACTCCTCCCCAATCCCCTCCAAGGACTGAACCAATGAGAACAGAACCAATCTCTACTGATGAACAAATAAACCAAAACCAACCCCAAGTCCAAACTGTACAAGAGCCTGGACAACACGTTGACATCCTTATGGCTGAAACCCATGACGATCAAAACCCAACCCAAAACCAACCAGAATAGAACCCAGAAACCTCAACCCGACACACCGAGAACCCTTCCCTAGAAGAACTTTTTTCCTATCTTTATGCTGACAGAGATATAATCCCTATCAATGTTGTACCTATCAACCCGTATCTCAATCCCATCAGAGCTGCTGAACTTACGGATCAAAGGCGAAGGTTTATCTCAACCAGATCTCATATGAACAAAGCCATAAATTCATCCTTTACATTCAGCAGAATTCACAAGATAGAGGCAAAGAAGGTTTCCTATGACAGAGTTCTGTACCATGTTTACACAGTGGAGACAGAAGACAAGAAGTTCGAAACTTTCAATGACAACGACATTGTTCTTCTGAATCCTTATGACTTAATAACTCTTCATGCCTAATGTGTCAACTTCATCGACAGATACAGAGGCATAAGAACTACAATGAGAGAGATTCAGTATGCTATGCAAGAGCACGTCAACCTCAAAATGCAAATAGACCTTCAGCTAGGCATAGAGTTTGAAATACAGAAACTAGAGATTGCACCTCCAAATGAAAAACTTGAGGGTTATGGCCATCACAGAACTGGAACCGTGGTTGGAAATCCTCCAATCTTCATCTGCCGATAGAAGGGCAATAAGAAGGCCACCAGATCTGCTGAAGCCCACAAGTACTCAAGTGAGTCACTGCAGTACCTCAAGAAAGTCATTCTGAATCTTCCAAGAGATAAGTGTCCAGAAGAGCAACTGAGGCTCTACATCAACCAGATAAATCTCATGTTAGATTTCCGTGAACTGATCAGAAGATTCGACCTAATTCTTCGAGGAAATTACAACGCTTAGTGTACTTATTCTTTTACATCGTATTGTAACCATCCTTAAAAGAATAGTGCAAGGTTTCACAGAGGATAACCTTCTCTGTCTTTTGTTTAAATATCTTTGTAATTTGTATTTTTGTATTTTCAATACTTAGGGGGAGATTGTTAGCCCCAAGTATACAAGATGTAAAAGTATTGAAAATATTACAAGTCAGAAGACCACCAAAGATCCGGCAGAAGACTTAGAAGAAAATCAACAAGAAGACCACCAGAGATCAACAGACCTCTGGCAGAACCATCAGAGCTCGACAGAGCTCTGGCAGAAGACTTCTTCTGTTCTACCAGAAGAACTGTTCACACTAGAAGACCATCAGAGCTCTGGCGTAAGAGCTCTGGTGAATGAAGACCTCTGTGAAGCTTAAGTCTGGTAGAAATCTCTAAGTGTTAGACGCGTGTCCGTACTTTCCACGTACGCCCTAAAAGGACGGAGACACACTTTCCACCTGTCACCTCAGGGTTAGATAGTACATTGTCTTTCACTTTATCAGCCTATAAATAGAAGGGTAGTGGAACGCACAATTGCAAGCTTTTGGAAGAATTGTTTCCCACATTTGTGAGAGCACACACTGCAACATTCCATAGCACTACCACTGTACGATTTGTTTCCTGAGAGATTTTAGAATACACACACTTGAACGTGTTCTTAGTGTTATTCATTGTTATCAATATACGAGCAGCTTATTCATTTGATCTTGTTATCATTTTACTGTTCACTATTGATACTCTCTTATTACATAATCGTTTACACAATCACTCACATTTAATGGCTTTATATAATGCTTCCGCTATCTATTTTATGTTGTTTATGTGATACAACGTGAATCTGGGAACCAACACCCTTTGTGCTGGAGGTCCGCCTTCTTGCGCCTGAATGTCCATCATGGGTGGAGCAATCGGTCCTTTGGTCAGCGATCGAAGAATCTCTTCATAGAGAGGCTTGGTTTCGATTAAGCACATGAAGCGATCTTTCTAAACATTGTACTCCCCTCGGTACAAGATCGGAGGTTTGAGTTCAGATCCGATAGCTAATGCGTCTTGAGCATTCATTGTGAGCACTTGTGTGTGATCGTAAGACGAGTAGGATGATTCAAAGGTAAAAGAGTGATCTAAAGCACAAACTAACGCAAAGCTAACGCGAAATCCTAAGGGAGTGGTAACCTAACGCAATTCCTATAAAAGATCAGGAATAAATCGAAAGGAACACATAAAAAATAGAACCAAACAGAAAAAACCGATTAAAAAACATAAGTGTGCAGAGATGATCCGGAGTGGAGATCCGGATTGGAATCCGGAACTTGAGGATCCGGAACCGATAACAATTGGATCCGGAATGGATGGGATCCAGAGTCAAGGTCGGAGTGCTATAACTCATGACCGGATCCAGATTAGATACCGGAATTGTAGGAACCGGAACTAGGATCTGGGACCGGAATATGATCCGGTATTGTGAACCCGGTATGACACCGGAACCGGAATTAGATCCGGTGTGATTCTGGATCCGGTAAAAGAGAGAATCCAGAACTCAATCAGATAGAGTCCCATATTCAAAGTCTGGTCGAAGAAAAACATACCTGGAGATCGAATTTGTACCCTTTTGACTTGGAAACTTGCTGCAAACAGTTTGGAACCAAAACACACAAACAGAGAAGGCAAAAACAACTGACCAAATCGACTTACTAACCACTTTGAAGCAAAAGATTGAGATTTTGTCAAGAACAGAGTGTATAAAACCCAGAAACCAAAAATCTCAAAATTGATTAACTTTAACTCGATTAAACTCAACGAAACTTGTATATGACTCTTGAAACACAATAAAGATAATTTTCCAAGCCTTAATTTCAAGTTTTAACACTTGAATCAAAGCAAAAAAATACCTTTAACAATGAAACAGTCGACAAAAGTTTGAATGACCAAAATGAATGAATTTACCTTTGAATCAATCGTCTTTTTGCTCTGATACCAATTGTGGATCCCAGATTAACAAGTGCAATAGTATGAATCAACACAATTCAGCATTAACATCATAAATCTTACTTTGAATATTTAACAGAAAGCTTTGAAGTAGCCGTACAATGCAATAGGTAATCAAAACTAGTTATGTGGTCATTAAACCCTAATCTAGGTTTAAGCTATCTATTTATATCCTAGAAAGGATATTTACAAGATATGTCAATAATGGTCCCTATACTTCTATTCCACTAACATGATACCTAACACCTACTCTTTACGAATTTAATTTTCTAGAAAAAGATTTTGACAATGAGACTTACTCTTTACGAATTTAATTTTTTTGGTCATGACAAAAATATCCCGAATACAAAATCGATTGGACTAGACCTCTCGAAGAGAAGAAAAAGGAAGCTGAGGAATACAAACGCGCACACACCACTAAAATGCAATTACCTTATGCGTATGAGCCTCTTAACTATTCCTACAAGAAAAATAAATCCAAGTACCTTTCGAATGACTACTTTGACGGCTATAAGGTTGCAAAGCCCAAGGATTCCTGCAAAAGGTACGAGGCTCCAGCACCTGAACCCAAAACTGAGGCAAACGAGTTTAAACGCTATGTTCCTCCTCTCATTTTGGAATAAAAAAATAGTCGAGTTAGAGGAGACAATCGAAAAGGAAAGGACAGATTTTTCAAAAGGAAAAGCAAGCGCTTATAAATGAACTTGAGAAATTCAAATCCTCCAAAACCGAATTTGTGTCGGGTGAGGGATAGGAAATCTTTCAGAATGAAATCAATCGGCTCACATCAAAACTGTCTGCTTTGGCAACAGAAGTGATGCAAGGGCAAGTGAACAAGTTTCAACTTCAAGAGAAACTTGACCAACTTCAAAACAAAAAGTTGATTTCACCCGAACCTTCCTCGATTCCTCCGATACATCTTCGTGTAAAGCCTTTATTGGCAAAACTTCTTCGCGAAAGGGAAATGAGTCTCAAGTTGACTGTGTTCAAAAGGATTTTAACTCTGAATTTCAAAAAGCTTCTGCACTAGATTCTTCCAAAAACACAGACTCAAAGTGTTCCTCACCTCCCTCACCCAATACTAGTCCATTTGTCCCTGATATTGATTTCTTTGCATACATGAATTACGATGAAAGTTCAGACGAAGAGTTTACTAAGTTTGAGTTTGACAAACCTCTTCCGATCACACAGACTTTCTTTCAAAAGCGGTAAATCGACCGGTCAGATTTCAAAAAGGGGAATGTTCTACAAAAATCAAAAAGCTGTCTGTGAACGAAGTTTCCAAAACTGATTCAAATTCTCAAAAGCGTTCATAGACGCGACAACAGACCGGTCGACCAAACTATAGAAATCCTTCCTATTCAAGCTCTACTGATCATAACTTTAAAGATGTTTAAGATAATAATGGTCGGAGAAAAAGGTTCAAACAAGTTTGGGTGGTGAAGAAGTCTAATGAAAGCAAAATGAATACAAAGTCATTTAAGCCAGTTTCGCATGCTAGGACATACAATCATAATCATGATTCTCGAACTTCTGTTGAACCAAGTGTGAAGTTTCCTTTAAGACTTTATTCAATTCAACAGTTGCTTCAACTTTCTGATGATTGTATTCGTTGTTCTGCATGTGGTTTGAATGATTTTGTTGACCGTAAAT
This sequence comes from Saussurea involucrata, assembly GCA_033807775.1. NCBI lineage: Eukaryota > Viridiplantae > Streptophyta > Magnoliopsida > Asterales > Asteraceae > Saussurea > Saussurea involucrata. The sequence goes on from CM066320.1 coordinate 71,053,321, forward strand.
ATTCATCTCATTGGTACGGTACGTATAGTATCCCCGGTCCTCACTATAATAGGGCATCTAACCGTCAAGGATCCACCAATGGATGGATACCAAAATCCTTCTAATTTATTTTGCAAGAATGTCATGTGCGCTTAGTTATGAAGATAAGAGCTTTATTCAAGGGGGAGCGTTGAAAGACATGAAGACAAGCTACACCAAAGTGTTTCAAAGATTCAAGAGGAAGAGAAGATCAAGATCTGAAGTTTTCAAGACCGCTTTTTCTTTATATAACTTTAGGGGGAGATTGTTAGGACCATAAATGTCCTACATAATAGAAAGTTTCATAAAGAATTATATAGAGTTTAATTAGTTTAATTAATTGTTTGTAAAAAGCCTTTATTTGGTAAACGGGCTTTGTTTAGAGCTTAATGGGCTTGGGCCTTAAAAGTCATAGGCCTAAGTATAAATAGTTTCCTTAGCCTTAGAATTAGGTTAATCGGTCATTACTCTTATTTGAATATTCTCTCTGAACGTATTGTAACCTTTTTGAAAATCAATCATATGGATGACGACCTATTGTTCTGAGTTATTGATTATTATTGTTACTTGATTGTTAAACTGGGATCCACAGATGGTACTTTTGCGCTTGTGCTTGGAGTTTCAGCTTGAGGTATTTCAATAAGAGTATGTACTGAATCCTCTAATGATGTTGAGACAGAGTCCTCATTTTCCTCTGGTGTCAATTCCTTTGTTGTCACAGGAGTTGACATTTCCAGTGCCTCTGTCGTGGAGTCGTTGTTCACAATATCCACTGCTTGCTCCCCCTCAACATTTGTACCTGCACAATTAATGGAAGAGGTGAAGAATTTGAGGGACCAGTACGTGATATACCTTGATTTATATGGTCAGCAGAGGATGTCTCTTCAGATGCTCTAGGAACTTCATCAGAGAGATCAACATCATCATTGAACATTTCTTCAAATAGCAGATTTAGCTCTGCTTCTCTTGATTTAGAAATGCCAGAGGTTTCTTTGTTCAGCCCGAGTTCTGAACTGATTTGTTCAGAAGTCTTTCGGAATGAATCATCAAAAGAAACATTAATGCTTTCCACAATTGATCGAGTTCGCAGAACATAGATTCTGTAGGCCTTGGAAGTGGCAAAATACCCTATGAATTTGCCTTCATCTGCCTTAATATCAAACTTCCCACGGGATTCTCTGTCGTTGAGAACAAAGCATTTGCACCCAAACACCTGAAAGAACTTGATGTTTGGCTTTATCTGGTTTATCAATTGATATGGTGTCTTGATGTGCCTTTTTACCACAGTTGATCGATTCTGAGTAAAGCATGCAGTCGAAACAGCTTCTGCCCAGAGAGAGATGGGTAATCCAGATGTTGTGAGCATGGTTCTTGTAGCCTCCACAAGAGTGCGATTTTTGCGTTCAACTACGCCATTTTGTTGTGGAGTGCGTGCAACAGAGATGTTTTGTGATATTCCTTCCTATGTTAGATAAGCTTCAATGGTGGAGTTTTTGAACTCTGTCCCGTTATCGCTTCTCATTTTCTGCACCCTGCACTCATAGAGAACCTGGATTCTTTTCATTAGATTAATCAAGATGTTTGGAACATCTGACTTCTTTCGGACAAACTCTACCCATGTATATCTAGAGTATTCATCAACCAACACAAGTATATATTTCTTGCCACCTAGGCTCTGTGTAGCAATGGGACTGCAGAGGTCGACATGAAGCATGTACAGAGGTCTAGTGCATGACACATCATATTTGCCTTTGTGGGAAGCTCTTTTGAGTTTTCCCATTTCACAGGCAAAGCACAAACGATCTTTGTTAAATTTAACGTTTGGCAAACCTTTCACCAGATCAAGCTTTACAAGTTTATCGAGGGTATGGAAGTTTAGATGGCAGAACCTGTTGTGCCATAACCATGCTTCTTCATTCTTGCATGAGACAAGGCAGAGCTTGTCATCTTTGTTCTTGGCTTTAAAATTCATGAGGTACAAGTCACCTCTTCTTTCAGATCGCAGAAGCTCTACCTCTGTGTCTTCCCCAAGTATAGAGCAATAAGTTCTTTTAAACTTTACATCGAAACCTGAGTCACAGAGTTGGCTTACACTCAGAAGGCTGTGCTTGAGGCCATCCACATACGCAACTTTGCACACAGTTATATCTTCCTTCTTGATGACTCCGTAGCCTCTGATGTACCCCTTTTTGTTGTCTCCAAAGGTTACAGATCCTCCTCTAAGTTTGTCTTTGAACGAGGAAAGTAAACCTCTGTCGCCAGTCATGTGCCTTGAGCACCCGGAGTCTAGGTACCAGATAGGCACACACTGCTTCTGCAAACATAATTAGAGAGATTTAGGTACCTATTTCCAAATGGGTCCAGTTTTGTTAGGGGGCTTTAGGTTTGCCTTAGCATCCTTCGATTTGGTTTTATCTTCTTTTGAAGAACCATTTTGTTTCTTCTTACACTTGAATTTTGCATTCTTAGCTTTGGGTTTAGAGAGGAAACAGGGAGGACCGGAGAAATGTTGATTTAATTGATACATGAGTTCAAAGCAATGACAATAATCAACATGTGAAGAAATTTGCTTAAACTTTTCATTAAAAACATTGAACATGAGTATAGAGGCTTTATGTTTGGAATCTCTCATAGTATCAGACTTTCCATTACAAAGAGACCTATCTAGGCTAGAATTTTTTTTGGAAAATCTCTCTTCAGAGTAGCCTTCTGCTGTACCCATCTTATGTGGTGAACCTCTGCCGATTTCCCTGTCATAGAATAAAAAGATTTGTCATTTTCAACCCATTTTCCTTTTTGTTGCCAAGTGAGTTTTTCTTGAGTTAACCTTAAAGGTTTTGAAGCTTTTGGATTTTGAGCGGATCTTTTCTTTTCTTCTTTGATTTTCTCAAGTTCAAGAGACGTTTTAGCTTGTATACACATATCTAGAAAGTCCGGACAGATAGGAACACTTGTGAATTTATCCTTTGGAGGAATAGTTCTGTTAAGAATGCCAGAGGGAAGCTTAAATCCCTTTGATTCACAAGGAACGATCTCTGAATCGTCAGAGTCAGTCTCAAATTTGGCAGAGGTTGAGTCTACAGAGGTTGGACCATAGGAGTCTCTGTCGTCAGAGGCTGGACTTTCTGTGCATGTGTCATACTCACTTTCTTCTTTGGTTTTGGGAATACCTTCCAAAACTATAGGAGTGTTTACAGAGATTTCATCATTGAGATCTTGTTTGACAGAGAATGTATCATGACTTTCGTAAAAATTGTTTTTACCAATTTCTTTCAACTCATTTTAAAAAATATGTTGCAAATTTTCTTCTGTAGAAGAAAGCACAAATTCAGGTGCCTCTGCAGATAGCTCCTTTTCAGAATCTATAGTGCATACAAAAGAAAACCGGGTCTGAGTCTCTGGGTCACCAAACTTGAAGATTCCTATCTGATCCTAAGTTTTCAGATATTTCTTTGGTTTGGATGCTCTTTTGACAGAGTCGAAAGATGGTAAATCTGTGTTTTGATACCACACATTGATCATCTTCAGAGGTTTCCTCTTGTAAGTTTCCCCAGAGGTTTTTTGCCTTTTGTTTACAGAGAGTAAGTTTGGAAAGCCTGGTTTTCTAGTATCTCCAACGCAGAATAGAGAAGACGGGGACTTGTCTCTTTTGGTTCCTGTATAAGGATCCAAGTCACAGAAGCCAATTTCCCTTCTTCGTATTTGGGTATTTACCTTCTCATATAACTTCTATGCGTCTTGATACCTTTTAATTAACAGATCTCTGTCGAGTAGATCTTGGTGAATAACTTCTCTTTCTTTTTGAAAAAAGTTTTTAAGAGTAAGTATGTTAAGCCTGTCACTCTCATTATCCGAAAGTTCTTTGGTTTTGACTTTTAAGGCTAAGTCAAGATCAGAAATATTCTCTTCAAAGGTTTTAGTTCTTTATGCCAATTTGATTCAAGATCTTCCTTTTGTAAAGTAATTTTTGCCTTTTCCTGAGTGAGAAGTCTGGCTTCTCTCTCATAGAAGGCAAGTTTTTTCTTAACATCTGCACAAGTCTTTTCAAGTTCAATGTAATCTTCTGTTAGTTTAACCAGATTTACTTCTATGTCATTTGAGGATGATTTTGAAGTGGATACCTCACTTTCAGAGTCGGAGCTGCTGACCTCTGCCATCCCACAGAACAGGGCATTTTTCTTTTCTTCTTCATCAGAGGATTCATCAGATACCCAGTTCTCCTGTTCAACCATGAGTGATTTTTGAGCATAGTACTCTGCTTTATTTTTGTAAAAGGCACAGTCTCTATGGGGTCTGTTGGGCTTGCTTCTGCAGTCAGCTACATAATGGCCTCGCTTGCCGCAGTTGAAGCACCATGAGTTCTGTGGTGCATTGCCATCTCTATCATTCTGTCTCTGTTGGTGATCTCCACCTCCCTTCTGCTCATAACCAATGTCATGCGTCCTCTGTTGATCATGGGAATCCTCTCTCCCTTGGTTCATCTGCTCATACCCTTGTGGTGGCCCATAGTTCTGATACTTGCCACCTCTGTCGTCTCTCCCATCTCTGTCATATCCAGATTTCTTTCTAAAACCTCTGTTGTCGAACTCTTTGGTCAGCAAAGCTAGAGATTTAGCTATTGAGGCCATCGTTGCCTCTTCCTCATCCACCAGATCCTCTTCATCACTATCAATCACCAGAAACTTCTTTTTCTTCTTCTCCTTCTCCTCCAGAGCCTTTTCCTTCTTTGGCTTTTCTTGCACCCATGTAGCTTTACCTACAAGTTCCAGAGGTCCACCCATCTGGGCTTTCGTCTGGGTTATTTGGCTTTCCTGTGCAGCCAAGGTGCCATAGAGGTCTGAGAGGGTCCAGGTATCCAAGTCTTTATTTGTTTGTAATGACATGGATAGTTGAAGCCACTCATCATTCAGGCTCTTGAGGAACATGACATTGTTTTCCTCAAAGGTTCTGTAAATGCCAAACTTCTGGCACTTATTTATCAAGGAGTTGAATCTGTCATAGGTGTTTTGTAGAGTTTCTGACGGCAGAGCTTTAAATGCGTAGTACTCATTTCTACACTGAGCTCTTCGGCTTTTCTGAGTTTTAGCTCAACCTTCAAGCTGTTTTTCAAGCTCTCTCCACAGATCATGGGCTATCTCACAGGCATCTAGGGATTGAAATAGGTCATCAGGTATGGCCATTATCAGAAGACGTTTTTCTTTCTTGGCCCACTCATATTTTTCCCAATCATGTGGGGACCATTTTTCAATGTCCTTTGTCTTATCATACTCAGGAACCTCTTGGGTGGTTCCAGTTGTAGGTACCCTTGGTACAGTTACCATTGGGACATATGGAGGATTGTGAAGATATGTGATCAGTTCCTTGTCAACACCTTCAAAGAAATGAATCGTATGGATTTTCCACTGTGGATACTCATCTCTAAGAAGTGTTGGTGGTTTGGTTAGAGAACCGGCAGTGAAATAATTTGCAGCATTTGCCATTTTAAAGGAGTTTGAAAATAGAACAGAAAACAAGGTGTAGATTTAAGACCTTCAGTCAATGGGATTGACTTAAAGTATGAGTTCTAACTTTCATAGAACCGAACAAAGCACTAAATGGAATGATTTTAACAGGATAACAGTGCCTATTAAGCTGTCAGAATCAAACTTATTGAAAATAACAGAAAAATAGGGGTTGTGTTTAAAAACTGAAGAGCAAAGCATAAAATCAACCCATAAATCTACCAAAAGCGAGTCGAGATCATTGCAGAGTGGATCCTTTGATATTGAGAATCAAAGTACGCTCTGATACCAATTGTTGATCCCACTTGACTCAACAATGATATTTAAACCAATAAACGTAGAAAAACAGAATACAAGATTTGATATGCGGAAGCGTTTGTTTAACAGATTGGTTTAATGTTTGGTAGAATCACACACAGAAAATAATGAAGAACTTAAAGCAAATAACCAACAGAATGCTCAATGAGTCATCTTCATTAATTCTCAAGGGTATTACACCAAGAACACCAAGAAGACGCAGTAATGTATGTTATCTAATAATATTCTCTCTCTACACTGGTGTGTGTGTGTGTTGTGGTTCGTTACCAGAAAAGGCTGGTAGAACACTCTATTTATAGTAAGACAGGGGACAAATTGTACAGGGGACAAGGTCGTGGGACGAATCACTGTACATGTTAATGTAGTGCGCCGTTCTCTGCAAAAGTTGCGACCTCTCTGATGATGACACGTGGAAAGTAGAGGATCATGCCTTGTACTATTTGATCTTCAAGATCTTCGTACAACAGAGGCACGTGAGTGGCACACTTGTCCTTTGTCTTCAGAATTCTTGATCTTCATCTTCTGTCTTTGATTCCACAGAGGCTCTGTCATGGATGGCAGAGGCTCTGTGGCCTTGGACTCTTCGTCTTCAGATGATGGATCAGATGGAAGCCCTGTGTTCTTGGTGGCTGGCAGAGGCTTCTGCCAGAATTCTTCCTTAGCCTATTTTTTAATACTTCTCTATGCTAGAGGTTGGAGCTAACATCCCCCACAATTTGATGTAGACCCTGTTAATGTAAAAAATCGCACCAAAGGGACAACTTAAGGTCGATGTGGACTTAATCAACTAAAGAAAGGATCTTTCGACGAGACGTGCGACGAGGGAGAAAATAAACGAGACAAGGGATTTGATGACGCAGGAAAAACCTCAATCGAGGAAAAAACCTGCGGACGACAAGAGGTGTCGTCGCTGCACTATGGTCGCCAATCAGGGACGATGTCCTTGGTACAAGCGTCGATCGTACGATGATTACAATACAAATGAAGGAAAAGCTTCGAAATGTAAAGTACAAGTGTTTGAATGTAAAAACAGGTGTTTGTCGTGTGTGAATACAAAGTGTAATCAACTATTGGTCGAGGGCTGTTGTTCTGCGTCGAGAGCGATACTTGAGCTTTCCTTCGAGTGTTCTTGAGTTCGCTGTAAGGTTCTGGCTCTCAGTACTTGATCTCCAGAGTTTGAATGTTCTTTGCTATGAGTTTGGATGATTTTTTCTGCTGTTTGGTGATGTTCGCTGATGTATATTAGATGTTAACTGATGTCCCTAAAATGAGGCTTTAGCTTGATATTTATAGTCTTCGTGCCATTAATTAGCTCCATTAATTATTTGATCAACGGCTGGAAACGGTCGCCGGAGTGATTATCATTAATGCTCTTCGTCCATTACGGCTGTTTGCTGTTAATGGCTTTGACTCCTGCATTAAATACTTAACAAACGTAACAGTCAAGGTTAACGTTAGCTTTGGTCGAAGGTGCAATGATCTTACGTGATGTTCGTACGGGACGGGCGATGCTATGGTCGAGCGTCATGGTAGACGTACGACTTACCTTTTACGGGAGACGACGGATGTTTTCTGCGTTCTTGTCGAGACCTTATCTTAATACAAGATTAGGATTATAGCGTGCGTCTTACCTGCGTTGGTCGTGGTCGTACGACGTGATTTTTTGCCCAAACAGACCCCTCACCTCTCAATCACTCAAGGTAACTTCTTGGGTAGGAAACACTGGTTAACGTGAATCCATAGAAGTATGTTAAGCTCACACACACAGATCTTATGAAATTTTGTCCTAAAATGATTTGTGTTGTTCAACAGTTTTGCTTGAACAAATATGAATCGAAAAAGTTGAATGACATTGTCATTTGGATGTATGCTCTACAATAATATCATGACTATTTGAGCATTTAAACTTTGAAGAATTCTCACAACAAGAATATTGAATAAATGAAATGAATTCGAAAGACTTGTTTGAGAATCTGACAATGTATCAGTCAGATCAATATTATGAATGATAATCATGAAAGATTAAGGTATCGAAGAATTGAATTTTGTTTATATGAACAAATATAAACAATCTTTGAATGAAACGTTTAAGTTCTTACGCTGAAAAAAATATGTGATGCTTAGCAAACCTTGAAATACAAACGGGAGTATTACCATCGAAAAATGTTTCAGTTTGAGACATGGTAATAACAAAGTCAATAAGAAGCTAAACCGGTGTGTATGAATACTTGAAAGTATAGAAAAGATAATACACAAGTATTAATATTTGGAAACACACGGTCAGAAATAATGATGTAATCCGAGATTATCATGAAAAACATTTAAAATCACACTAATAAATTCATAAAATTTAAGAAAACATTTTTCATGCTTGAAAGTCCTTCTTCTTTCAAACAATCTCAGATTGAGATCAGAAGATACTTACATTCAAAAACGTTTAAGCTCCCCCTCAAATCATGATATACTGATATAAAAATCAGATAAGCCCACCTCAAAATCTGCCAAAGATCTTAACGAAACAAAATTAGCATATGTAACAATCAAAGTCTAAAACAATGAAGTACGAGTCTTGAGCTGATTTACTCAAAAGTCTAATTTTGTATGCTCGGGTTCTAAACTGAGGTGTTTAGAAACCATTATTGTGTATAAAATCCAAAAATACCAAAAGTGCATACAGGAAGATTTATCCGTAAGCATAAATATATCAAAAAAATTAGAATCTCTCTCCCGGAAAATATGCAAATAGTTCAGTATAGAAAGCATTAAAAGCATAGGTACTCTTCTTCAAAGATCCGCACACTTATCTTCTGTTTTCCAGTTATGTGTTTGGTATATTTTTGGCAATCAGCACCACACATGATGAACCTGCAAAACAGATTAAGTAGATTTTGGTACCCAACGGAACTTGGGTCCTGGTTTGTTAGATGCAGTTCGATTTGAAGAAATTTTATAAGTATCATACCAGTACTGGACATTTTCTTTCTTGATAAAATCATGAGTTCCACAATAAGAACAACAAATTTGCTTTTGTGCTAATCTAATCAAATGATTTGCAGAATAGATAGGATCAGGTTTAACAAAAGACTTGCCTTTAGGAACATTGTACTTTTTGGCAGTTGGGTTGGCAACAGATGATTTTGGGGCATCCTTCTCAGAAGTAGATCCTTTCACTTTCCATACCATCTTTACGGGCTTGAAAATAGGAATATCTGAACTTGTAGCAGCATGGTTGTTGAAACGATTAGAAGGACGCATCTGATCTGTTGAAAGATTGCTTGATTTGACAGACCTTGTTGAAGAAATATGTTCATGAACTAAACCAGAAGCAGTCTTGAACGAACATTCTGAATCTGTTGAATCATCATACGACGATTGAACAATAGTATCGACACTAAATTGTTCAGATAATTCAACTTTGAAATTAATTGCTTCTAGTTTTTGAACTCTGTCGGACAAAACATTTATTTCTTGAACAGTCAAGTCAAATTTGTAGATCAAATTTGATATTCAGCTCTTTCAAAACATCCGTTGCTAAAGCATACAACTTTCTTCTTAGCTTTGATATTTCAGCCTCAAAGATTTTTCTCTCCTCTTCAAATTCTCTAAATACCTTCTCTTGTCAGCGATTTCTTTAAAAATTTCCATGTTCTTCTCATTAAAACTCTTCTTTTCCGTGAAAAAATATCTTTCTTTTTCAGTAAACGCTTTTCTCTCTTTCTCCAACAAAAACACCAATTCAGATATTTTCTTGGAAAAATCAACACTCTTTGCATCAAAAGATTTGCGTTCAACGTCAAAATCCGCTCTTTCTTTCTCAAGATTTGATTTTTCAAGAAATAAAACTTTTTAAAAATCAGAATTTTGTTTTGAAAGTTTTGTGTATTTCAGCTCAATGGCTTTCTTTTCCTCGACTAACTGTTTTGAACAATCAGAAAACTTTTGTATAAAAATGTATCTTTCGGTCGCAAAAGTATTTCTTTCTTTTTCAAAATCAGTTCTCTCTTTTTAATCTTCGTTTCCAATGCAACAATTTCCTTTTTCAATCTTTATTCACCATATGTAATGGTAGTAATATAGCTATCACAACAGGAGTCTTATATTTTAACAAAAATACATATGAACATGGATGAACCCAACTATACATGAAGTTCTATGAACAGGGAAGATGCAAAGGATAAACAATGTTCATAATGGTTCATATAAATATTTATGAGCATTGATGAACCCAACCCTATATATGTAGTAAATGTAAAAGAAGCAATTGACTCAAATTCCTAAAATGCCCCGTTCATTTGTCTTCAATATCATTATTTATTTCAAGGGCCCATGTCGTAGTTAATGCTTGGATGGTTTTGATCTCAGCTATCAAATACAATATCAATGGTTAAGATTTGAGTTAACAAAGTTAGCATAAAAATAAGGTTAACAAATGAACTCAACCCTATATATATTGTTAGAACATTTTATGTTAGAAAGTTTTGTAAAGCAAAGGCCTTGGGCCTAATGGGCTTAAATGTCTAAATGGGTTTGGGCTTATTTGTTGTAACAAGGGAGGGGGAGTATAAATAGGACTTGTTATGTAGTTTTGTAACTAATACTTTCATAATTCAAAATGTAGCTCTCAAACAAACTTGTGTTCTCTCTAGATTAGTTTTTCATTTCAATAAAGAATTAGTTCTCTCCTTCCTCATCTTGTTACTTGATCTTTAATTGTTGTAGATAATGGGCATCACATTTGGTATCAGAGCCAAATTGACGAATTTTTCTTCGATACGATCATCGGATCTCGACAATTCAAGTGAATTTTAGCCCAATCTATTGGCCTTTTTGAAAGTATTCGGATACCGCGACGCATGAACCACCCGGTATGTCCTCCTTTTAACTTACACTACCTTGTGATTCGTAACCCGTCCAATGCCCATGCCATGCATATACTCGAAGCCCTACTGGCACACGCGGACCCCAATACACCGAGTGTGATAGAATATAGAAGAGTGTTAGGTGTAGGTGCTCCTGTGGTCCAGGCAGAGCCGGAGGGACCTCCCCAAGGAGTTAGACCAGAGTGACGTGAGGGTCCAAGGACACGCAGAGGTAGATTCCGGGTAGCTAGGGATCTTGGACGGGGTCTGTTGAGAGTACACTCAGGGAGGGGAACAGACGCGGACGGTGCATTGGATACGCATGCCGGTACAAGCCAATCTAGCCGACCCAGTACCAGCCAACAACCCCGCCAACACACCACCCGTACCATGACTGACGCCGGACCGTCGACATCCCTACATGAGGTCCCAGTCGTCACTGCCGCCCCTATGCTTTATAGAGAGCCCGAAACAGACACATTTGAACCAATTTCACCGTTCAGAAAAAATGACGCATTGGATTCCGAAACAACCGACTCCGATACGGACCGTGCCATCCGTCTTTCATTAATACCACCCCGTATAGGCTGTCGCCCATCCATGACCACAACCACACCCTCCGAAACACCTACATCCCAACCTATTACGGGAGACATAAGGAGAGAGGAGGGAGTATTAGTTGAAAATTTAGAACATGCGAGTCGGAGAGAATGGAGGTCAAAACAAAATCACGAGAGATCAAGCCTAAGAACAAGAGAGGCTATTGAGCGAATCCAAACCAGTGTCGCCCAGGTAGCCACATCTGCTATCTCGTCTCATTTGTTGGGACAAGGTATTGAAGAAGCCGTCGTGGACCTAGCGACGCAATTGCACAGCCCCCCTAGCCACTCAACCAGCTCTCAACACTTGGTTGTTTCATTTTTACACGGGGATATAGCACAAAGTCTACCGTTCTCTCACTCGGAGAGTGATAGGCGGGTTTACATCCCCTTAAATCTAACCGCAAGTGTACGGGTCGAATCAAGTAATAGTACTGAAAGTACGAGTATCGATCACAGGGAACTAGGAACTAAGTATCACAATGAATATAAGGTCTATTAACTGAACGGTCGCAATTTTGAGTTGTGGTTTATAACTTGTTTTGAAAACTAAATAAGAATGAAAATCGATTAACGGAAGGTTTTGAAAGAACTTGGATAAAGAAAAGGTTGAGGGTTGGACTTCCTATGGTTATACTGGTGATGAACGAATACCCGAACAATGATTATTACCGATAATTTCTATGAACCCTGGTTTGTAAAAGTCACTGTTATTCTTTCTCAAGCAATAACAGATTTTATTCCAAGACACGTAGGTTTTATCTCTCGATCTACACCTAGGGTTTTAAAATACATTAGGTCAAACTATTCGGAGCAGAAAGTGATTCGCTATCTCTACCCGATTCTCCTTTCCGGCATTTGATTACTTGATCTAGCCTTTAATTAATTTTCTCAAACTTAATCAAAAACCATAAAAGTCAACTGAAGGTGATCAATCTACGATTGATGATGAAAACTGAATTCAAATGCTTTCATAGATCAAATCAGGTAAAAATAATCCTTCGGTTACACGTCATCCATCATAAAATCCATAGTTGTTCCAACCCCCAACATCTATAGATTAGTTCATGTTGGGGTGGATAAAAACACTAGAAAAGGGTATAAAGTGGTGTATGAAATCATCATGATCGTAAACGTAAAGAAAGTACTAATGAGATTCCTTCTCCCGGCTCTAATCCGCTTTGCGTGGTGAACTCTCTTCAATCAATCCTCTATCGTGGCTCCAAAGTACGTGAAATGGCTCTGAAAATCGTCCTCCCGTCGCCTCCCGTCGCACGTGTCGAAGTGATGACCTAATTTCGGAAAACACCAACTACAGAAAACGAAACAGGGACTTGCGCGGGTTGTCCCGCGGCTTCAGGCCCCAGGGAAAGCCGCACGCTTTCTTGAGACTTCCGGGTCAGGTTTGGTTCATGGATCTGGGTACGGTTCTTGGGCTTCCGTTGGGCTTCGTTTTGGACTATCTTTTGGCTCTTTTCCGCTTCTTTTTCTCGATGCTCGTCTGCTTTTGGATAACCTGCACATTTCACTAGATAAACTATAAAATTCCGCCTTTTAGCTTCAACACAAGCCAATCTCATTGGTTTATGGACCGAAAATAACGCCAAAGGGTGGCGTTATCAACAACCCCAAACCGAGCGTTGCTTGTCCTCAAGCAAATTAGCGATAAAATAGAATAAAAGCATATATCAGTGAACTAATAACAGCACAACTCTCAATCGGTACCACGTAATGCACTGGTGAGTTCCCATACCCGTGAATGTTTATCTCATCCTCGCCTCATCCTATTCTGTTGATCTATGGCCTTCTATTGTGAGTTGAACTCGTGACTGCTCCGATTACATTAAGGTCGTACTAGGTCCAAACATACTAGGGAAAACATTTCGCCTCGACCCTACCTCACGGAATACTCTCATTTCACTCGAACCTAGGTTGTCGAACATGTTGTCATGTCTAAGGAAGTTATGTACAAGAATACTCGAAAATTACATGACAACGCTAATGAAAGACGCACAAATGTCCAAAAAAGTTGATCTTAGAAAGGAATCAAGTAGCAAGACAGGGAATATTGGTAAAAGTGGTCGTATACCCTAATCACGTTTTCCAGAAGATCATCCAGGTCTTTACAAGGGTTGTAATGGGGCTAGGGTCATGGCTGGGAAACGAAGGGTAAACGGATCAAAAATCCTTGGTGTGTCAATCTTCAACGGCTCTGAACTTTTCTAGCTTCAATTTCTATCATTTGGCCCTCTTTGTCACTACTGGAGTCGCTTTGACTCTCTTATTTAGCTGCTGTAAATACTATCTAACTAACTGTATATTTAATAATTTTTTTATGTTTTTCTTATATAAAAACACACCCGAAAATGATTTTAAAGAGAAAAACAAACCTCGGTGGGTTGCCTCCCACCCAGTGCCTTGGTTTCAGTCGTGGCTCGACCTTCCTTCTGATTACTCCTTCGGATCGTCTAGATACACACATGACGTGGTCTCCACCTCATCGCCCAGGTACGTCTTCACCCTTTTGCCGTTTACTTTGAAGCTCTGTCCATCCTTGCCCTCTAGCTCCACTGTTCCGTATGGGTACACTTTGGTCACCGTGAATGGCCCCGACCACTTCGACTTCAGTTTACCTGGAAACAACCTCAAACGTGAGATAAATAGAAGAACTTTCATTCCTGGAACAATTACCTTTTCTCGAATCCGGCGATCGTGGAACTTCTTCGTCCGTTCCTTGTAGATTAAGGTATTTTCGAATGCATCCAGCCGGATTTCCTCTAATTCACACAGTTGCAGTAATCTCCTCTTTTCGGCTGCATCCAACTCCATGTTCAACTTCTTTATTGCCCAGAACGCTCTGCACTCAAGTTCCACTGGTAGATGGCATGACTTCCCAAACACTAGACGGTATGGTGTGGTGCCAATCGGAGTTTTGTATGCCGTCCGGTATGCCCACAATGCGTCATCCAACTTCAACGACCAATCCTTCCATGATGAGTTCACGGTCTTTTCCAAGATCTGTTTCAGCTATCTATTGGAAACCTCCGCTAGGCCGTTGGCTTGTGGGTGATATGGTGTAGTGACTTTATGCTTCACCGAGTATTTCTTCAAAACCGCTTCCAAATACCGATTACAGAAGTGGCTCCCACCATCGCTGATAAGTACTCTCGGAACTCCAAACCTTGCAAAGATATTCTTCCGTAGGAAATTAATCACTACTTTAGCATCATTTGTAGGAGTCGCGATCGCTTCCACCCACTTAGACACGTAGTCCACCGCTACTAAGATATGCTCATTCCGGTACGAGTTCGGGAACGGTCCCATAAAATCTATGCCCCATACGTCGAAGAGTTCGACTTCCATGAAGACTTGCATTGGCATCTCATCCCTCTTGGTTATGTTCCCCGTTCTTTGGCACCGATCACACTTAGAGATGAATTTGCGAGTATCTTTAAACATAGATGGCCAAAAGAAACCCGCCTGAAGAACCTTTGCCACTGTTCTATCGGTGCTAAAGTGGCCCCCCATTCCAAGGTGTGGCAGTGGTTTAAAATGTTGGCCTTTTCTTCCTCCGGGACACATCTCCGGATCATGCCATCGGCACACATCTTGTAGAGATAAGGCTCATCCCAATAATACCTCTTGGCCTCATAGAGAAATCTCTTCTTTTGGTGGGAGTTCATCTGATAAGGCACTACTCCCCCCACCAAATAATTCACCAAGTCCGCGAACCAAGGCTCAGAATGACTAACCTTGAAGAGTTGCTCATCCGGAAACGAATCGTTGATGATGGTCTTATCCTTCCTTTGCTCCTTACCTCCCTCAAGTCTCGAGCGGTGATCCGCCACAGTGTTCTCGGACCCCTTCTTATCCAGGATTTCCATGTCGAACTCTTGGAGCAAAAGTACCCACCGGATGAGTCTCGGTTTAGCATCCTTCTTGGCCATTAGATGCTTTAAAGCAGAGTGGTCGGTGTAGACAATTACCTTGGCCCCCACTAGATATGACCGGAACTTCTCGCAAGCATAAACAACAACTAGCAGTTCCTTCTCGGTAGTCGCGTAATTGAGCTGAGCATCATCCAAAGTCTTACTCGCATAGTAGATCACATGCATCCGCTTATCTTTCTTTTGACCCAACAGCGGTGTCACTCGCATCACACATTAGAATAAATGGCAAACTCCAATCGAGAGCCGTGAGAATCGGTGCGGATGTCAACTTCTTCTTTAACCTGTCAAAAGCAGAGATACAATCATCAGTGAAATCATATTTAGCATCTTTAAGCAATAAAGAACACAAAGGTTTAGTAATCTTAGAAAAATCCTTAATAAACCGCCGTTAAAACCTGGCATGCCCCAAGAAGCTTCGGACTCCCTTGACGGAGTTCGGATAGGGTAGATTCTCGATCACCGCAACCTTTGCCTTGTCCACTTCGATACCCGCCTTTGACACCTTATGACCAAGTACGATCCCTTCGGTCACCATGAAGTGACACTTCTCCCAATTCAAGACAAGGCTTGTCTCTTTACATCTTTGTAGTACGGCTTCTAGGTATTCCAAACATGTGTCAAAAGATGGTCTAAACACCGAAAAGTCATCCATGAAGATTGTTGGTTCCTGTTTTCTTAACAATGATCTTAACTTTCAGTTAGTTCAGATTTAGATATGGTGCGGAAGCGTATTTAAGAACTGAAAGATAATGTAAAGGTAGAAAAACACACAATATCAAATAAACAGTATGTAAAGAACAGATGAATATCTCAAAGATTACTGTGTTTGATATTATCAAGAACACCAAGAACATAACAAGACCATACTTTAGACCATAAGGACTGATCTACAGTAGACAATATCGTATGAACAGTAGCAGGTACGATGTTCATTTAATACGCATGTTCCAATTCTGACAGAGCCCTATCAGAGTTTGACACGTGTAGTTGATGTCCGGGCAAGCCTAGAACAAGTGGATGAGCGGATCCTGGAACAGTAGAAAGATATTTAAAAATCTTTCAAGTCTTCAGTATAAACCGCAGAGGCTCTGTCAAGGGTGATAGAGGTTCTGCGGCTCGGTCCTCTGTGAGCAGTCTTCTGCTGATTCTCGCCTTTGGTATTCATGGGTTCTTCTGCAGAGCCTCTGTGGGTTACTTCTGTACTTAGACTATTTTCACTAATTTCACAAACAGAAAGATTGGAGCTAACAATCTCCCCCTAAGTAGTGAAAATTAAAAAAAATTAAAGTGCAAGGATTTTTTAAGCACAAGAATAATTTTCTTTTTACATTAGATTATGCTAGAGGCATTTACATTTGTTTGTATTGAAAAGAAAATATTACAGAGGATTTGTTTGGCTGACTCAGACGTTGGCATCCTTGAAGTCATTGAAACTTCTGCGGTCGAGTCCTTCTTGTATGAGCTCGTGATAGAAGCTGATGCAGAGAGTTCGGAAGTTAATTGTTGCATCAATAACCTCTATCAGTCTGTCGGCAAGACTTTGATCCATGAGCTATGTTCCTCTATGCTTCACTAGGATCGCTCTAAACTCTGTCAAAGTACTTGTTGCGTACTTCTAACAGTCCATCTCTACGAACAACTTAGATTTACCAGAAGGATTTAGAAATACTAACCCGACCCTTGGATTTGTGATGATTGAGTTTGGTGTAGCAGAGGGAGGGCAGTAGTCTTCTGTTGGTTGAACGTTTAAGCTTTTTACTCCAAGATCTCGAGCCAATTGGAAATCTACCATGCTGTATAGCAGAAGCTTCTCGCGTATGGCCTTTCTGATCACTCTGTAGGCTCTGCGAACTTCGTCGGTTGTGAAGTTCTCTTTCGTCCATTCCAGAAGATCAGGTAGATCATAAGAATTGAGATTCCTAAGATCTGCATCTGCAAATTGGTTCTCTGATATGTCCTCTCTTTTGACCTTGTAGATGTTGTAAGAGAGTTTAGGCCAGGTTCTGGTTCTTGAGAACTTACAATATAGGACTTTGACGATCTTTGATGTTGAGAAGACTTCATATTTAGGCTTGGGTTTTGTTCTGGTGAAGAGGTTTTCGAGGTTAGCACGGAAATCAGGGTATTGAATGGTTGGTTCGGATTGATCCATTATTCCCATTCTGCTGTATAAGTACCTATACACCACCTCTTCCATTTGTGGTGGTGGTGGTTGCGGTAAGGTTCTGCGCAGAGCATCTAATTGGTTCTTGACTTCTGCCACTCAATCCTCTGTTGGTTTACCCTTTGGATCCAGAACAGGTTTGTTTGACAGAGGAGCAACACCAAAGCCCAGTCTTCTTCTTCTGGCTTTGGTGTCACGAAAGCATCGAAAGAGATTTTCATCAGTTTCTATGTTGGAGGTTGATGCTTGGGCTTTTTTTTTTCGGTTCCTCTGTCATAATCCCTTTGCCTTTATCTTTTCCCTTCGTCTGATCTGCTTGTAGAGAGGGGGTTTGCCTCTGTAGGATTTGACGCTTGAGTTTCCGAGGGCTTTGTTGTTGACGTTTCTGTTGGTTTGGGGATTGCCTCTGTAGGTTTTGATACTTGAGTTTCAGAGGGCTTGTTTACGGTTTCTTCTGTTGAAGAGGCTTCTGGTGGCTTGCTAAGATATTTCCTCTATTTTTTAGCAATTGTTTGGTTCTTGGTATTTTGGGTGTTGGAAAAGGAAGTTCATCTTCGGAGGATGTTAGGATTTGTAGTTCTTCTCTGGTTTGGACATCTTCTCCAAATACAGAAGGAAATTCCACAGAGGTTGGTATTGCCTTTGTGGTCTTCTGTTGTTGAACTTGGGTTGTTCTTGGTATTTGGGTTTCTTCAGGAATGGATTCCATAGAGATGGTTGTTGTCTTTGTGGTTTGATTTCTGCTTTGGGTTTCAGGTGTTTGGGTTGTAGCAGGGGTTTCTTCAGAGACCATTTCCACAGAGGTGGTTGTTGCCTCTGTGGACTGTTGTGTTCTTTGTTGGGTTTGAGTTGGGGGTGCTTGTTTGATGGGTTTTGCGGCAATTGGTGGACCTGGTAGACCTCTTTCTGTCGCTTTCTCCCTTGGTTTCTCCCCCTCAGGATGATCTGATGGACCATGATGGTCATTATCAGAGTCATCCTGACCCTTATCAGTCGTACCCTCTGCTCTACATGAAGCATCAAGTTTCTTTGGTGGAACAGCTCCTGCATCAATCATCTTTGCGCATAAGTCATCACAGAGGCCGAGCAGTGTTTCAACCTCTGCTTCTGTGTTGAAGCGCAATTTGCCTACGCTCTTCTAGAAGTCTTTGACATAATTTGCGTTGGCAGCAGTGAAGGCGACGATAACCTCTGTGACTTGATTTATAACCCCTTGCCAAAGCTCTGTCAGCTGAGCTCTGTTCGTGTAGTCCGAAGGCTGCAAGGCCTGAGTGTTTCTGATTGTTTGCTCTTGGACATCTTCTAAGGCCTTCTTTAGGTCTTCAGGTGTAAGGCCCTTAGATTTGGAGGATTGCTCTTTCAGCTGTTGAAGAAAGTGCTTGACAGACTCTTTGAATGCAGAGGTTGCGGCTTTTCCAAATTCAGTTGCTACAGAGGTGGTAGTGTTTGTTGCAGTGGACTTCATCTGGGCTACGGCATTTTGTACCTCTGTGGACAAGGTGTCCATTTTGGTGTTCAGATTTGTGATAGCCAAAGATGTTGATTCTGCAAAAGTTTTGAGAGAGGTTTGCAACTCTTTCATTATTTGGTCCACAAAGGTGACAAGGGTTTGGAACTCATCCCTTGATACATGTGAACTCGTTGTAACCTCTGGGTGAACAGATCTATCACCAGAGTGTGTCTCTGTTCCTGAGACACCTTCTTTCGCTCCTTTTTTTATGTTGAGATCAGAAAGACATCCTTCTAATCCTCGAGAAGAAACTTTTTGAGTTTCAGTCTCTATAGAAGTTTTGTCATGGACATTGTCCTTATCCACTCCAGAGGTGGGGAAAGGATTATCCTTGAGTTGACTCGGGGATTTGTCTAGAATCCTTTCGTCTGTGTGCACTCTAATATCCTCTTAAGTGATGTTTGGACCTATTTGAGTGCGTGTGGCAGAGGAAACAAATTCCTCTGCAAGGATTTCTGTTGTGATCTGGGGCAATAGATGACTTACTAATGGAAAATCCTTTAGAGAGGATTCCCCTGGAATTGTTTCCCCGGTTATTAATGGTACAGAGGATGAAAGAATTTCCTCTGTCCGGATGGTTTGGGTTGGGGTCGAGCCGTGCTGCTCTTTTTCAATATTGCCCTCTACCACTAGACTGGCGGCAATAGAAATGTGGGTTGCACTGGGAGTTGGTTTTGGTTGTGTGCCTCTATTAATCCAGGCATCTTTTCTTGCTTCTGCTTCTGTGAAGCATCCAACCACTTGTTCTCCATCTATGGTCTCAACCTCTGTTGCTACCATATGGGTTGATGCATCTTCTCTAACTTCTGTAGTGGCTTCTGCATCAGTGCTAAAGAGTGGAATATTGGATGTGAGCCAATTAGTCGCATGACATGTGGATGGTAAAGACCTTTTCTTATTTGGTCTGCTTCCTCTTCATCAGAATCCGCTTCTGAGACTTCTACCCTTGTCTCCCCTTCTTCTGTCACCTCTTCTTCCCTTGGACCTAGGGAGTCGTACATAGGATGAGTACCGAAAAGTTGTTGTACATGGGGGTGCATAACCTGTGTACCGTCAGAGGCAAAGATTACTTGCTCTGGGCTTCTTCTATGAACATCAAGGCCAGGTTGAAGGAAGGGGTTCTGCAGTATCTCTGGGGTCTCAGCCGGTTTGTCTTTGGAGTTTGGTCATCATCAGCTAACTCTGAGTCAACTCCAGAGATTGTGAAATCGGGATCTTCTGCGGCTTCTTCCTTTTCATGTGACAGAGCTTCTGCAGTCCATCCAGCAGTGTCAAGGGTGTGGGCAAATTCAGGACGTTGGAGGAAGTCAGAGAAATTCCCATTATGCGCATAATTCAGGGGATTGGGGGATTGCAAAGGGGATTCTTGTGCTACTTCTCCTATCACCTCTTCTACCACTGTATCCTCTGCAATTGTTTGCATAGGAGACAGAGGTTTCCCAGTTTTCTTCTTGCTCTTTCTCCTCTTGGGTTTAGGTGCCCTTCCTCTGAGGCTTTGGATTTTTTCTTCTTCTTTTCCTTTGGGGGAGAGGGAGGAGCAGAAGATCCAACTTCTGTGGCATGAGGAGGAGAGAGTTGAGCTTCTGCCACACTTGTAGAGGTGCCCTCTATGGTTTTCCTCTTATGAGTTTTCTTTTGAGGAGTAGAGGCAGAGGGTTTTTGTTTCTTTGAGGCAGAGTAGATGGATTTTTTCTGAGCACGGAATCTGGCTTGATTGTCTTCATGCTTCTGAAAAGCAGCTGCCCATTCTTCATCTATCAACCTATCTAACACTTCTGTACCTATGGGGACTCCTAGACGCGGGGGTGTCATAGGACTTGGTTCTGGAGTCCTATGATCGCGTATGTATTCTAATTCTAGTTCTTCGTCCCTTACATATCCCATAAGTTTCTTTGGCAGAGGTCTGCAGTGTGGGTATCCATCAGCATGTTCTGTTGGGGAGTTTTTGTTCATAGCATACATCTTGGTTTTTGGCCCCTCCATTGGCCATTTTTCGAGCAAGAGTAGAGGCTCTAGCAGAACACCTAGAATTCTTTGAAACTGCAGAGGAGGTAGAGCTCCTGTTGTCTGTGACCTTTTCTGCTGTAAGGTGATCTTTCTGTCGATGGTGTTAACCATTTCTTGCATCATGAGTGTTGCGAAGTCCAGAGGTAGGTCGTAGTAGACTCCGTACATGATGGCTAGTATTTGGAGTGAGGATTGATCTGGACTCCCCACTTTCCCGGTTAAGCATCTGTTGAGTATGGAAAAGAGTGTATTCCACAGAGGTGGTAATCTGCCTCTGCGGAAATCGTTTCTCTTTCTGAGTGATACGTTGTACCCCAACATTTCGACAAACCTGCAGAGCTCTTCATCTGTAGGTTCCTGTGCAAAGGTCTTTAACCCTAGAAGACCTCTTGTGGATAGGTTAAACTCAAGAGAGAACATAGTTATGTTGAACTTGAGTTCAAGATGTGCGGATTTATCAGGTTTGGAGATGTAGCCTTTGATCTGTCGGTCTTCTGGATCAAATCTGCAACTTTGCCAAAATTGATTTATATATCTGGCAGGGATTTTGTCCACGGTTTTGGACAGAAGAGGGTAGAGAATATGTTGTTTTAAAATATGGAGAAGTATAGCATGTGCTTCTCCAAAAGCAGTTTTGGATGGAAGAAGGTAGTGGTTATTGGGTTTTAAAGGTAGAACATTTGCAAAATGTTCATGTTCTAAGAAGTTTTAAAGGTGGGTAGTTGGAGCAAAATCTGCTTCATCGCCGGAGTTATCTTGTTCCAGGTTTCTGGCGATTCCCAGATTTTCTGAATGTTCAGAGTGTTCAGGGGAGTTCGCCGGTGAATGTGCATGGGAGATATCTTGAGAAGAGGAGGCCATTTCTTGTATGAAGATAAGAATTTTGCAGGTTTTTGCAATGGTTCGCCGGAGAAGAAAGTGAAAGTTGAAAGTTCGTAACGTTTTTGAGGAATGGTAACTTGGGTTTTATAGTGAGAGGTAACGGTAGAATTTGAAGAGGTAAATATATGGAAGTGGATAATATTTAGGGTCCGTACTTGAGTGTGAACGGCGGGTTCAACTTTCCAGGAGAACGTGTGTCGTGTACGTCCAATGAAAATGTGACACGTCAGCAGTGTCAGAGTACGACTTGACGTCGTGCGCGGCCCATTAATGCTTGGCGCGTGGGTTTCTTTTCCTCCACATAATTTTCACTTGCAGTAAAATAGCCGTTACTGTTACAGAATTTCCCTAAGTTGAAAAATGACAGAAGCTCTGTAATGATAGAAGCTCTGTGGTTTGAAATCTTCCTTTTATTTTCCTCTGATGCTTGCACCTTTACCAAAAACGTTTGAAAATTCATTGGAGAGGATCGATAGATTTATAGACTAGAAATTTCTTTCACAGAGGTTTTGAAGCTCTGTCAGAGCCAGCAGAAGCTCTATGAGAGGAAATTTCTCGTAACTAAAAATCTATTAAACTTTTTGATCATCCAAGTTTTTAATTGTTTTTGACAATGTTTTTAGGACCTATTTTGGAAGTTGGTGTCCTAGAAAATTGTTTGTTAAAAGGTTTTGTGCGAGAAATTCTTTTTAAAAGCCTATGTTGGTTAACAGAGTTTCTTTGGTGGAATGAGTTATGTGACCAACAACCTTTTAGAATCTCAAAGTGTGCATTTGTGCGAAAGAGGTCTTTTGAGATGACATTCAAACTGATCGAAAGAGTTTAAATTTTCGATCATAGAGATTTTCTTTGGCAGAGCCTCTGTTGAGCTCAGCAGAGGCTCTATGACCTCAAATTTCTCATAACTCAAAATTTATGAATCTTTTTGATCATTTGAAGTTTGAAATGTTTTTAACATTGTTTTTAGGACAAATTTGGAAATTTGTGTCCTAGAAAACTATTTTCAAAAACTGTTTGTACGAGATACTTACATTTTGACTCTTCTGACCTCGGCTTAGTACCTGACTTCTGTGGATAATGTCGATCGCAATTCTTCTTTGGCTCCCCCTTGAATGATCAATCTCTGTAGATCATTTCAAGGTCTCCTTCTGCTCCCCCTTGATCTAAGTTTGGATCAAATAAGATAAGTTGTGCATAGAACATAGATCAATTCTTTCAGAGGTTCTGTAAGGACTGTCAGAGGTTCTGAGCAATCCCATAGAAGCTCTGTTGAGTATTGAACACTTGGTGACTGAGAATTTACATACAGAAATAATTTAAACTACAAAACGAAAACAATGTTGTAAATATTTACAGAAGTTTAAAATATACTTACAGAGGTTTCAACACATGTTAATCATTCCCAACTTACCCACCAAGAAAATGAATCTTTTCTCATCTAGTGTCTTGGTGAATAAGTCTGCAAGCTGGTATTCTGTAGATAAGAAGTGCATTTCGATTGTCCCATATTCAACATGATGCTTCAGAAAGTGGTAACGGATGTCGAAATGCTTTGTTTTGGAATGCTGTACTGGATTGGCAGATATTGCTATGGCGCTTTTTGAGTCACAGAAGATGGGTATCTTAAATAAGATGTGACCATAATCTTTTAGTTGAGTTTTCATCCCCAGAACCTGGGAGCAACAGCTAGCAGCAGCAACGTATTCAGCTTCTGCCGTAGATGTTTACACACAGTTCTGCTTCTTTGAAGTCCAACTAACTAATTTCCCACCTAGGAATTGACAACTCCCAGAGGTACTCTTTCTGTCGAGTTTGCAGCCTCCATAGTCTGAATCTGTATAAGCTTTAAGACCAAAACCAGAGTTCTGCGGATACCAGAGGCCAAGATTTTTGGTCCCTTTTAGGTATCCGAAGATTCTCTTTACAAGCATCGTAATGGGATTTCTTCGGGTTAGCTTGATATCTTGCACAGAGGCATGTGGCATGCATTATGTCAGGTCTACTAGCAGTTAAGTATAACAGAGACCCAATCATGCCTCTGTATAGTGTGCACTCTACATAGATACCATATGGATCTGAGAATAAGTTATTTCCAGTGGCCATTGGGGTTTTCATTACAGAGGCATCAGAGAGACTGTATTTTGAAAGTATGTCATAGACATATTTAGCTTGATTTATGAAAATTCCCTCTGATGATTGTTTTACTTGGAGTCCGAGGAAGAAAGTTATTTCTCCCATCATACTCATTTCAAACTCACTTTGCATGAGTTTTTCAAACCTTTTGCACTCTTCTGTATTTGTAGACCCAAAAATTATGTCGTCCACATATATTTGTACAAGCATAATTTCATCACTTTTTCGTTTATAAAACAAAGTTGTATCCGTTGTACCTCTGTCGTATCCATTATCGAGAAGAAAGGTAGAAAGTCTTTCGTACCATGCTCTTGGAGCCTGTTTCAGTCCATACAGAGCTTTGTCAAGATAGTACACATATCTTGGGTACTTGGAGCTTTCAAACCCTGGTGGTTGTTGGACGTATACTTCTTCTTGGATTTCACCGTTTAGAAAAGCGAATTTTACGTCCATTTGAAATACTTTAAAACCTCTGTGGGCTGCGAAGGCTAAGAAGATTCTTATGGCTTCGAGCCGTGCGACAGGGGCAAAAGTTTCATCGTAATCTATGCCTTCTTCTTGTCGATATCCCTTGGCCACCAATCTTGCTTTGTTTCTTATGACCACCCCATCTTCATCCTTCTTATTTCCGAAGACCCATTTAGTTCCTATGGCTTGTTTTCCTCGTGGCAGAGGAACTAAATTCCAGACTTTGTTTCGTTCAAATTGTAGAATCTCTTCTTGCATAGCGTCTACCTAGTTTGGGTCGTCAAGGGCTTCAGAGATCCTTTTTGGCTCGATCACACTAATAAAGTTTGTAAAGAAACAAAAGTTAGCAGTGGCAGATCTTGTTTTTACCTTTTCAGAAGGTTCGCCGATTATAAGACTTGGAGGATGGCTTTTTGTCTATTTTGTTGTTCTTGGGAGATGGTCATCTATTTCATCAAGTTGATCTTCAGAGGTTTCTAACTGTGGTTCTTGTGCAACCTTTGTCGTAGATTTTGCTTTCGTGCTTGATCCTATAGATTGTGGGATGGTTGGAATGTGTGGCGGAGTTTGTTCCTCTGAGGAAGTAGAGACTAAGTCTTCTTGTTCCTCCGTTATTGGTTCCTCTGTGGTTTCTGGAGTTGGTTCTTCAGTAGCTTCTGTGGTTGTTTTCCTTGTCGTATCATCTTCTGTTGGCTCACCCTCGGCATTTGCATCTGTATGATTAACAGAGGAAGATGAATTATTTAAGGGACCAGTTAGAGATATACCTATCGCGTTCTGGCTGGCAGAAGATGATTCTCCAGAGGCTCTGATGGCTCCAGCAGAGGGATCAATGTCGTCATGGAACATCTCTTGAAATAGAAGATTTAAGTTTTCTTCTCTTGTTTTTGAGATGCCAGAGGATTCCCCTTTTAGACCAAGTTCTGAACTGATTTGTTCAGAAGTCTTTTGGATGCTTTCTACGATCGTTCGAGACCGCAGAAGATAAACTCTGTAGGCCTTGGAAGTTGCAGAGTATTCTATAAACTTGCCTTCATCTGCCTTTACTTCAAACTTTCCTCTTGCTTCTCTGTCATTTAAGACGAAGCACTTGCATCCAAATACATGGAAGAACTTGATGTTTGGTCGTCTTTTGTTGATCGATTTTGGGTATAGCAAGCGGTTGATACTGCTTCTGCCCAAAATGTCATTGGTAATCCACATGCGGTTAGCATAGTTCTGGCGGCCTCCACAAGCGTGCGATTCTTTCGTTCAACCACACCATTATTCACGGGTGGTGGCCTTATGTGCTGAGGAGGAACTGTCCCAAACTGAGGATTTGGGTTGAACGACCCTGGCTGTTGATTCTGCATGAACGGGCCTGGATGCTGAATCTGCGCGGATGAACCTGGATTCGAGATAAATGGTCTAGGGCCATTCTGGTCGAACGATCTTGGAACTGGGTTCCGCACGAACGGTCTAGGACCATTTTGAGGCTCAAGAAGATTTCTTAACCGTGCGATCTCCTCAGTTGCTCTGCGATTCTGCTCCACCATTGCATTGAGCTGATTCCTGGCGACTTCGAGCTCCTGATACATCTGAGCGACGGCTTGCTGCGGATTTCCAGAGGCTGCCATTTTCCTGCAACATAAAATAGAAGAAAACTCCAAGAAACTATTAGTAGGGTGCACGTTCGTCGAGGATTTTCTCTAGATGAGGTCCCACGGATGGCACCAAACTGTTAATGCCAAAAATCGCACCAAAGGGACAACTTAAGGTCGATGTGGACTTAATCAACTAAAGAAAGGATCTTTCGACGAGACGTGCAACGAGGGAAAAAATAAACGAGACAAGGAATTTGATGACACAGGAAAAACCTCAACCGAGGAAAAAACCTGCGGACGACAGTGGGTGTCGTCGCTGCACTATGGTCGCCAAACAAGGGCGATGTCCTTGGTGTTCCGGGTGTCGATCGTACAATGATTACAATACAAATGAAGGAAATACTTCGAAATGTAAAGTACAAGTGTTTAAATGTGAAAACAGATGTTTGTCGTGTGTGAATACGAAGTGTGAACTGTTGGTCGAGGGCTGTTGTCGTGCGTCGAGAGCGATACTTGAGCTTTCCTTCGAGTGTTCTTGAGTTCGAAGTAGGGTTCTGGCTTTCAGTACTCGATCTCCAGAGTCTGAATGTTCTTTGCTATGAGTTTGGATGATTTTCTCTGCTGTTTGGTGATGTTCGCTGATGTATACTGGATGTTAACCGATGATCCTTAAAATGAAGCTTTAGCTTGTCTTTTATAGCCTTCGCGTCATTAATTAACTCCATTAATGATTCAATCAACGGCTACAACGGCTGGAAACGGTCGCCGGAGTGATTATCCATGATGATCTTTGTCCGTTACGGCTATCGATCGTTGATGGTTGCGTCGGTTATATCCGTTGCTCTTTAATGACTTTGACTCCTGCATTAAACACTTAACAAACGTAACGGTCAAGGTTAACGTTAGCTTCGGTCGAAGGTACAATGATCTTACGCGATGGTCGTACGGGACGGGCGATACTATGGTCGAGCGTTATGGGGAACGTATGACTTACCTTTTACGGGCGATGACGGATGTTTTCTGGGTTCTCGTCGAGACCTTATTTTAATATAAGATTTGGATTATGACGTGCGTCTTACCTGCTCCGGTCGTGGTCGTACGACGTGATTTTTTGCCCAAACAGTTTGCCCCCAAAATTTGAAAATTGAATGTCGAATTTCAGTTTTATATTTTGTCAATCAGACGCATAAGAAATAAGACAAGAGTTAGAAATTACCTCAATCACCTTGGAGCTAGACTGGTTCGTTTCTAACTGAACAAGAAATTGAAAAGGGAACGGGGTCGTGACGTCATACTGACACACGATGATGCTTACTAGCTGTCGAGGATAGGTGTCGACGATCCCTGCGGTCATACGAAAGGACGGGGACGCGCAGCGGTTATCCAGGGATTCGACCTGACATGATCGACTGCATAAATAAAGATTACGATGGATCTTTTCTTGGCGATTTCTGTTCGATTAAAATTTGTAAGGGTTTTTTGACCTAATTTAAGTTTTTCTGCGATCATATAAGATACGACCCTCCAGTTTGCGTATGCGTCGCAAGTCTATTGCTAGAAAGCCTAGAAAAAACTGGGATATTTGGGGTTTTTCTGAGCGTCAAATCTTGTTGACGGGTTTAGCGATGTCGACGGAGCCTAGGAGCACTATCCGAGATCAAGACGCCCTAGACGACTTTAGGGTTTTAGCAAAAATCCATGCGGGGGTTACTGTGAGTAAGGCCGGTAATATTCGACCTGAGATGTGTACTGAGGGGTACATTGTTATATACGAATACCCGTTCAAAATAGGCTTTCACTGGCCATATTCGCCTTTAGTCAAAGAATTTATGTGTGAATTTGATCTTTCGCCGGGGCAACTGATGTCCCAGTTCTGGCGAGTTATCTTGATCATCGAACGACTTACCTCCAACTGGAATCCACCGATGAATGTGAGGGACCTTCAGACGGCGTATAAGGTCAAGAGTGATCAGTACCGTCGCTATAGCTTGTTTTCATGGTTCAAGGGTGATCGTACCCTAATTTTAAATATTGCGGTCAACGATCGTGGATGGAAGAAGAGGTATGTATTCGTACGGGCGTCGACGTTGGACACTTATAGTGACTGGATTAGGGAGGGTTGGAATATGACGGGTGAGCCTTTGATTCATGTTATTCTGTTGCTCGATTGTTTCTTCGACTAATCTTCTTTTTTATGTATATATATTAATTTCGATAAGGTAGAGCCGGATGATGTTTCTCGGGCTAAGATCAAAAAGTTCTTGGAATTTAATACCGAAGATCGGTCGTATGTCACGCGTCATTTGATAGATGAGGATGATGACATCATTTTCTTGAGCGACAGAATGAGGATGGATCGAGAGGAGAAAGAGGAAGAGGAGGACTCTGAGAAGACTGAGGAAGAAGAGAAGAGCGAAGAACCAGAGGTAGAGATAATTAGTAAGTATCCTTTTGTCTTCTTTTCGCTTGACTTGGTCTTTCTTTATTTTGAATCGTCTAACTTCTTTCTTTTACCGTTCAAGTGAATCTCAAGCACAGGCGACGTCTTCTGCTGCTAGGAAGATGGCCCAAGTCGAAGTAGCTCGCGAGGCGAGGGAGAAGGACGTTTCGACAACTAGGTCGGGAGTCCTGAAGAGAAAAGAGGTTCCGACAGCCGGGTCGGGCCTCTTAAAGAGGACAAAGGTGTCCGTCCTGAGGGAACCGTCTTTGAAGACGGGTAACCCATCGAGGGTTGCCTTGTCCAGGAAGACGAAGGCGTCGGTCGCGACCGGCGCGGAATCTGTGGATACTGCGCAACTGGCGACGATGTCTCCCGTCGTCCTATCCGTCCCTTCATCGGCCGACAGGGGCAAAGGCGCGCAGAAGGGACCTTTAGGGGAAACGACGGTCAACTTTACGTTGCCGTGGGGTTTTCTGGACGACAATGTCTTGGACGAGAAGAAGTTGTTCCCCCATTTGGAAAAATATTTGCTTCCATCTTTCAGGGAGCGTTTTGACGGGTTTTCTTTCGAGAAGAAATAGTTCCATATAGCTGGACTCTTATTTTTGGTAAGCCTTTCTTTCAAGACTTGTCGTTTGTCGTTGTCGTTTGTCGTTGTCGTTGTCGTTGTTTACTAATGCTGCTCATATTATGATTCTTCAGGCGTTTCAAGCTTCCCTGGCATTGCATGCTGAAACGACGAATATAGAGGTTTCAACGGCTTCTGTTACCAAAGATGAAGATGCAGCGCTAGATAAAGAGAAAGCTGCTTTGGAACATGAAGAAGCGATGTCAGCGCGTCTTGACCATGCTCTGGACGAATTGGATGCCCTCAGTCATGCAAGAGACGAGATAAACTCGCGTTTGAAGGAGTCCCTGACTTTGATGCGCGACCAGAGAGAGGAGTTGGAGGGGATGAAGGAATCCGTAGCCGCGAAGAGAAAGGAAGTCGAGGGAATCAAGGCTAAGGTGATAAGTTTGAAGAAGGAGTCTGATGAGTTGAAGAACGAAAATAAGTCTTTCCTTTGTTATGCTCGACTTACTGCGCGTGCGGCAATTATGCGACGTCACCTGCAGGGTAAAGGTCCTTTGGCTTCAGCGTCAGATGAGCTGCGTCTCTTTTATGAGAGAGTCGGGACCGAGAGAGATCTCGACTTGGATGACCAGAGGGAGGTCGAAGAGGATGCGGTTAGTAAGGGTTTTCAAGATGAGGTATCGGACAAGGTCGTGATCGATGCTCCTCCACAACCTTAGAAAAAATGTATTTGTTTGTTCATGTTGCTCGACCGTTAGTGGTCGATTATGTATTCGATGGCTTATATAATGAACGTAACTTTTGCTTATGCTTCATCCAAACAATGTTTAATTATAAATTTGAACATAGGTCACACAGGAAATCATGCAACTGAGGCATACATTGTAATACGATGATAAGAACGTAAAACAAATATAAAAACACGCGATTAAAGCATTTTCTAAGTTAATAGACTAAGGGGTAAAATCGTTTAGACTATGCGATCGTACGACCGGATCGTACAGTGAGTTTGTATCGTATGCCCCTGTGGAGAAATGTTAGGGACCTCATCGTTTATGTCGTTCGACCTTGCGATATTAAAGTCATATAGTAGACTTAATGATTACTGTCGTGCGACTCTGCGATAATCTGTCGTGCGATTCTGCGATAAAACGATGTCGGGGTTGGTCGTTGGCTAACCAACGACCCTCCGATGCTTAAGTCAGTAAATGTTTTGCGAGAAAAAATCGTATGAGAAAGAGTTAGAGAAGAGTTAGAGAACGTACCATTTCAGACTCTCTCTATTTGCCCCCTGTCATTTATTACCGTACTCTTTTTGGGAGGAAAAGATAGGTTTTAAATGACAGAATGACACGGAGAAATATTGCCCTGTGGTCGACTATGTTGTCGTGCGACAGGGCACCATAGTAGACTTATCCCTGTGGAAAAGATATTGTTAATTTAGGGATAGAAAAACGAACCTGTCTAGAGCTTGATCTTACGACTTCAGTTTATTTTCTCTTTTGATCTCCTGGATTCCCCATGGCATAGGGAATTTTAATTAATAACCTTTGCATGCTCGGGAGTCGACGGTCGATGGCTATTAGCTGGAATAGCGACA
This sequence comes from Saussurea involucrata, assembly GCA_033807775.1. Classification (NCBI taxonomy): domain Eukaryota; kingdom Viridiplantae; phylum Streptophyta; class Magnoliopsida; order Asterales; family Asteraceae; genus Saussurea; species Saussurea involucrata. The sequence continues at coordinate 71,083,927 of CM066320.1, forward strand.
TCGTCGATGATATCTTTGAGATTTCCTTTCGGAAAATGATATGCTAGTTCCTTCTTCAATGCGATACAGTCGTCTGTCGCATGACCATGATCGGCATGGAAGTCGCACCACTTTGATTTGTCTTTCTTAGCATCGTCCAGGTCAGACTTCTTTGGCCATCGAATGGTAGCTTGGGAACTTTTCAGAGCTTCGACTAGGTCTTTTGTGGATCCTTTGAATCCGTAAGAGGATATCTTGGGGTACTGAGTGAACTTAGCCGCGGTCTTGGCCTCTGCTTTCGTCTTGAAACGAACATTTGAAATTTGGCGCGCTGGCTCTACTCTAGAAACAGCCTTTGTCTTGAACTCTGGCTTTCTGACGCCTAGTGACTTCTTGTCGTCAGTGTGCTTGCGACGAAAGGCTGCATCGTCTTAGACCCTCATATATGCTAAGGTCCGAGCTCGGACGTCTTCGAAATTCTCTGGGGGATATTTGGTCAGGTCGGTGTATAAACCCGAATTATCGTCCAGACCACGCTTATAGACTCATTAGCTTTCTGCACGATGTAATATAGGTCGCTGGTCTGCTTCTCCATCTTACGACTGCTGGCGAATTGCTGGGAGAATTGATTAACCAACTCAGCAAACGACCCGATGGATTTGGGTTTGAGATTGATTAACCATTGGAGAGCTGGACCAGTGAGAGTTGCTCCAAAACTCTTACACATGCATACTTCCTGGTACATAAATGGGATCTCGATCGTCCACATGAGCTGCTTATATTGTGCGACGTGCTCAGTCGGATCGGTCACACCCGAATACTTGAGAGTGAAGGCAGGAATGTTATACTTCTTTAGGACCTCGACGGTGGCGATCTCATCGATGAAGGGCGACCCCTGATACCCCGAGTGAGGCTCGACGTCGACAGGCACGGCTGCCCCAGGCAACTTAGCGAGCAAGGACAGGACACGCTCATTTTGGTCCTCTAACATCTTCAAACGCTGAGCGACGGGATCGTTTAGATCGGGATTTGCCCCTGTCGAGGGATTGGCCCCTGGGCTAGTGCCATTACCATGCGACGAACCATTGGTGTCCCCGTTGAACGGGACGAAATAGGGCTGCGACCCATAGTGGAATTGATGCGGTCCATTCTGAAACGGTTAAGATCCTTGCTGGAAAGGTTGTGATCCACCTTGAAGTCCATTCTGAAATGGCTGCTGAAATGGTTGCGACCCTTGCTGGAAAGGCTGCGACCCATTATTCATGGGTGGTGGCCTTATGTGCTGAGGAGGAACTGTCCCAAACTGAGGATTTGGGTTGAACGACCCTGGCTGTTGATTCTGCATGAACGGGCCTAGATGCTGATTCTGCGCGGATGAACCTGGATTCGGGATAAATGGTCTAGGGCCATTCTGGTCGAACAATCTTGGAACTGGGTTCTGCACGAACGGTCTAGGACCATTTTGAGGCCCAAGAAGATTTCTTAACCGTGCGATCTCCTCAGCTGCTCTGCGATTCTGCTCCGCCATTGCATTGAGCTGATTCCTGGCGACTTCGAGCTCCTGATACATCTGAGCGACGGCTTGCTGTGGATTTCCAGAGGCTGCCATTTTCCTGCAACAGAAAATAGAAGAAAACTCCAAGAAACTATTAGTAGGGTGCACGTTCGTCGAGGATTTTCTCTAGATGAGGTCCCACGGATGGCACCAAACTGTTAATGCCAAAAATCGCACCAAAGGGAAAACTTAAGGTCGATGTGGACTTAATCAACTAAAGAAAGGATCTTTCGACGAGACGTGCAACGAGGGAAAAAATAAACGAGACAAGGAATTTGATAACGCAGGAAAAACCTCAACCGAGGAAAAAACCTGCGGACGACAGTGGGTGTCGTCGCTGCACTATGGTCGCCAAACAGGGGCGATGTCCTTGGTGTTCCGGGTGTCGATCGTACAATGATTACAATACAAATGAAGGAAATACTTCGAAATGTAAAGTACAAGTGTTTAAATGTGAAAACAGATGTTTGTCGTGTGTGAATACAATGTGTGAACTGTTGGTCGAGGGCTATTGTCGTGCGTCGAGAGCGATACTTGAGCTTTCCTTCGAGTGTTCTTGAGTTCGCAGTAGGGTTCTGGCTTTCAGTACTCGATCTCCGGAGTCTGAATGTTCTTTGCTATGAGTTTGGATGATTTTCTCTGCTGTTTGGTGATGTTCGCTGATGTATACTGGATGTTAACCGATGATCCTTAAAATGAAGCTTTAGCTTGTCTTTTATAGCCTTCGCGTCATTAATTAACTCCATTAATGATTCAATCAACGGCTACAACGGCTGGAAACGGTCGCCGGAGTGATTATCCATGATGATCTTCGTCTGTTACGGCAATCGATCGTTGATGGTTGCGTCGGTTATATCCGTTGCTCTTTAATGACTTTGACTCCTGCATTAAACACTTAACAAACGTAACGGTCAAGGTTAACGTTAGCTTCGGTCGAAGGTACAATGATCTTACGCGATGGTCGTACGGGACGGGCGATACTATGGTCGAGAGTTATGGGGAACGTACGACTTACCTTTTACGGGCGATGACGGATGTTTTCTGGGATCTCGTCGAGACCTTATCTTAATACAAGATTTGGATTATGACGTGCGTCTTACCTGCTCCGGTCGTGGTCGTACGACGTGATTTTTTGCCCAAACATAAGATAGGCTTCAATGACAGAGTATTTGAATTCTGTGCCATTGTCACTTCTTAGTTTCTGAATCCTGCACTCATACAGAACTTGGATTTTCTTCATTAAATTTATCAGAATGTTTAGAACATCTGATTTCTTTCTGACAAATTCAACCCATGTAAATCTAGAGAATTCATCGATCAAAACAAGCAGATATTTCTTGCCACCTAGGCTCTGTGTAGATATTGGACCGCAAAGGTCAACATGAAGCATGTACAATGGCCTAGTGCAAGATACATCAGTTTTGCCTTTATGGGAAGCTCTTTTGAGTTTTCCCATTTCGCAGGCAAAGCATAGATGATCTTTATTAAATTTAACGTTTGGTAGACCTTTGAATAGATCAAGTTTTACAAGTTTATCAAGAGTATGAAAGTTTAAATGGCAGAACCTGTTGTGCCATAAGATCAAAGCAATGACAGTATTGAATGTGCGAAGAGATTTGCTTGAACTTTTCATTAAATACATTAAATGGGGGCACAGAGGCATTACAGTCTATCCTAACATTAGACTTTATATTACAAGAAGGTTTATGTAGGCTAGATTGTTGTTTGCAAAATCCTTTGTTGAATGCGGCCTTCTGTGTGCCCCTTCTGTGGTGAACTTCTGCTGGTTTCACTGTCACAGAAGAAAAATCTTTGTTAATTTTAGTCCATTTACCCTTCTGTTGCCATGTTAGTTTTTCTATAACGGGTTTTAAGGGTTTCAAAATCTTTGAACTTGTTGGAATTTGAGTGGACATTAACTTCTGTTGTTTGAAATTTTCAAGCTCAAGAGAGGTTTTGGCTTGTATGCACATATTCAAAAAGTCTGGACAGATAGGAATTCCACTGATTTTCTCCTTGGGAGAAATAGTTCTGTTAAGAACTTCAGAGGTTTGTTTAAAAACCTCTGTGTCACTAGGTCCGATCTCTGACTTAGAGTCAGTCTCTGATTCATCAAAGGAGGAATCGTCCTCATATACAGAGGTTGAGTCACTTGGTTCTCTGTCGACAGAGGCTGGGCTTTCAGAACATGTGCCATACTCACTTTCTTCGTTTTCTAAGGAACTATCTTCTAGGTTAACATAAGTATCTGTTAAGTTTTCTTCAGAGAGATCTTGATCGCTGGAAGATGTACAGAGGTTTTCTTCAGAGATATTAAGTTTTTTTTCTGTAATTCTTGGCTTGAACTCAGGTGCCTCTGCTGATAATTTCTTTTCAGAATTCATCATGCAGACAAATGCAACTTGAGTTTGATTCTCAGGATTACCAAACTTGAAGATTCCTATATGATCTTGAGTTTTCATATACCTCTTAGGTTTGGATTCTCTTTTGACAGAGATTGAAGGTGACAAATCTGTGTTTTCAAACCACACATTTGTCATCTTCAGATGTTTCCTCTTGTGAGGTTCCCCAGAGACTTTTTGCATTTTACTTACAGAGAGAAGATTTGGAAATCCAGGTTTTCTTGTATCTCCAATGTGAAATAGAGAGGACAGAGACTTGTCTCTTTTGGTTCCGATATAAGGATCTATATCACAGAAGCCAATTCCCCGTCTCCCTATTTGTGTGTTAATTTTTTCGTACACCTTCTGAGCATCTTGAAATTTTTTAATTTGAAGATCTCTTCTGAGTAAATCTTGACAGAGGACTTCTCTTTCCTTTTGAATTTTTTTTAAGAGCTAGGATGTTCATTATGTCGCACTCAACGTCCATTAGTTCTTTAGACTTTATTTTCAAGGAAGAATTAAGTTCATAAATCTTTTCTTTTAAAGGATTTAACTTTTTGTTCCAGTTCATTTCAATTTCTTCCTTTTCTTTAAAGATTTTAGTTTTTTCTTGAGTGAGAAGTCTAGCTTCTCTCTCATAGAAGGTGAGCTTTTTCTGAATATTTTCACATGTCTTTTTCATTTAAGTGTATTCAATGTTAAGTTTAATCAAATCAACTTCTGCAGTATTAGAGTTAGAGGTAGAAGTGGATACCTCACTGTCGGAGTCGGAGCTGACTTCTGCCATGCCACAGAATAGAGCATTCTTTGTTTCGCCTTCGTCAGAGGATGTGTCTGACTCCCAGATTTCTTTGTTCACCATTAGTGATTTCTAAGCATAGTATTTAGCTTTCTTTTTGTAGAAAGCTGCATCCCTTGAGGGCGATTTGACTTGCTCTTGCATTTGTTGGCAAAGTGACACAGTTGTAGCATCCTTGGTTCTGTGTGGAGTTTCCAGCTCTGTCATCTGACCTCTGTCGGTCACCACTTCTTTCGGTTCGGCATTCATTTGCGTAGTGGCCTGGCTTACCACATTTGTAACACTCTTGAATCTGTGGAGTGTTGCCAGCATTGTCTTCCGACCTCTGTCGGTCATTTCCTCTGTCATTTCTGTCACTTGACCTCTGTCGGTCACCACTTCTGTTGTTTCTGTCGTTTGACCCTTCTCTCTCTCGATTATCTCTTTCATATCGTTCATTACCAGATTTCTTCTAGTATCCTCTGCTGAATTCCCTAGTCAAGAGAGCTAATGATTTGGCTATCGAGGCCAGGGTCGTTTCTTCTTCTGCTGCTACTTCCTCTTCTTCTTCACTTTCCACCATTATGTTTTTCTTCTTCTTCTCCTTTCTTTCCTCAACTGCTTTTTCTTTCTTTGGTTTCTCTCTAGCCTCTATAGTCTTACCAACCAATGCAAGAGGTGCAATGAAATGGGCTTTTGCTTGTGCTACCTGAGGCTCTTGTGATGCCAATGTTCCATAGAGGTCTGATAGGGTCCAGGAATCTATGTCTTGATTTGTTTGCAGAGACATAGATAACTGAATCCATTCTTCATTCAGAGACTTCAAGAACATAACGTTGTTTTCTTCAGAGGTTATGTGGATGCCAAACTTCTTGCACTTGTTTATTAGAGAGTTGAACCTATCATACGTAGTCTGCAGAGATTCGGTTGGTAGAGCTTTAAAGGCATAGTATTAATTTATGTATTGAGCTCTGCGGTTCTTCTGGGTTTTGGCTCCTCCTTCTAGTTGTTTTTCCAGTTCTTTCCATAGATCATATGCAGATTCACATGCATCCATGGACTGGAAAATGTCATTTGGAATGGCCATAATCAGAATTCTCTTGGTTTTCTGAGCAACTTCGTATTTTGCCCAATCAGGTTCAGACCATTTATCCTGGGTCTTTGGTTTCGTGTGTTCAGGGATTTCTGGCGTGTCGTCTGTGCCAGGAACACGAGGTACAGTTATCATGGGAACGAAAGGAGGGTTACGGATATAGTAAACCAATTGTTTGTCAGTACCCTCAAAGAAGTGAATCATTCGAATCTTCCATTGAGGGTATTCTTCTCTAAGAAAAGTGGGATGTTTGGTTAAGGAACCAGCAGAGAGGAAGTTCTTTGTATTCGTCATTTTAGAGAAAGATAAATTATCCAGAAAAGGGTTTGAACAGAAAACTTTTCAGAGTATGAAGTGGATGCTTCGTATGAAGTTTTTAAGCTTAAAAGCTTTAAGCTGAGCACTAAAATGGTGTTTTTAACCAGAATAACAGATTCTATAAGTTTACCAAAGTTCGAATGAATCAAAAATGGCAGAAAAACATAAATTGTTTGATTAGTATGAAGAATAGGTTAAAAATCTAAGTTTCTACCAAAGATCATTGTAGAGAGTGGATCCCTTGATATAAAAAACTCAAGGTTTGCTCTAATACCAATTGTTGGTTCCTATTTTCTTAACAATGATCTTAACTTTCAGTTAGTTCAGATTTAGATATGGTGCGGAAGCGTATTTAAGAACTGAAAGATAATGTAAAGGTAGAAAAACACACAATATCAAAAAACAGTATGTAAAGAACAGATGAATATCTCAAAGATTACTGTGTTTGATATTATCAATAACACCAAGAACATAACAAGAAAGAGCTGCTGGTGTGTGTGTTTGTGCGTAGCTTAATGTGTAATTCTTGTTCTTGTTAATAGAAGAACTCAACATGAGTCTTCTATTTATACTACTTTAAAGGGGACATACTTTAGACAATAAGGACTGATCTACAGTAGACAAGATCGTATGAACAGTAGCAGGTACGATGTTCATTTAATGCGCATGTTCCAATTCTGACAGAGCCCTATCAGAGTTTAACACGTGTAGTTGATGTCAGGGCACGCCTAGAACAAGTGGATGAACAGATCCTGGAACAGTAGAAAGATATTTGAAAATCTTCCAAGTCTTTAGTATAAACCACAAAGGCTCTATCAAGGGTGACAGAGGTTCTGCGGCTCGGTCCTCTGTGAGCAGTCTTCTGCTGATTCTCGCCTTTGGTATTCTTGGGTTCTTCTGCAGAGCTTCTGTGGGTTACTTCTGTACTTAGACTATTTTCACTACTTTCACAAACAGAAGATTGGAGCTAACAAAGATCTCTATGGTCCGCTCCACCATATCCGAAAATATTGCCATCATGTATCGTTGGAAGGTGGCCGGAGCATTGCGCAAACCGAATGGCATACGGCGGTATGCAAATGTTCCGTACGGACAAGTGAAAGTTGTCTTGTATTGGTCCTCGGGTGTAATGGGAATCTGGTTGTACCCGGAATAACCGTCTAGGAAACAGTAGTACTCGTGCCCGGATAACCGCTCCAACATCTAATCAATGAATGGGAGAGGGAAGTGATCTTTCTTTGTCGCATCATTCAGCTTTCGGTAGTCAATACACACCCTCCAACCGGTAACTGTTCGGGAAGGGATCACCTCGTTATTGTTGTTCCGAACAACAGTTATACCACCCTTCTTTGGCACTACTTGGACCGGGCTCACCCATGGACTATCCAGAACCGGATAGATAATTCCAGCATCAAGGAGTTTTAGAACCTCCTTTCGGACCACTTCTTTCATATTTGGGTTGAGCCGACGTTGGTGTTGAACTACCGGTCGGTGTCCGTCTTCAAGATTGATTCGATGTGAGCAAAAAGTTGGGCTTAAACCCTTCAGATCCGCTATCGTCCATCCAATAGCGGTTTGATGCTCTCTAAGAACTCATAGTAGCTTCTCTTTTTCTCAGAATTCAGCTTAGACGATATGATTACCGGAAGCGTGTCTTTTTCTCCCAAGTATGCATACTCGGGATGATCGGGTAGCGGTTTGATCTCAAGCTTTGGTGTTGTCTTCGATGAAGGTTCAGACTTGGGAATTGGTTCTCCCAAATCTTCAATGACCGGTCTTCTCGGGCCCTTGTATGATGGTAATGCATTTAATTGCATCCCACTTTCGCTTTCTGGATCATCGTCGATACCCATCAAAACATTATTCAATTGGTCTCCGGAAACTTGTACGCCACATGCTTATTTAATCAAAGAATCCATCACATCTACCCGGTAGCACTCGTTCGGTCCCATGCTTTGCTTAGCTGCCCGGAAAACATTGAAGACAGCTTCTTCGTTACCCACTCTCGAGGTGAGCTTTCCTCCTTTCACGTCGATAAGTGCTCATCTCGTGGCCAAAAATGGTCGGCCAAGTATCAGTGGGATTTCCTTGTCCTCATTCATGTCAAGTACCACAAAGTCTACCGGAAAGTAGAACTTATCCACTTTGATCAGAACATCTTCTATGACACCATACGGGTACTTGATGGATATGTCGGCAAGCTGCAATGTCACATTGGTCGGTTGTACCTCTCCAAGTCCGAGTTTCCTGAAAATAGACAAAGGCATTAAATTAATACTTGCTCCAAGATCACACAAAGCCTTACTAAATTCAGAATTGCCTATATGAACAGGGATAGTAAAACTCCCTGTATCCTTAAGCTTCGGAGGAAGCTTATGCTGGATGATTGCGCTGCACTCCTCAGTAAGTGCAACTGTCGCATGCTCCTCAATCTTCCTTTTGTTAGAAAGGATATCTTTCAAGAATTTCACATATGAGAGCATTTGTGCCAAAGCATCTGTAAAAGGGATGTTAATATGTAACTTTTTAAATACTTCAAGAAATTTAGAAAAATTAACATCATCCTTATGCGCTTTAAGCCTGCTCGGATAGGGCACTCTTGGTGCTGCCGGCTTGACCGGTAGTTGCTTTGGCATGGTTGGTTGATCTTGCTTCTTTTCTTTGCCCTTCGAGTTCGCCTCAATCACAATATCTTCATCGGCTTCCAACTCATCCATATCGACGATCTCAACATCTTGCCTTTTGGACTCGGTTTCCTTTGATGATTCTCGGGTCGGGTCTCTAATCAGTTCCCTGCCACTTCTTAGATGAATGGTCTTGCAATCTTCCCGGGTTTTCCTTTTGGTTTGACTCGGAAAGGTTCCAGGAGCTCGGTTTTGTAGGGCTTCAGAAATTTACCCCACTTGTCTTTCAAGGAGTTTTATGGATGTCGTGTTCTGATCTGTAGCTGCCTTGACTGTGCCTACCGTACCGGCTAATCCCTCGACCGCGCTATCCATCTTAGACATAAACTTCATCATCATGTCCTCTAGCCCCGACTTCTTCTCTCCGGATTGTCCTTCATCGAATTTTCGTTGGTTGTAACCTGGAGGACGATAGACATTGTTAGTATTAGAAGAATTAGAAAAGTTGGAGTTATTACCGTATTGCTGTTGTTGTTGTTGTGCCATGGTTTGTTGCCCTTGCGGTTGACTCCATGAGAAATTTGGTGCTTCTCCCAACCCTCATTGTATGTGTTTGAGAATGGATCGTTCCGTGGCCGGTTGTTCCGATTTTGCAGAAATTGAACTTGTTTCAGCTCGTTCATGGGTGGTTCCATCTCCGGCATACCCTCATCCATCATAAATGCTGATTGAAGAGAAGATCCCTTCAATTGACTCGTGAGCGCGTTTAATTGAGTCTTTATGGCTTTCAGCTCGTCATTCTTTTGCACACTCGCAACTCTTCTAACTGCTGATCTCGGAGTAGAAAAACTATGCTCGGCCAGATTATCGATCAGTTCACATGCGTCCTCATAGGACTTATCCATTAGGGCTCCACCCGCTGCAGCTGTGACGTCGTTTTTGAACTGCGGGTGAAGTCCACCAAAGAACGTTTGGATAATGACCCAACCTTATAACCCATGATGAGGGCATTTCTTGATCATGTCTTTGTACCTCTCCCAAGCTTCATACAATGTCTCTTGATCCCATTAAGCAAAATGGGTAATTTCAGCCATAAGTTGGGCGGTTCTGCTTGGTGGGAAGAATTTCTAGATGAAGGCCGCTTTCAGTTGCGCCCAGGTGGTGATCGAGTCCGATTGGATACTTTCTGTCCAAGTTATGGCTCTGCCTTTGAGTGAAAAGCTGAACAGCCTCAGCTTGATGGCATCCTCGTTCACCCCATTTATCTTGAACGTATTGCAAATCCGTTCAAATGCCGGAGATGTGCATGAGGATCTTCTGTTGGGGCTCCTCCATACTGATTCTGCTGTACCATAACGATGGTACTCGATTTGATCTCAAAGTAGTTCACCCCAGTAGTGGGCGGTTGGATGCCTATGCGTGCGGCTGCCATGTTCGGATCGGCAAATGACCGCATAGGGCGTCTCTCAGGAGGAGCTTCGTCGCCCATCTCGATCTTGATATGTTTTTTAGCTTTTGATTCTTTTCTTAACTTATAGGCGGTTCTTTCGATCTCTGGATCGATCGGTTCGATTCCCTTCCTTCGGGTTTTCCTTGGCAAAAACCAATTAGTACCTGAAACGGAAAGCAAACACAATTAGCAATCCAAAAACTGAAAGTGATGAAATAAAATAACAAAAATAAAAATGGTCAATGTAATAGCGCTTATAGCTGGTAGTGCTATCAGTTGCAACTAGTTCCCCGGCAACGACGCCAAAAACTGAAAGTGATGAAATAAAATAACGAAAATAAAAATGTTCAATGTAATAGCGCTTATAGCTGGTAGTGCTATCAGTTGCAACTAGTTTCCCGGCAACGGCGCCAAAAACTTGATAGTGATGAAATAAAATAACGAAAAAAAATGTTAAATGTAATAGCGCTTATAGCTGGTAGTGCTATCAGTTGCAACTAGTTCCCCGACAACGGCGCCAAAAACTTGATAGGCGGGTTTACACCCCCCTAAATCTAACCGCAAGTGTACGGGTCGAATAAAGTAATAGTATTGAAAGTACGAGTATCGAACACAGAGAACTAGGAACTAAGTATCACAATGACTATAAGATCTATTAACTGAACGGTCGCAATTTTGAGTTGTGGTTTATAACTTGTTTTGAAAACTAAATAAGAACGAAAATCGATTAACGGAAGGTTTTGAAAGAACTTGGATAAAGAAAAGGTTGAGGGTTTGACTTCCTATGGTTATACTGGTGATTAACGAATACCCGAACAATTATTATTACCGATAATTTCTATGAACCCTGGTTTGTAAAATTCATTGTTATTCTTTCTCAAGCAATAACAGATTTTATTCCAAGACACGTAGGTTTTATCTCTCGATCTACACTTAGGGTTTTAAAATACATTAGGTTAAACTATTCCGAGCAGAAAGTGATTCGGCTATCTCTACCCGAATCTCCTTTCCGGCATTTGATTACTTGATCTAGCCTTTAATTAATTTTCTCAAACTTAATCAAAAACCATAAAAGTCAATTGAAGGTGATCAATCTACGATTGATAATGAAAACTGAATTCAAATGCTTTCATAGATCAAATCAGGTAAAAATAATCCTTCGGTTACACGTCATCCATCATAAAATCCATAGTTATTCCAACCCCCAACATCTAAAGATTAGTTCATGTTGGGGTGGATAAAAACAATAGAAAAAGGGTATAAAGTGGTGTATGAAATCATCATGATCGTAAACGTAAAGAAAGTACTAATGAGATCCCTTCTCCCGGCTCTAATCTGATTCGCGTGGTGAACTCTCTTCAATCAATCCTCTATCGTGGCTCCAAAGTACGTGAAATAGCTATGAAAATCGTCCTCCCGTCGCCTCCCGTCGCACGTGTCGAAGTGATGACCTAATTCCGGAAAACACCAACTATAGAAAACAAAACAGGGACTTGCGCGGTTTGTCCCGCGGCTTCAGGCCGCGGGGAAAGCCGCGTGCTTTCTTGAGACTTCCGGGTCAGGTTTGGTTCATGGATCTGGGTACGGTTCTTGGGCTTCCGTTGGGCTTCGTTTTGGACTCTCTTTTGGCACTTTTCCGCTTCTTTTTCTCGATGCTCGTCTGCTTTCGGATAACCTGCACATTTCACAAGATAAACCATAAATTTCCGCCTTTTTGCTTCAACACAAGCCAATCTCATTGGTTTATGGACCGAAAATAACGCCAAAATGTGGCGTTATCAGGGAGTCTAGGTATTGAAACAAGAGAACAGCATCCCCCATTCTCGACTTCTTTATGTGCACCATTGAGTCTAAAGCCCCTTGATATTATCACTTATTTGGCTAGGACACAGATCAAGACTGCTAACATCGGTACTCTTAGTGACCCGATCGAAACATCTGCAGTATGTCTACCCTTGAGCGGAATACGAGGATCGGATGGAAATCCTAACATAGCAACGTCACGCCAGCTATAAACATAGGTGGCACTTCTGTTGATTCAACAGTCGTGACCTTAACGGGCAATCTAAGTGATCCCGGCGGTGATTTACACGACATTTTGTCAAGGAAGTACATGGACAGCGCCTTAAAGGCTGTCCGCGAGACATTGGAAAAGGAGTTCGGAACGGAGCTTGATAAAGTCAAAAGCCTCATCAAAGGGAAGGAAAAAGTGGTCGAAACCAAAACCAGACCGACTCCTCCACCGGCACCCGCTCAGCAAACTTACTCGGTGGATGATCTGAAGCCCATGCTTCTCGCCTAAATGCTCCAACACACCGATCCTGATTCCTCGAATGAAGCAGACCTCATCTCAGTACTCCGATCACAAGCCTCTGCTCAACCGTCATCCGTAACAACCCGATTGGATCAGCTTGACACGACTCTGAAGGACGTTCAGACCGCCCTTACTACTTTGTCCGACAGAGTCGCCTCTCTCGAGAACACTTGCAAGAGTCAAGCTGGCGGACTCAAGCGACGCCACGATGACTAGGATGATCCTGATCACCATGAGGGGGAGAACAAACGACAATGCCTATCAGTGTCCGAACCAATCGCCATCGAAACAACTCCAACGGTACAACCGAAACCATCAGCTGTGGCACAATCCGAAGGTCAACCTGAAGCCCAGCTGAGTCTAGCAGAGATGGTCATCAATATGGACATCTCAGACGATGAAGACCCAACGGTTGAAAAGCCCGAGGGAGAATCTCAGGCATTGATCGTATATTCTGCACCGAAAAGGCCCGCACTTGATCTGATAGATCCTAATTCTGAGATCGACCCAGAGACCGAAAACGCATGGTATCAAAAAGCCGCCAATGCGATAAACTTCGAGGTAAACCTGATCTTCCCTACTGATGTCGACGATGAAATAGACTACGATCAGTTCCTGCTGCAAAACCTTCAGAGTACCCCAATCTATGCTAATCAGATTCCCAAGACTTCTACAACAACACATCCGACATCTAGTCAGCAACAAACAGCTTCTGATCAACCTCAACCTCCACAACAACTTGTCCGATGGGAGAAAATCATCATCCTCATCCCCTTTATAGAGGATTCCCTGAAGAAGTTGTTTGAACACAAACTGCGTGTACTTGATCCGACATTCTGCCTAGGATTATCCAAGTTCGACGATGCGTACTAGAAATAGTACTTAGAGGAAATGAAAAGGTGTCTACCAGTCAGCCAAGTCAGAACAAAGCACAAGATCACCGAAGTTGTGAACATCCAGTCTGGCCGAATCTTGAAGATCTGGTATCCAGTCTTTACAGTTAAACGTGAAGATGGAAATGAATGGAAATTCTCTGAGGCCGACTTCAAGAACCTACGACTGAACGACCTTCACGCCTTACTCAAAGACCTCCGAACTCAAACGATCTGACCGCTCCACATCACCAAAGCGCTTGAAGCTGTAAAGCGATTTCTGAAACTCAAGGGGATGATGTCTTACATTATGGATTTTTATTTGGGAGTTGAGCACCGAACGAAGAAGATAAATCTGTTGAAACCCGATCAAAAAGCCCCATAGCTGAAGATGTACCCCGTCAACTCGCTGCTACTACAACCAGAATTTGGGATCGTATATCTCAACGAACAGAACGAGAAGAAGTTTCTCAGATTCAGCCAAGTCGACAGATTCGGTAACGGAACTCTGCTAAAGGTCAGAGATGCGGTTAGAGACATAATCTCCAAGGAAGAAAAACTTCGGATTTTATTTGCGGCAAATAGAAACGAATCAAATGCCCGAGAAGCCTTGGAACTTGTTGAAGACCGCCTGGAAATTCGTAAAGCAATCCGATGCTTCGAGATTCTGTTCGCACTCCGAAAGAGATACGTCGAGAACTAGTGCCAGATTGAACTTCGATTCAAATTGGAGATTGTTGAGATTAAATCTGATTGAATGGAAGTTCAAGAGAATAATTTGTAAAGGTTTAATTTTGGGCTTAATTGTTGTAATGGGCCATGGGCCTGATTAGATTAGCCCTTTATATAAATAGTTTACTTAGCCTTAGAAAATAGGTTAATCGTTCATAATTGTTTTGTCATCATTATTCTGAATTGGAAACACTTTGTAAACTCTCTCAAAGGTTTATCAAAGTTATATGGATGACTGTTGGAAATCATTATGATTGTTGATATTTACTGTTGATTTCCTATTGTATGCACTAATCTGGGATCCACAGAAGTCTATCTGAACCATTGATTAGTTTTGATCAAATGTCCTCCATGAATTGTACCTTAAAAGAGAATTGATTCAGTGCATCTTGGTAAATCTTATCTCGATGCATCACATCCTAATGTGTGTTCATTTCTCATCCAACGGTTGGTCACCACTACTCACGCTTCTCACCAAAACCCAACCATATATAAATATATAGAGAGAGGCTCCGTAAAATGCAAACCTTGAATTTGTTGCACCCCTTTACAAACCTCTCTCAACCATTGATATGTCCATGTCATTTAGTATTTTATTAAAATAAAAAATAGTATTTAGGGTTAATATAGTAAATCGACAAATACATATTCTTTGGTTATTTTTGGATAATATGGTAACTGATAGAACTAATCAAATCATTTCCTAAATTTTTGCCTAACATCTAATTTTTCTAATATTTTGTCATTATCTTTAGAATCCTCTCTAGCGTGATCATCTTCTCCGGCGTATTATCCAGCATATTCATATTCTCCAGCATGCAATCCAACTTGTATCATATATGCAATAACTAATAGATAACCATTAGATATGTGTTTCATACTATGTATAGTACGAAACATTTCACCAACGGGTTCATATGTGCCTTTTAATGAGCATCATTAATACCAATTACATATATGCAACCATCAAAACGATAGAACATTTGCATATATGCAACCATCGAAATGGTAGAACATTTGCATATATGCAACTATCTAAACGGTAGAACAATTGCATATACGAAAAAATTACGTATGCTTACCTTCCAAAAACTCGTTCTTGATAACAGGTCTTCTCCAGTTACCCTTTTTCGCTGTTTCATCCCTAAGCCTATCCCATTCAACATCGTTCCCATCTGCATCTAAGCACACCGGGTTCTCCTTTATGGCTTTATGGCTCAACGAACTGACTTCTCTAAAGCAAGGGTACTCCGTCGTCGCTCCGTCTGGTTTGAGATGAATATGGTGGCGGTGGAGGAGGCGGCAGATAGACGGTGGTGCTGTCACGAAAAGTATGAGGAGGAGGAGGAGGCGGAGAGATGGTGGTGTTGTCACGATGCTCTTACAAATCTTGAGATATGCATTGCCCAGACTATCATCCGAGATAGTAGGCATTGTATCCGGTGGTCAATGGCTTTTCCTTATTTGAAATTCCAATTTTCTTCCAATTTTGCCCTTCCCGTGTCTTTTACTTTTTCAGTTTTGGTAACCATAAATCAGATATTTACAATTCATACCCTTATTTAATCTAGACCATTAGATGAAAAAATGAAAGGTTAGGATTGGTTAGCAAGGGATGCAACAAATACACGGTTTGCATTTGATTTGCCCTCTCTCTCTCTATATATATATATATATAGTGAGAGAGAGAGAGAGAGAGATTCTTTTGTTAAACAAGTAAATAGTATAACTTTGTTAACGAATCTGAGTCTTTCATTTTTTTCTATCAACAATTGTGATTAAAAGAAGGGCTTTTCTTGAACAAATTGTTTTGTATTTTTGGAAGATAATCATTTTTTTATTCTTGGAAGATAATCAATATTAATATTTAAATTAGTTTTTATTTTTTTAAATATAATCATATTGTTTTATAAAGATAATCAATAATAATAATCCAATTATTTTTGTTTAAATGTAAATCTAGAAAGTTCATAGATGAAACCGAAATATACAACAATGATTTTTGTTCAACGTTCATAAATTGAATGAGATACTTAAGAGTAGGGGTGTACAAAAAACCCTCAACCCGCGAAACCCGCCCAACCCAACCCACAAACAAGCCAGTTTAACCTAACACGCCAACCCGCCAAGCAGACAACCCACTAATTATGAGGGTTGAAGTTGGGTTAGCATAACTCAACCCAACCCAATCCGCCAACTCGCTGCTAATATATATTATTTTGATAAAACTATATATATGTATATTGTGGATCCCAGATTAACAAGTTCAATCAATGTAATCAACACAATAGCATTAACATGTCATAAATCTCACTTGATTGAATAGCAGAAAATATGAACTACTTAGTAGCCGTACAAGGTGTTTAGCAAATAGTAATTAGGTCATTAACCCTAATTCAACACAAAATAAAACTATTTATATCCCATTAGGGATAGTTACATGAATTAGCATAAATGGTCCCTGAACTTCTATTCAACTGACTTTGAGACCTAACAATCTCCCCCTTTGAATTGAAGTTCGATCTCACGCCAGTTCAGGACATATCGCTTTCGGATAGCAAAAAGAATCTCAAAGTGCCGGATGGAGTTCCTTAAATCCAGCTTGTCTTCAATCTCCTTGAGTAGCTCTTTGGCGAGATACTTTCTGATGTTGACGTATTTCTCTGACGAATCTCTTTCCTCTTCTTCAATAATCTTTCTCAGCATGTTCTGAATCTTCATCAAAGTCCCTTCACTGAACTTGTGTAGCTCACTGATCCTCATAAAACGTTTCTCTCCCTTATCGTTCAGATACAGGATCCCTGTCTCTGGTTTGAGTAAGAGAGTATGTACCTGTACATCTTCAGCATCAGGAAGAGTCAGATTAGGCTTCAGCACATTCACTTTTCTCTGATTGCTTTCTATTCCCATCTTAAAGTTGTTGATGTACGATAGGTTAATGGTGCATTTCATGAATCTCTTTATCGTTTCAAGGGCTTTGGTATAAGGAAGTGGTCGAATGGTGCGGGTCATTAACTCTCGAAGAAGAATCGGGAAATCTATCAAGTTCAGATTTTTGAAGTCGACTTCCGAGAATACCCATTCTTTCCCATCATCTCGTTTAACTGTGAACATCGGGAACCAAACCTTCAGGACTTTGTCCGACACGATCTCCACGATTTTGGTAATCCTGTGGTTTATTCTAACTTCGTGTATTATTCTGCTTTTTTTTCATAACTTCCAAATACTGACAACGAATTGATTCACCTAGATCTGAAACCTCGTGACACAAAACCGGGTCGAGTGGTCTGATCCAGTGAATGAAAATCTTCTTATGTGATTCTTCTAAGTATGGAACCAGGATTCGGATTCTCTCCCAACGAACTGGTTGAGTAGGTTAGGGTTGAGCCGTTTTCGGATCAGGAATTGGTATTTCAGAGGTACCTGCGGTGTCGTATGTGTCATACTGATAATCTGTTACCTGTTCTCTTTGAAGGAGGAACTGATCATAATCTTCATCATTCATGAACTCGTCGTCTGAGTACTCCCACAAAGCATCTTCTCAGATTGAATGGCCAACACTGGTTTCTCTCTCCATACGAGTTCAGCATCTGGATTACCATCTGAGTCTTCATCGATCAAATTCAGAACTGGTCTTTCCGGAACTATCAACATCTGGTTTTCTTCAGGTTCTCCCTATCCTGACACTTGGTCTCTGACCGATGTGGATAACTCCATATCCTGAACCATGTTTTGATCTTCAGGATGTTGTGGCTCAATTTCAACTGGAGTTTCGGTTAACTGTTTTGTCGTTGAGGTTGAGAACTCGGTCAGTCTATGTCTCTTCTCCCCCTCATGCTGACCAGGATACTCCTGATCATCATGCTTCCATTTCAAGCCTTGTGCTAGACCCTTACATGTGTTCTCTAGGCTGGCAACCCTCTCGGATAAGGTTTCGAGGGTTCTTTGGACGTCGGTTAAGGTTGTGTTAAGGGTATCTAGCTTCGTGTGTATCTGGGCCTAGGAATCTGTTGGAGTGGATGGGGGTTGTGTTTGTGAGCGAAGTAGACTCACAAGGTCAGCTTCAGAGGATGTTTCGGTGTTTGATTGGGACAAGAGCTTATCGAGTAATGCTGCTTTTAGGGCATCGATGCTCATGTTCTGTGGGTTTGGTGTCGGGTGAGGATGTGTAACATGTGGTTGCGTAGGGGGATCAGCTGCGATTTCCTTACCCTTTATGGACCATTTGATGAAGTCCATATCCTCTGCAAGCTTCTTCAGTATCTCTGCTTGGACAACCTTTAAGGTGTCGTCCATAGTTTCCTTGGAGACGAACTCCGAGATGCTAACGCCTGGAGCACTTAGCTTACCAGTTGTGGTGACTATGGTGGATTGCACCGCAATACCACCTGCGCTCACGGTTGGCGTAAGGATAGCCGTGGCAGGACTTCCACCCTGTCCTTGCAAGCCACCAGAAGGAAGACTCACTCGGGGTGTTCCGGTCGAATCAACAAGAATCTCGACAGTAGCAATAGTGATGTTTTGTGTCCTAGCCAAGGAAAGAATATCATCAAGTGGCTCTAGACTTAATCGTGCATCCAAAGAAGTCGAGAACCGGGGCAGGAGTTCTCTTGTTTCAACACCGGAACTCTCCAAGTGAGAGACCGGTAGACGTTGTGCTACGTCCCCTTGTGACAATGAATCAGTATCCTGTTAAGAGAACACTGAGTGGCTGGGGACGGTATGCGATTGTGTCGCTAGGCCCACGAGGTCTGTTTCAATACCATGTCCCAACGAATGAGACGGGGAAGCGGATGTTGCTGCCTGGCTTAAAGGAGGCTGGGTGGAGGCAACCTGAGTAGGTGGCCTCTGCTCTCTATATCGCTCATTATTTTTCTTACTCCTCCTTTCCCTCACATGCTAACCAATATTTTCATTTTCAACTGAAGCTCCCTTCGTTCTCCTTGTCTCTCCAGTTTTGGCTTGAGATCTACGGATAGGTTCCATGCGGAACTGATCATCATTGTTATTCAAGTCCGTTGATTCATCGTCTGATCCCGAAAACCATTATTCAGAACCGGATGCCGAACCTGATTCAGAACTAGATTCGGAACCCGACTCTGAGCCAGAGCCCGACTCGGAGCTGGAAGAGGAGGCTGCCTCTTCTTGTGCTTGTTCGCGCATGATGTCGACCACTTCCACCTCATGTAATTCGGGTTCTTCGACTTGTGGTGAAGGAGGTGGAGTGGGTTAGCGATGGGACGAGCTAGCTTCGCGTATTGACCTTTCAGCACCACCCGCGTCATGTCCCCTCACGATGTTTTCTCTCAACACGCCCTGTCCGGGAGCTCCTGCTCTCCGGACCCTACCACCTCTAGTTCAAGGACCCTCCCGTCACTCGGGGCGCGCTCCTTGGGCAGGTCCTGTCGAATCTGGCTGGACCATCGGAGCGACTAGGTTGTTCTCTCGCCTATAATCTATCACACTCGGTGCCGAAGGGTCAGCGAGAGCTTGCAAGTCACTGGGTAGTAGCATTGGAACTAGGTCAGCGATGGGTTGTTTATTCTGAATCCTAGTCATGCGAGTCGAGAGGAGTACCTCGTGGTCGACGTGTCATGGAATAGTGGGGGCAGCGGCCATGAAGTGTGCAACGATGAGCTGCAAGAACCTAGGGAACGAAAGGCACAATAGTCTTTTGTTTCTTTGCATGTTCTTAACCTTGTCGGGCAGCTCGGTCCATAGGATGGATGCATAGTCTGTGTGCTTGTTGTAGGCCACGCCGTGGAAGGGTCGAAGTAGGTTAATGGTTGTCTGATCGATTCCCTTGATGATGGATGAAAGACACCTGTTGAGGATGGTGAAAAAAGTGTACCATAACGGTGTCAGATGAACCCTAGAGAAGTGCGATGGGTGGTTGAGCTCCCTAGCATAGCCGAGAGCACACAGTTCTTGGCAGAGCACGGCGTCGGACACAACAGCGTCAAAGTCAATTCTGCCTGGAACTTATGTCGCCTCCGGAAGATCTAGAATTCGACACAGGAGATCTCGAGATACGACCACTGGTGTGTCAGCTATGCGACCGTGAAGGTCGGTGTCTTGGCCACGTGCAACTGAGGTGAGAGACCTCCAGAGTTGCTGCACGTATATGGTTGGAACGTTTGCAGTCACCGTCAGAGCACGGTTGATTGGGTGGAGTTTGAGAATCACCACGATTACTGGACATTGACAGATTATGGATGTCGTGTCTACGTTGAAGTTGTTTGGCTGGAGTGGCAGATTGGAGCCACCTGGAAGTAGTGGGGCATCGCCTTGTGGTTGGTTTGGTTGAGCCATGAGTGTACCTGTGAGAAACAAATAGTGTTTAGTTTCATTCTCATATCCAAACCAATATCAAGTTTCGGGGTTCGTATTCTCGGATTTGAGAGGAACCGAGAGTCGAGTATGATCTGAAACAGGCCACTAACCGGGTCTTGACGAGCCCAGAGTGAGTGTATACCAACAAGTGGATACACAACCAAACAGACACAATAATAATAGTAAAATTAAAATTAAAGAACATTCCCGGAATGACACAACTCCGGAACCGGAATGACACAACTCCGGAACCGGAATGAGATTTGGAACCGGGGTCGAGACCGGGACCCGGAGTGAGATCCGGAATCGAGACCCGGAGAGAGATTTGGAACCGGGGTCGTACCAGAACCGGACTTAACTAAAACAAAGAACATACCAGGATTCTAACAATCCGGAAGCCGATCCAAGAGATGGCGGAACCCGGAAGTCGCGTGACTCCGGGACACGCAACCCCGGAGTCAGTACCGAGAGTTCCCCAAATCGGGAATCGGCGTGGAAAATTCCAAATCGATCGACATGATTATTTGATTAAGGGTCGTTTTCGCTTGTACATACTTGAATCATGTGAGTTTGAACGATGCGGTGTCGATCTTCAAATGAAACCACTCGAGCCGAAGGGTACTTAAACCCTAGCGGCGTCGATGTCGCAAATCGATCTAATCGATCGACAAACTCGACGAATCAAGCACTGTATGGCGATCGATTACCGTTTTTGAAGAGGTTTGGAACACATACCTGAGAATCATTGAGGAAATTGAAGTCTGATCGGAGCCAAAATCAAGTGTAGGAGAAGTTGGTTTAGGCGAGGTTTGGCGCAAAGTTTTGAAAGTTATGAGAAATCCTTAACAAAAATCCGGTTTATATACCGGTCGATACCGGGAGTGAATCCGGTACCGGATCCTTACCACTCCCGGTTCCAACTTAACCCAACTTTAAGAAAATGGCAAAATTAACCCCGAAGTTAAGAAAACTTTAAAAGCAAACTTTAAGATAAGGAACTTCCATTTCGCCCCCTCAGGTTTAGAAAAAATTCAATTCTCCCCCTCAACTTTTCAAATTTACCTTTCTTCCTCTAAACTTTTCAAAAATTAACTTTCTCCCCCTCAACTTTTCAGAATGACATCTCTCCCCCTCAACTTTTAAAAAATATCATTTTCCCTTCAACCTTACAGAAAACAAACTTGCTCCCCCCTCACACATTTACAATTGGGGACTTGGTCTTTGGTGAACACCCTTCAGAACAAGAGGTTAGTAGCTCGAGAAAGTAGACGGAAACAAAGACTAAAATAATAAAGATACATGCAGAAAAGCAAGAAACAAAAGAAAAACTATTAAAGAAAAACATAAGACAATGCACCGATGTGCTTGAAACACCGAGACTTCACTAAGAGACAAGTGTATCTTTTGAAGAGGCAGTTATCCCGTAGTGAAGAGAGGGTGTGACAAGTACAAGGGTGAATTAGACTTTCAAGTTCAGCATACCAAGTTTGGACACGAGTTCATTGAACCGTTTTTCATCCAAAGCTTTTGTAAACAAGTCAGCCAATTAATTTTCTGTACTTACAAAATAGAGTTCCACCGTACCTCGTTCCACATGATCTTTGATGAAGTGATAGCGCACGTCTATATGCTTGGTTTTCGTATGTTGGACCGGATTGCAGGTGATGACTATGGCACTCTTGGAATCACAATATATTAGGATGTTCGAGTACTGGAACCCGTAATCCTTTAGTTGAGTGCGCATCCAGAGGACTTGGGAACAACAACTTGCCGCGACCATGTACTCCACTTTTGCCATGGATGTGGAGATGCACGTTTGCTTTTTCGACGCCCAGGTAACCAACTTGTCGCCAAGGAACTGGACGTGACCCGTGGTGCTCTTCCGGTCAAGCATACTTCCCGTATGATCCGCATCTGAGAATGCTGTGAGTTCGAAACCTGTGTCCTTAGGATACCAAAGGCCAAGATCAACAGTACCTTTTAAATAACGTATAATGCGTTTAACTGCTATAAGGTGTGACTCTTTCGGTTTAGACTGAAACCGAGCACACAAAAAGGTTGAGAACATTATATCCGGCCAACATGTCATCAAATACATCAATGAACCTATCATTCCTCTATAGGTACTAGGATTCACATCTTTTCGTCAGGATCGACGTGTAACTTAGTACCCGGTGACATGGGAGTCTTCATGGGTGTACAATTTTCCATATGGAACTTCTGAAGAATATCCGCGATGTACTTAGATTGATTGTTGAATATCCCGGTCGACAGTTGTTTAACTTCAAGACCGAGAAAGAAATTCATCTGACCCATCATACTCATTTTAAAATGCGATTTCATGAGGACTGAAAAGTTATGACAGTATTGTGGGTTCGTAGAGCCGAAGATAATATCATCGACATAGATCTGAATCAAAATAATATCCTTACCTTCTCTCTTAATGAATAGAGTAGTGTCGATTTTACCTTTCGAGAAACCCGCGTTTACGAGAAATTTAGACAATGCATCATACCAGACTCTCAGTGCTTGCTTCAGTCCGTAAAGTGCTTTGTCGAAAAGGTAGACATGATTGGGGTGAGTGTTGCTGACAAAACCGTCTGGCTGGGAGACGTACACCTCTTCCTTGAGTTTGCCGTTGAGAAACACCGTTTTCACGTCCATTTGGAAGACGGTGAAATTCTTGTGAGCAGCATACGCAAGGAACATCCTGATGGCTTCAATTCGGGCGACAGGTGTAAACGTCTCTTCATAGTCAATCCCTTCTTGTTGTCGGTACCCTTTAGCTACTAAACTTTCCTTGTTATGAACAACGATCCCGTTCTCGTCCTTCTTGTTTTTGAAGATCCATTTCATTCCGATAACCGTCTTGTTTTTCAGGCGAGGGACCAGGCGCCATACCTTGAGAATTTCAAACTCATTCAATTCTTCTTGCATGGCGATCACCCAGTCCAGATTGGTCAAGGCTTCTATAACCGTTGAGGGTTCAACATTGCTGAGGAAGATGGAAAAGAGACACTCATTTCCCGTTGCCGCCTGTTTTTGAGTGTTGCTTAGTAGTACGGGGGCGCCTTCGTCGGTTTGCACCGTAGCTCTGGTCTGAACTAGAGCGGACGGATCATCGATGATTTGTTCAGTTGGGTGTGCTCGAGTCTACTTCCGTGTGTGAGGTAGCGGGTCCATGGATGGTTGAGAATTGTCGGGATCAACATATGAGCCTAGGGGTATGTCTTGTACCGCCTCTAGAGATGGAGTCGGATGTAATGGTGTAGCGGCCGCTGGTTGTGTAGGAACAGCGGTTGACCAAGATGCTTCTGTTGTGTCGGTGTGAGAGACACTGTTGCTTGATCCGAGGGATGACAGTATGGGTTGAACCACTGGGGAAGCGGTCTTGGACACCGTATTCATTCTTGAAGATGGCATCGTCTCTATTGCGGGTAAAGAGGGTGAGTCCTCCGACGATGTTGTATTAGGGGTTGGTGGAGGACCAGTAATTTGCGATGACACCACCACAGCTCCATCTGCATTCAAAGAATCATCAGTAGATATAGGGGATAAATGAAAATCATTATAAAAATGTTCAAAAAGTAGATCTAAATCAGAACGGTGTGTCTTCGACGTATTGGACGAAGAAGGATCTACTTGAGTGTGCTTGGTTTCCGATCTAGAATGATTGGAGGCCAGCATTCCTGTGAGTACGGGTTCTGAACTGACATGTTCAGAAGCCAAGTCGACCAATTCGTCGAAGGACACATTTATGTTCTCATTGATGGTCTTTGTCCTCTTGTTGTAGACTCGGAGTGCTTTCAAAGAAGTCGAGTAGCCAATGAAGATTCCTTCGTCTGCCTTTGGGTTGAGCTTGCCGAGATCATCCTTGTCGTTCTTCACGAAGCCCTTGCACCCGAATGCATGGAAGTAGTTGATATTGGGGGTGCGTTTGTTGATAAGGTCGTATGGCGTCTTACTAAAGCGTTTGTTGACGATGGATCTGTTCTGAGTATAGCATGTCGTGGCGACCGCTTCAGCCGATAGGAACATTGAAAGGTTGTACTTGGTCAGCATAGTTCGAGCTGCTTCTACCAAGGTGCGATTGCGATGTTCCACTACGCCGTTCTTTTGAGGAGTCCGAGCAGCAGAGAAGTTGTGTGAAATCCTGACCGATGTGAGATATTCACTCATAACGCGATTTTTGAACTCGGTTCCATTATTAGTGCGAATTGAGATGACGGCCAGCTGCATGTTGTTCTGGACACCCTTCAGATGGTTGATGATTAACCCGAGAGTCTCATCCTTCGAGCGGAGAAATTTGACCCAGGTGTATCTCGAGAAGTCGTCCACCATCACTAGTACATACTTCTTGTGATTTATGCTTTGAACGCGCATAGGACCACATAGATCCATGTGTATAAGCTCCAAATGTATGGAGGTTCTTGGAACCGCTTTCGGTTTATGAGTCCCCTTCTTCATTTTGCCCATCTCGCATGTGGAGCAGAGATGTTCTTTCTCGAACCTTAGTTCTGGCATTCCTTTGACGAGTCTGCCTAGCACCAGCTTGTTTATATTCTTGAAGTTAAGATGGGAAAGTCGCTGATGCCACAACTAGTTATGTTGAGTAGTTGCTTTGGACATGAGGCATACAGCTTTATCAGTCTTCAGAGAGGAGAGTTTGATTGTGTACAGATTCGTTCTTCGAGTCCCAGCGAGGATCTCTGTTCCTTCTTCGTTATGAATGCTGCATCTCTTCGCCTTGAAGTTGACTTCAAGATTCTTGTCACAGAATTGGCTGATGCTGAAGGGGTTGTGTCCTAAACATTCGACATAGGACACTCGCTTAATGGTTAGGTTGTCCTGAACTAGATCTCTATAGCCCATAATCGGGGCTACATTGTAATTCCTGAAATGAACGTCACCGCAGTACTTCTTCTTGAAGTTGGTGAGTTGCTCCCGTTTACCAGTCATCTGTTTGGAGCAACCGGAATCAAGAAACCACACATGACCGGGCTACAAAACATAAATTAGGGGTTCTTAGGTACCCATTTATAAATGGGTCCTGATAAGTTAGGTGCAGCACCTTTTCTCGGGGCCCGTTTAGATTTGGGTCCTTTTCGGGATTTAGAAGAACGACAATTAAACACATGATATGTACCAAACCAATCAAATGCATGTTTAGAGTCGATAAAATCATTCATTCCACACAAAGAACAATAAACACAATCACGCGAAATCTGAATCAATTGCTGAACTGAATTAAGTTTAAACGGAAATTGAAAACCATGTTCAACAGACTTATTAAAAATAAAATCATGATTGTTATTGTTCTTCCTAATATGCGAAAATGAAAATGATTGAGTTTTCTTGTGGCGTAACTTAGGATTCTTTTCTACACACTCTTGTTGATCAGCTCTCCCCCAACCCGTTCTATCTGAAATGGCATTAAAGTTATTGTTAGAGTAGCTTGAGTAATAGGGTTGTCTTTTAGATCTCTTACCGGTTTTAGATCGTTTCTTGGACCGACATTTAGATTTAGAATTTGAAGAAATGGTCTCAGAAACATTTTTGGAGTTAGAACATTCTCCTTTTTCAAAATTTACTGGTGTGGGCATTTTCTCTAAAATTTGAGTGTGGCTTGCAAGCTTTGGGGAAAAGTAAATTTTTGAAAGATCCTCATCATGACAAACAGAGGAATTCATAAACTCAAAAAACCGTCATGCAGAATCAAATGGGGTTTCACCATCAGAATCGGATGAGGAGCAGTTAGAGGAATCATCCGCAATTGGATTATTAAAGTTTGGAAAAGGATTCCTTTGATCAGATTCGGTTTGAACCGCCTTACCTTTATCTTGGTAACTCAAACTCTTATCATTGGTGTTATGAGTCACTCCTAGAAAAGCTTTGCACGAGTAACTATCTGAACAAGTAGTTGATGGGTCAACCGAGATGGTTTCAGGAGAGACAGGCTTCATTGGAGTATCCACTGGACTTTCCTTAGCCATCCTTCCTGTTAAAGCCTCTGTCGCCAAGGCGGACAGTTGAGAATTCAATTTAGCAATCTCGGTTTTATAACTCGTTCTTTCTGATTCGGATAAAGACTCGGTCTTGTTCTGTTTGAACTTGTCTATAATGGATAAAAGTACAATTCTTTCGGTGTCAAAAATAACCTTGTCCCTCACAATTGATTCTTCGAGTTTGAAAATAATGTTTTCCAAAATCAGAGGTGGAACATATCGTTTGAACTCTGATTGATCGTTAGAACCTACATCTGGTGTTGTCGTAACTGGAACTGGAGTTTCCACAGTTTTAGCAAGAGAACAGATGTCAAAATAATCATTTGAGAGGTAAGGTGTTTTGGTTTTCAAATAAGATGCATTCAGGGTTTCGTACACGAAGGAACGTGTACATTTATATTCTTTCGAGGTGGCTCATCTTCTGATTTAGTGTCAACATTTTCAGGCTTTTCCCCTACTTTTGGTAGAGGAATTCCTATTTTTCTTTTATGGCCTTCCTTTTCCTCATCCTCCTGTGACAGTTTAGTCCACTTGATCTTATACTCAGGGTATTTCTTATCTAGTCCCAAAAAGTTGAACTCATAAATGGTGGGGACTTATGATAAGATTTTCTTAAGGTAACACGGATTATCATATCTGAGTCCCCATTGAGAGTTGTAATACTTGAATTCCTTTGGTTTATTCAAGTGAATGGTTTGTTCCGATTAACCAAGTTTATAAAGTTTGGATCCTATATCCTTAAGCTTGTTAGTCAACAAATCATTTTGTTTTTGAACGTTTTCTTGAAGAACAACACTCTTTGAATACTCCTCCTGAGACTTTTCTAACTTTTGTGTGAATTCAGATAGTTGGGTCTCTAGGGATTCTGCTCTCTTTGAAATGGCTGAGCATTCGGATTGATAGTTTTCTATCACGCACTTATCTTCAGCCTTTTCAATAGCTAGTTTGCCTATGGTGTCGTATTTAATTTTAGCATCGGCTTCTAGCTTAGTCATTTTGGCGTCTTTAGCTTTAATCTTTTGTTTAGAAGAATCTACGGTATGAACCATGACTTGCATCTGATCGATAAGTTTATCATTAGAGGAAGCACATACCTGACATTCGGCTTTCTCTTTGTTCTTGCTGGAGGATTCATCTTCAGTGTCAGATTCTTTGGGCTAAGTGCCAGTGTAGCACACATGAGCTTCAACTTCTTCCTCTTCATCTTTAGTCAAGACAAGCCAGTGATCGTCTTCTGCCATCAACGCTTTACCTGCTTCTTTCTGCATTGCCAACCACATTTTGTTCTTGTAGTACTCAGCATTGCGCACTACAAGTTTCCGGCAGTCTTTGGCAAAGTGTCCTCGTTTTCCGCAATTGTTACACTTCACCGGTTCATCATCATCTCGCTCAACCGACTTCCCTTCTAACTTCTTGCCTTCATCATTTTTCTTCCTTCCTTCATCTGACTTTCGCTTCCTGTCATACTTGTCTCGGTAGTCTCGGCGCTTAGTGTTGGTAGAGTAACGCTGGTTGTTATTAGATGGCTTCTTGAAGAATTTCTTCCTTGCGTACTCTCTGGTAAGTAGGGCAACGACTTTCTTGATTCCCTCAAACTCAGGGCCAAAATCATTTTCAGGTTTTTCATCTTCATGCTCAGTCTCACTATGGGGTCCTTCTGGATGAGAACTTCGTTGAACGTGTTTGTCCTCCTTGTGAGATATGAGAGCAAGAGGGTCTTCTTTCGTCTTCTCTCTAGACTTCTGATCACCCATGAGTTCACGAACATCATCTTCATCATGTAACAACATCTCATAGAGTTCGTGCAGCGGAACATTCTCTAAAGAACGATTGTGACGAACATGGAGGACAAATCCCTTCCATTCAGGTTGAAGGTTGTTCAAGAACTTGACATTGTTCTCCGTGTTCGTCTTAAATATGTTGTTTTTATGAAGATCATTGATGAGCCTGCAAAATCTTTCGTAAGTTTCGGTTAGTGATTCCCCTCGTTTAGCCCTGAACGCTTCATATCGAGTGAGGTAGTTGGTTAACTTCAGCTGGTTCCCCTCGCGACTACCATGCATAATTTTCGCCAATTGATCCCACATTCCTTTGGCCGTGTCTTTCTGACTGTCGATGCTACAGTAGATATTATGTGGAAGACTGTAGATGAGCTACGTCTTAGCCAGTCTATCGCATCTACTTGCCTCTTTTCTTCAGGAGTCAGCTTGTCATATGGTTTGTGTTAATGCCAAAAATCGCACCAAAGGGACAACTTAAGGTTGATGTGGACTTAATCAACTAAAGAAATGATTTTTCGACGAGACGTTCGACGAGGTAAAAAATAAACGAGACAAGGGATTTGATGACGCAGGAAAAACCTCAATCGAGGAAAAAACCTACGGACGACAAGGGGTGTCGTCGCTGCACTATGGTCGCCAATCAGGGGCGACGTCCTTGGTACTGGCGTCGGTCGTACGATGATTACAATACAAATGAAAGAAATACTTCGAAATGTAAAGTACAAGTGTTTGGATGTAAAAACAGGTGTTTGTCGTGTGTGAATACAAAGTGTGAACTTTTGGTCGAGGGCTGTTGTCGTGCGTCGAGAGCGAAACTTGAGCTTTCCTTTGAGTATTCTTGGGTTCGCTGTAAGGTTCTGGCTTTCAGTACTTGATCTCCAGAGTTTGAATGTTCTTTGCTTCGAGTTTGGATGATTTTATCTGCTGTTTGGTGATGTTCGCTGATGTATCTTGGATGTTAACCGATGTCCTTTGAAATGAGGTTTTAGCTTGTCTTTTATAGTCATCGTGTCACTAATTAGCTCCATTAATGCTTTGATCAACGACTACAACGGCTGGAAACGGTCGCCGGAGTGATTATCCATAATGCTCTTCGTCCGTTACGGCTGCTTGCTGTTAATGGCTTTGACTCCTGCATTAAATACTTAACAAACGTAATAGTCAAGGTTAACGTTAGCTTTGGTCGAAGGTGCAATGATCTTACGCGATGGTGGGACGAGACGGGCGATGCTATGGTCGAGCGTCATGGGAGACGTACGACTTACCTTTTACGGGTGACGACGGATGTTTTCTGGGTTCTTGTCGAGACCTTATCTTAATACAAGATTTGGATTATAATGTGCGTCATACCTGCTCCGGTCGTGGTCGTACGACGTGATTTTTTTGCCCAAACAGTTTGCCCCCAAAATTTGAAAATTGAATGTCAAATTTAAGTTTTAAATTTTGTCAATCAGACGCGTAGGAAATAAGACAAGAGTTAGAAATTACTTCAATCGCCTTGGAGTTAGACTGGTTCGTTTCTAATTGAACGAGAAGTTGAAAAGGGAACGAGGTCGTGACGTCATACTGAAACACGATGATGCTTACCAGTTGTCGAGGACAGGTGTCGAAGATCCGGGCGGATATATGAAAGGACACGGACGCGGGGAAATCATCCAGAGATTCGACTTGATGCGATCGTTTGTATAAATAAAGATCACGACGGATCTTTTCTTGCTATACTTTTGAAGTGTTTTATTTGGGAAGAGATTTCGCCTTGATTCCTTTCCATTCTTCGTCCGAACTTACTCGAATCGTTGCAAATCTTCAAACCGCGGTCGAGAGCGTTTATATAAGACCTTGTTCTGTCATTTGATTCACAATGTCGACGGAGCCTACTAGTCTTATCATGAATCACATAGACTTAGATGCTTTTAGGAGTTTAGCAAAAATTCCTGCAAATATAGAGTTGCGGTGTCCGGGGATTGTGCGTTCTAAGGATTGTCCCGAGGGATATCTTGTATTGTACGAGTATCCTTTCAAAATAGAGTTTGAATGGCCATTTTCTGGTTTAGTCAAGTCATTCATGCGGGATTTCGATGTGTAGCTGATGCCCCAACTCTGGCGAGTTCTTTTGGTTATTGAGCGAGCGTTCGCGAAATGGGAATCCCCTATGATCATGAATGATTTCTTGGCGGCGTATCAAGTTAAAAGGGATAAGAACTGGTGTTATAGTCCTTATTCTAAGTTCAGGGGTGATCGTGCCTTGGTTTTGGGAATTGGCGTCAATGATCGTGGGTGGAGGTCGAGGTATGTATTTGTTCTTACCGAGTCATTGGATTCCAGCAGCGATTGGATGCGGTCAGACTGGAATAAGACAGGTATGCTTCGTTTGTTTCTGAGTTTTATCTATTTTTATGATTTTTACTTATCCTTCTCCTCTTGTTGCCTTCAGAGATTTGGTTCGACTAAGTGAATCCGAATGTGGATTCCCAGGCTAAGATTAACAAGTTCTTGAGTCTTAGCATCGACGACCGATCTTTCGCGACGTGGCAATCGACGGCCGAGGACGAGTGCATGATAGAAGAAGAAGATGAGGACGTGCAGGAAGAGGAGACTGGTAAGCGTACCGTAGTCTCTATTTTATCTTGTTGATTCTGCCTGTCTGACGCTTCATGTATCACCTGATCAGTGCCGACCTAGAGGAAATCAGTTTCTCGGGCGAGAGGGAAGCAGGTCATGCGTGCCCTTCGGGGTGAAAATGTTTCGACAGCTGGGTCGAGTGAAAAGAGAACCCGGAGGACAGTCCTGAGGGAACCGTCATCGAGGGTTGATAACTCACCGGGAGTTGTTCTGCCTAAGAAGGCGAAGGCGTCATCCAACCGTCCTGGCGCGATGGACGCGACACCAGCAAGTTCTGCGCTTCCGGCGACGGGGACGAAGCCGGTGTCCAAAGTGTCGATTCCAACGTCTGCTGACAGGGGCGAGGGATCGTCGGCCGAAGTTATGACGGTCAATTTTACATTGTCGTCTGACTTTATGGCGGATGATGTCCTATACGGGACAACGTCGTTTCCTCATCTGGGGAAGTATTTGCTCCCGTCTTTCGGGGAGCGTTTTCGTGGAGTTCCGGCCGGAGAGATGAGATCTCGAGTTGCCAGTCTGGCGTTCACGGTGAGTGTCAATCTTTCATGACTTGTGTAATTTGTAATCTTTGTCGAATGTTCTTGAATGCACCTTTTATTTTTCACAGACATTCCAGTCTTCCTTGGCGTTACATGCTGAGACGTCAAGAGTTGAAGATCTGGTGGCATCTGCTCTTGAGAGGGAAGCTGCAGCATTGGAGAGGGAGAGAGCGGCTTTAGATAGGGAGAAGTTGGCCATGGCGCGTGCCGATGAGCTGGCCATCCAACTTTTCGATGCTCAGTATGAACTGCAGGAGATTCGTGCGGTAGGAGTGGTAGATGGAGGCCCTCAGGTCGGGACTTCGAGCGGGGATACGACCAATGTTCCTCCTGTCGTCTAGAATTTTTTTCTTTCCTTGTTGTTTTTGCCACTTGACCTATCGGGGGTTGAGTATATATATGATGGTTTATTTAATGAATATATATCTTTTGCTTATGCTTTATTCGAATCACGTTTGATTATAAAGTCGAACATAAGATACATATGAAATCATGCGACTAAGGCACTCATTGTAATACGATGACAAGAACGTACAACAAGTATAAAAACACGCGTATGAAAGTAAAGAAACTTAGGGGTAAAGTTGTTTAGACTCTGTATGACCAGATCGTACAGTGAGTTTGTGTCGTATGCCCCTGTGGAGAAATGATCAAGTTAGAGACCTGATCGTTTATGTCGTTCGACCTTGCGATATTAAAGTCATATAGTAGACTTAATGACTACTGTCGTGCGATTTTGCGATAATCTATCGTGCGATTCTACGATAAAACGTTGTCGGGGGTTGGTCATTGGCTAGCCAACGACCCTTCGATGCTTAAGTCAGTAAACGTTTTGTGAGAAAAAATCGTATGAGAAAGAGCTAGAAAGAGCTAGAGAACGTACCATTTCAGACTCTCTCTATTTTCCCCCTGTCATTTATTACCGTATCCTTTTTGGGAGGAAAAGATAGGTTTTAAATGACAGAATGACATGGAGAAATATTGTCCTGCGGTCGACTATGTTGTCGTGCGACGAGGCACCATAGTAGATTTATCCCTGTGGAAAAGATATTAATTTAGGGATAGAAGAATGAACCTGTCGAGAGTTTGATCTTGCGACTTCAGTTTATTTTCGCTTTTGATCTCCTGGATTTCCCATGGCGTAGGGAATTTCAATTGATAACTTTTGCATGCTCGGGAGTCGACGGTCGATGGCCATCAGCTGGAACAGCGACATCGTCGATGATATCCCTGAGATTTCCTTTTGGGAAATGATATGCTAGTTCCTTCTTCAATGCGATACAATCGTCTGTCGCATGACCATGATCGGCATGGAAGTCGCACCACTTTGATTTGTCTTTCTTAGCATCGTCCAGGTCAGACTTCTTTGGCCATTGAATGGTCGCTTGGGTGCCTTTCAGAGCTTCGACTAATTCTTTAGCAGATCCTTTGAATCCGTAAGATGATATCTTGGGGTACTGAGTGAACTTAGTCGCGGTCTTGGCCTCTGCTTTCGTCTTGAAACGAACATTTGAAATTTGGCGCGGTGGCTCTACTCTGGAAACAGCCTTTGTCTTGAACTCTGGCTTTCTGACGCCTAACGACTTCTTGTCGTCAGTGTGCTTGCGACGAAAGGCGGCATCATCCTCGACTCTCATATATGCTAAGGTTCGAGCTCGGACGTCTTCGAAAGTCTCTGGGGGATACTTGGTCAGATCGATATATAGACCTGAACTATCGTCTAGACCACGCTTATAAGCTTCGATCGCAGTTTTGATGTCACAATTGCGGATACTGATCATTTCGGCATTGAATCTATTGAAATAATTTCGAATAGACTCATTGGTCTTCTGCACGACATAATACAGATCACTAGTCTGCTTTTCCATCTTGCGACTGCTGGCGAATTGCCGGGAGAATTGGTTGACCAATTCGGCGAACGACCCGATAGATTTGGGTCCTATATCTCTATTGATCCAATAACTCAAATTAAATAGAGTTTTTAATTACAATATTTAATTAAGGTGATCAGGGTTAAAAGATAAATTTAATTTCAATCTCATGCCTCCTTATTTGACTTTTTATTTCTTTTTTAATCAAAAACTTTTACCCCTTAAAGTTAAAAATAAATTATATTTTTTTGAAAGAGAGAAATTGAGACGCGATTAGGCTTCGGCTCGACCATCACCCGATCGGATATCAATCACTTCATTAATAACAATATCATGATCATGACAAAAGTCGTTAATACAAGAGTTTAAAAAAGGAGTTACATTGAAGGTGATAAGACAAGATAAAAACGAGAGTGTCTCGCAAGTAAGTGAGTCGCTTCGTTTGCTTGTCGACCAATATTGTGGACCAAACTATTGTCCAGGTTGCCGAGAAGATTACGGATATCCCGAATAATGTACCCAAATTCCAAGTTGTCAAGGCTTGGGTCGTAAATAGTGTCCATCACAAGTCTAGCGTCCCTCTCGAAAATCACGTTAGTGTAATTACAATTACTAACCCAACGAATTGCATCTCTGAGCGTGTAAGCCTCACATTCACGGACCGGGGGAAGGAAGGGGAAGGGTGTCGCCTTAGCAGTGACAAAGATACCCCTACTATCCCGAAGAATAGCGCCGAACCCCCGTCGAATTTATCTTTGCAAAAGTGGCAGTATCAATGTTGCATTTCGAATAACCTCTTTTCGGGGGGTGCCACTTATTGACGTATGGGAGGCTTGTAGTCGGCCGGTTCGGGATACGAAGGCTTCTGGTCACTTGCCAGTCCGCAAGGACCTTGTCCGCTCATTTGGTGACAGACACAGAGTCCATCAGACCATCATTCCACACAACATCATTCCTTCGGTGCCAAATACTCCATAAAATCATGAAAAATCGGTCGCCCGTTTGGCGTGGTTGATCCTTAAGGAAATTTCAAATTAGTGAGACTAAGGAATCGATGCTAACGATCAAACTACCAATAATGTGGTCTAAAGAAGCATCGTTCCAAACCAGGTTTGCGGAGGGGCACCCAAAAAAAGTGTTGCCAAGTATTCTCGATATTTCGATCACAAAACGGACAATGGGGAGAAACTTGCAAACCTCTTTTTTGGAGGGCGTTGCGGGTGGGGATTGCATTTCGAACAACTATCCACACGAAAAATCTAACCTTGAAAGGGATGTTGGCGCTCCAAATTCGCTGCCAATCTGCATCGAAATCCAAAAGGAAGGGCGCTATCAACCTCTCCATGATAATTTTGTAACTTGACTTAACAGAGTATGACCCATTAGGCAACCAATGCCATACTAACTTGTCGGAACTCGAGATAGTAGAGGGGAGTTTAAGAATGCAACTTTCGTCACGTTGGGAGAATAGATAATCGGTTAAGGCAACTTTCCACGCAAGATATTGAGGATCACAAAGGTCCCGGACACAACAGGTAGAATGAGAAGGATCCCCGGGAGTTTCGATTTTGAAGTTACGATTGTCTCTAAGCCATGGGTCACCCCACACCTTAATAGTACTACCGTCCCCCACCTTCCACCAAAGTCCTTCTTGACGAACGAATTGCGAATTCCAAGTACTTCTCCAAATAAATCTTGGGGAGTTTCCCAAACGGGCCTCCATAAACGTCCCTCGAGGGTAATATTTGGCTTTTAAGATCTTGTTCACAAGAGAAGATGGATTTGAAACAATTCGCCAACCTTTTTTCCAAGCATAGCTAAGTTGAAGGCGGTAAAGTCTCGGAAGCCCAGACCTCCTAGCTTTTGGGGGGGGCATAGTTTATCGTAAGAGAGCTAGTTTAAAGTTCGAGAGCCGTCACATTTCCCACCCCACCAGAAAGAGTTAAGCATATTTTCAATTTCCTTGATGGTAGTTGCCGGAAAGAGGAAAACATCCATATGATAAACCGGGACAGCTTGGGCCGCCGCCTTGATAAGGTGGCCCTTCCCGCATTGGAAATCGGTCGTTTCCCCAGTTATGCAATTTCTGCCATTGTCTATCCCGAACAAGGCGGAAATGCTCTTTTTAGAGTGACCCAAGAGATACGGAAGCCCCAAATAGCGACCCGTGTTTAAGGGCCTGTCAATGCCTAGAATGCACGAGAAACCATACATAAGGTCGGTGGCAAGGTTGTTACTCCCCATAATTCTGGATTTGTTATAGGTAGTAGCTTGACCCGAAGCCCTTTCATAAGTCGTCAATATGTGCTTTAAGTGGTGGATTTCGTCGATTGAACCCCTGCAAAAAAAAAGGCGTCATCTGCAAAAAAGAGGGGAGAGATCGGGGGAGCACCTTTTGCCACCTTACAACCGTGGATGCGACCCGGTTTTTCTTCATGAGTAAGGAAGGTCGAAAGTCCTTCCATGCATAAGATAAACAAATACGGGGAGATTAAGTTACCTTGACGGAGACCCCGACGTGGGGTAATGGGCCGCCGATCACGTCGCTATTCACCCGAACAAAGTACTTCACCAATTTGACGCTAAGCATTAACATATTAACCCATCGGGTTGGGAAGCCGAAGACCGTAAGCATTATACGAAGATACTTCCAATCAAAACGGTCGTAAGTTTTGCTAATATCAATTTTGAGCGCAACTTCTCCCGTTTTCTTTCAAGTGTTTCAGTGCATGGAATGGAGCTTTTCGAAAGCAATAATGACATTATCCGTGATCAAACGGTCCTTGATGAAGGCGGTTTGATTTCCCGTAATGAGAGTCGGGAGGAACGGTTTGATGCGGTTGGCCAAGACTTTTGTGAATGACGTTACAAAGCGCGATGGGTCTATAGTCTTTCAGATGCAACGGGTTCTCGATTTTTGGAACGAGGGTGAGGATGGTGTCATTAATACCGTGAGGGAGGCTCCCAATCTTGAGCCACGATTTTACGGCTTGAAAAATATCATCCCCCATGACACCCCATCATTTTTGGAAGAAGCGAGGGTTAAACCCATTCGGACCTGTGGATTTGTCCGGGTGCATTTGGAAGAGAGCCACACACGGAATTCTTCTTTGGAGAAGTGCGTCTCGAGGCGAGCGATGTCATTAACGGAGAGCCTGTTTTTTATCAAGGTAGTTATCAACTATGGATTTCCAGTACCTGTAGAAAAAAGGAAAGAGAAATGTCTATTCACAAGATTGTGAATACCTTCCGTATCGTCAACCCAACACCCGTTGTCGTGTTTGAGCTTAACAATCTGATTGGTTTTTCGGCCACCGTTAGCATGAGCATGGAAGAACTTGGTGTTTTGATCTCCCTCATTAAGCCAAAAAAATTTGCGTGTTGTCGCCAATGATCTTCATTTTTAAAAAGATGGTGATAGGATAATTCTGAAGCATTTCGAGTTTAGCATAAGCATCCATAACCTTCTTATTAAAGGTTTTGTTTAAATTTCTCCCCCAATTTCCAACAGTTTTCGCTAGGGAAGAAAGTTTAGTGTTAAGATCGTTGTTCCGAAGCCTATCCCAATAATTCTCGAAAACTTGATTAAACGAAAATTTCTGCAACCATTTATTATCAAAACGAAACATGCTATTAGAAGAGGTAGGAGGCCGTACGTCGATATGGAGAGCGATGGGAGAGTTATTCGAAATAGGGGTGAACAAATTCTCTACCTAGTGGTCTGGGAAAAGGTCAATCCATTCATGCGTTCCGGTTGCTCTATCAAGTCTTTCTAAGACTTCGTTGGGTTTCCTTTTATGCCTACAACAAGTGAACGAAAATCCATGCATATTTAGATCATGTAAGTGACAATCGGATAGGGTCTTTCTAAACCCACGAATACACCAATCCGGGTGCTCATTGAGACCCCGTTTCTCACTTTGAAAGAGTAAGTCATTAAAGTCGCCCATAACAATCCACGGCCAATTGGAATGAGACGCAAGTGAGCGAAGGAGGTTCGAAGAATCCCTCCTTCATGACTCAGTCTGGTTGGCAGAAGATGTTTCTCTAGAGGCTCTGGTTGTTCCAGCAGAGGGATCAATATCATCATGGAACATCTCTTCAAATAGCAGATTCAGTTCTGCTTCTCTTGTCTTTGAGATGCCAGAGGATTCCTTTTTCAGACTGAGTTCTGAACTGATTTGTTCAGAAGTCTTCTGAAAAGAATCGTCAAAAGAGACATTGATACTCTCCACAATGGTTCGTGATCGCAGAAGATAGACTCTATAGGCCTTTGAGGTGGCAGAGTACCCGATGAACTTGCCTTCATCTGCTTTCACATCGAACTTACCTCTTGCTTCTCTGTCGTTTAGGACAAAGCACTTGCATCCAAATACATGGAAGAACTTGATGTTTGGTCGCCTTTTGTTGATCAAGTGGTAAGGTGTCTTGATGTGTCTTTTGACTATTGTTGATCGATTTTGGGTATAACACGCGGTTGATATAGCTTCTACCCAGAAAGAAATTGGCAATCCAATGATGTCAGCATAGTTCTTGCAGCCTCAACAAGTGTGCGGTTCTTTCGTTCAACCACTCCGTTCTGTTGTGGGGTGCGTGCAGCAGAGAAGTTCTGAGATATGCCTTCTTTTGTAAGGTAAGCTTCAATGGCAGAGTTTTTGAATTTTGTGCCATTGTCGCTTCTTAACTTTAGAATCCTGCACTCATACAGAACCTGGATTCTTTTCATTAGGTTTATCAGAATGTTAGGGACATCTGATTTCTTTCTGATAAATTCTACCCACGTATATCTCGAGTATTCATCAATCAACACTAGTATGTATTTCTTGCCTCCTAGGCTCTGTGTAGCGATTGGACCGCAGAGGTCAACATGAAGCATATGTAGAGGCCTAGGACAAGACACATCAGTCTTGCCTTTGTGGGAAGCTCTTTTAAGCTTACCCATTTCGCAAGCAGAGCACAAATGATCTTTACTGAATTTAACGTTTGGCAAACCTTTTACAAGATCAAGTTTGACAAGCTTGTCAAGAGTATGAAAGTTCAGATGGCAGAACCTGTTATGCCATAACCAGGCTTCTTCATTTTTACAAGCAACAAGGCAGAGTTTGTCTTTCTTGTTCTTGACACTAAAGTTCACAAGGTACATATCACCTTTTCGTTCAGCCCGCAGAAGTTCAACTCCTGTATCTTCCCCTTGTAATGAGCAGAAAGCTCTTTTGAGCATAACGTCGAAACCAGTATCACAAAGTTGGCTAACACTGAGAAGATTGTGCTTAAGGCCATCCACATATGCAACTTTGCAAACTGTTATGTTTTCCTTTTTGATGACTCCATAGCCTTTTATATATCCCTTCTTGTTGTCGCCAAAGGTTACAGATCCTCCATCAAGTTTATCTTTGTACGAGGATAGTAGACCTCTGTCGCCAGTCATGTGCCGCGAGCACCCGGAGTCTAGACACCAGATCGGTACATACTGCTTCTGTAAAACAATCAGAGATTTTTAGGTACCCATATCCAAATGGGTCCAGCTTTGTCAGGGGTCTTCAAGGTTGCCTTAGCATCCTTGGGTTTGGTTTTAACTTCTGATGAAGAACCAGTTTGTTTCTTCTTACCCTTGAATTTTGCATTCTTTTTGGGTCTAGAGAGGAAACAGTGTGGACTATAGAAGTGTTGGTTCAATTGATGCATAAGTTCAAAACAATGACAATAATGGATGTGCAAAAAAATTGCTTGAACTTCTCATTAAAAACACTGAAACAGGGTACAGAGGCTTTATTATTACATTCTACCCTAGCATTTAACTTCCTATTACAAGAAGACCTATGTAGGCAAGATTGTTGTTTTGAAAATTCTCTGTGGGGAGTAGCCTTCTGTGGACCCCTTCCTCTGTGGTGAACTTCTGCAGGTTTCACTGTCACAGAAGAAAAAGATTTGTTATTTTTAATCCACTAACCCTTTTGTTGCCAAGTTAATTTTTCTTGAAAAGGCCTTAAGGGTTTTGAAGTTTTTGAACTTGTTAGGTTCTGAGAAGACATTTCCGTTTGTTGTTTGATTTTCTCAGGCTCAAGAGAGGTTTTGGCTTGTATGCATATGTCCAAAAAGTCTGGACAGATAGGAATCCTTGTGATTTTCTCCTTAGGAGGAATGGTTCTGTTAAGAATTCCAGAGGGAAGTTTAGATCCCTCTGAGTCACATAGAACTATCTCTGACTCAATTGAGTCAGTCTGAGATTCGTTAGAGGATGAATCGTCCTCATATACAGAGGTTGGGTCACTTAGGTCTATGTCGACAGAGGCTGGACTTTCTGAGCATGTGCCATACTCGCTTTCTTCCTTTTCTTTGGGACTATCTTCCAAGTTAACAGAAGTATTTGTCAAGATTTCCTCAGAGAGTTTTTGTTCGACAGAGGATGTACAGAGGTTCTCATAAAAGTTGTTTTTGCCGATTTCCATCAACTCATTTTCAGAGATGTGTTTTAGTTTTTCTTCTAAAGAAGCAGGCATGAACTCAGGTGCCTCTGTCGATAGAGTCTTTTCAGAGTCTATTGTGCAGACAAAAGCAACCTGGGTCTGTGTCTCTAGGTCACCAAACTTGAAGATTCCTATTTGATCTTGAGTTTTCAGATATCTTTTGGGTTTGGAGGCTCTTTTGACAGAGGCTGAGGGTGATAAATCTGTGTTTTGATACCACACATTTATCATCTTGAGAGGTTTCCTCTTGTGCGGTTCCCAGAGGTTTTCTGCCTTTTGCTTACAGAGAGTAAATTAGGAAAACCGGGTTTTCTTATACTTCCAATACAAAATAGAGAGGATAGGGACTTGTCTCTTTTGTTTCCAGTATAAGGATCTATATCACAGAAGCCAATTCCCCGTCTCCCTAATTGTGTATTCACTTTTTCATATACCATCTGTGCATCTTGGTATTTTTTAATTAAAAGGTCTCTTCTGAGTAGGTCTTGATGAAGGACTTCTCTTTCCTTTTGAAAATAGTGTTTAAGAGCAATAATATTCATTCTGTCGTTCTCAACATCCATAAGTTCTTTTGATTTGGCTTTTAAGGCAGAGTTGAGTTTTGAAATCTTTTCTTTTAAAGGGTTTAGATGTTTGTGCCAATTTGTTTCAATCTCTTCCTTTTCTTGAAATATTTTTGCCTTTTCTTGAGTGAGAAATCTGGCTTATCTCTCAAAGAATGCTAGCTTCTTCTAGACATTTTCGCAGGTCTTTTTAAGTTCAGTATATTCAATAGTCAGTTTAAGAAAATCAACTTCTGTTTTATTAGAGGAAGAGTCAAAAGTGGATACCTCACTGTCAGTGTCGGAGGAGCTGACCTCTGCCATCCCGCAGAACAGGGCGTTCTCCTTTTCACCTTCGTCAGAGGATTCATCTGACTGCCTGTTTTCCTGCTCTACCATGAGCGACTTCTGAGCATAGTATTCTGCTTTCTTTTTGTAGAAAGCAGAGTCCCTCTGAGGGCGGTTTGGTTTGCTCCTGCAGTCTGCAGCATAGTGGCCTGCAGTCTGCATCATAGTGGCCTGGCTTGCTACAGTTAAAACAACCCTGATTCTGGGGTGCATTCCCAGCTCTATCGCCTGACCTCTATTGGTCACCACCTCTGTCATTCTTGTCATTTGACCTCTGTTGGTCGTTTCCATCTTCTCTTCCTTGAGTCCAAGGCTCATACTTCCCGCCACGATTATCTCTCCCATTGCGTTCATATCATGTCTTCTTCTGGTACCCTCTGCTGAACTCTCTTGTCAATAGATGTAATAACCAGGTATGTTATTTAATTATTTTTATAAGTTTTTATGTTAGTATTTTATGGAGTTAGAAGTTAACGGGTAAGTTTTAATTTTTATTTGAAAGTTTAGGGGTATTTATTGCCAAGTGAGATAAGTTTAGGGTTTGTTTGGTCTTTTATCCAAACCTTTTGGCCACAACCGACTTTCCTACTTAATTAGGATAGGTGTCCATTTATTCAATTAAGAGAAAATATCATAACTTGGTGTGTGTGTGTGTGTATTACGTGAAGAAGGAAAGAGAGAGAGATAGAATCGTGAGAAAGATTAAGGGAAAGAAGAAGAAAGAAATCTAGGGTTTGCTGCTGTGATTTAAGGACCAAATTGAAGTAAGCAAGGTAACAAATCCATCCTTTTATGTGTATTAATTTCTTAAAGTGTTCTTGAGTTTGCTAGTTAGGTTTATAGGTGGGTTTTGTTAAAAATGGATGTTTTGGGAAATCTGAGCTTAAGGTTAGGTTATGTTCATAGTCTTAAACATATCTGCACCTTTACAGCAACATGCATAGCTTAAAAGTACGATTTCTGGGTT
The DNA here is from genome assembly GCA_033807775.1 of Saussurea involucrata. Taxonomy (NCBI): domain Eukaryota; kingdom Viridiplantae; phylum Streptophyta; class Magnoliopsida; order Asterales; family Asteraceae; genus Saussurea; species Saussurea involucrata. Next base: position 71,125,504 of record CM066320.1, read on the forward strand.
TTTAGGATGAACAGTGAACTGAGACATTCAACCAAGTCGCAATGGTTGATTGCGATTTGGCTTTGAAGTCGCAATGGTCGGTTGCGACTTGGTTTGGAATCGCAGTAGTTGATTGCGATTTGGGGTTGGAATCGCAGTGGGTTGCGATTTGGGGTGAAGTCGCAGTAGTTGATTGCGACTTAGCACTATGCATTGCGATTCTAATTTATTTTTAGTAGGTTGCGACTTGAGTCGAGGATTTTATAAGTTTAGTTTTAAAAATAGATATTTGGTATTTTGCATGATTTCAGATTCTGTGAAGGAATTGACGTACGTGATAATTAACTTGGAAAGACTTTTGGTGAAAAGCAAAACAGGCGAGTTTTACTTCAAAGTATTTTTACTAGAATACATTTATGTGGATAACAAATACTTGATAAATTGTATGAATGTGTCATACGTGTGTAATTATAATATATTGAGATATTATAATTACGTAAGTATTATATGAGAATATAATACGTGGTCGGGCTTTGGACCGGTGTGTTAATTGGCTCGCAACCAATAAATTTGGCCATTGGTGGAGGGATAAGGTGGGATGAGATAGGTACGATGCACAAATCTTGGTTGGTATTAATTTACGTGTGATATATGTGTATTTATATAAAGAGGATTTTATATAAATGAATTTTAATGATTTCCAAATGACAGGGATTTTCTCACTAGACCCTTAGGTCTAACCCTCATTTTGCTTTTAAAAATATGTATTCCAGGTGGTGGTTCCAGTAAGACCAAGTGATTAGAATACTTGATGGATAGCTTTTTGGGAAGATGATCGTTATGAAGTTGTGGATGCTCTTGTACTTATAACTTTGTTATTAGTTATTATGTAATCTAAATAGGATTAAGTTTGTACTGAATTTCTTACTATGTTTAGTCAGACTTTGGGACCAAATGTGAAATGTGAAGTACTTTTGTTGAAAACATGTTATGAAATCTATGTTATATGTATATTTGGATTGTGGGTTGTTACAATAGAGCTAAAGATTTAGCTATTGAGGCCATTGTTGCCTCCTCTTCTTCTACCAATTCCTCCTCTTCACTATCAATGACCAACACCTTATTCTTCTTCTCTTTCTTCTCCTCCACAGACTTCTCCTTCTTTGGCTTCTCCTTTGCTTCTGTAGCCTTACCAACAAGTGCAAGAGGCCTATCGGTTTGAGCTTTTGCTTGTGCAATCTGTGGTTCTTGGGCAACCAGTATTCCGTAGAGATCTGACAGAGCCCAGGTGTCTAAGTCCTGATTAGTTTGCAGAGACATAGACAACTGGAGCCATTCTTCATTAAGGCTCTTTAGGAACATGACGTTGTTCTCTTCAGAAGTTCTGTGAATTCCGAACTTCTTACACTTGTTGATAAGAGAGTTGAACCTGTCGTACGTTGACTGCAGAGATTCTGTCGGCAGAGCTTTGAATGCGTAATATTCGTTGTTAAACCCTAAAGATCAATCAAGATAGAGAAGATGTGAATTTGTCATCCATTGATCAAGAACACTGTATACAAGATATGAGTTCAGCACTTTCTCTCTCTAAGATATGAATGTGAATTATGAGAATGTTTCTAAGAGTCCCCTATACTAACACACAACTAAACCTATTTATACTAAACACATTACAAGGTGTAAACAACACAATACAACTCAATACATTGACTTTGACTTTGACCTTTCTATATCTAAACCTTGAAGACATATTGCACTAACAATCTCCCCCTTGGATTCAAGGTTTAAACAAATGCGATCAGCAAGCTTTAGCTTTCTTGAATCTTCGGTCTTCATCAAAGCTTGTCAAAGTCAAAAACGTCATCCAATCTTCAAACGGCAAATAACGAACTTCTTTCTTCGAACAGGAGAATATGAATCTTCACACAAAGATTTTTAATACAATTAAGCACAAGTTCAAGAAAAAGAGATCACTGAAAGGATCAATCGATTTTCCTCAAACTCTTGAAGAATTCTCCCCATTTCCATTGACTTGAGAATTTCATTCTTCAGTGTCGATCTTCATAAACGCGCGAGTTCAAAAAAAAGAGATCACTGAAATGATCAATCAATTTCTTAAAAACTCTTGAAGAATAAAACTCCCCCTATCATTTCTTGAAACGACGTCTTCTTTCTACAAATCTCCCCGTTGACATTAAAACGAATATTTGATTTTAAACTTTCTTTGACATGAAATTGAAGTACACATTCTCCCCCTTTTTCGATGAAAGTGAGCATCACGAGCATCGAAAATCTTTTCAATTTCAGTCACGGACAATCTCCCTCTTAAAAAACATTTCTTCCCCTTGAAAAACACAAACAATCTCCCCATAAACGAAAGATCTTGCTCCCCCTAAAAATAAGAATTGTAGAGCAAGATGATTTTCTCCCCCTGAAAATTTGCATAAAAATCATATAAGCGCACATTTTAACAAACTTATATAAAGAAAAAATAGAATTCATTGAACAACATTTTATAACTGCTAACATTTAATCATTTGAACACCAAACAAAAGAAATTCAACTTAATGAAATGTAACAGATATTTCCATCAAGTGAAATCAAATGCATGCGTTTGGATTCAAAAACAAGACATCATTGCATATCAAGTTAAAAATGTTCAGTTTCAACTCCTTTATTAAATCTATTTGGTGTGCTAGCATGCGTAATATGATTAGCAGCAAGTAAATGCATCTCATAGACCTAAAAGAATACTTTGCTCATACTCATACTATATATCTGAAATCTGAATTTCCACAAACTTATAAGTTTATCGCGACATTGTAATTTTCCCCAATTTTCAAGAGATGTGTGCTCATTGGCATCTTTTGATTTCTATAGTGTATTTCATACATTTTAAGAGTTTTTCAAGAAAAAGTTTTATATAAATTTTTTTCTTTATAAAGATCTTTTAATCGTCAAGCGATCATGAACCGACTTCAAGTGCTGATCAAAGAATCTGATTTTGAACGATGGAGTGTTTCGTTTATCGATTTCATTTCAAGTCGAGAAAATGGTGAATATATGATAAAAACTTTCTCCGAAGGTCCAATGATCATATATAAAATGGAGAATGACTTTACAGAAGAAGAGAATAAAAGAAAGAAAGCTGATAAGGACACTTCGTACTACTTAATTCTTGCTCTTCCACAACACATTTATAAACGCGTTGAAGCTTTCAAAAACAACCCGATGCAGATGTGGAATGAATTAACGAAGCTTATGCATGGATCAAAGGTTGAATTCAAGAGAAAAGAAGAGAAGAAAGTTGAAAGGGAAGATGATAAAGAGAAGATTATCGAGCTTACAAAGAAGTTGCAAGAGACGGAAAATCTTTTGAATATGGAAAGAGAATATTTCAAGAAAGAAAGAGTGGATCTAATTTAAAGGATTTCGAAACTTGAAATGGCTTTGAAGACAAAGACTAAAGAAATTGAAGACAAGAAACATGTTGAACTCAAATGTCTAAGACTTTCCAAGCAGAACTCAGATTTTCAGAAAGTCTTATTTTTAGAGAAGGAAAAGTTGGAAAAGGAAAGGATTGATTTTGAGGTTCAAAGGAAAGGGTTTGAAGCAAAGAATGCTAAGCTGACTGAGAAAATTTCTGAAATACAAATGGAGTTGGATAGAGAAAGTGAAGAACTTGAGAAGATGAAGAAAGCGGATTTTCAGTCAAAGCGCGTAAAGGATGTTTTTTCTATTGAGAGGAAGATTTTTCAGCAAGAAATTCGGAAACTCACGAAGAATTTGGCGGGTTTATCTACAGATATCATGAAGGAAAAGAGGGTGAATTGTAATATTCGGAAGAAGCTCGAGTTGATGACAAAGGAACGAAATGCCTTAAAAGACAAAGTTAGGTCGTTCAACAATTCTGAGTGTTTTTCAGAATGTCCGATGCGTCCTTCTAACATTTTCTACGAGCATTCTGTGGATATGTCTTCCAAATACTATACTGATCTTCCTTCCTACAAAAGAGTCAATATGCAATGGAAGGTAAAAGGTAAATTTCCTGGAAAAGATGTACCAAAATCATCATTTCCAAATAAGAATTTTACAACGAAAGTTAATTCTTTTGTTAATTCTTATTGCGGAAATAATGATTTTGTTAATAATAATTATGTTCAATATTGGTATGGTACTTACCATTTTCCTTCTTATAGAGCTCCGCTTAACGTGTCAGGACCCAAGACTCGTTGGGTACCAAAATCTACTTAATCTGTTTTGCAGATTTAGAGACAAGTGTTGAACTCTCGGAAGAAGAAGTACTTGTGCATTCAAGAAGATATTGAACATCTCATATTTTCAGGGAGTTTATTATTTTTGATATATGTGTGATTAATGACAAATCTTTTGGTATTTTGTAGGGGGAGAAAGATAAAAGACAATGGCTTTTGAACACATCAGTTCAAAACCCGCACTTCAACGGTAATGGCTTATGAATACATCAATTCAGGACCCGTACTTCAAAGTCTATGACTTCTAAACATATCAGTTTAGAACTCGTACTTATCAGGTGATATCCTTTCACTGTCATATCTTTCTATTTTTAGGACATGTGCTTAAAGGTAACATTGTGTTATATTTTATGTCTACTAACGTTGAAAGTTTGAACCTTCACAAATTTAATTCAATGAAGTGAAAAATTCTTCAATTTTTCATTCAATGAATAAAATGTGTGTTAAGGATGATTTTACGAGCATTTTTGTATCGTCGGAGTTATATTTGTTTCTACTTTCGCTTCTGAAATAAGTCGAAAGGTCAGCGAAACATGTTTGAGATTTTGATATAAGTGCAAAATTGTGTAAATCTAGACTTATTTAGAATACAATGCTCACAAAGCCTATTCGTTTTAATCATGAATGGAAACGAAAATATGGGAGAAGCACTACGTTTTTGAACCAAGTGATTGAGATGCTATAATAATAATACTTTAAAAAAAACTTTATATATATATATATATATATATATATAATAAAATCATTCAGTTTGATAGTCTGTGCCTGTGGCCTATCTGGTTTGGGAGATTAAGTCCCAAGGGGTACTCGTTACCTAGCTCCTAAGATCAACTGATCTGGGATTGGCTGACCCAAATCCTGCTATAGAACCAGGTAGAAAGTCATGTTCTACTGGTATAGATGGGATTAAGGTATATCGATGTAGCTATTCTGGTTCGGGAGAGTAAGTTCCAAGGGGTGCTTGTCACCTAGCCCCTAAGGCGAACTGGTCTGGGATCGGCTGACCCAAATCCTGCTATAGGACCAGTTAGAAAGTTACGTTTACGGTGTATCTTAGTCTTAATAAATTGTTTGATTATAAAAGATGCCAATGAGCACATAATAAAAGTTGTCAATGTGCACAATATGAAAAGATGCCTAAGAGCACACATCTCTTGAAACTTGGGGAAAATACAAAGTCGCGATAAACCTGTAAATTTGTGAAAATTCTGTTTTTGGACAAATAGTGTGAGTAAGAGCAAAATATTCTTATAGGTTTTAGAGGTGCATTTGCTTGTTGCTAATCATATTTTGCATGCTAGTCCACCAAATAAATTTTATAAAGGGGTTGAAATTGAACTTTTGTAACTCGATATGCGATGATGTCTTGTTTTTGAATCCAAACGCATGCATTTGATTTCACTTGATGGAAATATCTGTTACATTTCATAAAGTTGAATTTCTTTTGTTTGGTGTTCAAATGATTAAATGTTAGTAGTTATAAAATGTTGTTCAATGAATTCTATTTTCTGTATATAAGTTTGTTAAAATGTGCGCTTATATGATTTTTATGCAAATTTTCAGGGGGAGAAAATCAACTTGCTCTACAATTCTTATTTTTAGGGGGAGCAAGATCTTTCGTTTATGGGGAGATTGTTCGTGTTTTTCAAGGGGAAGAAATGTTTTTGAAGAGGAAGATTGTCCATGACTGAAATTGAAAAGATTTTCGATGCTCGTGATGCTCACTTTCATCGAAAAAGGGGGAGAATGTCTACATCAATTTCATGTCAAAGAAAGTTTAAAATCAAAGATTCGTTTTAATGTCAACGGGGAGATTTGTAGAAAGAATACGTCGTTTCAAGAAATGATAGGGGGAGTTTTATTCTTCAAGAGTTTTTAAGAAATCGATTGATCATTTCAGTGATCTCTTTCTTTTAAACTCGCGCGTTTATGAAGATCGACACTAAAGAATGAAATTCTCAAGTCAATGGAAATGGGGACAATTCTTCAAAAGTTTGAGGAAAATCGATTGATCCATTCTATGATCTTTTTTTCTTGAACTTGTGCTTATTTGTATTCAAAAGCTTTGTGTGAAGATTCATATTCTCCTGTTCGAAGAAAGAAGTTCGTTATTTGCCGTTTGAAGATTGGATGACGTTTTTGACTTTGACAAGCTTTCATGAAGACCAAAGATTCAAGAAAGCTAAAGCTTGCTGATCGCATTTGTTTAAACCTTGAATCCAAGGGGGAGATTGTTAGTGCAATATGTCTTCAAGGTTTAAATACAGAAAGGTCAAAGTCAAAGTCAATGTATTGAGTTGTATTGCGTTGTTTACACCTTGTAATGTGTTTAGTATAAATAGGTTTAGTTTTGTGTTAGTATAGAGGACTCTAGACATACTTAACTAACATTCTTATATTCTAGAGAGAGAAACACTTGTACAGAACTCCTAATCTTGTAATGTGTTCTTGAGTGAAATGGATGACGAATTCATATCTTCTCTATCTTGATTGATCTTGTTGATCTTGGTTTAACATTCGTTGATGCATTGGGCTGTACGGTTCTTCTGAGTCTTGGCCCCTCCCTCCAATTGTTTCTCCAGTTCCTTCCATAGATCATATGCAGATTCACACGCATCTAGGGATTGGAATAGGTCATTTGGTATGGCCATTATCAGAAGTCGCTTGGTCTTCTGAGCGATCTCATACTTCTCCAAGTCAGTATTGGACCACTTATCCTTTGTCTTTGGTTTCTCGTACTCAGCAACCTCTGGAGTATCATCTGTGGCAAGTACACATGGTACTATGACCATGGGAACGAAAAGAGGATTGTGGATATAGGGAACGAGTTCTTTGTCAGTACCCTCGAAGAAGTGAATCATTCGTATCTTCCATTGAGGGTACTCATCTCTGAGTAGAGTGGTGGCTTGGTTAAAGAACCAGCGGTGAAGAAGTTGTTCGTGTTCGCCATTTTAAAAGAAGTTTGAAAAAATACCAGAAAACAGAGTATGAACAACAGACTTTCAGATGATGGAATGGATTTTTCTTAATGAGTTTATAAGCTTAAAACCTTGAACAATGCACACAAATGGAAAGATTTAACCAACGAAACAGGTTATGTTAGTTTACTAAAGTCGAACTGGTCGAGAATAGCAGAAAAACAGAGGCTGTTTGAAAGCTAAAGAACAGGTCAAAATCAGTCCAAGTTTCTACCGAAAGGAGTTCAAATCATTGTCAGAGTGGATCTCTTGATATAGAAAATCAAGGAAGACTCTGATACCAATTGTAGATCCCTATATTACTCAACAATGATATAATATCTCTATAGTTCAAACTGATATGATTGCGGAAGCGTTTTTATAATAACTAAAGAGATATTCAAAGTAGAAAATACACACAGAATCAAATACGTGAGAACAATAAATAACATAAAAGATTAGCTCAATGATTCACTGTATATTGATTTATCAAGAACACCAAGAACACCTTTGAGTGTGTGAAACAGATTCTATGCTCTAATCTGGTGTGTGCGTATTGTGCAAAGTTAATAGAAGAGCTCAACATGAGCTTTCTATTTATACTATTCTACATGGGACAAGTTTTAGACAAGAAGTACTAAGGGTACAAATACACGATCGTGGGACTGCATCAGGTACAGCGTTAATGTAGTTCGTCATTTTCTACAAAGGCTGTAACCCATCAGAGATGGACACGTGGAGTGTGCAGGGCACGCCTTGTACGAATGATCTTCAGGATCTTCGTACAGCAGAGGCACGTGAGAGGCATAAACGTCCTTGTCTTGAACTTCAGAATTCTTCATTCTTCTTAAGTCTTCTTACCACAGAGGCTCTGTCAAGTATGACAGAGGCTCTGTGGCCTTGTCCTCTGAAAACGTCTTCTGTAGAGTCTTCTCTTGGATCTTTACTCGGTGTCCTGGTAGAGGCTCTGTCGAGGTTTTTATACTTAGCCTATTTTTCAATACTTCTTTACATATAAGTTGGAGCTAACAACCCCAAATGTCGCATTTGTAACATATGAGAGGTAGTCTTTCGAACTTGAATTGAATCCACTGGTTGCGACCTTCAAACGAGAATATAGCCCAACGAAAGGTCGTTTGTCGACCAATAACTGTACATGGACGTTCATTCTTGCCTTCATCATGTCGAGATGAGACCCTCGCCAATGAAAGTCGATGTTTGGGTCTGCCAACCGGAGCCAGTTACGGAGATTGTTCTTCGTAAAAAATTTAAGCGGGATGCAGCTAATGGAGATCATGAGGGGGATGTTGTTGAGATCGGTTTCTCTCTAGTTCCCGGAGCTTGGCCAAATAGCTCCTATGAGTAAACCTCCCCCCCCCCCCCCTATAAAGCACCACGACGATCCCTTGAGAACCCAGTCGAGGTCCGTAGCGGAAGAGAAGGAGATCCCAAAGTAAGTACTAGAGGAGTCGCTGTCCAAGAACTGAACGTACTAGGGGTCACTAAATTTCCACATAGCGGTGAAGACCCGTTTGATGAATAAGGAGTTGCATCCTTTCCTTGAGAAGACGCGAGTAACCAAAGTCAACTCGGAGAAGTCCTCAAGCCCGAGTTCTTCCACCTGAAAAACCAAGTTGTCTGCCATAACCTCTTCAACATCTTCGTCGTTGGGTTTCTCCGTGACGTGAAGTTTGTCGGCGAGGGTGACGAGGGAGTCGATCGAGTTGTTTGGAGGATCCACAATGAACGACGGAGGGTAAAATTACTAATATTTTAATCAAACAAATTACATTAGAAAACGAGAATTCCGTGCTCTTTAATATGACATCCATCTCGATATTGTTTTAACATATTTTTACGGGAAATGCTATATATATGTTATATTCATTATAAATATTTATGTACGTTCAAGTGTGTACAACATTTCGACACCGTAAGTCCGTAACTCGACATCACATTCTTCAACACTTTCTTCCACGTAACCCAACCTATCGAGACCAATCGAGAACCCATCAAGACCAAACGAGAACCTATCGACAAAGGTTAAGAATCCATTCATTGACTTGGTGTGTGTTTATGTCTGTTAAACTATGGCCTACCCATGGGCGGACCTATATAGGTGGTTACGGTGGCACGTGCTACCGTATTATTCTTCCGTCGAAGGGTAAAAAAATTAGGTTTGTGAAAGGTGCAACCGTATCAATTTGTTTTGTGCCACCATATATATTTTGAAACTACAATAAAGACATAAGTTTCCCTTTGTAGAGTTGGTTTGGAAGATATTTATTCTATTGCAGACCGGGTTCGAGTCTTGGTATGGTTACTTTTGTAGTTTTTAACTTTTAATTTCATATTTATTATGTTTCTAAATAATTGCAATAATAGGACTCGAACGTGAGACCTATACTTTGAAAAGCAAATGACCAACCACTATACCAATATTAATTTTGCGAAAATAATCTCTATTTATGTTTTTTATAGTCAAATGGTGCCACCGTTTGAAAAAAAATTCTAGGTCTGCCCGTGGACCTACCACCTTTATTTTCCATCAAGAACCTATCGATTGATTTATTATTTGTTTGTGTGTGTAAAAACATATTCTATCACTTTTAGTTTTTATCGAGACGGATCGGGAACCCATCGAGACGAATCAAGAACACATTAAGATCGATCATAACCCATCAGGACCGATCGACACCAATCGAGACTAAAAAATCGAGAACCCATTGAGACCAATCAAGATTAATCAAGAACCCATCCATTGAATTGGTGTGTGGTTGTATGTTAGAATCATAACCTAACACCTTCGTTTTTCATCGAGACCGATTAAGAACCTATTGATTAATTTATTGCGTGTTTGTTTGTGTACAACCATTGCATATCACTTTTAACTTTTATCGAGATGGATCAGGAAATCTATCAAGAAGAATTGGGAACTCATCGAGATCAATCGATAATCCAATAAAGAAAAAGAAAGAAAAATAGAGTATGTATAGTTGAAACTACTATATTCATAATGAATAATATGTATATGCATGATGGATAATATATATCTATACTACATATATAAGCATATACACCTAATGTCTTAAAGACAAGTCATCAAGCATGGAGTACCACCATTTTATGCATGAAATTCAAAAAACTCTTAATTACAAGGTTTTATGCATGATGTACAAGTCAGATTACTTTTTGTTTTACATACACAAAAATCGGGCCATACCAGGTTATCCATACCCTTCCACCCCTTCTAGGAAACCCATACCTGCCAATCTGCCATACCCTTACCGTCCTTCTACCTCCTCACCATACAAATAGTACAGCCATACACCCGATAAATCGCTCACGCAATGGAAGATTTGCACGCAATCGTCGCATATAAAGCAACCCTGGCTCCAACGATTTCTTCTACCTCTGTCACTATGGAAGATTTCTTCTACCTCTGCCACTGACCGCTCCCCCTGCTGTTGGTCCACGGTGGAATTTGTGAAAGGTATATGTTGCTTTGTTCTTAATATGTTTAGGGTTCTTACTCAGGTTTGATAGTACCATAAAGAAAGCCAAAGTTCCTGAATAATGCTTTTGAATCTGAATGCTTTTTAGTCTGTTTAATTTGTTTTTAATGTGAAAGGTATGTGTTGTTATGTTTATAAGTTCAGTATACTTTTGCTTCTTCATATAAATTACGTTGTGCTCTTCTGATTAGAGGGTCTGGATCAGGCTTTGTTTGGGATAAAAAAGGTCATGTTGTCACAAATTATCATGTTATTCGACGGGCATCCGATCTCAGGTAGCTTTCTTTTCGTATTTCCCCTCATTTCATGCACTTAAATATGTCAAGGAATGCTTATTATCATCTAAGAAGCAAAAAATTTGCTGATATGCTTTCCCTAATTGATATCAAAGTCAGAAATGTCTTATTGATAAACCATCATAAACACTTAAACAGTGAGGCAAGAAGATGCAGTCCAAGATGGTAACAAATGTGGTCTGAATGTTTGATTATGTTTAAAAAACATTTTTCATTTTAAGAGAAAAGTTAGCCCTACACCTGGGATTTGTGTTGACTTTGAAAAATGGGTGCTTTGAGTTGTGACTGGGTTGACTATTTGCTCTATTAGTTCTGTTGGAAATGCCTATGCATCCATAACCTTTTATACCGGCTATGGTTGAATTGATTTATGTTTGTTCAGGGTCACTCTTGCTGACCAGACCACTTATGATGCAAAAGTTGTTGGGAGGTTATAGAGCTAACTTATTAAGCATCACAAACTATTTGTGAGGCATCTGTGTGCTTGGAATTTCTATATAAAGAGTTGCAAGTTAAACTGTTGTCACAAACTATTCCGCTGTAGTTGGTCCTAATGGAAGTGGGAAAAGTAATGTGATTGATGCTATGTTGTCTGTATTCGGAAAGCGAGCAAAGAAGGTAATAGTTTGTTTTATTTTCATCGCCTTTGGTAGCTGCATCAGAGTTTTTATGCAGACCTAAAAATTGATTGAATTATTATCGTTATTTAGTGAAATTAGTAAACTGCTACTCCATTCCTTCTATAAAAGGAGCTAGAACTTTGATTTAATTGCAGAATGGATAGAATGGTTTGTTAACTTTTAATAAAGTAAGTAGAATATGTTTCACCATGTCAAATACAGAATATTTATGTATATATATATATATGCACATTGGTTGTGCCTATATGCACATTGGTTGTGCATATATGCACATTGTGGTTTGTAAGGTTTGTTTTCAGAACAACAACCAAACAAGCTGTCAGGATCGAATCTTAACAAGATTAACAATACTTAGAATTCAGAATTAAAGAATCTGCGGAATAGAACTTTAATTCCCACAATCAAAGAACAATATATTAGAAAATACACAGTTGTTTGTATTCACTGTTTCGACTCACAATATTACAACCAAACCTCAATCTTGATGAACAAACTCAATCAAGACGACTTCTACTTCTCTAGAAATAGGGTTCTAAACCTTGAGGTTAATTCTCTCTAAAACACAATTGAATTCTAATTGTATTTTGTATATCGTCTTATTTCTCTTCGTCTCTGGTCTCCTTAATAGCTATCTATCAACAAATATATATACTGAATAATTACAAGATAACTATCAAAATAAGATTGATCTTAAGAATATTCTTTTAAGTATATCTTCAATCGTTCCATCTTTATCTCCTTCAATCTCGCATTCCATGTTCTGATCCCAAGCAGTATTAACTTCATTCTTCTCAAGCAGTACTAATAATCTTTCAGCAGTAGTAATGTTTGATATGCCCAAGCAGTACTAACAGTTTTCGTAAGACATCAGCAGTACTAACTTTTGATCAGCAGCATTAATGATATTCCAGCAGTAGTAATATACCAGCAGTATTAACTTTGTTCAGCAGTATTAACCATGTACCAGCAGTAGTAACTTGTCTAGCAGTACTAATCATGTTCTTGCAACATTAATGACTCAGCAGTACTAACCTTGAACTAGCACTAGTATCTTTGTTCTGGCAGCACTAACATTGATCTGGCAGTAGTAATGTTGTTCTGGCAGTACTAACCATACTTAGCATATCTTCAGTTCCCAACAATCTCCCCCTAACTTGACTTTTCAGGATGAGAAGTTAAGTTCTTCAGATGATGCTTCCAAAACCTAATCATCAACGCATAAATTTGGATCCAATCCCAGACTTTGATTGAGAATCCTTTTTACAAGGTATCTTGCCATCTTAGAGTCTTTGTCACTCACCAACTTAGCATGCAGCATTCCATTCAACTTTTTCATGTTGTGCTTGTATACAACATCCACCAAATAATATTCATGAAATGTATTGTCAAGAGAGATGACATACACTCCACAATTCTCAATGAGCATCCAGTTGGTAATGACTTGAAAATTCCTTGCCATCAAATACTGAACTGCTTCTGGTTTGAACATTAAGCACAAGTATTCAAGAACCATATTGGTGATAGACATACCTTGCTCTGTCAGCATGTTTCCATATAGCCTCATTCCCACCTTGAACATCTCTTCCAAGTCAGATCTAGAGCATGTTCTGATAAGTTTTCCCCAAGTAGGACAAACTTCAAACTTTCCATCTGCCCTTTTGATTCTGATCAACTCCTTTCTTCCATCTTTCAATGTGTCCCAGAAGATGATTTCAGGAGCCATAGAAGATATTGGTTCAGCTTGGATTGGATTAGTATTAACCACAGTAATATACAAATCACTTTGAGCATTTGGCAGTGATTGTACATTGCTTGGTTGGCCTGATGAAGTTGCCACTTCTTCTTCAGCAACTTTTGGATCAGATTTCTCTTTCACTGCTTCCTCCTGGGCTTCTTCTACAGTTGGATCCACCCTTGGCTTCTTTACATCTTTCTTCTTTGAGGCTATGGACTTTGTTCTTGGCCTCTTTGTTCTTTTGAAAGATTTAACAGCTTCAGGAGTGGTTTCAGCTGTTTCTTCTTTGTGGCTCTTAGCAGCACTAACAGTTTCTGCTGCCTTTTGTTTTTCAGCAGCAGTAACCATTTCTACTGCTATAGCTGTTACTGCTTCTTTTATGACCTTTAATACTGCTGCTTCGACACTATCCTTCACAATCCCATATATCTCTTCATCAATCTCTGCTTTAGTTACTGTAGGAACAGATTCTGCTTTCTTCTCACTTTCAGATACTGCTGCTTCTGTCTTAGACACTGCAGCATTAACTGTTTCTACTGCTGGTTCTGTTTCTACTTCTTTTGCAACCTCAGCAGCAGTAACTGTTTCTACTGCTGGTTCTGTTTCTGCTTCCTTTGTAAGATCAGCAGCAGTAACGGTTTCTGCTGCTATTTCTGTTTCTGCTTCCTTTGTAATATCTGCAGCCTCCTCAGTCTCCCCCTCAACCTTATACTCATACTCCCCCTCAATGTTTGCATCCTCCATGTTTAGATCAGAGTCTAACTCCCCCTTTTTGGAAGCATCATTGGTAGGGTTTCTTCTCCTAAGGACAAACTGAGCTTTCTTCTTTCTGTGCATCAACTTAGTGATCATCTTCCTTTGCTTCTCAAGCTGTGAGTTTTGATAGAGGACCACTTTCTTGAGTTCATCAATTTCCTTTTTCTGATCCATGACCTCAATGTTGATATTTGCAATAGTTTCCATCAATTCCTCGTACGTATATCTATCCTCACCCTGTTTAGGAGTTTTTACCTCCCTTAAAGGATCATTGGAAGTTTTAGCAGGTGTCTCTTGCCTAGCAAAAGCACTACCTACCCCCTTGGTTTCTTGGCACCTGGGACCTCTGGATGATTTCTCACCCTGAGTTGCCGTGAGGAAGGTCTTAGTTATTTTACCACTGGCCTTCTCTTTGCTAGCAGAAGTAGTGGCAGCCTTGCGACTCACATGCTCAACCTTCTCCTTAGTGAGCACCTTCTTGGGGTTGGGAGACACCCCTGTGGTTTCCCTTTCGATATTCTCTAATGGAGAATGCTCCACTAGAGGGCTTAAAGGCTTCGGGCTCTTAGGAGATACATCAAGGGAAGGAACCTTGTGTACCTTTCTTCTTTCAAACTTTTTGGTTATTTTGGGAGTGGGTCGTACAAGAATGGACTGAGGGATTACTTTTGTGATGGAAGGTTGGGTTTGGTCATCAGTGGGTGTGTCTAATGAGGGCCTTGACCCTGATGCCATACCTTCAATTGTGTGGGACACAACCATCATTGTAGAGAACAATGGTGTGTCAACTCCTTCCGAGTCCCTAGGAAGTCTCCTCATATTTGAGAAAACCTTCCCTTTAGGGGGTTTTGGCACATATACCTCATCAAATTGAGGCATATCCGTCAATTCCTTAGTTATCACTTGTCAGGATCGAATCTTAACAAGATTAACAATACTTAGAATTCAGAATTAAAGAATCTGCGGAATAGAACTTTAATTCCCACAATCAAAGAACAATATATTAGAAAATACACAGTTGTTTGTATTCACTGTTTCGACTCACAATATTACAACCAAACCTCAATCTTGATGAACAAACTCAATCAAGACGACTTCTACTTCTCTAGAAATAGGGTTAGAAATAGGGTTCTAAACCTTGAGGTTAATTCTCTCTAAAACACAATTGAATTCTAATTGTATTTTGTATACCGTCTTATTTCTCTTCGTCTCTGGTCTCCTTAATAGCTATCTATCAACAAATATATATACTGAATAATTACAAGATAACTATCAAAATAAGATTGATCTTCAGAATATTCTTTTAAGTATATCTTCAATCGTTCCATCTTTATCTCCTTCAATCTCGCATTCCATGTTCTGATCCCAAGCAGTATTAACTTCATTCTTCTCAAGCAGTACTAATAATCTTTCAGCAGTAGTAATGTTTGATATGCCCAAGCAGTACTAACAGTTTTCGTAAGACATCAGCAGTACTAACTTTTGATCAGCAGCATTAATGATATTCCAGCAGTAGTAATATACCAGCAGTATTAACTTTGTTCAGCAGTATTAACCATGTACCAGCAGTAGTAACTTGTCTAGCAGTACTAATCATGTTCTTGCAGCATTAATGACTCAGCAGTACTAACCTTGAACTAGCAGTAGTATCTTTGTTCTGGCAGCACTAACATTGATCTGGCAGTAGTAATGTTGTTCTGGCAGTACTAACCATACTTAGCATATCTTCAGTTTCCAACACAAGCAACTATAGCAATCTGTTTGTTTGTTCTAAATATCTTGGCCTAGGCAAGATCGATGAATAGAATGGTCGTATATGCTAACAAACTTATTTTCTCAATGCCAAAACTTAAGGGAACAACATTCCTCCATGAATCACCCATTTTACAAATCCATCAGGGTATTCACCTTTCTCACCACCCAAGTCCCTGTCCGTGTCCAACAAACAACGTTTACTACTTACCTTTCATATGGTATCAGGGTATCCAACCAACCATATAACAATGGAGGTAAGACTGCATATATATATGGTTTAATTTGAAGCACAATATATATGGTAGAAGAATTAAACGTACTATTGATACACGCTGCATATTTGTAGATGTTGGGCTTGGATTTCATTCAGAGCTCAGTTGGTCCGAGGCAAATGAAGTAAACAACTAATACTCTTGGCTGTTCTACTCCATCTCTTAAGCAATGAAAGATAAATCGGGTTGTAATGAAATCTTTCTATCCTTCAGTTTTTAACATTTGAATCCGTGGTAGTTATCAACTCATAATGAATCTCTCTATCTTTTAGTTTTTAACATTTGAATCCATTGTAACTATAAACTCATAATGAATCTTTCTATCTTTCAGTTTTTAACTTTGGATTTAGTTGTCTATAGGTTCTAATGCTCTAGAGGGGGTTGTTATCCTTTCATCTGCTGCTGCCTTAGTTTAAAATGATACTTAGATTTAGGTCTGATCGAAATGCTTTCTTTATTCTATTTCAGGCCAAATTAGTATGAATGCTATCGGGCTTAGCTGCTGGTTTTGGACCTGTTTTCTGATGGTGCAGCCCTGGTTGTTACAATTTGCAATGACCATAGGCCAAATTGCAGAGTCTGTTAAGGATATCTTGAAATTTCCTTGTTTTCTATGGTCTGATTTATGTGTCTGGTTGGATCTATTCTACCTTATGGTGATGTAAGGGTGCTTACTTTTCGGAACGATGTCTAACCTTGAATAATGCACTTGCATATTTTCTAATGAATCACTGTCAAAGATATATTATTTTTTGGGATTGTATTTTTCTATTACACGTGAAGCTTTTCCTTTAATAGTTTTTTTTTCTGTAATATATTGTAAAATCAGATTTTTTGTATTTTTCTTAGCTGCTGGTTTTGGATCTGTGTATATAGTTTTTTCAAATGTAGACTGCAAAAGTATACAACATGCTTAAGAAACCAATCTCTGGAACCATTATCTCTTTTAGTGCTTAGCTATGTGTATCATTTGATATTTTTGCAAGTAGGATAAAATCTGGATTATGATCATATATTTAGGGGTGAACATGGTACGGTACCATGTTTTTTTTTCTCATTACCGTGTACCAACCAATTGTAATTGGTACGCAAAAATGTATACCGTGTACCAACCAACTCTAATTGGTACCAATGTTTTTCGGTTAGTACATGTTGGTACAGTTTTGTACCAACATCTCAAAAGTTTACAAATTGTTGTCCAAAAGATGATTTTCGTAAAACATTTAGTTGTAAATAAATAAAATGTTTGAGTTGGAGTCTTTGAGATTTAGGGCTAGGTAATTTTTTTTACTTTTTTACTGTTAATTGTAAAATATTGAAATGTTAATCTACTAAATAATTAAATCTCTTTAAAAAACGATCACGTCATCTCATCACCAAATATAAATAATACATTCAAAATCAAATATATTTCATTTAGTTGATTTTTTATTTAATAAATAATTAAAGATAATAATATAATATATCAGTTTGTCATGGTACGAATTTGACACCCCTACGTATATTTGTAGTTGATTTCATGGAGTGTGAGCCAATTGCACAAATGAAGCTGGTCATGTTCAGTTCCTATTAGGTTTGTTTTTAGTTCTCTAAATCAAGAAATTTGTATCAGTTGTTAATTGCTTTGAAGAAAACTTTTTCTTTGCTGCAGCCATACTTGCACAACTGTTTGTTGATGCCTGTCCAATTTTCTTCTCTAAGTCATCATGTGGTGATCCAGGCTGTTAAAGGGATCTGTAGTTGAAGCATTTGTTCTAATGCTCTATGTTGTAATAACAATCCAATTGAGGGGGCATTATAATAATGTAACTTTATTGTTTGTATCGTTTTTTGCATAAGAATGCGATTAACAAGTGGTTAATCAACTTCTATTACTGAATTTGGCTATACTTGGCTGTTTGGGTTATTATTTATTCTTATGTACATTCTCTGCGGAAATCCTGAATACTATACGAAGAATCTAAACAAACATTAGAGAGTAACATATATGCACAACATCAACGTCCTTGATTGGTATCAAGATATCTAATAATCTAAACCTTTAGGTTGGAAGATGTTTCTATGTCAGATCGAACCATTGCATGATCCAACCGTTGGTTCAACTTCTTGAGGAATGAGATGCCGATCTAACCATTGCATCAACTAAGATGTTTGATTATGTTTTCTGATCCACAATAAAAAATTTCCCGCCGCATTGCGCGGGCACACAGCTAGTATATATATATATATATATGCACGATGAATAATAGGTATATGCATGATGAATATTATGGTGAAAATTAATACTTATGATAAATATCATACTATTATAGACACTAGAGAGTTATTATATACACGTGAATATACATAAGTAAAAATGTTGAATAATATGTATACTAATGATGAATGTTATAGTGAAAATTTATATTCATGACGAATATCATATTGATGTATGAATGTTGAAATGTTATTGTATACATGTGAACATATAAAAATATCCATTACAAAAAATATGTATATTCATGATAAATATTATAGTAAAAATGTATATTAATGATGAATGTCATAGTGATCTGTGAATACTGAAGATTTGTTGAATACATGTGAAAATACATAAGTATTCATGATGAATGTTATACTAAGTTGTATATTCATGATAAATATCATACTAATAGATGAATATTAGAGAGTTGTTGTAGACATATGAACGTGCATAAATATTCATGATGAATATTAAAACAGAGATATCATTTTACGTAAAAGCGGTAATAAAAAAACCTATATCGAGATAGATGTCATATCGAAGAGCACGAAATGATGTAACTTTTTTATTACAATATTAGTTATTTTTAAGATAATTTAGTTTAAAATTAAGGAGGTAGACGTTTTTTTAATTAAAAAAGAAAATAAAAAGTTAAATAAGGTAAGTGTGGATTCAAACTTTCATTTTTGCCCATAATCACTTCTCAATTAACCTTATTATATTTTAACCATTGATTACTCTTTTAAACTCTGATCAATGGCCAATATTGATCATCCTATTCACAATGAAAATGTGGTTTTCATTTGAACCTACACCTATATTTCGGGCGAAGGTTCTAAAAGGTCGACCATTACATAGAAAGATCCATATACCAGTCATGAGCAATAGCGAAGTCTAGAGAGGTGGAAGCAGTAGCTTCTAGGATGAATACGAGCCACTAGTGAAGTGCCCAAGGACGCCTACTATACTGACATTGGATTATTAACCGGCGAAATCCCCAAAAACAAATTTCACTGAACTATTGAAGCTATCAATGTTGGTCAATCTGAATTCTATCAAGCATTGAACGGGATTTGCTCAAGTAGTTTCTATTGCGGTCGGTTCTACTGCTCTTACCACTGATGTTGCACCCTTATCCCAACCAAGGTGGTGGTAAGAAACCTTCCGCTCAACAACTATTTTGATTTCCGAAAAAGACTGTCTTTTTTATCAAATAAGTACTAAGGCTTTCGATAGACTTCTTTCATTTATGAATTTTCTTGCGACAATTCCTAGAACTAGTATGAGTTCGTTGACCATGTAAGGGTGATCCATCTTGATGAAAAATTTCATGATAACGCGAAATAGAAATTAATCGTTCAATGTACACTCGTTCTCCCCTCTTCAATTCCCAATGAACAACATGATATTGAACTATCATTTGTCCAATTTGGTTGATCTGATACTTAGTTAATTCTATTATATTTATGTTCCCACTGATACCTAATCGATAACTAACCATAATGGCTTTTTGTGATCCCAGATCTAATCAAGTAACAATGCTAGAACAATGAGAGATTCTTCATTAGATGGGAGAAAGATACAAGATGATTTAAGATCCACTTTCTCTCTCTAACTTCTCTCTAGAATGTCATCTCGCTAACTCTTTACAATAAAACCACGTATGAGACTTCTACTCCAAATCCTATTATAAGTATTCTATTTATATCCCTTGACTATCTCACTTAGAATACTTTGACTTTGACTTATACACCCTTACTTTGACTTTTACAAAGACTTTGACTCTTTACAATTATTACAAATACACAATAAATCTTGAATACATTTTATGCTCTAACAATCCCCCCCTATGGATTCAAGATTTAAAATTTTATGACAATAGTCTTCAGCTCTTTGTAATCTTCAGATCTTTATCTCTTCAGCTCTTCAGTACTTTGAAAAGTCTTCCTCTTTTCTTTGAAGGAAGATCAATCTTTGAAAAATAGCTCTGAAGAATCTTCAAATAAACGTTGTCTTCAGAAATCCAATTTGACTGCTTTAAACTTCAACTGGATCTTCAAAATCAAATAGTCATCAAAGTCTCGAAATACGAACTTCAAATTTGTGTAGTGTTGGTTAAAGTCTTTAAACAAAATCTTCATAACATCGAATCTTTGTATCACTGATCTTTGAATCATTGTAGCACGGATCTTTGCATCTTTGACAAATATCTTCAGTCTTTGAATATGAACAGGTCTTTAAGCTTTAACGGGGTTTGAGCTTTGAATCTTTGCTTTGAATATCTTGAACTGTGTATCTTCATCTCTTGAACAATGAACATCTTTGAACTTTGAGCTCTCTCGAATCATCTCGAAAACATCTTGACTTTTTATCTCGAGCTTCTTGACTTTAACAAAACTTCACTTTCTTGAAATTGAAACTTTCATATGTTCTCCCCCTTTTTTGATGATTATGAGCAACATGATCATCAAAACTTCAATATCAATTTCAGCAGTCTTTGAATATGCCAGTAACAATCTCCTCCTTTCGATTTGATAAGCCGTCAATTCCAAAAATATTTATCCAAATCTTTTCAATTTCAGATAATAGTAACATGGTAACCCTGAAACAACGGATGAATCAGTTATAATGCCTGTAAGTTGCACGGAGACATTTAGTACAAAGAATGCACTTTGGAAATGAGCTTTTGTATGTTCACTCCTCCAGGGCTTCCATTCAATCATCGAAAAACACTAAGGAATTTCTATGAACGGTATGACAAGAAAACATATTCCTTGTGTGTACGTGAAAGTGTAGAAATGATTTAAGCAACTTATGCTTGAAATATTATAGGCTCAAATTGTATAAACTGTTGAGACAGCAACAAGTTTTCCACTGACTCAATGTGCATGAATGAAGAGCGAAGGTGGGGCAAACTTCCTTCGTTTTCAATATCCAAACCTTCCGAATGAAGATTAGATAGATAATATGTTATGTCCCCAAGAAAAATGAAACATTTCTTTGTTGAGAAAGAAATGAGTAGTTGGTGGGGTTAAATGCAAGAGTTGGCATGGGCTAACTGCTTGTTTCAATGATGGTCACCAAAGAATGTGAACCAATCAGTAATGTGGCTTCCCGGCTAAGAAAGTGGTTGGGGCAGAGTTCTCTTATTCTTTTAACTCTGTTCTCACACCCTCTTTCTGTTTTTAATCCGCTCACTTCTAACCAAACTCTCATTTACATTTTACCTCAGCACAATGAGATACTCAACCGTATGAGTTATCTCCCCCACTCTTTGATTTCGACCCCTCACCCCTCAATCACTCGAGGATAACTTCTTGGGTAGGAAACACTGGTTAACGTAGATCAATAGAAGTTCTTTAATATCTCACACTGATCCCATGAAATTTTGTCCTAAAATTTTGCGTTGTTCAACAGTTTAGCTTGAACAATTATGAACATCGGCATTTGATTAACATTGCCATCAGAATGTATGCTCCTCAATAATATCATGAAGATTTGAGCACTTAAACTTTGAAGATTTCTCAAAACAAGGATAAAGAATGAATTAAATGAATTCGAAAGGCTTGTTTGAGAATCTGACAATGTATCAATCAGATCAAATATGAATGATAATCATGAAGGATAATCATGTAAGGTTTAGGGTATCAAAGAATTGAAATTTGTTTATATGAACAAATGTAAACAATCTTTGAATGAAACGTTTAATTCTCACGCTGAAATGAATACGATGCTCAACAAAATTTGAAAATTCAAACGGGAGTATTACCATCGAAAAATTGTTTCGTTTTGAGACATGGTAATAACAAAGTCAATAAGAAGCTGTATCGGTGTGTATGAATACTTGAAAGTATAGAAAAGATAATACGCAAGTATTAATCTTTGGAAACACACGGTCAGAAATGATGTTATAACAATTCGAGATCTATATATGTATATATATATATATATATATATATATAGGAAAAACATTTAAAATCACACTTCTAAATTCATAAAATCTGTTTGAGAATCGAGAAGTGGTTTGAACATTTAAGAAAACATTTTTCATGTTCGAAAGTCATTCTTCTTTCAAACAATCTCAGATTAAGTTCAGAAGATACTTACAACTAAATGTTTAAGCCCCCCTCAAATCATGATAGACTGATTAACAATCAGATAAGCTCCCCCTTAAAATCTGCAAAAGATCTTAACAAAACAAACTGAATATGTGTGACAATCAAAGTCTAAAACAATAAAGTACGAGTCCTGATCTGATATGATCAGAAGTCAAACTCGTTAAAGTGCGGGTTCTGAACTGAATTATTCATAAACATTATCATCATTGAAGTGCGGGTTCTGAATTGAATTATTCAGAAACCATAATTGTGTATGCTCCCCCTGCAAAGAAGCATAAAGAAAAATATGTCAATAGGCACAAAATATATCAAAAATTAGAATTGCTCCCCCTGAAATTATGCATATATTTCAGCATAGGTACTCTTCTTCAAATTGTAAACTTCTCTTCTGTTTTCCGGTCATGTGTTTGGTATAGTTCTGACAATCAGCACCACACATGATGAACCTGCAAAACAGACTAAGTAGATTTTGGTACCCAACGGAACTTGGGTTCTGGTTTGTTAAATGCATTTCTTTTTTAAGAAATATTATAAGTACCGTACCAAAATTGTACATTTTCTTGTGTAAGAAAATCATGAGTTCCACAATAAGAACAACAAAGTTGCTTTTGTGCCAACCTAATCAAATGATTTGCAGAATATATAGGATTAGGTTTAATAAAAGACTTACCTTTATGAGCATTGTTCTTCTTGTTCACCGTAGGTGGAGGAACAGATGATTTAGGAGCATCTTCTTCAGGTGAAGAACCTTTCACTTTCCATACCATCTTTACAGGCTTAAAGATAAGTGTATCTGAACTTGTAGCATCACGGTTGTAGAAAAGATTAGAAGGACGCATCTGATCTCTTGATTTGACAGACTTTGTCGAAGAAATATGTTCATGAGTTGAACCAGAAGCGGTCTTGAACGAACATTCCGAATCAGCTGAATCATCATACGGCGGTTGAACAATAGTATTGGCACTAAATTGTTCAGATGATTTAACTTTGATCTTAATTGCTTCCAATTGCTGAACTTTATCAGACATAACATTTCTTTCTTGAACAGTCCGATCAAGTTTCTTCTGTAGATCAGATTTGATCTTCTGCTCTTTCATAGCCTCCGTTGCTAAAGCAGACAACCTCCTTGTTAACTTTAAGATTTCAGCCTTAAAGATGGTTCTCTCTTCTTCAAAGCTCTTCTCGGATATGTCTTTGAAAATTTCCATGTTTTTCTTTTGAAAACTCTGCTTTTCCTTTTCAAAAACATTCTTCTTTTCACCAAACTCTTTTCTCTATTTTCCAACAAAAATTCCAATTTAGATATTTTCTTTGAAAGCTCGACACTTTTTGATTCAAGAACTTTTCTTTCAATATCAAAATCCACTCTTTCCTTCTCAGATTTTTCTTTTTCAAGAAATAAAAAAATTTAAAAATCAGAAATTTGTTTTGAAAGTTTTATGCATGTAAGTTCTAGAGCTTTCTTTTCATTCTCAAAACTAACTCTCTTTTCATCAATCAAAGCATTATGGTCAGGAAGCTTCTTAGAGAAATCAAATTCACAAGTTTTTCCATTGTCAAAAACTTCAGGTTTTGAATTCTCCTTGGAAACAGGGTTAGATTGAAAATCCTTATCAGAACCAGAATTAACAGAATGCACTTCAAAATCCTTTTTAGATGAAGAAGAATTTTCAGGAGTCAACCACGATTGAGATTCAAATTCTTTTCTTTCTTTTGCCAAAGCAATTTCCAATTCATTTACTTCTTAAGAAAGCTCATTTATTTTCTCTTCAAAAGATTGTGTTTCAATTTTAAAAATGACTTTCTCATTTTCAAATTGTTCACGCTCAAGATTGAAAACTTTCTCAAAATCAGACATCTTTCTTTCATTTTTCAAAGAATTTCTTTCATTTTTTAAAGCATTTTCCAATGTCTTTTTTCTTGAGAAAGCTTACTAATCTTTTCTTCTAAATGTTTGCTTTCTTTTTCAAAAATTGCTTTTTCAAAAGAAGAATTTTCAAGATTAAACCACTTCTTCAAAGTAAATTTTTTTCTTTCATTATCCAAAACAATTTCCAAATCAATTACTGTCTTGGAAAGCTCACTTATCTTTGTTTCAAAAGATTTACTTTGGGTTGCAAAATTGGCTTTTTCACTTTCAAATTGATTATGCCCAAAGATTAAAAGTTTCTCAAGATCCGACACTTTCTTAGAAAGATGGAAACACTTTTGATTAACTTTTTGCTTTTCATCAAACAACCTCTTAGATGAATCAGAAAACGTTTTAATTAAAGATTTTTCAATAATATCTCTTTCTTTTTCCAATCCAGTCTTGAAGCTAGAAGATATTTCCTTCAAACTATTTAAGTAAATAGTTGAAAGAAAATCATTTTCAAGCTCAAATTTCATCCTTTGTTCTAAAACAGAATCTTCAAGTTCACAGATTCTTCCTTCTAGAATCAAAGGTGGAACATATCATTTTGCTTCAAAGGGTTTTTCACTGTTAGGTTTAGTGGCAAAAATATCAAAATAGTCATTCGAAAGTGTTCCATTCGGATTCTTTTAATATTTTTCATTCTCTCGAGTATAACAAAATGGAAGTTTCATTTTAGTTGTCGTGGTTCTTTTCCTTATTTCTTCCTTTTCTATTTCATCAACATTAGACCATTTAATTGCACATTCAAGAAAATATCTGGCATAACGCAAATATTTAAATTCATATAGTGTTGGAATGTAATTGATTACTTTTGCCAGATGTTTAGGATTTTCATAACCAAGTCCCCAATATTTGTTGACAGAGCTTACTAACCTTGGTTTGTTCATGTGAATAGTTTGCTCAGTTTGACCTCTCAAATAAAGTTTCTTTTCCAAATCTTTAATTTTGTCTAAAAATTATGTGTTTTGAGTGGTAATAATTTTCAATAAAAGCTCACACTCACTATTCTTTTCTTCCAAATCTTTGATTTTCTTTTTATGCTCAGATATTTGAGAATCAGAAGATTTCTTATCCTCATCAAACTTTTCTTGTTTATCTATGAGAGATTCATCAAGAATAGTTTGACTTAGATTTGCATTTTCTTCCTTTTCCTTTTGCAATGTAGCACTTAGTCTCTCCTTCGGTGGATCATCGAAATATACTTCTAAGAAATAATCATCCATTGTTACCTGAAAAGAAAAAAAAATGATCGTTATCAGATACATCGTGAGAAGTAGAATTATGCACACACGTTAATCAGAGAAAAATCGATTAAAGTCAGAACAATTTTCAAAATCAAAACTTGAAGAACATATTATAAATTTGTCGTTCAAAAATTAATTCCGAAAAATTAATGCGGAAAACTGGATTTTAAATCAGCAAACCTGCAAAAAAATAAGAAAAATATATCAGTTTCGAGCAAAAGCATGTAAAAATTGATAAAACAAAGAAGAAATGAAAAGTTACTAAAAATAAGGACTAAAAATGTAAAATACTAACACTTATAAAAGACAAGGACTAAAAATGACAAAAATCTAAAATTAAAACTAAAAGGACGAAAAAATGACACAAAAAGAAACTCAAAAACTCTAGGGACTAAAAGAGTAAAAATCTAAAACTTACAAGTCTACGGACTAAAACTGTAAAAATCTAAAACACTAAGTACAAGGACCAAAAATGTAAAAACTCTAAATTCTAAACAACAGGGACTAAAAATGAAAGAAAATGAAACTTAAACTAGAGGGACTGAAAATGTAATAAACTCAAAATCTATACTACAGGTACTGAAAGTGTCATATCCTAAAACTATCTAAATGACTTAACGAGACTAACAGAAAAACTAACTAAAGGACCAAAAATGTACAGAAACTTAACGGAAAAACTATCGGACACTAATGGAAAGTTAACTAACTCACACTTAACCTAACAAACTGACTTAGGACTAATATTGAAAGAAATCTACCAAAGCTAACGAAAACCTAACGAACTTAACGGAAATAGGACCACAATTGTAACACATTTAACGGAGAATTTTAACGATGCCGTTAACAATGTTACTGTTCATCGTCTTCTAAACTCAACGATCTGATGGTTTCAACGTCGTTTATCTTTGTCGAAACTCAACCAAATCCAACGATTTTTTCTTCATATGTGATCTGTAAACAGAATACAATCGATTGCAACAAGTGTTTATCGATCATGCAGCAAGAATGAAACGTTGGCATTTGGCAAAGCTTGAACCAAGTCCGACGAAGTAAAGATTTCAACCGACAACTTTCATCCTCAGTTACATCCGACAAGGATGAACTTTGATCGGACAAGTGGTGTACGACAACAATGAACTCTTATCGGACAAATGTTATCCGACAACTTTGAACATCCGACTTGAAAACCCAGATTTCGGCGAGAGTGCGATTTTCCGGCGACGAATTTTCAACAACTCAAACTCACCAAAATCTCAATGATTTTCATCTCAGAGAATATCATTCTGTTCAAAAACACAAATCGAATTAATCTGTGGAAGAATTTGCTAGAAAAACAATTTAAACATTCAAATCAAACAACAACTTCGGCAAGATAACGTTTTTCCGGCGAAGTAAGTGCAGAATCCGGCGAAGCTTGCTGTCAACCATTAGTAACTCAAATGCTTTGAACTCTTGTTGTTTTTCTCATTTAAATGTTGCAATCTGATGAGAAACACAATTAAAAAACATTTGTGGAACAAATTGGAATCAAAACACACTAAAAATGAAAATAAATTGTCAACATCATCAATATCTTCGAGCATTCTTTCTGTTGAGTTTCAAAACTTTCAAACAGTAAATTTTGATGTTTTAAAATCAAATCTCGTATCTGAAATGTGTTTTAAATCACATACAAAACAAATCTGTAATGGCCAAAACGTTTTAAGTATACCACAAATTTTGATTGAACATCAAATCTTCATTTGAAGCTTCGAACATAAACTTTGCAAAGTAATTTTTCGACCGCACGCAAAATTTCATTTTTAGTAGGATTGGTTTTGCCATCCAAAAGGGGGTTGCGGCACAGCTTGTTGCTCGTTTGTCTGCCATCTTATTGTAATTGGAGACTTTTTGAATTGAAATTTATAATTGTAAAAAAAAACATAAACCAAGAACACTGTCAATATTTTGATTTTTCAAAATTTTGATTTTGATGTTTAATCTCAAACCTAAATTGTTAAAAATGTTTCAAATCACATATGATAACAATCTCACTAAGCAAATTGAATCAAAACACAATCAAAATTCCAAGTTCTTTGAAGATTTTCAAGAAAATCTCAAAAACTTCAATTTTCTTCAAAAATTGACAAAAATTTCTTCAATTTATGCATAATCCGGACTGATTAAGCTCTAATACCACTTGTGATCCCAGATCTAACCAAGTAACAATGCTAGAACAATGAGAGATTCTTCATTAGATGAGAAAAAGATACAAGATGAGATTTAAGATCCACTTTCTCTCCCTAACTTCTCTCTAGAATGTCATCTCTCTAACTCTTTACAATAAAACCATGTATCAGACTTCTACTCCAAATCCCATTACAAGTATTTTATTTATATCCCTTGACTACCTCACTTAGAATACTTTGACTTTGACTTATACACCCTTAGTTTGACTTTTACAAAGACTTTAACTATTTACAATTATTATAAATACACAATAAATCTTGAATACATTTTATGCTCCAACACTTTTTTAGGCCCAATTCCATCTATTTTTGTTGAGGAAATTCTGACTTGTTCATCGGCAACTTATCTAGCTCCTGAAATATATAACATTTTTATTCCTTCCTTTTACTAGTCTTCTTGACTGGAATAAAAAATGATTCTCCACTTTGCTCCTAATCCTTCTTCTCCTTTAGGATAGGGTCGTCGTTGGTCCTTTTTTGCACTAAAAACTAGTCATAGCAACTAATTGTCTACGTACGAAATTTACGGAACATGGATAAGAAACTAGGTGGGATAAAAGAATAACGATGTATAGTGAAAAAGCTCACCCATGCCTTTAGACGATAAAGCCTTCTTTTACATCCCATCCTCTAGACAAATCAATTGGAAAAGCTACAATCCATTGTTGTTCTTTTGACGATGAACGACTCTGGTACAACAAGATAAACAGAATTCTACGGCTCGTCCCGGGTGCGTAGGGCCGATCCCCGTGTGCTAGAGGAAGGACCATAAAGTTTGTGTTAAGCATATAGTTGGTTCTTTTCTTGGTTAGGCATTTGGTGCCCTCTCTGTCGGCCCGATTAGTGCTAGAGCCACCTTCTTTGGGGTCAGTGAGGAGGACTGGACAATCCCTCACTCCAACGGTTTCTTTGTGTTAAGAACAAGGTTCTAAATGGCGTGAGGCGTGGCGTGGCAGCGAGACCAAGCCTCAAGCCTTAGGAGCCACGACGAAGCCATAGCGTTTTCAAGGCGTGACTTATGGCGTCAAATTTCTAGTTCATATATAATATAATATGTAAAAACATGTGTTTTGTAGTGTTACTTAATGAACCAATAATAGTAAGCAAGTTAGATTAGGTTATATATTAAAAAACTTGCAAATAAAACATTAAAAACGTAAAGAAAAATCAAATATCGCATTACGAAAACCGTACATTAGGCCTTGACGTGCCACGGGCTTAACGTAGCGTGAGACATAAGCCTTGCTGCCACGGCGCGCCATGGCGGCTGTGCGGCGGTTTTTTAGAACATTGGTTAAGAATGGGTACTTCTTGGTCTTTGCCGGAATTCTGACTTGGGGATACCTTTCCCCGATTGACTACGCCATTATTATTATTAGTAAGATAGACAAAAGTTGAAGAGTAAGAAGAACCTTTCAGAATGGGTCCCCCCCCACCCTTAAAACTAAAATGGGATTCTCTCAAAATTTTTAAAGCGATAGGACAAGTCATGGTGATCTATATGGAAGGTACATTGCCCTCGAGCTCGATTAATAATGCACCTGAAGAACCACAAAAGGAAAAACATACTTCTAAATACTTAGAGTATAGGGAAATGATTTAAAGTGGACCGTAAGAAGGCCGAATAATCAAACAAATAATGAATGAATGCAATGAAATGAAACCAATTGAGGGTATACAGTCAAGTACCTACATTCTAATTCCCAATCATGGATGGCCCTCCCTGAACTTCCAATTGAGTACTTTAGCAGGAGGATTTTTAGTCGAATTGGTAATAAGATGGGCAAAACAGTGCGAGTCAACTAACATACAACCAACAAGGGGAAATTTTGCACGCATAAGCGTTGAAATGAATTTGAACAAGCCTTTGGTCCCTAAAGTTCAATTTGATTAGGGAAAAGAACTCAGAGAATTGAGTGACGTGTCTTAAATTTTTACCACAAGAGTACCGATTATGTAGCATACATGTCGATCACAGGGAGGTGACAGTCTAACACTAACTACTTAATAATTATGGCTAGTTATGCGATCAGATAAATTGGTTTGATTATTAAACTAAACGGACTTAAAATAAACGAGATTAAGGCAAGGGAACATGATAAGAAGCAATTAAAAATAATACTAACTAAGGTAAATGACGACTAATGCTAAAAACATTGGGAAATGTCAACCTCGGATTATGGTAATGGTGGGAATTCATTTTTTGAGACTACTTCAACCCTCTCTCGAGGTGGAAATTCCTTTCTAACTAAGATACACATTTACTTTCGTAATATGTATAAGTTGGAAAGAATCATTACTATTTAAAATAAATATATGTTGATCCAAACCCTCAGTGATTTGATAATGACTCTGAGAAACACTTAGTAAAAATTGTAAGTAGACAATATGTATTAAAGTTTCACTATCGCTGATAAGTACTAAGTCTGTTCAGTATCACTAATAGGAAACTCACGCTCTTTAAATTACACATTCTGCGAATGCTGTTCATCAGCAAGCCCTGAGCCTGTTCAGCCTTATTGATGATCGCTGATAGTTTAAGTTGTTTACTTATAATCCTTGAAGACAAGTTTCACGTCAACCATGTTCTACGCTGAAGTCGAAGATCAAGCCAAAGAACCAGCGACAAGTCTACTAATGAACTGATGCGGATATCAGCGAAGCCAAGACCTGTCCACTCAACGTGAAGTTTCAAGTAGAAGACTTCAGCGAACGCTGAACTTTATCATTCGCTGATAAAGAATCACTCAGCGCACGCTGATCATGAAGCCTCCTCTACAAGCAACTTTTGTCTTATCCCCTTGCACGCCTCCATACGATTTTGTCAGAACGGACATCCCTTTTGTCCAGAATCGTACAACCAACTTTGATTCTACACTGTTCATCATGCGGCCACTAGGTTGTCTACTGAAGTCAAACCATGAAACCAACCAGAGGCTGCCACGTGTAAAGTTGTACTGACATGCATTAAATGCATGCAGTATATAAAGGAAACCCTACTTCATTTTTGAAGTGCTTGGCCATTCCTTATCTTTGCTGAATTTGTGTGTTAGAATATTTTCCTTAATATTCTAAATTTCTCTCTATCTTACAGGTACTGAAAGTGTCATATCCTAAAACTATCTAAATGACTTAACGAGACTAACAGAAAAACTAACTAAAGGACCAAAAATGTACAGAAACTTAACGGAAAAACTATCGGACACTAATGGAAAGTTAACTAACTCACACTTAACCTAAGAAACTGACTTAGGACTAATATTGAAAGAAATCTACCAAAGCTAACGAAAACTTAACGAACTTAACGGAAATAGGACCACAATTGTAACACATTTAACGGAGAATTTTAACGATGCCGTTAACAATGTTACTGTTCATCGTCTTCTAAACTCAACGATCTGATGGTTTCAACGTCGTTTATCTTTGTCGAAACTCAACCAAATCCAACGATTTTTTCTTCATATGTGATCTGTAAACAGAATACAATCGATTGCAACAAGTGTTTATCGATCATGCAGCAAGAATGAAACGTTGGCATTTGGCAAAGCTTGAACCAAGTCCGACGAAGTAAAGATTTCAACCGACAACTTTCATCCTCAGTTACATCCGACAAGGATGAACTTTGATCGGACAAGTGGTGTACGACAACAATGAACTCTTATCGGACAAATGTTCTCTCTATCTTATTTCTAGTGCAAGAAATCTTAGTGATTCTCATAGTTTGTTTAGATTAGGTTTATTCCTTAATCTTGTTCCACAACAAACTGTAAATTGTTTGATACATATCAATAAACAATTTAGAAAAGTAAAAATCGTGTGTTTGTATTCACCCCCCTTCTACAAACTTGTATAACCCCTTTGGGACCAACAAGTGGTAACGTCCCAAACTATTTACATGTTAGGACCATTGTCATTGATCAATTTGACTCAAGTAAAAGATCAACTTTCGTTTTATCAAAAACCAATCGAATTAACTAAATGATTTGTTAAAACCCAATTAAATCAATTTCAGCTTTCGTTAAAATCGAAGTGGATTAAAGACCGACATCCGTTTTAAAAATAGTTGATCAATACCAAAACATCGATCCTAAGGCAACGATACCCAGTAAAACGAACTACTTAAATGAAACCAAGCAACAAGTTACTTAACTAGACTCCAAAGAAATTAAAGATGACTTTAACCCTAGACTCGCAAAGAAACTACATTACACACAATCTAACAACGAATAACACTAATGAATTAAAGATGAACACTTGGTTACTAAGTAAACATATGCAGGAAATTAATCTAAATGTAGAAAACTAGTCAAATGCTGAAATTTATTAACCTAACCGATTTTTATGCAGAAAGTTAGAGTGCAGAAAACTGATTCATCCTAAAACTAAGTGCAGAAAATTATAAAGTGCAGAATTTTAATTAATTAAGGGGTTGTTTGGCAGTTGCTGAATGGTTTAGTGCAGAATGATTAAGTGGTCAGAATGATTAAGAGACTTTTATGATATAGTGCAAAATGAAATATAGTTATTTGGTAATTGTTTAGAATGAAATCAGGGTGCTGAATGGTTAATGGAGGCCCATGATGCTAAATCATTCAGAGGGTTTTTGAACCATTAAGAGGCAGACATTTTTTTTGCCAAACAAGATTTACCTCTTAGCGATTCAGAGGTTGCCTCTTAATGGAACCATTAAGAGGTAAACAAACAGCCCCTAAGTGCAGAAAATTAGGGTAGAGATATGGAATAGAGATACATAAGAGCGAAAGATAATACAATAAACATAAGAGAGATGGAGAAAAACTAAACCTAATGCAACATATAAGAATATAGACGAATGATGAACAAAACTCAAGAATGATTAAATCAACGATTGTATTCAAACAACAAAAACAAGAATTCAACCAAGTATATTAAGAAGATAGGGAAGAAGATACTAGTGTATGAAAAACTGGTAGCAAATCGATTCCAATGGCCTAAGCTTGTAGCACACTCTTCTTCCCCAAAGTCTTGGAGAAATCGGTCAAAAGCAGAACCACCAAAAAAACCAAAAACGTGTCTTCCTATTCAAAAAAGAAACCGCCCTAATTATACCAAAGAAATAAACCTAAAAGAGTTTAAAAAAAACAGGTCGAAAAAGCCCAAGGAAAAAGCCCAGAAAATTAAAGGAGTCCAAATGACTTTCACGATAAGGAGTTTCCTTCACGCCCATGAAAGTGCAGCAGAAAATAAGTCTTTGTATCAGGAGCAGTGCTTCGCGACCGTGAAAATATGTTCGCGCCCGCGATACCGTGGCAGAAGCATAGAATCTAGTGGTTTCCTTCGCGCCCGCGAAGAATGGGAAACAACTATCCTCTTACGACCCCGCCTCTTTCAACCGCTTCTCCTCTTTGCTTCCAATTATCTTGTTCTTTCCTTCGCCCTCAACTTCATCTCCCACGTACACTTGATCTATTACTTCTTTCTTCCTCTCATGCATGCCTTCGCCCATCTCGCCTTTAAAACTATGCACAATCTGCACAAAATATATACCAAAAGCATAAAAACTATACCCAAAAGAATTTCCAACCGTGGTTAGAGAAATTAAGAGAGAAATCAACAACTATACATGAAAAAGGCAAGCTAACCACTAAAAGAGAAAGAAAATTCAACTATTATATACAAAGTCAGGTGCCTAAAATGCAGTTAACAAACCACCCACATGCTAAACTTTCTTGTCCCCAAGAAAGAAATAGAATTTATCCGGGTGAAAAACAAAGAAAAGAAAGGAAAACAAATGAAGACCTTTGATGATGTCAAGACGAGTTATCCCACAACCTCACTAACATAATTAAGCATTAAGATCACGTATCACAAACAAACAACCAAAAGCCACATGTTGGATTAGAGTAAAAACAATTAGGAACCTATGATTACCAAAGTGTCAAACCAACAAACACTAATCAAACATGTCGCAAAAAATCTCAACCTAAGAAGATTTCGCAAACATACCGTAGCCACTAAGGAGAGGGATGGTGATCTATATAGGTGGATGCTTACGGTATCTCTCTAAGCTCTCAAGTGTGTTTAGGGATGTGTATACGCTCAAATTCGTCCCAATCGAGACAAATGGAATGCATCTCAAGTCCAAGAGTTTACCATAGTATATGTGCAATGAGGACTTTGGAGTACGGTTAGGGGTTAATGTGGATCCCAGATTAACAATCAAGTAACAATGAATCAACACAAATCAGTAATAGCGTCACAAATCTCACTTTGATTAATGAACAAAAATCTATGGAATTAGCCGTATAATGAAAAAGGTAATCAAACTAGTAATATGATCATTAAACCCTAATCTAGGTTTAGGCTAACTATTTATACCCTAGAAAGGATATTTACAAGATTTGTCAATAATGGTCCCTAGACTTTTATTCCATTAACATGAGACCTAACAATCTCCCCCTTGGAATTGAAGTTCGATCTCATGCCAGTTAGGGACATATCGCTTTCGAATAGCGAACAAAATCTCGAAGTGCCGAATGGATTTCCTGAACTCTAGCCTTTCTTCAATCGCTTTGAGAATATCTTCAGCTAGATACTTTCTAACATTGACATAGCTCTCTGACGACTCTTTCTTTTCTTCTTCTATGATCTTTTTCAGCACGCTCTGTATGTTCATCAAAGTTCCCTCGCTGAACTTGTGCAACTCGCTGATCCTCGTGTACTGTTTCTCCCCTTTACCATTCAGATACAGAATCCTTGTTTCTGGTTTGGACAAGATAGTATGTACCTGTACGTCTTCGGGAAGATTCAGATTGGGCTTCAGAATGTTGATCTTCTTCTGATTGCTTTCTAAACCCAACTGGAAGTCGTTGATGTAGGCGAGGGTGATAGTGCACTTCATGAATCTCTTTATCGTCTCGAGGGCTTTGGTATATGGTAACAGTCGGATGGTGCGGGTCTTCAGTTATTTAAGTAGTACAGGGAAGTCGTTCAGGTTCAGATGCCTGAAGTCGGCTTCCAAGAATACCCATTCTTTTCCATCATCCCTTTTAACAGTGAAAACCGGGAACCATATTGTGTGTCCCAAAATGATCAAACAACCAAGAATTCACACAAGATCTAGAGAGAGAAAGTAGATCTCGATATTCAATAAGCTCCATTTTACAAGATGAGAATTATGCTCTAAGTGTGTTATTGAATTATTACAAGATTAGTCTAAACAAAGCTATTTATACCTAAGAACTATACAAGACATTAAGCTAAGTTTGACTTTCACAACACATAATACATTGACTTTGACTTTGACTTTATCATTAAATCTTGAAGACATATTTTAGACTTAACACATACACTAAGAACTTTGTCAGACACGATCTCCACAATTTCTGCTATTCTGTGTCGCAATTGGACTTGGTGGACCATTATGCTTCTCTTCATTACTTCCAAATATTGTTTGCGAACTGGATCTTTCAGAAATGAGACTTCATGGCATATGACTGGGTCAAGAGGCCTGATCCAGTGAGCGAATATCTTCTTCTATGATTCCTCCAGGTATGGAACCAAGATTCAGACTCTTTCCCAACGAGCTGGTTGAGCAGGTTGAGCTGGAGCCATTTCCGGGTCTGGAGTTGGAAGCTCGGAACTACCTGCATTATCGTGTACATCATGCTGACAGATAGATACCTGTTCGCTTTGAAGGAGGAACTGGTCGTAGTCGTCGTCGTTCATGAACTCGCCTTCATCAGAAAAGTTCCACAGAGTATCAGTCTCGGATTGGATGGCTAGCATAACTTTCTCTCTCCATTCTCTTTCTAGTTCCGGATCACCAACAGAGTCCTCATCAATTAATTCCAGGACTGGCCTTTCCGGAACTGTCGGCACTAAATTCTTTTCTGGTTGACCCTCGGGCTTTTCAACCGTTGGGTCTGCTGACTTTGGCACTGATTCTCTGAGCGGTGTTGATAGCTCCATATCCTGAACCATTTATGATTCTTCTGGCTGATGTTGTGGTTCAGTTGGAGTAGCTTCGGATGGTAGTATTGTCTCTGAGGTTAACAACTCGGGCAGTCTAAGTCGGTTCTCCCCCTCATGTTGGTCAGGATCCTCCTGATCATCATGTCATCGTTTGGAGCCCTGTGCCTGACCCTTACACGTATCTTCTAAGCTGGCAACCCTCTCGGATAGAGTTTCAAGGGTTTTCTTGACTTCGGTTAGAGTGGTGGTAAGTGTATCAAGCTTGGAGTTGGTTTGGGCTTGTGGATCAGTTGGAGTGACTGGGGGTGGTGGTTGGGTGGTGGGGGTGGAGGGTTTTCTTGTAGACTCACTAAATCGGCTTCAGATGAGGCGTCGATGTTGGATTGGGACATGAGCTTGTCGAGGAGAGCGGCTTTGAGCGCCTCGATGCTCCTGTTCTAGATGTTCGGGGTTGGGTGAGGCATTCTGATATGTAGTTGCATAGGGGAAACTTCTGTAGCCACTGCCTTTCTTGTGACTGCCCTTCTGATAAAAGCCATCTCATCTGAAAGCTTCTGTAAAATCTCTGTTTGGACAGCATTTAAGGTGCCGTCCATATCTTCCTTGGAGACGAACTCCGAGGTACTAACATCTGGGGCACTTAGCCTCCCAGTTGTAGTAACTACGGTGGATTGCACCACAGTACCGCCTGCGCTCACGGTTGGCTTGATGGTAGCCGTGGCAGGTCTTCCGCCCTGTCCTTACAAGCTACCAAAAGGTAGACTTACTCTAGGCGTTCCGGTCGAGTCATGAAGAATCTCGATGGTAGCAGTAGATGAGACTGGTGTCCTAGCCAAAGGAATGAATTCTGCAAATGGATCTAGACTCGTATGTGCACAGAAAGAAGTCGAGAACCGGGGCTGGTGTTCTCTTAGTTCAACACCGGAACTCTCTAAGTGAGAGACCGGTGGAAGTTGTGCTGAATCCCCGTGCGAAGTTGAAATAGTTTTCTTTTGAGAGGAAACTGAGTGGCTAGGTGGGGTGTGCAAATGCGTCGCTAGGCCCACGACGTCTTGTTCAATACCCTAGCGCAACGAATGGGACGGGGAAGTGGATGTGGCTGTCTGGCTAGGTGGAGGCTGGTTGGGAGCAACCTGAGTAGATTGCTCCATCACTCGATCACTCTCGTTCTTTTTCTTACTCCTCCTTTCATGCACATGCTCACTTTCTTTTTCTTTTTCGACTGTAACACCCTCCGCTCTCCTTGTCTCTCCAGATATGGCTTCGGTTTGGGGTGTGTTATCATCATAGTCGTCATCCGACTCAGTAGCCTCACTACCGGATTCCTCTGACCCTGACTGGGAACCAGAGGCCAAGCCTGATTGAGACTCGGATTCGGAACCCGATCCTGAGCCAGAGGCGGACCCGAAAGCTGGTCCGGAGGTTGAGCCGGGCTTGGAGCTGGAAGACGAGGCTGCCTCTTCTTCGGCTTGTTCTCGAGTTACGTCTTCCACTTCCATGTCGTGCAATTCTGAATCATCGTCTCTAGGTGGCGTATGTGCACGTGGTAGAGTGGGTGGGTGTCTTGACGAGCTAGCATCGTGTGTTGACCTACCGGCACTGCCCACGCCTGTTCCCCTAACTATATTTTCTCTCGTCATGCCCTGACCGGGAGCCCCTGCTCGTCGGACCCTTCCGCCTCTCGTACGTGGACCCTCACGTCTCTCGGGTCGCGCTCCTTGGGGAGGTCCTGCCGGATCTGGCTGGACCATCGGAGCGACTAGGTTATTCTCATGCCTATAAGCTATCACACTCAGTGTCGATTGGTCTGCGATAGCTAGCAAGTCATTAGGTATCAACATGGGGACTAGGTCCGGGATCACCTGTTTGTTCTGGATCCTAGTCATTCTGGTTGAGAGCATTACCCCGTGATCGGCGCGTCGAGGAATGGTAGGGTCTGTCGCCATGAAGTGAGCGACGATCAACTGAAAGAATCTTGGGAATGGCAGGAACGTGAGGAGTTTGTTGCCATGCTTCTTCTGGACCTTCTCGATCAGTTCAGTCCAAAGTATACACGCGTAGTGGAAGTGGCGGTTGTAAACGATGTCGTGGAACAGTCTGAGCAGGTTGACGGTTGTCAGATCTATTCCCTTGTTGATTGATGATAAGCACCTGTTCAATATTGTGAACAAGGTGTACCATACTGGCTGTAGATGTATTCTCGAAAAGTGTGAAGGATGGCTGAGCGCAACAGCATATCGTAGGGCGCGCAGATCCCGGCAGAGGACAGCATCATAAACCTGAGTGTCGTAGATAACTCGTCCTGGAATGGCTGTCGCTTCTGGCAGTTCAAGGATCTGGCGGAAGATGTCGCGAGTGATTAGCACCGTGGAGTCGCCAATACGACCTCGGAGGTCGAAGTGTTGGCCGCGTGCGACGAGTGTGAGTGATCGCCACAGTTGGTGCACATAAACTGTCGGAACGGGAGTTGTGGCCGTCAATGCTCGATTGAGCGTATGACGCTTCAATATTTCCACTATGACTGGACATTGGCATATAAGATTTGACGTGTCCAAGTGGAAGTTGTTGGAGCTGAGGGGTAGGTTCGGACCTACGGGAAGTAGTGGGGCGTCGCCTTGGGGTGGATTCGGTTGTGCCATGAGCGTACCTGTTAAATAACAAAAGGTGTTGAGTTTTCATAACAAATGGACACTCAAAGTTTGTTCTGGGGCGCGTATTCTCGGGTTTTAGAAAATCGAGAGTCGGTGACTATTCGAAACAAGTTACTACTTGGATCTTGACGATTCTAAAGTGAGTGTATGCATTTATGTGGAAACGGATTACCCAACAACAGTATAAAAGTCAATGGAACAGTACTCTTGATCCGGATCCGGAGTGGAATCCGGAACAAATCCGGTGTGGAGTCCGGAACCCTAAGGGATCCGGAACCGGAATATGTACCGGAACCAAGAGGGAATCCGTAACCGGAATAGGGACCGGATCCGGAACACAAGAGACCGGAACTTAAAGGGGCCGGATCCGGAATACAAACCCTATGTGATATACCGGAACTAGAGACCGTATCCGGTATGAATCAGAACTAATTCCGGAACAATCGAATACCGGAACACATACCGGATCTCTTGTCGGGACAAAGTCGGAAGTCAGGCTCAAAATCGATTGAAGTAGGTGAAAAATCGATGGATATCGGCGATTAATCTACTCGATTCGAGGTCGATTTCATGAATCAAAGTGGTTTGATTGCGAAAAATGGCGAATCGAAGGGTTTGAAACCCTAGTCGTGCCGATCGGTATATAATGGACCAAATCGATCGATTTTGAACCTATTTGTGGTCGAATTGAAGATGCTAGATTGATTTAACTTAGTTTAGAATACATACCTGGATGTTTTGATGGAGATCTGAGACTGATGGGAGCGAAAACACACGATTGGTGAGCAAGTGAGAAGAAGTTGGTTCTGAGAGAGTTTGAGCGCAAAAATTTGAAGTTTGTGAGGATTTAGAAACAAAATCCGGTATTTATATACCGGTCGATTCCGGAAGTGAACCCGGTATCGGTCTCTTTAACTCTACTGGTTCCAACTTTGTCTCAACTTTTGGATATTGGCGAAAAATACCCCTAAAGTTTGAAAAACTTTTAAAATTTACCTTGAGTTTAAAATTTTCACTTTGTACCCTCAGGATTAAACTTTACAGTTTCTCCTCCTAAACTTTTCAAAAACAACTCTCCCCCTCAATTTTTCGATAAAGACGATGCTCCCCCTCGACTTTTCAAAATAAGACACCCTTTTTTTATAAAAACTTAAACAAAAACATGAAAAATCTCCCCTTAAACTTGTTGAGTGGAGTATGCTCCCCTTTACTTTTCAAAATGACACTTCTCCCCCTCAATTGTTCAAAAATTTGCAGCTTACCTAACAAATGACAAAGGACTCACCTTCGGGACTTGGCTTTCGAGGAAACACCTTGTTGAACAAACGGTTAGTAGCTCGGGAAATAAATAGAAAACCACACAGATTAGACGAATAGAATTAAAGACACATGTAAAAAACAGAAAAACTAAAGAACACTAAAACGGAAATACAGAGTACATGTCACCGATGTGCTTGAAACACTTAAACCACGCTGCGAGACAAGTGTAACTGATTAAAGTACAGTTATCCCGTAGTGAAGAAAATGTGTGACAAGTACAGCAGTGACTCAAACTTTCAGATTAAGCATACCTAGTTTGGACACGAGTTCATTGGACCGTTTTTCGTCCAAAGCCTTGGTAAACAAGTCTGCTAGTTGATTTTCTGTACTTACGAAGTAGAGTTCCATCGTACCTCGTTCCACATGGTCTTTAATGAAACGGTAGTGCACGTCAATATGCTTTGTCTTCATATGTTGAACCGGATTGCTCGTGATTGCGATGGCACTCTTGGAGTCGCAGTAGATCGGGATGTTCGAGTAGTTGTACCGTAGTCCTTCAGTTGCATTCGCATCCAGATCACTTGGGAGCAGCAACTAGGCGCGGCCACGTACTCCGCTTCCGTTGTGGAGGTGGAGACGCAAGTTTGCTTCTTGGAGGCCCAGCTAACCAACTTATCGCCAAGGAACTGGACGTGAGCCGTGGTGGTCTTCCGGTCGAGCATACTCCCCGCATGATCAACATCAGAAAACGATGTAAGCTCGAAACCTGTGTCCTTAGGGTACCAAAGGCCAAGATTAGCAGTACCTTTTAAATAACGAAGAATACGCTTAACTGCTATGAGGTGGGACTCTTTAGGTTTAGATTGAAATCTAGCACACAAAAAGGTAGAAAACATTATGTCCAGACTACTCGTCGTTAAATACATCAACGAACCTATCATACTCATTTTAAAATAGGCTTTCATGAGGACTGAAAATTTGTAACAGTATTGTGGGTTCGTAGAGCCGAAAATAATGTCATCGACATAGACTTGAATTAGAATGGTGTCCTTACCTTCCCTTTTGATGAAAAGGGTTGTGTCTATTTTACAACTCGAGAATCCGGTTTTTGTGAGAAAAGTAGATAGTTCGTCATACCAGGCTCTCGGTGCTTGCTTGAGTCCATACAGCGCTCTGTCGAGGCGATACACATGGTTGGGGTGATCGTGACTGACGAAACCTTCCGGCTGGGAGACATAGACTTCTTCTTTGAGTTTGTCGTTTAGAAACGTCTTCTTCACATCCATTTGAAAGACGGTGAAGTTTTTGTGTGCGGCGTACGCGAGGAACATCTGAATAGCTTCGATTCAGGCAATTGGTGCGAACGTCTCTTTGTAGTCGATACCCTCTTGTTGTCGATACCCTTTCGCTACCAAACGAGCCTTGTTCCGTACACCGATCCTATTCTCGTCCTTTTTGTTCTTGAAGATCCATTTCGTGCCGATAATGGTCTTGCTCTTCGTGCGAGGGACCAGGCGCCATACTTTGAGGCTTTCAAATTCGTTTAACTCCTCTTGCATGGCCATTATCCAGTCCGGGTCGTGTAAGGCGTCTTTAACCATCGCAGGTTCAACATTGCTGAGGAAGATAGAGAAGAGGCACTCATTTCCCGTAGCTACCCGTTTTTTAGTGTTGCTCAGAAGTGCAGGGGCGGATTCGTCTTCAGTTTCCGTCGATGCTCTAGTGTAAACGGGAGCAGACGGATCTCTGATGATTTGCTCAGGTGGGTGCGCTCGAGTCCACTTCCGCGTGTGAGGTAGCGGGTCCGTAAGGGGTTGAGAATTGTCAGCATCGATGTACGAGCCTAAAGGTAAGTTCTGAACCGCTTCTAGGGATGGAACCGGATGTAGTCGGACGACGACCGTAGGTTGGGAAACAACAACAGTTGACGAGAATTCGGCGGTTGCGTCAGTACTGTTGCTTGTTCCGGGGGAAGACAAAGTGGGTTGAACCACTGGGGATGGAGTCGCGATCACCGTTGCTGTACTTGATAATGGCGTCGTCTCTATCACAGGTGAAGAGGGCGAGTCCTCCGAAGATGTAGTGTTGGGGGTAGGTGGA
Organism: Saussurea involucrata; assembly: GCA_033807775.1. NCBI lineage: Eukaryota > Viridiplantae > Streptophyta > Magnoliopsida > Asterales > Asteraceae > Saussurea > Saussurea involucrata. The sequence continues at coordinate 71,167,395 of CM066320.1, forward strand.
GGACCAGAGATGTGTGTCGACACCACTATAGCTCCATCTGCATTCAAAGAATCATCAGTAGATACAAGGGAAAGATGAAAATCATTGTAAAAATGTTCAAACAGTAGATCTAACGCAGAAAGATGTGATTTCGACGTATTGGACGTCGAAGGATCTACTGTCGTGTGCTTGGGTTCCAATCTAGAGTGATCAGAAGCCAGCACTCCAGTAAGCACAGGTTATGAACTGGTTCGTTCAGAAGCCAAATCGACCAATTCGGCGAAGGTCACATTTATACTCTCAATGACACTCTTAGTCCTCTTGTTGTAGACTCGGTATGCTTTTGAAGAGGTAGAATAGCCGATGAAAATCCCTTTGTCCTCCTTTGGTTTGAGTTTGCCGAGATCATCCTTATCGTTCAGCACGAAGCACTTGCACCCGAACGCGTGAAAGTAGCTGATACTGGGGGTGCGTTTGTTGATGAGCTCGTATGGCGTCTTGTTGAAGCGCTTGTGGACGATGGACCTATTCTGAGTGTAGCACGCCGTTGCGATAGCTTCGGCCCATAAGAACATCAGAAGATTGTACTGAGTCAGCATGGTGCGGGCCACTTCCACCAAAGTGCGATTGCATCGTTCCACCACGCCATTCTGTTGGGGAATCCTAGTAGCAAAGAAGTTGTGTGAAATCCCAGCTGATGTGAGAAAATCACTGATAATGCGATTCTTGAACTCGGTTTCGTTATCCGTGCGAATCGAGATGACGGTTAGCTGCAAGTTGTTCTGGACTCCCTTCAGGTGGTTGACTATGACCCTAGGAGTCTCGTCCTTTGAACAGAGGAACTTGACCCAGGTGTATCGCGAGTAGTCGTCCACCATCACCAATACGTACTTCTTATGACTGATGCTTTGGACGCGCATAGGGCCGCAGAGATCCACGTGGATCAGCTCTAGAGGTCTGGACGTGCTAGGAACCGGCTTCGGCTTGTGCGAAACCTTCTTCATCTTACCCATCTCGCATGCGGAGCAGAGATGTTCTTTTACAAACTTTAGTTCAGGCATACCCTTGACGAGTCCACCCAGCACCAGCTTGTTGATATTCTTGAAGTTCAAATGTGAGAGTCGTCGATGCCACAGCCAGTTCTGTTGAGTAGTGGCTTTGGAAAGGAGGCACACGGCTTTTTCGGTCTTCATGGAGGCAAGATTGATGGTGTAGAGTTTCGTCCTTCGAGTTCCGGCAAGGATCTCCGTTCCGTCGTCGTTACGAATACTGCACCGTTTCGCCTTGAAGTTGACTTCAAGATTCTTGTTGCAGAACTGGCCGATGCTGAAGTGGTTGTGACCGAGGCCTTCGACGTAGGACACACACTTGATGGTGAGGTTGTCCTGAACGAGGTCGCCATAGCCCATGATCGGGGCCACATTATCATTTCTAAATCTAACGTCACCACGGTACTTCTCCTTGAAGTTGGTGAGCAGCTCCCGTTTACCAGTCATGTGTTTGGAGCATCCGGAGTCTAAAAACCACACATGACCGGGCTGCAAAACAAAATTAAGGTTGTTTAGGTACCCATCTGTAAATGGGTCCTTGGGGTGTTAGGTGCAGTACCTTTGCTTGAGACCCGTTTAGATCTGGGTCTTTTTCGAGAAGATTTACGAGAAGCATTGGAATTAAAGACATGATATGTGCCAAACCAATCAGATGCATTTTTAGACACGACAAAATCATTCAATCCACATAAAGAACAACAAACACAATCACGTAAAATTTCAATCAATTGCTGAACATTATCAAGTTTAACTGGAAATTTAAAACCATGTTCAACAGAGTTATTTAAACCAAAACCATGATTGTTGTTATTTTTCCTAATATACGAAAAAGAATTAAATGACTTGGTCTTCTCTGGTCGTAACTTAGCCTTCTTCTCTACCCACTCTTTCGGAACTTCTTTCCCACGACCCATTCTATCTGAAATTACATTAGAGTTATTGTCAGAGGAGCTTGAGTAAAACGGTTGTCTATTAGATCTCTTACCGGTTATAGCATGTTTCTTGGACCGACGTTTAGATTTAGATTTTGAAATGGTCTCAGAAACGTTTTTAGAATTAGAACACTCACCTTTCTCAAATTTAACCGGTGTGGGCATTTTATCTAAAAAATGAGTGTGACTAGCGAGCTTTGGAGCAAAATCAATCTTAGAAAAATCATCATCATGACAAGCAGAGGAATTCATAAACTCTGAAAACCGTCGTACAAAATCAAGTGGGGTTTCACCATCAGAGTTGAACAAGGAGTTATCCGCAAAGGGATTATCAAAACCTGGAAAAAGATTCTTTTGAACAGAATCGGGTTGAATCTCCTTACCTTTATCTTTAAAACTCAAATTCTTATCATTTGTGTCATTGGACACTCCTAGAAAAACTTTACACGAGGAACTATCCGAATAAATTAGTGCCGAGTCAAACGAGATGTTTTCAGGAGGGACAAACTTCATTGGAGTATCCACTTAATTTTCCTTAGCCATTCTCAGCGTTAAAGCTTTTGTCGCCAAGGCGGACAGTTGAGAAGTCAACTTAGCAATCTCGGTTCGATAACTCGCTCTTTCTGATTTGGATAATGACTCGGTTTTGTTCTTTTTGAGCTTATCGATAGTAGATAAAAGTACAGTTCTTTCGGTTTCATAAATGACCTTATCCCTTGCAATTGATTCTTCGAGTTTAATAATTATATTTTCCAAAATCAGAGGTGGAACATAACGTTTGAACTCTGATTTATCGTTAGAATCTACATCTGGTGTTGCCGTAACGGGAATCGGAGTTTCCACAGTTTTGGCAAGCGAACAGATATCGAAGTAATCATTGGAGAGATAAGGGGTTTTGCTCTTTAAATGAGACGCATTAAGAGTCTCGTACACGAAAGGAACTTGTACATTTATGTTCTTCCTAGGCGGCTCATCTTCCGATTTGTTATCAACATTTTCAGGCTTTTCCCCTACTTTTGGTAGTAGGATTCCTGTTTTTCGTTTAAGGTCTTCTTTTTCCTCATCCTCCTGAGACGGCTTAGTCCACTTGATTTTATACTCAGGATATTTCTTATCTAGGCCCATGAAATTGAATTCATAAAGGGTGGGAACCTTAGATAAGACGGATTATCATATCCGAGTCCCCATTGTGAGTTGTAATACTTAAATTCCTTTGGTTTGTTCAAGTGGATGGTTTGTTCAGATTGACCAAGTTTATAAAGTTTGGATTCAAGATCCTTAAGCTTAGTAGTCAACAATTCATTTTCTTTTTGAACTTTCTCTTGAATTACAACGCTCTTAGAATACTCCTCCTGAGTCTTTTCTAACTTTTGGGTATATTCAGATATTTGAGTCTTGAGGATTTTAGCTCTTTTTGAAATGGCTGAGCACTCAGTTTGATAGTTCTCTATCACACATTTGTCCTCAGCCTTTTCAATAGCTAGCTTGCCTATGGTATCATACTTAGTCTTAGAATCGGCTTCTAACTTTAGAGATTTGGGCGTCTTTGGTTTTAACTTTAAGTTTAAAAGTATCTAAGGTACGCACCCTAACTTGCATCTGAGTAATTAAGTCAGCATTAAAAGAACTACATACCTGGCACCGCTTTTGTCCTTCTTCTTTACGGAAGAGTCATCATCAGATTTGGATTCTTCCGGGTTGAGACCAGTATAGCACATGTGAGCTTCCTCGTCGTCGTCGTCTTCATCAGTCAGTTGGAGCCATGATCATCTTCTACTAGCAGTTCTTTACCAGCTTCCTTCTGCCTTGACAGCAACATTTTGTTCTTGTAGTACTCAGCATTGCGTACTATAGGTTTCCGGCAGTTTTTGGCGAAGTGACCTCGTTTTCCGCAGTTGTAGCATTTCACTGGTTTATCATCAGCTCGGTCGTCAAACTTTCCTTCAGATCTCTTTCCTTAATCGTTCTTCTTTCTTCCTTCATCAGACTTGCGCTTGCCTTCGTACTAATCTCTGTAATCCCGACGTTTTCTGTTGGTGGTGTATCGCTGGCTGTTGTTGGATGGCTTCTTGAAAAACTTTCTTCTAGCGTACTCCCGGGACAGTAAGGCAACAACCTTCTTTATACTATCAAGCTTTGGATCAGAATCACTTTCAGGTTCTTCATCTTCACGTTCAGATTCACTTTGTGCTTCCTCTCTATACGAATTGCGTTGGGCTTGCTTGTCTTTCTTGTGAGACATGAGAGCAAGAGGATCTTCTTTCGTCTTTTCACTAGACTTCTGATCTCCCATCAGCTCACGAACATCATCTTCGTCTTGGAGCAACATCTCATATTGCTCATGCAGCGGAACACTTTCTAAAAATCGGTTGTGACGAACGTGGAGAACAAATCCCTTCCATTAAGCTTGAAGGTTGTTGAGGAACTTGATGGTGCACTCGAGGTTCGTCTTGAAGATGTTGTTCTTGTGCAGGTCGTTGAGGAGTGTGAAGAAACGCTCGTAGGTTTCAGTGAGTGATTCCCCTCGTTTGGCTTTAAAAGCTTCATAACGGGTGAGGCAGTTGGTTATCTTCAGCTGATTACCCTCACGACTGCCTTGCATGATCTTCGCGAGCTGGTCCCACATACCTTTAGCTGTGTCCTTGTGACTGTCGATGCTGCAGTAGATGTTGTTGGGAAGACTGTATACTAGATAAGTCTTCGCCAGCTTATCTCCATCGACTTTCCTCTTTTCATCAGCCCACAACTTGTCATACGGTTTGGGCACCTTATGTGATGGAGGTCCGCCTTTTTGTGCTGGAACGTCCATCAAGGGTGGAGTATTCGGACCATCCGTCAGCGATTGGAGAATCTCTTCATATAATGACTTGGTCTCGATGAAGCACATAAAACGATCCTTCCAGACATTGTACTCCCCTCGGTACAAGATCAGAGGTTTGAGTTCCGATCTGATAGCTAATGCGTCTTAAGCATTCATTGTGAACAGTTGTGTGTGATCGTAAGACGAGTAGGATGATTCAAAGGTAAAGAGTGATCTAACGCACAAACTAACGCAAAATCCTAAGGGAGTGGTAACCTAAAGCAATTCCTATAAAGGATCAAGAATAAGCAGAAAGGAACACAAGAAAATTGAACCAAATAGAAACTGATAAAAAAATATGTGTGCAGAGATGATCCGGAGTGGAGATCCGGATTGGAAGATCCGGAGTGCAAGATTCTGGAATGAAGAATCCAGAACTCAAGAATCCAGAACCGAAACAAAGATCCGGAATGTAAGAGATCCGGAGTCAAAATCTGAGTGCAATACAGTAGACCGGATCCGGAATGAATGGATACCAGATTTATAGGAACCGGAATGGAGAATCCGGAACTGAAATAAGTTCCGGTATTGGGAACCCAGTATGATACCGAAACTGGAATGTGATCCGGTACTTTTCTAGACCCGGTATGTAAACTGGAACCGGAACTCAAGAACTGAGTCCCGTATTCAAAGTCTGATAGATAGAAAAACTTACCAGGAGATCGAAATCGCTCTTTTTGACTTGGTGAACTTCTGCAAACACTTTAGAAACAAAACAAGCAAGTAGGGAAAGCAAAAACAACTGACCAAATCGATTAATCAAGCACTTTTGAAGCAAAAAATGAGTTTTTATCAAGAACAGAGTGAATAAAACCCAGAAACCAAAATGCTCAAAATTGTTTAACTTTAACTTGATTAAGCTTAACGAAACTTTGATATGATTCCTGAAACACAATAAAGATAATTTATTTTCAAGCCTTAATTTCAAGTTTTAACACTTGAATCAAAGCAAAAAAAATACCTTTATCAATGAAACAGTCGACTAAAGTTTTGAATGACCAGAATAAGAATTTACCTTTGAATCAATCGTCTTTCTGCTCTGATACCAATTGTGGATCCCAAATTAACAATCAAGTAACAATGAATCAACACAAATAAGTAATAGCGTCACAAATCTCACTTTGATTATAGAACAGAAAGCTATGGAATTAGCCGTACATTGCAAAAGGTAATCAAACTAGTAATATGATCATTAAACCCTAATCTAGGTTTAGGCTAACTATTTATATCCTAGAAAGGATATTTACAAGATTTGTCAATAATGGTCCCTAGACTTCTATTCCACTAACATGAGACCAAACAGTTAAAGGTGGGATTAGGTTTGTTTATTGGTGTTTAAGGCTTTAACGGTTTACAGTTTTTTTTGTATGCACATAAAGTTCTTTTCGTAATGTTTTTGATGGATTAAATGCTTATTTAATTTTTCTCGTTTTTGTTTTATTTTATTTTGTATTTTTGTGAACCCACAAGCCATGCTTGTGTTTATTTTGTGTTTATTTCAGCATCATCTGTGTAACACAAGTAACAATCTCCCCATTTGATCTGAATAACCGTCAATTCCAAAATATATATATCCGAATCTTTTCAAGTTTAGATATAAAGATAGTTGTAACTGACGGGTGTCGAGTCCGGCAAGTAATAATATTTATACTTAATTAATCGTATTACCTCTAAACACAAAGGAATGTGATAGTGATAAGTAGGTTCGTCTCCTTAGGGACTCTGAATCAACCGTAAGTCCAAGGTGATGTCATGCGCAAGTATTTTAAGACAATAAATAAAGAGGGGTTGGAAATTGTTGATTAATCTAGGTGTAAAAGTAAATTAAGACGAAATAATAAAGAAGAAATCCTAGTGATGAGTGTAAGTGCAACCTGGGGGCAGTTGCTTGGAACTTTCAACGTTGGTATTAGCAAACTTTACGTTCAAATAAAATTTAATGTGGAAACACATTTGAATATAAAAGTGCAAATCAAAGAATAACCAACAACACAAACACAAATACAAACTTGAAATGAAAAGAGATAAGGGTTAGAGAAACTTCACAAACGATGTAACTAGGTTCACCTAAGGGTTAGAGAAACTTCATAAATGATGTAACTAGGTTCACCCAATCTTGACTACTTCCACACCGAGACACCTTCTCGAGATGATCCACTATAAGTGTTCTTTTTCAAAGGAAGAACAAAAACCGTTGTACACACAATGATTTACAAATATGAACACCTCCCAACTTTCGGGTTAGGAGTTAGTGGATTGTCACTAACACCACTTACAAATGAGAATATCAAATGGAAGCTCAGGTGGCATGTATATGTCTCTTGGATGAATATGAGAATCAAAGAATGAAACCTAAGAGAGATTAGGTTGTGAACACTTGAAATGGGTGTTAGAACTGAAAGTAAGCTCTCAAAATTTGTTTTCAAAGTTGTTTTGAATTATGTTTTCAAGTCCCAAAAACCTAGCTTTTATAGCCAAGAAAATTTTGTTCGAGTTGTAAATGGAAGTCCGCATGGGACACCAAGTGGGCGTCCACTTGAGCACTTTTTTAAAAAACTTCAAATTTTTGACCGCTTGAAAACTTGGTTGATTATTTTATTCATATGCATCATGGTTTTCATAGGATAGACCTCGTGATTGTTTTAAAGCATGGGAGAAGGTAGTCAAAGTCAAACAAAAAGAATTATAAAATAATAAATTTTTGGAAACCGAACACAATAAAAAACTATTTCTTTAGAAAAGTTTATACCAATTGTGTAAAGAGGAAGACAAAGATATTGAACATTTTTAAAAAAAATCAACTTCTTGATTTTATAGAATCAGAAGTATTAAAAAATCATTCTTTTGAAAAGGTTGTCTGCTCTTTTTAAAAAATCATTTGTTTTATCTAAAAATCCATTTTATAAATTCAACACACTATTTGATAAAAAAAAAAGTTTTATGAAAAAGAATTTTAGAAATATTCTATGTGCATCAAATTTTGAATTGTATAACACTCGAGATCCAATCGAAATTCAGATGACGAAATGGTTGCATCTTCACGTCTTGCTCGGATTTTATCTTAAAATATTGAACCGCAGACATCCCAATGCATTCTTGAATTTTTTGAATTAGCACGGTTCTCAAGGTAATGTGACACGTTTCCCGACGACGTTTTGTATGAATATTTCTTGATTCTTGAAATACTCTCAGTATGCATGTCAAGTAAATTGATTAGAATTTAATACAATTCGGGTGTTTGTAATCATTTAAAAAGAAATCTCGCACACTTGCACCAACAATCTCCTCCTTTTTGATGATGACTAACTCACCGAATCAAACAAGAACATGTCTGATTCCTCTCCCCCTTTTGTCAAATCAAAAAGGCGAGGGAAAACGATATGCTCCCCCTCAAAAGAAGCATGCATCCAATAAAATAATATATAAAGCATGGCAAAAGTAACATCCACTAAGGATGACGCTCAAGCATCCCTAATCCCAAATGAAGTTTACAAAAAGTTTCTCTTTTAAGATGTTTGTGAAAATATCTGCTAAATTATTCTCAGAATCCACTCTTTGTACAATAATAGTTCCTTTTTGAACATGGTCCCGTAAGAAATGATGATGTAGTTCAATGTGCTTAGTGTGTGAGTGTAAAATAGGATTTTTACTCAAGTTAACAACACTATTATTATCACACATAATTGGAACTTGTGACAAATGTACCTCAAGGTCGGAAAGTGCTTGTTTCACCTAACATACTTGTGCACACGCTTTAGCTGCGGCAGCATATTCCGCTTCCGTTGTAGATAAGGCAACAGATTGTTGTTTCTTTGAGAACCAAGACATCATAGAGTGTCCAACAAAAGCACATACTCCAGTAGTAATTTTTATGTCCACAAGCAATCCACCAAGGTCAGAATCCGTATAACATGATACATCAACTTTCGGTGATTTTGGATACCACAAACCAAGGTTAATTGTTCTTTTGATATAATGGAATATTATTTTGACGACCTCATAATGTGACAACTTTGGGTTAGCTTGAAAACGAGCAAATAAGCAAACACTAAACATAATATCGGGTCTACTTCCAGTTAAATATAACAAGCTACCGATCATATCACGATATTTCTTTTCATCAAAAGATTCACCATTTCCATTACTAGATAACTTTATGTTTGTTTCCATGGGAATATCCATTAACATATTCAAAATTAAATTACTTTAGCATGTCACGAATGTATTTTGCTTGATTTATAAAAATACCATCATCTTAGTGTTTAATTTGTAAGCCTAAAAAGAAGTTTAACTCACCCATCATGCTCATCTCAGATTCACTTTGCATTCTAGAAGAAAACTCTTTACATAGCATATCTTTTGTAGATCCAAAAATAATACCATCAACATATATTTGAACTAAAACAATATCATCATGCACTTTCTTAACAAATAAGGTATTATCCACTTTACCCATGTTACACTCATTTTTAATTAAGAAACTTTGCAATATTTCATACCAAGCACGAGGTGCTTGCTTTAAACCATAAAGAGTTTTCTTCACTTTGTAAACATGTGAAGGTTTATCGAAGATTTCAAAACCGGGAGGTTGAGACACATATACCTCCTCATTTATAACACCGTTTAACAATGCACTCTTCACATCCATTTGGAACAGTTTAAAACATTTTGCATTTGCATAAGCTAAAACATTCTTATTGATTCCAATCTCGCAACCGGAGCAAAAGTCTTATCGTAATCGATGCCCTCTTGTTGATTGTGTTGGTTCCCGTTTTGTTTAAACAAGATTATCAGATCTATTAGTTCAAGTTTATGTTTGATGCGGAAGCGTATTTGAAGAACTAACAGATATGTTTGATAGATTTAGAACACAATATAAATAAACAGTGAATAGGAAATAATATCTCAAAGTTTACTGAATATATATATATATATATATATATATATATATATATCAAGAACAGATTTAAGAACAGTGAGTAAGCAAAGGTTTAAAACATATATGACTCTCAAAGTGTATAAGCTATGTGTTCTTGTGATGTTTTTGTCTCTTGATTCTCGATTAGGAAGAACTCAACATGAGTCTTCCTTATATACTACTACAAGGGGACCATAAAGCATGAGCTACTATTGATCGGACGGCATGAATAGTTGAACGTGCTTTATTGCATTTAATGCCGCAGACGTCTATTATGTACTAAGCCCTATTGAGTCCACTCAGAGTTTGACACGTTGAAGTTGGACAGGGTACGTTGCCATGCAAGTTGATGAACAGGTCCAGGAACAGTAGCAAGATATTATAAATAGCTTCCAAGTCTTTAATGAGGACCGCAGAGGCTTTGTAAAGTGTTACAGAGGTTCTGCGGTATGGTCCTTTGTAGATCATTCTTTACTGGATTCCGAGTCTTTGGTCTTCTTTGCGCGTATGACATAGCTTTTGTAGGACGTCTCTGTAGCTTCTGTAGCTTCTTGACCTTGATCTCTCGGTAAGTTCGGCAAAGCCTCTGTAAGAGGCTTTCTTCACATGGCATATTTTTCACTACTTCTAAATACTTCTACGATTAGGAAGATTGAAGCTAACAATCTCCCCCTAAGTAGTGAAAAATAAAAATTTGACATTTAAGTATTTTTTTTAGGCTAAGTTAGATAAGACAGAGGTTAAACAATACCTCGAAAGTTCTTTCATTCAGAGATATGCCAGAGGCATTTTACATTTGAGTACAATGAAAGATAAACTTTAACATGGTTTGCAGAGATTGGTTGTTTGAGAATCAGATTTTGGCGTCTTTGAAATCGTTGAAGCTTCTGTTGTCTCTTCCGACTTCTCTTATCTCTTTGTAGAAACTGATGCAGAGTTCTCTTAAGCGTATTGTAGCATCAATCTCTCTGATGAAGGTATCTGCAGCGTCTCTATCCATTTGCTCGGTATCTCTGTATTTTACAAGGTTTGCTCTGAACTTGTTCAGAGTACTAGTTGCGTACTTCTGACAGTCCATGCTCACAAAAAGTTTGACTTCGCCTTGTGGGTTTTGAAATACTAACCCGAACCTTGGTTCTGTAATGATTGAGTTGGGCACGGCGTCAGGTGGGCAGCGATCCTCTGGTGGTCGTAGGTTCAGATGTTTGAGACCAAGATCCTTTCCCAGCTGAAAGTCTGTCAGACTGTAGATCAGAAGCCTTTCCCTCATTGCTTTTCTCAACACTTGATATGCTCTGGTGTTTGGTTCTGTGTTGTAGTTATCCTTCGTCCATTGCAGAAGGTCAGGTAGATCATAGGGATTCAGATTCCTTAGGTCAGCATCAGCGAAGGTGGTTTCTGAATTGTTTACCCTTCTTACTCTGTAAATATTGTACCTGACCCTTGGATAGGTTATGGTGAAGGAGTATCTACAGAAGATTACCTTTTTGATCTTGTGGATTGAGAAGACGTCTGTTTTGGTTCTTGGCTTTGTCCTGGTGAAGACGTTGTCAAATTCTTCTCTGATCTTTGGATCTGTTACATGATCTGTTGGATGATTGGTCTGAAAAGATTGCTTATAGAGGTATTTGTATACCACTTCTTCCATTTCTTATTGTGTTGGACCAGGTTGTGGTACTTGTCTTTTGAGACTTTCCATCTTTTTAACAACTTCTGCAGCTCTTCCTGATAGAGGAATGTCTGACAGAGGCTTCAATCCATATGCCCAGTCCTCTTCTTCAGGCTTTGGAGTTTGAAAGGCATCAAAAGCGCTTTTCATCAATTTCTCTGTAGGCTTAGGCAATGATTTCTTTTTCTCGGGCTCTTCTGTTAGTATTTCTTTGCCCTTGTCTTTGGCTTTTGGAGGTGCAGAACCTGTTGCTTCTGTAGGTTTGGTTGTTGGTGCTTCTGTTGGAATGATGGGGGTTGCCTCTGTAGGTTTTGACACTTGTGTTTGAGAGGACTTTTGTGGCGTTGGTTCTGTTGGCTTGATTTGCTCTGTAACCTCTGTTGGAGATTCTTTGGTGACTTCTTCTGTGAGCTCGGTTTCTGTTGGTGAAGGTTGGATATCAAATCTTCTTGCCATTTTGAAAGCTAATGTGAACCTGTGCCTTTCTTCTTCTCTCTGCGCCATTCGTTCAGTCATTGTTTTGTGCATATTCCTTAGAACAGAAGAAGCATAGGTCGTTGCTCTTTTTGGTTTGTGGGCAATGGACTTTCTTCTTGGGATGAATTGGGGTTTTTCTTTTGGTTTTGTAGTTTGGGAGGGAAGATATTCTTCTGTGGAGGATGACAGATGTTGAACATCTACTCCAAACATTGTAGGGAATTCCACAGAGGTGGGTGTTGCCTCTGTGGTCTTTTGAGCTTCTGGTACATGGGTTTCTTCAGCGGTTGATTCCACAGAGATGGGTGTTGTCTCTGTGGTCTGTTAAGTTTGTTGATCTTTGGTTTGTTGTGGAGGGGCTTGGCTAATTGGTTCTGCTGCGATTGGTGGAGCTTGTAGTCCTCTGGTGGTAGCTTTCTCCCTTATATTCTCCCCTCAGGATGATCTGATGGACCAGGATGGTCATCATCAGAGTCATCCTGACTCTTATCAGAAGTACCCTCTGCTCTGCAGGAAGCTTTGGGTTTCTCTGGTAGTTCTGCTCCTGCGGCCATCAACTTCGCACATACATCATCACCGAGCCCGATTAGAGTTGCAAGCTCTGCCTCTGTGTTGAAGCGCATTCTGCCGACACTTTTTCTGAATTCTTTGACGTAGTTGGCATTTGCAGTAGTGAAAGAGACGATGACTTCTGTGACCTGGTTTATGGCATTCTGCCCGAGCTCTGTTAGCTGTGCTCTGGTCATGTAGTCTTTTGGCTGCATTAATGTAGAGTTGCGCATTGCCTCTTCTTGTACGTGTTTGAGGGCGTTCTGTAGATCTGTAGGTGTAATGCCCTTTGATTTGTTGGATTGCTTGTTCATTTGTTCAAGGAAATGCTTGACTGATTCCTTGAACGCAGATGTTGCGGCTATTCCGAAATCTTTAGCAGCAGAAGTGGCTGTAGTTGTGGCAGTTGTTTGAGCAGAAGACTTCATCTCTGTGATGGCGGATTTCACCTCTGTGGACATATTGTCCATTTTGGTGTTCAAATTTAGCAAGGCCGTTGATGTTGTCTCTGTAAAAGATGTGAAAGAGCTTTGCAACTCTTTCATGGTTTGGTTCACAGAGGTGACAAGGGTTTGGAACTCATCCCTTGATACTTGTGTCCCTGGTGTAACCTCTGGAGGAGCAACCCCTTCTCCAGAGTGAGTCCCTGTTCCTGGGACACCTTCGTTCACCCTTGTTTGTACGTTGGGGGTGGAAGGATTTTTATCTGATCTTCGAGAAGAAACCTGAGTTTCGATCTCTACAAGAGTTCTGTGAAGAACAGTGTCCAAATCCACTCCAGAGGTGGGCATCGGAATATTCTTCTGTTGACTTGGAGACTTGTCTAGAGTCTCTTCGTCTTTGTGCTCACTACTTCTCTCTGAAAGAAGTTTTGGCCCTAAATTGTGCGTGACAGAGGAAACGAATTCCTCTGTAGGGTGTTCTAGTGTGATCTGGGGCGATGAATCACGAACTATAGGTGAGTCTCTCTGAGGAGACTCCCTAGGAATGGATTCCCCGGTTTCTGTGGGCGCAGAGGTTGAAAGAATAACCTCTGGCTGTTTGGTTTGGGTAGGGATCGAGTTGTGCGACTCTTTTTCAATAACTCCTTCTGCAGCTAGACATGCGGAGTTAGATGTGTGGGTTGCATTGGGAGGGGGTGAGGGATGTGTGCCTTCTGCTTCTACGGCATATTTTCTTGTTTCTTCCTCTGTTAGGCATCCAAGCACTACTTCATTATCTATCATTTCAGTCTCTGTCGCTATCCTATGGCTTGGTGCTTCTTCCCTAACTTCTGTTGTAGTTTCTGCCTCTGTGACTAAGAAGTCGTAGATTGGATGAGAGCCGTATAATTGCATGATATGTGGATGATAGAGACCTTTTCGTATTTGGTCAGCTTCTTCTTCATCTGAATCTACCTCTGAGACCTCTACAACTTCGACACCTTTTTCCTTTTCTTTTTCTTTTCCTCCCATTCTTTCTAAAACCTCTGTAACCTCATCTCTATTCCACTCAGCTTCTGAGGCCTGGTTTGGACTCCTTCTGTGGACGTCCAGTCCCTGTTGGATGAATGGGTTCTGTAGAATGTTAGGGGTTTCAGATGGTTGATCTCTGGGGGTTTGATCATCTTCTTGCAGATTGGTGTCAATTCCAGAGATAGAGAAGTCTTGTTCTTCTATGGTGTGGTGGTCAAGTGGTTGTGCCGTCCACCCAGCTGTATTTAGGGTGTTGGCAATTTCAGGGTTTTCAAGAATATCATTTAAGCTGCCTTGATGAGCGAATCGATCTGGGGATTGATAAGGTGATTGATATCCCTCTTATGCCGTTTCTACTTCTGCATTTTCTTCTTCTGCAGTTTCTTCTACGCGGGTTTCTGCGACCTCTTCTTCTGTAGTTCCTTCTTCTGCAGTTTCCTCTTTTGCGAAGGGAACCAATTTATCAAGCTTCTTTTTGGTCTTCCTCCTCTTTGGTTTTGGTGCCCCTTCCTCTGTGGTTTTCAATTTTCTTTTCTTCTTCTGTTTTGGAGAAGAGGGAGGAGCAGTGGAGCCAATTTCTGTGGCATGAGGAGGTGAAGGTTGATCTTCTGCAGCGCTTGTGGAGGTGCCTTATGTAGTTTTACTCCTTTTTGATTTTGGAGTAGAGGCAGAGGTTTTCGAAGAAGACTTCTTTGACATGAGCTCGTCACGTTTGGCCATAAAACTAAGTTGGATTACCAAGTGTTTTGCTAGTTTCTGCTTCTTCGCTTCTGTAGAGAGGGGTTCTACAACCATTGTTCCTAGGGGGACACCTAAACGCGGGGGTGTCACAGGGCTCGGTTTTGGAGTCCTATGATCGCGTATATACTCTAACTTTAAGGGTTTTGTTCGTGGCATATTTCAGAAGCTTCTTTGACAAAGGTCTGCAGTGGGTGTAGCCATCTATATGATCGGTGGGGATGTTTTTGTTCATTGGGAACTGTTTGGGAGTCGGCCCTTCCATTGGCCAGTTCTGTATCATCAACAGAGGTTCGAACAGAACTCCCAATATCCTTTGGAATTGCAGAGGTGGTAGAAACTTAGGATCGTTCTCTTTTACCCTTCTGGTGTTGTTCTTTCTGTCGATCGTATTGATTATCTCTTGCATCATGATGGTCGAGTAATCGAGTGGGAGATCATAGTAGACCCCATACATGATGGTTAAGATCTGATGCGAGCGCTGGTCAATGCTGCCTATCTTCCCTGTAAGGCATCTGTTGAGGATTGAAAACAAGGTGTTCCACAGAGGTGGTAGTCTGCCTCGGCGGAAGTCATTTCTCTTCCTAAGTTGGGTGTTGTACCCAAGCATTTCTACAAAACGATAGAGCTCTTCGTCTGTTGGTTGTTCTGCATATCTCTTCAGTCTAAGAAGACCCCTTGTTGGTAGGTTAAACTCAAGTGAGAACATCGTTCTATTAAACTTGATTTCCAAATGTTCAGATTTGTCTGGCTTGGAGATGTACCCTTTGATAAGAGAACCATCTTTATCATATCGGCAACTTTGCCAAAACTGGTTCAAATACCTAACAGGTATTTTGTTTGGGGTTCTTGAAAGTAAAGGGAAGAGGACATGATTTTCCATGATGTTTAGAAGAAGGGCATGGGCTTCGCCGAAAGCAGTGGGTGAGGGGACCAAGTAGCAATTGTTTGATTTGATTGGCAGTACCTTTTCGAAATGATCCTTTGCTATAAAGTTTTGAAGATGTGTGGTCGGAGCAAAGTCAGTTGTGTCGCCGGAATCTTCTTGTTCAATATTTTTGGCGAGATGGGGGTTTTCTGAATGTTCCGAATGATCAGGTGAATGTTCTGGTGAGTTCGCCGGAGAGTGTGCAGGGGAGATAACTTGAGAAGATGAAGCCATTTGGTAAGAAGAATAGGATTCTTGCAAGCTTTTGCAGGGTTTCGCCGGAGAAGAATGAGAGTTTGTAAAGGTTTTATGAGAAGGTAATCTTGGGTTTTATATGAGTGTAAAATGGTAGAATTCGAAAGAGTAAAAATATATGGCAATGGATAAATATTTGGAATCCGTACTCGAGTTAGAACGGCGGGTTCAACTTTCCATAGAAAACGTTCCATGTATGCCCAATGAAAAAGAGACATGTAGGCCATGTCAGAGGATGACAGGACGTCGTGCACGGCCCATTAATGCTAGGCGCGTGGGGTTGTTCTTAGCCATATGAATTTCACTCTCAGTAAAAGTAATCGTTATTATTACAGAAATGCCCAAGTTGCAGATTGACATAACCTCTGTGGTTTACAGAAGCTCTGTGATTTTGAAAAACTTGAAGTTCATGCCTCATATCTCATTGTTATCATGACTCTGTAGGTTCTTCTTTAACCAAAACATTTGTAAAGGCATTGGAGAGGATCGATAGGATTTTAGTGAAGAATTTTTACTCTGAGGTTTTGTGGCTCTGTTGGAACTTGCAGAAGCTCTGTCAGGGCCAGCAGACGCTCTGTGAGGGAAAAAATCTCATAACTAAAATTCTATTAAACTTTTTTGATCATCCAATTTTTGATCTGTTTTAAGAGATGTTTTTCGGACATATTTGAAAGTTGGTGTCCGAGAAAACTGTTATGAAAAAAGTTTTGTTCGAGAAGGTCATGGTGTGTGTATTCGGTTTCCGAGATAACATTCCAAAAGATCGATAGAGGCTAAATTTGCGATCACAGAGCATATTTCTTGCAGAACCTCTGTTGAGCTCAGCAGAAGCTCTATGACCTTAAATTTCTCATAACTCGAATTTTATGAAACTTTTTGATCTTCTGATTTTTGACATTTTATTCACAGTATTTTTAGGACATATTTGACAATTTGTGTCCTAGAAAACTATTTTCAAAAATCTTTTGTACGAGAGACATACCTTTTGGTTCTCCTTTTCTCGGCAGTGATGTCGGACTTCTGTTGATATAGATTCATCGACACTCTTCTTTGGCTCCCCCTTGAAAGATTTACCTTTGTAGATCATTTCAGGGTCCCTTTTTGCTCCCCCTTGATCTAATCACCTCTGTAGATCAAGTAATTTCCTTTTGCTCCCCCTTGACCTATGCTTGGATCAAAGAATGTTGATCCAAACCCTCAGTGATTTGATAATGACCCTCTCTTAAATACTTAGTGAAAATTGTATGTAAACAATATGTATCAGAGTTTCACTATCGCTGATAAGTACTAAGATCTTACAGTACCGCTGATAGGAACTCTCGCTCTTTAAATTAAACATTCAGCGAACACTGTTCACCATAATGCGCTGAGTCTGTTCAGTCCTTATGGTGATCGCTGATAAGTTAGTTGTTTACTTATAATCCCTGAAGACAAGTTTCACGTCAACAAAGGTTCTACGCTGAAGTCGAAGATCAAGCTCAAGAACCAGCGACAAGTCTACTAATGAACTGATGCGGATCAGCGAAGACTCAGATTTGTCCACTCAACGTGAAGTATCAAGTACAAGACTTCAGCTATCGCTGAACTTTATCATTCGCTGAATAGTAAATGATAATCGCTGAATCAACGAAAGCTGATCATGAAGTCCTCCGTACAAAGTACTTTTGTCTTAACCTCCCTTGCACGCCACCGTACGAAATGTCAGAAAAGAACCTCCGAAAATCTGAGATCGTACAACCACTCTGATACTACACTGTTCATTCATGCGGCTACTAAGGTTGTCAACAAAGGTCAATGACATGCAACCAATCCGTTGATGACACGTGTAAAGTGTATACTGAATTGCATTAAATGCATGCAGTATATAAAGAGATGAACTCACTTCATTTGAAGTAACTTGCTAACTCTGGACAAGTTCAAATCTCTCTCAAGATAGGATTTTATTAGTAATCTCCATATCCTTCTTAGTGCAAGAAACCTTAGTGTTCCAACTTGTTTAGATTTAGGTTTATCCTTAATCTTGTTTCCGCAACAAGCTGTAAATTGTTAATGATTTATCAATAAACAATTTAGAAAAGTAAAATAGCGTGTTTGTATTCAACCCCCCCCCCCCCCCCTTCTACAAACTTGTATAGGCCTTTCGGGACCAACAAGTGGTATCAGAGCGGATTTGTTTAATCTCATAAACAAGATCTAATCTAAGATATTTCTCTTCCTTGCTATTATCTGAAAATGGCCTCCCACACAAACACAAATTATATAGACAATGGTTCTCTTGCAAAACCCCCTAGATTTTCCAGAGACAACTTCAACTTATGGAAAAATAGGATGATGCTCTTCCTAGAAGGTGTAGACCCTACTATGACCTACTATCTTGAAAACGGCCCACACATCCCTGTAACTATTGATCCTTTAGTTCCAGCCACTGCAACTCGAGCTGCTATTCCTGAAAGGCTGATTCCAAAGGAAATACACATGTGGACCGATGAAGATAAGAAGAAAGTGGCTATAGATACAAAAGCCAGATCCATACTATCCATGGCCCTTCCTGACGAAGTCTACCATTCCGTCATGAACCTGAAATCCTCAAAAGCCATGTGGGACACAATATGTGTTCAGTATGAAGGAACGTCTGAAGTCCAGGATTCAAGAAAGATCAACCTGGTAAGACAATACGAAAGCTTCATTTCTGGTAAGAATGAAACTCTCTCTGAAGTTCATCAACGTTTTAATTGCTTAATTATAGATCTAAAAACGGTTGGTAAGGAATATTCTAACTTTGAAGTGCTGACAAAGTTTTTAGAATGTTTACCTGAAAGCTGGGACAATTATTCCATGTGTCTCAAGCTGTCAAAAGATCTAAGATCAATGACACTTGCTACCTTATATGGCACATTGCTGAATCATGAGCAATCTAGCCATCTTAAGAAGAATCTTGTAAAAGATTCCAAAAGCACCCATGTTGCTTTAATCTCAGAGGAACCTTCTACTCAGCGACCCGTGGTCACTATCACTGAGTTAGAAAGTAACTCTGAAAGGTCATCAGATTCTGATTCTTCAGATGATGATGAATCCTTGGCTCTCCTAACTAAAAAGTTCAGGAGATTCGCCAAGAAGAAAATGTTTAGAAAGAACAAAACTCTTTCTATAGCTGACAAGCCTAAGTCATCAGCTTTTGTTGATAAGGCTACTGCTACTTGTTTCAACTGCGAAAAGACAGGTCATTTCGCTAACGAGTGCAGGTCAAAGAAAATCATGAGACCTTCAGCTTTTACAAAGAAATCCTTTGTTCCAAGGAATAAAGACGACAAATACTCAAAGATGAAGGAGAAGTATGCAAAGCTGAAAAGCTTTAAGAAGAAAGGAAAAGGCCTGATGGCTGACTATGATTGGGCTGCTTCTGATGAAGAAGCCTCATCATCTGATTCTGAAGATGATGAAGCAAATCAATGTCTCATGGCCAAGATTGAAGAAGAGGAAGAAAGTTCAGACATTCCCTCCACTTCAACATCTGCCATTCAGGTATCACCTTCCTTCTTTACCAATATTGCAAATATTGATGAAGCTGATAGTCTCCGTAAAATCGAACTGCTGACTAGAAGTTTATACGAAGCCATGAACGGCAAAGCTGTGGTTGAAAACCAAAATCTTGATCTCGCTGAAAAGCTTAAAAACTGCCACCTTCAAATAGAAAAGCTTTCTAAATTTGAAGAAGATTTTAAAGATCAAGTCTATTTAAATCAGCTAGTCAAAATCGAACGAGCAGAAGCTATCGCTGCATTAAAAGCTGAACAAGCTACTGTTGAAGGATGGTGTAATTCTTCAACAAAGATCACTGAGATAATTAAGGCTCAGATTCCTCTGAGTGATAAACGTGGTCTGGGTTATAAATATGATACTCCAAAACCAACCACTGAACGTTCAATGCTTAAATTTGGAACGTTCGTATCCTCAGTAGCTGGCACTTCTTCATCTCAGTACTCCTCGTCGATTACACCAATCCCTGAGGAAACTCCTACCTCCTCAAAAGGTAAGGAGAAAATGGTTTATTCAAAACCTACCTCTGTCACTAAAGACAAAGGTAAAGGAATTGTTATTTATCAAAATCCTCAGAAGGGTACCTTAGTACCTAAGCTGAATGCTTCCAAAGCCTTAGTGATTCATTCATCTGGTTCTAGAAATCAGACCTCTGGATCAGTTCAGCGACCTACTCCTAGACTCAGAGTAGATATCCTTGGTAAGAAATCTGAAGAACTGAATGTTCGTCCTATTTCAAAAACCAATAGTGTACTTGGTGCTGGCACTTCTAATTCCAAATTAAAAGCTCAGCACTCAAGCGGTCCTAGAACTAATTTTAGTTATAGGAAATGTTATCACTGTGGACTTACCGATCATATTGCAAGTAAGTGTCCCACAGCCACCAAAGCTGATAAGATAGCTAAGGTGAAGATAGCACCCAAGAAGACCAAACCAGTTGCAATTCAGGTCAAGGTGACTCCTACCGCTGAGGTCAAGAAATTGACCAAAGTAAAGAAAGACAAAGCTGAATCTTCAAATGCTGCGAAGACTGCTGAACCCATTCCAACTACTTCCACTGACAAACGCGTATACATGGTGAAGTGGGTACCCAAGCAAAACTAATCTTCCTTTGTATTGCAGGTTAAGAAGGGTATCTGGTATCTCGATAGCGGATGCTCTAGACACATGACTGGAAAGAAAAGCCTGCTCGCTGAATACAAGGAAGAGAAGGGTCCCTCTGTGACTTTCGGTGGAAATGGAAAAGGACACACCCGAGGGTATGGTGTACTTTCAAATGGTACAACATCCTTCAAAAGAGTCGCATATGTTGAAGGGCTGAAGCATAATCTTCTAAGCATCAGTCAGCTTTGCGACATGGATAACAAAGTGATTTTCACTAAGGAATCCTGCTTTGTCTCTGACAAAAAGGAGAAGATAGCTCTCAGCGGTTATCGTTTGGAAAATGTTTACGTTATAAACATGGACTCAACAACCACTGAGAACTCCTGTTTCTTCTCAAAAGCATCTTCTGATGTTAACTGGCTATGGCACAAAAGGCTCTCACATCTCAACTTCAAGACACTGAATACTCTTTCATCCAAAGAGTTAGTCACTGGTCTACCTCAACATTCATACGCCAAAGAGTCCTTATGTTCAGCGTGTGAAAAAGGGAAGCAGACCAAGGCAAGCTTTAAGTCAAAGCAAGTTTCCTCAGTGTCATCTCCTCTACAACTACTCCATATGGATTTGTTTGGCCCCGTTAACAAACAATCCATCGCTGGAAAGAAATATACGCTGGTCATAGTTGATGAATTCTCTCGTTACACATGGGTAATGTTTCTCCGTTCTAAGAGTGACACCCCTGAAGAACTCATCACCTTTGTTCGGAAGATGGAAACTCTGAACAATATGTGTAACACCCCGTTTCCCAATTTACGTGATTTAACTGTCTCTTTTGGGGTTGAGTTAATTTTTGGGTCGTTATGTACGTGTTCAGGAATCTAGGGGCCAGTTTATCAATTTTGTAAGATGAGGGTGTGTTTTGGCATGTATGTAAAGGGGATGGAAACCCTAAACACCTCATTTGCAGCCATTTGTTTCTTTAGCAAAGAAGAGAGAAAAGAGAAAGGGATTTTCGGAGTTCTTGTGAGCTGCTGTGAAAGACCGACCGATTCTCCTTCGTTAACCGTTGGATCGTCCTGAAATTTGGACAGCGACTTCACGACCCTCTAATCTACATTCTGACCGGAGGGATTTGGCATCGGAGTTCCCAGTAGAGAGAACCAAGTGTCCGAAGTTGCTGTGAAAGGGATTTTCGGAGTTCTTGTTAGCTGCTGTGAAAGATCGATCGATTCTCCTTCGTTAACCGTTGGATCGTCGTGAAATTTGGACAGCGACTTCACGACCCTCTAATCTACATTCTGAACGGAGGGATTTGGTATCGGAGTTCCCAGTAGAGAGAACCAAGTGTCCGAAGTTACTGTATTTTCCAGGCGAAAGATTTGGTGATTTTGGAAGATTCAAGTTGTGAAAGGTTCTAGGAGGATTGTTGTTCGCGGTCTAGAATTGCAAGGTATGTGTATTATGTTTAGAAATCAATAGAAATGGGGTGTATGAAATGGGATGTTTGGCAAAGTTTTATGGTATTTGGACTATCCTAGCTATGTCATTTCGGGATGAGAGTTGGGATAGAATTAGAGTTCCATTTTTGGGCTTGTTATGATATGTGTATGTATGAATGTTATAGGTGGTACGAGGTGATTATTATACACTGTGAAGTACTTGGTAATTGACATCTTGACAGGTGAGTACTCTACCTATATTATGTAAGTTATGTGTATGTAGTTGGATTGCATGTGTGATTATGTGTATGTTGGCTTTGCCAAAGGAAAGAGTACCTATGGTTGTAGTAATACCCCTAGGGAATATGTTATGTTTAAAGAGGTCTGGTACCAGTGTCTAGTTATGACCTTCCTTATTGGCTTTGTGCCTTAAGGAATAGAAGGATGTTACATGTATGTGATTGCTATGTTTATGCGAGTATGTATGCATGATGATATGTGGTATAGGTGCGTGCTCACTAAGCGAAAGCTTACCCCGTTGTTATTCATCTTTTAGTGGCAGGTACATCTTCGAAGAATAAAGGAAAGGCTCCAGCTTGAAGCTTTTGGATTTGCGGCAGCTCAGCAGCTTATATTTTCTTTTGATGAATCATAGTTTTGGATTCTCTAAGCTTTTCAGTTGAATATTGTTTGTCTCAAACTTATTGGTTTTAAGTTGCAAACTTGTACTCTTTTCTATAAGATTATGGGATTTTATCTAAACGTTTTAATTACAAATCTTCCGCTGTATTTTAAGGTTACTTTCCGTTAAATGAGTGTTTTAAAGATAAGGGATGTTACAGTTGGTATCAGAGCCTGGTTTAAGGGATTCGGGCATTCACAAGTGGTGAGTGTTTGAACTTAAACCCAAGTGCTCAAGTTTTCAAATAAGTAACCTTTAAAAAAAAGCTGTTTCGTGTAAGAAAATGGTTTATAAGGAAAGGGTGTTTTAAAAGAAAAAGTTTTCACGGCTGAGCTGCGGTCCAGAGCATCAAGACGGGGGTGAGCACACTATTCCATATTAGGATTTATGATAAAGCATGTCCAGTTTTGTGAAAGACCAGTTTTATAACTGTATTGGATGAGTAATTATGTTTATGTATGCTAGATATGGTCAATGTGACAAGGTTATGATTTCAAGTATGTTTTGTTGATGCATAATGTGAATTAGAATATGATTATAATGTTTATATGATAAGTGGTAGATATGGAAAATGTTGTGATATATATGTTAAAGGTACCAACTAAGCTGGGAATTGGAACCTTAGTGACGGTGTTGAGTCTAAACATGGAGGGTGTAATTATAATGGTATAAGGGCCCATACCATTGCAATTACATTGTACATGCCGGGACTTGATATAGTTGCAAAAGAATTCTATGAACCAGACAAGGTTGAGGGTTGGGTAGTAACATGCTAGAAAGGGATTTTGTTAAGAGAGTATAAGCAGAAGGTTTCTAAGGAGCATGTTAGAAAGAAAGACAACTAAGCTAGGACCTCTGGACTATGCTAGGAGTTTGCTCAGGGGGGGGGATGTAGATGAATTATTCTAAAGTATCATGTTTATGTATCAGAATGGTGAACACTAGAAGGCAAGGCAAGAGACCGATTATTGAAGAGGATCAGGAAATTCCTGATCTGAGAGGTGTGATCGCTGCTGAGGTCGGGGAGGTTCTTCACGAGTTACTCCCAAGTCTCTTTGAGCAGGTAAAGCAGGAACTGGCTAATGAAATTCGTAGTCAGGTAGAGGCAGCTGTGGCCAGCAGGGCCAGTGGATCAGGGGGCTTGTCAGGCGTTCAACCACGGGGGACAAGCTACAGAGATTTCTCGGCCTGTCAGCCGCCACAGTTTGAGGGGCAGAAGGACCCCGTAACCAGCACTCGTTGGATAGCTGAGGTGGAGGGTGCTTTCCGCACCAGTTTTTGTACCGAGGAAGTCAAGGTTCGCTACGCATCGAACCTTCTGAGGAAGGCAGCGAAAGACTGGTGGAACCTTATTGTTCGTGCTCGGACGCCAGAACAAGTGGATAGCATGACTTGGGAACAGTTCAAGGAACTGTTCATGGAACAGTATGTGCCCCAAATTGAGGTAGAGAGACTCACAAATGAGTTTCTATCTATGGAGCAAACTACGGAGTCGGTGAACGAGATCACTGACAAGTTTTTGGAGCGGTCCCTTTTCTGTCCTGAGTATGTCAGGAATGAAAAGGCCAAAATGTACAGATATGGGAGAGTTTTGAAACAGGAGATTAGAGAATTTGTTGTTATGGCAAGGTGCACTAATTTTCAGCAGATGCACGAGGCGGCTCGGGCTAGAGAGCTCGAATTAGAGAGCCAAAGAAAGACAAGAAGGGCAGAAACGGTTCAGACTCAACCTCAGCAGACTAAGAGGTTCAAAACTGGGAGTCATAAACCGGAGGTAAGGAAAGAGTTCAAGAGAGAGCATCCCCGCTGTGGGAAGTGTGGACGACAGCATCCGGGAGAATGCCGTATGGGCTCCGGAACCTGTTACAAATGCGGGCAACCGGGTCATATCAGTCGACACTGCAAGGCGACCGCAAAGATATGTTTTAAGTGCTACAAGACGGGCCATTTTGCTGACGAGTGCCCAATGAATACCGGGTCGGTCCAGAACTCGGGAACCGCACCGGTGAAGATGCTAGAGGGTGGATTGGGAAAGAAGAACGACGCACCCAGGACTCGGGGGCGAGTGTTCCAGATGACCGTAGATGAAGCAAAGGAGGAGCCAGATGTCGTGACAGGTATTTTTCCTGTTAATGCATCACCTGCCCTTGTCTTATTTGACTCGGGAGCTACTAAATCTTTTGTTTCTTTATCGTTTTGTAAAGACTTTGCTATTGTAAAGGACAAGTTAGAGAGTCCGCTAGAAGTAGAAATAACGGACGAGGAGTTTCGTTTTGTGAGTGATGTGTATAAAGGTAATGTAATAGAGATAGCCGGAGTGAAGTTTAGTATAGATCTTATTCCTATTGCGATGAGGGAAATAAATGTAGTAGTTGGGATAGATTGGCTTAGTCGAAATGGAGCGCGCATTGATTGTGAAAAACAGCAGGTAATGATTCGAACCCCAAGTGGGGGAGAATTAACTATCTCGAGTGAAGGAAGAAAAGGGGTACCAAAGGTGTGCACTTTGGCCAAAGCTAGAAGATATGTGCACCATGGTGGTAGCAGTTACTTGGCGTATATTGTTGATGAACGGGAGGAGAAAAAGAAGAGAACAGTGGCAGATGTACCAGTGGTCAGCGAGTTTCCGGATGTTTTCCCGGATGACTTGCCTGGCATTCCTCCCGGGAGGCAAGTGGAGTTCCGAATAGACTTGATTCCGGGGGCGGCACCGGTAGCAAAGGCTCCTTACCGTTTGGCACCTCCGGAGATGCATGAACTGTCTAAGCAGCTGGAGGAACTGTTGGATAAGGGTTTCATCCACCCCTGTAGTTCACCTTGGGGAGCCCCTATCCTTTTCGTGAAAAAGAAGGACGGGTCGATGCGGATGTGCATCGACTATAGAGAGCTTAACAAGCTTACGGTGAAGAACAGATACCCGTTGCCGAGGATCGACGATCTCTTCGATCAACTTCAGGGAGCCGTTTGGTTCTCTAAGATAGATCTTCGCTCAGGGTACCACCAGTTGAAGGTCAGGGAAGAGGATGTTCACAAGACAGCGTTCAGAACCAGGTACGGGCATTTCGAGTTCATCGTGATGCCATTTGGACTGACGAACGCACCGGCGGCATTCATGGATCTTATGAATAGAGTTTGCAGACCGATGTTGGATAGGTCAGTCATCGTGTTTATAGACGATATACTGATCTACTCCAAGTCGAAGGAGGATCATATGGAGCATCTACGAGAGGTTTTGGAGATTTTGCGTAAGGAGCAGTTATATGCAAAGTTCTCCAAGTGTGATTTCTGGTTACAAGAGGTTCAATTTCTTGGACATCTTGTGAACCGAGAGGGTATCAAGGTAGACCCAGCGAAGGTGGACGCAGTGATGAAGTGGGAAACCCCGAAGACTCCCACTGAGATTAGGAGTTTCCTTGGATTAGCCGGGTACTACCGCCGGTTCATCCAGGATTTCTCCAAGATAGCAGTTCCGTTGACGAAGCTGACGAGGAAGAACGAACGTTTCGTTTGGGGAGAGGAACAGAAAACAACGTTCGAAACCTTAAGGAGAAAGTTATGCGAGGCTCCGGTGTTGACACTACCGGAGGGAGTTGAAGACATGACAGTCTACTGTGATGCGTCTTATCACGGGCTAGGCTGCGTTCTTATGCAGAGGGGAAGGGTGATTGCCTATGCGTCTCGTCAACTGAAGACGCATGAGGTGAATTACCCGACTCACGATTTGGAGCTTGCGGCAGTGGTGTTCGCTCTCAAGTTATGGCGGCACTACCTGTATGGGGTGAAGTGTACTATCTATACGGACCACAAGAGTCTTCGTTATTTCATGGATCAACAAAATTTGAACATGAGACAGCGGAGGTGGTTGGATGTGGTGAAGGATTATGATTGCGAGATTCTTTATCACCCGGGGAAGGCAAATGTCGTAGCGGATGCCTTGAGTAGAAGAGCGAGTAGTGTTCTACTTCGGGTACCGTTGATGAGACTAACAGTATCAACGTCGCTTCACGACTTGGTAAGAAGGTCTCAAGAGGAAGCGATCAAGGGTGAGAACCAGAAGAAGGAACGGATAAAGGGACAGGTGGATCAGTTAGTGCCCGACAGTCGAGGTCTATTGACTCGGTACGGTCGAGTATGGGTTCCAGTATCGTGTGAGGCAAGGCAGACACTTCTGGACGAGGCGCATAAGTCAAGGTTCTCTATCCATCCCGGTGCTACTAAGATGTATAGAGATCTGAAGACTGACTACTGGTGGCCGGGGATGAAGAGGGACGTGGCTAAGTACGTGGAGAAATGTTTGACTTGTTTAAGGGTCAAAGCAGAGCATCAGAGACCGCACGGGAAGTTACAGCCATTAGAGATACCAGAGTGGAAGTGGGAGCATATAACAATGGATCTGATTACCAAGTTGCCTCGAACACCTAGGAATCATGATGCCATTTGGGTGGTTGTAGATAGGCTGACAAAGAGTGCCCATTTTATCGCGATCCGTGAAAGTTCATCTGCAGAAAAGTTAGCTGACATCTATGTCAGTGAATTTGTAGCAAGGCATGGGGTACCGGTAACAGTGATATCATACAGGGATGTTCGGTTTACGTCGCGGTTTTGGGGGAAGTTCCATGAAGATTTGGGTACGAGACTTCAGTTCAGTACAGCCTTTCACCCACAGACGGACGGGCAAAGCGAGAGAACAATTCAGACTCTTGAGGATATGTTGAGAGCCTGTGTTTTGGATTTTGGGGGCAGCTGGGATACGTATTTACCGTTGGCTGAGTTCTCATACAACAACAGTTTCCATGCCAGTATTGGCATGCCTCCGTATGAGATGTTGTACGGGAGAAGATGTAGGACTCCTATCTGTTGGGGAGAGGTAGGCCAGCGGGAGTTAAGCAGCACAGAAGTGGTTCAGAAAACGACGGAAAGTATTGAGATGATTCGGGATAGGCTACGAACCGCACAGAGTCGTCAAAAGAGTTACGCCGACAAGCGAAGGTCGGATCTGGAGTTCAACGTGGGAGATAATGTTTGTTGAAGGTATCACCTTGGAAAGGGGTGATCCGATTCCGGAAGAGGGGCAAGCTAGGCCCTAGGTTTATCGGACCTTTCAAGGTGATAGCACGGGTTGGGAAGGTTGCGTACCGGCTGGAGCTTCCGCCGGAACTCAGTCTGATACACAACACCTTCCACGTATCTCAGTTGAGGAAGTGTTTAGCTGACGAGTCGGCGCATGTCCCTATAGATGACATACAGGTCGACGAACGGTTGAATTATATTGAGAGACCGATAGCAATCTTGGAAAGGAAGACCAAATCCTTGTGAAACAAGGAGATCAGCTTAATGAAAGTTCAGTGGGAACACCGAAAAGGATCAAAATGGACATGGGAACCGGAAGCTGAGATGAGATCGAATTATCCAGAACTCTTCCAAGTCTGATCGATTTCGAGGACGAAATCCTGGTAAGTGGGGGAGAGTTGTAACACCCCGTTTCCCAATTTACGTGATTTAACTATCTCTTTTGGGGTTGAGTTAATTTTTGGGTCGTTATGTACGTGTTCAGGAATCTAGGGGCCAGTTTATCAATTTTGTAAGATGAGGGTGTGTTTTGGCATGTATGTAAAGGGGATGGAAACCCTAAACACCCTCATTTGCAGCCATTTGTTTCTTTAGCAAAGAAGAGAGAAAAGAGAAAGGGATTTTCGGAGTTCTTGTGAGCTGCTGTGAAAGACCGACCGATTCTCCTTCGTTAACCGTTGGATCGTCGTGAAATTTGGACAGCGACTTCACGACCCTCTAATCTACATTCTGACCGGAGGGATTTGGCATCGGAGTTCCCAGTAGAGAGAACCAAGTGTCCGAAGTTGCTGTGAAAGGGATTTTCGGAGTTCTTGTGAGCTGCTGTGAAAGATAGACCGATTCTCCTTCGTTAACCGTTGGATCGTCGTGAAATTTGGACAGCGACTTCACGACCCTCTAATCTACATTCTGAACGGAGGGATTTGGCATCGGAGTTCCCAGTAGAGAGAACCAAGTGTCCGAAGTTGCTGTATTTTCCAGGCGAAAGATTTGGTGATTTTGGAAGATTCAAGTTGTGAAAGGTTCTAGGAGGATTGTTGTTCGCGGTCTAGAATTGCAAGGTATGTGTATTATGTTTAGAAATCAATAGAAATGGGGTGTATGAAATGGGATGTTTGGCAAAGTTTTATGGTATTTGGACTATCCTAGCTATGTCATTTCGGGATGAGAGTTGGGATAGAATTAGAGTTCCATTTTTGGGCTTGTTATGATATGTGTATGTATGAATGTTATAGGTGGTACGAGGTGATTATTATACACTGTGAAGTACTTGGTAATTGACATCTTGACAGGTGAGTACTCTACCTATATTATGTAAGTTATGTGTATGTAGTTGGATTGCATGTGTGATTATGTGTATGTTGGCTTTGCCAAAGGAAAGAGTACCTATGGTGGTAGTAATACCCCTAGGGAATATGTTATGTATGAAGAGGCCTGGTACCAGTGTCTAGTTATGACCTTCCTTATTGGCTTTGTGCCTTAAGGAATGGAAGGATGTTACATGTATGTGATTGCTATGTTTATGCGAGTATGTATGCATGATGATATGTGGTATAGGTGCGTGCGTGCTCACTAAGCGAAAGCTTACCCCGTTGTTATTCATCTTTTAGTGGCAGGTACATCTTCGAAGAATAAAGGAAAGGCTCCAGCTTGAAGCTTTTGGATTTGCGGCAGCTCAGCAGCTTATATTTTCTTTTGATGAATCATAGTTTTGGATTCTCTAAGCTTTTCAGTTGAATATTGTTTGTCTCAAACTTATTGGTTTTAAGTTGCAAACTTGTACTCTTTTCTATAAGATTATGGGATTTTATCTAAACGTTTTAATTACAAATCTTCCGCTGTATTTTAAGGTTACTTTCCGTTAAATGAGTGTTTTAAAGATAAGGGATGTTACAGTTGGTATCAGAGTCTGGTTTAAGGGATTCGGGCATTCACAAGTGGTGAGTGTTTGAACTTAAACCCAAGTGCTCAAGTTTTCAAATAAGTAACCTTTAAAAAAAAGCTGTTTCGTGTAAGAAAATGGTTTATAAGGAAAGGGTGTTTTAAAAGAAAAAGTTTTCACGGCTGAGCTGCGGTCCAGAGCATCAAGACGGGGGTGAGCACACTATTCCATATTAGGATTTATGATAAAGCATGTTCAGTTTTGTGAAAGACCAGTTTTATAACTGTATTGGATGAGTAATTATGTTTATGTATGCTAGATATGGTCAATGTGACAAGGTTATGATTTCAAGTATGTTTTGTTGATGCATAATGTGAATTAGAATATGATTATAATGTTTATATGATAAGTGGTAGATATGGAAAATGTTGTGATATATATGTTAAAGGTACCAACTAAGCTGGGAATTGGAACCTTAGTGACGGTGTTGAGTCTAAACATGGAGGGTGTAATTATAATGGTATAAGGGCCCATACCATTGCAATTACATTGTACATGCCGGGACTTGATATAGTTGCAAAAGAATTCTATGAACCAGACAAGGTTGAGGGTTGGGTAGTAACATGCTAGAAAGGGATTTTGTTAAGAGAGTATAAGCAGAAGGTTTCTAAGGAGCATGTTAGAAAGAAAGACAACTAAGCTAGGACCTCTGGACTATGCTAGGAGTTTGCTCAGGGGGGGGATGTAGATGAATTATTCTAAAGTATCATGTTTATGTATCAGAATGGTGAACACTAGAAGGCAAGGCAAGAGACCGATTATTGAAGAGGATCAGGAAATTCCTGATCTGAGAGGTGTGATCGCTGCTGAGGTCGGGGAGGTTCTTCACGAGTTACTCCCAAGTCTCTTTGAGCAGGTAAAGCAGGAACTGGCTAATGAAATTCGTAGTCAGGTAGAGGCAGCTGTGGCCAGCAGGGCCAGTGGATCAGGGGGCTTGTCAGGCGTACAACCACGGGGGACAAGCTACAGAGATTTCTCGGCCTGTCAGCCGCCACAGTTTGAGGGGCAGAAGGACCCCGTAACCAGCACTCGTTGGATAGCTGAGGTGGAGGGTGCTTTCCGCACCAGTTTTTGTACCGAGGAAGTCAAGGTTCGCTACGCATCGAACCTTCTGAGGAAGGCAGCGAAAGACTGGTGGAACCTTATTGTTCGTGCTCGGACGCCAGAACAAGTGGATAGCATGACTTGGGAACAGTTCAAGGAACTGTTCATGGAACAGTATGTGCCCCAAATTGAGGTAGAGAGACTCACAAATGAGTTTCTATCTATGGAGCAAACTACGGAGTCGGTGAACGAGATCACTGACAAGTTTTTGGAGCGGTCCCTTTTCTGTCCTGAGTATGTCAGGAATGAAAAGGCCAAAATGTACAGATATGGGAGAGTTTTGAAACAGGAGATTAGAGAATTTGTTGTTATGGCAAGGTGCACTGATTTTCAGCAGATGCACGAGGCGGCTCGGGCTAGAGAGCTCGAATTAGAGAGCCAAAGAAAGACAAGAAGGGCAGAAACGGTTCAGACTCAACCTCAGCAGACTAAGAGGTTCAAAACTGGGAGTCATAAACCGGAGGTAAGGAAAGAGTTCAAGAGAGAGCATCCCCGCTGTGGGAAGTGTGGACGACAGCATCCGGGAGAATGCCGTATGGGCTCTGGAACCTGTTACAAATGCGGGCAACCGGGTCATATCAGTCGAGACTGCAAGGCGACCGCAAAGATATGTTTTAAGTGCTACAAGCCGGGCCATTTTGCTGACGAGTGCCCAATGAATACCGGGTCGGTCCAGAACTCGGGAACCGCACCGGTGAAGATGCTAGAGGGTGGATTGGGAAAGAAGAACGACGCACCCTGGACTCGGGGGCGAGTGTTCCAGATGACCGTAGATGAAGCAAAGGAGGAGCCAGATGTCGTGACAGGTATTTTTCCTGTTAATGCATCACCTGCCCTTGTCTTATTTGACTCGGGAGCTACTAAATCTTTTGTTTCTTTATCGTTTTGTAAAGACTTTGCTATTGTAAAGGACAAGTTAGAGAGTCCGCTAGAAGTAGAAATAACGGACGAGGAGTTTCGTTTTGTGAGTGATGTGTATAAAGGTAATGTAATAGAGATAGCCGGAGTGAAGTTTAGTATAGATCTTATTCCTATTGCGATGAGGGAAATAAATGTAGTAGTTGGGATAGATTGGCTTAGTCGAAATGGAGCGCGCATTGATTGTGAAAAACAGCAGGTTTGAATCAATGGATGTTTTCTCATCACGTCACGTTTGACGAATCCCGTTCAGCGAACTCTAAACCAAACGCTGATACAGAAGAACTGAATCAATGGATGTTTTCTCATCTTGGTGATTCAGAAGATGTTCCCACTCCTCATGCTCACACAGTAGAAAATGATGGTCCTTCTATCATTCCAAATATGCAAAATAGTGAAGCTGAAACATCTTGGGTCTCAGCTGTTCCTATAAACACTATACCTGCAGTTGATCCAAATGTCTCAGAAATTCCATCTATTTCTCAGCAATCAGTGAATGAAGTGGAAAATGCAAACATTCCTCTCTTAGCTGATAATCCAGAAGTAGCTGAAGCCTCATCTTCAGCGACGCATGCTCCGGCTCAGCGATGGACTGTAAATCACCCAATCGATCAAATTCTTGGTGATCCCAACGCTGGTATTCAGACTCGTAGAAGTGCAGGTAATATTTGTTTATTTGTTAACTTTATTTCTCTAACTGAACCAAAGAAAATAGATGATGCCCTCAGAGATCCAAACTGGGTCAGCGCTATGCAAGAAGAGCTGACTGAATTCGAAAGAAACAAAGTTTGGAAACTTGTTCGTAGACCAACTGACAAAACGGTGATAGGCACTAAATGGGTCTATCGAAACAAGTTGGACGAACATGGTACTGTAACTCGCAACAAAGCTCGTCTTGTTGCTCAGGGATACAGACAAGAGGAAGGCATAGATTATGACGAAACTTTTGCTCCAGTAGCAAGACTTGAATCTATTCGTCTTTTCTTAGCATTTGCTGTACACAAAAACTTCACTGTACATCAGATGGATGTTAAGTCAGCGTTTCTAAATGGAAAGCTGAATGAAGAAGTATATGTGGAACAACCTCCAGGATTCTCAGATCCTAAGCGTCCAGGTTATGTTTATAAACTGGACAAGGCACTTTATGGCTTAAAGCAAGCTCCACGTGCATGGTATGATACTCTCTCTACTTATCTCCATATTGAAAAATTTGAGCGAGGTAAGATTGACAAAACTTTGTTTTTTTAGAAAAGTAAAAGGTCATATCATTTTAGTTCAAATATATGTTGATGACATTATATTTGGTTCTACTAACCCTGAGCTTTGTACTCGTTTCGCTGATAGAATGAAAGATGAGTATAAAATGAGTATGATGGGTGAACTAACATATTTCCTTGGTCTTCAGATTAAGCAAACTGAAAAAGGAACTTTTATAAATCAGGGAAAGTATGTTAAAGATATGCTGAAGAAATTCGACTTAACTGAAAGTTCAGCTATGAAAACCCATATGGCACCACCGCTGATACTTGATAAGGACACAAAGGGTGTTCCTGTCAATGTCACGCTGTACCGTGGGATGATCGGCTCACTACTGTATCTTACAGCTAGCCGACCCGATATTATGTTTGCAACATGTCTGTGCGCACGATATCAAGCTGAACCTAAGATATCCCATATGAAAGCTGTAAAGCGAATCTTTCGATATCTTAAGGGTACAGCGAATCTAGGTCTTTGGTATCCCAAAGACTCAGGATTCGATCTAACCGCCTATTCAGACAGTGATTTTGCAGGTTGCAAAATGGATAGGAAAAGCACCACAGAAGGATGTCAGCTCCTGGGTGGAAAGCTGGTAAGTTGGACAAGTAAGAAGCAAAACTCAGTGTCCACTTCCACAGCTGAAGCTGAGTATGTAGCCGCTGGAAGCTGCTGTTCTCAAGTCTTGTGGATGAGAAATCAACTACTAGACTATGATCTTCAGCTCTCCAAAATTCCAATCTATTGCGACAGCACAAGTGCCATCGCTATAGCAAACAATCCAGTGCTACACTCAAAGACAAAACACATAGAAATCAGATATCATTTTATCAGAGATCATGTGATGAATGGTGATATAGAACTTCATTTTATCCCAACTGATTATCAATTAGCTGATTTGTTTACCAAACCTCTTGATGAGACAAGATTCAACTTTCTCATCAGCGAGCTTGGAATGCTGAACTTTGAAGGATAAAATCTTCAGCGGTTCACATTTAATCAGCGATACGTTTATACATTCTTGTATAGGCTTCGGGATAAAATCAACTTTTATAATCCATTTCATCATCTTCTCTCTGAATAAATTTGGTTAAACTGATATCCAGGTATGTTTTCTCTCCCTGACAATCGCATGTAAATGCAAGATTTCAAAATAAATTGCATCGCTGAATATCTCTTCCTTAACAGCGATATTTTGAAAATTCCTTAAACCTTCACTGATATTTCTATTCAGTGCTTCATGTTTTTTTAAAGAGTCCCTGAGTTTTTTTTAAAACCTCAGAGACATCCTAAAAGAATGTGAAAGGACAGTTGTGACGTCATTGCAACGGATAACACTCGGCACGATTTCTTTCTGACACACGTTTGCACGTTTTGTTCAAACTTCCAATCAAATGCAAACATGTGTCCGTGTCATGATGAAAACCTTTTCCCGCTCAAGGTTTTCTCTCTCTAAAAATCCCTATATAAACAACTCTTGGTTTATATTTGTCTTTTACGCGAACAATCTTTCTCCGCAAGAAAAGAATTCTCTGTTGCATTTGTGCTCTCAAAAACCTCAAGAACTGTTCATCATCTTGGTATTCAACTTCAAGGTTAATATGTTCTTATTTTTTATCAAATGCGTATAACTTGTTTTCGATCTTCTCTTTGTTTTAACAAGATCAAACAAAAGAACTTTTTAAAATAAAATCATTTCTTTCATGGTTTTATGAACACAACCATTTCATGGTTGTTCTTCAAGTTTTAAATCTAAATCTTAAAGTTGTTCTTCATTCGTATCCATTTTTCTTTTAGAAACTGGAATACAAGATTTTATGGGTTTTACTTTTCTTTTAAAATCAAGAAAAACCCTAATCTTCATTAAGACATTTTTTTTGTCTGAATGAAATGGACAAGATTCGAAAAATCTTAACGGAAATTTCTTTCCACATTAAGATAATTCTTATCTGTTAACATCTTTGGTTGAACTGATAATACAGTGATATGGCATCTTCAAAGCTGAATGTTACCGCTGAATCCATCTCCACTGACTCTGAGGAAATGGAAATCTTCAAAGCCCCCCAGGTGAAGTTCGAGCTGGATCAACTCGATTGGACTAAGGCCAACAACCTCTCAGCTCTTCTCGAGTTTCCTCCTCGGAAGCAAGTATCACATCTGGACGATGCTGTAAATTTTCTGAAGAACAACCCTATCTACACAGCCCTGACCATAACACCTCCTGCCAGTCAGCGGCTCTTATCCCAGTTCTGGTACTCTGCCAGACACACTGAGCTACCCTCTGCCAAAGATCCATCCAAAACCATAGACTGCATACTCAGCGATACTGAGTATGGCACCATCAAGATCACACCCGCAATTATCCGCAAAGCCCTAAACTTCCCAAATGCCTCCAAAGAAAAACCCTTCATTCCATTCCCTGACCACAAAAAGCATGCTGACAAAGAAGCAATCATTGCTTTCCTTGATGCAATGGGTTATATCTGGGATATTGGAAGGGACAAGAAGCCTGAGAAGAAACTGACGCTGATAAAGAAATCCAAGATGCCCAGCGAGATGAATTTCATCTTCGCTCACCTGATCAGCTGCATGACAGCGAAATCCGGATCTTCTGATCAAGCCGCCCAACCTCAGCAGTCCATGGGATACGCACTGCTGAAAGGTCTAAATATTGACTGGGCCTCCATTATTTATGAAGACCTGATTCAACGTGTCGATTCTGCCGCTGACAGACCAGCATGGGTTCCTTACCCACGATTCATCAGCGCCATCTTTCAATATGGCCTGAAGGACAGCTATCCTGAAGAGGGTGATCTGAAACTTTCTCAGATTGGCCCTAAGGTTCTCGACTTCAAGCCTGTCGCCAATGAGGTACGTCTCTCTACTCTTCTCACTCTTCTAAATTCTCCGCTTTCTGTGGCTCCTTCAGCGACTATACCAATCGCTGATACCCCGGCCACAACATCCTCTTCTTATAAGAAAAGGAAACCCTCTCACACCCAACTTGATTCCAAAAGGATCAAGAAAACCAAGGAGCAACCCCAGCAATTCCATGCTGAAGACTCCTCAGCTCATTCTGAAGAGCTGAAGGAAAGTTCCATGGTATGCTCTGCCACACCCGTGCAAGCCATCCCTCCAATCCAGACTTCAGCGTCTCCAAACGCTGAGGTTAGAAACTTGGAAACTACCCAACCTCCCTCAGTCTCTCAAAAGACTGATGAAGTGATTGTCAGCGATTCCAACGCTGAACTCAGAACCCGAACCCCAATCTTAACCTTCGCTTCTCCCTCCACTCACTTGGACACTCCTCCAGCGAACACTGGAGATGCCATCATTCCAGAAGCCGCCGCTGATGCTTCTCAACTAATGATGAAGAAAGGACCTGCAGAGTTCACCA
Organism: Saussurea involucrata; assembly: GCA_033807775.1. Classification (NCBI taxonomy): domain Eukaryota; kingdom Viridiplantae; phylum Streptophyta; class Magnoliopsida; order Asterales; family Asteraceae; genus Saussurea; species Saussurea involucrata. The sequence continues at coordinate 71,203,650 of CM066320.1, forward strand.
TACCTCACCGTACTTTCGAAGAGGATATGGAACACTACTCAGGAACCTGCAACTTCGACGAGTTCATCAATCCTCCTGCAGGTACTAATCCCACCTTAAACACTGTAACTAAACCTGAAACTTCTGAGCTTTCCTTTGTTCACAAGTACATATATGTTACAGGTCCTAATTTGGGAGACATCAACGCCTCGCTGAAGTCCGTGGAAACAAAGCTGTCCAGTCTCACCACCACACTCTCCAACAACTCAACAGCTGTAACAAACGCTGGAGAGAACTTGACAAAGCTGACAACGGTGGTGGAGAAGAAAGCTTCCACTGAAGACATCAAGAGTCTTGATAAGACGCTCAGCGATTTTGCCAAGGTGCTCTGTGACATCTACACTGACTACACAAGCCTCAAAACATCAGTTTCGACCATGTCCAGCGAAGTAACAACGCTGAAGACATCGGTTGAAAAACTCGAGGGTGATATGTCAGAGGTCAAGACTGACTTAGGCTCTGTAAAGACCGACGTTAGCTCTATGAAGACGATGATCGAGACGCTGGTAAACAAGGCAAATAGTCCAGCTCCTGCTCCTGCCCCTGTCCCTATTCTAGAATCTTTCACAGAGGAGGATCGCACAGAGCTGAGGAAAATCACGCCTGCTATTTCTGGCCTAGAAGACAGAATAGCAAAGCTTGAAGGTTGTGTGAAAATCTCTGGCCCAGAAGATAGAGATAACACCAATGCTGAGTGTTACGTGCGAAATGTGTGTTTTAATCGCAGTGGGTTGCAAACTGTCCACAGTGGGAAGTGCAAGTGTACACTGTCCACTATGATCGTCACAGCAAGTAATAGTTGGTAAAATACCAGAATCGAATCCACAGAGACTGGACAATCAAGACAATACGGTTCTCATGAGCTCCTTTTACAAGTTTCAACTAGAGAGGAAAATAATACTTTGGTTTGGTTTGGTAAAATAGCTACTTGAAACGATTTACTAAATGCTAAAAAGGAGGAATGTAGGTTGGATTTTCCCTAAATTTTATCTCAAATACTCGGTCCTTAGAGTGATCCTCGTATTCGTGGTGGACATTTTCGCTAGAAAAGCCCGGTTACAAAATACTCACACCGTTAGATAAAAATCCCATACTCTTAGTACTTATTGTTTTGTCAATGGTAATCTCTAAATGGACCTTTTCAGGCCTCGATGGAATGTGTAGAGACAAATACTCTAAGTGTTTTTAATACACAAATTAGCTTGCCTACTACTCCAGTGGGCAGAGATTAACTCACTGTGCCGACCTCACTTTCGTAAGTGTCAAAAGAATTCTTTCGAATCCCCTAGCATCATTCAAGCTCGTGTCACTGCGCTCTACTTATTTCTAAGTTAAGAACTAGACTTTAGATCCTTGCAAGTGATCAGCTTGTTCGCATCCTTGGGTAAATATTGAGAATGAAAGACCAAAACAACAAATATTCTAAGTATAAAGATTACTCAAGCATTTTTGATAAAATCCAGGTACTTCTCCTTCCTACATCCCAAAGGATGTTTTAGCCTAACATTTCCGAAGTAAAGAAAACAAAAGATGAAGATTTGCACATAATAAAACTGAAAGTGACTTGAGTTAACTGCTCACAGTGGGGAACGAGAAGTCGTCCCTGCACTGTGTAATACGAACTACAATTTAAACTAAGAAAGTAAATTACTGAAAATTAAAGCTAGTTACTGCAGTAAATAAAAGACTAAAGCTAATGTGGTAGTTGAGAGAATTTGAGACTAAAAGTATTCAAGAATGAAAACCAAGCATGCATTTAATGGCACCCAAGTGCTCCTTTATATACTAGGAGAAGGAGTTGGGTATTACACAAAAGAGGTGGGTCTTCCAATGGGTAAAGACTGCTGAGTTGTGGCAGAATTCAGCTCCTTGTGCAATTCTTTTATCCAATGGTCCCTTCTCCAAGTCAATCTCCAAGTACAAAGAGGTGTACTTGATGCTATCTTCAATGAGAACTACCTTGTACTTCTCCAGCCATTTCTCTGCCATATGAACCTTCCTCCTCCAGAAAATTAGATCCCAACTAAAAGTTTCTTTTTGATTTCTTTTTGATCAGCTCGAAGAGTGGGGAACCGGAGTGGGCACTGTATACGTCACTGCGGATGAAAAATCGAGAAAACACCCAAAACTTCCCCAAATAATTTATTAAAGACCATGGTTCACTCCTTTTGCTCGTTTTCGTAAATCATACCAAGAATGGGGGTTTTTAGAAGTGAAATGGCTAAAATTGACAAAATAAAGTGGAAAATAAATGGAAATAATAACTCTAAAAATAGAGTTATCACAACCTCAAACTTAAATCATTACTTGTCCCCAAGTAATAAAAAGAAAGAAATAAAATGAAACACAATGCATAAAAGGTCTTTGATGGACTTACATATTTCTTGACTTGAATGGGCGTTGATCTCCTTCCTTCGATACTTCTTTCGGTTCCAAACTTTGAAAATTTCACTTTTGTGTTTGACGAAACCTTTCCCTTGTTTACCTTTTGATCAATAGGGCTTTCTTGGGTTTGAAGGGTTTATGGCTTTGAATCTTTTCCCAAGGATTTTGGCAAAAATTTCCAAACATGGACCGAAGATCTCGCTTTGAGATTTTTATTTCAAGAAGTGGGTGTTTAGTATTTTGCTATGATAAGAACGTACACTTTCAGGCTTTATTTGGGTATAATGAGTATGGCTATTTTTTTTTGTGAGGGTGGGTATTCTGATGGTCCAGAATAGGCACACCATCGTTTTCTGGGAGTGAGCACTTTGATGGTCCAGAAAAGGCACACCATCAATTTTGTTAGTGCTACTCCTATTTTCTTCTGTTTTTGTATTTTTGTGTTTTCTCTTTTTTTTTTTTTTTTGGAGGGGGGTACGGCTTACCCACCTCAAACTTGGACTTCACAGTGTCCTCACTGTGAGCAAACTGGAGGTCACTCTGGAAGTTCCCACCTCAAACTTAAAATCTCACAGTGTCCCCACTGTGACATTTAATTAATGAACAAAGGTGGTGGTTTGGATGCGAAAAATGGCCTATATCATTTCACGGGACAAGTTGAGATTTGTACTTACAAAAGTGACCTTTTAAGTCGGAAGCCGAAAGTTGTACCTTGAAATGGAAACGAGGTCAAACAAGCATTCAAACAATCAATATGTTAGTACCCAAAAGTACCTACCTACCGGTAGGATTTTCATGCATCGATATTTAAAAAGTTAAAACAGCAAATAGTGTCAATGCCTAGCCATAGGCACAAAAAGATCAACCAAACAAAATAAAATTGTTTTTGGTGAGCAAAAGAGCGAAACCATTGTTTTAAAAAAAACAAACCATTCACGGGGTTTGAGTGGCTTGCGGTGACAGATCCGCATCATCATCATCGAACTCATCCTCACTGTCATTAACCGGGCAGATATCTTTCGGGAATTCTGGTAGCTGAGCAGCTAGCATTGGGTTGGCCTCTTTCATCATCAGGCCCGTCACCTCATCTCGTTCTCTTGTATACATCCAAAATTTCTGCGTGGCCCGGTTCTGGTATCGCTGCTCACTTTCCAGCAACTCGATCCTGTATGTGAGCTTCTTTAAAGCTGCCAAAATCTCTCCCATTTGGTTGCTTGATGATCCGGCCTCGGTTGAATGGAGTGGGGTACCCTTCTTCCCCACAGTGGGCACTTCAGTGCCCACTATGTGCTCGTCGGCTATTCGCACATTGGGCTGTACCTGGGCAGGCTCAACAGACGGGCCTCCTATCTCTCTTCTCATCTTCTTAATTGTCTGAATACTGATGTTTTTCGTGGAAATGATCCACTGGTCTTCTTCAGCTATGGGCACTCCGGCATCTATTAGCAATAGTGTAATAAGGCAAGGAAGGGGTAGGATTACCTTGGTTCGTGTTTTGGCCTGATGGATGGCACCATGCATTATGATTCCCAGATTGATCTTCTTTTTAGTGAGAACGCAGTAAAGCATGGCACACTTATGCATGGAGAGAGTCGTGTCGTGCGATGTTGGGGCCACCGAGGCCCTTAGGAATTGGAACCACACAGCAGCCTCAGTGGTGAGGCTGCCAGCATATAGACACCTTCTTTGGCCATCCTGATTCCATGGCCTTCCCTCAACTGCTATTTCTTTTAAAATCAATTCCTCATCAGCCGGAGTCATCTTTGCCAGGAACTGTCCGAAAGCACAAGGTTCCGGAGCTCCTCTACCTAACACTCGGTTTATATTGCCTGGAGTAAAGTCCACAACCTTTCCTCTGATCTTAACAAATGATTCTTTGGCTTGGGAGGCCTCAGCATAAAATTCTCGGACTAATGATGCATTAGCGCGGCGATTGGTAGTGGCAATGGTTGCCCAATCTTGCGCTACAAGTTTATCTTTGACAAAGGGATTTGCTTCTACAAAGTCGGGGTCGAAACCCCTCTCTAAATTCAACTTCCGAGTGCAAATACACTCAAAGTGGGTTCTAGCAGCTGGGGAAGTGAATTGCCTCGGTATCCCACTAGGGGCATGAGCAGTCCCCACAGTGGACAGATGTGGATTTTCAGAAAGGTTTTGTTCACTTCCCGTATTAGTATCACTAGAAGAAGAACTTAAAGAGGGTTCGATACCCTTACCTTTCCTCGACGCTTTTCTTTTCGGTTTTGCAAACGATGCCTTCTTGGATGCACCAGATCGTGTAACCATTCCCTTGTTCCTCTGGAGTGCTCTGGTTGGGGTTTCTTCACTGTGGGCAGTGGTATGGACATCCTCCACACTATCAGCATTTTTGTTCTGGGGAATGTCTAATGTCTGAGCCTGCTCCTTAATCTTCTTCTGTCTTTCTTCTTCCTCACGAGCCAAACACTCCTCCTCTGCTTGTTTCTTTTTCTGCTCGAATATCCTTGTTTCTTCATCCTTCTTTCGTTCTTCCTCTTTCAATCGCTCCTCCTCCTCTCTAGCCAATCTTGCGGCTTCTTCCCTCCTCAATCTCTCTTCCTCCTCTCTTTTGATTCTTTCTTCTTCTTCCTTTCTGATTCTTTCTTCTTCCTCTCGACGCCTCCTCTCGACCTCTTCCTTTCTTTTTCTAATGGCTTCCATTTTCTGTTTGAACTCCTCTGCTAACCGTCTCTCTTCTTCTTCGGCTAGAAGTGTCTCGGTCTCGAAATGGGTGATACTGTTGTCTGAGACTTGCGATGATGAAGTAGCTTTTGGGCTTTCGTGCTTTGAAGAACCCTCGTCGGCTGTACCGGAGATGATCGGGTTTTCGCCGGAGACCGGTGGCGGTTCGTTCAGGTCATTGGTGACGGCTTCCGGTGGTTGTTCCTCGGCGGTCCTGCGGCGGACGGCCGCACGTGTGAGTGCATCGGGGTTGGTGTTCATTCTCTTGGTTCTTGCCATTTTTAGGGTTTTAGGAAGGGTTTTAGGTTTGTGGGTTTTCTTTGAGAGAGAAATGGAGAAGATGAAGAAACTTGGTGTGTTTAGGGAAGTTAAAGTAAAAATCTGATTTGAGGGTGATGGTTTTTGAGTTGATTGGGGACGGTTAGTAGAGAGAGAAAAAGATAATGATGGTTTATCTTGGGAATAGGTGGGCTTTTGACAAGTGGCAGGAAAAGTTGATGTTTGTAAGAAAAAGCATGATGTGCGTCAGCCGTGGGTCCCTCCCAAACCGTCTTTTCCTATGCCAGACCGAGAGTGAGGAACGCAGGGACATGCATCTCCCCACTGCGAAGCTTTTTCTTGATTTTTCCTCCAAAAAGCGGCAATTTCTCCTACACACATTAAAACAAACTACCATGCAGAATTAAAAAGACCAAAAATAATAAAAAGACAGCAAATAACTGAAATAAAATATTTACAAACGGTTGTGACATTGCTTAACCATAGCGAGGCGGAGAGTGGGCAGGGATGTGGGCACTTTCATGCAAAAAATGCTTTACCCTTTGCCCATTGACTTTAAAGGTTTGACCCGATTGTGGGGATTTCAACTCCACTGTTCCGAAAGGACTCACCTTGACAATGGTGTATGGTCCCGTCCATCTTGATTTAAGTTTACCTGGAAAGAGTTTGAGACGAGAATTGAACAATAGTACCTGTTGTCCTTCCATGAACTCCCTATGGTTGATTCGACGATCGTGCCACATCTTGGTCTTTTCCTTGTACAACTTTGCATTCTCATAGGAGTGATATCGCAACTCCTCTAGCTCATGTATTTGCAGACTCCTTTTGATTCCCGCGGCATCCTCACTCATGTTAAGCTCTTTAAGGGCCCAGAACGCCTTGTGCTCTAATTCAATCGGTAAATGGCAAGCTTTGCCAAAAACTAATTTGAATGGAGACATTCCCAGAGGAGTTTTATAGGCTGTTCGATAGGCCCAAAGAGCATCATCGAGTTTGATTGACCAATCTTTACGGTGTGGCTTAACAACTTTTTCCAAAATTCCCTTGATCTCACGATTTGAAAGCTCGGCCAACCCATTGGTTTGTGGGTGGTATGCGGTGGCCACTCTATGATGAATATCATATTTAGCAAGAACCGAGGCCATGACTTTGTTTACAAAATGGGTGCCTTCGTCACTAATTAATGCTCGTGGTGTTCCGAAGCGAGTGAATATATTTTTGTGTAAGAACTTCACCACAGTGTTAGCATCATTGGAGTGACAAGCAATGGCTTCTACCCATTTTGAAACATAATCTACCGCAACCAAGATGTAAAAGTTATTGTTGGAATTTGGAAAAGGTCCCATAAAATCTATCCCCCATACATCAAAAAGTTCGACCTCTAGAATGTTGTTAAGAGGCATTTCATTTCTTTGCGATATATTCCCCGTACGTTGACATTGCTCACAATTTTTCACGAATTCAAATGAGTCTTTAAAAACAGTGGGCCAAAAGAATCCACTTTGCAAAATTTTTGCTGCGGTACGGTTTCCACCGAAGTGGCCACCGTAGTGGGATGTGTGACAACCATGGAGTATTTGATGTTGTTCACTCCCATGGACACAACGCCTTAATATTTGGTCCGCCCCTATCTTGTACAAGAAGGGATCGTCCCAAACGTATTGTCGTGTGTCGTGTAAAAATTTCTTGAATGGTTGTCCACTCATCCCGTGGGGCTTAAATCCACTTGCTAAAAAGTTTGCAATATCAGCATACCAAGGAGTTTCATTATGATGTTGCGCAGATAATAATTGTTCATCGGGAAAAGTTTCTTTTACCGGAGTGGGGTCAGAAGTGGGGTCAACAGTGCCCACTGTCTTCTCGAGCCTGGACAGATGATCAGCAACCTGATTGCTTGTTCCTTTTCTGTCGACGATCTGGAGGTCAAATTCCTGCAGCAACAGCACCCATCTGATCAACCTCGGTTTAGAGTCAGCCTTGTTGATCAAATATTTGATGGCTGCGTGATCGGTGTGTACTATGACCTTTGCTCCAATTAAGTAAGACCTGAAACGATCAAAAGCAAAAACTACTGCAAGTAGTTCTTTTTCGGTTACAGTGTAGTTGATTTGAGCCTCGATCAAAGTCTTGCTTGCATAGTATATTGGATGAAAAATCTTATCTTTTCGTTGGCCTAGTACTGCACCTATAGCCCAATCGCTGGCGTCACACATGACTTCAAATGGGAGTGACCAGTCAGGAGTGGTCACTATGGGTGCAGTAACTAAGGCATTTTTGATTATTTCAAATGCGTTTCTACATTCTTTGGTAAAAACAAACTCTCTTTCATGTTGCAGCAGGTTACATAGGGGTTTAGTTATTTTGGAAAAATCTTTTATGAACCTCCTATAGAAACCTGCGTGACCTAAAAAACTGCGAATGCCTTTTACCGTTGTGGGCTCGGGAAGTTGGGAGATTACTTCTAGTTTTGCTTCATCAACTTCCAAACCCTTTTTCGACACAAGATGACCCAAAACGATGCCCTCTTCGACCATGAAATGACATTTTTCCCAATTTAGAATAAGGTCGTGGGTTTCACATCTCACCAAACTTTTTTCTAGATTCCTCAAACAGTTATCAAATGATGTGCCGATCACAGAAAAATCGTCCATAAAAACTTCTATGGTATCTTCTATCATATCAGTAAAAATGGCCATCATACAGCGTTGAAAAGTAGCGGGAGCATTACATAAACCAAAAGGCATTCTCCGGAATGCAAAAGTACCATATGGACAAGTAAAGGTGGTCTTTTCTTGGTCTTCGGGTGCGATGTGGATTTGGTTATATCCGGAGTATCCATCTAGAAAACAATAAAATTCCTTTCCCGCTAATCTATCAAGCATTTGATCAATAAAAGGTAACGGGAAATGGTCTTTCTTTGTTGCTAGATTTAGTTGCCTATAATCCATGCATATTCTCCATCCCGTAACAGTCCTAGTTGGAATGAGTTCGTTCTTTTCATTTCTGACCACTGTTGTTCCTCCCTTTTTAGGGACACATTGAACGGGGCTCACCCAACTACTACTGGCAATGGGATAGATAATACCGGCATCTAACCATTTCAAGACTTCTTTCTTAACTACCTCCTTCATGATGGGGTTCAACCTTCTTTGGGGTTGGACTTTCCCCGGGTGGTCATTCTCCAAGTTAATCTTATGTTGACATAAAGAGGGGCTAATCCCTCGAATGTCCGCTATGGTCCAACCAATTGCTCCCTTATGCTTTATCAACAAATCAATCAGAAGTTGTTCTTGTTTCTCACTAAGTTTGGAAGAGATAATGACGGGAAGTTTATTATCCTTAGCGAGATAAGCATACTTTAAATGGGAAGGCAATGGTTTAAGCTCTAGCTCGGGAGGTTGTTCTATTGAAGGGGATTGAACATCTCTATCCTTGAAGTCCAGAGGTTCAAAAGCTGCAACCATCTTATTACACTCATCCTTAAAAGTGTCATTACTCTCTGATTCAGAGTGCTCACTGTCAATCCCCACTGTGGGAACTGTACTCCCCACTGTGGGCAAATTGCCAAAATTGTGGGTTTCATAAATCGAACTTAAGGCAAAACAATCTTCGGTGTCTATATATTTGAGAGATTTGAAAACATTAAAAGTTACCTCTTGGTCATTAACTCGCATCGTGAGTTCTCCTTTGTGCACATCGATCAAAGTACGTCCGGTTGCAAGAAACGGACGTCCTAAGATGATTGGGATTTCTTTATCGGCCTCATAATCTAAAACAAGAAAATCGGCGGGGAAGATAAATTTATCCACTTGGACCAAAACGTCTTCTATTTTTCCCTTGGGGTAGGCAATGGATCGGTCGGCTAGTTGTAATGTCACGGTTGTGGGTCTAGCCTCTCCAATCCCTAACTTGTTAAAAATGGACAAAGGCATCAAGTTGACACTAGCTCCTAAATCACAGAGTGCTTGGCCTACTTCTTGTCCTCCTATAATGCATGGAATGGTGAAACTACCCGGGTCTTTCAACTTAGGTGGAATCTTGCTTGTTAGGAGGGCACTACATTCTTCGGTCAAAGCCACAGTTTCAAATTCACCCAACTTCCTCTTTTTGTTCAAAATATCTTTTAAGAATTTAACATAGCTTGGCATCTGCTCGAGAGCTTCTACCAAGGGTATGTTAATGTGAAGTTGCTTAAAAATGTCTAAGAATTTTTTAAACTGAACATCGACATTTTTAGGCTTCATTCTTTGAGGAAATGGAATGTTTCGTGGGTCAATCTGCGTTTGCTGTGGTATTGGCTTTGGAATAGTAGTCTTTGGGACAGGTCCAAAAGTGGGAAGGTCAGGGATGTCGGTCCCCACTGTGGGGATCACAGTGACTTGAGGAGTGCCCACTGTGGTGCTCACAGTGGGTTTTTGAGGCGAATCATCAGATTCAAAAATGATATTTTTCAGATCCTTTCCACTCCTTAAAGTTATGGACTTGACATGTTCTGGTCCTTTTCCTATCACTCTAGCTTGCTCGGTATCACTCGGTAACGTTCCTGGTGGTCTATTCTTAACTTCAACGGCTAGCTGTCCTACTTGGGTCTCTATATTCCTAATGGCTGCTTGGGTTTGATTCATAAAACCTTTGAGAATCGACTCGATCGATTGTTGAGCCTCAGCTGGTTGGTTGGATCGTGGTTGGTATGGTTGTGGGGACTGCCCACTGTGATGTGGGGATTGCCCACTGTGATGTTGCTGAAATCCCGGGGGATTGTATGGTCTTTGCTGGATGTGACTCGGTCCTTGGGGTTGGAGTCCTTGATTACCGGACCAAGAGAAATTCGGATGATTTCTCCAACCTGGATTATAAGTCTGCGAATAAGGGTTGTTCCTTTGGTTGGTCCCTATGACATTAACAGATTCGGGGTTTGCTGGACAAAAGTCGAAAACATGCTCCTCTCCACAAAGGGAGCAGTTATCAGCGAGATGGGTTGCGGAATTGACTTGGCCTCGATTTTGATTTAAAACGATTTTTGTCAAGGCCACTAATTGTGCATTCATGGTTTTGAGTGCTTCGGAATCTATGGTGTTGGTCTTAGACATGGGTGCTCTCGGATTTGACCATTCGGTATTGTTGTTGGACACTTTTTCTAAGATTTGATATCCTTCGTTGTAAGTCATACTCGTAAATGTTCCACCGGCTGTTGCATCTAAGATGATTTTGGCTGCATTGGAAAGACCATTGTAAAAGGTCTCCAATTGGATGCAATGTGGGATGCCATGATGTGGGCACTTTCGAAGTAAATCTTTAAATCGTTCCCATGCATCCGAAACAGCCTCATCTTCCTCTTGTCTAAATAAAATTATATCATTTCGAAATCTAACATTCCTTGTTGGAGGAAAGTATTTTTGCAAAAATCTATCGGCAAGTTCTTGCCAAGTGGTTATCGAGTGAGGTGCATGTGCGTTCAGCCAAGATTTTGCTTTGTCCCTTAATGAAAAAGGGAAAAGCCTTAGTCTTAATGCCTCATCACTAACACCTTGCAATTGAAAGGAATCGGTCATTTCTAAAAAAGATTTTAAGTGCGAGTGCGGATCCTCAGATGGCGATCCTCCAAATTGACCCATGGCTTGGATCATTTGAAACATCACCGGTTTGAGTTCAAAATGCGTTGCAACAATATTGGGTCTCAAAATTCCGGAGCTTAAATCACCAACTCCGGAAGTAGCATAGTCCCGTATTTTTCGATCTTTGTTATCGGCAATCGTGATTGTGGTCTCCACTATAGGTGGCGGTACTGCAGCCATGTTCACAGTGGGGATCACAGGAGGTTGTCGATTTGTTTTCTTGCTTCTTCGTGTTTTTCGCAACGTTTTTTCTATTTCGAGATCTATTGGAACCAAATGTTCGAGTTGTCGCCGTGGCATACAATACGAACAGCTTAGAAAAACTAGTTACTCGGGCTCGAACAAAAACTAATGTCTTGAGATTTAAAATCACGCCAGTCCCCGGCAACGGCGCCAAAAACTTGTTACGTGCGAAATGTGTGTTTTAATCGCAGTGGGTTGCAAACTGTCCACAGTGGGAAGTGCAAGTGTACACTGTCCACTATGATCGTCACAGCAAGTAATAGTTGGTAAAATACCAGAATCGAATCCACAGAGACTGGACAATCAAGACAATACGGTTCTCATGAGCTCCTTTTACAAGTTTCAACTAGAGAGGAAAATAATACTTTGGTTTGGTTTGGTAAAATAGCTACTTGAAACGATTTACTAAATGCTAAAAAGGAGGAATGTAGGTTGGATTTTCCCTAAATTTTATCTCAAATACTCGGTCCTTAGAGTGATCCTCGTATTCGTGGTGGACATTTTCGCTAGAAAAGCCCGGTTACAAAATACTCACACCGTTAGATAAAAATCCCATACTCTTAGTACTTATTGTTTTGTCAATGGTAATCTCTAAATGGACCTTTTCAGGCCTCGATGGAATGTGTAGAGACAAATACTCTAAGTGTTTTTAATACACAAATTAGCTTGCCTACTACTCCAGTGGGCAGAGATTAACTCACTGTGCCGACCTCACTTTCGTAAGTGTCAAAAGAATTCTTTCGAATCCCCTAGCATCATTCAAGCTCGTGTCACTGCGCTCTACTTATTTCTAAGTTAAGAACTAGACTTTAGATCCTTGCAAGTGATCAGCTTGTTCGCATCCTTGGGTAAATATTGAGAATGAAAGACCAAAACAACAAATATTCTAAGTATAAAGATTACTCAAGCATTTTTGATAAAATCCAGGTACTTCTCCTTCCTACATCCCAAAGGATGTTTTAGCCTAACATTTCCGAAGTAAAGAAAACAAAAGATGAAGATTTGCACATAATAAAACTGAAAGTGACTTGAGTTAACTGCTCACAGTGGGGAACGAGAAGTCGTCCCTGCACTGTGTAATACGAACTACAATTTAAACTAAGAAAGTAAATTACTGAAAATTAAAGCTAGTTACTGCAGTAAATAAAAGACTAAAGCTAATGTGGTAGTTGAGAGAATTTGAGACTAAAAGTATTCAAGAATGAAAACCAAGCATGCATTTAATGGCACCCAAGTGCTCCTTTATATACTAGGAGAAGGAGTTGGGTATTACACAAAAGAGGTGGGTCTTCCAATGGGTAAAGACTGCTGAGTTGTGGCAGAATTCAGCTCCTTGTGCAATTCTTTTATCCAATGGTCCCTTCTCCAAGTCAATCTCCAAGTACAAAGAGGTGTACTTGATGCTATCTTCAATGAGAACTACCTTGTACTTCTCCAGCCATTTCTCTGCCATATGAACCTTCCTCCTCCAGAAAATTAGATCCCAACTAAAAGTTTCTTTTTGATTTCTTTTTGATCAGCTCGAAGAGTGGGGAACCGGAGTGGGCACTGTATACGTCACTGCGGATGAAAAATCGAGAAAACACCCAAAACTTCCCCAAATAATTTATTAAAGACCATGGTTCACTCCTTTTGCTCGTTTTCGTAAATCATACCAAGAATGGGGGTTTTTAGAAGTGAAATGGCTAAAATTGACAAAATAAAGTGGAAAATAAATGGAAATAATAACTCTAAAAATAGAGTTATCACTGAGTCTGCCCATTCCTCCCCCAGTCATCATGAAAAAGAGGGGGAGAAGAGCGCTGAACATTCCATGGAGAAAAGCGCTGAACATTCCATGGAGAAAAGCGCTGAAGATCTGAACAACAAAAGCGCTGAAGACCTTTCCCATGATGAATCTATCAGGGGAGAGAGGAATGAAGATCTGACCGCTGGACCTCAGGGAGATGAAAACCCTGAGGGAACCGAGAAGCTCGCCTCTGTATCTGAGGGGGAGCAACTCGAAGAAGATGCTGAGAATTCCGAAGCAGAAGAAGATGAAGACATCGACATCCCTGACGACAAACCATCCTTCTCTCCAAGAAAGGATGATGATGATGATGAATATGACGATGATTTCTTTATCGTCAAACCTGCCCCAAGGATCAAAGCTCTTAAAGGAATCTCAATAAAAGAACCATCAGGGGAGAAGACAAACACAAAGCCCTCAGCCTCTGGCGCTGAGAAAAGCAAAGACAAAGGCCTCGCTGAAGATGAAAATATAGCGATTCTCTTTGAAAAGCCGGTTTGTCAGGTAAACTAAATCTTTACTTTTTCCTTCCCTGAACTTCTCAACAACTCACTAAGTTCTCCAAACCTATATACACATCCACATTATTTTTTCTATATTTTCTACCCAAGTTCTTCTACCCAATTCTTATCTGTAAGATCGCTGCTTTTCAGCTAGTCCTCTCCCCTGTTTGAGGATGTCGCTGAAGGTTCTACTGTTGCGACTTCACAAATAAAGCCAGCTGCTGCTGATGAAATAATCCCAGTCTTGGATTTAATCTCTGAGACTGATGAACCAGAAGAACAACCTCTCTTGCACAATAAGAGACCTTCCTCAGTTCCTCAAAGGCTGAGTGAAGAAGATCAAAAGAGAAGAGAAGAAATAATAAAGCGATTCGAGGATCAGCGAATCATTCTAAGGCGTGATCAACTGCCTTCAGTTCCTCCTAAGTTCAGAATTTCAAAAGCTGAATATCAGGACCACCTTAGAGCTGAACGCCTCATTGCTGAAAGAAAGGAAGCTGAAGAAAAAGACAGAGAATACGCCATCAAGCTCACTCAAGAATCTGTCAAAGACCCCAAGCTGAAGCGTGTTCCCATTCAAATCCAACGAAAGCTGTGGGAAGAAGCCCAGAAGATCGTGGAAAAGAAAACTGAAGTTTCTCAGACCACCTTGATCTGGTGTAAAGAGAAAATTCACTTCAGATATCGTCCAGCGAAGATCAACAAGGTATTCATCTCTGGAAGAACATCTATCGGAGTACCTATTGTTGACATCAAACTGTTCAGAGAAGATGGCACATCTGAAACCTTTCGCGCTGACACTGTAAAAAGGTATGGTCTCTCTTTATGGCTGGAGATGAGGTTAGCTATCCAACCATCACAATCTAAGTACAAGAATCATTTCGAAAAGCTGATAAACAGACAGATCGACTTGATATCTTCTTGTGTGGATATTCCTCTTGTTCCTGATCTAAAGCCGAAAAGAAAAAGAGGTTCTCCAAGGAAGAAACGTCAAGATTCAAACTCAGGACCTGTCATACGAAATGAAACTGGAATTGGTTTCTCTCGCGCTGAAGTACTTGGTCCTGATCCTGATCTATCCGCCCTTGACATCTCTTTGCCACCATGTGAACTTTTCGTCCCTGGTAAAGTCATCAGTAATCCTTATGGAATATTCTTTCTTGACTACGACGGACGTAAATGCTTTCAACGGATCGCTGAGCTCCCAATCACTCCAATCGAATAGCTCAGAGATCTTATCTACTGGTGTGACTTCATAAAGGACATTCAGGCACGACACCTAAAACCCTTGATCTTTCAAGAAGCGCTGAAGAAAAGAAAACAAGGTGTAACGGTTCCTGACTGGATGATTCCCACTGAAAAGACGACCCTTGATGAACTTCTCATTAAGGAAGAACCTTTTGAAAACTGATATAATCTCCTTTTTCTCTATTGTATCAGTTATCCTTCTGTACTTGTAATTTATTTCGCTTGTACTTGTAATCTTTCTGTTCTTCATTGTAACTTGATTCAAAGATTTAAAGAAAGATTTCAGCGAATGTACTTTACTCCATCAGTACTGAAAAGATCCCAGAAAACAGTAAAAGGGACAAATACTTTATGAGTTCTTTTTATCCTTATGTTTTCATTAAATAGCAATTTTCTTTGTTGCTATGTCATAATCAAATAGGGGGAGATTGTTGATCCAAACCCTCAGTGATTTGATAATGACCCTCTCTTAAATATTTAGTGAAAATTGTATGTAAACAATATGTATCAGAGTTTCACTATCGTTGATAAGTACTAAGATCTTACAGTACCGCTGATAGGAACTCTCGCTCTTTAAATTAAACATTCAACGAACACTGTTCACCATAATGCGCTGAGTCTGTTCAGTCCTTATGGTGATCGCTGATAAGTTAGTTGTTTACTTATAATCCCTGAAGACAAGTTTCACGTCAACAAAGGTTCTACGCTGAAGTCGAAGATCAAGCTCAAGAACCAGCGACAAGTCTACTAATGAACTGATGCGGATCAGCGAAGACTCAGATTTGTCCACTCAACGTGAAGTATCAAGTACAAGACTTCAGCTATCGCTGAACTTTATCATTCGCTGAATAGTAAATGATAATCGCTGAATCAACGAAAGCTGATCATGAAGTCCTCCGTACAAAGTACTTTTGTCTTAACCTCCCTTGCACGCCACCGTACGAAATGTCAGAAAAGAACCTCCGAAAATCTGAGATCGTACAACCACTCTGATACTACACTGTTCATTCATGCGGCTACTAAGGTTGTCAACAAAGGTCAATGACATGCAACCAATCCGCTGATGACACGTGTAAAGTGTATACTGAATTGCATTAAATGCATGCAGTATATAAAGAGATGAACTCACTTCATTTGAAGTAACTTGCTAACTCTGGACAAGTTCAAATCTCTCTCAAGATAGGATTTTATTAGTAATCTCCATATCCTTCTTAGTGCAAGAAACCTTAGTGTTCCAACTTGTTTAGATTTAGGTTTATCCTTAATCTTGTTTCCGCAACAAGCTGTAAATTGTTAATGATTTATCAATAAACAATTTAGAAAAGTAAAATAGTGTGTTTGTATTCAACCCCCCCCCCCCCTTCTACAAACTTGTATAGGCCTTTCGGGACCAACAAAGAATGATAAGTTTTGCATAGAACATAGGTCATGTTTTCCAGAGGTTCTGTAGAGGTCGTCAGAGGATCTGAGCAGACCCACAGAAGCTCTGTGATATCGAGAACTATTTTAAGATTGAGAATTTACATACAGAAAGAAATCAATCAAAGTAATAAAATAAAGCAATATATTTATACACATATTTACAGAAGATAAGCGTGTGTCGTGTCATAGAGTCCGGGTCTCGTATTGACACGTTTTAACATGCATTTAGGTGCTGGGAAGTGACCGTAATTGTGAAGCTTGAATTGTGTTATTAAGCTGGGCGCGCATTCGAGGTGAGTTCTCTCACTGTGTAGTTAGGGGTTGTATGCATGTCATAATAGTTTGTATGTACTACTGTCTTTGTGGTGTAATCTAGTTGTTTGTGGTGTGTAATATTTGATTGGTTTGAATGCTTGGTATAAATGTGTTACAATTCGGTGGGACCGAGGCCTCGATGGTACTGAGGTGTTGGTTACATTACAATTCGGTGGGACCGAGGCCTCGATGGTACTGAGGTGTTGGTTACATTACAATTCGGTGGGACCGAGGCCTCGATGGTACTGAGGTGTTGGATACATTACAATTCGGTGGGACCGAGGCCTCGATGGTACTGAGGTGTTGGTTACATTACAATTCGGTGGGACCGAGGCCTCGATGGTACTGAGGTGTTGGATACATTACAATTCGGTGGGACCGAGGCCTCGATGGTACTGAGGTGTTGGATACATTACAATTCGGTGGGACCGAAGCCTCGATGGTACTGAGGTGTTGGATACATTACAATTCGGTGGGACCGAAGCCTCGATGGTACTGAGGTGTTGGATACATAATTACTTGTAGGCGTTTACTCGTTTTATGTAACTGTGATGTTGTTGCTTATGTGCGGATAGGGGTGATGTGTATATAATTCCTATCTGCGCATGTGTTGGAATTCACTAAGCTTCGTGCTTACCCTTTCCCAATGAACTGTGGTTTCAGGTCCGAGCGGCTCCAAGGCGTGACGAGTACACACTGGCGCGCGAGGAGAGCTGGTTGTTTTATGATTATAATAATTAAACGTTTATTCCGCTGATTTTAATTTATAAGGATGTTAATTATGTATTTGCAAACGAAACGTTGGTATCAATTAATGAGTTGTGATAAATAATTTGTTTATTTAAAAATTTAAATTTGCTTGTAATTTTTGGGACGTTACAACTTGGTATCAGAGCACAGCTTGAGTGAATCAAACGCACCTCGGTGTGTTTGGTCTCAAGTTGCGGCTGGGAAATTTTCAAATTCTTTATTAAATCTTTTTGGAAATAAAAGAAAAAGTAAAGACCCGTTCGAGGAACGGTGATCGGAGGCGCAATGTGTACAGTCAGCCGGAGTCAAAGGGGAAAGGTACAGCACTTAGTGTTTTATTGCTTTCTAGATCATAGAGTATGCATGCTAGATTGCCTGTTGTGGACACTATGCGGTATGTTGAACTACTTGCTATTAGGAATTTATGCTAATTATGATAGGTTACTAAGTGAATGCCCTCTAGGTTGTATGCAGTAAGAGATTTATAGCCTTAGAATATTCAATTTAGTTCTATTGCGCAGCTCTTGTTTGAGTCCAACCGTTCTAGGATAGAGTCTTGTATTCGACTGTCTATTTATTTCGCACTGCATATAACCGGGTATTCGCGAGGTCACCCGTTATAATTAGTAGGGATTCGGTAGTAGCAAGGGTAGTGGGATAAGAGGAAATTCCTAGGGAACTAGGAAGGGTGGATGTATATATATGCTGGTGCGGGCATATGGTTAATTATATATTTAATTGTTGTTGTATGATCGGGGTGACCGATGGTATATTAAGTATACATTTGTGGCTGTCTGATCGGGGAGACCGATGGTTTTATATATATACAGTAGTTGTATGAGTTTGCCTGTTTAGGATATGTTCTTGAACTGGCATGTGTGGATTAATTATTTTATGTGTATAGTTTCGGCGAGAAACTACTTGGACCCTCGGGATGAGACTCGGAACGAGCAATGATAGGTGTGGAAGGTAGTAGTAGAGCTCCTACTACCGGAAGCACAAGATCAATGCTCGAGCCGGGGAAGTCACGAGGAATCCAAGGAGTTGGGCGTGAGTGTTGATAGTGTGCGTTGTTATGTGCTAATAACGCGTTGTATTATCTACCCTGAATAGCCGTCACGAGGAGAGACAAATGTAGTAGATCCCCTGGTACATGTGTGTACTTGACTTGCTTTAATGGGATGATCGTTGGGGTAGTGTCGAAGGTTCTAAACTAGCAGTCGTTGGGATAGAAGGACGTGTCTAGTAGCAATCACTTGGGGTGACGATAAGGATGTGGTTTGTTTTAAGTAGACCATTTCGGGTCAAAAAAATTGGCAATTGTGCTAGAATCATAGGCTTTTAAGCCGACTTTGATTTGAGGAAAACACGTAAGATGATTTGATGTGATTTCCCAACTTGCCTTAAGAGATTTAAATGTCCGGATGGCGATTGTGGATCGGGAGTTTTGGAGGGATATGAGTCGAGACATCGAATGCCGACTGAGTCATGCACAAAGTCTATTTTGAAAATAGGGTTGCATTAACTACTCTTTGTGTTTCCAGTCCTTATATGGATTGTGTTTTGGAATTTTGGGAAATGTTTAGCACACGCACAAGATGTTATATTATGGTTTTGAAAATGCTTGAAAACCGTTTTATCACGGGAGTTGAAAACTTTGTAAAAGATTGTTTCATTTGATTATTTTCCAACGGTTCTTTCGGGTACGATAATATCCGTGTTTTGTGGTAGTTAAGATGTTGGGTAAGTGACTACGGCTTGAGACTCTAACATTGGAACTCCTCCACATGTGTTAGAGTTGAGACGGAAAGTTACATTCCGCGATGTCTGTTTAAAGGCTATTTTAGTGATTTGTCTAAAATGAGTTTGGAATTCTAGTGTCGCTTAACTTTTCGTTCGAGAGTTTGTATTACTAAGTGTTTTATTGCAAATGGTTCAGTGTGTGGATTGATTCATGCGTGACATAAGTGATGCATGGAGGAATTTTGGTAACATTTCATAAGGAATTGTTTAGTGCGCTTTTTAGTCAGCTAAAGGTTTTATTGACATTTTCATGAAAATGCGATTTATCGACTTAGGGGTATGCATACTGGGGTAACCTTTGTTCTCGGCATTTTGATGAACGAGTCGTGCATGAAAATGCTTTAGTTCCTTTTTGTCGAAATGAAAGACCATTGATCCAAGGAGTGTTTTAATGTTGTAAACATCATGCATACGATTACAATGTGTTATATTTTGGAAATATAAATGCGTAGATTTTTGACATTCGGTTAATTTAGATTTACCGTTCATTTTTTTTGGGAAATTAAAAACTTTTGCTTTGGAGGAAACGAGTATTTTGAGCATTTTCGATAAATACATTTTTTTTTAAAACTATAATGTTTTGACATTATATGTCCCAAGTACGAAACTTGAGGAAGTGTTACAAGCTTGCAGGCCTGCCCCCAGTTTGAGATTTTACGAGGTTTTTTTAGTCGATATTTCCAGTTATTAGAAGCGGACTGGTTTCTGTCTTCAAGTTTGCAACTTACACGAGACAATTGTGTTTTAACAAAAATATATTTGTAAACCGTGTCATCGTTTTGTGTGACTAGCTGACGCGCGAAAAATTTGTGGCGAACCCTGTGCGACGTCATTTTATGATTAAAAAGAGGAATTTTTGAATCAAATGTCGTGAAACTTAATTTGAATTATGTGCACACCTTTGTCGCACCCTGTTTAAGGTCAGCGGTTACCTTTAGTGCATGTCATGAGTCAATCCATACTGGAATCGAGGCAGTTCATTTTAAAGAAATTATTTATTACGTTTTGCTTTTGTGTGAGTAAACCGAACTGCAATGGAACGATTTTCAACGTGATTTTTTCCTATGTGGGACGAGCGTGTCCAGTTTTGCGTAACTATCGATCTGGTAATAGTAGTTTTATTGCTTACGATCTTTTTGAGATGAAAATCCTGATGTTGAAAATATTTTGTAAATGATTTTGTAAACCATTTGGGGAAATGTGCTTTTAAGTGTCATGTGTCATTTCGAGAATTTTCAGGGTATGAGTCCTTTTGGAAAACTCTTTTTGGTTAACCCGTATTGAGTCTGGGACTAAGGTTGATTTCAGAGTGTTGCTTGCTTAAACTTTGTTTAAACGCATTTTCCGATCTATGGGTCTAGCAAGCGTGGAGCATTTTGCTCGGTTTTGACTTGGAGTTAGTCATGGGCCCATTGCCCGGGTTTAATGGCTCGATGTGGAGTCTAGTTGATGAGTTGTTTTTGTCGCACCGTTTGGCATTCTTTGCACGTTGAGTGTTTACATGTTTGGGTGAGTGAGTCAATCCGGAATAGGCATATTGTTGGTAGGTTGTTTGCTTTGGATCCTTAGACACGTTAGTCAGTCGTTGGTAATGGTCGGTTGGGTATCTCGGGGTGGGACCCCGGTATTCATGTGTTTTAACCTAGACTTTCCAGTAGGTACTAGGAGGATATAGTTGTGGGCACTTACCTGGGAGGTAGTTCCGGTATGCTGGGTCTTGAGGCATTACCTGGGAGGTAGACGTCAAGGTGTATCCTCGATACGGTGTGACTTGGCTTCGTAGAGCAAGTGTGGATGGTACGTCGACGGAGGAAGGTAGGTATTCCACGCGCGTTAGTACTGTAGGCCGAATAATATCGGTTAAGGGATTGGTGCCCTTTGTTATTTAGAGAATAAATGCGCATCAACCATTTTGAGGTAGGTGGTATAATTAGGTGTCGACTTTTGGGCTTGAGGCCAAACACCTTTAGTATAATCGGAGAGTTGTAGCCGATTTTAGGATAATCTTGGTGATGGTAATAGTAACCCTGAAATGATCACTTGTGATGAATGGTTGTGGTGGAACGATCTACGTGTGTGTTAGTGATTTGGTAGTGGGGGATAGCTATTGGTGTTAATGTCTAGGATAATACCACGCTTATTTGAGTTACTGAAATCGGTTGGACCGATGTTCGGCGGGTGGCCGATGTTTGTTATTGTGATCGGTTGGACCGATGTTCGGCGGGTGGCCGATATTTGTTATTGCAATCGGTTGGACCGATGTTCGGCAGGGGGTCGATGTTTTGTGGATATAATTTATTGAAAATCTTTGGAGTCTATTAGAATTTGTGGTAGTTAATCGACAGTTAAGGGTAGGAATGATCGTAGTCGGGTATCCTGTAGGGTATATTGGTGAGCACCATTAGAAGGGTTAGAGCTTGAAAGTGGTTTGAGTTTGGGATATCATCAAATGCGAGAGAATTTTTAGAAGCTGTTTGCGGACGTAGACTTCGGGGGCGAAGTCTAATCCAAGTGGGGGAGAGTTGTAAAGCCCGTGTCCCGGTACGTTTATTAATTAATTTTAATAATTTAAAAATGGTTTACCTTTAATTGTTTGGTTAATGGTTTGGTGTCAAAAAGGACCAAAATTGTAGCTTTAGTGTCATTTAATGTAGTTTGTGAGATAAGGTGTAGTTGAGGGGACTAGAGTGCAATTTTTGGAACTTATCTCATAGGTCACGGCCCATGGCCAAATTCCATCCTTGTTTCTTCTTTCCTTGATAGCCAAGCAAACCCAAAACGTTTCCATAACCCTTTCCTTTTCCTTTGTGTGCTTTGCCGCCGAGAAGAAGAGTTAGAGAGAGAGAGAGATAGAAACCGAGAGGTAGAGAGAGAGGAGTTGGCCGGAAACCCCCCCCCCTCCACCTGTCGCCGCTGTGCTGTTAGCGGAGGTCACCGCTGCTGCTGTCCGTCGGAGGAGTCGAGGGAGAGAAGATCGGTCGTGGTGGTGAGGCGTCGTCTTGAGGTAAGTCGTTCTCTCGTTCGTCTCGTTTCTTTTCCTTGTTCCTTTCGTTTTTCCGGCGAGACCACCACCGCCGCACGCCGTCGCTGCGGTGGCTGTAGGTGGAGGGTGGTGGCAGTGGGTGTCACACGTAGCGTAAGACCCGAATCGTTAAGCCTTGAACCGTTTTTATAAGTTATCTTTTATGAAAATTTTAGTGTGCTGTCCAGTTTTCGCGCAACCATAATTTTTCCGTCGTAACTCCGTTTGAGCCGAAACTGGCGCCCACGGTTCAAGTTCAGGGTCGAGCACGTTTTCCGTGTTTTAGCGGAAAACTGGTTCGGTCTCTAGCTGGGCGAAAAAGTGGTCGCAAGTTCGGTGTTTCGTCATTTTATGTGAAAATTAGTTTTCTGTCCAGTTCGTATTTCGGCCATAACTTTCTCGTGGTAACTCGGTTTGAGGCGATTCTGGTGTCCACGGTTCACTTTCTGTGTCGGGCACGTTTTTCGTGTTTTGGCGAAAGGCTGGTTCGGCCCCTAGCTAGGCGGAAAACTTCTGTTTTTACAGCAGGTCGGTAAACCGACAGTGTTGTAATCTGCCACTGTTTTGTCATGGTCATAACTTTCTGCTTGTAACTCGGTTTGGGGTGAAATCGGTGTCAAAAGTTCCCTTTTGAGTCTAGAAAGTTTTCTGTGTTTTGTGCAAAACCCAGTTCGGGACGTAGCATGGGTCGATTTGTCGTTTTATACTGAAAGGTGCTGAATTTCGCCGTTCCGGAAATTGTTTTTGTAAAATCCGTAGTAAATTGTAGAAAAATCGTTAGGAGGCGTATAATATGTCCTTGGAACCCTAACTCAGAGTACTTTCTGGTCATGAAATAATATTGGGAATTTTCTGGGTTTAAAGGGGTCGAAATAGGTCCCGAACAGACCTGTTTTGGGTGAGCGGAATTTAGTTTTAGTGACGGTTTAAGCGTGTGTCGTGTCATAGAGTCCGGGTCTCGTATTGACACGTTTTAACATGCATTTAGGTGCTGGGAAGTGACCGTAATTGTGAAGCTTGAATTGTGTTATTAAGCTGGGCGCGCATTCGAGGTGAGTTCTCTCACTGTGTAGTTAGGGGTTGTATGCATGTCATAATAGTTTGTATGTACTACTGTCTTTGTGGTGTAATCTAGTTGTTTGTGGTGTGTAATATTTGATTGGTTTGAATGCTTGGTATAAATGTGTTACAATTCGGTGGGACCGAGGCCTCGATGGTACTGAGGTGTTGGTTACATTACAATTCGGTGGGACCGAGGCCTCGATGGTACTGAGGTGTTGGATACATTACAATTCGGTGGGACCGAGGCCTCGATGGTACTGAGGTGTTGGTTACATTACAATTCGGTGGGACCGAGGCCTCGATTGTACTGAGGTGTTGGATACATTACAATTCGGTGGGACCGAGGCCTCGATGGTACTGAGGTGTTGGATACATTAGAATTCGGTGGGACCGAGGCCTCGATGGTACTGAGGTGTTGGATACATAATTACTTGTAGGCGTTTACTCGTTTTATGTAACTGTGATGTTGTTGCTTATGTGCGGATAGGGGTGATGTGTGAATAATTCCTATCTGCGCATGTGTTGGAATTCACTAAGCTTCGTGCTTACCCTTTCCCAATGAACTGTGGTTTCAGGTCCGAGCGGCTCCAAGGCGTGACGAGTACACACTGGCGTGCGAGGAGAGCTGGTTGTTTTATGATTATAATAATTAAACGTTTATTCCGCTGATTTTAATTTATAAGGATGTTAATTATGTGTTTGCAATCGAAACGTTGGTATCAATTAATGAGTTGTGATAAATAATTTGTTTATTTAAAAATTTAAATTTGCTTGTAATTTTTGGGACGTTACACATAGTCTATGCCTTCTTCTTGTCTATATCCATTGGCCACTAATCGTGCTTTGTTTTTGATGACCACTCCATCTTCATCCTTCTTATTTCTGTAGACCCACTTAGTCCCAATGGCCTGTTTCCCTCGTGGCAGAGGTACTAAAGTCCATACTTTGTTACGCTCAAACTGCAGAAGTTCTTCTGGCATGGTGTCTACCCAGTTTGGGTCATCTAGGGCTTCCGAAATCTTCTTTGGTTCTATCATACTGATAAAATTTGTAAAGAAACAAAAATTAGCAGTGGCAGATCTGGTTTTCACTGTGTCAGAAGGTTCGCCGATTATTTGGCTTGGAGGATGGCTTTTTGTCCACTTAGTTGTGCGTGGAAGGTGGTCACCAATGTCATCGAATCTTTCTTCAGAGGCTTCTTGTTGTTGTTCTTCTTCTTCTTGTATAGCCTATGTAGTAGTGCGTGCCTTTGTAGTTGATCCTACAACTTGTGGACTGATTGGTATGAGAGGTGGTGGAGTTTGTTCCTCTGAGGACGTATAGACTTGGTCCTCTATATCCTCTGTAATTGGTTCCTCTGTGGATTGTGAAGTTTGATTTTCAGCAGCTTCTGTGGTCGTTTTCCTCGTTGTTTCATCTTCTGCGGTCTCTACCTCGGCATTTGCATCTGTAGTATTTATAGAAGAAGATGAAGCATTATTTGGACCAGTTAGAGTCATACCCGTAGGATTTTGATCGATGGAAGATGGTTCTTCAGAAGCTCTGTTTGTTCCAACAGAGGGATCAATGTCGTCGTGGAACATCTCTAAAAATAGAAGATTTAAGTCTTTATTCGTTTGCGAGAAGCCAGAGGTTTCCCTTTTAAGTCCTAGTTCTGAACTGATTTGCTCAGAAGTCTTCTGGAATGAATCATCAAAAGAAACATTGATGCTTTCTACGATTTTGCGAGACCTTGTAAGGAATGCTCTGTAGGCTTTGGAAGTGGCAGAGTATCCAATGAATTTGCCTTTGTCAGCTTTTACCTCAAACTTTCAAAAAAGCCCCAAAGCCATTTGTTTCTGATAAGCATTCATCTCTTCATTCTCATTACTGTAAATGCTTTGATCTTATGTTTAAATTAAAGAACCATTTCTCTAATTCAAACTGTGTTCATAGTGGGTCATTTCAAAAAGAAAATTCAAAGACCCATAGTATGAGATTTCATAGGAAGAAACCTGGCAAACCAGAGGACCTGAAGACAGCTCCAAATCCTAACAAAATAGGACCCATTTGGAAATGGGTACCAAAAGTTCTTTGATCTGTCTTGCAGGTACATGAACTCCTTAATACATCTGTTAAGGACTCACACTTCACTGGACATTGGACTCTTAAACACTCAGTTTAAGACTCATCCTTCAAATGCAATTGATTTCGGTGCACAACAATCAAGTACTATGACAGCATGCTGGCAGATTTGCGATGCCGTAGTAAATTGATCATATCTCACTGATTAAGACACCGATTGATGCGATTCAAAAGGCCCTGGATTCCTAAGACACAGATGAACAATTTTCGTGTTTTGAGAATTCAGAGATTCGAAATTTATAAGGGTCATATGCATCGTTGAAGTAGACAACAGTGTGCTGATGGAAAGCTGATGGACAGATCTGCGCGACTGTGGTAAATCAACCATATCTTTGTCGTACGAGCTCGAAAAGAGGTGATTCAAGATGATCTAAATATATAACAAACAAATAAAAATGTTTGTCTTTTGAGTTCTTGCAAAATCCAGAGGTAAAATGGTCTAAATCAGTGTCAAAGTAAGTGTAACACTTCTGTTAAGCTTCTGCCGAGCGGCGACCAAGCCTCTGCCGCACACGACCAAGCCTCTGCCGCACACGACCAAACCTCTGCCGCACGCGACCAACATCTGCCGAGCAGCGACAACCTCTGTCGAGCCGCGACCAAACCTCTGCAGAGCCTTTGTCAAGCGTTTGTCAAGCCATGATCATTTTTTTGTCGACCACTCAGACCAACTTCTGGCGACAACTCATACTTTGGCTCAGATTTCTGCGACCACCCTCTGTGGTACTGTTCACCACAAAGCCTCTGTGAAACCCGATAGAGCCTCTGTGGACTGAACCTCTGCGACCGAACCTCAGAGCCCATAGCGCAACGTCTTAGTTCTTGTTGTCAACTTTGCGCACCTGTCGTATTTTCAACAGAACTCCCTCCTCGAAGCTCCAAATTTGATGAGTCCAGATGCGTTGGATTCCTAAGACACAGATGAACAATTCTCGTGTTTTGAGATTGGTCTGAATCGGTGTTCTTCTTGGTCAGAACCTCTGCTAAAGTCAGTATACATCTGCTGGACAGAGGTGTTTCACTAAAATCATCATCAGAGCTCCGTCGGCACTACGATCAACCTCTGCTGCCAAACCTCTGCCAACCAACCTCTGTGGTACTGTTCACCACAGAGCCTCTGTGAAATCCGACAGAGCCTCTGTGGACTGAACCTCTGCGACTCAACCTCAGAGCCCGATTTTTGTTTACTTGCTGTCAGTTTTGCGCTGCTTCAGAAACATGCGCATAACTTTTGACTCGATGCTCCAAATTACTCGATTCCAGTTGCATTGGAAAGATAATTCACAGACGCACGACTTTGATGGTTTGCGTTTTCTAAAATTATGTGTGCTGATATGCCGAAAACAGCTTCAAAGTCTGCTGTAAGAATCTGGACCGAAAGCATTGCATTTAATTCATGCTCCTTCCGCTTTCAAGAACGGTGTGCTCTCGATGCTTCTACACACAGCAGTGTAGAACCAATACCTCATCAGAAAAGTGTAGGACCAGTACCTCAACAGATCAGACTTTGACTGGTATTTCTAATCTCTAACCCCCAGCACCATGTTTCCTTTTAATTTGAATTAACTGTGCTTCTGGATATTCCTAACAAATGTGGAATCATCAAAGATGATTACCAACACTTTTTTCTTACAGGATATCTGATTACAAATTGAGCCTAAATGAAATTTACTGCTCAATTTGAGGGGGAGAAAACAAATCCGATCTGACCATGTTCGTATAAAGGTAAAATTTCTAAACCTTTAAACTCATTATCATTTTTAGAGAAAGGCCATCTTTAGAATGATAAAACCTCTTTCAAATGGTCAAACCACTTCTACATGCTTAAATGCTTTATCTGCTATAGAAGTTTGGATTTTAAATGCTTTTCTGAGACTTCAAAGAGTCAGTGTGTGGAACAATACAATCTTTAGGACAACAATTTTCACGGGATCAATGTGTGAGCATATATAGCACTTCTATGGATTCACTTAAACCTGTGTTTCCTACCAAAGAAGTAAACCCTGAGTGTTTAAGAGGTGAAGGGTCTACATCAAAGAGTGGGGGAGATAACTCTTTGAGTTTTTCTCATTGTGCTTAAGAGGTAAAAATTGAAAAGAGAGTTTGGTTAGATGTGAGTTACATGATAAAAAGAAAGAGGGTGTGAGAACAGAGTCAAAAGAAATATACAACTCTGCACTATCTTTTTCTGAGCCAAGCAAGCCACATTACTGATTTATCACGACTCTTTGGTGATTATCATTGAAATAGGCAATTAGCCCATGCCAACTCTTGTATTAACCCCACTAGCTACTTATTTCCTTCTCAACAGGGAAATACTTCAGTTTTCCACGGGGAAGCAGCACATATGCTATCTGATCTTTATTTGGAAGGTTGGATATTGAAAAGAAGGAAATTTGCCCCACCTTCACACTTCACTCATGCACATTGAGTCTGTGGACACCTGTTATGTCCAAACAGTTTACACACTTTTGAGCCTAATAGATAATATTCTATTTTTCTTCCACACAATATCACGAATCTTTGTGATTCCACATGCATATCTATGTGATATTGCCAGAACAGTTTGAGAAGTTTAATTTTATAATTCTACTTCTATGATAACTGGAAGTCCTATCAGAGCTTCATAAATGTCAACTCTGAATATAGGCCACACAATTATTTTAATTGTTGTGATAACAGTTGCTATATGCTTATGTGTTAGCTGTTACCCCTGGTTACTTATTGTCTTTTGAAAGCAGATCTTCATGAGCTGACTATGCTTGCTACTCAACCACCTTATCAGTTTATCTACCAACGATTTTTACTCAAGCTGGTTATACAAGCTTTCGCACTTTAAATCGTTCTCTGATTGTTTGAGTTTAATCTATGGGAGATAACTGGGATCTGAAAAGTAAAGCAACATTCAAGGGGGAGTAGGCAACGATTAAGGGGGAGTTAAAGAAAGAATTGAAGCAATTGAAATTGTGGAAGATCAGGAAAAGAAGACTCTTACAAGACTTGAAGATTGACACTCCAACGCCTCTAAAGAAAGCAAGGGGAGACTACAAGATGATGATTTCTTTATAAAACATTAGGGGGAGATTGTTAGCTTTAATTAGCCCCTAATTTACATGAATGTTTTGTTAAGAAATAGTGTCAAGGACTTATTTGTATTTGTTGAGTGTCAAGGGCTAAAAGTGTAAATAACCAATTGTTGTATTGGTTATAAAGTCTTGTTAAAAAGATATTTTAGAAAATATCTCTAAATATCTCAAAGTATCTTTTTGTTAGTTTATATATACGTAGAAAAAGAGAGAGTGAAAAAAAGTTGTAAGAAAGAGTTGTTCTTCATTTCATATATTGTAAACTCTTCTCTTTATCAATCAAATACAAGGATTATTGCTATTATTGTTGTTACTTGTTATATCTGGGTTCCTACAGATTGTAACCCTTTCCAACTAAATGTGCTTTGTTCCGTTCTCATCAACCTTATTCTGAAACACCCACTTTGTGCCAATAATGGTTTGACCACTAGGGAGAGGTACTAAGTCACACACATCATTTCTAATGCATTGGTTTAACTTTTCTTGCATGGCTACTATCCAAGCTTTATCACCTAAAGCTTCATCTATATTCTTTGGTTCTATGATTGAAACAAAGGCATGAAAGGCACAAAGGTTGTGAAGTTGGGATCTAGTTGTTCTACAACCTAAGATCACATCTAAGGAATGACCTCTCATGGTTCTAAGGTTGTTGTGGTAATATAAAGGTGTTATGGGAGTAGGTACAATAGAACTAGAAGGTTCAATAGATGGATTGGAAGTCAAGTAGGGAAGGTTTGAAGATTTCGGTTCCTAAGGCATTGAGACATTTCTTCTTCCTCACTAAGGTCATTGTCAACTAAATGTAGACTAGGTTTAGGAGCGGTTTCATCAAACCTCACATTTAAGGATTCTATAACTACCATGGTAGCCTTATTAAGGACTCTATGGCCTTTAGTATTTAGAGAATATCCTACGAAAATACCTTCATATGCCTTAGGATCAAACTTAGTGATACATTCCGTATCATTTAAAATATAACACTTGCACCCAAAAACTCTAAGGTGACTAAGGGAGGGCTTCCGACCTCGGTAGATCTCATAGGGAGTCTATTCAATGATGCTACAAATAAGGACACGGTTTAGCACAAAACTTGCGGTAGAAACGGCATCACACAAAAACTTTTGGGGAATTTTTTGTTCATTTAGCATGATACGACTCATTTCTTGTAAAGTTCAGTTTTTCCTCTCAACTACCCGAATTGGATGAGGGGTTCGAGGTGCCGAAAAATTATGAGTTATTCCATACTGATCACAATATGCTCCAAATTGCATTTCATTATCAAATTCTCTACCATGGTCGGTATGAACTGAAATAATTGTACGACCTTGTTGGTTTTGAGTTTTCTTACTTAAAACTTTAAATTTATCAAAAGCCTGATTTTTGTGTTTCAAAAATAATGTCCAAGTATATCTTGAAAAGGCATCAACAATTACTAAGGCGTAAAGATTTCCTACATAACTTTAGATTGTCGAAGGACCAAAAAGGTCCATATGGAGTAGTTCTAACACTCTTTTCGTTGAGATCATACTTTTGCGTTTATGAGAGACATGGTCTTGTTTTCCATTTTACAAGCATCATAAAATGTTTTTCAAATTTAATTTCCCACAAATCATTTACAAGTTCTTAGTTTTTCAATCTTTGAATCAATCTTAAATTTGCATGTCCAAGTCTTCTATGCCACAATGTAGTATTATCATTTATGGATGTCAAGCATATAGAAGTACTAGCATGAGTTCTACAAATGTATAAGTTCTTTTTCTTATTTCTGGTGAGGACGATTTTATCATTTTATAACTTTGCATGCATCCTCTTCAAATGTCACACGTATGCCATTATTACACAATTGACTAACACTTAGAAAGTTGAATTTTAAATTACTAATATGCTCGACATTTAGGAATTTAACTTTGTTGTAAATAATTTTACCTCTACCGATTACTCTTCCTTTAGAGTTTCCACCAAATATAACTTGTCCTCCATCACATTTCACATCGGATGAAAACAAATTTCGGTTGTCGGCCATGTGACGTGTGCATCCACTCTCAAGAATCCAATCATGCTCGTCGATCTCATAATTTGATTTATCCTGAAAGCATGTAAAACCGTACTTATGGTACCCAATCTTTCATGGGTCCTCAAACATTAGTGCATAGTAACACATTAAACAAGTTATCACGAAAAAAACGAAAACAATTTTGAAAAATATTTTGTTGCTTCCGCGGAAACAATTGGAAGTCCACTTAAGTGGATGTACACATGACAGACCAAATGGACGTCCACATACCAAAAAAATATTGCGATTTTTTGAACTTTTCAAAACACAAGTTAATAATGTTATTTAACACATAAATAAAACATATTATAACACACATTACATATATGGATGAATTTAAAAAAAATTAAAACCATAAACACATGCCACTGTGATTTTCTACATTAAACATTCCCTTCGAAACCCACCTTGGTTTCATCTTAAATCTTTGATTGTTTTTCATTATACACATAATATGGAGCTAAAACATTCCTTTTTTATTTTGACATTTGATAATCATAACACACATTGCTATATATCATGCAAGGTTTCACATATTTAACAATATTCATGTGAGGTGGTTTATATGCTTCCCTTTTTGCAATACTTTCAACTTTAGGTGAATCTACATTTCTTGAAGTTCTTACAAACTGTATTTCTTTAGCAATGGTTATCACATGAGGAATATCATTTTCATTTACAAATCCTATTCCACTTCTCTCCTTTGAATCTTTTTGAATACTCAACATCTTACTCCAACTTTTTATTACTAGTTATTTCTTTCTTATCATTACTTTTAATTTTCAAGCATGCAATCTCCTTTTTCAACAGATCACAACTAGAACATTTTTCAACAAGCATGCATTTTCTTTTCAAGTTAACAATCTAAACATTTTTAGGGACACATTCTTTGCATTCATCATTTCAATGATATCTAGTATATATTTTATGTCCTGCATTTCTTTTTCTATATCTACAACTAAAGTAACATGCATATCTTTTTCATTGGTTAACTTTTCAATTTCTTTTTTTTTCCTTAAGTGAGTTACTTAATGACTTATGTGTTTCATCAAGTTCCTTTGTTAACTTAACCACATGCAAATAAACCTCATGAAATTCTTCAATATTATAAATGCATTCATGATCACTTAAATAATAATCATCACAAGAAGGAGAATATACCTCATTATTATCCCCAATGCCCATTAAGCATATATTTTCTCTTGATCTTGCTAATCATCAGTTAAGTCATTCCAAGCTCCTCCAACAAAATCATTTTGCTCCCTTTTTGACTTCTCTTTTCTTTAGAAAACTTTTCACCTTTTGTTTGGAATCTTCTTCTTTGAGTGAATCTCATTTTTTGAGTCTTTCTCTTGTCAAATGGTTCCTTCACAAACTTACCATATTTTTTGTAGAAAAGAATGATTTCATTTTTCTTACCAAAAGAGCAATATCTTTGCTTGATTCTAGATCTTCGGTTTTGGATTTTGGCTTTAAAGAAGACGGTTTTGATTCCTCCTTCGTCTTTTCCTCAGTACTTGCTTTGAGTGCTAGCGTCTTCTTTGTACCTTGCTCTAGATCTTCGTTTCTTTTGAGAGCCATCTCATGCACCTTTAGATTTCCAACTAGGTCATCAATCATCATGGTTGGTAAATCTTTTGAATCTTCAAGAGAAGTGACCTTAGGCATCCACTCGGGTGGTAAGGCATGCAATTTTTTTTGAATATATTCTTCATTCTCATATGTTCGACCCAAACCCTTCAAACTTGTAACAATGAGGTTAAAACGTTTAAACAAACTATCAACGGATTCATTTGGTTTCACTTCAAAGCATTCATACTCTTGAATCAGAAGATTAATTTTACTACTTTTAACTTGAGAGTTTCCTCTATGTGTTCTATTCAAAGTTTCCCAAATGTCATATGCGGTTTTACACATAAAAAGAGTCATTTTCTTCTTCTTCATCTAAAGCCGCATAAAGCATATTTTTGGCCTCCAAATTTAAACAATTCCAAGCATCTTCCGCTTCGGTCAAATCACAAACCAGTTATGGCAAAGTAAATTTTCCATCACTTGAAAGTGTAGTTGGTTGATAATTACATTTTTCAATAAAATCCCACATTTGACGACTTTTACCACGAACCTGGCATTTAAAACGTTCGGCCCAAAAACTAGACTATTTGGTATCTGTGAGTCCAATCTCTAACAGGTAATAATAGATTTTCAATAGATTCTTGTATTGAGGTAGAGAAAGATACAAGATAGGAGTGAGATCTACTTTCTCTCTCTAGACTCTCTCTCTAGAGTCATCTCTCTCAATACACACTTATCTCACGTGTACAAGCTTCTTACACACAACTCCCTTACAATACACTATATACCTTTGACTTTACACACTTACTACATTGACTTTGACCTCTCATTAACTAATACAAGACTTTGACTTACAACTTTGACTCTTTACAATTACATTAAATCTTGAAATACATTTATGCTCTAACAGTCTCCCGCTATGGATTCAAGATTTAAAAATTTGTGACAACAGTTTTCAGCTCTCTTTGTAATATTCAAATCTTTACCACTTTAAGCTCTTTGACGAATCTTCAGATAATCTTTATCTTCGAAAATCCACTTTGACATCTTTAAACATCATCTGGCTCTTCAAAATCAAATAATCATCAAGGTCTCGAATTATAAACTTCATAACTTTGTTGCGTTGATCAAAGTCTTGAAACAAAATCTTCACATCTTCGAATCTTCGTATCGTTGATCTTTACAACTTTGAGCTTTGACAAATATCTTCAGTCTTTGATCATGAACTGCTTTGAGTCTTCAAAACATTCTTGAATGAGCTTTGAGTCTTTGTAGCTTTGAATATCTTGAACTTTGTATCTTCATCTCTTGAACAATAACAATTTTTGAACTCTGAACTATCTCATATCATTTCGAAATATCTTGACTTGTTATCTCGTGCTTCTTGACTTGCCTTTCTTTGAAATTGAAACTTTCATATGTTATCCCCCTTTTTGATGATTGTGAGTACCATGATCATCAAAACTCTTTCAATTTCAGCATTTACTTCGTTCACCACTAATCTTCTCCTCCTTTTGATCTGGATAGCCGTCAATTCCAAAAGATATGTATCCAAATACTTTCAAATTCAGATAGAATTAATGTGGTAACCCTGAAACAACAGATGAATCAGTTAAATGCATGTAAGTAGCACGGAGCCACTTAGTACAATGGATGTACTTTGGAAATGAGCTTTTTGATGTTCACTCCTCCAGGGCTTCCATTCAATCATCGAAAAACACTAAGGAATTTCTATGAATGTTATGACAAGAAAATATATTCTTTGTGTGTACGTGCATGTTTAGAAATGATTGAAGCAACTTATGCTTGATTATATAGGCTCAAATTGTGTAAACTGTTGAGACAACAACAAGTTTTCCACGGACTCAATGTGCATGATTGAAGTGCGAAGGTGTGGCAAACTTCCTTCTTTTTCAATATCCAAATCTTCCGAATAGAGATTAGATAGATTATATGTTGCGTCCCAAAGAAAAATTAAACATTTCTTTGTTGAGAAAGAAATGAGTCATTGTGGGTTTAAAGCAAGAGTTAACATGGGCTAATTGCCTGTTTCAATGATGGTCACCAAAGAATGTGAACTAATTAGTAATGTAGTTGCCCAACTCAGAAAGTGGTTGGTGCAGAGTTCTCTTATTCTTTTAACTCTATTCTCACACCCTCTTTCTATTTTAAATTCGCTCAGTTCTACCCAAACTCTCATATACTTTTTACCTCAGCACAATGAGATTACTCAACCGTATGAGTTATCTCCCCCACTCTTTGATATAGACCCCTCACCCCTCAATCACTCAAGGATAACTTCTGGGGTAAGAAACACTGGTTAACGTGAATCCATAGAAGTTCTATAATATCTCACACTGATTCCCGTTAAATTTTGTCCTCAAATTATGTGTTGTTCAACAGTTTAGCTTGAACAAATATGAATCTCAACATTTGAATAACATTGTCATCTGGATGTATGCTCTACAATAATATCATGAATATTTGAGCATTTGAACTTTGAAGGATTCTCACAACAAAAATATTGAACAAATGAAATGAATTCGAAAGACTTGTTTGAGAATCTGACATTGTATCAATCAGATCAAATATGAAAGATAATCATGTAAAGTTTATATGAACAAATATAAACAATCTTGGAATGAAACGTTTAAGCTCTTACGTTAAAATGAATATGATGCTCAACAACCTTTGAATTACAAACGGGAGTATTACCATCGAAAAATGTTTCATTTTGAGACATGGTAATAACAAAATCAATATGAAGCTGAATCGGTGTGTATGAATACTTAAAAATATAGAAAAAAATAATACACAAGTATTAATCTTTGGAAACACACGGTCAGAAATAATTATGTAATCCGAGATATTCATGAAAAACATTTAAAATCACACTTCTAAATTCATAAAATTTGAATGAGAATCGAGAAGTGGTTTGAACATTTAAGAAAACATTTTTTATGCTTGAAAGTTTTTCTTCTTTTGTTAGGACCATAAATGTCCTATTAATTAGAAAGTTATATAAAGAATTATAGAGATTGATTATTTATTATTAAAAGTCTTTAATTGTTTATTGGGCTTAGTTTAGCTTAATGGGCCATGGGCTTGAAGCTTAAGCCCTTGGTATATAAGGTTTAGTTTAAGCCTAGTTTTAGGTTAGCAAGAGAGAAATCATCCATAACCATTGTAACCATATTCTGAAAACCATCTGAATGGTTTATGATGATTTCTCTCTTGCTAACCTAAAACTAGGCTTAAACTAAATCTTATATACCAAGGGCTTAAGCTTCAAGCCCATGGCCCATTAAGCTAAAGTAAGCCCAATAAACAATTAAAGACTTTTAATAATAAATAACTAATCTCTATAATTCTTTATATAACTTTCTAATTAATAGTATATTATGGTCCTAACAATCTCCCCCTAAAGTTATATACAGAAAAAATGGTCTTGAAACCTTCAGGTATTGATCTTCTCTCCCTCTTGAATCTTTGAAACACTTTGGTGTTGCTTGTCTTCATGTCTTTCCAAGGTCCCCCTTGAATAAAGCTCTTATCTTCAGTTTCAACTTTGTCATCAGTTTCGATGAACAATAACCTCGACTGAGTGCACAAAACGCAGCTTTCAATTGTAGAAACTCAACACATCTGATAAGCACACACGAAAGATAATTTGCGAGTTACGTGACAATCCACAGTGCATCTTCAGTTTAAGAAGAAAAAATATGTCTTTGAATCGCGAGTTGAATTGACTTTCAGCTTTAAGAACTTGTAGAACCAATATGCTCGAAGGAGGAAATAATTTGTAGCGAACACCACTTGATAAGGGATGAGAAGAATTAATCAAATACTTCAATATGTGAATCCCATGGCTTTTCAACCTTGGATTTAACCAAGTAATCTTTTGCAGTTTTTCACATTCAATCAAAGCACAGTTACTCCCCCTCGGCTTTTGCTAACTCCCCCTCAAATTGATATTCGGTGTCTTTGAATCTGTAACATCTTTCAAACAATCTCAGATTAATATCAGAAGATACTTACAGTCAAATGTTTAAGCTCCCCCTCAAATCATGATAGACTGATTAAAAATCAGATAAGCTTCCTCTCAATATCTGCAAAAGATCTTAAGTGAACAAAAATAGTAAATATAACAATCAAAGTCTAAACCAATGAAGTACAAGTTCTAACCTGATGTGTTTAGAAGTCAAAAACATTTAAGAACGAGTTCTGATATGTAATAATCAGAAGTCAATATCTTGTATGCTCGGGTTCTAAACTGAGGTGTTTAGAAACAATATTTGTATATGCTCCCCCTATAAAGAAGCATATAGAAAGATTTATCATTAAGCACAAATACATCAAAAAATTTAGAATCTCTCCCCTTGAAAATATGCAAATAGTTCAGTATAGAAAGCATTAAAAGCACATGTACTCCTCTTCAAAGATTTGCACACCTCTTCTGTTTTCCAGTCATGTGTTTGGTATATTTCTTATAATCAGCACCACACATGATGAACCTGCAAAACAGATTAAGTAGATTTTGGTACCCAACGGAACTTGGGTCCTGGCTTGTGTTATGCAGTTCTATTTGAAGAAATATTATAAGCACCACACCAGTACTGAACATTCTCATTCTTGACAAAATCATTAGTTCCACAATAAGAACAACAAATTTGCTTTTGTGCTAACCTGATCAAATGATTTGCAGAATAGATAGGATCAGGTTTAACAAAAGACTTACCTTTAGGAACATTGTTCTTTTTGGCAGTTGTCTTAGGAACAGATGATTTTGGGGCATCTTTCTCAGGAGTAGATCCTTTACCTTCCATACCATCTTTACAGGCTTGAAGATATGAGTATCTAAACTTGTAGCAGCATGGTTGTAGAAAAGATTAGAAGGACGCATCTGATCTTTTGAAATATTGCTTGATTTGAAAGACCTTGTCGAAGAAATATGTTCATGAACTGAACCAGAAGCAGTCTTGAATGAACATTCTGAATCAGTTGAATCATCATACGGCGATTGAACAATAGTATCGGCACTAAATTGTTCAGATAATTCAACTTTGAAGTTAATTGCTTCCATTTTCTGAACTTTATCGGACATAACATTTCTTTCTCGAACAATCAGGTCAAATTTCTTCTGTAGATCAGATTTGATCTTCTGCTCTTTCATGACTTCTGTTGCTAAAGCGGACAACTTCCTTGTTAGCTTTGAGATTTCAGCCTGAAAGATGCTTCTTTCTTCCTCAAAACCTTTCTCAAATAGCTTATGTTATCAGCTATTTCTTTAAAAATCTCCATAATCTTCTTTTTAAAGCTCTTCTTTTCCTTTTAAAAAATATCTCTCTTTTCAACAAACTCTTTTCTCTCCTCTTCCAAAACCTTTTTCAAATCAAATAGTTGCATGGAAAGCTCACTATTCTTTGCTTCAAAAAAATTGCGTTCAGTTTCATAAACAGCTTTCTCTTTTTCAAACTTTTCACGCTCAAGAATCAAAATTTTCTCAAAATCAAAAACTTGCTTTGAAAGTTTCAAACATTTCAGCTCAATGGCTTTCTTTTCCTCAACTGATGTTTTTGAAAAATCAGAAAGCTTTTGTTTAAAAACTTTTCTTTCAGTTGCAAAAGTGTTTCTTTCTTTTTCAAATTCAGTTCTTTTCTGTATCATCGCTTCTTTAAAACTAATTATTATCCTTGTTAGCTCAACATTCTTTTGTTCTAAAGAAGTAATCATCAGATTTGATTTAGAATCACATTCACATTGCTTCAGATTATCTTGTGTCTTCAGGTCAGAAAGTTGTTGCTGGAGATCTTGATTATTTTTATGTAATGTATGGATCTCTACTTTCAACAAATCTTCTGACACTTTTCTTTCTTTTCTCATCTTCGTTTCCAAAGTAGAAATCTCCTTTGCAAACTCTAAATTCTTCTTCTTTAGATTAGCATTTGCATCTTCTATCAAATTTCCCTTCTTTTCAAATTCTTCTTTGTCCTTTGTTAGCTCCAATCATTCTGTTTATAAAAGTAGTGAAAATAGTCTAAGTACATAAGTAACCCACAGAGGCTCTGCCGAGTAGCCGAGAAGACAGAAGTCTTCGACAGAGGCTCTACCGGGTTAATCAAGAAGACCGAAGTGAATAAACAACGAGACTCTTCTATGCGGACAAGGTCACAGAGCCTCTGTCATACTTGACAGAGCTTCTGTGGCAAAAAGAAGATCTACGCAAAAGATCTTAACAAGGACGAACATGCTTCTTACAATACCTAACATTCGAAGGTTCTAAAGATCAATCGTACAAAGGCATGACCTGACAACTCCACGTGTCAAACTCTGATAGGTTTCCACCTAAAGCTGAATACGGAGCATTTAATGAGCGTCGTATCTGCAACAGTTCCAGAATAGTGTTCTGTACCTTCCAGCCACTATTACTCAACAGTGTCTTTGTACCTTCAGTCCTTTTTGTCCCCTTTAGGAGTAGTATAAATAGAAGGTTCATGTGAACTCTTCTATTAAGTTTTTTCACAACACACACACCATTAAACTGCAGATTTCTTGTTAATCCTTTAAAGTTCTTGGTGTTCTTATTATATATAAAATACAGTAGTCTTTGAGAAACATATGTTATTTACTCTTTGCTTTATTTGATATTGTGTGATCTTCTACCTTACATTATCTTTCAGTACTTAAATACGCTTCCGCACCATACAATCTGAACTAACTGAAAGTTAAGATCATTGTTTTTAGCAAAATAGGAACCAACAATTGGTATCAGAGAAAACCTTGATTTTTAATATCAAGGGATCCACTCTAAAACTATGATCTTTGGTAGAAACTTGGATTTTTAACCTATTCTTCATATTATTCAAACAGGTTCTGTTTTTCTGCCATTTTTTATTCATTCGAACTTTGGTAAAACTTATAGAATCTGTTATTCTGGTTAAAAACACCATTTTAGTGCTCAGCTTAAAGCTTTTAAGCTTAAAAACTTCATACGAAGCATCCACTTCATACTCTAAAAATTTGCTGTTAAAACCCTTTTTCTGGATAATTTATCTCTCTAAAAATGACAAATACAAACAACTTCCTCTCTGTTGGTTCCTTAACCAAACCTCCCACTCTTCTTAGAGAAGAATACCCTCAATGGAAGATTCGAATGATTCACTTCTTTGAGGGTACTGACAAAGAATTGGTTTCTTATATACGTAACCCTCCTTTCATTACCATGATAATTGTACCTCGTGTTCCTAGCACAGACGACACACCTGAAATTCCAGAACAAACGAAACCAAAGACCCAAGAAAATTGGTCTGATTCTGATTGGGCTAAATACGAAGTTGCTCAGAAAACTAAGAGAATTCTGATCATGGCCATCCCAAATGACCTTTTCCAGTCCATGGATGCATGTGAATCTGCATATGATCTATGGAAAGAACTGGAAAAACAACTAGAAGGAGGAGTCAAAACCCAAAAGAACCGCAGAGCTCAATACATAAATGAATACTATGCCTTTAAAGCTCTGCCAATCGAATCTCTGCAAACTACGTATGATAGGTTCAACTCTCTAATAAACAAGTGCAAGAAGTTCGACATCCACAGAACCTATGAAGAAAACAACGTTATGTTCCTGAAGTCCCTAAATGAAGAATGGCTTCAGTTATCTATGTCTCTGCAAACAAATCAAGACTTAGATTCCTGGACCCTATCAGACCTCTATGGAACATTAGCAGCACAAGAGCCTCAGGTAGCACAAGCAAAAGCCCAGATCATTGCACCTCTTGCATTGGTTGGAAAGACTACAGAGGTTAAAGACAAACCAAAGAAAGAGGAAAGAAAGGAGAAGAAGAAGAAAATCATGATGGTAGAAAGTGAAGAAGAAGAGGTAGCAGCAGAAGAAGAATCGACCCTGGCCTCGATAGCTAAATCTTTAGCTCTCTTGACTAGGGAATTCAGCAGAGGATACCAGAAGAAATCTGGTAATGAACGATATGAAAAAGAGAATCAAGAAAGAGAAGGGTCAAACGACAGAAGTGGTGACCGACAGAGGTCCAGTGACAGAAATGACAGAGGAAATGACCGACAAAGGTCGGAAGACAAAGCTGGCAACACTCCACAAATTCAAGAGTGTTACAAATGTGGTAAGCCAGGCCACTACGCAAATGAATGCCGAACAGAAAGAAGTGGTGACCGACAGAGGTCAGACGACAGAGCTGGAAACTCCACACAGAACCAAGGATGCTACAATTGTGGAAAGCCAGGTCACTTCGCCAACGAATGCAGGAGCAGGTCAAATCGCCCTTAGAGAGATGCAACTTTCTACAAAAAGAAGGCTGAATACTATGCTCAGAAGTCACTAATGGTGAACAAAGAAATCTGGGAGTCAGACACATCCTCTGACGAAGGCGAAACAAAGAATGCTCTATTCTGTGGCATAGCAGAAGTCAGCTCCGACTCCGACAGTGAGGTATCCACTTCTACATCTAACTCTAATACTGCAGAAGATGACTTGATTAAACTTAACATTGAATACACTGAAATGAAAAAGACTTGTGAAGATATTCAGAAAAATATCACCTTCTATGAGAGAGAAGCTAGACTTCTTACTCAAGAAAAAGCTAAAATCTTTAAAGAAAAAGAAGAAATTGAAATGGACTGGAACAAAAAGTTAAATCCTTTAAAAGAAAAGATTTCTGAACTTAATTCTTCCTTGAAAACAAAGTCTAAAGAACTAATGGACGTTGAGTGCGACAGAATGAACCTCCTAGCTCTTAAAAAATATTTTCAAAAGGAAAGAGAAGTCCTCTGTCAAGATTTACTCAGAAGAGATCTTCAAATTAAAAAAATTCAAGATGCTCAGAAGGTATACGAAAAAATAAACACACAAATAGGGAGACGGGGAATTGGCTTCTGTGATATAGATCCTTATAACGGAACCAAAAGAAACAAGTCTCTGTCCTCTCTATTTCACATAGGAGATACAAGAAAACCAGGATTTCCAAATCTTCTCTCTGTAAGTAAAAGGCAAAAAGTCTCTGGGGAACCTCACAAGAGGAAACCTCTGAAGATGACAAATGTGTGGTTTGAAAACACAGATTTGTCACCTTCAATCTCTGTCAAAAGAGAATCCAAACCTAAGAGGTATCTGAAAACTCAAGATCAGATAGGAATCTTCAAGTTTGGTAAACCCGAGACTCAAACTCTAGTTGCATTTGTCTGCATGATGAATTCTGAAAAGAAATTATCAGCAGAGGCACCTGAGTTCAAGCCAAAAATTACAGAAGAAAAACTTGTTATCTCTAAAGAAAACCTCTGTACATCTTCCAGCGATCAAGATCTCTCTGAAGAAAAATTAACAGATACTTCTGTTAACTTAGAAGATAGTTCCTTAGAAAAGGAAGAAAGTGAGTATGGCACATGTTCTGAAAGTCTAGCCTCTAATGAAAGAGAACTAAGTGACTCAACGTCTGTATATGAGGACGATTCATCCTCTGACGAATCAGAGACTGACTCTAAGTCAGATATAGGACCTAGTGACACAGAGGTTATTAAACAAACCTCTGAAGTTCTTAACAGAACTATTCCTCCCAAGGAGAAAATCACCTGAATTCCTATCTGTCCATACTTTTTGAATATGTGCATACAAGCCAAAACCTCTCTTGAGC
Source organism: Saussurea involucrata (assembly GCA_033807775.1). Classification (NCBI taxonomy): domain Eukaryota; kingdom Viridiplantae; phylum Streptophyta; class Magnoliopsida; order Asterales; family Asteraceae; genus Saussurea; species Saussurea involucrata. The sequence goes on from CM066320.1 coordinate 71,245,319, forward strand.
TTGAAAATTTCAAACAACAGAAGTTAATGTCCACTCAAATTCCAACAAGTTCAAAGATTTTAAAACCCTTAAAACCTGTTAAAGAAAAACTAACATGGAAACAGAAGGGTAAATGGACCAAAATTAACAAATCTTTTTCTTCTGTGACAGTGAAATCCACAGAAGTTCACCACAGAAGGGGAACACAGAAGGCCGCACTCAACAAAGGATTTTGCAAACAACGATCTAGCCTACATAAACCTTCTTGTAATAGAAAGTCTAATGTTAGGATAAATTGTAATGCCTCTGTGCCCCCATTTAATGTATTCAATGAAAAGTTCAAGCAAATCTCTTCGCACATTCAATACTGTCATTGCTTTGATCTTATGTTTAAATTAAACCAACACTTCAAAAGTCCACACTGTCATCTTACTGTACCAAAAGAAAATGATAAATCCAAGGGTAAGAAGAAACAAAATGTTTCTTCGACAGAAGCTAAAACAAAGACCAAGAATGCTAAGGCAAACTTGAAGACCCCTGACAAAACTGGACCCATGTGGATATGGGTACCTAAAACTCTCTAATTGTCCTGCAGAAGCAGTATGTGCCAATCTGGTATCTAGACTCCGGATGCTCAAGGCACATGACTGGCGACAGAGGTCTTCTATCCACATACAAAGAAACGAACGATGGTGGATCTGTGACCTTTGGAGACAATAAAAAGGGGTACATCAAAGGCTACGGAGTCATAAAGAAGGAAAATATAACCGTATGCAAAGTTGCATATGTTGATGGCCTTAAACACAATCTTCTCAGTGTTAGTCAACTCTGCGATACAGGATTCGACGTAATGTTCAAAAGAACCTTTTGCTCTCTACAGAGCGAGGACACAGGACTTGAACTTTTGCGAGCCGAAAGAAGAGCAGATCTATATCTCATGAACTTCAATGCAAAGAACAAGAAAAACAAAATCTGCCTTGTTGCATGCAAAAGCGAAGAAGCCTGGTTATGGCACAACAGGTTCTGCCATTTAAACTTTCATACTCTTGATAAACTTGTAAAACTTGATCTAGTCAAAGGTCTACCAAACGTTAAATTTAATAAAGATCATATTTGCTCTGCCTGCGAAATGGGAAAACTCAAAAGAGCTTCCCATAAAGGCAAAACTGATGTATCTTGCCCTAGACCTCTGTACATGCTACATGTTGACCTCTGCGTCCAATATCTACACAGAGTCTAGGTGGCAAGAAATATCTGCTTGTTTTGATCGATGAATTCTCAAGATTTACATGGGTTGAATTTGTTAGAAAAAAATCAGATGTTCCAAACATACTGATAAATTTAATGAAAAGAATCCAAGTTCTGTATGAGTGCAGGATTCAGAAACTAAGAAGCGACAATGGCACAGAATTCAAAAACTCTGTCATTGAAGCCTATCTTACAGAAGAAGGAATTTCACAGAACTTCTCTGCCGCACGCACCCCACAACAGACTGGCGTGGTCGAACGAAAGAATCGCACGCTTGTGGAAGCCACCAGAACTATGCTAACCGCATGTGGATTACCAATGACATTTTGGGCAGAAGCAGTATCAACCGCTTGCTATACCCAAAATCGATCAACCATCGTAAAGAGACACATCAAAACACCATATCATTTTATGAACAAAAGACGAGCAAACATCAAGTTCTTCCATGTATTTGGATGCAAGTGCTTCGTCTTAAATGATAGAGAAGCAAGAGGAAAGTTTGAAGTAAAGGCAGATGAAGGCAAGTTCATAGGATACTCTGCAACTTCCAAGGCCTACAGAGTTTATCTTCTGCGGTCTCAAACAATCGTAGAAAGCATAAATGTTTCTTTTGACGACACCTTCCAAAAGACTTCTAAACAAATCAGTTCAGAACTCGGTCTAAAAGGGGAATCCTCTGGCATCTCAAAAACAAGAGAAGAAGACTTAAATCTTCTATTTCAAGAGATGTTCCATGATGATATTGATCCCTCTGCTGGAGCCATCAGAGCCTCTGGAGAATCACCTTCTGCCAGCCAGAACGAAATAGGTATCTCTCTAACAGGTCCCTTAAACAATTCATCTTCCTCTGTAAATCTTACAGATGCAAATGCCGAGGGGGAGCCAACAGAAGATGATACAACAAGGAAAACAACCAAAGAAGCTACTGAAGAACCAACTCCAGAAACCACAGAGGAACCAATAACAGAGGAACAAGAAGACTCAGACTATACTTCCTCAGAGGAACAAACACCACCACTTATTCCAATCATTCCACAATCTGTAGGATCAAGCACGAAAGCAAAATCTACGACAGAGGCTACACCAGAACAACAATTAGAAACCTCTGAAGAACAACTTGATGAAATCGATGACCATCTCCCAAGAAAAACAAAGTGGACAAAGAGCCATCCTCCAAGTCTTATAATAGGCGAACCTTCTGGAAAGGTAAAAACAAGATCTGCCACTGCTAACTTTTGTTTCTTTACAAACTTTATTAGTGTGATCGAGCCAAAAAAGATCTCTGAAGCCCTTGACGACCCAAACTGGGTAGATGCTATGCAAGAAGAGCTTCTACAGTTTGAACGAAACAAAGTCTGGACTTTAGTTCCTCTGCCACGAGGAAAACAAGCCGTAGAGACTAAATGGGTCTTCAGAAATAAGAAGGATGAAGATGGAGTGGTCATAAGAAACAAAGCCAGACTGGTGGCCAAGGGATATCGCCAAGAAGAAGGCATAGATTACGATGAAACTTTTGCCCCTATCGCACGACTCGAAGCCATAAGAATCTTCTTAGCCTTCGTAGCCCACAGAGGTTTTAAAGTATTTCAAATGGACGTAAAATCTGCTTTTCTAAATGGCGAAATCCAAGAAGAAGTATACGTCCAACAGCCACCAGGGTTTGAAAGCTCTAAGTACCCAAAATACGTGTACTACCTCGACAAAGCTCTGTATGGACTGAAACAGGCTCAAAGAGCATGGTACGAAAGACTTTCTACCTTTCTTCTTGATAATGGTTACGACAGAGGTACGACGGATACCACTTTGTTTTATAAACAAAAAAGTGATGAAATTATGCTTGTACAAATATATGTGGACGACATAATTTTTGGGTCTACAAATTCAGAAGAGTGCAAAAAGTTTGAAAAACTCATGCAGAGTGAGTTTGAAATGAGTATGATGGGAGAATTAACTTTCTTCCTCGGACTCCAAGTAAAACAATCATCAGAGGGAATTTTCATAAATCAAGCTAAATATGTCTCTGACATACTTTCAAAATACAGTCTCTCTGATGCCTCTGTAATGAGAACTCCAATGGCCACAGGAAATAAGTTAGACTCAGGTCCAAAGGGCATACCTATAGAGTGCACGCTCTACAGAGGAATGATTGGGTCTCTGTTATACTTAACTACAAGTAGACCTGACATAATGCATGCCACATGTCTCTGTGCAAGATATTAAGCTAACCCGAAGGAATCCCATTATAATGCTGTAAAGAGGATCTTCAGATACCTCAAAGGGACCAAAAATCTTGGCCTCTGGTATCCGAAGAACTCTGGTTTTGGTCTTAAAGCTTATACAGATTCAGATTATGGAGGATGCAAGCTCGACAGAAAGAGTACCTCTGGGAGTTGTCAATTCCTAGGTGGTAAACTAGTCAGCTGGACCTCTAAGAAGCAGAACTGCGTATCCACATCTACAGCAGAAGCCGAATACGTTGCTGGTGCTAGTTGTTGCTCCCAGGTTATGTGGATGAATACTCAGCTTAAGGACTATTGCCACATCATATTCAAGATTCCCATCTTCTGTGACTCAAAGAGCGCCATAGCCATCTCTGCCAATCCAGTACAACACTCAAAAACAAAGCATATCGATATCCGTTACCACTTTCAGAAACACCATGTTGAATATGGGACAATCGAAATGCACTTCGTGTCTACAGAGTACCAGCTTGCAGACTTATTCACCAAGGCACTAGATGAAAAAAGATTTCTTTTCTTGGTGGGTAAGTTGGGAATGATAAACATGAGTTAAAACCTCTGTAAGTATAACCGAAATATTCTGTAAATATATATATATATATATATATATATATATATACATATTTCTGTTGTTTTATTTATTTTATTTTTGTATGTAAATTCTCAATCACCAAGTGTTCAATACTCAACAAAGATTCTGTAGGATTGCTCAGAACCTCTGACAATCTTTACAGAACCTCTGAGAAACTTGATCTATGCCTTAAGCTTTACTTATCAAATTTTGACCCAAGCATAGATCAAGGGGGAGCAGAAGGAGACCTTGAAATGATCTACAGAAGTTGATCATTCAAGAGGGAGCCAAAGAAGAAATGCGATCGACATTATCCACAGAAGACAGGTCTTATGCCAAGCAAGAGAGAGCCAAAAGATAAGTTTCTCGAAACAAATCCTTTTTTGAAAACAATTTTATAGGACACAAATTTCCAAATTTGTCCTAAAAACAATGTTAAAAACATTTCAAACTTCAAATAATCAAAAGGATACATAACTTTTGAGTTATGAGAAATTTGAGGTCATAGAGCCTCTGCTGAGCTCAACAGAGGCTCTGCCAGAGAATCTCTATAATCATAAATTTTAACTCTTTCGATCGGTTTGAATATCATCTCAAAAGATCTCTTTCGCACAAATGCACACTTTGAGATTCTAAAAGGTTGTTGGTCACAAAGCTCATTCCAAAACAGTTTTCTAGGACACCATCTTCCAAATATGTCCTAAAACAGTTCCTAAAACAATTAAAAACTTGGATGATCAAAAAGTTTAATAGATTGTTAGTTATGAGAAATTTCCTCTCATAGAGCTTCTGCTGCCTCTGACAGAGATCCAAAACCTCTGTGAGAGCAAATTTCTTCTCTAAAAATCTATCGATCCTCTCCAATGCTTTTCAAATGTTTTTGGTAAATGTGCAAGCAACAGAGGATACGAAGAGAGTTTTTCAAACTACAGAGCTCCATCCCTACAGAGCTTTTGTCAGTTTCAAACTTGGGTAATTTCTGCAACAGTAACGGCTCTTTTACTGCGAGTGAAAATTATGTGGAGGAAAAGAAACCCACGCGCCAGGCATTAATGGGCCGCGCACGATGTCAAGTCGTGCTCTGACACTGCTGACATGTCACATTTTCATTGGACGTATACGACACACGTTCTCCTGGAAAGTTGAACCCGCCGTTCATACTCAAGTACGTACTCCAAATTTTATTCACTTCCATATATTTACCTCTTCAGAATTCTAACCGTTTCCATTCTGTATAAAACCCAAGTTACCACTCCTCATAAAAAACTTTACGAACTCTCATCTTCTTCTCCGGCGAACCTTGCAAAACCTGCAACCTACCTATTTTTCTTTCTTTTCTTCAAGATAAACAACAATGGCATCATCCTCCAACATTCCTGAAGACTCCCCTATTCAAGAGAACTCACCTGCTCAATCTGAGCATTCCCAAAATCCAAATATAGCCACAGACCTTGAGAAAGATAACTCCGGCGACACAACAGAATTTGCTCCGACCACCCATCTCCAAAACTTCATAGCAAATGAACACTATGAAAGTGTTCTTCCTTCAAAACCTAACAATTACCATTTGGTTCCCTCAAGAACCGCATTTGGGGAATCAAATGCCATTCTCCTCGATATTCTTGAAAACCATTACCTATATCCCCTCTTATCCACAACAGTGCATAAAATCCCTGCCAGATATCTCTACCAGTTCTGGCAAAGCTGCAGATTTGACCCAGAGGATCGACAGATCAAAGGATACATCTCTAAACCTGACAAAACAGAGCACATTGAACTCAAGTTCAACAGAACAATGTTCTCACTTGAGTTCAATCTACCAACAAGATGCCATTAGGAATAAAAAGGTATGCAGAGGATCCCACAGATGAAGAGCTCTGTAGGTTCGTAGAGATGTTGGGGTATAACACAACCCTAAGAAAAAGGAACGAGTTCAGAAGAAATCGTCTTCCTCCTCTGTCGAATACCCTCTTCTCAATTCTAAACAGATGCCTAACTGGGAAAGTGGGCAGTCCAGACCAAACTTCGCACCAAATCCTGGTCATAATGTACGGAGTATATTATGATCTGCCTCTGGACTACGCCAAGCTCATGATGCAAGAAATGGTCAACACCATTGAGCGAAAGAACCTCTCCCAAAAGGCCAAACCAACTCTTCCTCCTCTGCAGTATCAACGATTTTTGGGTGTCATGCTCGAACCTCTGCTCTTATGTGAACAATGGCCAATGGAAGGTCCCACGCCCAAAACATATCCTATGACAAAGAACACACCAACAGAGCACAAGGATGGATACAAATACTGCAGGCCTCTGTCATAAAAAATGATGGGATATGCTACAGATAGATCCCTTAGATCTACATACATACGCGATCATAGGACTCCAAAACCGAGTCCTGTGACACCCCCGCGTCTAGGAGCCCCCATAGGAACCCAAGTAGTAGAGAGAATGACAGAAGAAGAATGGGCAGTAGCATTTGCCAAGCATAACATAATTCAAACATATTTTCATGCAAAACGACAGTCTATTCTCTCCTCTGTCTCCAAATCCAAAACCTCTGCCATCACACCCAAGCAAAAAGAGCACAGAAAGAAAGCAGAAGGCACCTCTGCAGAACCCCAAGAATCTCCTCCTCATGCAACAGAGGTTGGATCATCTGCACCTCCCTCTCCTCCAAAGCACAAAAAGAAGAGAAAATCCAATGCCTCAGAGGAAGGGGCACCTAAACCCAAGAGGAGAAAGAGCAAAAAGAAAACTAGGAAACATCTGTCTCCTATTGTAGAGGAAACAGTGGCAGAAGATGTGGCAGAAAAAGTCACAGAAGATCTACAATCCCCCAATCCCCTCAACTATGCACATCACGGGGATTTCTCTGACTTCCTCCAAAGACGTGAATTTGCCAACACTCTTGACACTGCTGGATGGACTGCAGAAGCTCTGTCACATGAAACCTATGAATCCACAGAAGAAACAGACTTCCGAATCTCTTCAGACTTGGAGGAGGATGACCAAACCTCACAAAATAATCAATCCAAAACTCCTGAAGTTCTACAGAACCCCTTCACTCAACCCAGATTTGATGTACAGTGGCAAGCCCAGAGGAAGAGGTAGCTACAGAAGAACATAACATGGAAACCATGTTAGGAAGTCCAACAGAAGAGATGATTGAAACTAGAGTGCCTCAGGTAGAAGTCTCAGAATTGGATTCTGATGTAGAGGAAGCTGACCAAATAAGGAAAGGTCTTTATCATCCCCACGTACAACAATTATATGGATCACATCCTATGTACGACTCCCTAGGTCCAAGGGGTGAAGATGTAACAGAAGAAGGGGAGACAAAGGTAGAAGTGGTCGCAACAAAGGTAGAGACCATCGATGGAGAACAAGTGATCGGATGCTTCACAGAAGTAGAAGCAAGAAAAGATACCTGGATTAATAGAGGCACACAACCAAAACCAACTCCCAGTGCAACCCACACTTCTATTTTCGCCAGTCTAGTGGCAGAGGGCAATATTGAAAAAGAGCAACACGGCTCGACCCCAACCCAAACCATCCAGACAGAGGAAACTCTCTCATCCTCTGTACCAATAATAACCGGGGAAACCATCATTCCAGGGGAATCCTCTCTAAAGGATTCATCCTTAGTTCGTGATCTATTGCCCTAGATCACACCCGACATCCTAGCAGAGGAATTTGTTTCCTCTGCCGCACACACACAACTAGGTCCAAACATCTCTTCAGAGGAGATTAGAGTGCACAAAGACGGAGAGACTCTAGACAAGTCTCCGAGTCAACAGAAGGATAATCTACTACCCACCTCTGGAGTGGATCTAGACAATGTCATTCACAGAACTTCTGTAGAGTCTGAAGCACTAGATGCTTCTGCTCGAGGATCAGAAGGAAATCCTTCTGCCCCCAACATCCAAACAAGGGCGAAAGAAGGTGTCTCAGGAACAGAGACTCACTCTGGGGATGAATGTGTTCCCCCAGAGGTTACAACGAGTTCACATGTATCAAGAGATGAGTTCCAAACCCTTGTAACCTCTGTGAACCAAACAATGAAAGAGTTGCAAAGCTCTTTCAAATCTTTTACACATACTACATCCAGGGCAATCCTTGATCTGAACACCAAAATGGACACCTTGTCCACAGAGGTGCAAAACGCAATAACCCAGATGAATTCCTCTGCAACTCACACTGCTACTACCACTGCCACCTCTGCAGCAGCTGAATTCGGAAAAGCCGCCACCACTGCCTTCAAAGACTCTGTCAAGTACTTTCTTCTGCAACTAAAAGAGCAATCCTCAAAATCTAAGGCTCTTACACCCGAAGACCTGAAGAAAGCCTTGGACGAAGTTTAAGAACAAACAACCAAAAATACTCAGGCCATGAAGCCTTCTGACTACATGACCAGAGCACAAGTGACAGAACTCGGCCAAGGAATACTTGATCAGATGACCGAATTCATCAAAGCTTTCACCGTTGCCAACGCACACTATGTCAAAGAGTTTCAAGCTAGTGTCGGCAAAATGCGCTTCAACACAGAAGCAGAGGTTGAAACACTGCTCAGCCTCTGTGATGACTTATGCGCAAAAATTATTACTGTAGGGGCCGTTCCACCAAAGAAACCAGATACAACATGCAGGGCAGAGGGTACGACAGATAAACATCAGGATGACTCTGATGATGACCATCATGGTCCATCAGATCATCCTGAGGGGGAGAATAGAGGGGAGAAACAAAGGGAAGAAGCTGCGAGCAGAGGTCTACCAGCTCCACCAACATTCGCAGAACCCATCAACCAAGCACCTCCATCTCAAACCCAACAAAGAACACAACCGTCCACAGAGGCAACACCCACCTCTGTGGAAATAGTCTCTGAAGAAACCCGAATACCAGAAACAACCCATGTTCAAAAACAGAAGACCACAGAGGCAACACCCACCTCTGTGGAAACTCCTTCTGTATTTGGAAAAGATGTCCAAATCCAAGAAGAAGTCCACCTTCTGACATCCTCCGAAGACGAACTACCTTCCCCAACACCCAAAACCAACCCAAAAACCAAAACCAATGCTCACAAAAGAAAATATCTGAGCAAAACAACTGAAACCTCTCCAACAGAACCCAAACCCAAATCACCAATCAAGCCCTCTGAAACTCAAGTGACAGAACCAACAGAGGCAATCCCCAAAACAACAGAAACATCAACAACAAAGCCCTCTGAGACTCAAGAGTCAAATCCTACAGAGGCAACCCCATCTCAACAAGCAGAACAGCCGAAGGCAAAAGACAAGGGAAAAGGAATTGTGACCGAGGAACCGCAAAAGAAAAAGCCCAAGCATCAACCTTCAACAGAAAAACTGATGAAGAGCTCTTTCGATGCATATAAGACACCAAAGCCTGAAGAAGTAGACTGGGCTTTCAGCACTAAACCTCTGTCAGATATTCCTTTTCTGGATCCAAAGACAAAACCTTCAGAGGATCGAGTGGCACAAGTCAAGAACCAATTATATGCTATGCACAGAACCTTACCTTAACCACCACCACCACAAAGGGAAGAAGTGGTATATAGGTACTTATACAGCAGAATGGGCATAATGGATCAATAAGAACCAACCATTCAAGACCCTGACTTCCGTGCTGACCTCGAAAACCTCTTCACCAGAACAAAACCCAAGCCTAAACACGAAGTCTTTTCAACATCCAAGATCATCAAAGTCCTATATTGTAAGTTCTCTAGAACCAGAACCTGGCCTAAACTCTATTACAACATCTATAAGGTCAAAAGAGAGGACAGATCAGAGAACTAATTTGCAGATGCAGATCTTAGGAATCTCAATCCTTATGATCTACCTGATCTTCTGGAATGGACAAAAGAGAACTTCACAACCGACGAAGTTCGCAGAGCGTACAGGGTGATAAGAAAGGCCATACGCGAAAAGCTTCTGCTATACAGCATGGTAGATTTTCAATTGGCTCGAGATCTTAGAGTAAAGAGCTTAACCGTTCAACCACCAGAAGACTACTGCCCTCCCTCTGCTACACCAAACTCAATCATCACAAATCCAAGGGTCGGGTTAGTATTTCTAGATCCTTCTGGAAAATCAAAGTTGTTCGTAGAGATGGACTGTCAGAAGTACGCAACAAGTACTTTGACAGAGTTTAAAACGATCCTAGTGGAGCACAGAGGATCAAAGCTCATGAATCAAAGTCTTGCCGACAGACTGATAGAGGTTATCGATGCAACAATCAACTTCCGAAATCTCTGCATCAGCTTCTATCACGAGCTCAAACAAGAAGGACTCGACCGCAGAAGCTTCAATGACTTCAAGAATGCCAACATCTGGGTCAGTCAAACAGATCCTCTGTAATATTTTCTTTTCAATACAATCAAATGTAGATGCCGCTGGCAAAATCCTATGAAAATAAAATATTCTTGTACTTAGAAAATACTTGCACTTTCAAATTTTTAATTTTCACTACTTAGGGGGAGATTGTTAGCTCCAATCATTCTGTTTATAAAAGTAGTGAAAATAGTCTAAGTACAGAAGTAACCGACAGAGGCTCTGCCGAGTAGCCGAGTAACCGAGAAGACAGAAGTCTTCGACAGAGGCTCTGTCGGGTTAATCAAGAAGACCGAAGTAAATAAACAACAAGACTCTTCTATGCGGACAAGGTCACAGAGCCTCTGTCATACATGACAGAGCTTCTGTGTGTTGGTCCCGAAGGCCTATACAAGTTTGTAGAAGGGGGGGGGGGGTTGAATACAAACACACAGATTTTACTTTTCTAAATTGTTTATTGATAAATCATTAACAATTTACAGCTTGTTGCGGAAACAAGATTAAGGATAAACCTAAATCTAAACAAGTTGGAACACTAAGGTTTCTTGCACTAAGAGAGATAAGGAAATTACTAATAATAACCTATCTTCAAATAAGAGATTGAACTTGTCCAGAGTTAGCAAGTTACTTCAAAAGAAGTGGGTTCATCTCTTTATATACTGCATGCATTTAATGCAAGTCAGTATACACTTTACACGTGTCATCAGCTGGTTGGTTGCATGTCATTGACCTTGGTTGACAACCTTAGTAGCCGCATGGATGAACAGTGTAGTATCAGAGTGGTTGTACGATTTCAGACAGTCGGAGGTTCTTTTCTGACATTTCGTACGGAGTCGTGCAAGAGGTGTTAAGACAAAAGTACTTTGTACGGAGGACTTCATGATCAGCTTTCGTTGATTCAGCGATTATCATTTTCTATTCAGCGAATGATAAAGTTCAGCGATAGCTGAAGTCTTGTACTTGATACTTCACGTTGAGTGGACAAATCTAAGTCTTCGCTGATCCGCATCAGTTCATTAGGAGACTTGTCGCTGGTTCTTTAGCTTGATCTTCGACTTCAGCGTAGAACCTTTGTTGACGTGAAACTTGTCTTCAGGGATCATAAGTAAACAACTAACTTATCAGCGATCATCATAATGACTGAACAGACTCAGAGCATTAATGATGAACAGTTTCGCTGAATGTTTAATCTAAAGAGCGAGAATTCCTATCAGCGGTACTGGAAGATCTTAGTACTTATCAGCGATAGTGAAACTCTGATACATATTGTTTACTTACAATTTTCACTAAGTATATAAGAGAGGGTCATTATCAAATCACTGAGGGTTTGGATCAACAATCTCCCCCTATTTGATTATGACATAGCAACAAAGAAAATTGCTATTTAATGAAAACATAAGGATAAAAAGAACTCATAAAATATTTGTCCCTTTTACTGTTTTCTGGGATCTTTTCAGTACTCATGGAGTAAAGTACATTCACTGAAATCTTTCTTTAAAATTTTGAATCAGGTTACAAAGAGAAATGGAAAGATTACAAGTACGAGCGAAATAAATTACAAGTACAGAAGAATAACTGATACAATAGAGAAAAGGGCGATCATATCAGCTTATAAAGGTTCTTCCTTAATGAGAAGTTCATCAAGGGTCATTGATGTGGTGGGAATCATCCAGTCAGGAACGGTTACATCTTGTTTTCTTTTGATCAGCGCTTCTTCAAAAATCAAGGGTTTCAGATGTCGTGCTTGAGGGTCATTCCTGAAGTCACACCAGTAGATGAGATCTCTCAGTTGTTCGATGGGAGTGATATGAAGTTCAGAGATGCGTTGAAAATGCTTTCCACCATCGTAGTCATGAAAACATATCCCGTAGGGTTCGCTTATGACTTTGCCAGGGATGAAAGTCTCACCAGGAGGAAGAGATGTGTCAAGCATGGAAAGATCAGGATCAGGACCAAGGACTTCAGCACGTGAAAAACCAATACCTGTTTCATTTCGAATGACAGGGCCATCAATTGAAGATATAGATTTCTTCTTCTTCGCTGAGGCCTTTCTTTTCTGACTTTCGAGAGGAGGAGGAGGAATATCCACACAGGAGTAGACTAAGTCGATTTGTTTGTTGATCAGCTTTTCAACATGTTCCTTGTATTTCGACTTGGACTTCTGGATGGCTAACCTGATCTCCAACCATTCAGAGAGACCGTACTTCGTTATGGCTTCAACATAGAATTTTTCGTACTTCTTATCTTCTATGAATATCTCGACTTCAGCGATTGAAACAAGGGTTGTTCTTCCAGAGATGAATACCTTGTTGATTTTGGCAGGAGAGTCTCTGTAGTTGACCTTTTCTTTGCACCAGGCTAAAGTGGACTGAGACACAGTTCTCTTTTCTTCAGTTATCTTCTTGGCGTTTTCCCAGAGCTGACGTTGAACATCAATGGGAACTCTTTTCAGCTTGGGGTCTTTTATTGATCGTTTAGAAAGCTGGATGGCGTATTCTCTGTCTTTTTCTTCAGCTTCTTTTCTTTCAGCGATTAGACGTTCAGCTCTGAGGTGTTCCTTGTATTCCTTTTTGGAAATTTTGAACTTTGGAGGAACTGAAGGAAGTTGATCACGCCTCAGAATGATTCGCTGATCCTCGAATCGCTTTATTATTTCCTCTCTTCTTTTCTGATCCTCTTCACTTAGCTTTTGAGGAGCTAAGGAAGGTCTGCCTCTGTGCGAGAGTAGCTGTTCTTCTGGTTCATCAGTCTCAGAGATTAAATCTAAGACTGGGATTATTTCTTCAGCAGCAGCTGGTATTATTGGTGAAGTCGCATTTGTGGAGCCTTCAGCGATATCCTCAAACAGGGGAGAGGACTAGCTGAAACACAGCGATCTTACGAGTAAGAACTTGGGTAGAATCAGATAGAGAGAATTGGTTCAAGTGTATAGGCTTGGTTAGTAGAACTGATAGTGTATGATAGAGAAGGGATGGAGTGAGAGATGTTTAGTATACCTGACAAACCGACTTTTCAAGCAAGATCATCAGATTGTCATCTTCAGCTCCAGAGGCTGAGGGCTTTGTCTTTGTCCGCTCCCCTGAAGGTTCATTTATCGAGATTACCTTAAGAGCTTTGATCTTCGGAGCAGGTTTGACGATAAAGAAGTCATCGTCATCTTCGTCATCATCATCATCATTCTTTGGAGAAGAAGATGGTTCATCATTAGGGATGTCGACGGCTTCATCATCTTCTGCTTCGGATTCAGTTTTCTCAGCTTCTTCTTCGAGTTACTCCCCCTCAGATACAGAGGCGAGCTTCTCAGTTTCCTCTGGGTTTTCATCTACCTGAGGTCCAGCGGTGGTTTCTTCAGTATTCGTCTTCTCTCCCCTGATAGATTCATCATGGGAAAGGTCTTCAGCGCTCTTGGCAAGGTCTTCAGCGCTCTTCTCCCCCTCTTTTTCATGATGACTGGGGGAGGAATGGGTAGATTCAACAGCGTTGGTAGGTTTTCTGTCTTCTTGGCCAGAGAGACCTACACAAACTTCAATCTCTGCTAATCTGTCTTCAAGGCCAGAAATAGCAGGATTGATTTTCTTCAGCTCAGTGCGATCTACCGCTGTGAAGTTGTCAGATGCAGGGACGGGGGCAGGAGCATGATCAGGAGTATTCGCTTTGTGTAGCAGCTTCTCGATCATCGTTTTCATCGAACCAACATCTGTCTTAACAGAGCCTAAGTCAGTCTTCATAGTAGACATATCCCCCTCTAGATGTCCAACCGATGTCTTCAGCGATGTAAATTCGCTGGACATGGACGAAACTGAGTTTTTGAGAGAGGTGTAGTCTGTGTAGATGTCAGCGAGCACCTTGGCAAAGTCGCTGAGAGTTTTATCAACCTGCTTCATGTCATCTGTGGAAGCCTTCTTCTCCACCACCGTTGTCAGCTTGTTCAGATTCTCTCCAGCGTTTGTTACACCTGTAGAGTTATTGGAGAGAGTAGTGGTGAGACCTGTCAGCTTTGTCTCCACAGACTTTAGAGAGGCGTTGATATCTCCCAAATTAGGACCTGTAACATATAAAAACTTGTGAACAGAGGAAAGCTCAGAAGTTTGGGGTTTAGTCACGGTGTTTATGGGTTGTTGTTTACCTGCAGGATGATTGGTGAATTCATCGAAATCACGGGTTCGTGAGTAAAGTTCCATGTCATCTTCAAAAGTGCCCATAGATTGTTCTGCAAGTCCTGTCTTCATCATTCCTGGAGAATCAGCTTTAGGTTCCGAGGAAATGATGGCAGCTCCAGTGAGATCTGGAGTAGAGACCAAATGAGTGGAGGGAGAAGCGAAAGATAAGAATGGGGGTTGGGTTATGAGTTCAGCGTTGGATTCGCTGACAATCACTTCATCAGTCTTTTGAGAGACTGAAGGAGGTTGGGTAGGTTCCAAGTTTGTAACCTCAGCGTTTAGAGACGCTGAAGTCGGGATTAAAGGGATGGCTTGTTCAGGTGTGGCAGAGCGTACCACTGAACGTTCCTTCAGCTCTGCAGAAGGAGCTGAGGAGTCTTCAGCATGAGATTGCTGGGGTTGCTCCTTTGTTTTCTTGATCCTTTTAGAACCAAGTGGGGTTGAAGAATGTTTCCTTTTCTTAGGAGAGGATTTTGTGGCCAGGGTATCAGCGATGGGTATTGTCGCTGAAGGAGCCACAAAATGAGAAGAAGAAGGGTTGAGAAGAGACAAGAGTGTAGAAAGACGTACCTCATTCACCATCGGTTTGAATTCGAGTATCTTTGGGCCGACCTGAGAGAGTTTCAGGTCACCTTCAGTTGGGTAGCTCTCCTTCAGGCCATATTGGAAGATGGCGCTGATGAATCGGGGGTAGGGAACCCATGGAGGTCTGTCAGCGATGGTGTCCACCCTTAGAACTAGGTCATCATAGATAATCGATGCCCAGTCTATGTTGAGACCTTTCAGCAGTGCATACCCCATTGCTTGCTGAGGTTTAGCGGCTTGGTCAGAGGAGCCGCTCTTTGCAGTCACACAGCTGATAAGATGAGCGAAGATGAAATTCATCTCGCTGGGGATTTTCGATTTCTTGATAATTGTCAGCTTCTTCTCGGACTTCATGTCTCTGCCGATTTCCCATACATAGCCCATTGCATCGAAAAATGCAATGATGGCTTCCATGTCTGAATTTTTCTTGGGGTCAGGGAGGGGAACGAACGGTTTTTCCTTGGTAGCTATTGGAAGGCTGAGAGCTTTGCGAATAATGTCAGGGGTGATCTTCATCGTGCCATATTCGATGTCGCAGAGGATGCAATCGATTGTTTTGGAGGGGTCTTTGGGTGAAGGTAGTTGAGAGTGTCTGGCTGAGTACCAGAATTGTGAGAGCAAAAGCTGATGAGCAGGAGGTGTTATGGTCAGGGCTGTGGAGATGCAGCAATTCTTTAGAAAATTCACAGCATCATCTAGATGTGTGACTTGCTTTCGAGGAGGAAACTCGAAAAGCGCATAGAGGTTGTTCACCTTAGTCCAATCCAGTTTGTCAAGGGCAAACTTGACTTTAGGAGCCTTGAGGATGTCCACTTCCTCAGAATCAGCGGAGATGTTCTCAGCGGTAGCAGGAATGTCAGATGAAGCCATTTATCTGTATTATCAGTTCAACCAAAGATGTTAACAAATAATAATTATCTTAATGTGGAAAGAATTTCCATTAAGATGGTTCAAATTTTATCCATTTCATTCAGACACAAATGTCTTAATGAAGATTAGGGTTTTTCTTGATTTTAAGAAAAGAAATATAAAACCCATTTATTCTTGTTATCCAGTTTTCTATGAAGAAAGAGATTCTGGAAAAACGAATGTCTGAAGAACAAGTTTAAGATTCTTGCATTTAAACTTGAAGAGCAACCATGAAATGGTTGTGTTCATAAAATCATGAAAGAAAATGATTTCATTTTAAGAAGTTCTTTTGTTTGATCTTGTTAAAACAAAGAGTAGATCAGAAACAAGTTATTTGCATTCGGTAAATAATAAGAACATATTAACCTTGATGTTTGATGAAGAAGATGATGAACAGTTCTTGAAGTGTTTGAAATGACAAATGCAACAGTGAATTCTTTCTTGCGGAGGAAGAATGATCGCGTAAAAGAGAAATATAAACAAAGAATTTGTTTATATAGAGATTTTAGAAAGAGAAAATCTTGAGCGGGAAAAGATTTTCATCATGACACGGACACGTGTTTGCATTTGATTGGAAGTTTGAACGAGACGTGCAAACGTGTGTCAGGAAGAGAAAACGTGTCGGGGTTTTATCCGTTGTAATGACGTCACAACTGTCCTTTCATATTCTTGGTTGTCTCTGAGGTTTTGAAAAACTCAGGGATACTTTTGAATACATGAAGCACTGAATGAAAATATTCATCGATGGTTTTAAGAAATTTCAAAATATCGCTGTTAAGGAAGAGATATTCAGCGATGCATTTTGTTTTGAAATCTTGCATTTTCATGCGATTGTCAGAGAGAGAGAAAAACATACCTTGATATCAGTGAATCAAGTTTATTCAGAGAGAAGATGATTGAATAGGTTTTACGAGTTGATTTTATCCTATCGCTGATTAATGTGAACCGCTGAAGATTTTATCCTTCAAAGTTCAGCATTCCAAGCTCGCTGATGAGAAAGTTGAATCTTGTCTCATCAAGAGGTTTGGTAAATAAATCACCTAACTGATAATCAGTTGGGATAAAATGAAGTTCTATATCACCATTCATCACATGATCTCTGATAAAATGATATCTGATTTCTATATGTTTGGTCTTTGAATGTAGTACTGGATTGTTTGCTATAGCGATGGCACTTGTGCTGTCGCAATAGATTGGAATTTTGGAGAGCTGAAGATCATAGTCTAGTAGCTGATTTCTCATCCATAAGACTTGAGAACAACAGCTTCCAGCAGCTACATATTCAGCTTCAGCTGTGGAAGTGGACACTGAATTTTGCTTTTTACTTGTCCAACTTACCAACTTTCCACCCAGGAGCTGACATCCTCCTGTGGTGCTTTTCCTATCCATTTTGCAACTTGCAAAATCACTATCTGAATAGGCGGTTAGATCGAATCCTGAATCTTTGGGATACCAAAGACCTAGATTCGATGTACCCTTAAGATATCGAAAAATTCGCTTTACAGCTTTCATATGAGATATCTTAGGTTCAGCTTGATATCGTGCACACAAGCATGTTGCAAACATAATATCGGGTCGGCTAGCTGTAAGATACAATAGAGAGCCGATCATCCCACGGTACAGCGTGACATTGACAGGAACACCCTTAGTGTCCTTATCAAGTGTCAGCGGTGGTGCCATAGGGGTTTTCATAGCTGAACTTTCAGTTAAGTCGAATTTCTTCAGCATATCTTTAACATACTTTCCCTGATTAATAAAAGTTTCTTTTTCAGTTTGCTTAATCTGAAGACCAAGGAAATATGTTAGTTCACCCATCATGCTCATTTTATACTCATCTTTCATTCTATTAGTGAAACGAGTACAAAGCTCAGGGTTAGTAGAACCAAATATAATGTCACGAACATATATTTGAACTAGAATGATATGACCTTTCACTTTTCTAAAAAAAAGAGTTTTGTCAATCTTACCTCGCTCAAATTTTTCAATATGGAGATAAGTGGAAAGAGTGTCATACCATGCACGTGGAGCTTGCTTCAAGCCATAAAGTGCCTTATCCAGTTTATAAACATAACCTGGACGCTTAGAATCTGAGAATCCTGGAGGTTGTTCCACATACACTTCTTCATTCAGCTTTCCATTCAGAAACGCTGACTTAACATCCATCTGATGTACTTTGAAGTTTTTGTGTACAGCATATGCTAAGAATAGACGAATAGATTCAAGTCTTGCTACTGGAGCAAATGTTTCGTCATAATCTATACCTTCCTCTTGTCTGTATCCCTGAGCAACAAGACGAGCTTTGTTGCGGGTTACAGTACCATGTTCGTCCAACTTGTTTCGATAGACCTATTTAGTGCCTATCACAGTTTTATCAGTTGGTCTCTGAACAAGTTTCCAAACTTTGTTTCTTTCGAATTCAGTCAGCTCTTCTTGCATGGCGCTGACCCAGTTTGGATCTTTGAGGGCATCATCTACTTTCTTTGGTTCAGTTAGTGAAATAAAATTTACAAATAAACAAATATTACCTGTACTTCGTCGAGTCTGAATCCCAGCGTTTGGATCACCAAGAATTTGATCAATTGGGTGATTTATAGTCCATCGCTGAGCTGGAGTGTGAGACGCTGACTCAACTTGAACTGAAGGAGCTGAAGATGAAGCTTCAGCGACGTCGGGAGTATCAGCCAAGAGAGGAATGGATGCAGTTGTCATTATATTCACTGATTGCTGAGAAGTAGATGGAATGTCTGAGACATTTGGTTCAGCGTTAGGTATAGTGTTTATAGGTATAGTGAAACCCAAGAAGTTTCAGCTTCACTGTTCTGCATATTTGGAATGATAGGAGGACTATCATCTTCTACTGGATGAGCATGAGTAGTGGGAATATCTTCTGAATCACCAAGATGAGAAAACATCCATTGATTCAGTTCTTCAGTATCAGCGGACGGTTTAGAGTTCACTGAACGGGATTCGTCAAACGTGACGTAAATAGTTTCTTCTACAGTTTGTCTTCTACGATTGAAGACTCTGAATGCTTTGGAAACTGAGGAGTATCCAAGAAAGATTCCATCATCAGCCTTAGGATCAAACTTTCCAAGTGCATCTCTGTTGTTCAGTATAAAACACTGACATCCAAAGATGTGAAGAAAGATGATTGAAGGCTTTCTCCCATGAAAAAGTTCATAGGCTGTCTTTTTGAATCTTTTGACTATCAGCGACCTGTTTTGCGTAAAACAAGCAGTGTTGACAGCTTCTGCCCAAAACTGAGTAGGCAGGTGAGAATCGATGGGCATTGAACGTGCAGCTTCAATAATTGTTCTATTTCTTCTTTCAGCGACTCCATTTTGTTGCGGTGTTCTCACTGAAGAAAAGTTGTGAGAAATACCCTTACTCTCAAGGAAGGAATCAAGAGAACTGTTTTTGAATTCAGTTCCATGATCACTCCTTATTGAGCGAACGGTCAGATTGTTCAGGGTTTCCATCTTCCGAACAAAGGTGATGAGTTCTTCAGGGGTGTCACTCTTAGAACGGAGAAACATTACCCAAGTGAAACGAGAGAATTCATCAACTATGACCAGCGTATATTTCTCTCCAGCGATGGATTGTTTGTTAACAGGGACAAACAAATCCATATGGAGTAGTTGTAGAGGAGATGACACTAAAGAAACTTTCTTTGACTTAAAGCTTGCTTTGGTCTGCTTCCCTATTTCACACGCTTAACATAAAGACTCTTTGGCGTATGAATGCTGAGGTAGACCAGTGACTAACTCTTTTGATGAAAGAGTGTTCAGTGTCTTGAAATTTAGATGAGATAGCCTCTTATGCCATAGCCAGTTGACATCAGATGAGGCCTTTGAGAAGAAACAGGAGTTCTCAGTGGTTGTTGAGTCCATGTTTATTACATAAACATTTTCCAAACGATAACCGCTGAGAGCAATCTTCTCCTTTTTGTCAGTGACAAAGCAGGATTCCTTAGTAAAGATTACTTTGTTATCCATGTCGCGAAGCTGACTGATGCTTAGAAGATTATGCTTCAGCCCTTCAACATATGCGACTCTTCTGAAGGAGGTTGTACCATTTGAAAGTACACCATACCCTCGGGTATGTCCTTTTCCATTTCCACCGAAGGTCACAGAGGGACCCTTCTCTTCCTTGTATTCAGCGAGCAGGCTTTTCTTTCTAGTCATGTGTCTAGAGCATCCGCTATCGAGATACCAGATACCCTTCTTAACCTGCAATACAATGGAAGATTAGTTTTTCTTGGGTACCCACTTAACCATGTATACACATTTGTCAGTGGAAGTGGTTGGAATGAAAGATTCAGCAGTCTTCGCAGCATTTGAAGATTCAGCTTTGTCTTTCTTCACTTTGGTTAATTTCTTAACTTCAGTGGTAGGATTCACCTTGACCTGATTTGCACCAGGGTTGGTCTTCTTTGCCTTGGGGGCAATCTTCACCTTAGCTATCTTTTCAGCTTTGGTGGCTGTGGGACATTTACTAGCAATATGATCGGTAAGTCCACAATGATAACATTTCCTATAACTAAAAGTAGTTCTAGGACCATTTGAATGCTGAGCTTTTGATTTCAAATTAGAAGTGCTAGCACCAAGTAAACTATTGGTTTTAGAAATGGGACGAACATTCAGTTCTTCAGATTTCTTACCAAGGACATCCAATCTGAGTCTAGGAGTAGATCGCTGAATAGATCCAAAGATCTGCTTCCTTGATCCAGAGGGATGAGCCACTGAAGCTTTAGAAGCATTCAGCTTTGGTACCAAGGTACCCTTCTGAGGATTCTGGTAAATAACAATTCCTTTACCTTTGTCTTTAGAGACAGAGGTAGGTTTTGAATAAACCATTTTCTCCTTGCCTTTTGAGGAGGTAGGAGTTTCCTCAGGGATTGGTGTAACGGACGAGGAACACTGAGAAGATGAAGTATCAGCGACTGAGGATACGAACGTTCCAAATTTAAGCATTGAACGCTCAGTGGTTGGTTTTGGAGTATCATATTTATAACCCAAACCACGTTTATCACTCAGGGGAATCTGAGACTTTATTATCTCAGTGATCTTTGTTGAAGAATTACACCATCCTTCAACAGTAGCTTTTTCAGCCTTTAAAGCAGCGATAGCTTCTGCTCGTTCGATTTTGACTAGCTGATTTAAATATACTTGATCTTTAAAGTCTTCTTCAATTTTAGAAAGTTTTACTATTTGAAGGTGGCAATTTTTAAGCTTTTCAGCGAGATCAAGATTTTGGTTTTCCACCACAGTTTTGCCGTTCATGGCTTCGTATAAACTTCTAGTCAAGAGATCGATCTTACGGAGACTATCAGCTTCATCAATATTTGCAATATTGGTAAAGAAAGAAGTTGATACCTGAATAGCAGATGTTGAAGTGGAGGGAATGTCTGAACTTTCTTCCTCTTCTTCAATCTTGGCCATAAGACATAGATTTGCTTCATCATCCTCAGAGTCAGATGATGATGCTTCTTCATCAGAAGCAACCCAATCATAGTCAGCCATCAGGCCTTTATTCTTCTTCTTAAAGCTTTTCAGCTTTGCATATTTTTCTTTCAGCTTTGAATATTTGTCATCTTTATTCCTTGGAACAAAGGGTTTCTTTGTAAAAGCTGAGGGTCTAGAAACTTTCTTAGACCTGCACTCGTTAGCGAAATGTCCTGTCTTTTTGCAGTTAAAACAAGTAGCAGTAGCCTTATCAACAAAAGCTGATGATCTAGGCTTGTCAGTTATGGAAAGAGGTTTGTTCTTTCTAAACATTTTCTTTTTGGCAAATCTCCTGAACTTCTTAGTTAGGAGAGCCAAAGATTCATCATTATCTGAATAATCAGAATCTGATGACCTTTCAGAGTTACTTTCTAACTCAGTGATAGTGACCGAGGGTCGCTGAGTAGAAGGTTCCTCTGAGATTAAAGCAACAGGGGTGCTTTTGGAATCTTTTACAAGATTCTTCTTAAGATGGCTCGATTGCTCATGATTCAGCAACGTGCCATATAAGGTTGAAAGGGTCATTGATTTTAGATCCTTTGATAGCTTGAGACACATAGCATAATTGTCCCAACTTTCAGGTAAACATTCTAGAAACTTTGTCAGTACTTCAAAGTTAGAATATTCCTTACCAACAGTTTTCAGATCTATAATTAAACAATTAAAACGTTGGTGAACTTCAGAGAGAGATTCATTCTTACCAGAAATGAAGCTTTCGTATTGTCTTACCAGGTTGATCTTTCTTGAATCCTGGACTTCAGATGTTCCTTCATACTTAACACATATTGTGTCCCACATGGCCTTTGATGTTTTCAGATTCATGACGGAATGGTAGACTTCGTCAGGAAGAGCAATGGATAGTATGGATCTGGCTTTTGTATCTATAGCCACTTTCTTCTTATCTTCGTCGGTCCATTGAAAGATTTCCTTAGGTACCAGCCTTTCTGGAATAGCAGGTCTATTCTCAGCGGCTGGAACAGCAGCATCAATTCTTACAGAGATGAATGAACCATTTTCGAGATAGTAAGGCATAGTAGGGTCTACACCTTCTAAGAAGAGTGTCATCCTATTTTTCCATAAGTTGAAGTTATCTTTGGAAAATCTAGGGGGTTTAGCAAGAGAACCATTGTCTATATAATTTGTGTTTGTGTTGGTGGCCATTTTCAGATAATAGCAAGGAAGAGAAATATCTTAGATTAGATCTTGTTTATGAGATTAAACAAATCCGCTCTGATACCACTTGTTGGTCCCGAAGGCCTATACAAGTTTGTAGAAGGGGGGGGGGGGGGGGGGTTGAATACAAACACACAGATTTTACTTTTCTAAATTGTTTATTGATAAATCATTAACAATTTACAGCTTGTTGCGGAAACAAGATTAAGGATAAACCTAAATCTAAACAAGTTGGAACACTAAGGTTTCTTGCACTAAGAGAGATAAGGAAATTACTAATAATAACCTATCTTCAAATAAGAGATTGAACTTGTCCAGAGTTAGCAAGTTACTTCAAAAGAAGTGGGTTCATCTCTTTATATACTGCATGCATTTAATGCAAGTCAGTATACACTTTACACGTGTCATCAGCTGGTTGGTTGCATGTCATTGACCTTGGTTGACAACCTTAGTAGCCGCATGGATGAACAGTGTAGTGTCAGAGTGGTTGTACGATTTCAGATAGTCGGAGGTTCTTTTCTGACATTTCGTACGGAGTCGTGCAAGAGGGGTTAAGACAAAAGTACTTTGTACGGAGGACTTCATGATCAGCTTTCGTTGATTCAGCGATTATCATTTTCTATTCAGCGAATGATAAAGTTCAGCGATAGCTGAAGTCTTGTACTTGATACTTCACGTTGAGTGGACAAATCTGAGTCTTCGCTGATCCGCATCAGTTCATTAGGAGACTTGTCGCTGGTTCTTGAGCTTGATCTTCGACTTCAGCGTAGAACCTTTGTTGACGTGAAACTTGTCTTCAGGGATCATAAGTAAACAACTAACTTATCAGCGATCATCATAATGACTGAACAGACTCAGAGCATTAATGATGAACAGTTTCGCTGAATGTTTAATCTAAAGAGCGAGAGTTCCTATCAGCGGTACTGGAAGATCTTAGTACTTATCAGCGATAGTGAAACTCTGATACATATTGTTTACTTACAATTTTCACTAAGTATATAAGAGAGGGTCATTATCAAATCACTGAGGGTTTGGATCAACACTGTGGCAAAAAGAAGATCTACGCAAAAGATCTTAATAAGGACGAACATGCTTCTTACAATACCTATCATTCGAAGGTTCTAAAGATCAATCGTACAAAGGCATGACCTGACAACTCCACGTGTCAAACTCTGATAGGTTTCCACCTAAAGCTTAATACGGAGAATTTAATGAACGTCGTATCTGCAACAGTTCCATAATAGTGTTCTGTACCTTCCAGCCACTATTACTCAACAGTGTCTTTGTACCTTCAGTCCTTTTTGTCCCCTTTAGGAGTAGTATAAATAGAAGGTTCATGTGAACTCTTCTATTAAGCTTTTTCACAACACACACACCATTAAACTGCAGATTTCTTGTTAATCCTTTAAAGTTCTTGGTGTTCTTATTATATATCAAATACAGTAATCTTTGAGAAACATATGTTATTTACTCTTTGCTTTATTTGATATTGTGTGATCTTCTACCTTACATTATCTTTCAGTTCTTAAATACGCTTCCGCACCATACAATCTGAACTAACTGAAAGTTAAGATCATTGTTTTTAGCAAAATAGGAACCAACATCCATTGTCACTTGTTTTTGAAGTTCAGTGAATACCTTTGTCAATTCAGCATTCTTTTGCTTTAAATCAACGTTTTCAGCTACTAAAACACTTGCTTTCTCATCCATCTTCTTTTTATCATCTTTTGAATATATCCCAGAATTATAAGCTTTTATGAACTCATTATATTTGATTTTAAAATCTTCCAAGTTCTCAATGAGTTTCTTGTTATCCTGCTCTCTTATAGCATAACCTATAATCACTTTATTTAGCTCAACGAATCTCTTTCGTTGTTCAATCGATAGACTTGAATCCTTAGCGTATGACGAGTAAAGCATTGTTAACTGAAAAGATTAAAAATGATCGTTAACAGATACTTCGTGGGAAGTAGAATTGTGCACACACGATTATTCAGCTAAAAACGATTAAAGTCAGAAAAATTTTCAAAATCAAAATCTGAAAAACAAATTATAAATTTGTCTTCCAAAAATTAATTTCGAAAAATTAATGCGGAAAACTGGACTTTTAATCGACAAACCTGCAAAACAAACGAGAAAGATATATTAGTTAAAATTCAGTCTTAAAGATCATATAAAAAAATAAGCGTTCCAAGAACAGTGTCCCCCTCCTGAGACTTAGCACGGGGGTAACAGTACTTCTCGAACAAAGCTTGGACGATCAGGCTTGGTGAACAGTAGTTCTCGGGTAAAGGGTAGGCGATGAAGTGAGGTTATCGGTCAGGTATTGTGCAATTAAATCAAGTTAACGGTCAAAACTCGTGCGACTAAGTCGAGTTATCGGTCACAACTCGTGCGATGAGGGAAGTTGTCGGTCAATTCTTATGCGATGAAGGACTCTGATCGCATAAGGCTTGTGCGATGAACAGGAGTTCTCGGTCACCACTTGTGCGATCAAGAACACGGTCAAATTTAATCGCTCAAACGTTGTGCTATTAAGATGAATGTCAAGGTTGTGCGACAACTTTGAAGATTTGAAGATCTTCCTTATGCGATAAGTTTGAGTGTCGAACATAAACTTTTCTAAGTCCAACTCTAGCAAAAAACAATCAAATCAAGTCCAATTGATCTGAAATTTTGCACGAAGGTTCGCACAGTGATTCTGAAAAAGTTTACTGTTTACACTATCACCAAAAACTATCAAAATCAACGATTTTGATCCTAAAACAATACGTGATTGTTTTCGAACCAAAACTCCCAAAAACCGACTGAATTCGATCCAAACTTGATCTTTTGATCAAATTGATTGCATAGAACACTTCACCTATCCAAATCAAACTAATCTATATCAATTTCTATCCGAAAAACATCTTAAATCACCAAAATCGATATCCACAGCCGAAAGTTCCAAAAATATTCAAAATTGTCCAAAAAATTGATTCACAATCTGATCTGTTTAGGCTTTGATACCACTTGTGAGTCCAATCTCTAACAGGTAACAATAGATTTGCAATAGATTCTTGTATTGAGATAGAGAAAGATACAAGATAGAAGTGAGATCTACTTTCTCTCTCTAGACTCTCTCTCTAGAGTCATCTATCTCAATACACACTTATCTCACATATACAAGCTTCTTACACATAACTCCCTTACAACACACTTATATACCTTTGATTTTATACACTTACTACATTGACTTTGACCTCTCATCAACTAATACAATACTTTGACTTACAACTTTGACTCTTTACAATTACATTAAATCTTGAAATACATTTCTTCTCTAACAGTATCTATAAGAGGTGGTCATAGGGAAAACGACCCTTCATTGACCCTTTCTTAACGTTGTGCCATTTTAAAAAATACTCAAAGTTATCAAAAATATACCGAGTTATTTCAAAACAAATTTGAGAACCCGCTCTCATACCAATTGTAAGTGCAACGTACGGGTGCGGGAGAAGGTTGTTTGGCACTTTCAACGTCGGTTTTTTTTGCAAACTTTACGTTCAAATAAAATTTAATGCAGAAATACGTTAGAATATAAAAGTGCAAACCAAAGAATAACCAACAACACAAACACACATACAAACTTGAAATGTAAAGAGATAACGTTAGAGAAACTTCACAAACGATGTAACGTGGTTCACCCAATCTTGGCAACTTCGACACCGAGACACCTTCTCGAGACGATCCACTATAAGTGTTCTTTTTAATTTCAAAGGAAGAACAAAACCCGTTTTATACACAATGTCTTACAAAGATGAACACCTCCCAACTTTCGGGTTAGGAATTAGTAGATTCTCACTCACACCACTTAGAAATGAGAATATCAAGTGGAAGCTCAAGTGGTATGTTTATCTCTCTTGGATGAATATGAGAATCAAAGAATGAAACTTAAGAGAGATTAGATTTTGAACACTTGAAATGAGTGTTAGAACTGAAAGTAAGCTCTCAAAATTCGTTTTCAGAGTTGTTTTGGGATATGTTTTTAAGTCCCAAAAGCCTACATTTTATAGCCAAAAAAGTTATGTTCGGGCTGTAAGTGGAAGTCCGCATAGGACACCAAGTGGACGTCCAGTTGAGCACTTTCTTGAAAAACTTTTAATTTTTGACCGTTTGAAAACTTGGCTGATTTCTATATTTGAATGCATCATGTTTTTCATAGAATAGACCTCATGATTGTTTTAAAGCATGGGAGAACGTAGCCAAAGTCAATCAAAAAGAATTATAAAATAATACATTTTTGGAAACCGAACACAATAAAAAATATTTCTTTAGAAACGTTTATACCAATTGTGTAAAGAGAAAGACAAAGATATTGAGCATTTTTTTTAATTCAACTTCTTGATTTTATAAAATTCAAAGTATTAAAAAAGAGTATTATTTTGGAAAGGTTGTCTCCTCTTTTTAAAAAAATCATTTGTTTTTATCTAAAAATCCATTTTATAAATTCAACACACCATTTGATAAAAAAAGGTTTTATGAAAAAGAATTTTTAGAAATATTCTATGTGCATCCAATTTTGAATTGTATACCACTCGAGATCCAATCGAAATTCAGATGACGAAATGGTTGCATCTTCACGTCTTGCTCGGATTTGATCTTCAAATATTGAATCGCATACATCCCAATGCATTCTTGATTTTCTCGAATTAGCACAGTTCTCAAGGTAATGTGACACGTTTCCCGACAACGTTTTGTATGAAATATTACTTGATTCTTGAAATACTCTCATTATGCATGTCAAGTAAATTGATTAGAATTTAATACAATTCGGGTGTTTGTAATCATTTAAAAAGAAATCTCGCACACTTGCACCAACAATCTCCCCCTTTTTGATGACTAACTCACCGAATAAAACAAGAACATGTCAGATTTCTCTCCCCCTTTTGTCAAATAAAAAAGGCGAGGGAAAACGATATGCTACCCCTCAAAAGAAGCATGCATCCAAGAAAATAATATATAAAACATAGGGGTGAGCAAAACCCGACCGGCCCGAATAACCCGACCGACCCGAGCTCCGACCACCCCGAACTTTGGCCAACCCGAGCACCCGTAGCCCGAATGGTCCGAACCCGAAGATTAGGCTCGGTTTAAACGGATCGGGGCGGGTGGCTAAAATTTTGGGCCGAACCCGCCCGAACCCCGAACTATTTATATATATATATATATATATATATATATTTTCTTAAATATTATTTATATTTTATAATTGATATTTGATAAATTGAGTTAGGTTTTATAAGTTCAATTGAATTGTTGAAGGTATTTAGATTTATTTGCTCATTTAACTTAACATTTTAAATGTGTGTTCTTGGGATTAGGTTATAGCACTTGTAATCTTGTATTAATGTATTTGAGTTCATCAATTTAGGTTTTACCCTTTTTGAGTTGCATCAGAGTTAGTTAACTACCAACATGTGTGAAATTTGAGGTCATCAATGTGTGAAATTTGTGATAGAAAGTTAGAAACAATTGGTAAGTCATACAAAGTTACAATTTATGTTGGACTAATGGACTCAAAGAAGCTGGAAAATGGGCTAAAAAATGGGATGGAAACTGGCCCAACCCGAACCACCTGACCCGAACAACCCGTCACCCGAAGCCACCCGAACCTCGAAGTATTGTTTGGACGGGTTTCGGGTTACCTAAGTCCCACCCGAAACCCGATCGGGTTGTGGGTTTTTGGGCCGAACCCGACCGACCCGACCCGATGCTCACCCCTAATAAAACATGGCAAAAGTAACATCCACTAAGGATGACGCTCAAGCATCCCTAATCCCAAATTAAGTTTACAAAAAGTTTCTCTTTTAAGCGGTTTTGTAAAAATATCCGCTAAATTATCCTCAGAATCCACTCTTTGTACAATAATAGTTCCTTTTTGAACATGATCCCGTAAGAAATGATGACGTAGTTCAATGTGCTTTGTGCGTGAGTGTAAAATAGGATTTTTACTCAAGTTAATAGCACTATTATTATCACACATAATTGGAACTTGTGACAAATGTACCTCAAGGTCGGAAAGTGCTTGTTTCACCCAACATACTTGTGCCCACGCTTTAGCCGCGGCAACATATTCCGCTTCCATTGTAGATAAGGCAACTAAGTGTTGTCTCTTTAAGAACCAAGACACCATAGAGTGTCCAAAAAAAGCACATACTCCAGTAGTACTTTTTATGTCCACGAGCGATCCACCAAGGTCGGAATCCGTACAACACGATACATCAACTTCCGGTGATTTTGGATACCATAAACCAAAGTTAATTGTTCCTTTGATATAACGGAATATTATTTTGACGGCCTCATAATGTGACAACTTTGGGTTAGCTTGAAAACGAGCACATAAGCAAACACTAAACATAATATCGGGTCTACTTGCAGTTAAATATAACAAGCTACCGATCATATCACGATATTTCTTTTCACAAAAGATTCACCATTTCCATAACTAGATAATTTTGTGTTTGTTTCCATGGGAATATCCATTTAACATTTTCAAAATTAAATTTCTTTAGAATGTCACGAATGTATTTTGCTTGATTTATAAAAATACCATCATCATAGTGTTTAATTTGTAAGCCTAAAAAGAAGTTTAACTCACCCATCATGCTCATCTCAGATTCACTTTGCATTTTAGAAACAAACTCATTACATAGCATATCTTTTTGTAGACCCAAAAATAATATCATCAACATATATTTGAACTAAAACAATATCATCATGCAATTTCTTAACAAATAAGGTATTATCTACTTTACCCATGTTACACTCATTTTTAATTAAGAAACTTTGGAATCTTTCATACCAAGCACGAGGTGCTTGCTTTAAACCATAAAGAATTTTCTTCAATTTGTAAACATGTGAAGGTTTATCGAAGATTTCAAAACCGGGAGGTTGAGACACATATACCTCCTCATTTATAACACCGTTTAACAATGCACTCTTCACAGCCAATTGGAACAACTTAAAACCTTTTGCATTTGCATAAGCTAAAACATTCTTATTGATTCCAATCTCGCAACCGGAGCAAAAGTCTCATCGTAATCGATGCCCTCTTGTTGATTGTTACCCTTTGCAACTAAAGGTGCCTTGTTCCGTTCTCATCAATCTTATTCTGAAACACCTACTTTGTGCCAATAATGGTTTGACCACTAGGGAGAGGTACTAAGTCACACACATCATTTCTAGTGAATTGGTTTAACTTTTCTTGCATGGCTACTATCCAAGCTTTATCACCTAAAGCTTCATCTATATTCTTTGGTTCTATGATTGAAACAAAGGCATGAAAAGCACAAAGGTTGTGAAGTTGGGATCTACTTGTTCTACAACCTAAGATCATGTCTAAGGAATGACCTCTCATGGTTCTAAGGTTGTTATGGTCATATAAAGGTGTTATGGGAGTAGGTACAATAGAACTAGAAGGTTCACTAGATGGATTGGGAAGTCAAGTAGAGAAGGTTTGAAGATTTCGGTTCCTAAGGCGTTGAGACATTGCTTCTTCCTCACTAAGGTCATTGTCAACTAAATGTTGACTAGGTTTAGGAGCGTTTTCATCAAACCTCACATTTAAGGATTCTATAACTACCATGGTAGCCTTATTAAGGACTCTATGGGCTTTAGTATTTAGAGAATATCCTACGAAAATACCTTCATATGCCTTAGGATCAAACTTAGTGACACGTTCCCAATCATTTAAAATATAACACTTGCACCCAAAACTCTAAGGTGACTAAGGGGGGGCTTCCTACCTCGATAGATCTCATAGTGAGTCTTTTCAATGATGCTACGAATAAGGACACGGTTTAGCACAAAACGTGCGGTAGAAACGGCATCACACCAAAACTTTTGGGGAATTTTTTGTTCGTTTAGCATGATACGAATCATTTCTGGTAAAGTTCGGTTTTTCCTCTCAACTACCCCAATTGGATGAGGAGTTCAAGGTGCCGAAAAATTATGATTTTTTCGTGCTTATCACAATATGCTCCAAATTGCATTTCATTATCAAATTCTCTACCATGGTCGGTACGAACTGAAATAATCGTACGACCTTGTTGGTTTTGAATTTTCTTACTTAAAACTTTAAATTTATCAAAAGCCTCATTTTTGTGTTTCAAAAATAAAGTCCAAATATATCTTGAAAAGTAATCAACAATTACTAAGGCGTAAAGATTTCCTCCATAACTTTGGATTGTCGAAGGACCAAAAAGGTCCATATGGAGTAGTTCTAACACTCTTTTCGTTGAGATCATATTTTTGCGTTTATGAGAGACATGGTCTTGTTTTCCCATTTTACAAGCATCACAAAATGTTTTTCAAATTTAACTTTCTGCAAATCATTTACAAGTTCTTTGTTTTTCAATCTTTGAATCAAAAAAGTTGCATGTCCAAGTCTTCTATGCCACAATGTAGTATTATCATTTATCGATGTCAAGCATATAGAAGTACTAGCATGAGTTCTACAAATGTATAAGTTCTTTTTCTTATTTCCGGTGAGGACGATTTTATCATCTTATAATTTTGCATGCATCCTCTTCAAACGTCACACGTATGCCATTATTACACAATTGACTAACACTTAGCAATTTGAATTTTAAATTACTTACATGCTCAACATTTAGGAATTTCACTTTGTTGTAAATAATTTTACCTTTACAGATTACTCTTCCTTTAGAGTTTCCACAAAAGATAACTTGTCCTCCATCACATTTCACATACGATGAAAACAAATTTCGGTTGTCGGCCATGTGACGTGTGCATCCACCATCAAGAATCCAATCATGCTCGTCGATCTCATAGATTGATTTATCCTAAAAGCATGTAAAACCGTACTTATGGTACCCATCTTTGCTCAAACATTAGGGCATAGTAACACATTAAGCAAGTTATCACGAAAAAACGAAAACAATTTTGAAAAATATTTTGTTGCTTCCGCGAAAACAATTGGAAGTCCACTTAAGTGGATGTACACATGACAGACCAAATGGACGTCCACATACCAAAAAAATATTGCGATTTTTCGAACTTTTCAAAACACAAGTTAATAATGTTATTTAGCACATAAATAAAACATATTACAACACACATTACATATATGGATGAATTTTAAAAAAGTTAAACCATAAACACATGCCACTGGGATTTTCTACATTAAACATTCCCTTCGAAACCCACCTTGGTTTCATCTTAAATCTTTGATTGTTTTCATTATACACATAATATGGAGCTAAAACATCCCTTTTTCTTTTTGACATTTGATAATCATAACACACATTGCTATATATCATGCAAGGTTTCACATATTTAACAATATTCATGTGAGGTGGTTTATATGCTTCCCTTTTTGCAATATTTTCAACTTTAGGTGAATCTACATTACTTGAAGTTCTTACAAACCCTATTTCTTTAGCAATGTTTATCACATGAGGAATATCATTTTCATTTACAAATCCTTTTCCACTTCTATCCTTGGATCTTTTTGAATACTCAACATCTTACTCCAACTTTTTATTACTAGTTATTTCTTTTTTATCATTATTTTTAATTTTCAAGCATGCAATCTCCTTTTTCATTAGATCACAACTAAAACATTTTTCAACAAACATGCATTTTCTTTTCAAGATAACAATCTAAACATTTTTAGGGACACATGCTTTGCATTCATCATTTTCAATGATATCTAGCTTAGATTTTATGTCATGCATTTCTTTTTCTATATCTACAACTACAGTAACATGCATATCTTTTTCATTGGTTAACTTTTCAATTTCTTTTTCTTTTCCTTAAGTGAGTTACTTAATGACTTATTTGTTTCATCAAGTTCCTTTGTTAACTTAACCACATGCAAATAAACCTCATGAAATTCTTCAATATTATAAATGCATTCATGATCACTTAAATAATAATCATCACTAGAATCACAAGAAGGAAAATATACCTCATTATTATCAACAATGCCCATTAAACATATATTTTCTCTTGATCTTGCTCATCATCACTTAAGTCATTCCAAGCTCCTCCAACAAAAGCATTTTTCCCCCTTTTTTACTTCTCTTTCTTTAGAAACTATTCACCTTTTCTTTGGAATCTCCTTCTTTGAGTGAATCTCCTTTCTTGATTCTTTCTCTTGTCAAATGGTTCCTTCACAAACTTACCATATTTTTTGTAGAAAAGAATGAGTTCATTTTTCTTACCAAAAGAGCAATATCTTAGCTTGATTCTAGATCTTCGTTTTTGGATTTTGGCTTTGAAGAAGACGGTTTTGATTCCCCCTTCGTCTTTTCAACAGTACTTGCTTTGAGTGCTAGCGTCTTCTTTGTACCTTGCTCTAGATCTCATGCACCTTTAGATTTCTTTTGAGAGCCATCTCATGCACCTTTAGATTTCCAACTTGGTCATCAATCATCATGGTTGGTAAATCTTTTGAGTCTTCAAGAGAAGTGACCTTAGGCATCCACTCGGTGGTAAGGCACGCAAAATTTTCCGAATATATGCTTCATTCTTATATGTTCGACCCAAACCCTTTAAACTTGTAACAATGAGGTTAAAACGTTTAAACATACTATCAACGGGTTCATTTGGTTTCACTTCAAAGCATTCATACTCTTGAATAAATAGATTAATTTTACTACTTTTAACGTGAGAGTTTCCTCTATGTGTTCTATTCAAACTTTCCCAAATGTCATGTGCGGTTTTACACATAAAAAGACATTCATTTTCTTCTTCATTTAAAGCAGCATAAAGCATATTTTTGGCCTCCAAATTTAAAGAATTCCAAGCATCTTCCGCTTCAGTCCAATCAAAAACCGATTTTGGCAAAGTAAACTATCCATCACTTGAAAGAGTAGTTGGTTGATAATAAAAACCGATTTTGGCAAAAACTTTTTTCAAAAAAATCCCCCACATGACGACTTTTACCACGAACGTGGCATTCAAAATGTCCAGCCCAAAAACTAGACTATTTGTTATCTATAAGAGGTGGTCATAGGGAAAACGACCCTTCATTGACCCTTTCTTGACGTTGTGTCATTTTAAAAAATATTCAAAGTTATCAAAAATATACCGAGTTATTTAAAAACAAATTTGAGAACCCGCTCTCATACCAATTGTAAGTGCAACGTGCGAGTGCGAAGGAAGAGGAAGGTTGTTTGGCACTTTCAACGTCGTTTTTTTTGTTGTTGCAAACTTTACGTTCAAATAAAATTTAATGCGGAAATACAATTGAATATAAAAGTGCAAACCAAAGAATAACCAACAACACAAACACACATACAAACTTGAAATGTAAAGAGATAAGGTTAGATAAACTTCACAAATGATGTAACATGGTTCACCCAATCTTGGCTACTTCCACACCGAGACACCTTCTCGAGACGATCCACTATAAGTGTCCATTTTAATTTCAAAGGAAGAACAAAACCCGTTGTACACACAACGATTTACAAAGATGAACACCGCCTAACTTTCGGGTTAGGAATTAGTGGATTCTCACTCACACCACTTAGAAATGAGAATATCAAGTGGAAGCTCAAGTGGTATGTTTATCTATCTAGGATGAATATGAGAATCAAAGAATGAAACTTAAGAGAGATTAGATTTTGAACACTTGAAATGAGTGTTAGAACTGAAAGTAAGCTCTCAAAATTTGTTTTTAGAGTTGTTTTGAGTTATGTTTTTAAGTCCCAAAAGCTTACATTTTATAGCCAAAAAAATTATGTTCGGGCTGTAAGTGGAAGTCCGCATGGGACACCAAGTGGACGTCCATTTGAGCACTTTCTTCAAAAACTTTAAATTGTTGACCGTTTGAAAACTTGGTTGATTATTATATTTATATGCATCGTGTTTTTCATAGAATAGACATGATGATTGTTTTAAAGAATGGGAGAAAGTAGCCAAAGGCAAACAAAAAGAATTATAAAATAATAGATTTTTGGAAACCCAACACAATAAAAAACTATTTCGTTAGAAAAGGTTGTACCAATTATGTAAAGAGGGAGATAAAGATATTGGACATTTTTTAAAAAGTCAATTTCTTGACTTTATAAAATCCAAAGTATTAAAAAATCATTATTTTGAAAAGGATGTGTCCTCATTTTAAAAAATCATTTGTTTCATCTAAAAATCCATTTTAAAAATTCAACACACCATTTAAAAAAAAGTTTTGCGAAAAAGAATTTTAGAAATATTTTATGTTCATCCAATTTTGAATTATATACCACTTGAGATCCAATCGAAATTCGGATGATGAAATGATTGCATCTTCACGTCTCGGGTTTGATCTTCAAATATTGAATCGGCAAACATCCCAATGCATTCTTGGTTTTCTCGAATTAGCACGATTCTCAAGGTAATGTGACATGTTTCCCCACGACATTTTGTATGAAATATTACTTTATTCTTGAAATACTCTCATTATGCACGTCTAGTAAAATGATTAGAATTTAATACAATTTGTACGTTTGTAATCTTCAAAATATCGAGATTACACAAGTGCGCTTAATCATTTAAAAATTAAATCTTGCACACTTGCACCAACAATGAGTATAAAAAGTTCTCAATGAAATGATGTATCATTGAATCGGTCAAAAGCCTCCTTACACTCTTCATTAAAATGGAAGTCGACCTCCTTTTGTAGTAACTAGCACATCGGTCGAGTGATCTTGGAAAAATCATTTACAAACCGCCGGTAAAACCTGCATGGCCAAGAAAAGAACGGACTTCCCGCACACTCATGGGGTAAAGTAATGACTTAATAACCTCAATTTTTGTTTTATCTACCTCTATACCTTTTTCCAAGACTATATGTCCTAACACCAATCCTTGACTAACCATGAAATGACATTTTTCATAAGTAAGCACCAAGTTAGTCTCTAGACGTCTTTTAAGAATTTTGATGAGGTTAGACAAACATGACTCAAATGAATCCCCATAAACCGTAAATCATCCATAAAAACTTCTGTATAATTCTCCGCATAATCTGAAAAGATACTAACCATACACCTTTGGAAGGTGGTAGGAGTGTTGCATAGTCCAAACAGCATCCTTCGATATGCAAATGTGCTAGAAGGGAGTATCCATCCATACAGTAGTGAGTTTTCCAAAATACATACCCGTTACCCTTAACTTGCGATAATCAATACATACCCGTCACCCGTTTTGGACTCGGGTGGGTACCAACTCACCTTTCGAATTTTGGATCATAGTTATGTCGGTCTTTTTAGGTGCCACTTGGATAGGACTTACCCACTTACTATCAGAGATAGGATAGATCATACCGGCATCACAAAGCTTCAAAATTTTCTTTTTTACGACCTCCATCATCGGGGCCCCGGGGGGTTCAATCTACATTGCGGGACTAAGACCCTTAATATCGGCAATGGTCCATCCAATGGCGTCGTTATACTCCTTTGAGATTTTAACTAGCTCGCCTTCTTCCCTAGGTAAAAGGTTGGCAGAAATGATCACCAGGAGTGTATCCTTCTCACCTAGGTAAGCATACCTCAAATGATCCGGCAACGACTTAAGTTCCAATTCGGGTGCCTGTTCAATAGAAGGCAAAAGTTTTGTATTACATAATGGTAACGCAATTCTAGAAACTTCATACCTTGATTTCTTCCCGTCCTCCATCCAAGATAACAACTCGGCATACTCTTCATTCAAGTCATACTCTTGGGCTAGCTTCTTCAGACTATCACTATGCAAGTCCCTATCAAGTATCACTTCCAACACATCTTGGTTAAATAAATCAAACACGTCATCAGATAATGGCTCAATTATATCAACAAAACACAAAGATAAAACATCGCTTAGATATCGCATGGCATCATATATATATTGAATTTTATCATCTCGCCATCGAATTCCATGGTCAAATTACCATCATGGACATCTATCTTGATCTTTAGAGGTCTTGAGAAATGGTCTACCCAATAGAAGCATTCCGGCCTTGGGGGTATTATTCTCCTCCATATCTAACACATAGAAATCGGCTAGGAAGACCAATTCGTTCACTTGCACAAGGACATCCTTTAGAACACCCTTACGGTATACAGTTGACGTATCTGCTAATTGAATGACTAAACCCGATGGCTTAAGGGGGCACATCCAAGGATGTGTATATGGCATGACATTAATCGACACCCTCAAATCTAACATAGCCGGATTGACCGCGACATTGCCTACCTTACAGGGTATGGTAAACATGTCGGGGTCGTTACATTTAGGTGATAGTCTTTTCTATAAGACTGCAGATTTGACTCACACTGATTTTTATTACCCTTTAATTTCTATTTATTGGTGCAAAGTTTGTTCAAAAATTTAGCATAACTAGGAACTTTCTTAATAGCATCGAGTAAAGGAATGTTTACTTGGACTTTCCAAAAGGTGTCTAAGATAAGATCTCTTTCTCCTCAGTCTCTTGCTTTGTCTTCAAAATCTGTCTAGAAAGGGTGCTGCTTGCACTATCACCTCGGGTGTCTTCTTCATCGCTTCATCATCTTTTGTCCCACCCGAGGTGGATGCCTTAATCTCCAACTCATCCTCTTCATCTTTAACTCTTTCCTTCTTCTTACCGCCGTCTTAGAGCTCCTTCCTTCTCCTCAAAGTCATAGCACTTACATTCGCGTTCAGGTTGGTCTCCATTTGAGAAGGCAACTTGCCTTTGTTCACTAGTTGACCTACGGTGATCCAAAGGTCTTGTATGATCGCTTGCGTGTTTTGAGACTCTTGTTGAAGCACAGCCACGTTGGTAGCTAAAGACTTCACAATATCCTCAAGAGACATACCTGACCCGATAGGGGCTTAAGATGACATTTGTTGTTGTGGTTGAAATGGTGCCTTTGGTTGCTGAAAACCCGATGATTGACAGAATTGTTGTCGAAATCCCGATGGTGCTTGGAATTATTGACCTTGCTGAAATTATTGAGGTCGTTGGAAAGGAGCTTTTGGTTGAAACTGTTGACTTTGACCTTGAACTTTGTTAGCTTCAATCTTCCTAATCATATAAGTATTTAGAAGTAGTGAAAAATAGGCTAAGTGAAGAATACCTCTTACAGAGGCTCTGCCGAACTTACCGAGAGATCAAGGTCGAGAAGCTACAGAAGCTAAAGAGGCGTCCTACAGAAGCTCTGTAATACGCGCAAAGAAGACCAAAGACTCGGAATCCGGAGAAGACTGCTCTTCTAAGGACCAAACCGCAGAACCTCTGTGACACTTCACAGAGCCTCTGCGGTCTTCAACAAAGACTTAAAAGATATTTATAATATCTTGCTACTGTTCCTGGACCTGTTCATCAACTTGCATGGCAACGTACCTTGTCCAACTGCAACGTGTCAAACTCTGATTGGATTCAATAGGGCTTAGTACATAATAGACGCCTGCTGCATTAAATGCAATACAACACGTCCAACTGTTCATGCCATCCGTCCAACTATTCATACCGTCCTTTGTGAATAGTAGCATATGCTTTATGGTCCCCTTAGAGTAGTATATAAGGAAGACTCATGTTGAGTTCTTCCCATCCATCCATCAATCGATCAATCGAACAATCGAAACAAGAATTCAAGAGAAAAAAACATCACAAGAACACATAGCTTTAAACACTTTGAGAGTCATATCTGTTTTAAAGCTTTGCTTACTCACTGTTCTTGAATCTGTTCTTAATATATATATTCAGTAAACTTTGAGATATTATTTCCTGTTCACTGTTTATTTATATTGTGTTCTAAATCTATCAGACATATCTGTTAGTTATTCAAATACGCTTCCGCATCAAACTCAAACTTGAACTAATAGATATGATAATCTTGTTTAAACAAAACCGGGAACCAACAATTGGTATCAGAGCAAAGCTTGATTTTCAATATCAAGTGATCCTCGTTTTTACAAGATTAGTGATAGAAATCATTTTTTCCTATTCCTCATTTCTAGGTTAAAACTCCATTAAAGAGTACTTTGGGAACTGTTCAAACCTAGAAAACTTTCCAGATCTTCTGACTCATACTCTTTAAATCATACTATCTTTTCAGA
This sequence comes from Saussurea involucrata, assembly GCA_033807775.1. NCBI lineage: Eukaryota > Viridiplantae > Streptophyta > Magnoliopsida > Asterales > Asteraceae > Saussurea > Saussurea involucrata. The sequence continues at coordinate 71,284,094 of CM066320.1, forward strand.
ACCTTAAAAATGACAAATACAAATAACTTCTTTACTGCTGGTTCACTCACCAAGCCTCCTACTCTCCTACGAGATGAGTATCCGCAATGGAAGATAAGAATGGTTCATTTCTTTGAGGGTACTGAAAAAAATCTAGTACAATATCTTTACAACCTTCCTCCTGTTCCCATGATAGCAGTACCACGAGTACCAGCCACTGCTGAATCTCCTGAAATCCCTGAACATCAAAAACCAAAGCCAAAAGAAGAATGGACAAATGAAGATAAGGCAGAAGATGAAGTTGCACAGAAAACAAAAAGAATCCTGATAATGGCTATCCCCAACGAGCTTTTTCAATCCTTAGATGCATGCGAAACTGCGCACGATCTTTGGAAAGAATTAGAAAGACAGTTGGAAGGGGGTGCTAAAACACAGAAGAACCGAAGGGCACAGTACATAAATGAATATCATGCATTCAGAGCCTCTGGAACAGAATCTCTGCAAACAACGTACGACAGGTTCAACTCTCTCATAAACAAATGTAGAAAGTCTGGCATTCACAGAACCTCGGAAGAAAATAACGTCATGTTTCTAAAGAGTCTGAATGATGAGGGGCTACAACTGTCTATGTCTTTACAAACAAACCAAGATCTAGACTCATGGACACTCTCTGATCTCTATGGAACACTAGCTGCACAAGAGCCTCAAATAGCACAGGCTAAAACAATAGCCATTGCACCATACGCATTGGTTAGTAAATCAACAGAGGCTACAGAGAGACCAAGAAATGAGAGAGCAACAGAGGAGAAGAAGAAGGAGAAGAAGAAGATAGTGATGGTTGATAGCGAAGAAGACGAGCTGATAGAGGAAGAAATAACTCTTGCGTCATTAGCTAAATCATTGGCTCTATTGACAAGAGAGTTCAGAGGTAACCAAATAAATTTTGGAAATGACAGATATAGCAGAGACAACCAGAGAGATAGAAGAGATGATGAAAGAAGAGAAGAATCAAGTGACCGACAGAGGTCAGACTACAGAAGTGACCGACAGAGGTCGAGCGACAGAAACTACAGAGGAAATGACCGACAGAGGTCAGATGACAAGGTAGGCCACACACAAGAATGCTACAAATGTGGTAAGCCTGGTCATTACTCAAACGAATGCCGAACAGAGAAAAGTGGAGACCAACAAAAGTCCGACGATAGAACTGGAAACACCTCCCAAGGATGCTTCAACTGCGGCAAGCCAGGCCATTTCGCAAAAGAATGCAGAAGTAGACAAAATCGCCCACAGAAGGACTCAGCTTTTTACAAAAAGAAGGCTGAATATTATGCGCAAAAATCCTTAATGGCGAACAAAGGGCATTCTGAAGCAAATAAGGAGGACTTCGAGTCAGACTCTACCTCTGATGATGAATTCACCACCAATGCCATGTTCTGTGGCATGGCAGAAGTCGACTCAGGCACTGACAATGAGGTATCCATTTCAAACTCTACCTCTTGTATTAAATATGTAGATAATGATTCAATTAGACTTAACATTGAACTGATTGAACTAAAAGAGATAAATGAAAGTATTCAGAAATGACTCACCTTTAATGAGAGAGAAGTAAGGCTTCTCACTCAAGAAAAAGCTAAAATTTTTGAAGAAAAGGAAAGAGTAGAAAAATATTGGAGCAAAAATGTAGATCCTTTAAAAAGGCAAATTTCTGAATTAACCTCTGCTTTAAAAGTCAAAACTAAAGAGCTTTCAGTTTCTAGGAGTGAAACAACTGACATAAGAGCTCTCAAAGAATACTTTCAAAAAGAGAGAGAGGTACTTTGGCAAGATCTACTCAGAAGAGAGGTTTTACTTAAAAACTATAAAGATGCACAGAAGGTGTATGAGAAAGTAAACTCACAAATAGGAAGACGAGGTATAGGGTACGATGATATTACTCTAGGTGTTGAAGGCAAAAAACTTAAACCTCTGTCTTCTTTGTTTGTAATAGGAAATACAAATAAACCATCTTTTCCAAACTTACTCTCTGTAAGTAAAAGGGTTAAAATCTCTGCAGAACCTCACTTAAGGAAACATACGAAGATGATCAATGTGTGGTTTGAAAACACAGATTCATCATCTTCAACCTCTGTCAATAGAGGAATCAAACCAAAGAAATATCTGAAAACACAAGATCAAATTGGTATCTTTAAGTTTGGTAAACCAGAGACTCAAACACATGTCGCTTTTGTCTGTATGATAGATGTCAAAAAGAAATTATCTGCAAAAGCTCCCGAGTTTAAACCCATCTTTTCAGAAGAAAATCTTAAAAGATCAATTGAAAAAGATATTTTGGAAGTTTTGAAATCAAATGTTTTAGAAAATCTCTGTACATCTTCTATAGATCAAATTCTCGCTGAAGAGATCTCATCTGAAACCTCTGCCATCTATGAAAGTTTTTCTACAGAGGAAGAAAACTCGTACGATACATGCTCAGAAAATCCAGCCTCTGTCGAAGGAGATGACTCAACCTCTGTATATGAGGACGATTCATCTTCTGACGACTCAGAGACTGATTCTAAATCAGGGATAATTCACTGTGACACAGAGGATGTTAAATTCTCCTCTGAGGTTCTTAACAGAACAATTTCTCCAAAAGAGAAAATCACAGAGATACCTATCTGTCCAAATTTTCTCAAAATGTGTATACAAGTCAAAACCTCTACAGAGCTTGATAATTTGAAAAAGGCCTCTGAAAATCCCAAAAGCTTAAAATTTTCAAAACCTTCAAGGCCTGAAGCTAACAAATATCTTTCCTCTGTGACAGTGAAGACAGACGTTCACCACAGAAGAGACTCACATAAGGCAGGACCTAAACAAGATTTTTGCAAAAACCATTCTAGTATTCATAGATCTTCTTGTAATAGGAAATCTAATGTTAAGAACGAATGTAATGCCTCTGTGACTCAGTTCAATGAATTCAATGAAAAGTTCAAACAAATCACGTCTCATATTAAATACTGTCATTGTTTTGATCTTATGTTCAAATTGAAAAATCACTTCTCAAGTCCAGATTGCTTACTCTCCACTAAAATTCAAACTCCAAAGTCAAAACCTAGAGAGAAACAATCTGATCTTTCTACAAAAGATAAAATGTATTTCAAGAATGCTAAGGCAAACTTGAAAAATTCTAACAATATTGGACCCATATGGATATGGGTACCTAAGTCTCTGTGATTGTCTTACAGAAGCAGTATGTGCCAATTTGGTATCTTGACTCCGGATGCTCAAGGCACATGACTGGCGACAGAAGTTTACTATCCACGTACAAAGAAACACACGATGGTGGATCTGTAACTTTTGGAGACAACAAGAAGGGACACATCAAAGGCTATGGAGTCATACAGAAGGAAAACGTCTCTGTATACAAAGTTGCATATGTGAATGGCCTTAAACACAACCTACTCAGTGTAAGTCAACTCTGTGATACAGGATTTGATGTCTTGTTCAAAAGGACTTTCTGCTCTCTGCAAAGTGAAGACACACGAATGGAACTTCTGCGAGCCGAAAGAAAAGGTGATCTGTATCTAATGAACTTTTGTTCAACAACCAAGGACAAAGTTTGCCTTGTAGCTTGCGAAAGTAAAGAAGCCTGGTTATGGCATAACAGGTTCTGTCACTTGAACTTTCACACCTTGGATAAACTGGTCAAACTTGATCTAGTTAAAGGTTTGCCTAATGTTAAATTTAACAAGGATCACTTGTGTTCTGCCTGTGAAATGGGAAAACTCAGAAGAGCTTCCCACAGAGGCAAAACAGATGTGTCTTGCACTAGGCCTCTGTACATGCTTCATGTCGACCTCTGCGGTCCCATTGCCATACAGAGCCTAGGTGGCAAGAAATACATACTTGTATTAATTGATGAGTACTCGCGTTTCACATGGGTTGAATTTATTCGAAAGAAATCGGATGTTCCAATCATCTTGATTAATCTAATGAAAAGAATCCAAGTTCTTTATGAATGCAGAATACAGAAGTTAAGAAGTGACAATGGCACAGAATTTAAAAACTTTGTCATTGAAGCCTATCTTTCTACAGAAGGAATATCACATAACTTCTCTGCCGCACGCACTCCACAGCAGAATGGCGTAGTCGAAAGGAAGAATCGAACGCTCGTGGAGGCTGCAAGAACTATGCTATCAGCATACGGATTACCGATGAACTTTTGGGCAGAAGCAATTTCTACCGCTTGTTACACACAAAATCGGTCAACCATTGTGAAAAGACACATCAAGACTCCTTACGATCTGATCAACAAAAGGCGGCCAAACATCATGTTTTTCCATGTGTTTGGATGTAAATGCTTTGTTTTAAACGACAGAGATTCCAGAGGAAAGTTTAAAGTAAAAGCTGACGAAGGAAAATTCATTGGATAGTCTGCCACTTCCAAAGCCTACAGAGTATACCTTACAAGATCTCGCAAAATTGTAGAAAGTATCAATGTTTCTTTTGATGATTCATTCCAGATGACTTCTGAGCAAATCAGTTCAGAACTCGAACTTAAAAGAGAAACCTCTGGCATCTCGCAAACGAAAGAAGACTTGAATCTTCTATTTTTAGAGATGTTCCACGATGACATTGATCCTTCTGTTGGAACCATCAGAGTTTCTGAAGAACCATCCTCTGTTGGACAAAATCCTACAGGTATGACTCTAACTGGTCCAAATAATGCTTCATCTTCTTCTATAAATACTACAGATGCAAATGCCGAAGAAGAAAATGCAGAAGATGAAACATCAAGAAAAACGACCACAGAAGCTGCTGAAAAACAAACTCCACAATCCATAGAAGAACCAATTACAGAGGAAAGTGAGGACCAAGACTATACGTCCTCAGAGGAACAAACACCACCACCACTCATACCAATCATTCCACAAATGATAGAATCTTCTACCAAGGTAAGAAGAACGACAAAGGCTATACATGAAGAAGATCCACAAGAAGCTTTTGAAGAAAGGTTCGATGACATTGATGACCATCTTCCACGCACCACTCAGTGGACAAAAAGCCATCCTCCAAGCCAAATAATTGGAGAACCTTCTGACTCAGTAAAAACCAGGTCTGCCACTGCTAATTTTTGTTTCTTTACAAATTTTCTTAGTGTGATAGAACCAAAGAAGATTTTTGAAGTACTAGATGACCCAAACTGGGTAGACGCCATGCAAGAAGAACTTCTGCAGTTTGAGCGTAACAAAGTATGGACTTTAGTACCTCTGCCACGAGGGAAACAGGCCATTGGGACTAAGTGGGTCTACAGAAATAAGAAGGATGAAGATGGAGTGGTCATCAGAAACAAAGCACGATTGGTGGCCAAGGGTTATAGACAAGAAGAAGGCATAGATTACGATGAGACTTTTGCTCATGTCGCACGGCTCGAAGCAATAAGAATATTCTTAGACTTCGCAGCCCACAGAGGTTTTAAAGTCTATCAGATGGATGTAAAATCAGCTTTTCTCAACGGTGAAATCCAAGAAGATGTTTACGTAAATCAGCCACCAGGGTTTGAAAGCTCAAAGTTCCCAAGGCATGTATACTACCTTGAAAAGGCTCTGTACGAACTGAAACAGGCTCCAAGAGCATGGTACGAACGACTTTCTACCTTTCTTCTAGTAAATGGCTACGACAGAGGTACAACAGATACTACCTTATTTTATAAACGTAAAAACAGTGAAATAATGCTTGTACAAATCTATGTGGACGACATAATTTTTGGGTCTTCTAATACAGAAGAGTGCAAAAGTTTTGAAAAACTCATGCAGAGTGAGTTTGAAATGAGTATGATGGGAGAACTAACATTCTTCCTCGGACTCCAAGTCAAACAAACATCAGAGGGAATTTTTATAAATCAGTCCAAATATGTCTCTGACATCCTTTTCAAGTATAGCCTCTCTGATACCTCTGCAATGAAAACTCCAATGGCCACTGGAAATAAGTTATCCTTAGATCCATATGGCATCTCTATAGAATGCACTCTCTACAGAGGCATGATTGGATCTCTGTTATACTTAACTGCAAGCAGACCTAACATTATGCATGCCACATGTCTTTGTGCACGTTATCAAGCTAATCCAAAGAAATCACACTATGATGCTGTGAAAAGAATCTTTAGATATCTAAAGGGGACCAAAAATCTCGGTCTCTGGTATCCACAGAACTCTGGTTTTAGTCTTAAAGCTTATATAGATTCAGACTATGGAGGATGCATGCTTGTCAGAAAAAGTACCTCTGGGAGTTGTCAATTCCTAGGTGGTAAACTAGTCAGTTGGACCTCCAAGAAGCAAAATTGTGTCTCAACATCTACTGCAGAAGCTGAATACGTTGCTGATGCAAGCTGTTGTTCTCAGGTTCTATGGATGAAGACTCAGCTAAAAGACTACGGCCACATCCTATTCAAAATACCCATCTTCTGTGATTCCAAAAGTGCCATTGCTATCTCTGCCAATCCTGTGCAACACTCAAAAACCAAGCATATCGATATAAGGTACCATTTCTTGAAACATCATGTTGAATACGGTACAATCGAGATGCATTTCGTGCCCATAGAATACCAACTCGCGGACTTATTCACCAAAGCTTTAGACGAGAAAAGATTCAATTTCTTGGTGGGTAAGTTAGGAATGATCAATATGACGTAAAAATCCTCTGTGAGTATAACTTTATCTTCTGTAAATATGTATATATTTCTAATTATTTTTGCTTTAATTAATTTATTTATGTATGTAAGTTCTCAATCTTAAATAGTTCTTAAAATCACAGAGCTTCTGTAAGTCTACTCAGAACATCTGACAACCCCTACAGAACCTCTGGAAAATATGACCTATGTTCTATGCAAAACTTATCATTCTTATGATCCAAGCATAGGTCAAGGGGGAGCAAAAAGGGATCCTGAAATGATCTACAGAGGTAAAACTTTCAAGGGAAAGCCAAAGAAGAATGTCAATGAATCTATATCGACAGAAGTCAGACATCACTGCCGAGAAAAGAAGAACCAAAAGGTATGTCTCTCGCACAAAAGGTTTTTGAAAACAGTTTTCTAGGACACAAATTGTCAAATATGTCCTAAATATACTGTGGATAACATTTCAAAAATCAAAAGATCAAAAAGTTTCATAAAATTTGAGTTATGAGAAATTTAAGGTCATAGAGCTTCTGTTGAGCTCAACAGAAGCTCTGCCAGAAATATGCTCTGAGATCGCAACTTTAACCTCTATCGATCTTTTGGAATGTTATCTCGGAAACCAAACAGACTCACCATGACCTTCTCGAACAAAAATTTTTCCATAACAATTTTTTCGGACACCAACTTTCAAATATGTCCGAAAAACATCTCTTAAAACAGATCAAAAATTGGATGATCAGAAAAGTTAATAGAATTTTAGTTATGAGATGTTTTCCCTCATAGAGCTTCTGCTGGCCCTCACAGAGCTTCTGCAAGTTCCAACAGAGCCACAAAACCTTTGCGAGTAAAAATTCTTAATTAAAAATCCTATTTGATCCTCTCCAATACCTTTACAAAACGTTTTGGTTAAAAAGGAACCCCACAGAAGTCAAGATAACAATGAGATATATGAGAAAGGGATAAACATCAAAGATTTTCAAGATCACAGAGCTTCTGTAAACTACAGAAGTTCTGTCAATCTGTTACTTGGGCATTTCTGTAGTAATAACGGTTACTTTTACTGAGAGTGAATTACATGTGGCTAAGAATAACCCCACGCGCCTAGCATTAATGGGCCGCGCACGACGTCCTGTCATCCTCTGACATGGCCTACGTGTCCCATTTTCATTGGGCGTACATGGAACGTTTTCTGTGGAAAGTTGAACCCGCCGTTCTAACTTGAGTTCGGATTCCAAATTTTAATTCATTGCCATATATTTTACTCTTTCGAATTCTACCGTTTTACCCTCCTATAAAAAGCAAGCTTACCCTCTCATAAACTTTTTACAAACTCTCATTCTTCTCCGGCGAAACCTGCAAATTTCTTATTCTCAGTACCAAATGGCTTCATCTTCTCAAGCTATCTCCCCTGCACACTCTCCGGCGACCTCACCAGAACATTCACCTGCTCATTCTGAACATTCAGAAAACCCCAACCCTGCCCAAAACATTGAACTAGAAGATTCCGGCGATTCAGCAGACTTTGCTCCAACCACACATCTTCAAAACTTCATAGCAAAGGATCACTTCGAAAAGATACTACCAATCAAATCCAACAATTGCTATTTGGTCCCCTCACCCACTGCTTTCGGCGAAGCCCATGCCATTCTTCTAAACATAATGGAAAATCATATCCTTTTCCCTTTACTCTCAAGAACCCCAAAGAAAATTCCAGTTAGATATATGAACCAGTTTTGGCAAAGTTGCCGATTTGATAAAGATGATTCTCTTATCAAAGGGTACATTTCGAGACCTGACAAATCTGAGCATCTGGAAATCAAGTTCAATAGAACAATGTTCTCACTTGAATTCAACCTCCCAACAAGGGGTCTTCTTGGATTGAAGAAGTACGCAGAGCAACCAACAGACGACGAGATCTGTCGTTTCCTAGAAATGCTTGGGTACAACACACCACTGAGGAAGAGAAATGACTTCCGCAGAGGCAGATTACCACCTCTGTGGAACACCTTGTTCTCAATTCTTAACAGATGCCTGACAGGGAAGATAGGAAGTATTGACCAGAGCTCACATCAGATATTAACCATCATGTATGGGGTTTACTATGATCTCCCACTGGATTACGCGACCATAATGATGCAAGAGATCATCAACACCATCGACAGAAAGAACAACACAAGAAGGGTCAAAGAGAACGATCCTAAGTTTCTACCACCTCTACAATTCCAAAGAATACTGGGAGTCTTGTTCGAACCTCTGTTGCTAATACAGAAATGGCCAATGGAAGGGCCAATTCCCAAACAGTTCCCAATGAGCAAAAATATTCCCACTAGTCATGTAGATGGCTACACACACTGCAGACCTTTGTCAAAGAAACTTCTGAAGTATGCCTCGAATAAAACCCTTAAGAAAGAGTATATACGCGATCATAAAACTCCTAAACCGAGTCCTATGACACCCCCGCGGTTAGGTCTCCCCCTAGGAACAATGATTGCAGAACCTCTTTCCACTCAAGAAGAAAAAGATAACAAATTAGCAAAACACATGGCTATTCAACTTAGCTTCATAGCCAAACGTGCAGAGCTCATGGGAAAGAAGTCCTCTTCAAAATCTTCTGCCTCTACTCCAAAATCAAAAAGGAGGAAACTGCAGAAGGCACCTCTACAAGCGCTGCAGAAGATCAACCTTCACCTCCTCATGCCACAGAAGTTGGCTCCTCTGCTCCTCCCTCTTCTCCAAAACAGAAGAAGAAAAGAAAATCAAAAACCACAGAGGAAGGGGCACCAAAACCTAAGAGGAGGAAAACCAAAAAGAAGCATGGCAAATCACTTGAAATATTGGTTACCATAGAAGAGGAAACAATCGCAGAAGAAAGAACTGCAGAAGAAGAAGATGCAGAAGTAAAAATGACAGAAGAGGGATATCAATCGCCCCATCAATCCCCAGATCGATTTGCTCACCAAGGAAACATTAACGATTTCCTACAGAACCCCGACATTGCCAACACTTTAAATACAGCAGGGTGGACGGCACAACCTCTCGACCACCATTCCCCAGAAGAACAATACTTCTCTATTTTCGGCATTGACACACATCTGCAAGAAGATGATCAAACACCCAAAGATCAATCAGCTGTGACACCTATTATTCTACAGAACCCCTTCATTCAGCAAGGATTGGACGTTCACAGAAGGAGTCCAAGCCCAGCTTCAGAAGAAATAGGACAAACAGAAGCTCAGTGGAATAGAGATGAAGTAACGGAGACAAGAATGGAGGTCTCAGAGGCAGATCCAGACGAAGAAGAAGCTGTCTGGATACGAAAAGGTCTCTATCATCCACACGTCATGAGGTTATACGGCTCTCATCAAATGTATGACTTCTTAGGCACAGAGCAATGAACTTCAACAGAAGCTAGAGAAGAAGCTCCACAGCGGATATCTACAGAAGCTGAAAAGATAGAAAATGATATAGTGCTTGGATGCTTAACAGCAGAGGAAACAAGAAAAGATGCCTGGATTAACAGAGTTACACAACCAAAACCAACTCCCAGTGCAACCCACACATCTAACTCCGCAGGTCTAGCTGTAGAAGGAGTTATTGAAATAGAGCAGCACAGCTCGATCCAAACCCAACCCAACCAGCCAGAAGTCACTCTTTCGACTTCTGCGCCCACAGAAACCGGGGAATCCATTCCTAGGGAGTCTCCTCAGAGAGACTCACCTATAGTTCGTTATCAATCGCCCCAGATCACACTAGAACACCCTACAGAGGAATTCGTTTCCTCTCCTACGCACGAAATAGGGCCAACCCTTCTTTCAGAGAGAAGTAGTGAGCACAATGACGAAGAGACTCTAGACAAGTCTCCGAGTCAACAGAAGGATAATCTAGTACCCACCTCTGAAGTGGATCTAGACAATGTCGTTCACAGAACTTCTGTAGAGTTTAAAGCACTAGATGCTTTTGCTCGAAGATCAGATGGAAATCCTTCCACCCCCAACGTACAAATAAGGGTGAACGAAGGTGTCCCAGGAGCAGGGACTCACTCTGGAGACGAATGTGTTCCTCCAGAGGTTACACCAGGGACACAAGTATCAAGGGATGAGTTCCAAACCCTTGTCACCTCTGTGAACCAAACCATGAAAGAGTTGCAAAGCTCTTTCATATCTTTTGCAAAGAATACATCAACGGCCTTGCTGAATCTGAACACCAAAATGGATAATCTGTCCACAGAGGTGAAAACAGCCATCACAGAGATGAAATCTTCTTCGCAAACAACTGCAACAACTACAGCCACTTCTGCTGCTAAAGATTTTGGAATTGCCGCAACTTCTGCATTCAAGGAATCAGTAAAACATTTCCTTGAACAAATGAACAAGCAATCCAACAAATCACAGAGCATCAAACCCGCAGATCTACAAAAGGCTCTACAAAACGTTCAAGCAGAAGCAATGCGCAACACAATACTGATGCAGCCTAAAGACTACATGACCAGAGCACAGCTAACAGAGCTCGGCCAAAATGTCATAAACCAGGTCACTGAAGTCATTGTCTCCTTCACTACTGCAAATGCCAACTACGTCAAAGAGTTCAGAAAAAGTGTTGGCAGAATGCGCTTCAACCCAGAAGCAGAGCTTGCAACTCTTTTCGGCCTCTGTGATGATGTATGTGCGAAGTTGATGGCCGCAGGAGCAGAACTACCAAAGAAACCCAAATCTTCCTGCAGAGCAGAGGGTACGTCTGATAAAAGTCAGGATGATTCTGATGATGACCATCCTGGTCCATCAGATAATCCTGAGGGGGAGAATATAAGGGAGAAAGCTACGACCAGAGGAATACAAGCTCCACCAATCGCAGCAGAACCAATCAGTCAAGCCCCTCCAGAACAAACCCAAGATCAACAACAAAATCAACAGACCACAGAGAAAACACCCATCTCTGTGGAATCAAGTCCTGAAGAAACCAATATTCCAGAAGCTGATCAGCATACCACAGAGGCAACAACCACCCCTGTGGTAATCAACATGGAAAAGAGTCCTTCAACAAAATCAACAGAAAAACCCCAAACCATACCAAGAAGAAAGTCGATTGCCACCAAACCAAAAAGAGCAACGACCTCTGCGACCTCTGCTTTTTCTATTCTGAGAAAGATGCACAATACAATGTCTCATCGAATGTCGCAGAGAGAAGAAGAAAGGCACATGTTCACATTAGCTTTCAAAATGGCAAGAAGATTCGATGTCCAATCTTCACCAATAGAAATAGAGCTCACAGAAGAAGTCACCAAAGAACCTCCAACAGAGGTTACAGAGCAACTCAAGCCAACAGAACCATCGCCACAAAAGTCCTCTAAAACACAAGTGTCAAAAACTATAGAGGCAACTATCAAGCCAACAGAAGCACCAACCTCCAAAACTACAGAAGAAACAGGTTCTGCACCTCCAAAAGCCAAAGACAAGGGCAAAGCAATACTGACAGAAGAGCCCAAGAAAAAGAAATCATTGCCCAAGCCTACAAAGAAATTGATGAAGAGCGCCTTTGATGCCTTCCAAACTCCAAAGCCTGAAGAAGTTGATTGGGCATATGGATTAAAGCCTCTGTCAGACATTCCTCTAACAGGTAGAGCTGCAGAAGTTGTTCAAAAGATGGAAAGTCTCAGAAGACAAGTACCACAACCTGGTCCAACACATGAAGAGATGGAAGAAGTGGTATACAAATACCTCTACAAACAAACCTTTCAGACCAATCACCCAACAGATCATGTGACATATTCAAGGATCAGATAAGAATTTGAGAACATCTTCACAAGGACAAAGCCAAGAACCAAAGCAGATGTTTTCTCAATCCACAAGATCAAAAAGGTAATCTTCTGCAAGTTCTCCTTTACAAGAACCTATCCAAGGGTCAGGTACAATCTATACAAAGTCAGAAGAGAAGACAATTCAGAAACCACCTTCGCTGATGCTGAAAATATCAATCCTTATGATCTACCTGACCTTCTGCAATGGACAAAGGACAACTACAACACAGAGGCAAACACCAGAGCCTATCAAGTGCTGAGAAAAGCAATGAGGGAAAAGCTTCTGATCTTCAGTATGATAGATTTTCAACTGGGAAAGGATCTTGGTCTCAAACATCTAAATTTACGACCACCAGAAGATCGATGCCCACCCAACGCCGTGCCCAACTCTATCATTACAGAACCAAGATTCATGTTAGTATTTAAAACCCCACAAGGCGAAGTCAAACTATTTGTGTGCATGGACTGTCAGAAGTACGTAACTAGTACTCTGAACAAGTTCAGAACAACCCTTGTAAAATACAGAGGTACAGAGAAAATGGATAGAGATGTTGCAGATACTTTCATCAGAGAGATTGATGCCACAATTCGCCTAAGAGAACTCTGCATCAGTTTCTACAAAGAGATCAGAAGAATCAGAAGAGACAACAGAAGCTACAACGATTTCAAAGATGCCAAAATCTGATTCTCAAACCTCAAATCTCTACAAACCAAGTCAAAAGTTTATCTTTCATTGTACTCAAATGTAAAATGCCTTTGGCATATTTCTGAATGAAAGAACTTTCGAGGTATTGTTTAACCTCTGTCTTATCTAACTTAGCCTAATTAAACTCAAGTTCAATTTTTTATTTTTCACTACTTAGGGGGAGATTGTTAGCTTCAATCTTCCTAATCATAGAAGTATTTAGAAGTAGTGAAAAATAGGCTAAGTGAAGAATACCTCTTACAAAGGCTCTGCCGAACTTACCGAGAGATCAACAGAAGCTAAAGAGGCGTCCTACAGAAGCTCTGTAATACGCGCAAAGAAGACTTAAGACTCGGAATCCGGAGAAGACTGCTCTTCTAAGGACCAAACCGCAGAACCTCTGTGACACTTCACAGAGCCTCTGCGGTCTTCAACAAAGACTTAAAAGATATTTATAATATCTTGCTACTGTTCCTGGACCTGTTCATTAACTTGCATGGCAACGTACCCTGTCCAACTGCAACGTGTCAAACTCTGATTGGATTCCATAGGGCTTAGTACATAATAGACGTCTGCTGCATTAAATGCAATACAACACGTCCAACTGTTCATGCCATCCGTCCAACTATTCATACCGTCCTTTGTGAATAGTAGCATATGCTTTATGGTCCCCTTAGAGTAGTATATAAGGAAGACTCATGTTGAGTTCTTCCCATCCATCCATCAATCGATCAAACGAAACAAGAATTCAAGAGAGAAAAACATCACAAGAACACATAGCTTTAAACACTTTGAGAGTCATATCTGTTATAAAGCTTTGCTTACTCACTGTTCTTGAATATGTTCTTAATATATATATTCAGTAAACTTTGAGATATTATTTCCTGTTCACTGTTTATTTATATTGTGTTCTAAATCTATCAAACATATCTGTTAGTTCTTCAAATACGCTTCCGCATCAAACTCAAACTTGAACTAATAGATCTGATAATCTTGTTTAAACAAAACCGGGAACCAACAAAATTGCTTCGGGGCGTAGCTTAAGTTGGGATGTTGTTTCCGACCGGGGTTGTAGGTACTCGAGAATGGGTCAAACGCCCGAGTGTTGGAGCCTTGAAAGTTGCCACCCCCTATGGCGTTCACTTGCTCCTCTTCTTCGTGTAAAGTGGGGCATGTATCGGTTGGGTGTGCTACCGATGAGCAAAACCCACATGCCTTAACTTGAGGCACGTTCCCCAAAGCAATTTGTTTCACCAAAATAGTCAAATCACTAATTTTAGTCTCAAGTGATTGAACATGTACCTCACTAGCACTCCGACTAAAATCAGTTCTTAGTCTGAATTGCTTTGAATTCTCCGTTATGGTGTTGATCAACATCCTTGCTTGAGTCAGGGTCTTGTTTACAATCGCTCCTCCACTAGCAGCATTCATCATCTTCCTCTCCATCGGTAGCATACGTTCATAAAAATATTGAATTAGTAACTGGTCAGATATACCATGTTGAGGGCAACTTACACATAGGCGCTTGAATCTCTCCCAACAGTCATGAACTTGTCGAGGAATGCTCACGCCATTTAAGCCCATGTGGTGATGGATCCCGACGGTAGGCAGAAAATCACTTATAACCAAAATCACATTACATTTTACCGCTCAGCAAAATGATAGAAGTTGACGGGTGTCGAGTCGGGGAAATAGTAATATTTATACTTGTTTAATCCTGCTACCTCTAAACACAAAGGAATGTGATAGTGATAAGTAGCATCGTCTCCTCAGGGACTCAGAATCAACCGTAAGTCCAAGAAATTTTGTCCATTGAAGTACAAATTATCTCACACACTGTGTTGTTCATGTTCAACAGTTTAGCTTGAACAAAATTTGCATCTTTGCATAATCATGAAAGAGTAGGGTTTCAAAGAATTAGATACCGTTTATATGAACAAATATAAACAATCATTTAAAGAATCTCGCAAACCCTTAAGCTGAAATGATATACATACCTATACTACTTATATATGCATTTAAGACAAAAGTCTTAAGTGCAACTTTTAAAGCATATATTACCATCATTTTATGCATAAAATGTAAAAATCTCTTAAAAACAAGTTGTGAAGCATGAGATACAAGTCTTTAATGCAACAAATTTAGAATCGGTCCAATAAGAAATTACACGACTCAGCCCATACCTCCAACAAACCCATACCTCCTACCAGCACATACCTCCAACCTTTTTCCTGAAATGGAGAACCAGAAAGGTATGGCTTCCTTCCACCTGCTACTTACTTTTTGACCTCTCCTTCTACATCTTCACGTCTCAGCCATACCGAGAGTACGCTCTTACCTGCATATAAAAAACATGAGACGGAGAAAGAGTGAGACCACCGATCCAAGCAGGAGGGTTTTGCAAATCAATTTCAACCCAGGTACTCCATTGTCTCGAATTCACTCTCAACTCTAGGGTTTCATCAATTTCCCTTCTATTTTGTGTGTTTCGTTGGATTTGAAGTTTTACGTTGAAGTTTTTTTTTTGCAATTGAACCACGTAGGTTGGTGATGGATTATTGCAGTTGAACTGTTTGATCAACATTGTTCCAATCTAGAGTTGCAAACCAAATGTTTGATGAACTGTATGATCAACATTGCTTTCTTGCTTTGATAATGTATTATAGGAGTGTGAAATATAGTTTTTGTTGGTTTTGGATTACAATGGGCAGTGACCATTTTTTTTGGTTTTTGATCAACAGTCAACGTGGATTACAATTGCAGCTTTCTGACATCCAGATTTATTGGCTGCAATTTGTGGTTTGGATCCATTTTGGTGCTCAATTTCTATCAAATATGCATACCCTGCTTTTGGAAATGATTAAAAGAGATGGAATTGGAGTATTAAGGGGTCTGTGTTGGTTCAGTTGCTCCCGGATTAGATCTCAATTGCAAAAAAATCTTATTTCTTTGCAGCAACTCTTGGCCACTGGAATATCAAATGTTTTACAAAGATCTCAACTTTGGTTGCTTCTTATTTGCAATTCTTGGCCACTAGAATATAATTTACATTCCATCAGGTCTTATTTGCTTCTGGTAAATGCTTTCAACTACAACTGTGGTTTTAAGAAGATTAAGGTTTTGCCAAATTGTCTTCAGTTTCAATCATCAATAGTGAGTAAACGACGGTGATTAAAAAGGTCAATTGGTCATTACGATTTAAAACCAAATATGATCATCACAATTGTCCATGAAATATATTTTTTCTTTGTAAAAACAAAGATTCTTAATAACGTTTATCATAGCAAAATAAGGGTTTTAGTTGTTTTTTAAATATATTAAAACATGTTTAGACAGAGACAAATAATGACCAATAACTTCTACTTTGCATATTAAATAAACAATCAAAATTATAAAAATGTATTATTTTAATCTTCAATTTAAACTAAATGTTATATAAAATATACCGACAAATTAGATACTCACATACTCACAAGCAGGATGCCATTTTGAATTGATATGTACTACCCTACTTGATATATGTTTAAAATGTACAAGCCTAAATTTTCAAGAAAACAGACAAGCTGAAAAAAAATCAATATCAGCACAAAAGGCCAAAAGGTATAAATGTCAGAAACTTTGAGTAGAGAAAAAGACATGAGATTGAGAAATATGAAAGCATGGTGATGGTATGAACTCCAACTAGCTGAACCTGGATAAAATACCACCTGTTTGGCAGAGATAGGTAGGAGAATCATGATACAAGTTTTCGGAAGATGGGATCACAGAAATAGGATGGATAAGAGAGGATTGGTGAGAAAATCTGATTTCATTCCATGTCTAAAAGATTGTTGATCTGTCTGAAATTGCTGGCTACTCTGTGACTAACTAATTACCAGATTTACTAACATGCACATATCTAACAAAGTTGTTTCCATATACGGGTTGGGTTCGGTGAGAAGTGCCAAATTTGGTGAGAAGCGTGAGAAGTGGTTATCAACCCTTGGATGAGAAATGGACGAACATTAGGATGACATGCACTGAGATAAGATGCACCGGATCAATTACCTTTTAAGCCGCAATTAATGGGAGGGTATTTGATTAAAAGTGATCAATGGTTTAAAAGCACTTCTCAACCAAAATGGCACTTCTCACATGATCCCATGCCTTCCATATACGTCCTTAAAACTTAACTTAAAGTTATGAAAAATGAGCGAGTTATGCATCACATATAGGAGAAGAAAATAAGACGAAGGTGACGTTTGTTTTTTAAGAGGTCTGAAGTCTGAAGTCTGAAGTCTTATTTCACGTCTGATTAATAAGAGGTGGTGTTTTAAGTAGTCATAAGACATTAGGTTACCTCTTCTAATTTCAGACAGACTTGAGAGCCTCTGAAATCTGAGAAAAAACAAACCATCTGAACGTATAAACGTTTGAACGATTCAGACTTCAGAGGTATTAAGAGGTTTAAAAAAACAGCCCCGGACTTTAAGATCTCTAAACATGTTTTTCAAAGAGCTCTAATCAATTCCGATGACCGTAAAACTTGAACATAATACCATGAGTAGAAACCATGTGGTTTAAGGGGTTCATGTCATAATCATCTCAACAAGTATCTACCAATGGGTCAACTGTTAAACAACCAAGATCTTAAACAAGCACTGCTCCACATATGAAGATTTTAAACAAGATCCAAATACCTTTTCTCATTGTGATTTTGTTACTTTTGGTCCACATTTTACATATTTTAAAATCATTTGAACTATTTTAGACATATGTTTGTATGAGAGGTTTTTCTATGGTCTTACACATTGACATTTTACATCATTGGAAATGCAAACACAAGCTGATTTTTTGGACAAGTTATACTTAAGAAGAGTAGATAGATTAGAGAGGTGCAGGGAATGAGTTTCTGCCACCATTTGAGTTTTGCACAGGTTCGAATTTTGTCCAAAATCAGATTATGTGCAAAACCAAATTTGTCCAAAATCTGAATATGTTCAAAACCAAACCTGTTTGAATCTGTCCCAAAAAAGAAAAGAAGAGGCAAGGATCTGGAATCACATATTGAAAGTGTTAAAAGACGAGCACTAACAACACTTGAAATCAACAGTTTTGGGAACTAGAACTAATAATGTATATTCGGTATGTTTGATTTGGTTTTATGATTATATTCCCAGTTTCTAGGCATCAAATTGTTGGGAAGCTATGTAAACAAGGATTTACAAAACAATATCTCATTCTTAGCTGAGAAAGAGGGAAAATATGACAAAGCTTCAAAACTTTCAAATTCTTTGACTAGATCTTGAATTAAGCTTAGGTTTTCAATTGGGCTCCTAATTTTTGCTTCTTATAGTCACGTGTTTTGGTATATAAGTTTCTCTTTTGAGTGTTTTGTTTTTCCAAAATTAAAAAAAAAGTAGAAAGCTTCTCTGGATTTTTCTATTGTTGATAATGTCTAACATTTGCTTTAAATTGGTAATTATTTTTTATATATGATTTGTTTCAGATTTTCTGTTGTTTGTTGCTACTATCGGGATGGAAGCTTTGAAGTTACCGGTCGCAAATGGAAAAAGCATTTATCGACTCGTATAATTAATGGTTGGGAGTTAATTATTTCAGTTTGTATTTTACTTTAGAAGTTCTAATCATATATCTCTAATTTTCCTTCACAAGTTCTGATCATGACTGCCATGTTTTGGTTGGATTATGAAATGATTTGCGTTTGTTTAGGACTATGTTCTAAATTCGCGATTTCTTTAAACCTATATTGTTTTTGTTGGTACAATTCATCATGAAAATTAACTGTATTTGGCAATGCTTATGTATCCCAACCAATGTTTGTACAAGCTGCATATAGACATGACATTTTTAGTTGCATAAACATTCAAATTTCTTGCCTTTTGGATATTTTTATAGTTTTTCAACATCTGTAATGTTGGGAGAGCTTGATTGCTTGCCAGAGAACCCAAGGTTTATCGATATGTAGGGCACTCTTTTTGGAAATAGATGTCTTGATGTCTTATTATTTCACCAGGAGAAGCAAGCCCATCATCGTCCAGAATCTAAAAAAGCATAAATTAAGATTTTTCAATCAGGACACATACAGAATATATGATGTAAATTTTTCACGTTTCATCGGTTGGGTTGTCGTATGACACATGGTATTTGGTTGTTCAAAGGTCCTACAAGATTCGACTATTAAATTGCTTAATTGAGAAATTTATTTTTTCTTTTATTTGCACTCAGTATAAGGATATGACGAAATCTCGCTCTTCATATATTTTGGACTGCATGTCTTATTCTATTAATTTGATTATTATACGAACTTGAAAGCTGTTGATATGCTTAGAAAGGACATGTTTTTTAGGGAAAAATATGTAACTGGGAATGGGAATTTAGGACAGAAGTAATTGAACCTGATTGTGTTTTTCAGGGAAAAAGATGCAAAAACAGGAAGCTTGTTTGAGGTATCCAAAGAATGCTTCGAGATCTGTCCTAGATTCGATCATTCGACATAGCCATTTCTTGTGAGGTAGTTATGTGAGGTTTGAAGTTCCAAAGGTTTGTCCTATCTCCTTTGTTTTCAGTAATGGTCTATTTCTAAAAAGATGACTTACTGAAATTCATTTGAATGTTAGTAATGACAACCATGTCTAAATTAAGTCACTTGTTAAGTCTTCACTTCTAATGTTTGGATGGTCAATGGTATGCTTAATTAATGTTTTGATGTTGGGGTTGTATGTTTGACTGTGAAAGAGTTATATCAACATGGTGATCGGGAGATGGAAAGGACCTGGGATATGGATAGGGGTGTGAAATGGTCTTGTTTTTTTATCAACACTGGAATTAGAAAAATATGCTTTCGAAGGGAGTTTGATGAGAGTGGTTTATCTCAAAATTTGTCTTACAGAGAGATGTTTTTGCAGTCCATTTGCATATCCTCCATTTACACTGTTCCTCCCCATTCTCTTTCAGAAATCATGTCTATATATGAACATTTAAGTATGATTCAACTATGTCATTGACTCGATAAACAAGTATTGCTAGATTTGGATTTGACTCACGAAGGCATGAAAACCCATTTGAGTTTGTTTATTTGATTTTTTTTATTTGATTTTTTTAGTTGTTGACTTCTTGGTGGATAATGCATTTCCTCTGTTGGTTTATATTAGAACTTCTGTTTTATTTGGATTGTTGTTTGCCATGGGTGAACTGGGAGTTACAAACTTGGCTAATTGTTTAACGAGAAACAATTACACTATTTTTTCAAAATTTTAATCTGCATTAAAATTTCACACCCCGTCGCATTGCGCGGGTACACAACTAGTATATATATATATATATATATATATATATATATATATATATATATATATATATATATATATATATATATATATATACTACTTATGGGGCGTAATCAAATGAGAACTTTTTTAAGTGTGATAACTGTGAGATCCAACGTGAGCCATACATTTAAAATAATTAACATAAAATTGAAATAAATATAAAAGGGTATTTAAGTAAATTTGTTTTTCAAACCTAATTAAATTATCAACTACTAAAATTTCTCCACAATTTTAAGAAACGTCTCTCACCTCTCTCTCTCTCTCTCTCTCTCTCTCTCTCTCTCTCTCTCTCTCCTAACCTAATTCTTTCTCTGAAGCATCCAGTTCAATCGAACCAAGCTTTTACCGCCGCCGACGACATCTGCAACCATGATCACAACCACCGCCGATGGATTCTTCCCTAAATGTACCCACCAGATTTTGCAGTGGCGTAGGCGGTGGTGATGGTGACCGTGGAGGAGGCGGTGGATATGGAGGTGCCTCTCTCTTTTCCCACGTTTCTCGATTCAACTTCGCCGGAGAGCTAATACCCAGATCTTGCAGTGGCGTAGGCGGTGGTGATGGTGACCGTGAAGGAGGCGGTGGATATGGAGGTGCCTCTCTCTTTTCCCTCGTTTCTCGATTCAACTTCGCCGGAGAGCTAATACCCATATCTTGCAGTGGCGGAGGCGGTGGTGGGGGGTGACCATGAAGGAGGCGGTGGATATGGAGGTGCCTCTCTCTTATCCTTCGTGTCTCGATTCAACTTTCGTAGGAGAGGTAATACCCAGATCTGCAACGCCATCGTCAATAGTTCCGCTACTACCGGCAGCCCTTCCCGCCCCCTCCCTCAACCACCATCATCATGGTACTCACGTAGATGGCAGGGTATTCGAGAAGAGAAGTCGTCGTCTAGGTATGGATTGATCTTGATTTGTGGAAGAGAAGTCATCGTTTATGTTTTTAAGCATTTTTTCTAGTTTAAAAATTCAACCAAGGTCTGGTATCACAAGTATATCACAAATTCACAATGTATTTTTGTTGTTTACACAATGTATCACAATGTGTCGTTGTTGTATTTTTTTGGTATTATGGTGCTTTTTCTATGGTAATCACAGTGTAACACAGTGGATATCACTGTGTTACATTGTGCATCGTTTTATGTATTTTGGGTATCATAGTGTATTTTGTATGGTAATCACAATGTAACACAGTGAATATTGTGTTACACTGGGTTTAAGGATATTGTGTTACACTGTGTTACATTTTGTATGTGTTTGTTGAAAAAAAAAATCGTCGGAGAAGAGATGGCCGGAGAGGAGAGAGGAGAGAGGAGAGAGAAGGGAGGAGGGAGGAGAGATGAAACTTTTAAAATACTTAATTTGCCCTTTAATTAAAATTTTAAGTCAATATTACCAAAATTAAATAGTTTCCTAATTTATCTCTGATTTGTGTTTGAGATTGGATCTCACAGTTATCACCTTTTACTAGGATCTCCCATGAATAGGCCGCTACTACTTATATATGCATGTAGATCTAAAGTCTTAAATACAAGTAATTAAGCACAAGGTACCATCATTTAATGCAAGAATTTCAAACATCTCTTAATTACTATTTTTGTGCATAATGTACAAGTTTTTAATGCATATCAATTAGATATCACTTTTATCATATTATTATGGGCCTTTCACTGTTCAAAGCCATGCCTTCTTTATCGACCTTCTCCACGCATCCATCCCTTATACCGCCCCCTTCTACCATCAGACCATACCGAGAGAGTAGTGGTTGTACTTTTCACGTCTCGTCCCATACCGAGAGTACGCAGCAACCATACTTTCTTCCTTCTAATGCGAGATTTCTTCACTGAGGTTTTGATTTTACAGTTACTTCAAAACCCTAGAGATCTCTCCCAATATCGATTTTGATTCAGATTTCCCTTTCAATTTTAATTTCTGGTATGCTCTTCCAAACCTATTGATTTCCATTTCAATTTTGATTTGCAGCTAAATAACAAACCTGTTTCAAACGTGATTTGGATTTCTCCATTGATTTCTCCGTTGCTTTCATACGAGGCATACCGAGTCCATTGATTTCTCCATTTCAATATTGATTTGTAGCTAAGTAGCAATTTGGTAAGTAGCTCGGACAGTTTTCATCAATTTTCTATATGAATCACTTCTGATGTTATGAAATGAGTAATTTAATTTATGGGTTGCATTTGTTAGTCTTAATGTTGTTTTTTCAGTCCTGGATGGTTCAGCTTGAATTCGTTGGAATTATGTTTCAAATTGTGTTTCTGTTTCAGATTTGGGTCCAGCTGCTGTTTAGTTATGCCCATATCAGTTTGGATTTGGGGCTAGCTGCGGTTTTGTTAAGCCCATATCAGTTTGGTTATCAATTATTGTGGCCGCTATTTAGTATCAATGGTTACTCTTTTTTAGGCTCGTGATCTTAATTTTGCAATGGTCTATGGCCATTTTCAAAACAAATTAATGATCCCTTGGATGACCTTTTTGGACGTCGCTTGTGGTCTTTGTTTAGTCCCAGTGTTGTACAAAATATCCATACTACTAATCCTCTCTGGTTCTTGATTAGATTCTTTGGCATTATCAAGTTTTTAATAAGAAGTGTGGTTTTGGTAGAATTTGGATTCTTTTTTAAAGTAACAGTGCAAGACAAGTAGTATTTAATAAGAAGAGTGGTTTTGGGTAGAATTAGCTTTTTTTGTTGGACTAGATTCTTGTACAACGTTGCTTTTGTTCCTGTTGGTTTTGTAGTCTAAATGACTGAATTCCACCAAAATGATTTCTTTTGAAATATGAATTGTCATTTTTGGATTTGTTAGCTTTGTGGTTTAAATACATTTTCATGGCAGACTTAAAAGACAAGATAAAGAAGTTGAGAATGGTTGATTGAAATGAGTTTTTAATATTTTTATGTGTTTGAAAGAAAAAGACACTTAATTTTTTTTTGCAGTAGATCAAGTATGGAATTTGACAACAAAATTTATTGGAGAAAATTGATATTAAACCATGTTAGTTGAAATCTCGGAACCCAACCAGACCCCACCTGAACCCGGAGAAGAAACATGAATTTTTGGTATGAGGATGCTAATCGAAACGCGTTCAGGTTTGGTAACAAGGGGCGGATTCATGGATCTCAAGTTACTAAATTTTGTGGCCTTTCGATATAGAGTCCAAAATTTGTATTAACTTGGTATCCATACAGATGCAGATTAACTTTATCAAGTAAGAGGTGTAAGTCTCCTGTAGGTCCCTTAATAAATATTATTTATTGTTTTGCCTATGCTTGATCTATGTAGAGGCTACAAATGGATTTAAGTATGAGTGTTATTTGGGATGACATTCGTCCTGCCTATGTTTGTGCTTTGTTTTTGGAACAACTGATAATTTTAGAACATGGTTAATAATTTTCTTTGCTTTGTGGATATGTTTGATTTATGTTGAGGTTGTAAACAACAGCATCATGTCTATCAACAGTAGCAGCAGGGTGGAAGAACCAACAACAACTAAGGGGCCGTTTACCAAATGCTTACCCGGTAACCGCATACCGATAAAATTCAACACTATCACTTACTGGGTAAGATTTAGTCCACCAAAACGGTATTGTATGCAACAAATTTTCTGGTAAGTTGTAACCGTGGTAAGATTTCTTACCATCATTTACGGGATAAGACTCTCGCTCCTTGCCTTAGCTCTTACCGGGTAAGATTTTTGGTCCTTGCCATATTCATCCGATATGGTAATGTGACTTGGTAAGCGCTTACCCGAGTAAGCATTTGGTAAACGACCCCTAAGCAAAGTTTTCTCAACAAACATGTAAAAACAGAAGCAACACAATGATATGTGGCTGCCAAGCAGTAGCTGTTTTACAACAGCCAATTAGTTGTTTTCCAAACAATTCAATTACCATTAAGAGTTTGGGTTGGTCATTAGGATTTGGCAACATTATTGGATTTTGCAATGTGTTCTGTTTTGATCATTTTATTGTGTAATGTGCAGTTAATTCTTGGATTGGTTACCTTGCTTCTGTTACGTTTCATATCATCAAGATTATTCTTACTTTTAAACCTTAGTGGAAGGGGACATTGTAATCTCTACAAAGTATGATCTTCTGCAAGAAATAGCTAGGTGTAAACCAATTTTGGTCTTGTAGGCTAGCATCTTGTGTAAGCTAGGTGTAAGCAATTCAATTAGCATCTTTTAGGCTAGCAAATTGTATAAGCTAAAATTTATTTCGTAATATGGCCTCTGGGTATCCTACATTCCTACTTCATGTTTCTAAACTTTTCTATAAAAAATTACCAAAAACAAGGAAGTAGACACACCAATTCAAACTAATATGCAGACTTGACAAATGGCAACACAATAAGGTTGGCTTAGGAGCCTTTACCCAACACTTACCTGGTAAGGGTTTACCGGTAATAATAAATATTTTAACTTAACTTATCGGGTAAGATTTTAGTCCATTAAAACGACATTGTATCTAACATTTTTTATCCAGTAAACATTAACCGGGTAAGAGTCGTCACTCTCACTTACTGGATAAGACTCTCAGTCTTTGTCATTGCTTTTAGCGGGTAAAATTTTCAACCATTGTCATGTTCATCTAAGAAGATAAAGTGAGACGGTAAGCAACTAAGCATTTACCATGTAAACATTTAGTAAAGAGCCCTTTAGTCTTCAAAAGTTGTCTGCATGTGTCCAATAATCTTATCATGTATACTATCTATAAATTTGTTCCTACTTATGCCATACATGATTTCATTATTCCATTAGTCTTGCAAATGTCGTATTTGAAAGTGAAAGCCTTGTTTTAGTTTCGTGTGGTTGCTTTAGTACCATATCTCAAGGAAATAACATTTGGTATTTATATTTTCGTAATTATTTCTAAAAACAATTATATTATATTTATCATTAGGGTAAACTTTAACAATAATTTAAGAAACAACTATTAGCCGCCAATGCTTCAATTTTATTTATTAGTTAACTTGTAACTAAATCACAAACTCATCACATAAAATCGAGAGATACGGAAAAAAACGATTGGGTGTTAAATTAATGTTTCAGCATTGTGATTCACATGCGCGATGAGCGCGGGTACACAACTAGTATATATATATATATATATATATATATATATATATATATATATATATATATATATATATATATATATATATATAGGGGAGGTATCCGTTGCAAACCAGTCAGTTTGTGCAAACGCGTGCAAACTCATATCTACCTTCATGAATCTGCAAAATTTGTATAATTTGGCTTCATGAATATATAATTTGGCTTCATGAATCTTTTTCCGGTGGAGCCCTAAAATACCCTTATGGATATAGAAAAATAAGTTATGGATATAAAAAAATAAGTTACGTGATTGGTGGAGATGAAAAAATATGCTAAAGGCCCTAAAATACCCTTATGGATAAAAAAAGAAGTTACGTGATTAGTGGATATGAGTTTGCACAGTTTGCACAAACTAACTGGTTTGCAATGGATAATTTGCCTATATATATGTGTGTGTGTGTGTGTATGATACTCAAAAAGCTTTGAATACAAATGGAAGTATTATGATTGAAAAAGTTGTTTCGTTTTGAGACATGGTAATAACAAAGTTAATACGAAGTTGAACCCGTGTATATGAATACTTGAAAGTATAGAAAAAATAATACACAAGTATTAATCTTTAAAAACACACAGTCAGAAAAAATCAACAAAAACTTAGGTATGAAAATCATTTAGAGTCTCGCTTCTAGTTTTTAAAATCTGATTGAAAATCAAGAAGTGGTTTGAACATTTAAGAAAACATTTTTCATATTTGAAAGTTGTACTTCTTTAAACAATCGGAGATTAAGAATCAGAAAATGCTTACCTTCAGCGTAGAATTCTTAGATGTGGATCTCGTCTTGACTCCACTATTGACATCACCAATTACGTTTCGTCGGGGATAATCTCTCGTTCACTTGTGTGTACTTGGAAGGGGTTGAACATCAACTTGATTGTTCTGATCATTATAATCATCCACGACAGTAGGAAATTCAGAAATACCTTCTGTTTGAACATCTTCAGTTGAGTGTAACTCTGATGAATTTAATCCTGGCATGATCGATTCATCACTATGAATAACAGGCTCAGAATGTTGTTCTAATAGAACATAATTCGAAGTAGAAGGATCATATTAATTGTTTTATTTGTCTTGGGCTTTCTTTATGTAGAACACTCTTCCACCATCGCACATTATCCCATTGTAAGTTTCCATGTGTCGCATAACAAACACACTAGACTCAATGAAATTGGTCGATGTCCTCCATTTCATTTCTAGCCTAACCGCATCCAATTCTTCAATAACTACACCTGTTGGGTGACCCAACATTATTCAAGTGCCTTATCAATGATTATTGCATGAGGTTTAATACACGCTAGACATACTTAAATACACCTATTTATGCAAACTTTTGATGGGATGGCTTAGTTTATCAGGCACGATCATATGCCTTTCTTCATTCTCAACGAATGTTGCAATGTTATCAATTATCTCAGCAGGTGGATGTTTCAGATTGAATACTACTAAATAGTAATGGTTTGCGTCTATTATTGGAGAGAATATCAACTCGGGTATTAAAGGGAAAAGACATTATAACAGAATAAGTAATATAAGTGGTCGTATCGTACCAACTCGATAGTCCTCATGGGAACATATTGCTCAAGACTGTTTGACGTGCCCTCCATATTCTTTTCGAGCATTTCGTATTGCTTGTCAAGATGTACGTCTCTGTCTAGTATTGTTTTTGTCTAAGGAGCATAGTAACAAAAACATCAAGTACGAAATAACGTGAAAATATAAAACATACTGAAAAATTCATTCGTGGTCTTACGAATATATCTGTCTTCATAAGCATCCTGTGAGGTGATTCTATGCTTAGGTACCTTGCCTCATCGTTGAGTAAGGTTGCCCAACCATCAATGAGGTTGCATTAGATATATGTCCTTCCTGGTGCCAGAATTTCAATCGATGTCTCATTTGGTGTGCAAAAGACAAAATAACTGATCAATAATTTAGTGTACTAGGTTAGAATATGAATCTATACATCATTTTGGCATTATATAACACTTTACATTCCATCTATGTAAAATCTAGACGAATCCTTTTGTTCATGTAAATTGTAAAGTTTTATTGGTATCATAATTACCTTGGTGGTCAACGAAATGCCGAAATAGCCCATTCGTATACCTTATTTTCTCGATAGTCACTTTCCGTCTTACATATGGGGATTTAAGTTACTCTCCCAACCTTTTCTCCTTGTGTGTCTCCTTTTCCCCTTTAACCAAAGCATGAGTTCTACTCTTTGATGTCAATTATGTGTTAGAACCAAAACTGGTTGGTATCATTGACCAAATCCCAATGTCAAAATTGGGTTGAAAAAAATTTGCAAATGATTTCATTGGTGATGTTTGCACATCACAACCAATATGTACACGTTGGTTCAGTGTTGGGCGGAGATAACTGCTACTGTTGTCATTGGTGTCATTAGTTGTCTATCTTCAGAAGGATGTGAATTAGGGTGTGACTCATTGTTTGGTGTTCGTTCCTCCTCGATGTCTTTTTGTTCTTTTCATTGTTCTTCTTTCCCCATCGACCACCTTTGAATATGCTATCTAACTCTTCGTCATACTTAAGAATTTCTTCATCAGGATATTTATATAACGCAACTTTCATCTCTGCCTCCGCTTCACATTTTGCAAGCATCAAACATTTCATTTTGTCATGAATCTTGTTTACAAATGCTGCATGCGAATGAGTATGATATACGCGTCATTAAGTGTTTATTTTAATTTATATAACGAATAAAGACAATGTTGTTTTTCCTCTAGAACAAATTTATAATTCATAAGAATTAATGCAAAACAATCTTAGTAGCTCTTTGCTTCCTTCATCTAGTGGTGTTTGTGGCTCATCACATCCATGACTAGGTTCATAATTTTTAGTTCCTTGTTGAAACTCATATGGTCCAACCAGTGGTGCTAGTCCTAGCCCTCCCTTTTCAATTTTTGCAAACCACCTCGTTTGCAATAGTTCCAATGTTAATGCCTTGCCAGCAGACCTTTGTCTTAATACCGGAATATCTTTGAAGTTTGTTGAGTCAATGTACAAAAGTTGCATATTGCACGATGATGCAACAAAATTATAGTCATTTGATGTTAATTTAAATATACATTTGCAATTTAACTATCAACATACTTTTAAGAAATAGGTCCAACATAGTAAGTATCGCGACATCCTCTCATCTAATTTACTTTGCTAGTTTTCAGACAATTGTATATGTAGCGACACTAGTCTATTTTTTATTTCATTTCTAATTTTTTTCACCTGTGACAGAATCCAAGCCTGCAACAACCCATTCTGTTGCAGTTTCCCATGGATTTCACAAAGTGAGGAAATTTAGTTTGAACTGAAGTTCAACATCTTCCTTTTCTAGAATCATCTTTTTTTATGTCGGACAGATGTGGCTTTTCCTTCTCGCATTGTTTCAATCTGAGTTTACTAAATTTCAAGAGGCAATGGGACAGAAGAAGATTGTTAGAAATATGGGGTTAGGTGCATTACTAGAAATGAAAACGAAAGGTTTGCCTTAAAAATTGGGAATATTTTTTGTCGCCGCACTAGACACAAAGAACATGCCGCTTGAGCTTGAAAATGGAGTGATACAAGTAACCATAGAATCTATAAAATGGCATGATTGGATTACCGATTGGGGGATTGGATCTGAGTTCCGTTTACACAATAGAAAGCACAAACGAGTAGTTAACAATTGCATTTTTGAAACAATGCGAGAAGAAAAAGCCATGTTCGTCCGACATAAAAAAGATGATACTGGAAAACGAAGATGTTGGACTACTGTTCCAATTAAAGTTCCACATTGTGTGTGAACTCCGTGGCAAACTGCAACATAATGGGTTTTTGCAAGCTTGGATTACTGACACGGGTGAAAAACTTAGAAATGATGCCAAAAATGGACCGATGTCACTACATATACAACTGTCTGAAAACTAGCAAAGTAAACTGGAAGAGAGGATGTTGTTGATCCAAACCCTCAGTGATTTGATAATGACCCTCTCTTATACTCAGTGAAAATTGTAAGTAAACAATGTGTATCAGAGTTTCACTATCGCTGTTAAGTACTAAGATCTTACAGTACCGCTGATAGGAACTCTCGCTCTTTAAAATAAACATTCAGCGAACACTGTTCACCATAAATGCTCTGAGTCTGTTCAGTCATTATGATGATCGCTGATAAGTTAGTTGTTTATTTATGATCCCTGAATACAAGTTTCACGTCAACAAAGGTTCTACGCTGAAGTCGAAGATCAAGCTCAAGAACCAGCGACAAGTCTCCTAATGAACTGATGCGGATCAGCGAAGACTCAGATTTGTCCACTCAACGTGAAGTATCAAGTACAAGACTTCAGCTATCGCTGAACTTTATCATTCGCTGAATAGAAAATGATAATGCTCTGAATCAACGAAAGCTGATCATGAAGTCCTCCGTACAAAGTACTTTTGTCTTAACCCCCCTTGCACGACTCCGTACGAAATGTCAGAAAAGAACCTCCGACTGTCTGAAATCGTACAACCACTCTGATACTACACTGTTCATCCATGCGGCTACTAAGGTTGTCAACCAAGGTCAATGACATGCAACCAACCAGCTGATGACATGTGTAAAGTGTATACTGACTTGCATTAAATGCATGCAGTATATAAAGAGATGAACCCACTTCATTTGAAGTAACTTGCTAACTCTAGACAAGTTCAATCTCTTATCTCAAGATAGGTTATTATTAGTAATTTCCTTATCTCTTTTAGTGCAAGAAACCTTAGTGTTCCAACTTGTTTAGATTTAGGTTTATCCTTAATCTTGTTTCCGCAACAAGCTGTAAATTGTTAATGATTTATCAATAAACAATTTAGAAAAGTAAAAACTGTGTGTTTGTATTCAACCCCCCCCCCCCCCTTCTACAAACTTGTATAGTCCTTCGGTACCAACAAGTGGTATCAGAGCTGACGATTATCAAGAAATCGAAAATGCCCAGCGAGATGAATTTCATCTTCGCTCATCTAATCAGCTGCATGACTGCAAAGAGCGGCTCCTCTGACCAAGCCGCTAAACCTCAGCAAGCAATGGGGTATGCACTGCTGAAAGGTCTCAACATAGACTGGGCATCGATTATTTATGATGACCTAGTTCTAAGAGTGGACACCGTCGCTGACAGACCTCCATGGGTTCCTTACCCCCGATTCATCAGCGCCATCTTCCAATATGGCCTGAAGGAGAGCTACCCAACTGAAGGTGACCTGAAACTCTCTCAGGTCGGCCCAAAGATACTCGACTTCAAACCAATGGTGAATGAGGTACGTCTTTCTACACTCTTGACTCTTCTCAACCCTTCTTCTTCTCATTTTGTGGCTCCTTCAGCGACAATACCCATCGCTGATACCCTGGCCACAAAATCCTCTCCTTCTAAGAAAAGGAAACATTCATCTACCCCACTTGGTTCTAAAAGGATCAAGAAAACAAAGGAGCAACCCCAGCAATCTCATGCTGAAGACTCCTCAGCTCTTCCTGCAGAGCTGAAGGAACGTTCAGTGGTACGCTCTGCCACACCTGAACAACCCATCCATTCCATCCCAACTTCAGCGTCTCTAAACGCTGAGGTTACAAACTTGGAACCTACCCAACCTCCTTCAGTCTCTCAAAAGACTGATGAAGTGATTGTCAGCGAATCCAACGCTGAACTCAGAACCCAACCCCCATTCTTATCCTTCGCTCCTCCCTCTACTCATTTGGTCTCTACTCCAGATCTCGCTGGAGCTGCCATCATTATTACGGAGCCTAAAGCTGATTCTCCAGGAATGATGAAGACAAGACCTGCAGGACAATCCATGGGCACTTTTGAAGATGACATGGAACACTTTTCAGTAACCCGTAATTTTGACGAGTTCATCAATCCTCCTGCAGGTACACACCAACCCATAAACACTGTGACTAAACCCCAAACTTCTGAGCTTTCCTATGTTCACAAGTTTTTATATGTTACAGGTCCTAATTTGGGAGACATCAACGCCTCTTTGAAAGCTGTGGAGACAACGCTGACAGATCTCACCACCACTCTTTCTAATAACTCTACAGCTGTAACAAACGCTGGAGAGAATCTGAAAAAGCTGACAACGGTGTTGGAGAAGAAGGCTTCCACAGATGACTTGAAGCAAGTTGATAACACTCTCAGCGACTTCGCCAAGGTGCTCGCTGACATCTACACAGACTACACCTCTCTCAAAAATTCAGTTTCATCCATGTCCAGCGAGGTCACAACGCTGAAGACATCGGTTGCACAACTAGAGGGAGATATGTCTACTGTAAAGACTGACTTAGGCTCTGTAAAGACCGATGTTAGTTCGATGAAATCAATGATTTAGCAGCTACTACAGAAAGTGAATACTCCTGCTCCTGCCCATGTCCCTGCATCTGACAATTTCACAGCGGCGGATCGCACTGAGCTAGAAAAGATCAATCCTGCTATCTCTGGCCTTCAAGGCAGAATAACATAGATTGAAGACTTGATAGGTATCTCTGGCCAAGAAGACAGAGAACCTACCGACGCTGCTGAGTCAACCCATTCCTCCCCCAGTTATCATGTAAAAGAGGGGGAGAAGAGCGCTGAAGATCTCTCAAAGAGCGCTGACGACCTTTCCCATGATGAATCTATCAGGGGAGAGAAGGATGCTGAAGAAACCACCGCTGGACCTCAGGGAGATGAAAACCCTGAGGAAACCGAGAAGCTCGCCTCTGTATCTGAGGGGGAGCAACTCGAAGAAGAAGCTGATAAAACCGAATCCGAAGCAGAAGATGATGAAGCCGTCGACATCCCTGATGATGAACCATCCTCTTCTCCAAAGAATGATGATGATGATGACGAAGATGACGATGACTTCTTTATCGTCAAACCTGCTCCGAAGATCAAAGTTCTTAAGGGAATCTCGATAAATGAACCTTCAGGGGAGCGGACAAAGACAAAGCCCTCAGCCTCTGGAGCTAAGAAAGGCAAAGGCAAAAGCATCGCTGAAGATGACAATCTGACGATCTTGCTTGAAAAGCCGGTTTGTCAGGTACACTAAACATCTCTCACTCCATCCCTCCTCTATCATACACTATCAGTTCTACTACCCAAGCCTATACACTTGAACCAATTCTCTCTATCTGATTCTACCCAAGTTCTTACTCATAAGATCGCTGTGTTTCAGCTAGTCCTCTCCCCTGTTTGAGGATATCGCTGAAGGCTCCACAACTGCGACTTCACCAATAATACCAGCTGCTGCTGAAGAAATAATCCCAGTCTTAGATTTAATCTCTGAGACTGATGAACCAGAAGAACAGCTACTCTCGCACAGAGGCAGACCTTCCTTAGCTCCTCAAAAGCTAAGTGAAGAGGATCAGAAAAGAAGAGAGGAGATAATAAAGCGATTCGAGGATCAGCGAATCATTCTGAGGCGTGATCAACTTCCTTCAGTTCCTCTAAAGTTCAGAATTTCCAAAAAGGAATACAAGGAACACCTCAGAGCTGAACGCCTAATCTCTGAAAGAAAGGAAGCTGAAGAAAAGGACAGAGAATACGCCATCCAGCTTTCTAAACGATCAATAAAAGACCCCAAGCTGAAAAGAGTCCCCATTGATGTTCAACGTCAGCTATGGGATGATGCTCAAGAGATCGTTAGGGAAAAGACTAAGGTCTCTGATACGACTTTGGAATGGGCTAAACAAATGCTGACCTATCGATCTAGACCATCCAAAATCATCAAGGCAAACATCAGAGGAAGAATGTACGCTGAAGTTCCT
Source organism: Saussurea involucrata (assembly GCA_033807775.1). NCBI lineage: Eukaryota > Viridiplantae > Streptophyta > Magnoliopsida > Asterales > Asteraceae > Saussurea > Saussurea involucrata. Next base: position 71,317,442 of record CM066320.1, read on the forward strand.
GTTGTTGAAGTGGATGTCTACAGAGATGACAAAACAAGCAAACTTTCTATGCTGCTACCTTAGAAAAGTTTGGTCTCGCTGAATGGTTAGAAACAAAATTAGCCATTCAGGGATCGCGCTCAAAGTTCAAAAGCCATGTCGAGAAGATCTGAAACAAACAGATCGACCTGCTTTCATCTGCTGTGGATATTCCTCCTACTCTTCCTCAACCAAGAAAAGTCTCTGATAAGAAAAAGAAAGCCTCTGGTTCAGGTCCTCATATTCGGAATGAAACGGGCATTGGTTTCTCTCGTGCTGAAATTGTTGGCCCTGATGCCGATCTCTCAATGTTTGACACCTCCCTACCACCTGGAGAAACATTCATTCCTGGCACAGTTGTAAGTGATCCCTATGGTATATTCTTTTTAGACTACTATGGAAATCATCACTTTCAACGTATCTCTAAGCTCGACATCGCTCCCATCGAACAACTCAGAGATCTCGTATACTGGTGTGAAGTCAGACGCGACATCAAAGCTAAACACCTGAAGCCCTTGATTTTTGAAGCAGCTCTGAAGAAAAAGAATCAAGGAGTAGATGTCCCTGACTGGATGATCCCCACATCAAAGACCCTTGATGAACTTCTCATCAAGGAAGAACCCTTTACAAGCTGATATGATCGCCTTTTTCTCTATTGTATCAGTTATTCTTCTGTACTTGTAATTTATTTCGCTTGTACTTGTAATCTTTCCATTTCTCTTTGTAACCTGATTCAAAGTTTTAAAGAAAGATTTCAGCGAATGTACTTTACTCCATCAGTACTGAAAAGATCCCAGAAAACAGTAAAAGGAACAAATATTTTATGAGTTCTTTTTATCCTTATGTTTTCATTAAATAGCAATTTTCTTTGTTGCTATGTCATAATCAAATATGGGGAGATTGTTGATCCAAACCCTCAGTGATTTGATAATGACCCTCTCTTATACTTAGTGAAAATTGTAAGTAAACAATATGTATCAGAGTTTCACTATCGCTGTTAAGTACTAAGATCTTACAGTACCGCTGATAGGAACTCTCGCTCTTTAAAATAAACATTCAGCGAACACTGTTCACCATAAATGCTCTGAGTCTGTTCAGTCATTATGATGATCGCTGATAAGTTAGTTGTTTATTTATGATCCCTGAAGACAAGTTTCACGTCAACAAAGGTTCTACGCTGAAGTCGAAGATCAAGCTCAAGAACCAGCGACAAGTCTCCTAATGAACTGATGCGGATCAGCGAAGACTCAGATTTGTCCACTCAACGTGAAGTATCAAGTACAAGACTTCAGCTATCGCTGAACTTTATCATTCGCTGAATAGAAAATGATAATGCTCTGAATCAACGAAAGGTGATCATGAAGTCCTCCGTACAAAGTACTTTTGTCTTAACCCCCCTTGCACGACTCCGTACGAAATGTCAGAAAAGAACCTCCGACTGTCTGAAATCGTACAACCACTCTGATACTACACTGTTCATCCATACGGCTACTAAGGTTGTCAACCAAGGTCAATGACATGCAACCAACCAGCTGATGACACGTGTAAAGTGTATACTGACTTGCATTAAATGCATGCAATATATAAAGAGATGAACCCACTTCATTTGAAGTAACTTGCTAACTCTAGACAAGTTCAATCTCTTATCTCTAGATAGGTTATTATTAGTAATTTCCTTATCTCTCTTAGTGCAAGAAACCTTAGTGTTCCAACTTGTTTAGATTTAGGTTTATCCTTAATCTTGTTTCCGCAACAAGCTGTAAATTGTTAATGATTTATCAATAAACAATTTAGAAAAGTAAAATATGTGTGTTTGTATTCAACCCCCCCCCCCCCCCCCCCTTCTACAAACTTGTATAGGCCTTCGGGACCAACAGATGTCGTGATACTTACTATGTTGGACCTATTACTTACGTAACGGTATGTTGATAGTTAAATTGAAAATGTATATTTAAATTACATCAAATTACTATAATTTTGTTGCATCATCATGCAATATGCATCTTTTGTACATTGACTCAACAAAGAGCAAAGATGTTATGGTATTAAGACAAAGGCCCGCTAGCAAGGCATGGACATTGGACCTGTTACAAAAAGAGGACATGTTAAAAAAGAGGCAGTTTGCAAAAAATTGAAAAGGGAGGGCTCAGACTAGCACCACTGGTTGGACCATATCAGTTTCAACAAGGAATTGAAAATTACGAACATAGTCATGGATGTGATGAGCCACAAACACCACCAAATAAAGGAAGCAAAGAGGTACTAGGACTGTTTTGCATTAATTCTTCTGAATTATATATTTGTTCTAGAGAAAAAACAACATTGTCTTTATTCGTTACATAAATTAAAATAAACACTTAATGATGCTTATATCATATCCATTCACATACAACATTTATAAACAGGATTCATGACAATATGAATTGATGCTTGCAAAATGTAAAGTGGAGGCAGGGTTGAAAGCTACGTTAGATATGATGAAGAAGAATTTTTCTTAATTATCACGAAGAGTTAGATAGCATATTCAAAGTTGGTCGATGGGGAAAGAAGAACAATGAAGAAGAACACAAAGACATCAAGGAGGAACGGACACCAAACAATGAGTAACACCATAGTTCACATCATTCTAAAGGTAGACAACGAATGACATCAGTAGCGGTTATGTGCCGCCCAACACTGAACCAAGGTGTAGACATTGGTTGTGATGTGAAAATTGTTCTCAACCTAATTTTGACCTTGGGATTTGACCAATGAAATCACCCAGTTTTGGTTCTATTACATAATTGACATCAAAGAGTAGATACCATGCTTTTGTGTTAAAGGGGAAAAGGACACACACAAGGAGAAAAGATTAGGAGAGCCACTCAAATCCCCATACGTAAGATGGGAAGTGACTATGAAGTCAGGTGTGTAACCCGAGGAAACTAAGGTATGCGAATGGGCTATTTCGGCATTTGGTTGACCACCAAGGTAATTATGATACCAATAAAACTTTACAATTTACACGAAGAAAAAGATTCGTCTAGATTACTAAAATGATGGAATGTAAAATGTTATATAATGCCAAAATGTTGTATAGATTCACATTCTAACCCAATAAACTAAATTATTGATCGGTTATTTTGTCTTTTGCACACCAAATGAGACGTGGATACTTAGAACATCGATTGAAGGTCTTACAACAGCAAGGACAAATATCTACTGCAACTGGTTGGGCAACCTTACTCAACGATGAGACACAGTACCTAAGCAGAGATTCGCCTCACAGGATGCTCATGAAGATGGATATATTGGCAAGACCATAAATGACTTTTTCAATTTGTTTGATATTTTCACATTATGTAGTACTTGATGTTTCTGTTACTATGCACCTCGGACAAAAACAATACTAGACAGAGACGTACATCCTGACAAGCAATACAATACGAAATGTTCAGAAAGAATATGGAGGGCGCGTCAAACAAATTTGAGCAATATGTTCCCATGAAGACCATCGAGTTGGTACGATACGACCAATTATATTACATATTCTATTATAATGTATTTTCCCATTAATACCCGAGTTAAAAGAAAACAAAAACAAACGATTGCATTGCATGTATTCTTTCCAATAATAGACGCAGACCATTACTATTTAGTAGTAGTATTCAATCTGAAACATCCACCTGTTGAGATAATTGACAACATTGCAACATTCGTTGAGAATGAAGAAAAGTATACGATGGTGACCGAAAACTGGTAAGCCATCCCATAAAAAAATTGCATACATAAGTGTATTTAAGTATGACTAGCTTGAATTAAACCTCTCATGCAACAATCATTGATGATAAGGCACTTGAACAATGTCGGGTCACCAAACAGGTATAGTAGTTATTGAAGAATTGGATGCGGTTAGGCTAGAAATGAAATGGAAGACATCAACCAATTTCAGTGATTCTGATGTGTTTGTCATGCGACACATGGAAACTTACAAGGGCGATAATGTGCGACGGTGGAAGAGTGGTCTACATAAAAAAGGCCAAGACAAAGAAAACAATTAATCAATTTGCGAAAGAAGTATACAATAAAATTGCTGTTGTCAGACTTCAATATTCTTTAGGTAGCGTTTGGTACGCAGACTGGATGGGACGGGACGGGACAGGACGGGACGGGACGGGACAGGACGGGACAGGACAGACATAATTGTCTGTCCTACGTTTGGTACGACTAGAACAGGACAGGACTAGTTGTCTGTTTTGCGTTTGGTAAGCTGGACAGGACAGGACAGAACTGTTAAAATGGCCAAATTGCCCTTAACAGGAAATACAGAGATACAGAGATAGTCATTGTTCACCACCACACAATTTCAATTTCTATATATATATACACACACACACTGTTTCTCTCTCTCTCTCTGTCTTTATATATATATATATATATTAACAGGAAATTTCAATTTCTCTCTCTATATATATACATACATACTGTTTCAACAAGAAGGATAGGGGATGAAGACGATAGCAAGAGAGATGGAGAAGACAATAGCAAGAAAAATTAACCATGAAATCGAAAGAGATGGAGAAGACGATACCTGAAATCATCAGATGAAGCAGCGATGAAGATGAAACAGAGGGGATATGGAGAGATGGAGGCTGACGAATTTTGGCAGGGTTTCTCTAAAAATCGCATATATCAGATGTAATGAGGAGGGTAAAATGGTCAAAACAAGTTTTGTCCCAACTTGTTCCACATTTTTTGGTGGCACAAGAATTTTCATCTTTTGTCCCACAAAATTAAAAAATTGTCCCATGTTGTCCCATGTCTTCTTTGTACCATGGCTTACCAAACATGGCACTAAATTTTTTTTGTCCCGTCCCGTCCCATCTCGTCTGCATACCAAACGCACCCTTAAGGACACATAATTGAGGAAGTCGAGAAATTTCACGATTTGGGGGTTCAAGCTAAAGAAGAAATGATAATGCAAATGATACAAGGAAATTTAGGCTTGATGCTAGAAGGGATCGTAGGCTACAAAGTGAAGTATATTGTTAAAGTGATGCACATACAGTGATAATTACATAGAAAAGCGGTATACATTGCTTTCATTAAGGAAATATTTAATAATATATATATATATATATATAGAGGAAAGTTCAAATGAAAACTCAAATTCAATTGTAAACATGAGGACAAATCTCGTCCATTGATCGCAGCCATATTTAAGCCATTCCTAAAATTCAGTTTTAGGGGTATTTTCGTCAAATTAGAATCAGCGCCTATTTTTGTTGAATTTTTATTTTCTTTTTTAATTAAAAAACTTTTACCCCCTTAAATTTTAAAATAAATTATCTCAAAAATTACTAACATTTTAATCAAACAAATTACATCAAAAAAACGAGAATTTCGTGCTCTTTGATATGACATCCATCATGATATAGTTTTTTTTTCGATTTAACCGTTTTTTACGTGAAATCGTGTATATGTGTTATATTCAGACTGAATATAACACATATACACGATTTCACGTTATAACACATATTCAGACTGAATATAACACATATTCAGTCTGAATATAACACATTCAGACTGAATATAACACATATTCAGACTGAATATAACACATATTCAGTCTGAATATAACACATATTCAGACTGAATATAACACATATTCAACTACCGCTAGCCTGAATATTATTAGGAGACTTTGAGAACTGGATGAAGACGATGGAGTTAGATTGTAAAAGCATTACTACAGCTATTTCCAACATTCACCAGTCGTGATCACATGGTAAACTCATACTTGTAGAGGATTAACTAGCTAGGTTCTGTTGGTTTACCTCATGCTTTTATTTACACAAGAAGCCATAAAATGAAAAAGATGCGACTGATCCAAATGTCATGCTTTTCTAGTGCTTGGACCAAAACCTGCTTTAATACTACCAGATACCTTCACATTTTGTGAAAATTGCATGTATTAAGTTATATGCTTAAGTTAAACAAAAAGTTTAATGCAAACTGATAACAAAAGAATTAATTCAATCTCTTATTTCATGTTTGAATAGAATAAAAATAACAAGTGGTCATTGAAAATGTATTGCAAACTCTTGACTCTATGTATAATTTATTGAGTTGAATTTTTATTTATAATTTAGATATTTTAGATTTAAAAATAAAATGCAATTCATTTTGGTACTTGTATTGCTTCGACCCTATCTGATCAACTATAAAATCACAAATTGCTAAAACAAACCTCCTTTGATAAAAACCAAAATTGTAGTTGATGTATATATTCCAATTTCCATCATTCACCACATAAACATAATTACCTTGGAAGTTGGAACCTCCCAAGAGAAAAGCTTCAGTGTTATATTCAGTCTGAATATGTGTTATATTCAGACTGAATATGTGTTATATTCAGACAGAATATGTGTTATATTCAGACTGAATATGTGTTATATTCAGACTGAATATGTGTTATATTCAGTCTGAATATGTGTTATAACGTGAAATCGTGTATATGTGTTATATTCAGTCTGAATATAACACATATACACGATTTCACGTAAAAAACGGTTAAATCGAAAAAAACTATATCATGATGGATGTCATATCGAAGAGCACGAAATTCTCGTTTTTTTTATGTAATTTGTTTGATTAAAATGTTAGTAATTTTTGAGATAATTTATTTTAAAATTTAAGGGGATAAAAGTTTTTTAATTAAAAAAGAAAATAAAAATTCAACAAAAATAGGCGCTGATTCTCATCTTTCCAATTTTACCCCTGCGCGCTAAGTATTTATTAAGCCATGGACAGAGTTTTCATCTTATTTACAAAATTGCCACCGTGTTTTTTTGCCATTGATCTCTTCACCAGATTATTAATCAACGGCTGTGGTTTGTCCTCACGTTTACAATTGAATTTGAGTTTTCATTTGAACCCACCCCTATATATATATATATATATATATATATATATATATATATATTGTTATTAAACTATAGGGTAAACTACGATTTTCATCACTGTGGTTTTGTATTTATAACGGTTTTCGTCCCTGTGGTTTAAAAACTGCTTTTTTCGTCCCCGTGGTTTGCTTTTCATATCGCTTTTAGTCCTTCATCCTGACAGAGTTAAAAAATCTGTTAAATTGAGGGGTAATATAGTTTTTTTACCTTTTTTAAATATTTAATTTGCATTATATAATATTGACAACAACATAAACCTAACCTAACACACCTCACCCATCTTCTTCATCAAGCACACTTTGGAATAAGACTGCTGGATGACAACTCAGGTTCTCGGTAAGCACTTAGAGAATCATTCTGGTTGGAAAAGTATGAAAATACCTACTTAGAGGTAAGGAAAATGTCATGTTCCAATGAGATGATGAAAGTCTCTATACATATATTGACTACTTACCTCGCCATGCTTTGTGCTTTTGGGGAAAACTGGTGTTTTGGGGTGTTGCTTTTGCTATTGCCTCTGGATTGCAGTTCTTGTATATCGTATCAGTCATACACAGGTAATATCTCTAACCTTTTATATATATATATATATATATTCCCTTCTGGTTCGAATTTATGAATAAATCTAAAATAACTTTAACACAAAGATTTACGAAGAATGGAACGGCTAAAATATATTCCTTTCTGGTTCGAGTTTGCTTACCGACATGCATTTCTTCACACCCTGCCTTCCCTACCGGAATATGACATGGATGATCTCCACATCATTAGCGGCTCAACACCTGTGTGTGTGTGTGTGTGTGTGTGTGTGTGTGTGTGTGTGTGTGTGTATTCAAAACGATCAAAGCAATAGGGAGATTTACGTGTATCTATGTATGTATATATATTGAGAACAATAGGGAGATATATATATATATATATATATATATAGAGAGAGAGATAGGACTTTGGAAGTGATGATGGTAGTGGTGGTCATCTAGTTCTTAGCCAATGGTTGATGGGTTTGTGCAATGATGTGAAAGGTTTTAAGCAGAGCAGCATTCAACAGCCATAACCTGATGTACACCAGCAAGAGAAGAGAGAAGCTCCCTTTGATTCTAATTAAAACACATAAAAACAGGAGAAGGGAAGAAAAATGGTCCAACTTGAGGAAGAAGATGGGTGAGGTGTGTGTTAGGTTAGGTTTATGTTTTTGTCAACAGTATATAATGCAAATTAAGTATTTAAAAAAGGTAAAAAGACTATATTACACCTCAATTTAACAGTTCTTTTAACTCTGTCAGGATGAAGGACTAAAAGCGATATGAAAAGCAAACCACATGGACGAAAAAAACAGTTTTTAAACCACAGGGACGAAAATCGTTATAAATACCAAACCATAGGGATGAAAATCGTAGTTTACTATAATTTTATAACCTAAGAAATAGTTATTTCCTCCATATTGTTTAAACTGAATGAAATTTCACCAAAAGAATGTATTTCGTTGTTGAGTGGTTAGCATACTCCTTAGTAAACAAGTTCTGTTGGTCATGGGGAGGGTTCGAATAAAAAAAACTACTTTTAATGGTTAACATCCTCACGTGGAATATTCGGGGACTAAATGAGTCTTCAGAAAAGAAAGTGGTATGGGACCACTTGAGAATACATGGAATAAACTTGTGTTTCTTGACTCTAAAGTTAGCAACAACAAGTTGGAAAAATCAGTTTTTCGAAAATGCATATGGATATCCAATTCGGTTAGTAGTTGTGGGACAACTAGAATTATTGTGCCTGATATATTATCTGTTGACTTGACTTGATTAGTCACCACCAATAGGTTGTTTTAATTTGTGCAAGGTTCACTTAAATGAGAAGCATAAAACCTTCTTTTGTTCCTTTATATATGCTTTGAATGATCACATGGAGAGAAGACAATTTTTATCTATGCTTTGAATGATCACATGGAGAGAAGACAATTGTTATCTATGCTTTGAATGATCACATGGAGAGAAGACAATTATGGTCCCAACTTGGTTTGCAAAAATCTTTTGTGAAGGATCAGTTATGGGTGCTTTGTGAGGATTTTAATGTGACTCTCAGTGCCGTCCCTGGAGAGGGCGGGTTGGGTGCACGTCCATGCCAAAGGAAATAGGGGCCCAATTTTGTTAAGTATATACTGTATAGTAGTGTTTAAAAAATTGTAAATAAAAAGATGAAAAATTAGTATATAATAGGACCCAAAAGAATTTAGCATTATATTAAGGCCCACACATGTAATAATTAATTATATTGGACAATAAAATTTGTACAAAGTTAATTGGTCTTTCATTTTATAATATTGTTTAATATTTCCCTAAGTTTTTCTATATAGTACTAATATTTAAAAACTGTTTTTGCCTAGAAACCTTGATATATACTCCATTACTCATCTTTCACGTACTCTTTTGATTCTTCCATCCACATTAATTTTATTTTTGTGTTAGAATATAGTAGATTTCTTGTTATTAACTAAGAAAACCTCTACCTTTTGAAAACAATTACCAACTATATGAATTGACCCAACTTTTATCTATATTTATGATTTCAGAACTATCTTTTTTTCATACACTATTGACTTTATATTACCTAATATCAAGTGCGATAATCTTAACTACTCTCTTATCTCTTAAACAAGAATAAGATCTCAGACTATAACCAACATGGACTTATGATTCTAAGACTGATGGTTCTTAAAAAGTCTGTTTCAACTCTAAAAGTAAAAAAAATGGTGATAAAAACCATTAGCATTAGATAAAATGTGGAAACTCAACTAATTTATGTTGATTTACTTAAAATATTACTTCGAATTGATGATTTCAATCTATATATTAAAGAAATATCATAAGATGCTTTTGATGGTGGAACGGATTGATGATGTAATGTAAAAATGATGGTAGATAATATTGATTTAGAAATAATTATTGATTGATCTTGTGCTAGGAATACCAAAAAAACCGTTTTATATAAATTAGTATTTCTAGAATTTAATGTTATATTTGATAATATAAACAATATATTGGGAAAAAAATCGTAGTATCGAGGACCCATTTTTACATCTCGTCCAGGGCCTATAAAATGTCAGGAACGAGCCTTGTGGCCCTTTCTCCTGTTGAGTGCTCTAGAGGCTCTTCTAAAGTTAATAAAGGAATGCTAGACTTTGAAGAGTGCATTAATCATTTTGAAGTTGAAGACTTGAACCATTACGGACTCCAATTTACTTGTATTCAGAAGCCTCTTTCTTGGTATTTTAAAGGGGTGACCATTGATGATGTGATGAAGGAGTGAGGAATAAAGGCTAAAAATGTTTGATGATACAAGTATCAGCCATAATTATTTTTCTTTGGGCATGAACAAGTTATGCTTTGATTTTCTTTTTTTTATAGCTTGTAATCTTTTTTGTAATTAGGTCCTTTACTCTATTGTTGGGTTTAGAGTTAGGCCCTTGTTATCGGTTTTGCCCAAACATTTCTTAGGTGGTTGTTTTTTCTTGGGGTTTGTCCCTCGTAGTTTGTATGTTTCTTTTTATTTGAATAAAGTTTTCTTAGGGGTTTTGTCCCCTTTTTCCAAAAAAAAAACAAAAAAAAAACAAAAAAAACAACCAAAACCCTGTGATCTAGTTTTTAGGATGAATGATCGTAAACTCTAAACCATAAACATATAGTTTGATAAAAGGTGTTTGAAGCTGGGATTAAGTAATGGAAGATTTTAAAAGTTGGACTACTGAAAATTGGATTTTTATATATATATGTATATAGTAGTTGTATACCCGCGCGATGCAGTGCGGTACATTTCGATGAAGTTGAAAACTCAAACCTTCAATCCCTCTTCATGTTTCAATATGTTTTAAGTCCCTCCCTCCCTCCCTCCCGATTTTATTTTTATTTTTTTCTTCACGATCACATGGCAATTATAGCAATAGAATTTGGGGGGGGGGGGAGGGAGGGTTTAGGGTTTACAACCGAGAGTACTCGTCATTCTTCAACTTATTATTCTTCATTTATGTTCGGAACAAAAGAAGAAAGGGGCATATACTTTAATGCTTTTTGGGGTTTCAACATCACAAGTTAACTTTGAATTATTTTCTTGGCAATTGTAGTAATTGATGAATAATGTTGGTTAACCTCAAAGAAAAATAGGGAGATTATGAAGCCAAAAAAATACTCTTTCTAAACACAACACAAGATGAATTTATTTACAATAGGAGACACAAAGGTGTAACTTAATTTCACAATGGAAAAGTTTGAGTAATACTTAGGATGCTACATGAAGAATTTACCTTGAATCATAGTTAGTATATACTCTGTTGACAAAAAGGTTAGTGAGTGCACAGATAATGCTCCAATCTCAAACTTAGACTACACTTTGGAGTTTGGACTTGGAACAACAATCGTAGTTCTAGCCTAATAAAAAGAAGATAGAGGTTTACAAAGGATCATTATTGGTAGGTGTAACACCTCGAAAATTCCATTATTTTTGTACTTTAGTTTTGAATAAATGTTTAAAATAATGGGAAAGTAATTATTTTAAACGAAATGTCGAGAAGGGGTAAAAATGGAAATTAACCTAAAGTTTAAGTAATTTATGAAACTTAAACTTGAGGGTTGATTGGGTCATTTGTTGATAGTTGATTTTGAGTATAAGTCTGAGTCGGCTAAAAATTGAGAAAATATCTCAATTAAGTTCCTGAAGTCGGTTTTATCAACAGAGAGAGAGAGAGATATCCAGAATCTTGATTTTGCTACGTTGAAGGATTGAAGGTGAATCACTTTGAACTGCGGTCTGTGTTCGAATTCTAATCCCAGGTGAGTTCATCCTTTAAATTTTGTCTTAATAAGATTGATAAGTTGGAATTGATTTGGTTTTGTGAAAGTAGTGATATCTGTATGAATGAATAAAAAGCGAATTTTTAGCGTACTGAATGAAAATAGAGGAACTAGGTAAAATGGGTGAAGTCCGAAAGACGGGTTCCGGCGTTGATACCGGTTCCGGATTGGTACCGGATTCCGGGTAAGTCCGGATTGGTACCGGACTCCGGGTAAGTCCGGATTGGTACCAGATTCATTGTAAGTTCCGAATTTGTACCGGATTCCGAAGTAACTTCCGGATTGTACCGGATTGGTATCGGATTCCGGATGATAGTCTGGATTTGGCCTTTTCCGGATATAGTTCCGGATGTGTTATCCGGATATAGCAGAACCCCCGTGCTAAGTCGCCGAAGGGGGGCATTTGAGGATAAGGATATGATGGGTTATTTAGGATTCTTAGCGTTGAGAATATGATATGAGATGTTGCATGTTTAAGTTGTTATGCATATTGTTAATGCCAAAAATCACCCAAAAGAACAACTTAAGGTTGATGTGGACTTTTAACAACTAAAGAAACGTATCTCAAGACCAAGCAACACAATCGCAAGGAAAAAATAAGTAAGACAAGAGATTTGGTGACGTAGAAAACCCCAAAACGAGGGAAAAAACCATGGTCGACTTGTGAGAGTCGACGTGCACTATAGTCGCCAAACAGGGGCGAAAGTCCTTTTGTAACAGGTGTTTTGTGTACAACAGATTACAAATAAATGTAGAAATAGACTTAGTCGTGTGTAAATGTCGTGTGTCGTGTGATTATCGTGCGAAATAAGCTGCTGTCGTGCGGTTCGAACTGCTGTCGTGCGGTTCGAACTGCTGTCGTGCGGTTCGAACTACCGTCGTGCGTAGGTTGCTTTAGCGATATTCGTTCGAATGCTCTGCAGATTGCTGTGTTTTCGATGTGAAATAGCTTAGAAAATAGATGGAGCAGATGTAGATTCTGTCAGATCAGATTGTTTTTTCGGTTGCAGAACAGGCCTTTGTATAGCTTCCATTGGTCATTAAATGTGTCTTTATGGCTTGCTTTGTAACCGTTGTTGGGCTTTTAATGCCATTGATGACTTGTCCGTTACTGGCCGTTTGCACCATGAATGCTCGTGGACATGCATTAATGAACAAAAGAAACGGGTGTTGACTGTTAACGGTTAGTATAATCGTACGACCGTCTTAAGTCTCATACGTCGGTCGTACGGAATGTACGACCAACACAAAAATGTACGACCGAGCACTCGTCTGTAAAAAACTTGTAAGACCTTATCTTAATACAAGAGTGGTCTTATGAAAATGTTATCTGAGTTTTATAGCGTCGGTCGTGAGGTGTGATTTTTTACCCAAACAGTTTGCCCCCAAAATTTGAATTTTAGGCGTGAAATTCGAATTGTAAATATGACGAAGTGTTTCGACACGTGTCGCGCGGGGAGAGAGTCTGGTCGGATTCCAACCGTCTTGTTTGATTCGGATTGGTGGAAATGATAAGTCCGTGACGTCACGACGGCGTGTCAGAGGTGTAGAGTTGTTTAGGGGACATGTGTCGTCCATCAGCATGATGCATGCGAAAAGGCGAAGGACAGGTGTCAGCCATCCACAGGGTCGACCTGACACGATCTTTGCCATAAATAGCGCGATTCATGGAATCGTTTCCTTTTCACGCTCACTTGTGTTTTTAGGAATAGATTTCAGAGAGATTTGCTTGCCATTGTTATGTGTGTTTCGAGTGTTTATAAATTTAGAAGAAAATTTTTCGTTCTTCTCACAGTTTTTCAGAAAATGTCGATCGAACCACCGAGCACCATTGATGGTCGGGAGAGTTTAGAGGCCTTTAGGACCTTGTTCGGTATTCCTGATGTCGTCCAAATATATTCGCCAGGCCAGTTCCGACCGGCAGATTGTCCAAATGGACACTTTGTTCTACATGAATATCCTTTTAAGGCGGGCTTTAAGTGGTCGTTTTCCCCGTTAGTTAGGGAGTTTCTGGGAAAGTATCATCTTTCGCCTGCCCAAATGATGCCCCAGTTCTGGCGAATAGTCCGTGTGATCGATAGGATCACCGGCGAGTGGACGAATCCATTCATGGTGGAGGACCTTCTGGCGTCCCATGTAGCGAAGGTGGACAACTACCATCGGTATAGTTTATTTTCTAAGTATAAGAAATCTCAGGTCTTGGTGTTGAACAACCAAGTGAACGACCGTGGGTGGAAGACTCGATACGTCTTCGGAAAGACACAGTCGCTCGAGCTCCTGTAGGAGGACACGACATGGGTTACCGCCGGATGGAACACCAACAGTAAGTCATGTACTGTTATTTTTTACTTTTTGAATCGTGCGTCTTAGCTAATTGGGTGCTTCTTTTTCAGCTATCGCGTTCCCTGAGGTTAGCGTTTCCAAGGAGACGCTGGCGAAGATCGAGAAATTTCAGATGTATAATCCGGACGATAGATCCTTCTCCGTCCAGCGTAGTCTCAAGGATGAGGGTTCGGACGACGAGGTCGTCGAGCTAACAGGGAAAGAGACAGCAGGTAATTTGTCGTACGTTTTACCTAGCGTGTCGTATGTTTTTTGTGCAACTTTTATCTTATCGTATCTCTGTTGTTTTGTAGGTGGTTCGGGCGTCGTGCCCACCCCTGATGTGCAGAAGAAGAAGGCTCAGCTCCTGTTGGCTCGTAAGGCCAAGGAGTTGAAGCAAAAAGGTCCCCCACCCCCTGTCGTCGGGGGTAAAGAAGTCCATGACGGTTCTCCGGAGGGAACCGTCGTCGAAGGGTGGTGACTCGTCCGTGGTCACCACCGCTGAGAAGACGAAGACGCCATCGGGAGTCATCGACGCGACTCCGGTGAGTGTGGCCCCTCCCCTATTTGAAGAGGCCGATCCTTCTCCCTCGTCGGTCGACAAGGGAAAAAGCAAGAGGACGGAGGAGTCCAGTGATGTTATGACGGTGAACTTTTCATTGCCGTCAAACTTCATGGCCGGGGAAGAGATGGATAGCAATAAGATCTTCCCCGATCTGGAGAAATTCCTCTTGCCGTCCTTCAAGGAGCGGCTGGAGGGCGTCACGGTCGACAATATGGGATCGCACGTCGCAGGGCTGACGTTGAAGGTACGTACGATCTGTCTATCTTAAGTATTTTTCCGTTTTATTTTCTAATGTTCGTATATTCGTGCGCTGCAAGCGTTCCAAACTTCCCTTTGCCTGTATGCCTACATGGATAACATCCGTAGGGTTACTCCTGTTGCTATAGAAAAAATGCACAAGGCACAGGGGGAAGCCCGTGTGGCAAGGGATCAGGAGAAGCTGGCGATGGAAAGGACCGAGTGCTATTCTACGAAGCTTGCCGAAGTCCAGGACTTTTACGCGGCATCGTTGAGCGCGAAGGAAGACCTTCAATGCCTTATGAAGGAGACCCTTGAGAAGTCTACTGCGACTGAGGCAGAGTTACGAGCGACTAAGGGCTCCCTGGCCGAGAGCGAAAAACAGGTCGAGGACCTTAAGTCGCTCTTCGAGGCGAAGGAGGAGAAAATCGCATCCTTAGAGGAGCGTCTCCAGTCGTTTGAGGCTCTAGCCCGTCTGAGGGTTCGAGCGGCGATTATGCGTCGCCATTTGCGGGGGTTAGACCCTATGGCCGGAACCGAGGAGGAGGTCAAAACCTTCTTGGAGCAAGTCGGGGATGAGGAGGAACTCGACCAAGAAGACAAGCTCGAAGAAGAGGACCCGACTAACGCTGCGGTCGACGTAACTGGCGATGAGGAGGTCACTGAGGACTCCCCTCTGCCTTGACTTTTGTCTTTGCTTTGTGTTAATGCAAAAAATTGCCCAAAAGAACAACTTAAGATTGATGTGGACTTTTAACAACTAAAGAAGCGTATCTCAAGACCAATCAACACAATCGCAAGGAAAAAGTAAGTAAGACAAGAGATTTGGTGACGCGGAAAACCCCAAAACGAGGGAAAAAACCGCGGTCGACTTGTGAGAGTCGACGGTGCACTTGTAACACGTGTTTTGTGTACAACGGATTACAAATAAATGTAGAAATAGACTTAGTCGGGTGTAAATGTCGTGTGTCGTGTGTTAATCGTGCGAAATAAACTGCTGTCGTGCAGTTCGAACTGCTGTCGTGTGAAGGTTGCCTTAGTGATATTCGTTCGAATGCTCTGTAGATTGCTGTGTTTTCGGTGTGAAATAGTTCAGAGAATAGGTGGATCAGATGTTGATTCGGTCAGTATCAGTTGTGCTTTTCGGTTGTAGAGCAGGTCTTTTTACAGCTTTCGCTGGTCATTAAATGTGCTTTGATGGCTTGCTTTGCAACCGCTGTCGGGCTTTAAATACCATTGATGATTTGTCCGTTACTGGCCGTTTGCACCATGAATGCTCGTGGACCTGCATTAATGAACAAAAGAAACGGGCGTTGACTGTTAACGGTTAGTATAATCGTACGACCTTCTTAAGTTTCATACGTCGGTCATACGGAACGTACGACCAGCATAAAAACGTACGATCGAGCTCTCGTCTATAAACAACTTGTAAGACCGTATCTTAAAACAAGAGTGGTCTTGTGAAAATGTTATCTGAGTTTTCTAGCGTCGGTCGTGAGGTGTGATTTTTTACCCAAACACTTTGTTTCTAATATAGGGCGACTATAATCGGTCGTGCCATTTACTTCTATAGTTTTGATCATATAAATACAAGTGGTACTTTTGTTATGCTTTTGTCGTGTACTTTACTTTGTTGCAAACGAACAAAATAACACGAAAGATAACAAAACTGAGTGGACGAGTGTAATGAGTCATAGAACGTATGTAAAACTGTACGACTGAGATACTTATAATTTCGAAGTAATCGGGCGGCTGAGGCCGAAGAAAACATTCTATGTATGGAATTCAAGTCATAAGACTTGTGTCTCCAACACTTAGTTTAAAGAGCACCTGTGACGGTCATAAGACCCGTATGATGAATCATAAGATTCCTTTTGTGATATGCAAGTCTTAGAGACTGGCTTCTCGCTGTAAAACCTGTCGTGATCATAAGATCTATGTAGTGAATCGTAAGATTCGGCTTACATCGTACGAGTCATAAGTTACGGGTCATGACTTTATCGATCGTGACATATTTATCACAACCTTGTAGTCTAAAAGACTTTGTCTTCTCACGACGTAGGTCGAAAGACTGACGTTCGTGCGATCTTGCGAGCCTGCAATATAAGATTCAGGGGTGGTCGTTAGCTTGACCAACGACCCTCCGATGCTTAAGTTAGTAATCGTTTGTCGAAATAAATCGAAAGTAAAAATAAAATGTATTGTAGTTCAACTACGCGGGGTTGTAGTCGTAGATTGGACACTACGATCTTCAGACGTACGATCGCTGGTGGATCATTGTCGTACATGATTTCAGAAGGAATTCCGAACCTACATAGGATGTTAGTCTGGATAAAAGAAATAACTTCTTTGTCCCGAATCAGGGAGTAAGCGTCTACTTATGTCTGTTCAGAGCAATAATTTGAAAAGACTAATAGGAAAATTTCTTGCCCTAGAGGCAGGATGTTCATTCCCAACCTTATGAAGGGACGTGATATTAAGGGCGTAAGTAAAACTTTTAGAAGGTTGGTATATCGAACCTGGGCGTTGTTGACGAGCGTTACGTACCTGGTGACTTTTTATCGTTCCGTCGTGGGTATATCGTACCTGGGCGTTGTTGACGGGCGTTACGTACTTGGTGACGTTTTATCGGTCCGTCGTGGGGTCCGATTGCCTCCAAATCGTGAGCTATATCTATGCCCACGATCGGTAGCTGAAAATTGTAGTGTCGTATGGGGTACAATATTCTGCCCCCTTGTGGTGACTGTAAGACGATACCTGGATTTGCCTTTTCTGGCGTAAGGATAGATTGGATCATGTCGCGTACAGTTGCCACAATGTAAGTTTCATTTTTGAGGTTTCATCGTTGCTTTATAGCAATTACGGGCGGTCTTCTGCTCACTTTTGATTTCCTGCACTCCCAAGGCGTCGGAAATTTGATCGTCTGATGATAGGTCGAGGGGACCGCCTTCATGTCGTGGATCCACGGTCGACCAAGTATAACGTTGTATGCTGACGAACAGTCAATAACGTTAAATTTTGTTTGCTTGTTGACCCCTTTAGCGTACACCGGGAGGATGATCTCTCCCAGAGTATTGGTAGAATCGCCATTGAATCCTATCAGAGTCGTCGATCGACGGGTGATCTCTGATTTATCGATTCCCATAGCTTTGATAGTGTTTAGAAAAATGATGTTGGCCGAACCGCCCCCATCGACCAGTACTCTTTTGGTCGAGCAGTTGCCAATAGTGAGCTGGATGATCAAGCCATCGTGGTGTTTCTGCCAGCTATCCTGGAGGTCGTCTTGATCAAACGTTATCGGCATCGCCTCCAGTTCCAATTCCTGTTCCGGTCGGGACGACCGAGGAATGGGATATTCTCCCGACGATTGACTGGCGTGTCGCTTGGCTGCCGAATAGGTTAAACCATAGACGTCTGATCGACCCGTCACACAGTTGGCGATTTTTTCATGGACGGGGGATGCCGGTCTTACGTTATCAACTGGCGCAGATTCTTTATCAATCAGGCCCTGCAGATGACCCTTGGGGACGATCCGGGCTAACTCCTTCTGTAAAACAAGGCAGTTGTCTGTCGTGTGACCATGGTCGCTATGGAAGTCGCACCATTTGGTCTTATCCTTCTTGTCGTCATATTTAGCACTCTTCTTGGGCCATCGAACAGGTGACTTAACGTTCCTAAGAGCGTCGACTAGCTCTTTCATCGTTCCCTTGAACCCATAAGAAGAAATCTTAGGATATTGCGAGAATCGAGACGTAGGATTGCTCTTTTTCTTATCGAACCGAACGTTCGATATTTGACACGATTGCTCTGGCTTAACGCTCGACCTAGAAGTGAAATGTGGCTTCTTGATCCCGAGCGATTTTTTGTCAGTGGAATGCTTACGGTGGAAGACTAAGTCGTCTTCGACCCTCATGTAAGCTAGAGTTCTAGCCCGTACGTGTTCGAAATTCTCAGGTGGGTATTTTGTAAGATCGACGTACAATCCTATAGTGTTGTCGTTAAGACTACGCTTGTAGGCCTCGATGGCAGTCTTGTCGTCACAATTTCGAATGCTGATCATTTCTGCGTTAAAGCGATTGAAATAACTACGGATGGACTCTCCGGATTTTTGGGCGACGTAGTACAGGTCGCTGGTCTGCTTCTCCATCTTGCGACTGCTAGCGAACTGTTGTGAAAACTGGTTGACCAATTCTGCGAAGTTACTGATGGACTTGGGTTTGAGGTTGATCAACCATTGGAGAGCAGAACTTGTAAGAGTTACCCCGAAGCTTTTGCACATGCACACTTCTTGATATTGATGGGGGATTGGTACTGTCCACATCAATTGTTTGTATTGTGCAATATGCTATGTTGGATCAGTTATTCCTGAAAGGCGACGCTTGAAATCCTGTGCGGGGATCGACGTCGACGGGGACGGCGGCACCTGGTAATTTGGAAAGTAGCGACAACATCTTCTCGTTCTGATCTTCCAATAGCCTAAGTCGCTGGGCGACGGGGTCGTTAGGATCGGAGTTTATGCCATCCAGAGGGTTGACCCCTGAATTCGTGGCCGTCGTCATACCGTTTCCGTACGAAGAACCATTGGCATCCCCGCTGAGAGGGACGAAATATGGCGGGGCGCCATTATGCAAAGGTGGCGGTCTCAGGTGCTGAGGGGGAAATTGTTCTTGATGAGGGTTGCTGACAAATGCCCCCAGACCTAAGTTATTGGCGAATGGCCCTGGACCTGTCTGGAATTGAGGCCTTATGATAGGTGCACCCATAGGTCGGGGACCATTCTGATGACCAAAGGAATTGCCCATCGCTGGATTCCTTAGAGAAGCGATTTCCGCGGCTGCTTTCTGATTCTGCTCATGCAGGACTTGAATCTGACTTTGAGCCGCATTCAATTCTGACTGAAGTTGAATCATGGGATCTTGATAATTTGCCATTTTACTGAAAATAACAAAAACTTCACAAGATCGTTAGAGCGATATATGCGTTGGCTTGAGATTTTCTCTAGATGGAGTCCCACGGATGACGCCAAACTGTTAATGCCAAAAATCACCCAAAAGAACAACTTAAGGTTGATGTGGACTTTTAACAACTAAAGAAACGTATCTCAAGACCAAGCAACACACTCGCAAAGAAAAAATAAGTAAGACAAGAGATTTGGTGACGCGGAAAACCCCAAAATGAGAGAAAAACAGCGGTCGACTTGTGAGAGTCGACGGTGCACTATAGTCGCCAAACAGGGGTGAAAGTCCTTTTGTAACAGGTGTTTTGTGTACAACAGATTACAAATAAATGTAGGAATAGACTTAGTCGTGTGTAAATGTCGTGTGTCGTGTGATTATCGTGCAAAATAAGATGTTGTCGTGCGGTTCGAACTGTTCTCGTGCGTAGGTTGCTTTAGCGATATTCGTTCGAATGCTATGCAGATTGCTATGTTTTCGATGTGAAATAGCTTAGAAAATAGATGGAGCAGATGTAGATTCTATCAGATTAGATTGCTTTTTCGGTTGCAGAACATGCCTTTATATAGCTTCCGCTGGTCATTATATGTGTCTTTATGGCTTGCTTTGTAAGCGATGTCGGGCTTTTAATGCCATTGATGACTTGTCCGTTACTGGCCGTTTGCACCATGAATGCTCGTAGACCTGCAATAATGAACAAAAGAAACTGGCGTTGACGGTTAACGGTTAGTATAATCGTACGACCGTCTTAAGTCTCATACGTCGGTCGAACGGAACGTACGACCATCACAAAAATGTACGACCGAGCACTTGTCTGTAAACAACTTGTAAGACCTTATCTTAATACAAGAGTGGTCTTATGGAAATGTTATATGAGTTTTCTAGCGTCGGTCGTGAGGTGTTATTTTTTACCCAAACACATATATGCTAGTAAGTGTAATGGATCCATAGGCACTAGCAGCGATAAGAAACGTGGAATAGGAATAAAGTAAATTGTAATTCCTGTTGACCTGAAATGAGGAATAGGCATAAAGTAAATTGTAATTCCTATTTCGTATGGTGATGAGAAATGAGGAATAGGCATAAAGTAAATTGTAATTCCCATTTCGTATTGTGATAAGAAACGTGGAATAAGCATAAAGTAACTTGTAACTCCCGTTGATGTGAAATGAGGAATAGGCATAAAGTAAATTGTAATTCCCATTTCATATAGTGATGAGAAATCTAGGAATAGGAGAGAGTTAATCGTAATTCCTGATTTCTATGGGAAGGTAAGAGATAGGCATAAAGTAAATTGTAATCTCTACTTCCACTCCAAGAAATAGGCATAAACTAAATTGTAATTTCTTGGACATGAGCAATGATCTAGAATCTGCGATGATTCATAGAAGGCTCTCGAACGTGATGATATGACTTACTGAGTGTTTGTCATATTCATGGAACCGGGTATGTTCCCATCATCGCAAGATGTTCATATGTACGGTAAGAATGATGGCAAACCAGGTTTGTTTATACGCTTTGTTTACATTGGTTTCCAAAGCTTATAACGTTTTAATTTGAAAATGGATGTTCTCACTAGGCGTAATATAATGTTTTCTTACCAGGTGTTAATGCCAAAAATCGTCCAAAAGGATAACTTAAGGTTGATGTGGAGCTTAACAACTAAAGAAATGAATATTTTGACAAATTATGCGACAAAGATAAAAATAAAGAAGACAGGAGGAATTTGGTGACGCGGGAAAAACCTCAACGAGGAAAAAACCCACGGACGACAACGAGAGTCGTCGATGCACTATGGTCGCCAATCAAGGGCAATGTCCTTTTGTTTCAAGCGTCGAGAGTGCAAACGATTACAATACAAATAAAAGAAAGAACTTAATTGTAAAATAAATTGTGCGTCGTGTGTAAAAACAGCGTGTCGCGTATATACGTCGTGGGTTGTCTTTCGAGAGAAATGTTTCTTCGCTTGAATGCTTTCAATATGCAGTAGATGCCCTCGAATTTAGATGTCCGCAAAATGAGGCTGATGTCTTCGTTTATATAGTGTTGGTGGTCATAAATGATCCTCATAAAAGCTGAATAGTGGTCGTAACGGTTTTTGGAAATCAATGCTCTTGATGATCTTTGTCGTTTATATCCGTTGGTCATTAATGGTGTTGATCCTGTATTAAATTGAATAAAGATAACAGCCATGTCGTACGTTAGATAATCGTGGTCTTAAGGTATCTTACGACGGTCGTGTGAGTTTGACAGAGTTATGGTCGAGTGTCATGAATAACTATCGACCTAAACTTAGGTGTGACGACAGTGGTATCGAATGTGCATGATCGTTAGGACCTTACCTTAATACAAGATGTGCCGTGTGATAAGGCAAGGGTCGAGAGATGAACCTATAAAGACGATTTGGTCAGGCTTGTTCTGGTCCAGGACGACTCCCTCCAGGCGATAGTCGTTGGCTGTTCCAATAGCATCCTGGTCCTTTAATTGCTAGATGGTCTGCTTTTGCTGTTTCAGGGTCGTCTTGTAGCAGTCGCGAGCAACTTTCGGCTCGCTTTTGATCTCCTGGACTCCCCATGGCGTAGGGAACTTCATCGTCTGGTGATATGTTGAGGGGACGGCTTTCATGTCATGGATCCATGGTTGACCTAGAATGACATTGTAGGCCGACGAGCAATCAATGACATTGAATTTCGTCTGCTTGTTGATCCCTCGGGCGTAGATAGGAAGAGTAATCTCTCCAAAGGTGTTCTTCGTGTCTCCGTTGAAACCTACCAAGATTGTCGAGCGTCCGGTAATTTCCGATTGATCGATTCCCATGGCCTTGATGGTTTTGAGGAAGATGACGTTAGATGAGCTGCCTCCGTCGACCAAGACTCGTCGGGTCAGGCAATTTCCAATCGTGAGTTGAATGATTAACCCGTCATGATGATTCTGATGCGAGTCACCAAGGTCGTCTTGGTCGAACGTAATCTTCATGGCTTCTAACTCCAGATCTCCTTTGGGTCTTGATGAGAGAGGGATAGGTTGATCGTCTGGTCCTCGGTTGGCATGTCGTTTAGCTACGGAATACGTCAGACCGCAAACATCAGATCCACCAGTTATGCAATTTACGACCTTTGCATGATCAGGGGATGGCGGTCGAACGTCGTTAACTGGAGTAGCGTCGTTGTCGATGATATCCTTGAGATGGCCCTTCGGGATGTGGTATGCTAACTTCTTTTTAAGTGCTATGCAATCGTCCGTCGTATGACCATGATCGTCGTGGAAATCGAACCACTTCGATTTGTCTTTCTTGTCGTCGTCTCTGTCGATCTTCTTCGGCCATCAGATGGTCGTCTGAACGGTTTTCAAGGCCTCGACCAAATCCTTGGAAGTTCCTTTGAATCCGTAGGAGGATATCTTAGGATATTGAGGAAATTTGGTCGTGGTCGTGGTCTTCCTTTTCTCAAATCGGACATTCGAAATCTGTCGTACGGGTTCCGATTTAGGCACCGCCTTGGTCTTGAATTCTAGTTTCTTTACACTCAGTGGCCTCTTGTCGTAAGAATTCTTCCGACGAAAGGCAGCATCGTCTTCTACCCTCATGTAAGCCAGGGTTCTTGCTCGGACTTCTTCGAAATTCTCTGGAGGATACTTCGTTAAATCAGTGTAAAGACCCGAACTGTCGTCTAGACCGCGTTTGTAGGCTTCGATCGCGGTCTTGACATCGCATTTACGGACACTGATCATTTCCGCATTGAATCTGTTGAAGTAACTCCGAATAGATTCACCGATCTTCTGCACGACGTAGTACAGGTTACTGGTTTGTTTTTCCATCCTGCGACTGCTAGCGAATTGCTGGGAAAATTGATTGACTAACTCAGCGAAGGACCCGATGGATTTAGGCTTAAGGTTAATCAACCATTGGAAGGCAGCACCCGTGAGGGTCGCCCCAAAACTCTTGCACATACAAACCTTCTAGTACTGATGGGGGATCAACACAGTCCACATCAGTTGTTTATACTGAGCTACATGTTCTGTGGGGATCCGAAGTACCAGAATATTTTGGTGTGAAGGTTGGGATACTGTATTTCTTGGGGATGTCGACTAGGGAAATCTCGTCGACGAAAGCGGATGTCTGAAACCCTGTGCGAGGTTCGACATCAACGGGTACGGCTGCCCCTGGTAGTTTGGCGAGCAAAGATAGAACGCGTTAATTCTGGTCTTCCAACATCTTCAGTCGCTGGGCGACAGGATCGTCTGAATTGACACCATTAGTCGTGACTGGGACGAACCCAAAATTCAGAAATCCATTTTGCTGGGACGAGCCGGCGGCTTCTCCGTTGAAGGGGAACGTATGTGGCAGGATCGTTGGGATCAGAGCAAAGGACGTTGGGAACTGCATCGGTTGACTCTGAGGGATCAGAACGAGGGTGAACGCTTGGGGTCTTGGCGGCGGCGGAGGCAGAGGTCCCGACCAAGGCGCACCAAAGAGTGGTCTTGGACCGTTCTGTCGTCTGAATGATCCATTCAGGTTTTGATTCTTCAGGCGTGCGATTTCTTCGGATGCCTTTCGACTTTGCTCGGCTAGGGCATCGATGCGATTGCGCGCAACTTCCAATTCCCAGTGCATCTGGGCGATTATTGTTAATGCCAAAAATCGCACCAAAGGGACAACTTAAGGTCGATGTGGACTTTAACAACTAAATAAAGGAATCGTTCGACAAAGACGTGCGACAAAGACAAAAATGTAAATGAGACAGAGGATTTGATGACGCAGGAAAAACCTTAACGAGGAAAAAACCTGTATGGTCGCCAATTAAGGGCGATGTCCTTGGTGTTCCGGGTGTCGATCGTACAGAGATTACAATACAAATGAAGGGAAAGACTTCGAAATGTAAAGTACCAGTGTTTGAAATGTAAAAACAGTGTGCGTCGTGTGTCAAAACAATGTGTCGAGTGTGTAGGTCGTGCGTCGAGAGTGATCTTCCGTGAATGACTCTTTTGCTTCGAAGGAGTATTCTTCAGAGTTTGAGTGCTTGAGATTGTTGTTTGATGATAATGTTCTGTGTGTTGTTCTCCCTTTGTTATTCGATGCCCCTTGAACTGAGGATTGAGCTTGGAATTTATAGTCTTCGGGCACTTTAATTAGCTCATTAAATGCGTCGATAATTGTTATAACGGACGTCGTCTTTAGTCCCGTTAATGATCTTCATCTGTTATAGCCGTTGTCCATTAATGATGTTGACTCCTGCATTAAACACTGAACAAACGTAACAGTTTATGTCTGCGTTAGTTGGTCGAGGTCGCATGGTTCTACGCGACGGTCGTGTGAAACGTACGACGTCGAGGTCGAGTGTCGTGAGGCAAAAGACTTTCGATTTTATCTTTAATCATGAGATAAAGTACTATGGTTTTACCTTCGTTACGGAAAAGAGAATAAGCGTTTTCCTTACCTTGGTCGTGGTCGTGACTGGTGAAATTTTGCCCAAACAGTTTGCCCCCAAAATTTGAAAGTAGGATGGCATAAACGAATTTTAAATTTTGTCAGTCGGACGCATAAGATTATGACACGTGTCGAGAGTTATCTTGGTTGTTTTGGAACTGGATTGGTTCGATTCTAACTGAATGAGAAGTCGAAGAAGAAATGAGGTTGTGACGTCATACCGACGCACGATGGTACTTACCAGCTGTCTTTGATAGGTGTCGACGATCCGTGTAGTCATACGAAAAGACGGGGACGTGTGGCGATCATCAGAGGACTTGACCTGACATGATCGACTGCATAAATAAAGATTACGATGGATCTTTCCCTGTTTACGACTTCAGAGAGTTTTTAGGCCCTGGTGTTGTGATACAGTCGTTAAAGACTTATGTTTTGGCGTTCCGAGTCGATACGGTTGTTATAGACTTTTGTTCTGGCGTTTAGAGCCGATATGGTCGTTATAGACCTATGACCTGGCGTTCCGAGCCGATACTGTCGTTACAGACTTTTGATCTGGCGTTTTCAGCCGATATGGTCGTTATAGACCTATGACCTGGCGTTCCGAGCCGATACTGTCGTTATAGACTTTTGATCTGGCATTTTCAGCCGATACGGTCGTTAGAGACCTAAGATCTGGCGCTTACAGCCGATACAGTCGTTAGAGACCTAAGATCTAGCGCTTACAGCCGATACGGTCGTTAGAGACCTAAGTTAGGTTGTGTAAGTTTGTAACAACCCAGATCCCATAACATACATCATAATACATAACATGCATACATATCATTGATTTACAACAAAAGTTACATAACAAACCAAGTACGGTCTCATTAGTCTTGACACTACAAAATATATAAAAGCTTCTTAAACATCATCGATCAACGGAGGCAGCCTACACCTTATTCTTTCCTTTGCCGCTATCAATTCCTCGACCTGGAAAACATATTTTTGAAAACAAAATGAGGGTTAGACCAAACGGGTCTAGTGAGTTAATCCCGGTCCTTTCCAAAATCATTATAAAACCTTTTATGTAAATCCTTTGTATCAAAATAGTTTAGATAAACCTTTGGTAATCCTTTCGTAAAATATAAACATACCACACGTATTTAAATACCAATCCAGACTCGTGCATCGTGTACATCTCATTCACCTTATTCCTCCACAAATGGCCATATTAGTTGATTGCAAGTCAACTAATAAATCAACAACCGGTCCGCACACCGGAACCCGGCTACCCACCGGTCCGCTCACCGGAACCCGGCTACTATGCACTTGTGTAGTGTAATGCACCAATAAATATAATATGTTACTATATTATAAACACAAAATATTCACACCTTGATCGTATATCCATTCCACACATATCGATCTCATATATATATAAACACAGATATATATATATATATATATATATATATATCCCAGTTGAAAACGTTTTAAAGTAAAACTCACCTGAATGCTTAAAATATGCTTCCAAGCCTTTCTCCGAGCTATCCGATCCTTTACCCAAAATTCTCAGACTCTGAAACCATTTACATACAAATATCTCCTCACCAACTTATATATAAAACTTACTAGCAGGCTATGGACTCTAGATACATCTACATAACTCTTTTCCTCAAAAATTGACCAAACAGCCAAGTTATCCGGAAACCTCAAAACTACCCGGACAATCATGAACTTTCCGGACAGCATAAAGAATCCGGACAACACAATTTATCTGGACAACACAAGGAATCCGGATGCCATCCTGATCTAAATCATCCGGAAACCATCAAACGAATCGTCCAGACACTATGAACAAAACTACCCGGACACCACCCAAGAATCTACCCGGATACCTTCATATCATCCGGACACCTCTGTCGGTTTGGTACTTTTTACCCAGAAAACCGACTGAATTAATACCAGAAGTGTTTGTGATGTTTCTACTCCGATAGAACCCTTCCAAAAGCAATTACAAACATAAAATACAAAGGAACATACCTTAATTCATCTTCCAAACACACCAATTTGAACCCTTTAGCACAAACCCTTCTTTTCTCTTCTTGCTTTCTCTCAACACACACACACACACTAACTTTACTGATTTTCTGCTTGTGAATAATATCTGAATATCAGTTAGATAATATCAAACTTAATTTACTACTTTGGTCCTTGAACTTCTCAATAATAACTCCAAACACCCTTAACATATATATTTACCCAAACTTACCCTAAACATTAACATTAAAGTTAACTTTTCTTAACGGAAAAAGGGATTTTAACTAACGAACTTACCTGGGGTATTACATTATCTCCCCCTTAAAAGAATTCCGTCCCGGAATTCGGTTAAGAGAAAAGGTATGAATACTTATCACTACTACTTCGAACTCAATCAAACCATAGAAACTAACTGAATAGCCACCCCACACCCACCTATATCTCTAACACAGATAAGCAACAAAAGCACGGAAATACCAATAACCACTTTGCACCGAAGTCAGATAACACCTTAGCACGTATAAAGTTTATAGAAATATACCTGTAACCTCATCAGGACTTTCTTCCACCTCTTGTTCCGTCATCTGAAAAACACGGCCCTTTGCTTTCGATACCTCAGGCCCTTGTTCCTCTCCCGGCCTAACACCCGTTGGTCTCACCGCCATACTACCCTGTTGTGTTTTCCATTGCAGACAATCTAACTGAATATGATCCGGGGAATTGCAAACGAAACAGAATCGAGTTACCCGACAGTCTCTAACAATGTGACCAGTCTTTCCACATTTGTAACAACTTCGGGAATCCACATAACAGTTTCCTTGATGAACACGATTGCATTTTGGGCATGGTCTTTCAACTGGTCTGAAAGGTGAATAACTATCAAACCTTGGGGATTCGTATTCTTCCGAATCATACATCGTTTCTTCCAGTTTTCTTTTCCCAACACTCTTATCACCAACGTCTCTCCGGTTATCCTGTTCCACATTTTATGCGGCATCCACTGCGGCTGAGAAGGTATCGGGTCCTTTTGCAGTCACTAGCTTTTTAATTTTTGTATTTAACCCAAAAATAAACCTTTCCATCTTTAGAGCCTCCGTGGAAACATAGTACTCTGCAAAGTGAGACTTCTCAGAAAGTGAGCGGTGTAATCCCTAACCGATAAACTTCGCTGGTGTAAGTTCATGAACTCCTCTTCCAGTTGTCTGACTGCTGCTTGAGAACAAAACTGTCCTTTGAAAGCTGTTGCGAATTCGTCCCAAGTAAAAGTAGAGTATACATCCGATCCTATCGAATCAATGTGAGCTTCCCACCAGTACAGAGCTTCTGCCTTCAACATCGCCGTTCCGTATAATACTCTGTCCTCATCCGTACACTTACTGGTCTTGAAGATGGCTTCTATTTCTTTTAACCATCTCAACGCCTTCACCGGGTCTCTATCTCCTGAGTAAGTTGGAGGTCTACAGTTTAAGAACATCTTGTAATCACACCTTCTTGACACTGGTATGACCGTATGTGTAATGGGCATTTCGTCTTCAAAACCAGGATCTGGTGTTTCAGTATGACGAGCTTGGTCGAACATAGCTTGGATATTTTCTTGAAGTCTTCCCATCTCCGCCATCAAATCGTCTCTTGTAATAAACTCCGTACCTCGCCCCTGAACTCTACCTCCAGTTCTGCCCCTACCTCTTTCTCTTCATATTCCCCTTGTCCCGACTGTTGGATTCGTTCTATTAGGATTTCTTCCTCCCTCTTTAGTCGTATTTCTAGTACCGCTTGCCATTCTGTAGATTCAGACAAGATTAATATACACATAAGCACATACCCCATATAATAAGGTATCCCAGTCCAAACATGCACCTGTAAGATCACAATTACACTGGCCAGGTGTAATCTGAAATTACCTTACATGATGTTCCTTCTACCTTTTATACTTAGCATCCCAAGGTTCTAATATATCAAGGACATCCTACTTCACATGCAGTTTAAGTCTAGGTACGGGTACAAATACCTAAATCCCTTAAACTAGGGCTCTGATACCATTTGTAACAACCCAGATCCCATAGCATACATCATAATACATAACATGCATACATATCATTGATTTACAACAAAAGTTACATAACAAACCAAGTACGGTCTCATTAGTCTTGACACTACAAAATATATAAAAGCTTCTTAAACATCATCGATCAATGGAGGCAACCTACGCCTTATTCTTTCCTTTGCCGCTATCAATTCCTCAACCTGGAAAACATATTTTTGAAAACAAAATGAGGGTTAGACCAAACGGGTCTATTGAGTTAATCCCGGTCCTTTCCAAAATCATTATAAAACCTTTTATGTAAATCCTTTGTATCAAAATAGTTTAGATAAACCTTTGGTAATCCTTTCGTAAAATATAAACATACCACACGTATTTAAATACCAATCCAGACTCGTGCATCGTGTACATCTCATTCACCTTATTCCTCCACAAATGGCCATATTAGTTGGTAGCAAGCCAACTAATAAATCAACAACAGGTCCACACACCGGAACCCGGCTACCCACCGGTCCGCTCACCGGAACCCGGCTACTCTGCACTTGTGTAGTGTAATGCACCAATAAATATAATATCTTACTATATTATAAACACAAAATATTCACACCTTGATCGTATATCTATTCCACACATATCGATCTCATATATATATAAACACAGATATATATATATATCCCTGTTGAAAACGTTTTAAAGTAAAACTCACCTGAATGCTTAAAATATGCTTCCAAGCCTTTCTCCGAGCTATCCGATCCTTTACCCAAAATTCTCAGAATCTGAAACCATTTACATACAAATATCTCCTCACCAACTTATATATAAAACTTACTAGCAGGCTATGGACTCTAGATACATCTACATAACTCTTTTCCTCAAAAATTGACCAAACAGCCAAGTTATCCGGAAACCTCAAAACTACCCGGACAATCATGAACTTTTCGGACAGCATAAAGAATCCGGACAACACAATTTATCCGGACAACACAAGGAATCCGGATGCCATCCGGATCTAAATCATCCGGAAACCATCAAACGAATCGTCCGGACACTATGAACAAAACTACCCGGATACCTTCATATCATCCGGACACCTCTGTCGGTTTGGTACTTTTTACCCAGAAAACCGACTGAATTAATACCAGAAGTGTTTGTGATGTTTCTACTCCGATAGAACCCTTCCAAAAGCAATTACAAACATAAAATACAAAGGAACATACCTTAATTCATCTTCCAAACACACCAATTTGAACCCTTTAGCACAAACCCTTCTTTTCTCTTCTTGCTTTCTCTCAACACACACACACACAATAACTTTACTGATTTTCTGCTTGTGAATAATATCTGAATATCAATTAGATAATATCAAACTTAATTTACTACTTTGGTCCTTGAACTTCTCAATAATAACTCCAAACACCCTTAACATATATATTTACCCAAACTTACCCTAAACATTAACTTTAAAGTTAACTTTTCTTAACAGAAAAAGGGATTTTAACTAACGAACTTACCTGGGGTATTACATTATCTCCCCCTTAAAAGAATTCCGTCCCGGAATTCGGTTAAGCGAAAAGGTATGAATACTTATCACTACTACTTCGAACTCAATCAAACCATAGAAACTAACTGAATAGCCACCCCACACCCACCTATATCTCTAACACAGATAAGCAACAAAAGCACAGAAATACCAATAACCACTTTGCACCGAAGTCAGATAACACCTTAGCACGTATAGAGTTTATAGAAATATACCTGTAATCTCATCAGGACTTTCTTCCACCTCTTGTTCCGTCATCTGAAAAACACGGCCCTTTGCTTTCGATACCTCAGGCCCTTGTTCCTCTCCCGGCCTAACACCCGTTGGTCTCACCGCCATACTACCCTGTTGTGCTTTCCAATTCAGACAATCTGACTGAATATGATCCGGGGAATTGCAAACGAAACAGAATCGAGTTACCCAACAGTCTCTAACAATGTGACCAGTCTTTCCACATTTGTAACAACTTCGGGAATCCACATAACAGTTTCCTTGATGAACACGATTGCATTTTGGGCATGGTCTATCAACTGGTCTGAAAGGTGAATAACTATCAAACCTCGGGGATTCGTATTCTTCCGAATCATACATCGTTTCTTCCAGTTTTCTTTTCCCAACACTCTTATCACCAACGTCTCTCCGGTTATCCTGTTCCACATTTTCCGCGGCATCCACTGCGGCTGAGAAGGTATCGGGTCCTTTTGCAGTCACTAGCTTTTTAATTTCTGTATTTAACCCAAAAATAAACCTTTCCATCTTTAGAGCCTCCGTGGTAACATAGTACTCTGCAAAGCGAGACTTCTCCAGAAAGAGAGCGGTGTAATCCCTAACCGATAAACTTCGCTGGTGTAAGTTCATGAACTCCTCTTCCAGTTGTCTGACTGCTGCTTGAGAACAAAACTGTCCTTTGAAAGCTGTTGCGAATTCGTCCCAAGTAAAAGTAGAGTATACATCCGATCCTATGGAATCAATGTGAGCTTCCCACCAGTACAGAGCTTCTGCCTTCAACATCGCCGTTCCGTATAATACTCTGTCCTCATCCGTACACTTACTGGTCTTGAAGATGGCTTCTATTTCTTTTAACCATCTCATCGCCTTCACTGGGTCTCTATCTCCTGAGTAAGTTGGAGGTCTACAGTTTAAGAACATCTTGTAATCACACCTTCTTGACACTGGTATGACCGTATGTGTAATGGGCATTTCGTCTTCAAAACCAGGATCTGGTGTTTCAGTATGACGAGCTTGGTCGAACATAGCATGGATATTTGCTTGAAGTCTTCCCATCTCCGCCATCAAATCGTCTCTTGTAATAAACTCCGTACCTCGCCCCTGAACTCTACCTCCAGTTCTGCCCCTACCTCTTTCTCTTCCTCTTCCCCTTGTCCCGACTGTTGGATTCGTTCTATTAGGATTTCTTCCTCCCTCTCTAGTCGTATTTCTAGTACCGCTTGCCATTCTGTAGATTCAGACAAGATTAATATACACATAAGCACATACCCCATATAATAAGGTATCCCAGTCCAAACATGCACCTGTAAGATCACAATTACACTGGCCAGGTGTAATCTGAAATTACCTTACATGATGTTCCTTCTACCTTTTATACTTAGCATCCCAAGGTTCTAATATATCAAGGACATCCTACTTCACATGCAGTTTAAGTCTAGGTACGGGTACAAATACCTAAATCCCTTAAACTAGGGCTCTGATACCATTTGTAACAACCCAGATCCCATAACATACATCATAATACATAACATGCATACATATCATTGATTTACAACAAAAGTTACATAACAAACCAAGTACGGTCTCATTAGTCTTGACACTACAAAATATATAAAAGCTTCTTAAACATCATCGATCAACGGAGGCAACCTACACCTTATTCTTTCCTTTGCCGCTATCAATTCCTCGACCTGGAAAACATATTTTTGAAAACAAAATGAGGGTTAGACCAAACGGGTCTAGTGAGTTAATCCCGGTCCTTTCCAAAATCATTATAAAACCTTTTATATAAATCCTTTGTATCAAAATAGTTTAGATAAACCTTTGGTAATCCTTTCGTAAAATATAAACATACCACACGTATTTAAATACCAATCCAGACTCGTGCATCGTGTACATCTCATTCACCTTATTCCTCCACAAATGGCCATATTAGTTGGTAGCAAGTCAACTAATAAATCAACAACCGGTCCGCACACCGGAACCCGGCTACTCTGCACTTGTGTAGTGTAATGCACCAATAAATATAATATCTTACTATATTATAAACACAAAATATTCACACCTTGATAGTATATCCATTCCACACATATCGATCTCATATATATATAAACACAGATATATATATATATATATATATATATATATATATATATATATATATATATATATATATCCCAGTTGAAAACGTTTTAAAGTAAAACTCACCTGAATGCTTAAAATATGCTTCCAAGCCTTTCTCCGAGCTATCCGATCCTTTACCCAAAATTCTCAGAATCTGAAACCATTTACATACAAATATCTCCTCACCAACTTATATATAAAACTTACTAGCAGGCTATGGACTCTAGATACATCTACATAACTCTTTTCCTCAAAAATTGACCAAACAGCCAAGTTATCCGGAAACCTCAAAACTACCCGGACAATCATGAACTTTCCGGACAGCATAAAGAATCCGGACAACACAATTTATCCGGACAACACAAGGAATCCGGATGCCATCCAGTTCTAAATCATCCGGAAACCATCAAACGAATCGTCCGGACACTATGAACAAAACTACCCGGACACCACCCAAGAATCTACCCGGATACCTTCATATCATCCGGACACCTCTGTCGGTTTGGTACTTTTTACCCAGAAAACCGACTGAATTAATACCAGAAGTGTTTGTGATGTTTCTACTCCGATAGAACCCTTCCAAAAGCAATTACAAACATAAAATACAAAGGAACATACCTTAATTCATCTTCCAAACACACCAATTTGAACCCTTTAGCACAAACCCTTCTTTTCTCTTCTTGCTTTCTCTCAACACACACACACACACACACACTAACTTTACTGATTTTCTGCTTGTGAATAATATCTGAATATCAATTAGATAATATCAAACTTAATTTACTACTTTGGTCCTTGAACTTCTCAATAATAACTCCAAACACCCTTAACATATATATTTACCCAAACTTACCCTAAACATTAACTTTAAAGTTAACTTTTCTTAACAGAAAAAGGGATTTTAACTAACGAACTTACCTGGGGTATTACATTATCTCCCCCTTAAAAGAATTCCGTCCCGGAATTCGGTTAAGCGAAAAGGTATGAATACTTATCACTACTACTTCGAACTCAATCAAACCATAGAAACTAACTGAATAGCCACCCCACACCCACCTATATCTCTAACACAGATAAGCAACAAAGGCACGGAAATACCAATAACCACTTTGCACCGAAGTCAGATAACACCTTAGCACGTATAGAGTTTATAGAAATATACCTGTAATCTTATCAGGACTTTCTTCCACCTCTTGTTCCGTCATCTGAAAAACACGGCCCTTTGCTTTCGATACCTCAGGCCCTTGTTCCTCTCCCGGCCTAACACCCGTTGGTCTCACCGCCATACTACCCTGTTGTGCTTTCCAATTCAGACAATCTCACTGAATATGATCCGGGGAATTGCAAACGAAACAGAATCGAGTTACCCGACAGTCTCTAACAATGTGACCAGTCTTTCCACATTTGTAACAACTTCGGGAATCCACATAACAGTTTCTTTGATGAACACGATTGCATTTTGGGCATGGTCTTTCAACTGGTCTGAAAGGTGAATAACTATCAAACCTCGGGGATTCGTATTCTTCCGAATCATACATCGTTTCTTCCAGTTTTCTTTTCCCAACACTCTTATCACCAACACTCTTATTTCTAGTACCGCTTGCCATTCTGTAGATTCAGACAAGATTAATATACACATAAGCACATACCCCATATAATAAGGTATCCCAGTCCAAACATGCACCTGTAAGATCACAATTACACTGGCCAGGTGTAATCTGAAATTACCTTACATGATGTTCCTTCTACCTTTTATACTTAGCATCCCAAGGTTCTAATATATCAAGGACATCCTACTTCACATGCAGTTTAAGTCTAGGTACGGGTACAAATACCTAAATCCCTTAAACTAGGGCTCTGATACCATTTGTAACAACCCAGATCCCATAACATACATCATAATACATAACATGCATACATATCATTGATTTACAACAAAAGTTACATAACAAACCAAGTACGGTCTCATTAGTCTTGACACTACAAAATATATAAAAGCTTCTTAAACATCATCGATCAACGGAGGCAACCTACACCTTATTCTTTCCTTTGCCGCTATCTATTCCTCGACCTGGAAAACATATTTTTGAAAACAAAATGAGGGTTAGACCAAACGGGTCTAGTGAGTTAATCTCGGTCCTTTCCAAAATCATTATAAAACCTTTTATGTAAATCCTTTGTATCAAAATAGTTTAGATAAACCTTTGGTAATCCTTTCGTAAAATATAAACATACCACACGTATTTAAATACCAATCCAGACTCGTGCATCGTGTACATCTCATTCACCTTATTCCTCCACAAATGGCCATATTAGTTGGTAGCAAGCCAACTAATAAATCAACAACCGGTCCGCACACCGGAACCCGGCTACCCACCGGTCCGCTCACCGGAACCCGGCTACTCTGCACTTGTGTAGTGTAATGCACCAATAAATATAATATCTTACTATATTATAAACACAAAATATTCACACCTTGATCGTATATCCATTCCACACATATCCATCTCATATATATATAAACACAGATATATATATATATATCCCAGTTGAAAACGTTTTAAAGTAAAACTCACCTGAATGCTTAAAATATGCTTCCAAGCCTTTCTCCGAGCTATCCGATCCTTTACCCAAAATTCTCAGAATCTGAAACCATTTACATACAAATATCTCCTCACCAACTTATATATAAAACTTACTAGCATGCTATGGACTCTAGATACATCTACATAACTCTTTTCCTCAAAAATTGACCAAACAACCAAGTTATCCGGAAACCTCAAAACTACCCGGACAATCATGAACTTTCCGGACAGCATAAAGAATCCGGACAACACAATTTATCCGGACAACACAAGGAATCCGGATGCCATCCGGATCTAACTCATCCGGAAACCATCAAACGAATCGTCCAGACACTATCAACAAAACTACCCGGACACCACACAAGAATCTACCCGGATACCTTCATATCATCCGGACACCTCTGTCGGTTTGGTACTTTTTACCCAGAAAACCGACTGAATTAATACCAGAAGTGTTTGTGATGTTTCTACTCCGATAGAACCCTTCCAAAAGCAATTACAAACATAAAATACAAAGGAACATACCTTAATTCATCTTCCAAACACACCAATTTGAACCCTTTAGCACAAACCCTTCTTTTCTCTTCTTGCTTTCTCTCAACACACACACACACACACTAACTTTACTGATATTCTGCTTGTGAATAATATCTGAATATCAATTAGATAATATCAAACTTAATTTGCTACTTTGGTCCTTGAACTTCTCAATAATAACTCCAAACACATTTAACATATATATTTACCCAAATTTACCCTAAACATTAACTTTAAAGTTAACTTTTCTTAACGGAAAAAGGGATTTTAACTAACGAACTTACCCGGGGTATTACAAAGTTTTACTTTAGCAATAATCGGTAAAAAAATTTACCTTTTTATTGAACCTGAGTATCATGTCGACTCATACATGTCGTGGACAAATGTAATGTCAACTGTAAAAAATTCATTAAGTACAAAAATGAACAAGAAGTCGTGCGACCTGGGCATCCATTGTAATACAACGATTAGAACGTAAGTCATAAGACTTTTTGAATCGTATAAGCAAACATAAGCGCATGCGATCAAAGCATTCATTCAGAACGTGAAATTTTTTCTAAGTCAAGAAACTTAGATCATGAGATCGCTAGACTTTGCGATCGTACGACTGAGTCGTGCGATGAATTTGAATCGTGTGTCCCTGTAGAAGGATGATCAAGTCATAGACCTGCTCGTTTATGTCGTGCGACCTTGCGAAACTAGAGTCGTTTGATTATTGTCGTGCGATTCTGCGGAATAATCAATGTCAGAGGTTGGTCGTTGGCTAACCAACGACCCTCCGATGCTTAAGTCAGTAACCGTCGTTGTGAAAAATCGTATGAAAGAATAGAAAAGGGTTTAGAAAACGTACCTTTTCTGACGCGTTGTGCCCCAACTACATGGGGCGTCTTGATTGTTGCTACCATCTTGCCCCCTTGTGGCGATTTTAAGACGATACACTAAATGTCTTCGTGAGTCGCCACAATAGAAGGTCTATTTTCACGGCTTCAGAGTGGATTTATAGCAGTCACGAGCGACTTTCGGCTCACTCTTGATTTCTTGGATTCCCCACGGCGTAGGGAACTTCAGGGTCTGATGATACGTCGAGGGAACGACTTTCATTTCATGAATCCAAGGTCGACCTAAGATGATGTTATAGGCCGAAGAGCAGTCGATGACGTTGAACATGGTCTGCTTGTTGATCCCTCCGGTGTAGACTGGCAGGATGATATCCCCATAGGTACTCGTTGCTTCTCCATTGAAACCAACCTGGAGTGCGCCGGTGAAACTAAGCAAGAACAATGGAGAGCGATGGAGAAACGATAAAAAAACTGAACTATTGGAGAGCGATGGAGATATGCATAGGAGATGGTGAATATCGAAAAGCAGGAGATTAAAATGGTGGGTTTTTGGGAAATGGAAAGCCTCCTCGAGAAAGGGGAGAGCTGCTCCAGAGAGATCATTGTGAGGGGAGAACTGAAACGGTTGTATTGGGAAACTAATTTCGGAATTCAAACTCATCTTGTATATCCCGCTTCTTTTCTTGGAATTAAGACTATACACATAAAGTAGTTGTACTTTGTGTTTTAAATAGTGTTTTTAACACTTTTAAGACTTAATGCATAAAACAATTGTACCTTATGCTTTAGATATTGTTTTTAAGACTTTTGGTGAATATGATTTATAAGATAACATAGATATAGATATAGATATAGATATAGATATAGATTAGGATAAACTATTTAGAAGACTTTTTACCATTGGGATAAAAAAAACTTTTTGAAGAAAAGCTTTTAAATAAATGGCTTTTTGATTGGAAGACTTTTTGCAAACCAATTTTCATTTTATCCCCCTTTTCAACTCTATTTTTTATATAAATTTTCACATTAACTACTTCATTCAATCTTTATTTTCAATTTAACTTTTTTAATATTTATTAATTAATCTAATTTATTAATAGAAATAATATTTAAATGAAAATATATCCTCTATATATAACTCCTATTTCTCATATAATCATATAACTTTCTCTTTCACTTGCTATTTCATACATCCAAATATGTCTGACGACGTCATCGAGCAACTCTTGATACAAGTAAATGAATAACTAGCATATCATAAAATGTTATGGAATTTAGGTTTAGAACTACTTTTTTAAATATCTTTTACTGTAATGTTTTTAAATATTTGAATTTTAATGTTAAGTAATTTTTGTTTTCGAAGAATTTTACGTGGACTTTAAAATGACAAATTAAATAATGGCTTTTATAAAACATTATAAATTAACGAGGATACATTATAATAAAATTGATGAAAAAGCTTTTGAAAAGGTTTTTCCATTGCAGAAGGTTTTTTAGAAAAAGGTTTTATTAAAAAAGGTTAGTGAAAATCTGATGTGACAAAAGCAAAAAGTTGAAAGGATTATGCATTGTGGATGCTCTAAGAGTTAATCACATAGTATTATTTATCAAATGCTTTACATGTATTTTTAAAAAAATTATTTATAGAAATCTTACATATATTACTATTTAATATGAATTTTTTTAATAATTCAAGCTATTTTTATAGTGATCTTTGTAAAAATTATGAACAGTAATCTTAACATAATATAAATAATTTTTATTAGTATTTTAAAACGAGAAGCATCCAAGTATTTCAAAATACCAATATTAATTGTATTGATATTTTTCGTGTATATTATTTTCTCTCTATTTTACCCGTAAGCTGCAACCTAGAAACTACGTTTATCATTTATTGTCTATTCAATGGATAATCATGATTCTCACCCTATTTCATCTCAATTCAAACGCTTCCTTTAATATTTATTTTAATTTTTAACTAAATACGTACCCGCGTGCAATGCGACGCGTACCTTTTCGAATCTAAAGCCGATAACTCGAAAAAAATAATTTTGTTTCATGTTCACTTTTATTCTCCATCAATCGATGCCAAATTTCTGGTTTTATGTGTTTTTAAATCGCGTATAAATTCAAAGTCAATATGGTGAGTCGGTCAATAAAATTTGAAAATGATTCACTCGATAATGAGGCCTTCAAACCCATAAATTGAGTTTATTTTGAAGGTTTTGATTAGACGATTATAATTGTATAATTTGTAAAAAAAAACATATTTTTTAATATGTTTTAGTTTGTATATGATTATGTATTTTAATATGATAAGATGTAAAATGAAAAATGAAAAGATGAGAGATATAAAATAGATTAAATAACTAATTATAAGGGTATAAATTTATAGAATAAAAGAACTGCATTCCAATTTATACATTTTGCTTCACAATTTATAATTCATAGTTTTTTTTAAGTATTCTGCAGAAAATAGAAAATAGAAAATAGTAGTACATTATGCATTAAAATTTGTAAATTTTATGCATATGCATTAAGTGGTGGTAATATATACTTTAAAAGTTACATTGAAGACTTTTTTCAATCTGAATTATAATATAACATAGATATAGATATATAATACATTTTTTGAATAAAATATAAGTACAATATACATTTCTAATTACTTGATTTGAGTTCTCAATGCACTATATTCTCTGTCATCCATCAACATTATATTTTAGGGAAATTGACTCAACTAGCTAAACCTTCAAAGGATAGTGACCTCCTAGTCACTTTCTCTACCGGGTCGCCAAAATAGCCAGCGGGTCCGCACTCCTACCCGACCCAAGGAGTGCGGTCCGCACTTGGACACGTGTCAGCCATACTCGCGCCCTAAAAAAGTTGAAAAAACAGGCTCTGCAGAAGTGCAGGTCCGCATTCGCACTTCTGCAGGGAGTGCGAATGCGAATGCGGACCTGGTGAGTGCGGACCGACATAATTAGTGTTTAAAGGGACGCCTCAACCCCACTTCCCACTATTTTAAAACCCTTGTTCCCAAAGAAGCACCGGTCCCCCCCACCCCACCCCACCCCACACGCCGCCCCTTCGGTTTCCTCTCCACGTGAAGTCAAAGCGAGTGAAAGACATGTTGAAACTCTTCAAGCATCCGCAATGGCCGAGGAGGTACGTTAATATGAACCAAAAGCGTCGTTTTTACTCGTTTCACTTTCAAATCCGACGATTTGAGTATCTCTACACCCACACCCTAGTGCGGATGCGTACCCGTTGTTGCGATTTTCTTTCGTTTCGTCCATGTAATTTGGTTTTGGTTCATGTAATATGAAATACATGGTTTTGGTTCACATTAGGGTTTTGGTTCATGTAATTTTAAATACATATTTGTAATTTATTTTGTAAATTATGTTATTTTATAATTTATTTGGTACATTATTGTACTATGTATTGTGTTCTTGTAATTTATTTTTTTATCAGTATGTTATTTAGTAAATTATTGTACTGTGTATTGTTCTTGTAAAAATAGCAATAGTTTATAAATTAAATTTCCCTTTACATGTGTTAGAATTTACAGATTTGGTCCCTAAAGTATGAAAATGACGATTTAGGTCCCTAAACTTTGAATATTGATACTTTAGGGCCCTAAAATCGGAATTTCGGCCAACTTTGTAAGCACACTAGCCCCATGAACTTGTTTGCCTATGTTTTGTTAGTATTTACAGATTTGGTCCCTAAACTTTGAAAATTGACATACGCAGGGTGGTTTTTACAACGCTTCTTTGACACTGAAGTCAAAGCTTAAGATGCTGAGAGATATCAAACAAAACTTGACCGAGAGTAGGCTAAAACTTTTTCGCGCCACGTGTTTTGGTGCATGGTTGGATATGGAAGATTTTTCCATGGACCTATGTTTGTCCATGTACTTTTATAGAGGCAGGTATTCTGACAGAATATACAGGAGAATGAGATGTTCTTCAAGGTGGGAGAGCACATTCTTAGGTTTTGGTCGGAGGAGTTCTGTCCTATCACAGGACTCCTTTTTAGACAAGAGTCGGCCCTCCCTCAAGTTAGTGTTGAGGGTTTTATTAGTAGGATTTTTGGTCCAGGGAAACTGACCATTGGAAGGGTACATGATACGTTTTCATCCTTCACATGTGAGAGAGACAGTTTTACGGACCAAGATGTTGTCCGAGTGTGCTTGATGTTGATGGTAGAAATGTTTTTCCATGGCCGGCAACGTCATTTGCCTGTTTCAGCGACCGTGATTAGCCTGATAGGGAATCTTCGGGCTTGGAACCGATTTCCTTGGGACACTCACATCTAGGATGCAACTTTTAAGAAATGAATGGTTGCATAGCACGTCGTCGTGAAAAGAAGTCGAAGATGACGATGACAGCCTTTATTCATGCGTTCAATGTTAGTTACCACAATATTAAATATTTAAACATTTTGTAATCCATAGGTATGGATTTTGGAGACTTTTCCTGGCGGGGCTCGCTATTTCTGGCAGCGAGAAAGGCTTTCTAGGGGAATTCGTTGGGATAGGAGATTACTCCTCATCTTCTCCCATGTCGAGGATATAACTAATGTGTTTGTGGTAAGTATTTTTAAAAACTTCAAAATATTAATGAAGATATCCTTAAATTTTAATATTTCTTTAAATCTTGAATATATTAGTCGGCTAGCCGACCACTCGCGAGGCTTGTCGCGACACCTGAGGAGGAAATGTGGTGGTATAAGGAAAGCCACAAGTTTTTCCATGGTGATGATGGTGACGACGATTATGACGATGATGACGATTATGAAGACGATGAGGACGACACCGATGAGGACGATGATCATATGGACGACGATGCTTGTGAGATGCCACACGATCAGGAATTCCAGTATCATCAGCAATTCTGACCTCCAACACCCCCTCATAAACAGTTCCAGCATTTCTCACCGCCCCCGTGGCAGATGCCGCCCGAGGACCCTTATTCACTAAATTGGGATCGGTTGAGTAAGGTCGAGGAGGGTTATAGTGGTCTAGAGATAGATGTTGGTGTTCTTCGGGATGATGTTGGTCGTCTAAAGACCGATGTTCGGGAGATAAACACCTTTCATACGAACACAAATCAGATGTATGATCATATGAAGGACATGTACAATCAAACGGAACAGTAACATGTAAGTATTGAATTTTATTTATATATTTAGTTTGCAAACTTATTAACACGGTTTAACAGTTGGTACTTGTTTGGGCAAAAAATCACGTCGTACGACCACGACCAGAGCAGGTAAGACGCACATTATAATCCAAATCTTGTATTAAGATAAGGTCTCGACAAGAACCCAGAAAACATACGTCGTCTCCCGTAAAAGGTAAGTCGTACATCTCCCATGACGCTCGACCATAGCATCGCCCGTCTCGTCCGACCATCGCGTAAGATCATTGCACCTTCGACCAAACCTAACGTTAACCTTGACTGTTACGTTTGTTAAGTATTTAATGCAGGAGTCAAAGCCATTAACAGCAAGCAGCCGTACCGGACGAAGAGCATTATGGATAATCACTCCGGCGACCGTTTCCAGTCGTTGTAGTCGTTGATCAAAGCATTAATGGAGCAAATTAATGACACGATGATTATAAAATACAAGCTAAAACCTCATTTCAAGGGAGATCGGTTAACATCCAGTATACATCAGCGAACATCACCAAACAGCAGAGAAAATCATCCAAACTCATAGCAAAGAACATTCAAACTCTGGAAATAAAGTACTGAAAGCCAGAACCTTACAGCGAACCCAAGAACACTCGAAGGAAAGCTCAAGTATCGTTCTCGACGCACGACAACAGCCCTCGACCAGAAGTTCACACTTTGTATTCACACACGACAAACACCTGTTTTTACATTCAAACACTTGTACTTTACATTTTGAAGTATTTCCTTCATTTGTATTGTAATCATCGTACGACCGACGCCAGTACCAAGGACGTCGTCCCTGATTGGCGACCATAGTGCAGCGACGACACCCCTTGTCGTCCGCAGGTTTTTTCCTCGATTGATGTTTTTCCTGCGTCATCAAATCCCTTGTCTCGTTTATTTTTTCCCTCGTCGCACGTCTCGTCGAAAGATCCTTTCTTTAGTTGATTAAG
The DNA here is from genome assembly GCA_033807775.1 of Saussurea involucrata. NCBI lineage: Eukaryota > Viridiplantae > Streptophyta > Magnoliopsida > Asterales > Asteraceae > Saussurea > Saussurea involucrata. The sequence continues at coordinate 71,360,801 of CM066320.1, forward strand.
TCCACATCGACCTTAAGTTGTCCCTTTGGTGCGATTTTTGGCATTAACAGTACTTGTACGCAACTTTCGTCACGTAAACATGCTTCTAGCCCGCCGATGGATAATTGGCTTTCTGACTTGTTTAGTCCCAGTCAGTCCATCCCCGAATCCCCCTCGATGATGCCCCCGGTAAGCTACGTGTTTATTATGTTTTCTTGATTTTACTCGTTTGACATTCTATTGGCTTTATAACAATTTCATTAAATAGGGAATGGATGTACCGTTTCAAACAGTTGGCGCGGTCATGTCAACGTCGTTTCAAACAGCTGGCACGGTCATGTCAACTCCATTCGGTCAAGGAGCTATTTTGACCACTCCAGTCGCGACCGTAGGCCCGAGACCACCTCCGATGCAGGAGAACCTTGGTTAGGGGGCACGCGTACGACACCCTTCCAAATACAATTCGTCTCTGTACATGGACCTTCCTAGTACTACCCCCCACCCCCGGCCTCCTCGACTTAGCCGTAGGCTGCCGATTGCATCGAAGAGCGTTCCTACCACCACTTGTGTTGTTGAGCAACTATACATGACAAACAACTTACCAGTTGTAGTAAGGATTACTTGTTTACCTCATCGTGGTGTAGAACGTTTGTGGTGGGGGAAAATATTGGGCTATATGGATAATGGATGGTTTGTAGGCTCGGTTAGTACATTAATATATTATTATAGTATTACAATTTTAATAGTACTAACACGTGGCCCATGCTTATCATTTTATGGTTTATTTATAGCATATTGAGGCCTGGGTTCGAATGATAATGGGATCACGTTCTCCAGCCCACAATTGAAGTATGGTGATCCTGGACTTCTGGACTTTTATGATGGGATACGACCTAACTTACCTAGTTAGCTTTGTCGACGGGTCAATGTGGGAGAGCCACAAATTTCTAGTTGGGAATGGGAAAGTGAACAGGGTATGTAAAATTGTTTACATCTTTTTAATGCAAGTCATTATGAATTTATACGATCAAACTAATCTTAAGTTTATTGTTTCAGGTATTTTTTTCCCATTTGCATCCTCGACAAACATTGGTTGGTTGGGGATTTCGATCTAGACTCCATGATGATGACGTTATACGACAGTTATCAGGTCGCGGACGTACGTACCTCGATTAGGGACACGATGGATAGATTCGGTCCGTTATCCCACACGTATTCCATGGCATAGAGGAAAACAATCGAGCTGACCTTGCGACGAGTCGGTTCAGATGGCAATTCACACCAAATGTTCCCCAACAGGCTGTTGTGCATAGCGATTGTGGTCCATGGTCGTGTCGGTTTCTCTCAAATTTGGTCCATGGACGACGGCCTGACTGCCGCACAGAGATATCCACAGATTGCATTGTTTGGCGGAGAGAAATTGCGGATATGTTTTGGTCCATGAGAGTAGTAACAACTTATCAGAAGTGCGACTGTTAATATATTTTACCATGTTGTTTAACTTTTATGATTTAGTGTTTACTTTCAACTTTTTTAATCTTCTGTTATTTAGTCTTTACTTGCATATATCTTTACACCCATTAACATAAAAACAGTTACACCAAACACACAATAACATAAAAACAGTTACACGAAACACACAATAACATAAAATGAATTAATTGAAACTACAATAGTACATACTCAGACTGGTGATCTACAACTTAAACACACATAAAAGTACATACTCAACGATAACCGAAACATCGACTTCATTGTTCACATGATAAAGGAGAATTCAAAGGCTACTTCTTCTTCTTATAATTCAGATTTTTCAATTGATTAGAAGAGGAAGAAGTAGCATTGAATTCTCCTTTACCATGTGACCAATGAAGTCGATGCTTCGGTGATCGTTGAATTCTCCACCACTCCACGAGAGTATCTACAGCCACACAGAGCCACCTTCGCAATTGCGAACCTACATTTGGTCAAGATAAAACAGCTACTTTGTCAGGCGAATCTGCCAGCCTTTGTCAGGCGAATCTTGCAGCCCTTTTCAGTCGATTCTGGCAGACCAAATCCACATCCACAATTACGAACCTACGTTTTCACATTCACAATTATGAACCTAGCTTTTCACATCCGCAATTACGAACCTACCTTTTCAATGGCTACTTCTTCTTCTTCTTCTTCTTCTTCTTCCTACCGGCATATACCTTTGGCCAGATGAGTCGTAAAACACATAAACGCGAACATAGTATTCATTAACGTCTTCTTACATAACATCCCCAAATCTTCATGTCTGGAATTTTAGGTGTTTATCTCAATTGCTTTCAGACACTGCCAGAGAGTTATACGGTTAGTATGTATGTTTCTTTGGGTTTTGCTTGTGTCAAATCTTGTGTAAGGCTAACTTTGTTAATTTTCATGAACAAATGCACATCCACAATTGTTCACCATCAAAGTCCACCATCAAGGATACTTCACGGAACCACCTAGAAGACATTACTTCCGTGGTCTAGAAATTTATGTTGACATGTTAGATATGGATGATCTTTCCATGCAACTGCTTGAACAGATCATGAAAGAGCTAGACTACGACGAACCAAAATATTGTAGGTTGTATTTTAAAAGGCCGAATGCAGACTTGTTGACCGGACTGGTAGAATTGACTACCGATGAAGATGTAGCCAATATACGTCAGTATGTTGACGGTCATACCGTGATTGGAGTGTACAACGAGAAAGTGGAGCTTAGCACTTCCAGAATGGTCTCACAAGAGCATATAAGAAGTCGGTGGGGATTGCCAAAAGCCCAAGCATCGTTTAGCCGGATGATTAGTATGTGTTTGTTATGAAATAATTTTGTATAATTTTAAAAAACCCAAGCATCGTGCAGACGAATCTTGCATTAATTTCCAGACTACCTTTTTCAGTCCTTTTCAGACGAATCTTTTGACCAAATCCACATACGCAATTATGAAGCTAGATTTTCACATATGCAATTACGAACCTATCTATTCACGACTATAAGTATGTGGTATAATGAAGTAGTAATTCATAACTTGCTATTTATCCATTCTTACGTTCTACATTCCCTGTTTTCACTCAATTATTTCATCAACCTTGCAATTTCTTCACGATTGACTCCTGAAGCACAACGTTTTTGGAGACTTAGAGCTCCATCTGAACCGCTTCTGCAATGGATCAAACGCATCATTTGTTAGTAATTCTTTTTCACGTCCATAAATATATTGTCTGGGCTTAATTTCTGACTTTTTTTCCATCCTACAGGCGACGGACCACTCTTCTTTACTATGAAGGTCCATCATAACGGCTATTGCACACCACCACTCGGTAGGCCGTATGTCAACGGCGTGGAAATATTAGTTGACTTAGTAGATGGTCAGTGTCTTTGTATGATACACATGAATCAACTAATGGCTCAACTTGGTTATGACGAACAAGAACGAGCTGGAATGAAAATGTATTTTAAACCACCAGAGGAAGACTTAGACACTGGATTAAAAGAACTCACGAATGACTTAAAGATTTACAATATATGTCATTATTGGGACGAAACGACCATACTTGACGTGTATATGGAAAGGGATGGTGCACGCATAATCCCAGATGTAGCTTTCAGACGTTTAACAATTGACTGATGACTTATGTGTAATCTATCGCTTATGTTTCTGTTCACGTGTATTTCCAATAATTGTTTTTATGTTAATGTGGAATGATGATTTGATGTTCTATCGCTTTATGTTTGGGAAATCATTTAACGTATGTATTTTATACCAAACTTTTGCACTAGTATCAAAATAAAAACTCATAAAAACCCAAAATCATTTATTCATGAGTAAAGTAGAACATGAAAAATCAACATAGAAACTTCAGGTACGAAACAGCAACATAGAAACTGCAAAGTACGAAACAACAACATATAAACTCCAAATTACGTGTAACACCCGTAATTTTCTGATAAGTACAACTTCGAATCAGTGTAGAATCGATCTTCTAAGATAAATATGAAAAATAGTATTTTGGATTAAATCCTAGATTTTATGGTCTTGTTGGATGGGGAATTCGAATACGAGCCCAACAGTTCTTTTCAGAGCGAAAACGGAGCTAAAACGAAGAAGTTATGGCCAAAACAGTGTTTAGGAAGAAACCGGCGACCAGTGTCTCGCGCGGGTTATGGAGCTAGTGTACTCGCGCGGAGCACCTAATCAGCATAAAACGCAATTTTCAATCCCCCAAACTTTATTTCTTCATATCTCCCTCATTTCAACTCCGATTTTAGTGATTCAAATTGCTATGGTTTCATTTTTGAGAGCTCTTCAAGGATCTAGAAAGAGTATTGAAGTTTATTGGAAGATTCAAGAGCATTTTGTGGTGGTAAGATTCCCATTTCTCACTCCCAAACTCCATCTCTTCTCTCCCAAATAATTTACTCTTCTTCCCCCTCAAACCCTAACTGATAATGGGGCTTTTCATGGAGATTAAAGTGTTCCTTCTCCATCAAATGTTAGTGGTTTCATCTATTGATGCAAGAGCAAGTTTTCATCTCCAACACTAGAGAGATTTTTTGGGTTTTCTAGGTTTTCATCAGAGCCTAAGTGGTAAGTTCATTTCCTCCATTTACAAGCTTCATTATGAGTTATAAATGTTCCATTGATGATCTCCTAGTGTTTTGTTTCTCCAATTTCGGTTTGGATGATTTTGAGAAAAGTTAGGTCAAATTGGAGTTTTGGGTATAAATGGAGATTTTGATGGTTGGAGTTTGGGGAACAATTTAAAATGGTTAAATGTGGTTATTGATGGTTGGAAACTCATGGATCTAGGTTTTTGGAAGGTTTGGCTTGAAGATTCGCGTTCTTCAAAGGAGCTTACGTTTGGGGAAAAATCTAGATTTAGCCTAAATCTAGCAAGGTGAGTTCAGGTTGATTTGTGAAAACGTTGTACATGCCAAAATGTCATTTTTAAAGTGATTATGTGTTTACATGAAAATTATTATTGTGGAGCTATTTGGTGGGTTTTGATTATGAAAGTGTTTAACTTTATAAAATCTTATAAAACACACACTTTTGGGATTTTCGACACTTTGTTAAGTAAATCATGATTGCAGGTGTTTATTTAACTTATTTTCACAAATGGATGTTGTTCGGTAAAAACGTACTTTTATTGTCGTCTTGATTATGCACAAACTATGATACTGTACGTTTTGGAAAATACAAATGTGCGAGTTGTTAGAGTTTGGTCAATCTCGACTTTATGGACATTTGTGAATTGTAAATCGTTTAGATTTGGACCGAGGGCCAATTGTGTTTATGAGTCAAAGATTTGTGTAAAGATAAGTTTTGGTTTATATAACCGTATGGGCTCGTGTATTTAGCCAAACGTTGTTTTGCCTTTTTAGGCTTGAATCATACTCAAATGAGTCTGGGCCTTTTGCCCAGTTTAAATAGCTCGAGATGGAGCTTTGGTTGTGTACGCATTTACTTGCATCTTATTTGGAGGTTACATGTTTTGAATGCATTAGTTCATTCGTTTTGAGTCATGTAACGTTTTAGACAATAATGCATTGGATCCATAGGCATGTAAGCCAGTCATACTTAATAGTGATGAGTATTGATATTCTCGCTTTGGGGCTTATGCTGAACTAGCTTTGTTGAGGTCTCGTTCCTTTTGTGGAGAGGAACCGTTATGGGTTGTACTCCGGGATTATCAGTTATTTTGGTGCCTACCTCTTTGTGCATGAGGAGTGGACTATTGGAACGCATGGTTATATGCGGTAGGCCATTCGGGGCCACTAGTGAGTAGGCAATGGGGGACATTGAAGTCCTTGAGGTGTAACTCGTCTAGATTGGATAGGCAATATGGTCCCATAAGTCCTTGAGGTGTAACTCGACGAAGTAGGCAATAAAGGCATGTATATGGTTTGCGGTTGTGATGTCTTTATGGCATGGGAACTAAAACCGGGACTTGAGGTGTAATCCAATAACATCATAAGTGACCTAACTTTGTGTGCCCGTCACGTTTGATGGAACCGGGTCTCCCCCCGTCACCGAAAGGTGTTGTATTTGGGTATCTACTTTTATCCATATTTTCGGTGACGTATCTTATTTATGTGAATTGTTTTCCATGGTTTATTGGTGGGGTACTATGCCTCATCCTTATTGGTTGTTTTGTATATTGGAGTCTTATTCACGTTTATATTACTTGGGACATTTAACGTCAAAGCACATTTTGAGTGAGTTGTGGAGTAAGTTTATTTTCGGAAAATGTTTCATATGAGAGCTTCCGGCTCAAGATTTGTGTGTGTTGGGAAAATGAGTTGTTTACATAAGTGTTATAAATTCTTTTGGGAAAATTATGTTTTCAAGCTACATTCTTCTCGTTTATTGATTTACACAATCATGATAAAACTCTTGAACTCATTAGGCGTTAGCCTAACCTTTTTATTTGTCGGCATGTGCAACAGGTTCAGGTTGGGATTAATTCTAGTGACACTATGAAGAGATGAGTGCTAGTAGTGTGCTCGTGGAGAGAAGTGCTTAGTCAAGTCTTCCGCATTTATTATGGGAATAGCAGCTTGTATTTGTGTTAAGTAATACTCGTCTTTATTTGTTCTTACTGTGAGACTTAGATTATGAATAATGTTAGAGTTGTGACGTTTTAAATTTTGAGGTGATTTCATGGATGGTTCGCAGTAAGAATTTCATCTCCTTTGGTCTTTTAATCAAAGTTTTTATTTGGTTGCTCTTCCAATTTTGAGGGTGTTACATTACGAAACCAACAACACTAGCACCACCTAAGGATAAAGTGCTTTACATTGATCAATGCAGGTTTGCTTCTCATTTACCTTTGTTGGAAGAATTGCTAACTCTTGTACAATCTTGTTGACTTGTAAGTTTTCTCGACGAATACGAAACTCCTTATCTTTGATTTCCATCTTCAACTTTTTTTATCTCCGCTTCTTCCTCTTCGATCCTTTTCAGGTGTCCATCCTTCTTAGCCATCATTTGTTTCCACCTTTCAATGAGTTCTTCGATCTCTGCTTCATTTTTTCCATCCTTTCTAGCATTGTTTGTGAAGACGGTGGGTTTGAAGAGGATGCATTTTCAGCCATGTGTTTGGTGAAAGACGAGTCTTATGATATCAAAATGTTGTATGGTTCGGTACTAATTATCCAAATCGTCATAAAATGCCTTGTTGTGTTTTAATATTATAAACGTAACAAATATATATACTTTGTTCTCGTTGGATTAAAGTTTCCGCAATTTCGTCACAATAAGTAACGAAAAGGGTTTAAAGAACGTGTATATATATATAGTACATATATATATAACGCTAAAGCGGAAACACGGGATATGCAGCTCAAGTTTCATAGCAAAAGTTACAAGATCACATCAACCATCAAAATACTTTCAAAAGGTTAAAACCTTGTCTTTTACAATCGTTTTTACGAAAGGGGAAATGAACATAAATAAAAGATAGAAAAGAAAGCTTCATCACGTGTAGCCTTCCTAGATCCCAACCTTAAAGACGTTCTCCTGAAAAGCATGTCAATAAAAAGGTCAACTAATGCACTAGTTGGTGAGATCACAGGTTTAATGAGTACAACATTGTTTATCATAGCAAAATAGTTTAAATCCGCACAAGTGGATAAGTCAAAGTAGTTGAATCCATACAAGTGGATAAATCAACCGGTTATGAAAAACTTGCTCATGGTAATAGTATGTATTATGTTTAAGTTGTGAGTCCGTTACCCGACCTATATGACGGCAGCCCCAACGCATGTTCTATCACCAACAATGCGTACGGAAAACAATAATTATGCACTCAAACAAGCGCTACTTGTGAGTGGGGTGTCAACCAAATAACGTTATTCATAATTACCAACGGCTCACACTCGTGAGTTAAACGGGTAACGTAAGTTAAACGGGGACTTACGTATGATAGAGAGAAAGCTCAAACTTACAACACGCGTAAACCATACACACTATAGAGCATAAATGAGTATAGCAAAGTTTACGTTTTCAATAAAACAAGTAAACCGGTGCGTAAAAGTAATTGTAGTAACGACATGCTTTTCACCCCAAAATATGTAAAACATTGAAAAAGGGGTTGTGATAACTCACTTGATAAGCAGTAGTGTCCGGGAATCTCCCACAAGTACCTCGAGATGATCCTACTTCGAACCTATGAACGCAAGGTCACTAGTAAGTTTTTGCCTCGAGGGTTCGGTACTAATTATCCAAATCGCCATAAAATGCCTTGTTGTGTTTTAATATTATAAACGTAACAAATATATATACTTTGTTCTCGTTGGATTAAAGTTTCCGCAATTTCGTCACAATAAGTAACGAAAAGGGTTTAAAGAACGTATATATATATATATATATATATATATATATAGTACATATATATATATATAAACCGAAATTTTATCGTAAAAACGATAAAATTAAGGGTTTTAAATGTAAAGACAAGTATTTAAAGTGCATAAATATAAATGTATAATATATATGTATATTCCACAATTTCATCATAAAATGAAGAAATGGGATCAACAATATATAAATTGCATAAATATGTATAAATATATTATATATATGTATATTCCACAATTTCATCATAAAATGATGAAAAGGGATGAAGAATAAATAAATTGCATAAGTAAGTAAGATGCATAAATGTATATAAATATAAGATATACATATATATTCCACTATTTCATCATAAAATGATGAAATGGGATTAGAAGTTAGTCCTTAATAAAAATAAGAAATTTGTCCTTTGCTGTCCAGATTTTGGTGTCACTTTGTGTCCATCTTTGGGTAACTTCCAGGTATAGTTAGGTCAAGATATTTTATGTCCAAAGGGTTTAATGAGTTAGAAAACTTTTGGAATAAGTTTCATAATTTTTAGAAGTGTTTAAGTACATGAAATAATACTTGACGTAAAACTCGACAGAAGACGTTGCTTCTTGCGCACTGTTTCTGTGAAAACTGTTTGGTAGACGAAATCTTTGAGTTTTTGAGTGAAACCACTTGGGTTTGAATCCTAACACAAAAAAATAATTTCCAGAAAAAGAATCACTCAATTTAGAGTTTTATTGAGTGAGATATGACCATTTGAAGAGAGGTGTGGAATCTGACAGCAAGCTGTCAAAACTACACCTTGTGCATGTGCTCCTATATTGACTTCTTAACCAAAATTATTATTCCTTTGCATGCAAAATCCGATTTGACCCTTTTCCATACACTTATTTTCAGTTCCAAAACACATTTTTGAATCATTTAAATTACATGCAAGTTACCTATCAACTCATCTTTTATAAACTTTTGTAAAAGACTCATCTTGAAGAATGTTGATGTTCTTGCCAAGAACATCAACATGCAACTTAAAATTGTGTATTTTGAGCTCATGCATGTTTGTTTAAGTATGTTTTTAGTGGATTACAAAGATACACTCATGAAACTCTTGAACAAAAGAAGATGGATTTCTCAAGAAAACTACATGCATGTGTTTAAAATGTTCATCTTTGGTCTTAACATAGGTTTGATTTTTGATTCACCACCTTTTTAATAACAAGAAGATGTTATGGTGGTAAATCTACAAACATTAAGACATTGTAAAGAAGATTTTTAAAAAGTTTAAGAAAGTGTAGAAGGGATGAAGAACGTTCATCAAATGCAAGAAAGCGAAAATAACTTAAAAGAGTGTGTGTGGATTTCACCCAACACACTTGTATTTACCTTGGATTATTTTTATCCTTTGAAGAAAAGTGATTGAGGGGCTGGAATTTGGGATGAAGATGGATGAAGATTTGAAGGTGAAGATGAAGATGAAGATGTGAAGATTTGAAGATTTGAAGATGGAGAGAGAAAGAATTGCATGTATTCTTTTAGAGAGAGAGTGAGATGAGATAATGAAATGGATTGTGAAGACTTGTTGCATTCTTATGGAGTAGAGAGGGGGGGGGGGGGGGTGGTGAGTGATAGAAATAATTTGTCAAATCTTGTCTTTTTGATTAAAAATTAAAATACAAGTATTTTCTTAATAAATGAAATACAAAGTAATTATATATAAAATAAAGTATATATATATATATATATATACTATTATTGAAATACATAAATTATCAATTATATAAATACTTGTAGTATAAGTGTAGGTCAAGTTGGCATTTTATGAGATTTATGGATAATTTCCTAATTCAAGGGTTTCTTAGGCAACATTTCTCGAATTTTCCTATCGTACCGCGTTTACTGCTAAACTTGCACTGTGTGAACTATGTCATGAGAAAAATGATATATTCAGTGTAGTTCTAACCTGAGGTATAAATTTGACGGTTGTCACAGTCTCCCCTGGTTAGAAGAATTTCGTCCCGAAATTCAAGTGTTGCTAGCGTTAACAGGCTTGCTAGTAAAGAGATGCGGATACTTTTGGATCATGTAATCCTCCCGTTCCCAAGTGTACTCAGGCCCACGCCTTGTGTTCCAATGAACCTTTACTATCGGGATTTTGCTTCGCTTAAGACGCTTAACTTCCCTATCGAGAATTTCCATTGGTTCCTCTACGATATGCAGCTTATCGTTGATTTGGATTTCTTCCAAGGGCACGGTTACTGCTTCGTTGGCTAAACATTTCTTTAAGTTTGACACGTGAAATGTGTTGTGAATCGCACTTAACTCTATTGGCAAATCCAGCTTGTAAGCCAATGGTCTGATTCTTTCTGGGATCTTGAATGGTCCAACATATCGTGGACTCAGCTTTCCTCTTTTCCCGAATCGGACTGTTCCCTTCCAAGGGGATACCTTCAAAAAGACTCTGTCGTCAACTTGAAATTCTAAAGGCTTCCTACGATTGTCAGCATAGCTCTTTTGACGATCTTGAGCTGCTTTAAGCCTATCTCTGATGATTGCAATCTTGTCGGTGGTTTCTTGGACAATGTCCGAACTAGATAGTTGTCTATCTCCAATTTCCAACCAACAAAGTGGCGACCGACACTTGCGTCCATACAGGGCTTCATATGGTGCACACTAAATACTAGTGTGATAGCTATTATTGTAAGAAAACTCAACTAACGGCAAGTGGTTATCCCAGCTTCCTCCAAAGTCTATCACATACGCCCGAAGCATGTCCTCCAATGTCTGAATGGTTCGCTCACTCTGACCATCCGTTTGAGGATGATAGGCCGTGCTCAAGTTTAATTGCGTACATAACGCTCTTTGAAGTGACTGCCAGAATCGAGATGTGAAGCGACTATCTCTATCTGATATGATGGAAACTGGGACTCCATGACGAGTGACAACTTCCTTGATGTAGATTTGAGCAAGCTTCTCCATCTTAAAGTCTTCCCGAATGGGCAAGAAATGTGCAGACTTTGTAAATCGATCCACTATAACCCAAATCGAGTCGTGTCCTTTGGAAGTTCTTGGAAGTTTGGTTATGAAATCCATAGTGATTTGTTCCCATTTCCACTGGGGAATCTCTGGTTGCTGCAACAGTCCTGATGGCTTTTGATAAACAGCCTTGACTTTGGAACAAGTTATGCATTTTCCTATATATATGGAAATATCCTTCTTCATTCCTGGCTACCAATAGTACTCCCTTAAATCCTTGTACATCTTATCTGCTCCTGGGTGAATTGAGTACTTAGATTTATGAGCCTCTTCAAAAATCATTTCCCGTAGGTTGTCAGCCTTTGGGATCCATACCCTGCCTTTAAAGTAACGTACTCCATCAATTTTAGTTTCAAAACTCAATTCTAAACCATGAAGGGTCTCGTGCTTCAGGTTTTCAGACTTCATTGCTTAATTTTGAGCTTCGAAAATCCGAGTTTTCAAACTTGTTTGAACCAGTGCTCCTAACGCTCGGACTCATGAAGGTTTTACCCTTTATTTCCTACTCAGGGCATCGGCTACCACATTGGCCTTTCCTGGGTGGTAACGTATCTCACAATCGTAGTCGCTGAGTAGTTCTACCCATCTTCTTTGCCTCATATTAAGCATCTTTTGATCAAAAATATGCTGAAGACTCTTGTGATCAGTGAAAATTGTGCACTTGGTACCGTATAGATAATGTCTCCATATCTTCAGAGAGAATACTACAGCTCCGAGCTCCAAATCATGCGTGGTATAGTTCATCTCATGAACTTTTAATTGTCTCGAGGCGTATGCTATCACCTTATCATTTTGCATCAATACGCAACCTAATCCTTGATGCGACGCGTCACAATATACCACAAAATTTTTCGTTCCTTTCGGTAAAGCTAAAGTCGGTGCATTGCACAACTTCTTCTTCAGAAGTTGAAACGCTTATTCTTGTGAAACTCCCCAAACAAATTCCTTATCCTTTTGGGTTAACGTGGTGAGGGGTTTAGCAATCCTAGAGAAATTCTTGATGAAACGCCGGTAATATCCTGCCAAGCCTAGAAATTGGCGAATTTCCGTTGGAGTCCTTGGGGCTTCCCATTTCCTAACGGCTTCTACTTTAGCCGGGTCTACGTGAATCCCTTTCTCCCCGATCACGTGACCTAAGAAATGTACTTCCCGAATCCAAAATTCGCACTTAGAGAATTTGGCATATAACTTCTGCTCCTTGAGAAGTTCTAAAATCACTCTTAGATGTTGTTCGTGATCTTTCTTACTCTGAGAATAGATCAGTATATCATCAATGTATACAATCACGAACTTATCAAGGTATGGTCTACATACTCTATTCATTAGATCCATAAACACAGCTGGCGCATTCGTCAACCCGAATGGCATGACTAAAAACTCGTAGTGTCCATAGCGAGTTCTAAAAGCTGTTTTAGGAATGTCTTCCTCTCGGACTCTTAACTGATGATATCCCGATCGGAGGTCAATCTTCGAGAAGTAAGTTGCACCCTGCAATTGGTCGAACAAATCGTCTATTCGAGGGAGAGGATATCGGTTCTTGATTGTTATCTTATTTAGCTCCCTATAATCGATGCACATTCGAAACGATCCATCCTTCTTCTTGACGAAGAGAATCGGGGCTCCCCAGGGTGGTGAACTTGGTCGAATGAAACCTTTATCCAGAAGTTCCTGAAGTTGATTCGACAACTCCTGCATTTCGGCAGGTGCTAAACGATATGGGGCCTTGGCTACAGGCGCCGCTCCGGGTATAAGGTCAATCTGAAATTCGACTTGTCTAAGCGGTGGAAGTCCAGGAAAATCGTCTGGAAACACTTCTGGGTGATCCTTTACCACAGGAATATCTTGGACTCGCCTCTCCTCAGACTTCTTCTCGATTACTTGCGCCAAGAATACAACACACTTCTTTCTTAAATACTTATGGACCTTCATACATGACACTATCCTTAGGCTCCTTCCAGCTCTATCTCCTTGGACAACAAGGGTTTCCCCGCCTTGTAATGGTAACTTGACAGTCTTTTCAAAACAACTAACCTCAGCTCGATTCTTAGATAACCAATCCATGCCTATCACTACATCGAAACTCCCCAATTCAATTGGAATAAGATCAACACTAAATAGCTTATCAGCTAAGTTCAAAGTACAGCCTAAGATTACATCCTTGGCTTCTAACTCATATCCATTAGCAACCTCAACAATATAAGCATTCGGCATTTTCTTAGATTCTAGATTGATCGAAGGCCTAAATTCTAACGAAACAAAGCTCTTATCGGCACCAGTGTCAAATAATACTGACGCGTAATAATCGTTTAGGAAGAATGTACCTGTCACTACATTGGGGTCTCGGCGTGCTTCTTCTGCTCCTAAAACAAATGCCACATGTGGGACAGGTTCCTTCATGATGCAAATTGCACTGATTGCATTTCGGGAGGGGTCCATGGTAACGCCCTACTTCCTTAGCATTCATCCCAAAGTTTCCCACTACTTTCTTGTTCCTACTTGAACTACTTCCAATCGCCTTTCCTGACTGACTCTCTGGCCTTCTCTTACTACCGACACCTTTCTGAGTCAGAGTTCCTGCCCTGACCGCATCATGGGTCAAACTAGTTGCTAATGCCACTGCGGCTTGGATCGTGGTCGGACTTGCTGACTTAACCATCCCTCGGATCTCCGGAGCCAATCCATACAAATATCGGTCAATCCGTTTGTTCTCCGGGGTAACCATGTGGGGCACTAACTTTGCAAGTTCGTGAAAACGAGCGGTGTATCGATCTATCCCCGAACCAACCATGGTAAGATCCCAAAGTTCAACCTCCAATTTCTGAACTTCGCTCTTGGGACAATATTCCTCAATGAGTAATTCCTTAAACTCAGTCCAAGACAGCTTGTAAGCTTCCTCCCTTCCACGGGTTTGGACTTGAATGTTCCACCAAGTCAAAGCTCGCTTCTGGAACTGGCAGGCCGCATATTCCACCATGCGATCCTCTGAGCACTTCTTGATATGGAGTACCGACTCCATGCTATCAAACCATGAAAGTAATCCTGTAGTACCCTCGATTCCGTGAAATTCCTTTGGCTTGCAAGTCATGAATGTCTTGTAGCTGCATCCTCTACTGTCATGAACATCATTGGGAGTTCCTCCTCCCACATTGACATTCCTATGACGCTCATTGATGCCCGCGGTGACTTGGGTTACGATGTCGGGTATCGCCTCTTGGAGATATGATCTGGGCAATATCGGGGTTTTGGTCTTCAGGATTTTCTCTCGTGCGACGTGCGGATCTCCTTGGTGGCATTTTTTCTAACACCTTCCACCATCCGCATCAATACCCTCCCCGATACACCTTGATCAAAATCCACAACACCAACATCGTTAGTAGCATCACCACTACTATGCACACTATCTCAGCCCGTAAAGCTATCCTCCGAGCTATTCTCGCTCCGTTTAGGGCGTCAGACGACATGTTGGTCAAAAGGTGACTTAACTCTACTAGCTCCGTTAGGACTTGACTCTGGTGACTGACTCTCATTTGACATCCGTGCAAATCTGCTGTCACAGCCCTGAGATGCTGTTCCTCGGCCCAGGTCATGCCAGGCGCACGACTTATCGGCACTCCCTCGATCACCCGCGAGGGTTCCGGTGCCTCTCGCTGGTCGGACCTAAAACACACTCGTCTAGGTATAGGGACGCTCTTCCTAGCGGTTAGTTTCGTGCATGGCCCTCTAGGACTAGGTTATACCACTATCGGGGTAGGTTGTGGTGGAACCACAGTCAGTGGTATCCTTGGCCCATCGTACGGGTCTTGTTCCCCTCCAGAGGTACGTTCGCTTGACGGCGTGTAGGAGGGTCGTGAGCTTGATGACGACGATGACGATGTCATAGTGGTGCTGAAGTAAGAGTGTGATGATGATGATGACATAGTGATACTGAAGTAAGAGTGCATAACATTACTTGTCGCGTAAAGGCTAAACGTACTATACTATTGCATACTATAGGCAATAACTACGCTCATACTAGGCATACAACGTGAAGCATCATGTGCGAAAAACACACATATTCCTAGTATATCCATTTCCGGTCTCGCATTACTCTTTCTTTAATTAAACATAGGTGATCAGGCTTTGTTTAATTAAAGACCGATGATGCAATACCCGAATTAGTTATACTAGCAACATGTTTAGTAATTTAAGTGTTCTTTCCCGTTTTTGGTTATAGTTGCAGTTTTCCAAAGGAAAACCGGTATTCTCTATAACCTTTAGCTCTGATACCAAATCTGTCACACCCCGCTAAAGCGGAAACACGGGATATGCAGCTCAAGTTTCATAGCAAAAGTTACAAGATCACATCAACCATCAAAATACATTCAAATGGTTAAAACCTTGTCTTTTACAATCGTTTTTACGAAAGGGGAAATGAACATAAATAAAAGATAGAAAAGAAAGCTTCATCACGTGTAGCCTTCCTAGATCCCAACCTTAAAGACGTTCTCCTGAAAAGCATGTCAATAAAAAGGTCAACTAATGCACTAGTTGGTGAGATCACAGGTTTAATGAGTACAACATTGTTTATCATAGCAAAATAGTTTAAATCCGCACAAGTGGATAAGTCAAAGTAGTTGAATCCATACAAGTGGATAAATCAACCGGTTATGAAAAACTTGCTCATGGTAATAGTATGTATTATGTTTAAGTTGTGAGCCCGTTACCCGACCTATATGACGGCAGCCCTAGCGCATGTTCTATCACCAACAATGCGTACGGAAAACAATAATTATGAACTCAAACAAGCGCTACTTGTGAGTGGGGTATCAACCAAATAACGTTATTCATAATTACCAACGGCTCACACTCGTGAGTTAAACGGGTAACGTAAGTTAAACGGGTAACGTAAGTTAAACGGGGACTTACGTATGATAGAGAGAAAGCTCAAACTTACAACACGCGTAAACCATACACACTATAGAGCATAAATGAGTATAGCAAAGCTTACGTTTTCAATAAAACAAGTAAACCAGTGCGTAAAAGTAATTGTAGTAACGACATGCTTTTCACCCCAAAATATGTAAAACGTTGAAAAAGGGGCTGTGATGTCACACCCCGCTAAAGCGGAAACACGAGGTATAACAGTGTAGGGTTTCATTTCAAAGGTAACAGAAAACACCAACCACAAGTTTAATACAATAGTATGAAATATTACAATACAACGTCTTCAACCAAAAAGTTCCAAAAGAAAACGACGGATACAAAAATTAATAATAGGAATTTTTAAGGTTCTTGATGTTGATGTCATCAACCAAAATACACCCTACGTGCCTTCACTTACTTCTTATTCCCTGAAAAGCATGTTTAAAACGAAAAGGTCAACTACAAAGAGTTGGTGAGTTCACAGGTTTTTCATATCCAAACAGTTTTCAACCAAAGATTATTTTCGTGAGTCTTTTGTCACGACAAGCTTTAAATTTAAATCTTATGAGTACACATTACAATACATGACTTTCGCAAGATATATGATTGTTGAGCCACTACTAAGCCTCCGACAACTTACGCCCCGCGGACTACCTCAGAGGTGGTATGATGGCCACATGAGTAGAACATTATTACCAGATAAAGTGCACCCCTACTCGTCAGTTTAAGGTGGGTTTGTCAAACCAAATAGCGCTATCCACAAGTATCACCGGCTCGTTACGAGTTAATAAGTAGTGTACCTATTGGGGACTTAACATTTTTATTATCACTCAACATATCTTGTCACTTATGTAAATTTGTACATTCATTTGTACTCATTTCTTAATTCATAAATATCCACAATTTTACTATCATGAATCATTTAGCATTTTAAAATCATAACATGCTTTTCACCCCAAACATTTAAACAAGTAAAACGGGGCTGTGAAAACTCACAACGTTGAAATAATAGTAACATGCTTTTCACCCCAAAACGTATAAAATAGTAAAAAGGGGCTGCGAAAACTCACAACGTTGAAATAATAGTAACATGCTTTTCACCCCAAAACGTATAAAATAGTAAAAAGGGGCTGCGAAAACTCACAACGTTGAAATAATAGTAACATGCTTTTCACCCCAAAACGTATAAAATAGTAAAAAGGGGCTGCGAAAACTCACAACGTTGAATTAATAGTAACATGCTTTTCACCCCAAAACGTATAAAATAGTAAAAAGGGGCTGCGAAAACTCACAACGTTGAAATAATAGTAACATGCTTTTCACCCCAAAACGTATAAAATAGTAAAAAGGGGCTGCGAAAACTCACAACGTTGAAATAATAGTAACATGCTTTTCACCCCAAAACGTATAAAATAGTAAAAAGGGGCTGCAAAAACTCACAACGTTGAAATAATAGTAACATGCTTTTCAACCCAAAACGTATAAAATAGTAAAAAGGGGCTGCGAAAACTCACGATGTTCCGCAAGGATGTCCAAGGGTTGCCGCACGGATGCACAGTTTCTCGATCCTAGGTCCTTCCTAAGGAGTGAAACACATCATCAGTTTCGGTCTAACTCTTATGGCTAAAGCATTGCTTAGCCCATCATGTCTTATAAAATGCCTTGATATTAGTTACTAGGTTCAAGTATTATTTTGCATTGTCGTTTATATGTTATTTATTGGTTTTAAAAAAGGTTTGTAGGATTTTATTGTTACATCATTAAATTTATATGTTATACATAGTATTTAATCCTTTGTACCATGTTTTATAATTCGTTACTCACCTTGTGTTTTAATCCAAGTTAAAATTCTTATAAATTTCTTACTTATTAAGGCATCATTTATACATTCACATACCTGTATATGTTGTTTTAATTTGGTGTTTTTAACAAATTCTACAATTTATATGCCTTTTTTTAACTTTTAATATTCCTAAAATCTCTTTTTCTTGAATTAGAGCTTTTACTTTTCTGCTGACAGAAATATTTTTGGTCCACAAATGGTCATAATTAAGTATTTTCTGGAATATTTTACTTAACCAAATTTTTATATATATTATTTTAAGGTCTTAGGGAACTTTTGACATAGATATCATGATTTTTAGAGGTGGTTAGCTATTTTAATCATTACACTTAAGTTTAAGTGTCACAGTTACCAAAACAGTCTGCACCATCTTTTTGTCAAGTCCATTTGGAGGGTCAAATCTCAACATTTTTCAGTGATTCAAATTGGGTTTTAAACTTAACTCATAAAAGTATCTTCCAGAAAAATGTCATCATTTTTAGTTACATATTGAGGGAGATATGACGATTTTAAGTTAGGTCTTCCATTCTGCCAGATTCTGATTTCTTGCACACCAGTCTTGGTTTGAGTGTTTGAGACCCCAAATCTTAATATTTTTGAGTGAAACCAATTTTTTTCGATTCATAACTCATTAAAGAAATTTCCAGAAGAAAAATCAAGAATTTTAGTGGAATATAAAGAGACTTATAACTGATTAAAGTAGAGAATTTTCTCTGTCAGATTTTCTTTGCACACTTAATTTCATATGAGTAGTCGAAGGGTCAAATCTTCGAGTTTTTACATGAAACCACTTGGGTTTGAAACATAACACAATAAACAAAGTTCCAGAAAAAGATTCATATCATTTGGTTAAGTATTTTTCAAGATATGGTCGGATAAAATGCATGCAAGTAATCTGCCAGAAACTAAAATGCTATTTCATGAAAAATGAGTGTTTTAAATCCATATTTTCACTCATATGGTTGGTTCTTTGATTGAACACTCATTTACCACTACTTTGACAATGTTCTTAGATAAGAAAATCTATTTTTGTCCTTTAAAAACTCATGCATGAACTCACACATTTCAGATTATGACGAAAATACACATGCATGTACTTAAAACATCATCTTCTTGAGTTTTAGTTGCATGGCTTAAGGATTACCACCATTTGTTTGACATAACATGTCTTTGGTGATTAATCCACCATGAAAAGGGTCCATTAAGGTCCTATTTCCAGAAACTCAAGAAGATGAAGATAAAGTGGAAAAAAAAGAAGAAGAGATTACAAAAAAGAAAGAAGAAGATGAAGGAGAACACAAAGAGATGAGTTTTTACCCCACTATGATTGATGTATACCTTCAAGGATCTTCAAAGATGGAACCTTTTTGAAGTTTTTGGGCTGATTTCGGCTGGTGATAGTGAAGGAAGAGAGTGTATTGGGTTTGAATGTAGAGAGAGAGGTTGAGAGGAAAATGAAGAGGTTTTTCTTGAGAATTTGGAAACTTAATGATGAATTGTGTTGGGTTATGAGAGGGGGGCCGGCCTTGGGGCCTTAAAATCTGATTTATTATATATATATTTTTTAAAATAATAATTAATATTGTATAATTATACATCTTATGTAATTTATATAAAAAGATTGGTTTAAAGTAGTTTAAATCTCATTTATCTAGTAAATTTTTTGGTTTATTTATTTAAGGTTTTAAAATTTACTTTTGGGTATATATATAACTATATATTTACTCCTCTTATTTTTAATATAGTTATAATTAAATGTTAACTGTTCAAATCGGCATTTTATAAGACAGCTTAAGCAGTTCCGTGTGGTAACAGGATTTTCTCAGTGTACTGTTGGAATTCTTAGGAAACTAACCCTTAGCCATCAATATTAAGTCCTTATGAGTTATTCCTACTTGTTAAGACATGTATTATGCTATTCAGTTGCTAACCTGAGTGGTTTTGGTTTGACGGGTGTCACAGTCTCCCCTTGTTAGAAGAATTTCGTCCCGAAATTCGTTGATTGCTAATTCCCGTCTGATCCTTTGCAAATAGGTGAGGGTACTTACGTTTCATGTAATCTTCTCGTTCCCATGTATACTCAGGTCCATGCCTCGAATTCCAACGAACTTTTAAGATCGGGATCTTACTACGTCTTTTCGTTTGACTTCTTGATCGAGGATTTCAATTGGTTCTTCTATGAAGTGTAATCGCTCGTTGACCTGAATATCCTCTAGGGGTAGAACCAATGATTCGTCACTTAGGAATTTCTTAAGGTTTGACACATGGAACGTATCGTGGATGGCACTTAGCTCTTGCGGTAAATTGAGTTTATATGCTACTGGACCAATCCTTTCAATTATTTCAAAGGGGCCAATATACCTCGGACTCAGCTTACCTCTTTTTCCGAAGCGTACTAATCCTTTCCAAGGCGATACTTTTAGAAGCACTTTATCTCCCACTTGGAATTCTAATGGCTTCCTGTGGTTATCTGCGTAACTCTTCTGACGATCTCTTGCGGCCTTGATTCTGTCCTTAATAATTGCGATCTTGTCAGTAGTCTCTTGAACGATTTCAGGCATAGTCAACTGTCAGTCGCCAATTTCCAACCAACTAAGTGGGGATCTACACTTGCGTCCATATAAGGCTTCATACGGTGCACACTGAATGCTAGTATGATAGCTGTTGTTGTAGGAGAACTCCACTAATGGTAGGTGAGTATCCCAACTTCCACCAAGATCTATCACACATGCACGTAGCATATCCTCTAGCGTCTGTATAGTTCTTTCTGACTGACCGTCCGTTTGAGGATGGTAGGAAGTGCTCAAGTCCAAACGCGTATCCAACGATTTCTGGAGTGATCGCCAGAATCGTGACGTAAAACGACTATCTCTGTCCGAGATGATGGAAATAGGAACTCCGTGACGCATAACGATTTCATTGACGTAAATTTGTGCAAGTCTTTCTATCTTATAATCTTCCCGAATAGGAAGAAAATGCGTAGATTTCGTAAGTCGGTCCACTATAACCCAGATTGCGTCGTGCCCCTTCCTGGTCCTGGGTAGCTTAGTTACGAAATCCATAGTTATTTGTTCCCATTTCCATTGGGGGATCTTGGGTTTTTGTAATAGACCAGATGGTTTCTGATGTTCGGCCTTAACTTTTGCACAATTTAAGCACTTGTTCACGTACAAAGCGATGTCTTTCTTCATACCCGGCCACCAGTAGTATTCCTTTAGATCCTTGTACATCTTATCAGCTCCTGGGTGAATCGAATATCTTGATTTATGGGCTTCATCCATAATTGTTGATCGTAGGTTATTAACCTTTGGTACCCAAACTTTGTCTTCAAAGTAACGTACCCCATCTGACCTTGTTTTAAATTTAAGTTCCCATCGATGTAGGGCCTCGTCCTTCAAGTTCTCTGCTTTCAACGCTTCTTCCTGTGCTTCAAGAATTTGTGTCTTTAGGCTCGTCTGAACGAACGCACCCATTGCTCGTACCCTTGACGGTTTCACCCTTTCCTTCCTGCTTAGTGCGTCGGCTACCACATTAACCTTGCCTGGATGGTACTTTATTTCACAGTCATAGTCACTAAGCAGTTCAACCCATCTTCTTTGTCTCATATTAAGCATTTTCTGGTCAAGGATATGTTGAAGGCTTTTATGATCGGTGTAGATGGTGCATTTCGTGTCGTAAAGATAATGTCTCCAAATCTTGAGTGCAAACACTATGGCTCCCAATTCTAGATCATGAGTAGTATAGTTCTTCTCATGAGCTTTAAGTTGCCTCGAAGCATATGCAATGACTTTGTCCTTCTACATCAATACACACCCCAAACCTTGGTGTGATGCATCGCAGTAGACTACGAAATTTTTCGCGCCTTCTGGCAACGCCAGAATTGGTGCATTACACAACCTATGCTTGAGTGTTTGAAATGCTTCTTCTTGTTTCTCTCCCCAAATGAACTTCTTATCCTTTTGGGTTAGGGCCGTTAGTGGTTGCGCAATTTTTGAGAAATTCGCAATGAATCGCCGGTGATGGCCTGCTAAACCGAGAAATTGACGGATTTCTGTCGGGGTCTTCGGGGCTTCCCATCTCTTGATGGCCTCAATTTTTACCGGATCTACATGAATTCCCTTCTCATTAATCACGTGGCCAAGAAATTGTACCTCTCGAATCCAAAATTCGCATTTGGAGAACTTTGCATACAATTTCTAGTCTCTGAGCAATTCTAGTATCAACTTTAGATGTCGCTCATGATTCTCCTTGCTTTACGAGTAAATTAGTATATCATCTATGAACACGATCACGAACTCGTCCAGGTACGGTCTACAGACCCTGTTCATTAAGTCCATGAAGACAGCTGGTGCATTGGTTAGCCCGAAAGGCATAACCAGGAACTCGTAATGGCCGTATCGAGTCCTAAACGCCATCTTGGGAACATCCTCTTCACGGACCCTCATTTGATGATATCCAGATCGAAGATCAATTTTTGAAAAGTAGGTAGCACCTTGGAGTTGGTCGAACAGGTTGTCGATTTGGGGAAGAGGGTATCGGTTCTTGATAGTCATCTTATTGAGTTCTCTATAATCGATGCACATCCGCAAGGATCCATCTTTCTTTTTAACGAAAAGAACTGGTGCACCCCATGGCGAAGAGCTAGGTCTTATAAGTCCTTTGTCGAGCAGCTCCTGGAGTTGTCTTGATAATTCCTGCATTTCCGATGGGGCCAAACGGTACGGTGACTTAGCCACAGGTGCAGCTCCAGGAACTAAGTCGATGTGGAATTCGACTTGTCTTGACGGGGGTACTCCTGGTAGCTCATCCGGGAATACCTCGGGAAAATTCCGAACTACAGGAAAATCCTGAATGCGTTTCTCTTTCATTTCCTTAACTATAACATGAGCCAAAAACGCGATGCATTCCTTTCTCAAGTACTTCCGCATCTTCATACACGTCACTAACTTAAAGTTCTTTTCGGACTTCTCTCCATGTACGACGAGTGTTTCGCCCTCTGGTAGTGGAATTCGAATGATCTTTTCGGAAAAACATATGTCTACCCGGTTTTTAGATAGCCAATCCATGCCCACGACTATGTCAAAGCTTCCTAGCTCAATTGGAATAAGGTCTATACTAAAGCTCTTATTAGCTAAGTTTAAAGTACAGTCCGTAATTACGTCTCTGACCTTAACTACCTGCCCATTAGCAAATTCAATAACGTAGACCTCTTTCAAATTTTGGGGTTTCAAATTAATTTTTGCCCTAAACTCTAGTGATACAAAGCTCCTATCCGCTCTAGAATCAGATAGTGTTGATGCATAGTTCTAAGGCATAGTTTCAAACAGGAATTTGGTCATATTTTTGACACCAGTTCTACTCAAATAGGTTATGAATATCATATGGTATGTCTACAACTAATCATTAGAGCATATAAATATAGCAACATACAGTAACTTCATAATCATGCGTTTCAAAACACTTTGTTCAAACAAACACGGTTCAACCATCACATAGGTTCAATAAGCAACAAAATGTTTTCCCCAAAAGATACCTAGTACTTAGAGTTCTAAATAGTAAGCTACATGCCACCAAAATAAGTTTCCAAGTTTAATCATCAAAAGTAGTCAAAAGTTCTTTCACTAACGCCACTTTCTTGGAACCATTTCTTCACAACTATCCATAATGCATCAATACCAAGCGTGCTATTGTAAGTGCCTAAGATATGCAATGTTCATGCATGCACACACAAAAATTATGCTTATGTGATTAAGTAGAAAATTTATTTTAAGCATACTTCCATTATGACCAACCCGAGTCTCTCATTATATTTACCCGAATTAAACATAGGTGATCAGGCTTTGTTTAATTGAGGTATAATAATGTGACATTCGACTTGGTTATATTAGCAATATACTTCAGATTTTAGACAATCATTTCGAAAACCGTTTTGAAAATAGTTTGCGTTATGGTTGGGTTATAGTTTGTGGTTCCCATAAGAAAACCAGCATTCTCTATAACCTTAGGCTCTGATACCAAATCTGTCACACCCCGCTAAAGCGGAAACACGAGGTATAACAGTGTAGGGTTTCATTTCAAAGGTAACAGACAACACCAACCACAAGTTTAATACAATAGTATGAAATATTACAATACAACGTCTTCAACCAAAAAGTTCCAAAAGAAAACGACGGATACAAAAATTAATAATAGGAATTTTTAAGGTTCTTGATGTTGATGTCATCAACCAAAATACACCCTACGTGCCTTCACTTACTTCTTATTCCCTGAAAAGCATGTTTAAAACGAAAAGGTCAACTACAAAGAGTTGGTGAGTTCACAGGTTTTTCATATCCAAACAGTTTTCAACCAAAGATTATTTTCGTGAGTCTTTTGTCACGACAAGCTTTAAATTTAAATCTTATGAGTACACATTACAATACATGACTTTCGCAAGATATATGATTGTTGAGCCACTACTAAGCCTCCGAAAACTTACGCCCCGCGGACTACCTCAGAGGTGGTATGATGGCCACATGAGTAGAACATTATTACCAGATAAAGTGCACCCCTACTCGTCAGTTTAAGGTGGGTTTGTCAAACCAAATAGCGCTATCCACAAGTATCACCGGCTCGTTACGAGTTAATAAGTAGTTTACCTATTGGGGACTTAACATTTTTATTATCACTCAACATATCTTGTCACTTATGTAAATTTGTACATTCATTTGTACTCATTTCTTAATTCATAAATATCCACAATTTTACTATCATGAATCATTTAGCATTTTAAACTCACAACGTTGAAATAATAGTAACATGCTTTTCACCCCAAAACGTATAAAATAGTAAAAAGGGGTTGCGAAAACTCACAACGTTGAAATAATAGTAACATGCTTTTCACCCCAAAACGTATAAAATAGTAAAAAGGGGCTGCGAAAACTCACGATGTTCCGCAAGGATGTCCAAGGGTTGCCGCACGGATGCACAGTTTCTCGATCCTAGGTCCTTCCTAAGGAGTGAAACACATCATCAGTTTCGGTCTAACTCTTATGGCTAAAGCATTGCTTAGCCCATCATGTCTTATAAAATGCCTTGATATTAGTTACTAGGTTCAAGTATTATTTTGCATTGTCGTTTATATGTTATTTATTGGTTTTAAAAAAGGTTTGTAGGATTTTATTGTTACATCATTAAATTTATATGTTATACATAGTATTTAATCCTTTGTACCATGTTTTATAATTCCTTACTCACCTTGTGTTTTAATCCAAGTTAAAATTCTTATAAATTTCTTACTTATTAAGGCATCATTTATACATTCACATACCTGTATATGTTGTTTTAATTTGGTGTTTTTAACAAACTCTACAATTTATATGCTTTTTTTTAACTTTTAATATTCCTAAAATCTCTTTTTCTTGAATTAGAGCTTTTACTATTCTGCTGGCAGAAATATTTTTGGTCCACAAATGGTCATAATTAAGTATTTTCTGGAATAGTTTACTTAACCAAATTTTTATATACATTATTTTAAGGTCTTAGGGAACTTTTGACATAGATATCATGATTTTTAGAGGTGGTTAGCTATTTTAATCATTACACTTAAGTTTAAGTGTCACAGTTACCAAAACAGTCTGCACCATCTTTTTGTCAAGTCCATTTGGAGGGTCAAATCTCAACTTTTTTCAGTGATTCAAATTGGGTTTTAAACTTAACTCATAAACGTATCTTCCAGAAAAATTGCATCATTTTTAGTTACATATGGAGGGAGATATGACGATTTTAAGTTAGGTCTTCCATTCTGCCAGATTCTGATTTCTTGCACACCAATCTTGGTTTGAGTGTTTGAGACCCCAAATCTTAATATTTTTGAGTGAAACCAATTTTGTTCGATTCATAACTCATTAAAGAAATTTCCAGAAGAAAAATCAAGAATTTTAGTGGAATATAAAGAGACTTATAACTGATTAAAGTAGAGAATTTTCTCTGTCAGATTTTCTTTGCACACTTAATTTCATATGAGTAGTCGAAGGGTCAAATCTTCGAGTTTTTACATGAAACCACTTGGGTTTGAAACATAACACAATAAACAAAGTTCCAGAAAAAGATTCATATCATTTAGTTAAGTATTTTTCAAGATATGGTCGGATAAAATGCATGCAAGTAATCTGCCAGAAACTAAAATGCTATTTCATGAAAAATGAGTGTTTTAAATCCATATTTTCACTCATATGGTTGGTTCTTTGATTGAACACTCATTTACCACTACTTTGACAATGTTCTTAGATAAGAAAATCTATTTTTGTCCTTTAAAAACTCATGCATGAACTCACACATTTCAGATTATGACGAAAATACACATGCATGTACTTAAAACATCATCTTCTTGAGTTTTAGTTGCATGGCTTAAGGATTACCACCATTTGTTTGACATAACATGTCTTTGGTGATTAATCCACCATGAAAAGGGTCCATTAAGGTCCTATTTCCAGAAACTCAAGAAGATGAAGATAAAGTGGAAAAAAAAGAAGAAGAGATTACAAAAAAGAAAGAAGAAGATGAAGGAGAACACAAAGAGATGAGTTTTTACCCCACTATGATTGATGTATACCTTCAAGGATCTTCAAAGATGGAACCTTTTTGATGTTTTTGGGCTGATTTCGGCTGGTGATAGTGAAGGAAGAGAGTGTATTGGGTTTGAATGTAGAGAGAGAGGTTGAGAGGAAAATGAAGAGGTTTTTCTTGAGAATTTGGAAACTTAATGATGAATTGTGTTGGGTTATGAGAAGGGGGCCGGCCTTGGGGCCTTAAAATCTGATTTATTATATATATATTTTTTAAAATAATAATTAATATTGTATAATTATACATCTTATGTAATTTATATAAAAAGATTGGTTTAAAGTAGTTTAAATCTCATTTATCTAGTAAATTTTTTGGTTTATTTATTTAAGGTTTTAAAATTTACTTTTGGGTATATATATAACTATATATTTACTCCTCTTATTTTTAATATAGTTATAATTAAATGTTAACTGTTCAAATCGGCATTTTATAAGACAGCTTAAGCAGTTCCGTGTGGTAACAGGATTTTCTCAGTGTACTGTTGGAATTCTTAGGAAACTAACCCTTAGCCATCAATATTAAGTCCTTATGAGTTATTCCTACTTGTTAAGACATGTATTATGTTATTCAGTTGCTAACCTGAGTGGTTTTGGTTTGACGGGTGTCACAGTCTCCCCTTGTTAGAAGAATTTCGTCCCGAAATTCGTTGATTGCTAATTCCCGTCTGATCCTTTGCAAATAGGTGAGGGTACTTACGTTTCATGTAATCTTCTCGTTCCCATGTATACTCAGGTCCATGCCTCGAATTCCAACGAACTTTTAAGATCGGGATCTTACTACGTCTTTTCGTTTGACTTCTTGATCGAGGATTTCAATTGGTTCTTCTATGAAGTGTAATCGCTCGTTGACCTGAATATCCTCTAGGGGTAGAACCAATGATTCGTCACTTAGGCATTTCTTAAGGTTTGACACATGGAACGTATCGTGGATGGCACTTAGCTCTTGCGGTAAATTGAGTTTATATGCTACTGGACCAATCCTTTCAATTATTTCAAAGGGGCCAATATACCTCGGACTCAGCTTACCTCTTTTTCCGAAGCGTACTAATCCTTTCCAAGGCGATACTTTTAGAAGCACTTTATCTCCCACTTGGAATTCTAATGGCTTCCTGTGGTTATCTGCGTAACTCTTCTGACGATCTCTTGCGGCCTTGATTCTGTCCTTAATAATTGCGATCTTGTCAGTAGTCTCTTGAACGATTTCAGGCATAGTCAACTGTCAGTCGCCAATTTCCAACCAACTAAGTGGGGATCTACACTTGCGTCCATATAAGGCTTCATACGGTGCACACTGAATGCTAGTATGATAGCTGTTGTTGTAGGAGAACTCCACTAATGGTAGGTGAGTATCCCAACTTCCACCAAGATCTATCACACATGCACGTAGCATATCCTCTAGCGTCTGTATAGTTCTTTCTGACTGACCGTCCGTTTGAGGATGGTAGGAAGTGCTCAAGTCCAAACGCGTATCCAACGATTTCTGGAGTGATCGCCAGAATCGTGACGTAAAACGACTATCTCTGTCCGAGATGATGGAAATAGGAACTCCGTGACGCATAACGATTTCATTGACGTAAATTTGTGCAAGTCTTTCTATCTTATAATCTTCCCGAATAGGAAGAAAATGCGTAGATTTCGTAAGTCGGTCCACTATAACCCAGATTGCGTCGTGCCCCTTCCTGGTCCTGGGTAGCTTAGTTACGAAATCCATAGTTATTTGTTCCCATTTCCATTGGGGGATCTTGGGTTTTTGTAATAGACCAGATGGTTTCTGATGTTCGGCCTTAACTTTTGCACAATTTAAGCACTTGTTCACGTACAAAGCGATGTCTTTCTTCATACCCGGCCACCAGTAGTATTCCTTTAGATCCTTGTACATCTTATCAGCTCCTGGGTGAATCGAATATCTTGATTTATGGGCTTCATCCATAATTGTTGATCGTAGGTTATTAACCTTTGGTACCCAAACTTTGTCTTCAAAGTAACGTACCCCATCTGACCTTGTTTTAAATTTAAGTTCCCATCGATGTAGGGCCTCGTCCTTCAAGTTCTCTGCTTTCAACGCTTCTTCCTGTGCTTCAAGAATTTGTGTCTTTAGGCTCGTCTGAACGAACGCACCCATTGCTCGTACCCTTGACGGTTTCACCCTTTCCTTCCTGCTTAGTGCGTCGGCTACCACATTAACCTTGCCTGGATGGTACTTTATTTCACAGTCATAGTCACTAAGCAGTTCAACCCATCTTCTTTGTCTCATATTAAGCATTTTCTGGTCAAGGATATGTTGAAGGCTTTTATGATCGGTGTAGATGGTGCATTTCGTGTCGTAAAGATAATGTCTCCAAATCTTGAGTGCAAACACTACGGCTCCCAATTCTAGATCATGAGTAGTATAGTTCTTCTCATGAGCTTTAAGTTGCCTCGAAGCATATGCAATGACTTTGTCCTTCTACATCAATACACACCCCAAACCTTGGTGTGATGCATCGCAGTAGACTACGAAATTTTTCGCGCCTTCTGGCAACGCCAGAATTGGTGCATTACACAACCTATGCTTGAGTGTTTGAAATGCTTCTTCTTGTTTCTCTCCCCAAATGAACTTCTTATCCTTTTGGGTTAGGGCCGTTAGTGGTTGCGCAATTTTTGAGAAATTCGCAATGAATCGCCGGTGATGGCCTGCTAAACCGAGAAATTGACGGATTTCTGTCGGGGTCTTCGGGGCTTCCCATCTCTTGATGGCCTCAATTTTTACCGGATCTACATGAATTCCCTTCTCATTAATCACGTGGCCAAGAAATTGTACCTCTCGAATCCAAAATTCGCATTTGGAGAACTTTGCATACAATTTCTAGTCTCTGAGCAATTCTAGTATCAACTTTAGATGTCGCTCATGATTCTCCTTGCTTTACGAGTAAATTAGTATATCATCTATGAACACGATCACGAACTCGTCCAGGTACGGTCTACAGACCCTGTTCATTAAGTCCATGAAGACAGCTGGTGCATTGGTTAGCCCGAAAGGCATAACCAGGAACTCGTAATGGCCGTATCGAGTCCTAAACGCCATCTTGGGAACATCCTCTTCACGGACCCTCATTTGATGATATCCAGATCGAAGATCAATTTTTGAAAAGTAGGTAGCACCTTGGAGTTGGTCGAACAGGTTGTCGATTTGGGGAAGAGGGTATCGGTTCTTGATAGTCATCTTATTGAGTTCTCTATAATCGATGCACATCCGCAAGGATCCATCTTTCTTTTTAACGAAAAGAACTGGTGCACCCCATGGCGAAGAGCTAGGTCTTATAAGTCCTTTGTCGAGCAGCTCCTGGAGTTGTCTTGATAATTCCTGCATTTCCGATGGGGCCAAACGGTACGGTGACTTAGCCACAGGTGCAGCTCCAGGAACTAAGTCGATGTGGAATTCGACTTGTCTTGACGGGGGTACTCCTGGTAGCTCATCCGGGAATACCTCGGGAAAATTCCGAACTACAGGAAAATCCTGAATGCGTTTCTCTTTCATTTCCTTAACTATAACATGAGCCAAAAACGCGATGCATTCCTTTCTCAAGTACTTCCGCATCTTCATACACGTCACTAACTTAAAGTTCTTTTCGGACTTCTCTCCATGTACGACGAGTGTTTCGCCCTCTGGTAGTGGAATTCGAATGATCTTTTCGGAAAAACATATGTCTACCCGGTTTTTAGATAGCCAATCCATGCCCACGACTATGTCAAAGCTTCCTAGCTCAATTGGAATAAGGTCTATACTAAAGCTCTTATTAGCTAAGTTTAAAGTACAGTCCGTAATTACGTCTCTGACCTTAACTACCTGCCCATTAGCAAATTCAATAACGTAGACCTCTTTCAAATTTTGGGGTTTCAAATTAATTTTTGCCCTAAACTCTAGTGATACAAAGCTCCTATCCGCTCTAGAATCAGATAGTGTTGATGCATAGTTCTAAGGCATAGTTTCAAACAGGAATTTGGTCATATTTTTGACACCAGTTCTACTCAAATAGGTTATGAATATCATATGGTATGTCTACAACTAATCATTAGAGCATATAAATATAGCAACATACAGTAACTTCATAATCATGCGTTTCAAAACACTTTGTTCAAACAAACACGGTTCAACCATCACATAGGTTCAATAAGCAACAAAATGTTTTCCCCAAAAGATACCTAGTACTTAGAGTTCTAAATAGTAAGCTACATGCCACCAAAATAAGTTTCCAAGTTTAATCATCAAAAGTAGTCAAAAGTTCTTTCACTAACGCCACTTTCTTGGAACCATTTCTTCACAACTATCCATAATGCATCAATACCAAGCGTGCTATTGTAAGTGCCTAAGATATGCAATGTTCATGCATGCACACACAAAAATTATGCTTATGTGATTAAGTAGAAAATTTATTTTAAGCATACTTCCATTATGACCAACCCGAGTCTCTCATTATATTTACCCGAATTAAACATAGATGATCAGGCTTTGTTTAATTGAGGTATAATAATGTGACATTCGACTTGGTTATATTAGCAATATACTTCAGATTTTAGACAATCATTTCGAAAACCGTTTTGAAAATAGTTTGCGTTATGGTTAGGTTATAGTTTGTGGTTCCCATAAGAAAACCAGCATTCTCTATAACCTTAGGCTCTGATACCAAATCTGTCACACCCCGCTAAAGCGGAAACACGAGGTATAACAGTGTAGGGTTTCATTTCAAAGGTAACAGACAACACCAACCACAAGTTTAATACAATAGTATGAAATATTACAATACAACGTCTTCAACCAAAAAGTTCCAAAAGAAAACGACGGATACAAAAATTAATAATAGGAATTTTTAAGGTTCTTGATGTTGATGTCATCAACCAAAATACACCCTACGTGCCTTCACTTACTTCTTATTCCCTGAAAAGCATGTTTAAAACGAAAAGGTCAACTACAAAGAGTTGGTGAGTTCACAGGTTTTTCATATCCAAACAGTTTTCAACCAAAGATTATTTTCGTGAGTCTTTTGTCACGACAAGCTTTAAATTTAAATCTTATGAGTACACATTACAATACATGACTTTCGCAAGATATATGATTGTTGAGCCACTACTAAGCCTCCGACAACTTACGCCCCGCGGACTACCTCAGAGGTGGTATGATGGCCACATGAGTAGAACATTATTACCAGATAAAGTGCACCCCTACTCGTCAGTTTAAGGTGGGTTTGTCAAACCAAATAGCGCTATCCACAAGTATCACCGGCTCGTTACGAGTTAATAAGTAGTGTACCTATTGGGGACTTAACATTTTTATTATCACTCAACATATCTTGTCACTTATGTAAATTTGTACATTCATTTGTACTCATTTCTTAATTCATAAATATCCACAATTTTACTATCATGAATCATTTAGCATTTTAAACTCACAACGTTGAAATAATAGTAACATGCTTTTCACCCCAAAACGTATAAAATAGTAAAAAGGGGTTGCGAAAACTCACAACGTTGAAATAATAGTAACATGCTTTTCACCCCAAAACGTATAAAATAGTAAAAAGGGGCTGCGAAAACTCACGATGTTCCGCAAGGATGTCCAAGGGTTGCCGCACGGATGCACAGTTTCTCGATCCTAGGTCCTTCCTAAGGAGTGAAACACATCATCAGTTTCGGTCTAACTCTTATGGCTAAAGCATTGCTTAGCCCATCATGTCTTATAAAATGCCTTGATATTAGTTACTAGGTTCAAGTATTATTTTGCATTGTCGTTTATATGTTATTTATTGGTTTTAAAAAAGGTTTGTAGGATTTTATTGTTACATCATTAAATTTATATGTTATACATAGTATTTAATCCTTTGTACCATGTTTTATAATTCCTTACTCACCTTGTGTTTTAATCCAAGTTAAAATTCTTATAAATTTCTTACTTATTAAGGCATCATTTATACATTCACATACCTGTATATGTTGTTTTAATTTGGTGTTTTTAACAAACTCTACAATTTATATGCTTTTTTTTTAACTTTTAATATTCCTAAAATCTCTTTTTCTTGAATTAGAGCTTTTACTATTCTGCTGGCAGAAATATTTTTGGTCCACAAATGGTCATAATTAAGTATTTTCTGGAATAGTTTACTTAACCAAATTTTTATATATATTATTTTAAGGTCTTAGGGAACTTTTGACATAGATATCATGATTTTTAGAGGTGGTTAGCTATTTTAATCATTACACTTAAGTTTAAGTGTCACAGTTACCAAAACAGTCTGCACCATCTTTTTGTCAAGTCCATTTGGAGGGTCAAATCTCAACTTTTTTCAGTGATTCAAATTGGGTTTTAAACTTAACTCATAAACGTATCTTCCAGAAAAATTGCATCATTTTTAGTTACATATGGAGGGAGATATGACGATTTTAAGTTAGGTCTTCCATTCTGCCAGATTCTGATTTCTTGCACACCAATCTTGGTTTGAGTGTTTGAGACCCCAAATCTTAATATTTTTGAGTGAAACCAATTTTGTTCGATTCATAACTCATTAAAGAAATTTCCAAAAGAAAAATCAAGAAATTTAGTGGAATATAAAGAAACTTATAACTGATTAAAGTAGAGAATTTTCTCTGTCGGATTTTCTTTGCACACTTAATTTCATATGAGTAGTCTAAAGGTCAAATCTTCGAGTTTTTACATGAAACCACTTGGGTTTGAAACATAACACAATAAACAAGGTTCCAGAAAAAGATTCATATCATTTGGTTAAGTATTTTTCAAGATATGGTCGGATAAAATGCATGCAAGTAATCTGCCAGAAACTAAAATGCTATTTCATGAAAAATGAGTGTTTTAAATCCATATTTTCACTCATATGGTTGGTTCTTTGATTGAACACTCATTTACCACTACTTTGACAATGTTCTTAGATAAGAAAATCTATTTTTGTCCTTTAAAAACTCATGCATGAACTCACACATTTCAGATTATGACGAAAATACACATGCATGTACTTAAAACATCATCTTCTTGAGTTTTAGTTGCATGGCTTAAGGATTACCACCATTTGTTTGACATAACATGTCTTTGGTGATTAATCCACCATGAAAATGGTCCATTAAGGTCCTATTTCCAGAAACTCAAGAAGATGAAGATAAAGTGGAAAAAAAAGAAGAAGAGATTACAAAAAAGAAAGAAGAAGATGAAGGAGAACACAAAGAGATGAGTTTTTACCCCACTATGATTGATGTATACCTTCAAGGATCTTCAAAGATGGAACCTTTTTGATGTTTTTGGGCTGATTTCGGCTGGTGATAGTGAAGGAAGAGAGTGTATTGGGTTTGAATGTAGAGAGAGAGGTTGAGAGGAAAATGAAGAGGTTTTTCTTGAGAATTTGGAAACTTAATGATGAATTGTGTTGGGTTATGAGAGGGGGGCCGGCCTTGGGGCCTTAAAATCTGATTTATTATATATATATTTTTTAAAATAATAATTAATATTGTATAATTATACATCTTATGTAATTTATATAAAAATATTGGTTTAAAGTAGTTTAAATCTCATTTATCTAGTAAATTTTTTGGTTTATTTATTTAAGGTTTTAAAATTTACTTTTGGGTATATATATAACTATATATTTACTCCTCTTATTTTTAATATAGTTATAATTAAATGTTAACTGTTCAAATCGGCATTTTATAAGACAGCTTAAGCAGTTCCGTGTGGTAACAGGATTTTCTCAGTGTACTGTTGGAATTCTTAGGAAACTAACCCTTAGCCATCAATATTAAGTCCTTATGAGTTATTCCTACTTGTTAAGACATGTATTATGCTATTCAGTTGCTAACCTGAGTGGTTTTGGTTTGACGGGTGTCACATGTGATAACTCACTTGATAAGCAGTAGTGTCCGGGAATCTCCCACAAGTACCTCGAGATGATCCTACTTCGAACCTATGAACGCAAGGTCACTAGTAAGTTTTTGCCTCGAGGGTTCGGTACTAATTATCCAAATCGCCATAAAATGCCTTGTTGTGTTTTAATATTATAAACGTAACAAATATATATACTTTGTTCTCGTTGGATTAAAGTTTCCGCAATTTCGTCACAATAAGTAACGAAAAGGGTTTAAAGAACGTATATATATATATAGTACATATATATATAAACCGAAATTTTATCGTAAAAACGATAAAATTAAGGGTTTTAAATGTAAAGACAAGTATTTAAAGTACATAAATATAAATGTATAATATATATGTATATTCCACAATTTCATCATAAAATGATGAAATGGGATCAACAATATATAAATTTCATAAATATATATAAATATATTATATATATGTATATTCCACAATTTCATCATAAAATGATGAAAATGGATGAAGAATAAATAAATTGCATAAGTAAGTAAGATGCATAAATGTATATAAATGTAAATATAAGATATATATATATTCCACTATTTCATCATAAAATGATGAAATGGGATTAGAAGTTAGTCCTTAATAATAATAAGAAATTTGTCCTTTGCTGTCCAGATTTTGGTGTCAATTTGTGTCTATCTTTGGGTAACTTCCAGGTATAGTTAGGTCAAGATATTTTATGTCCAAAGGGTTTAATGAGTTAGAAAACTTTTGGCATAAGTTTCATAATTTTTAGAAGTGTTTAAGTACATGAAATAATACTTGACGTAAAACTCGACAAAAGACGTTGCTTCTTGCGCACTGTTTCTGTGAAAAGTGTTTGGTAGACGAAATCTTTGAGTTTTTGAGTGAAACCACTTGGGTTTGAATCCTAACACAAAAAAAGAATTTCCAGAAAAAGAATCACTCAATTTATAGTTTATTGAGTGAGATATGACCATTTGAAGAGAGGTGTGGAATCTGACAGCAAGCTGTCAAAACTACACCTTGTGCATGTGCTCCTATATTGACTTCTTAACCAAAATTCTTATTCCTTTGCATGCAAAATCCGATTTGACCCTTTTCCATACACTTATTTTCAGTTCCAAAACACATTTCTGAACCATTTAAATTACATGCAAGTTACCTATCAACTCATCTTTTATAAATGTAACAACCCGGTTTCCCAAACATACAACAAATAACATATATTGCATAACATCATTACATTCATAAAAGAAAATTACATAATAATGCACATACGGTCCCATAGTCTCGAAACTACAAAATACATAACAGCTTCCTAATCAACATCAGTCATCAAAAAGCGTCCTACTCTTTATCCTTTCCTTTGCCGCTATAATTTCCTCGACCTGGAATACATATTTTTGAAAACAAAATGAGGGTTAGACCAAACGGTCTAGTGAGATAATCCCTGTCATTTCAAAATCGTTATAAAACCCATTTATATAAAATCCTTTATATAAAGACACATATATCACACTTAATTAAATACCAATCAAGACTCGTGCACCGTGTTCAACTCATCCTCTTTCTCATTCTCATTCCTCTGGCCATATCAGTTGGTTGCGAGCCAACAACACCGCTGTACAACAATTACAGCACCGCTGTACAACAACTACAGCACCGTTGTACAACAACTACAGCACCGCTGTACAACAACTACAGCAAACACCTCCGCCGACTATAGTTTCGGCTAACGTATATTCATGTAGTGTAATGCATATATAAATACAATATATATATATATATATATGTATCAATATATCATATTGTCATTTATAAACCTTTTACCACATTTGAAAACGTTTTAAAAGTTAAAACTCACCTGAATGCTTTTCCAATAGTTCTCCAAAAATCTCTTCAACAAGTCCCACTTTTATCTTTGAATTTTACTATCTGAAATAGTTAATTAACAAGAATACACCTCATTAATAAATCTGTATTTTAACACTTTTCGCAACCCACAGCTTGCGAATTCCTCAATTTTCGCAACCCACTGTTGCGAAAACCAAAGAACTCGCAACCCACTGTTGCGAAAACCAAAGAACTCGCAACCCACTGTTGCGAAAACCTCACTTCTCGCAACCTACTGTTGCGAAAACCCCACTTCTCGCAACCTACTGTTGCGAAAACCTGCAAAATTACTGTTCATCGTCTTTTTAATTAAGCTCAGCCAAAAACGACTTTCATTCCAATATTTACTCAGAAATCGTACTTTCAAGCTTAGACTTCCCAAAACATCCATTTTTAACAAAACCCACCTAAAAACTTAACTAGCAACTCAAGAACACTTTTAAGAAATTAAAACACAAACAAGGATGGATTTGTTACCTTGCTTACATCAGTTTGGTCCTTAAATTACAGCAGCATACTCTGGATTTCTTCCTTCTTCTTCCCTTAAGTTTTTCTCGATTTCTCTCTCTTTCTCTCTCAAAACCATAACTACACACACATACACACTATGTGTTTTTGCCAAATAATGTCTAAAGATGACACCTCTTGTGTCTAAAGTGAACATGGCGGTGTGGGTGGATAATATCTCCACTCTCACCAAATAAACCCAACACTCAATCTATTTGGCAAAACTTACCCCCAATCTTCCAAATAAAAATTAAAACTTACCCCTTAACTCCTAACTTCATAAAACACTAACATAATAACTTATAAAATTTTCAAATTTAAATTAGATAAAATACCTGGTTATTACAACATCTCCCCCTTAAAAGAATAACGTCCCGGAATTCACTCAAGCAACGAACTAGGGTAACTACTGTTGAAAAGATATCAAATTCTATGAACACATCAAAGTGTTTACGGAATCCTCAAAGGACTTTTTACTAGACCCACCGCTTTACTGCTTCTAGTTTACCATTTGTTCCCACTTCAATATTTCAACCCAAAACATCAAGAGTTTTAATTTCTCACAAGAAATTCGCCCCTCTAAAACAACGATACACACTCGATAATCAAATCCTACGAAGGTTTAAATTAACTCGAAAATTAACTTATCTCTTAGAAAGAAATAACGTCACCGGGACATTTACCACGCTAATAATCCAAATAACAGAACATTATAGGCTTACTCGGGACATTTACCACGCTAATACTATTTTTAACCTCACCGGCCTTTTACTACAAACGGCGTGTTCTACACTTTTACAATACTAACTCTAAAACGTAAACATATACTTTCAATATAAAATTTGCTTAGTAAATACTACCTATTTCTTATATTCTTTCATGGAATAGAATATACTCAACACGAATCACTTTATATCACGGAAAAATTTCTTAATTTTATCAAACCCGCAAACTTCATCCTACCATTTCCATTTCCCATGAAAGCATAGCATAATTACTATAATCACACAACCATACTTAATTGCACTTGACACCAATTCATCCATCAAATTAAAACAAAGCCTAAATAGCAACTTAATTTCTCGAATATCAGCAAAACACAATTTCAAACATTTCAATTATCTCAATAACCTCACCACCATAACTCATACCGACTTCCATCCAAATATCAATACCAATTCATTCCTTAATAAAATAACAAACTCGTTATCACATCAATTCCTTACATCTCCAACTTAGCACAAAATTACTAACACAAATCTTTAGACATTTGATTCACTTAAACCACTCCGCAATTTGAAATTTATCAACACCGGTCTCACCTTACCCAACTAAAATAATTACCAAATCGTCATGTAATAATTTCACTACAAAACTAAGCCGAAAAGAATTCATCACAACTCCGTTAAAAATTTCATGTCACTAATCATATAACTCATTAACGACTTAACATGCAAAGTCCAGCACCAAGTTTAAAACAACTCTTTATCTTAAACAACTCCATAAAGAAGGTTCATCACACGACCATCAAAATATTTATTGATCATTGCTTTCTTCCCACTAATCATAACACTTAATATAAATCCCTTTTTCAACTTAAATTCTCCAATCCATGGGAAGTATTAGGTAAACATCCAACCCATTGAACCATTTTTCTATATCCCGCAAACTCTCAAGCATCAATTTCTTATACTTTATTATCATAGTATGCATATTCTCTTTCAGTTAAGTCCAGGTTATCAGCAACCTAGTTTTCTAACCTTGCGACCCACTATCGCCAACGCTTCCCCCACATCATTCCATCTTTGATCCAGTCCGGTGTTTTCTTACGGTACAACCTTACTTGCTTCGGCTAAGCCCTTCTGCAGAATCGACACGGGAAAGGCTGAATGAACTCTCACTATGCGTAACCCTTCAATACCAAGGCGCATACCAACAATTTAGTACCCTCCTAACTGCAACAACTCTTACTCCAAGAGGAAAACCCGCGTGATACAAACAAGGTATAATATCCCAGATCAATCATACCAATATCATTCACAAATCCTGACTCCAGGTTCACCTCATCCTACTACCCTTGCTATGACGGAATCTCCACTAGTCATGACGAGTCGCCTCGCAAATGCACAGTCGCATACAGTGTGAAATCAGATAGACATTCGAAATAAAGATTCTGTCCCACAACGGTTAGACTCAAACAAGAGCTGCGCAATAGAACTAAATCAAATATTCTAAGGCTATTTAGTTCCTACTGTATACCACTTATAAGGCAGTCACTTAACAACCTATCAGGACTAGCATAAATTCCTACTGGCAAGTAATAGTCATGCAGCAAAGTGTAATAAGCACCAGGCAATCTAGCATACATACTCCTATGTTCTAGAAAGCAATAAATTACACTAAGTACTCTACCTTTTCCCTTGGTCTCGGCTGACTGTACACACTGCGCCTTCGATCACCGTCTCTAAAAATGTCCCAACAATCCAACACTCAAAAAAATAACGACATTCTACTCCCCAATAGATTACAAAATCAACTTGAAGTATCACCTTAACCCGTAGTTGAACTTTTCTCCATAGGTCATCCCCAACTCTACCGTCACTTCTCTAATCCAAAATATATCTAAGACAGACAACACTTTCTTGCATTAATTACACCGACCCCGAACCTTAGATTACAATTGATTTCCACACTTGCCACAACATCACTCTCATACTACTACCACGTCCTATCCCATGGCCCTTCACCCCGATCATTACATTCGACTATTTTCTTCTACTCTTTCCTCAACATAAAATATGTTTCCCCAAGTATAGCTCACTAGGAGGTGCTTACTCTAGACCGACCCTATGAGCTAGCTTTCTTTCACCTCCAAACCAATCGCACACACCCAATTCCCACAATTACTATACTTAACCAATAATTTCACCACACTTCATAACATGAATTTAACCGAGTTAATCCGAAATCACATCCATTACCCGAAACAACCACACACTTTTTCATTTTTCAAATATCGTTAACATATTCTTTCAAAACGATAATAAACAAATTGGATCTACACTATACACCCATCCCCAAAATATAACAACCATAAAAACATCTTTATAACAAAATCAGTACATCTTTATTTCACCTCGTGCCTCTTTCAGCACAAAATATGTCATCGTGCCTCTTCCAGCACAAAATTATATATATATACATATATATTTTTATATATCACAAATCATTTAACACGTTTAAAATTTTATTCATAACATAAACTTTAACATTTGGAGGCATAACCTAGCGTTTGAAATACTGAATTATACATAACGCCACATTCTACACTTTCGCAATAACTTTCCAAAATTCTAATCATGCACCTTCAATTTGAAAAATTGTAAACAATTGCAAGTGTTAGATCATTCATTCCAATTTAAACTACCATCCACTTTCGTTCTCATACAATAAATTTTACTACCACCTTGATAAATCTTTCGAATCCAAACACATATGATAACGGGTTATCACCTTGATCACTAATAGCTTTTCCTTACTAATCACTCCCAAAAACAATCTTCACTTTCTAGTTCAATTATCCTTGATTTCTCACTTAAATTTATCCCAAGCAATATCATAATGAATAAGCATACTAAATTCGATATCATCCAAAATATTTGTTACACTCTTACTAAATTAGAACCAACCTCTTTTCACATCAAATGCTTCCAAACCTACACTCTTACTAAGCCTTATCGAAATTAATTCATATATCCTTGATATAAAACTTGTTAACAAACGGAAACTTTAAATCAATCACTCGACAATCTCTTCTTTCATCATAACTACTTATTCCAATATATACCGAATTACCGAGGATCACTTATCATTACCTAATCGACAATTTTAACAAAAATCAAGTTCCAACACCATCCTATACTTACTACTACCTCAAATTCCGACAACATTATCAAAAATAACTTAATAGGCACTCCACTCTTATCTATATTACCAATACAATTATCAAATTCATTTCTAACGCATATAAGCAACAAAAGATTGAAAACACAATTAATCAGTTTGTACCGAAGTCAAATAGCACTTTAGCACGTGTAGAGTTTATATAAATATACCTATCTTCGTCTCTATCCATACGTCGAGACCGACTTGCCACTCTGTAGATTTCAACAAGGTTAATATACACATAGGCACATACCCCATATAATAAGGTATTCCAGTCCAATCATGTAACTGTAAGTTCACAATTACACTGGCCAGGTGTAACTCGAATTTACCTTACATGATGTTCCTTCTACCTTTTTATACTTAACATCCCAAGGTTCTAAAATAATGGGGACATCCTACTTCACATGCAGTTTAAGTCTAGGTATAAATCCAAATACCTAAATCCCTTAAACTAGGGCTCTGATACCATCTGTAACAACCCGGTTTCCCAAACATACAACAAATAACATATACTGCATAACATCATTACATTCATAAAAGAAAATTACATAATAATGCACATACGGTCCCATAGTCTCGAAACTACAAAATACATAACAGCTTCCTAATCAACATCAGTCATCAAAAAGCGTCCTACTCTTTATCCTTTCCTTTGCCGCTATAATTTCCTCGACCTGGAATACATATTTTTGAAAACAAAAGGAGGGTTAGACCAAACGGTCTAGTGAGATAATCCCTGTCATTTCAAAATCGTTATAAAACCCATTTATATAAAATCCTTTATATAAACACACATATATCACACTTAATTAAATACCAATCAAGACTCGTGCACCGTGTTCAACTCATCCTCTTTCTCATTCTCATTCCCCTGGCCATATCAGTTGGTTGCGAGCCAACAACACCGTTGTACAACAATTACAGCACCGCTGTACAACAACTACAGCACCGCTGTACAACAACTACAGCAAACACCTCCGCCGACTATAGTTTCGGCTAACGTATATTCATGTAGTGTAATGCATATATAAATACAATATATATATGTATCAATATATCATATTGTCATTTATAAACCTTTTACCACATTTCAACCACATATATATATATATATATATATATATATATCTTAATATATACACATAATTACACCATAAATCATTTTCTCAATCCACACATATCCATCTCATATATATATATATATATAT
This sequence comes from Saussurea involucrata, assembly GCA_033807775.1. Lineage (NCBI taxonomy): Eukaryota > Viridiplantae > Streptophyta > Magnoliopsida > Asterales > Asteraceae > Saussurea > Saussurea involucrata. The sequence continues at coordinate 71,402,961 of CM066320.1, forward strand.
ATATATCACATATATATGTATCCCAGTTGAAAACGTTTTAAAAGTAAAACTCACCTGAATGCTTTTCCAATAGTTCTCCAAAAATCTCTTCAACAAGTCCCACTTTTATCTTTGAATTTTACTATCTGAAATAGTTAATTAACAAGAATACACCTCATTAATAAATCTGTATTTTAACACTTTTCGCAACCCACAGCTTGAGAATTCCTCACTTTTCGCAACCCACTGTTGCGAAAACCTCACTTCTCGCAACCTACTGTTGCGAAAACCCCACTTCTCGCAACCTACTGTTGCGAAAACCTGCAAAATTACTGTTCATCGTCTTTTTAATTAAGCTCAGCCAAAAACGACTTTCATTCCAATATTTACCCATAAATCGTACTTTCAAGCTTAGACTTCCCAAAACATCCATTTTTAACAAAACCCACCTAAAAACTTAACTAGCAACTCAAGAACACTTTTAAGAAATTAAAACACAAACAAGGATGGATTTGTTACCTTGCTTACATCAGTTTGGTCCTTAAATTACAGCAGCATACTCTGGATTTCTTCCTTCTTCTTCCCTTAAGTTTTTCTCGATTTCTCTCTCTTTCTCTCTCAAAACCGTAACTACACACACATACACACTATGTGTTTTTGCCAAATAATGTCTAAAGATGACACCTCTTGTGTCTAAAGTGAACATGGCGGTGTGGGTGGATAATATCTCCACTCTCACCAAATAAACCCAACACTCAATCTATTTGGCAAAACTTACCCCCAATCTTCCAAATAAAAATTAAAACTTACCCCTTAACTCCTAACTTCATAAAACACTAACATAATAACTTATACAATTTTCAAATTTAAGTTAGATAAAATACATGGTTATTACAATAAACTTTTGTAAAAGACTCATCTTGAAGAATGTTGATGTTCTTGCCAAGAACATCAACATGCAACTTAAAATTGTGTATTTTGAGCTCATGCATGTTTGTTTAAGTATGTTTTTAGTGGATTACAAAGATACACTCATGAAACTCTTGAACAAAAGAAGATGGATTTCTCAAGAAAACTACATGCATGTGTTTAAAATGTTCATCTTTGGTCTTAACATAGGTTTGATTTTGGATTCACCGCCTTTTTAATAACAAGAAGATGTTATGGTGGTAAATCTACAAACATTAAGACATTGTAAAGAAGATTTGTAAAAAGTTAAAGAAAGTGTAGAAGGGATGAAGAACATTCATCAAATGCAAGAAAGTGAAAATAACTTAAAAGAGTGTGTGTGGATTTCACCCAACACACTTGTATTTACCTTGGATTATTTTTATCCTTTGAAGAAAAGTGATTGAGGGGCTGGAATTTGGGATGAAGATGGATGAAGATTTGAAGGTGAATATGAAGATGAAGATTTGAAGATGGAGAGAGAAAGAATTGCAAGTATTCTTTTAGAGAGAGAGTGAGATGAGATAATGAAATGGATTGTGAAGACTTGTTGCATTCTTATGGAGTAGAGAGAGGGGGTGGTGAGTGATAGAAATAATTTGTCAAATCTTGTCTTTTTGATTAAAAATTAAAATACAAGTGTTTTCTTAATAAGTGAAATACAAAGTAATTATATATAAAATAAGGTATATATATATTATTATTATTGAAATACATAAATTATCAATTATATAAATACTTGTAGTATAAATGTAGGTCAAGTTGGCATTTTATGAGATTTATGGATAATTTCCTAATTCAAGGGTTTCTTAGGCAAAATTTCTCGAATTTTCCTATCGTACCGCGTTTACTACTAAACTTGCACTGTGTGAACTATGTCATGAGAAAAATGACATATTCAGTGTAGTTCTAACCTGAGGTATAAATTTGACGGTTGTCACAGATGTTGTGTAACGACCCGGTTCCCCAAACATACATCAAATAACATATATTGCATAACATCGTTTCATAACAAAAGATACATCATATAACATGTACGGTCCCTTAGTCTTTACAACCATAATAAGTATTTCATTACATCCTTTTTGCTGATTAATTTACATTATAACTAATAAAAAGTTATAAGTACAAAACACTTCATGATCTTCAAAACATAAGTCTTCCAAAAGCTATTCACAGTTTGCCCTTTTACTTGCTCTTACTTGATCCACGACCTGGAATACATATTTTTAAAACAAAATGAGGATTAGACCTAGTGGTCTAAGTGAGAAAATCCTTGTCAGTTTAAAATCAATTGCATAAACACCATATACATAACACCAGTATGAATACCAATTATGACTCATGCATTGTGTACTTTCCAGTTTCATTCCCATAGCCATATTAGTTGGTTGCGATCCAACTAATCATTTTACTCCGCTGCACTAATATACAGCCAACTCCGCTGTCCCTCCGTACAGCCAAACTCCACCGGTCCTAAGCCCGGCCAACTTGCACTCGTGTAGTGTAATACTCGTATAAATATAATATACACCTCAATATATCATACTTCATACATATGCACATAATTACCCTACTTATCACATTCTCAATCCACATATATGTATTCCATTTTAAAAACATTTTAAAGTAAAACTCACTTGTTTGCTTATCAAAACGCTTCCAAGCCTTTCCAAAAAGATTCAGTCTTTCACCCAGAATTCACAGAATCTGAAATAAATTACATACAATTATCCCTTTACCAATTAAACATATAAGACTTACTAGAAGACTAAGAACTCTAGATAACTCTATCTAACTCTTATCCTCAATTGTTTCCCCCAAACCCGAACTTAAGTCGAGTCCACAGTATTTCCAGTCCTCATTCATACCCTAACCAAGAGTCGACAAAACACCAAGTTACCGGATACTCAAAAGTATCTGAAATCTCAAAAATGACCGAACAGCTGGAGTTTTCGGACAACACAAAACTATCCGGACAACATGACCAATCCGGACAACATGACTTTCCGGACAACACTCAATCCGGATGACATCCGGAAACCAAGGTAATCCGGATACCACCCGGTATATACATTCATCCGGAAACTATAGAAAAGAGAGACTTACCGGATAATCGACTCGTCCGGATACCTTAGCACAAGGGTTTTCCGGGTACTTTATCTTCCGGACACTAGCAAGGAGAATTTACCGGACACATTCAAAAACGTCCGAAAACCTCTGTCTGTTACCAAAATTCTACCCAGAAATCGACTGAAATTAATACCAGTCATGAAATTGATAATTCTAATCCGATAGAAACCTTCTACTAACAATTACAAACATAAAACATAAAGGAAACATACCTTAATATCACTTCCAACAATTCCAATTGAAGCCCTAGCCTTTTCTTTTCGTCTCTTGCTTCTTTTGTCTCAAAACACACACATACACACTCATATTTTCTGTTTTGAAAATATCTGAAGTCCTAAAGGTGTATATTAGACTTAATTTACACTCTTGGGCTTAAACTATTCAATAATGACCAAAATATCCCTAAACTTATAAATTAACCCAAACTTACCCTAAACATCCAAATTTAAAGTTAAGTAAATTTAACGGAAAGAGAATTTAACTAACTAACTTACCCGGGGTATTACATCATCTCCCCCTTAAAAGAATTCCGTCCCGAAATTCGGTTAGGTGAAAAGGTATGGGTATTTAGTTCTCATTTCTGATTCTGATTCCCAAGTAGCGTCCTGCCCTTTATGATGTCGCCACTGAACTTTTACATGCTTGATCTCCTTGTTCCGCAAAACTTTGACTTTACGGTCAACAATGGCTTCAGGTTCCTCCACAAAATTCAGCTTTTCATCAACTTGTATATCTGGTAGAGAAACTGCCTGATCTGGCGTAACTAAACACTTTCGAAAATTTGATACGTGAAAAGCATTGTGGATACTGCTTAACTCTGGCGAAAGATCCAACCTGTAAGCTACTTCACCGATTCTTTCTGTAATTGCAAACGGTCCAATGTACATTGGGTTCAGTTTGCCTTGTTTCCCAAATCGAATGACTCCTTTCCAAGGTGAGACTTTTAACATTACAAAATCTCCAACTTGGAATTCTAACGGTTTTCGGCGTCGGTCAGCATAGCTTTTCTGTCTGTCTTGAGCCACTTTCATTCGTTCCCGAATCTGAGTAGTCTTATCCGCGGTTAACTGAACTATATTTGGCCCCGCTAATTGTTTCTCTCCCACTTCGTTCCAACACAGAGGAGTTCGACATTTTCTACCATACAGAACTTCGAACGGCGCCGCTTGTATGCTGGAATGATAACTGTTATTATAGGAAAATTCGATCAACGGCAAGTGCTTATCCCACGATCCCCCAAAGTCAACAATGCAGGCCCGTAGCATATCTTCCAAAGTCTGAATCGTTCGTTCACTCTGACCGTCAGTTTGAGGATGATACGTTGTACTTAACTTTATTTGCGTCCTCATTTCTTTTTGAAAACTCCTCCAGAACCTTGAAGTAAAACAACTATCACGATCAGAAATAATCGAGATTGGAACTCCATGTCGAGTTACTATTTCATCGATATACAATTTGGCTAGTCTATCCAATGAATAGGTTTCTTTCATCGGTAAAAAGTGAGCAGACTTTGATAATCTGCCAACGATTACCCAAATGGCATCAAACCCTTTCGGAGTCCTTGGTAGCTTCATGATGAAATCTGTAGAAATCTGATCCCATTTCCACATAGGTATTTCTAACCGTTGCAACTGACCAAAAGGCTTTTGATGTTCAATCTCTACTTTCTTATAAGTGGAACAGCCTTCCACGTGCTGAGCAATACTTCTTTTCATTCTCGGCCACCAGTAAAATTGTCGTAGATCCTTATACATCTTATTCATACCCAAATGAATAGAGAAACGAGACTGATGAGCTTCTTGAAGTACTCGATCACGCCAATTACCCAGACGAGGCACCCAAATTCTGTTTTCCAGACATAGTAACCCACGATCATCTTTTACAAGTGATGCTGATATCCCCACTAACCGTTCTGGTTTCAAGTGTTCCTCTTGAAAAGCTTCTACTTACCCCTTCTTCAATTCGTCAAAGATGTTAGGTAGAAGTTCAGCTCGTAGTGAAATGGCTTTTATTATTCCACTCCTTTCTTGACGACTCAATGCATCAGCTACTACATTCGCTTTCCCTGGATGATAGAGAATTTCACAGTCGTAGTCATTCACCAATTCTAACTATCTTCTTTGTCTCATATTCAATTCCCGCTGATCGAAAAGATGTTGGAGACTCTTATGATCGGTAAAAAATTGACATTTAGAACCGTATAGATAATGTCTCCAAATCTTTAATGCGAAAACAACTGCTGCAAGTTCCATGTCGTGTGTAGGATACTGTCGTTCATGATCCTTCAGTTGACGAGAAACATAAGCAATAACTTTTCCACGCTGCATTAATACACATCCCAATCCTACTTTGGAAGCATCATTGTAAACAATAAAGTCATTGGAACCTTCAGGTAGTGACAGTATCGGCGCGCTACAGAGTTTCTCTTTCAATATTCGGAATGCTTCATCCTGTTCTGCCTCCCATTCGAATTTTGTATTCTTTCGGATCACCTTGATTAGAGGCGTAGCGATACGAGAAAAATCTTGTATAAACTTTCGATAGTAGCCGGCCAAACCCAGAAAAATTCGTACTTCGGTTGGCGTTCGCGGCGGTTCCCACTTTTCAATTGCCTCTACTTTCATCGGATCAACTTGGATGCCTTTTTCTGAAACTACATGTCCGAGAAATTGAACTTCTCGTAGCCAGAATTCACATTTAGAAAATTTGGCGTACAACTGTTCCTTCTTCAACAATTCAAGAATCAAACGAAGATGTTGGGCGTGCTCTTCTTTAGATCGGGAATAGATAAGGATATCATCGATAAACACAATAACAAATTTATCAAGATATGGCTTACATACCCGATTCATTAGATCCATAAAAGCAGCTGGGGCGTTCGTCAGTCCGAAAGGCATCACTAGGAATTCATAGTGACCATACCTTATGCGAAAAGCAGTTTTCAGAATATCTTCTTCTTTAACCTTCAGCTGATGATAACCAGACCTTAGATCAATTTTTGAGAAATTACAAGCTCCAACTAGTTGATCAAAGAGGTCATCAATTCTAGGAAGCGGATACTTGTTCTTGATCGTACGCTTATTCAGTTCCCGATAATCAATGCACATTCTCATCGATCCGTCTTTCTTTTTCACAAACAGAACTGGTGCTCCCCACAGTGAGGTACTGGGTCTGATGAAGCCCTTAACAGAAAGATCTTGCAGTTGCGTCATCATTTTTTTCATCTCTGGAGGAGCCAGTCGATACGATGCACGGGCAACAGGAGCGGCTCCAGGAATCAGATCTATACCAAACTCTACTTGTCTAACAGGCGGAAGACTATTCAAATCTTCTGGGAAAACTTCCGAAAATTCACAAACAACAGGAATATCTTCCAGCTTATTCTTTTCTAGCTTAGCATCTATCACATAAGCTAAATAACTCGATCAGTCTTTACTAACACACTTACGAGCCTTCATCATAGAGATAAGGCAAGACTGATGATTTCTACGGTCACTATAAATCACTACTGGTCCCTTCTCAGGTAAGACAACATTAATCAACTTCTTATCACAAACTATGCTAGCCTAATTCTCGGCTAACCAATCCATTCCCACTACCACATCAAACTCTATCAAAGCTATAGGAAATAACTGAATAGGTACTCCACACCCATCTATATTTATAACACAACTATCAAATACCTCTTTAACCGATACTTGATTATCATTTGTAGTATCTACCATTAACGCATGATCTAACTCTTTAGGCTTTAAATGCATAACAGCAGCAAAAGAAGGAGACACAAATGATCGGTTTGCACCGGAGTCAAATAACACCTTAGCACGTGTAGAGTTTATTAAAAATGTACTTGTAACCACATTAGGAGTTTCCTTCGCTTCTTGCGCTGTCATTTGGAAGGCACGACCCCTTGCTCTTGGTAGCTCTGGCCTTTGTACTACAAGCCTAACACCCGCTGGTCTCACTGACGTACCACCCTGCTGTGCTCTCCCCCGTGGACAATCAGACTGAATGTGATCAGGAGAATTGCATGAGAAACAAAATCGAGTTACCCGACAGTCTTTAGCAATATGGCCGGTCTTTCCACACTTGTAACAAACTCGAGGGTCAACTTGACAATTTCCTTGATGAATACGGTTGCATTTTAAACAAGGTCTTTCAGCTGGTCTGAAAAGTGGACGACTATCAAATCTCTGAAATCTGGACTTCTTTGAATCATACTGTGGTCCTTCCCATTTTCTTTTTCCAGTACTTTTATCACTAGTATTTCTCCCTTTATCCCGTTCCACATCTTCTGCTGCATCTACTGCGGCTGAGAAAGTATCTGGTGTTGGTGATTTTTGTGAAATCATCATGTTCATTTTGTGTAGTTGGATTCACAAAGGTAATAATGGGGTTGTTAGCTAAGCTATAACATGAGTTAGGAGGTGTGGAGTGCACACTCGTGTAAGCTAACTAGAACCCGGGATTGTTGGACGGATAAAATTGGCGTGTTACAAAGTGGTTTTCAGAGCTGGGCGTCGGGGCCAGTACCCAGGCTAGTTGGGTAGCACCAGAAGTGGCGCCAAGCACTGGATTGTGCTTTGGCGCTCATATCGGCGCTAGTTGGTTCACGCCAAAAGTGGCGTCGAGCTCTGGACAGAATGTGGCGCGCATTTCGGTGCCAGTTAGGTGGCACGGAAAGTAGCGTCGGCGTCTGGATTGTCCTCTTCACTTTGTAACTGCAATTTTTGTAACCGACCTCTTTAAACCCACAATCAATCTCATTAAATGAGAGATTATTGTCATTATTCAATATAGGTAGGTTACGATTCTCTAAAGGTGTATATATATGGATCGATTTCTGCCTTAATCGATACACTGAAAATCAGAGATTGTCCTCGAGAGAATTTCGTGATACCCGGGCAGAATAGGGTCGAAATATCTCTTACGGAAAGCGAGCTCTACGCGATCTCTAGTTATATCCAAGCTATACTAATCGTCTCACTATTTCTTATCTCTTCCACGATACACAAATCCCCCAACAATCGTAAGAGATATTTCCTTCGTGAAGAGATATGGCGGGTGATCAAACCGTGAGAGACATGACTTTTAAGTTCACAAAACTTGAGAAGTTTGAAGGCGTGGATTTCCGTAGATGGCAGAAGAAGATGCACTTCTTGTTGACGACGTTGAAGGTGGTGTATGTGCTAAGCACCCCGATACCGGAGATAATGGAAAACGAGACGCTGGAGGTTACCCGGCGTCGCGGCAAGTGGGAGAATGACGACTACATCTGTCGTAGCCACATCTTGAACGGTATGTGTGACTCCCTCTTCGATATCTATCAAAATGTGGAATCCTCCAAAGAGCTATGGGACTCTCTCGAGTCCAAATACATGGCCAAGGATGCTTCTAGTAAGAAGTTCCTCGTTAGTAATTTTAACAATTACAAAATGGTGGACTCAAGGCCAGTGATTGAGCAATACAATGAGCTCCTTCGCATTCTAGGCCAATATGCTCAACACAATATGAAGATGGACGAATCCATCTCCGTATCGAGCATGATTGATAAATTGCCTCCCTCTTGGAAAGACTTTAAACACATGTTGAAACACAAGAAGGAAGAGTTGTCTCTTGTGCAACTCGGTAGTCACTTGCGCATAGAGGAATCTCTTCGGGCGCAAGAGGCTGAGAAACCTAAAGTAAAGGAGGTTTCTGCACCTTCGGTGAACATGGTGGAAGAGGGAAAGACTAACAAGTTCAAAGGAAAACGGAAGTTCAATGATGCTAAGAAAGGGCCCAATAAAAAGGTTACTTTAACCTGTTGGACCTGTGGGATGACCGGCCATCTCAAGCGGGATTGTCGGGTTGTCAAGAATAAGGGTGGAGCAAGCACGAGTGGAAGTGGGCAAGGATCCAAGGATCAAAACCCACGGCAAGGTCAGTTTCTTGACTTTGGTTTTAATTCAAATTTGAATTATGTACCACTAATTTCTGAATCATTTTATGTGCAGGATGATGATGTTGCTTGGTGGATCGACTCGGGTGCTACAAGTCATGTGTGCAAAGATTGTCGTTGGTTCACTTCTTTGGAACCGGTTGAAGACGGATCAATGCTTCGCATGGGGAACGAGTCGATGGCTCCCATTCTTGGAAGAGGCTTAGTTAGGCTAGAATTTAGTTCTGGCAAAGTAGTTGAACATCTTAATGTTTTGTTTGTACCGCGAATTCGAAAGAATTTGGTTTCCGGTTGTATTTTGAATAAGTTAGGGTATAGGCAAGTTTATGAGTCGGACAAGTTCATCTTGTCAAAGGGTGGCTCTTTTGTAGGATTTGGTTATTTGCTTAATAATATGTTTATGTTGAATTTGAATAAAATGAATGTTGTTTCAAATTCTGTTTTTATTGCAAATAGCGTTTGTGTTGATTCGAATTTATGGCATGCTAGACTTGGTCACGTTAATTTTAAACGTATGGTTGAAATGTCAAAAGACGGTCTTATTCCGGCGTTTGTTATTAAGACTGATAAGTGTAAAACTTGCATGTTAACAAATATCACTAGACAACCTTTTCCTAACGTGAAAAGGGACTCGTCGGTGCTTGATTTAATTCATAGTGATCTTTGTGATTTGCATTCAACTCCGTCTTTTGGTAATAAAAAGTATGTTGTCACTTTTATTGACGACGCTTCACGTTTTTGCTATGTTTATTTATTACATTCAAAAGATGAAGCATTGGTTAAATTTATAGTTTTTAAAACGGAGGTTGAATTGCAAATGAATGGCTTAATTAAGTGTTTACGCACCGATCGTGGTGGGGAGTATTTCGACCCCATGTTTTTCCAATCCGTAGGAATAATTCATGAAACTACGACGCCTTATACACCACAACAAAATGGTGTGGCGGAACGGAAAAATAGAGTTCTCAAAGAAATGGTGAACTCTATGTTATCCTACTCGGGTTTGGGTGATGGATTTTGGGGTGAAGCCATGTTAACGGCTTGTTATTTGCTGAATCGAGTTCCCAATAAAAGGAACAAGATTACCCCATATGAACTTTGGTTCAAGAAAAGGCCGAACTTGGGTTATATTCGAGTTTGGGGATGTCGAGCGGTTGTTCGACTACCCGAACCCAAAAGGAAGACTTTGGGTGAGAAAGGCATTGACTGCATCTTTGTTGGATATGCCGAGCATTCCAAAGCATATAGGTTCTATGTTATTGAACCTAATGATTCTATAGCGATTCACATCGTTATAGAATCGAGAGATGTGATATTTGATGAGACTAGATTCTCTTCAATGCCGAGGCCAAAGGACATAGTTCCAAGTACTAGTGAAACTAGTGAGGTTGAAGAACAAGCAAGTGTTCCAACCGAATCTCCAATGCTTCGAAGGAGCAAAAGAGGAAGGATTGAAAAATCCTTTGGTCCCGATTTCCAAGTGTACTTGGTAGAGGGATCAAGAGATGAGATTGGATCCTAATTCCTCTACTGTTATAGTGTTGAGGAGGATCCAAAATCATTTGATGAGGCTATGAAGTCTCAAGATATTGCTTTCTGGAAAGAAGCAATACATGATGAAATGGACTCCATCATGGGGAATAATACTTGGGTATTATCGGACTTGCCACCGGGTTGCAAACCTTTGGGTTGCAAGTGGATCTTCAAAAGGAAGATGAAAGTGGATGGGTCAATCGACAAGTTCAAAGCTCGATTAGTGATCCAAGGCTTTAGGCAACGGGAAGGCATCGATTATTTTGATACTTATGCCCCGGTTGCAAGAATCTCCACGATTAGATTGTGGATAGCCTTAGCCGCTATTCACAATTTGGTGATTTACCAAATGGATGTCAAAACGGCATTCTTGAATGGTGACATGGAGGAGGATGTTTACATGAAACAACAGGAAGGTTTTGTTATGCCCAGAATGGAGCATAAGGTGTGTAAACTTGTAAAATCATTGTATGGGCTGAAACAAGCACCCAAACAATGGCATCAGAAATTTGATGAGGTTATTTTGTCCAACGGTTTTATGATAAACCAAGCGGACAAGTGTGTATATAGCAAATTTGATTCTTCCGGTAACGGTGTAATCATTTGCTTCTATGTTGACGACATGTTGATCTTTGGCACCGACCAAAATCAAGTTGGGAAAACCAAAGAGTTTTTATCGTTAAGTTTCTCCATGAAAGATATGGGAGAGGCGGAAGTGATCCTTGGTATAAGGATCAAGCGTGAGAACAAAGGGATTGCAATTACGCAATCTCACTACATTGAGAAAGTATTAAAGAAATTTAATTGCTTTGATTGTTCTCCGGTGAGTACTCCATGGGATCCGAGTGTGAAGCTTATGCCCAATTCGGGTGAAGCGGTGTCACAACTCGAGTACTCAAAGGCTATAGGATGCTTGATGTATGCCATGACAAGCACTGGGCCGGATATCGCTTTTGCCATAGGAAAGTTGAGTAGATATACTAGTAATCCTAGTATTCATCCTTGGCAAGCGATAAGGCGAGTATTTAAATAATTGAAGAAAACCATTGATTATGGTTTGTCATATGTCGGGTTTCCTTCATTTTTGGAGGGATATTCGGATGCAAGTTGGATTACCAATTTGGAAGATCACTCTTCTACAAGTGGTTGGGTGTACTTGCTTGGGGGAGGTGCCATCTCTAGGGCTTCCAAGAAGCAAACTTGCATCACGAGTTCGACTATGGAGTCGGAATTTGTGGCATTAGCCGCTGCCGGTAAAGAGGCAGAATGGCTAAGGAATTTGGTCCATGAAATTCCATTATGGCCGAAACCAATATCACCCATTTCTATCCGTTGTGATAGTGAGGCTACTTTCGCTACAGCTTATAGCCAAGTGTATAATGGCAAGTCTAGACACTTAGGTGTTAGACATAGCATGATTCGTGAGCTAACCACGAATGGGGTGATTTCGGTTGAATTTGTTCGGTCGCAACAAAATCTAGCGGACCACTTGACGAAGGGGTTAGCTAGGGACTTGGTTAACAAGTCGGTGATAGGGATGGGATTAAAGTCCATCTAAATCTCTAACGGTGAGATACCCAATTCCCTTCTAATACAACGTTAGAAGCTGAATTCAATGGGAAAGCTCACTTTGAGGGATTGGAGCACAAGATGATCATCCCACGGTTAGTGCTCGGTACTGCAAGTGAAGGAGGTAATTGTTCTTTTGCAAAAGTGCATGTGCAGGTGCATGAGGAAAAGAGCTACCTATATGAGTGGGAAATGTGGCCGCTTCAAGAAGCTTGGACTTGCCTTTGATGCACTCACGAATGGATAAGGACACATGGCCTGTATAGTGTCAAGTTTATACTTTAGAGAGTTTTTAAATTCATGTGTATGTTATTTTCTGGTACTCAAATGGGTTGACGGGTTCAATCCATAGGACACCCGGATTCTCGAGTATTTGAAATGTGTAATGTACTAAGATGGAAATTCAATCTTTTAGATATTTTCATTTATGCATGAGTTTGTTTATCTGTATTGTACGTTATTTTGTGAATCAAGGATTGCACTAAAATGGGGGAGGAATGTTGGTGATTTTAGTGAAATCATCATGTTCATTTTGTGTAGTTGGATTCACAAAGGTAATAATGGGGTTGTTAGCTAAGCTATAACATGAGTTAGAAGGTGTGGAGTGCACACTCGTGTAAGCTAACTAGAACCCGGGATTGTTGGACGGATAAAATTGGCGTGTTACAAAGTGGTTTTCAGAGCTGGGCGTCGGGGCCAGTACCTGCGCTAGTTGGGTAGCGCCAGAAGTGGCGCCAAGCATTGGATTGTGCTTTGGCGCTCATATCGGCGCTAGTTGGTTCACGCCAAAAGTGGCGCCGAGCTCTGGACAGAATGTGGTGCGCATTTCGGTGCCAGTTAGGTGGCGCGGAAAGTAGCGTCGGCGTCTGGATTGTCCTCTTCACTTTGTAACTGCAATTTTTGTAACCGACCTCTTTAAACCCACAATCAATCTCATTAAATGAGAGATTATTATCATTATTCAATATAGGTAGGTTACGATTCTCTAAAGGTGTATATATACGGATCGATTTCTGCCTTAATCGATACACTGAAAATCAGAGATTATCCTCGAGAGAATTTCGTGATACCCGGGCAGAATAGGGTCGAAATATCTCTTACGGAAAGAGAGCTCTACGCGATCTCTGGTTATATCCAAGCTATACTAATCGTCTCACTATTTCTTATCTCTTCCACGATACACAAATCCCCCAACATCTGGTCCCTTTGCAATCACTAGACTTCTGATTTCGGAATTTAACCCAAAGATAAACCTTTCCATCTTAAGTGCCTCCGTGGCAACATAGTACTCCGCGAAACGAGACCTCTCCAAAAAACGTGCAGTATAATCCCGAACCGATAAACTTCCCTGTTGCAGGTTCATGAACTCTTCTTCCAGTTGTCTAACTGCTTCTTGAGGACAAAACTGTCTCTTGAAATCTATAGTGAATTCTTCCCAAGAAAAAGTAGAATACACATCAGATCCTCTAGAGGTAATAAGAGCTTCCCACCAATATAGAGCATCGGCCTTCAGCATCGCGGTTCCATATAACACTCTATCTTCCTCGGCACATTAGCTGGTTTTGAAGATGGCTTCTATCTCTTTTAGCCACCTCATAGCCTTTACGGGGTCTCTTTCTCCTGAGTAAGTCGGAGGTTTGCAGCTCAGAAACATCTTATAATCATACTTCCTTGGCACCGGTATGACAGTAGGTGTAATGGGCATCTCGTCTTCCAGACTAGGATCTGGTATTTCAGTTTCAGTGTGACGAGTTCGGTTATACATAGCTTGTATATTTGCTTGCAGTCTTCCCATTTCAGCGGTCAGATCGTCCCTTGTAACAAATTCCGTGCCTTGAGATTGAACTCTACCTCCCGTTCTGCCCCTACCTCGTTCTCCACCGCATCCCCTTGTCCCGATTGTTGGATTCGTTCTATTAGGATTTCCTTCTCCCTCTCTATTCGTACATCGAGTACCACTTGCCATCCTGTTGACTTTAACAAGGTTAATATACACATAAGCACATACCCCAATATAATAAGGTATTCCAGTTCAAACATGTACCTGTAAGTTCATGATTACACTGGCCAAATGTAATTTGAAATTACCTTACATGATGTTCCTTCTACCTTTTATATTTAGCATCCCAATGTTCTAAAATAATAGGGACATCCTACTTCACATGCAGTTTAAGTCTAGGTATGGATCCGAATACCTAAATCCCTTAAACTAGGGCTCTGATACCATTTGTAACGACCCGGTTCCCCAAACATACATCAAATAACATATATTGCATAACATTGTTTCATAACAAAAGATATATCATATAACATGTACGGTCCCTTAGTCTTTACAACCATAAAAAGTATTTCATTACATCCTTTTTGCTAATTAATTTACATTATAACTAATAACAAAGTTATAAGTACAAAACACTTCATGATCTTGAAAACATAAGTCTTCCAAAAGCTATTCACAGTTTACCCTTTTCATTTGCTCTTACTTGATCCACGACCTGGAATACATATTTTTAAAACAAAATCAGGGTTAGACCTAGTGGTCCAAATGAGAAAATCCCTGTCAGTTTAAAATCAATTGCACAAACACCATATACATAACACCAATATAAATACCAATTATGACTCATGCATTGTGTACTTTCCTGTTTCATTCCCATGGCCATATTAGTTGGTTGCGATCCAACTAATCATTTTACTCCACTGCACTAATATACAGCCAACTCCGTTGTCCCTCAGTACAGCCAAACTCCATCGGTCCTAAGCCCGGCCAACTTGCACTCGTGTAGTGTAATACTCGTATAAATATAATATACACCTCAATATATCATACTTCATACATATGCACATAATTACACTACTTATCACATTCTCAATCCACATATATGTATTCCAGTTTGAAAACATTTTAAAGTAAAACTCACTTGTTTGCTTATCAAAACGCTTCCAAGCCTTTCCAAAAAGATTCAGTCTTTCACCCAGAATTCACAGAATCTGAAATAATTTACATACAATTATCACTTTACCAATTAAACATATAAGACTTACTAGAAGACTAAGAACTCTAGATAACTCTATCTAACTCTTATCCTCAATTGTTTCCCCCAAACCCGAACATAAGTCGAGTCCACAGTATTTCCAGTCCTCATTCATACCCTATCCAAGAGTCGACAAAACACCAAGTTACCGGATACTTAAAAGTATCTGAAATCTCAAAAATGACCGAACAGCTGGAGTTTCCGGACACCACAAAACTATCCGGACAACATGACCAATCTTGACAACATGACTTTTCGGACAACACTCAATCCGGATGACATCCGGAAACCAAGGTAATCTGGATACCACCCGGTATCTACATTCATCCGGAAACTATAGAAAAGAGAGACTTACCGGATAATCGACTCGTCCGGATACCTTAGCACAAGGGTTTTCCGGGTACTTTATCTTCCGGACACTAGCAAGGAGAATTTACCGGACACATTCAAAAACGTCCGGAAACGTCTGTCTGTTACCAAAATTCTACCCAGAAATCGACTGAAATTAATACCAGTCAGGAAATTGATAATTCTAATCCGATAGAAACCTTCTACTAACAATTACAAACACAAAACATAAAGGAAACATACCTTAATATCACTTCCAACAATTCCAATTGAAGCCCTAGCCTTTTCTTTTCTTCTCTTGCTTCTTTTATCTCAAAACACACACACACACACTGATATTTTCTGTTTTGAAAATATCTGAAGTCCTAAAGGTGTATATTAGACTTAATTTACACTCTTGGGCTTAAACTATTCAATAATGACCAAAATACCCCTAAACTTATAAATTAACCCAAACTTACCCTAAACATCCAAATTTAAAGTTAAGTAAATTTAACAGAAAGAGAATTTAACTAACGAACTTACCCGGGGTATTACATGTTGTGACTTTTAAGTTGGAACTAACATGGGTATTTATAGCCACAACTTCGCAATTGCGAACCTACATTTGGTCAAGACAAAGCGTCTACTTTTCAGCCAAATCTGGCAGCCTTTTTCAGGAGAATCTGGCAGCTTCTCCTTTTCAGGCGAATCTGGCAGCCTTTTTTCAGATGAATCTGGCAGCGTCCACTTTTCAGGCGAATTTGGCAGCTTCTACTTTTCAGGAAAATCTACCAGACCAAATCCACATCCGCAATTACGAACCTACGTTTACACATCCGTAATTACGAACCTAGCTTTTCACATCCGCAATTACGAACCTACCTTTTCACGACTATTAGTAGGTAGTCTGATGAAGTAGTAATTCACAACTTTCTATCTATCTTTCCTACCCTCTACACCGTTTACAAACATTCCCTACCTTTTCGTAACCCTATAGCTGGAGGTTCACACTCTAACAAAAAAAAAAAGTCAGCAAATGAGGCTGGAACTTCACGCTCCGTCGAGAAGCAAACATTGAATGATGGAAGTTTCTGGTGTAACTAGAAGGTACCAGAAACAACGGAGGAGTGGTCACAGTTTGGGAGAATTGCGGCCGATTGGCCAATCACGGACGAGGAGAAACAAGAATGGGAGTATACATGGGAGACCTACGTCCACACACATGGCTGGAATCCACCACTAACCTATTCTGACAGGTTGGTTAACCCGTCGAAGAACACCCCATTTTCTCAAGTCATGCCTACTAAATTGAGAGACTCTTGTGATCAGGCGGACGTGGATATCCAAAAGATAAAAGAGATGTGGCTACACAACAGGGAAATTCAGAAAGACAAAGAGGAGCTGATAGAGGAGAAGAAACGTGACCTTGTAGAAAAGAAGCGTGAGGTTGCACTCCTGTAACGAGAGATCTCTGAAGTAGAACATGAAGTCAGAGAAATCAAAGAAAGCTACACCAGAATGAAGGAGATGATCAACGAAAAGTCTGAGTGGATCATCAAACTCCAGGAAATCTACCCGTACTAGATTTCTCCAAGGGTTGTTGGTTTACTTTAGATTAGGCCTATGCATCAGGAGGGTAGGGTCAGTTCGGGCCCAAAAAATCGTAACCTGATCGGTTTTCGGGTGGACACTGCAGAACCCGAAACCCGTCCACACTATGGTTCGGACCTCGGGTTTCAGTGGCCTCAGGTTTCGGGTTATCGGTCGGGTTCTCATCGGGTTGGGCAGGAAGCACAAAGAAACTGATAAAGAAGCAACAATCAACCAGGAAACACAAAGAAACTGAGAAGGAAGTAACAATCAACGAGGAACACAAGATCTAACACCAAAGAAACATAAGAAGCACAATTCTACAGTAAACAAGAAAGGAATAGAAAAACAATACCATAAGTAACAGTTGGACTGTTGTTTATATTTTCTTCTCAACTTGGCAGATTTCAATCGTGAGTGAGAAACTTTCGATGGGTGGGAGAGGGGCAGAGGACACAGAGTTGCGAGAATGAGAGAGAATCAGAGAATCGACCTTCTTCCTTCACCCTGTCCCCTTCGACTTCGACCTTCGTCTTTGTCCCATTCGACTTTTGAAAGAAATTAGGTTAAAATCGACCGTTGTGTGTGTGTATTTGGGTAATTGGGTTTCAGACTGAGAAAATGAGAAAGAAATCGAGTGACAAAGAGTCAAAGACATTTATTAAATAAAAAAAAATATTTTAACTTATTCGGGTTTCAGACCGGTTCGGGTTCGGTATTTAGCAACCCAACCCGATCCGTATTATCTGAGACAAAACTTCGGGGTCGAGTCCCATCGGGTTTCGGGTTCACCAAATTCGACCTGGTCGGGTTTCTGCCGGTCGGATTCATCGGGTTCCTCGGGTTTTGCTCACCCCTACTTTAGATGCACTGTATCCGTTTCCATGTTTTCTTCAAAATGTGTGTCTTAATAAAATGATGCTTTAACAAACACTTATGTTTACTTTATTTTACACACAAGAACGCTTAACAAACACGATAAACTAGATTAAATCAACAGTGAACATGAAAATTGTAATAACCGGGTTTATTTTTGAAGCAAATAATAAAATGGTGTATAAGTTGGGAAGGCTGAAAAGTTTGGTGGTCTTCTTTGTAAATTTGGAAAGTAGGGTTAAAACCCTTAAACCCTCAATTTCCTTCCTCATTTTCTGAGTGCGGCTACTGTGTGCAAATTGGTGTGGAGCAACTTTACTATCTTAAAGAAGAAGATGGAGAATTAAAGCTTGGAGGTGTGAATCGCCACTTTCTTGGAGGTAAATTCCTTCTCCTTAACCCATTAATCTGTTGGGAAATGTTTAGTATGTTAGTGTGGATTTTATGTTGGGGTTTTGGGATTCTTGATCGGTATCTCCTCAAGAAGGTGAGAAATGCAAACTGTGTGTTGTGTCCTAACCCAAATCGGTATGGGAAATCGTATGTATATTGATAAATCGTTAGTATTAATGACCCCTTGTAGGTCGAGACTTAAAATCGATCTTGAGTCGAGCGGTTTGTTGTAATGAGGGATTTCGTGGCGATAAAACCCCATTAGTCCAGAAGTCGCCTTATCCGGAAGTCCTTGGGAGTCCGGAAGTGGTTTCCCGGAAATGTTGTGGAATCCGGAATGTACCGGAATCCGGAAGAAGTCTGGATTGTACCGGAATTCGGAAGTGGTGTGTCCGGAAGTGGGTTGTCCGGAAGTGGTCGATCCAAAAGTGGTTGTCTGGAAAACTCCACTGTTTGGGACTGTGTCGGTAATCCTTTGGGATCCTTTTGTGTTCCGAGTAGAGAGTGCCTTAAGAAAGTCGGGAGGTGTCTCAGGAGGTGTGATAGAAATCCTTGTGGGATGTTGAGTGACTTATTCACTCTCATGTGTTGGGTGAAAATGTAGGTGTACAGTTAGAGAATAGCGGTTTCAAGTAAGGATGCGTTAGCGTGGACGCCAGGTGAGTCTTTCTAAACTGAAGCTTTATCGATGCTCGAATTTATTACTTGTATCGATATATTAAATTGCATGTTTTGCGTTGTTCTAAATATGCATGATAAATGTATGTTAATTATAGTTTGGGTATGTGTGGGGTGGAGCATGTGATGACTTGTTATGGATATATGGGGAGTGTGTCCTATGCAGGATATATGAATTTGTTTCATATGTTCACTAAGGGCGAGCGTGTGCCCTAATACATAGTCACAAGTGTGTACATGACCAAAGCGTGAGCCATCAATAAGTGTTGTGTATGTATTTAAACTGATAAAGGTAATCGTTTATAAATGC
The DNA here is from genome assembly GCA_033807775.1 of Saussurea involucrata. Taxonomy (NCBI): domain Eukaryota; kingdom Viridiplantae; phylum Streptophyta; class Magnoliopsida; order Asterales; family Asteraceae; genus Saussurea; species Saussurea involucrata. Next base: position 71,422,276 of record CM066320.1, read on the forward strand.
TTATAAACTTTCTTTATTTGATAATTGTGGCGTGGTATTGGTAACAAGAGGGATCTCACTAGACCTCATGGTCTAGCCCTCGCTTTTCAAAACTAAAACCTTTTCAGGTAAGCAGGTAGTCGAGGGCCCGTTTAAAGGCAAGAGCAAGATTTGAGTTGGAGCATGCGTATAGAAGGATTAGAAGACTTTCCTTTATTGTTTAGATAGGTTTCTCAGCTGTAATTAGGGTTATTTCCGCAAAACCCAATTTTGTAATCTTGGTAGTGTGACTTTGTTGGGCTATTTTTGGCGTTTTGAATTAAAGAAGTAGCTCTTGGCATGTTTGTTTGGTGTGGGTTGTTACAATTGGTATCAGAGCGCTAGTTTAAGGGATTTAGGTGACCGGATGGGCCTAAACTTAAACTGTGGATTAGGAGGACACAACTGAGATATAGGAAGCCTTTAGGGAAGACCTTGATCACCGAGAATTCAGGATGATGGCAGTGAGGACTCTCATGTAAGGTAAATTCAAATCACATCTGGCCAATGTCAATAGGAATTTACAGGTGCATGGGTGTGCTTGATTACTGTTGTTCAGATGATCGATGGAGGTGGTAGTGTGTAGAGAGTTCTAACCTTGCCATGATGGCAATGGTTTAGTGTGTTGTGCGAGATCGTTCATGGTTTGATTGATGACACCATCTAGAAGGAGTATCGTTTGAGTTGTGGGTGTCCAATGTGAGGTTGAACCTCTTGTGTTCATTAGGGGAGAATAACTTATTGGAGGTGAGCTCCTAGTTTTGAGTGAGTCTGCATTCTAGGAGTTTATGATGTCGATCAAGTGGATCTTGAGAGCTTCAACTCAAGAATCGAGTAGGGGAGATGAGCCTTTTGACTCTCTAGTCAGTGGAAGGGTGGCAAGTTTGGTTGAGAAATGATAGACATGTTCGTTGGTAATATAAGGCGAGGATAGGATGAAAATGGGCTATTGTTGGTTAACCTATTTGGGGTCAAAGTGAAGCCACATTTTGCAAATCAGTAGTCAAGGTGGTAACTGTGTGGTTGGGACATACAAGTATGTGCGGAAGCACCGGTACCAAAGGTTGTTGCAAATGTGAGAAACCTGATGGTTTGGTCGGAAGTAGAGCGCCGATGTTAAATTGTTGTGAAAACAAACGGTTGACCTTCCTAGAGCGAATAGCATTCAATGTAAAGTGAGTCATGCATTGTGTTTTCAAACAAGTTACATGAGCATTTCATGTCAATAGATATATGTGTGTGGGTGTGTCTTGTGAGTTTCTTGTTTTGAAAATGAGTTGGCGCGTGCAAACGTGTGTTTGAAAGAAAAGACAAATTTATTTACGTCGTGTGATAAATTTTGAACTTGGGGAATGTGAATTATTTCACCTCTTTTTATGAGTGAGTTAACCTTGTTGAGAAATCATGACAACATATGATCGCATGGTTTTGTAAGTGAAATTTGTATGGACACGTTACTGGCATATCAATGAGTGTGAGAGTCGACCGACTCGTTCAGTGCGAGTAATTTTGCCGTATTTTAAAATTGCACGAAAAGAGTTTCAATGAATGCATTTTTGATTGCTGGACAAGGTGGTGAGATATCATGGGTTGCGTGTGAGTAATCCTCAAGATCGATGTGCGTGTGATTATTTTTATGGCGGTGTCGTGTCATGCACATCTAACCTTCTTTCACGGCGTATTTTTTTCAAAGGTGCAAAACAATTTAAAATATTGTGTCGTCATGCATGAAGGCTATGAACTCGCTAGGTAGTGAGAAATATCGTAGTTATTGATGAGGAAAGGTTTCGAGAGTGGAAAGGTGTGGTGGAATCGTTGATGGTAGATTCGTGACCTTGGTGTTCCTTTTTGGGAGAGCGGCGAATATCAGAAGTGTCAGTCTTTGACTTTAGTAATGCTTGTACTTGGGTAGCTTGTGCTCTTGTTCAGTAATTTTGGGCATGGTTGGCGGCGGGGGGTGTGTCCCGGATGAATTTCGAAGTGGGCAAGATACTTTTAAAAGTAGCTTGTTATTAAGCAGCGATGTAGTATGATGATGAAATGGTATCGGCGTGGAGCCGAAGTTTGAGGTGGCCTTGTATTTAGGCTATTTGTCGGGTAAGTCTTGTGGATCAAACGTGTGAGGAATGTGGGGCACAAAGTTAGTTACGATGTGTGGGAAGAATTAGATTTCGTCAGAAATTCTCGTTTGTCGGAGACACCGTTGAAACATCATCTTCGGGTCGGCCGTTGATGTTGAAGTCAACGACAGTTGTTGAGATCGTTGTCGGGAGATTGGAATCGGAAAAGGTAACCCTGGTGTGATTATTTGGTCGGGTTTGTACGCAGATATAAGAGGTCGGTTGGGGAAAGGTGTGTATCTGTCAAGATGTTGGACCGCCTTATGTGAGTGTTATGAAAGTAGAGAATCGATAGTTGGATAGGTGATTTTCCTATGTGGTTGATGTTTCGTTTATGAATGAAGTAGTTAGCACAACTCATGTGGGACACGTGGATTATGTTGGTCTTCAAGGGAGCGTCTTATCGTCTGGTTTATTTGAGCGTGTTTCGTGTGGATTCCAAAGAGTCGGTTGGGGATAAAGACTCGATCGAGTGAACTAGACGGTCATAATTTATGGTTCATCTAGATTGGAGAAAGGCAAAGTCGTGAGATAATATTATTTCAAATATATGTTGTGATTGGCATGGAGAAGGCAAGGCCTAATGTGTGTACAAGTGATCATGGGGATTGTACCTCTAGTGTGTGGTGGTTGTGTGGATAAGTTGGTGGTAACTTATACAAAGTGGGCATGTGAGTCGTTGTTGGTAATGAGTTGCTGTGAGGTTAAGTGGTAGACTGGTGTTGATATGGGATGAGCGTAAGTGGAAATCTTTACTCGGGGTTTGCTAATAAGTTATTCAATGTGGCAAATCATGTGTGTTGAGATGCATGGATGTTTGAGTGGCGTGTAGTATTGTTATCTGAGAATAAAAGAATGGGGTGGTAGTTGGTGGCTAGCTAAGAAGGAAATTGTGTGCTCTTTAGTTGCGATGAGTTGATGAGTGAGTTTGCCTTGTGTCATTAAATATATGTGAAGATGTTGGATTGGTTAATTTATGATGTTTCGTAGTAGATACGAAATATTTGGGAATGTTGAGCTAATCCTTGTATCTAAAGGAAATTCAAAGGAGTGGGTTAATCTCGTTTGGGAAACGAGAAGTGTGTGGTGGCTTCGATCATTGGGTGTTATTTCGGAATGACTTGGTTGAATTTCTCGTATGAGATGTGGTGAAATCGTTGGTTAGGCATAGTAACCGTTGAAATTGCGTGTATGGAGTGGTCAATGTTGGACGAGAAATGTTCCACACTAGCCTAAGGAAATGGGGATGGTATGTTGAAATAAGTGAGTAAACTGGAGGTAGAAAGTGTGGCAAGTGACGCAGAAGATGGGAAGCAACGTTTTCAGAGTGTCATTGTCGGATACATGAACTATTAGTGAGAGTGTAAGAAGGAGGATTTGTGTGTATGTGATGATCCAAGGGTCGAGAGAAGCTAGCTTGCATGGTTGGTTAAAAGTGTGCACCTGCTAGTGAGTCGTTCTTTGGAAACATGTTTTATGTTTTGAGGAGGAAGTGGAAGAAGGAAGTTGAATGTAGTGCTCGAAATGAAGGACCATTGGATTAGACTTGGTAGTAGTGTGGGAAATATTCCAAGTGAGCTTTGTCGTTCAACGTTAAGCCAATGGGAATAGTTTTATGTGAGCATGGGTGCTCCTTTCTGTTGAGTGGGTGAAACTTGAATTTATTTCATATATGGATGGAAAATTGTTGGATGCAGTGAGAATTTGAATGTGTGCCTTCAAGATTGATTCGGTTTGGTTGGTGGTTGCTTCAGATGTTGGAGTGTGGAAGCTTCCTACTTTTAGCTAAGTATAGTGTGGGGTGATGATGTGGTGAGAACGTATGAATTGTAGTCAATGCAATTCAGGCAAGGAAGTGTTATCTGCTTTAGACGTATATCGTGTTGGGGAAAGCAATTGTAGAATGGTGTGTTATCTATTGAAGAAGATCATAACTGTGAGTTAAGGTGATATTCAAGGTTGATCTGGTGTTAAGTTGGCGAATTGAGCGTCATTATTTTAATAAGGGATTCATGTTATTGTGGTGTTAACCTCTGTAAATTCGTTCTTTTACGGGAGTGAAATTGTGTGAAACTCTTAATGTGTCATGTTTTAAAACCGTGAGTCCAGGTATGAGGACGATATTGTGTACGATTAGCCTGAGGTGTCATATTACGCGAATTATCTGGGATAAGAGTTGTAGTTAACCGAAAGTGTGATAATTTGTTGGTATACGCCCTGTTATTGAAGGGTTATGCAAAGTGGGAGCGAAAGAATCCTCGTGAAGAAGCAAAGAAGTTGACATATACATCTATCTGAGAATCTTCCAAGAGTGAAGATGTGTCGTGGGAGAGAGGCAGTTGGTGGGACCGGAGGTCGCGCAGTTGACTGTCGATAAAATCAACCAGATTCGCGAGAAGCTAAGGGTGGCTCAAGACTGTAAAAGGATGTTTGCGAATAAAATAAGGAAGCCGATTAAATTCTTGGTGGGCGACAAAGTGATGCTTAAGGTATCGTCGTGGAAAGGCGTCGTGCGTTTTGGAAAGAAATGGGAGCTAAGGCCTAGGTATGTCGGGCCGTTTGCCATCATCGAGCATGTAATACCCCGGGTAAAGTTCGTTAGTTAAATTCTAGTTCCGTTATATTTAATTAACTTTATAATTGATGTTTAGGGTAACTTTGGGTTAATTTTCAAGTTAAGGGTGTTTTTGTCATTAGTGATTAGTCTAAGGTCTAAATGGTAAATATAGTTGGATATTACCCCTTCTAGCTTCAGATATTATCACAACTCAGAAATATCCAGATTAAGGTGTGTGTGTGTGTTTTGAGACAAAAGAAGAAGAAAGCTAGGGTTAAGGCTTCAATTGAATTGCTTGGAACTGATTTAAGGTATGTTCCTTGTCTATTTATGTGTGTAATTGTATTTAGAAGGTTTCTATCGGAGTAAAATAGTCAAATTCATGTTTGGTAATGAATCAGTCGATTTCTGGGTAGATTTTGGGTAAACAGTCAGAGGTTTCTGGATGAATTGAATGTATCCGGGTACTTTTGTTGATAGTGTCCGGATGATGTTCTAAAGGTGTCCGGACGAGTCTTTTATCCGGGTAAGTCTCTCTTTTCAAAGGTTTCCGGATGATATAAGATACCGGATGGTATCCGGGTTACCTTGGTTTCCGGGTGTCGTCCGAATTGTTTATGCTGTCCGGGAAGTTGCGTTAGCCGGATTGTTTAAGTTATCCGGAAAGTCTTGTTGTCCGGATAGTATTGTGGTATCCGGGAACTTTGGGTTGTTTGGTCACTTTTGAGAGTTCAGATACTTTTGAGTATCCAGTAACCTGTGTTTTGTTGACTATTGGATAGGGAATGAGTGAGGACTGAATATACTGTGGACTCGACTTAAGTTCGGGTTTGGGGGAAACATTTGAGGATAAGAGTTAGATAGATGTATCTAAAGTTCTTAGTCCTCATAAGTCTTATGTGTTCTATATGGTGAAAAGATACTTGTATCCAATTGTTTCAGATACTGTGAATTTGGAGTGAAAACTGAATCTTGTGGAAAAGACTGGAAAGAGTTTTTGATAAACAAACAGGTGAGTTTTATTTTAAAACGTTTTTAGACTGGAATACATATATGTGTGGATTGGGAATGTGATAGATGGTGTGATTATGTGTTATGGTTGAAATATAATATATTGAGATATTGTATTTACATGAGCATTACACTATATGAGAATACGTTGGTCGGGCTTAGGACCGGTGGTGTTGGCTGTAATATTCGTACATCGGTGTTGGCTGTAATTGTCGTACAGCGGAGTTAATTTATTAATTGGCTTGCAACCAATTCATATGGCCAAGAGAATGAGACGGGAAGGTATATGATGCATGAGTCATAACTGGTATTTGTATTTGTGTTATGTATATGATGGTTGTGCAAATGGTTTTAAAACTAACAGGGATTTTCTCACTTAGACCGCTAGGTCTAACCCTCATTTTGTTTTAAAAATATGTATTCCAGACTGTGGATCGGGTAAGAGCAAGTGAATAGAGTAAATGGTGGCTAGCTTTTGGGAAGACTTATATTTTGAAGACTATGAGATGTTTTGTAGTTTTAACTTAGTTATCAGATATCATGTATTTAGTTAACAAAAAGTTTGTAATGAAATGTGTATTATGGGTTTAAAGACTAAAGGACCGAATGTGTATTTTGATATATCTTTGAAATGAACGACGTTATGCAATATATGTTATTTGTTGTATGTTTGAGAATCGGGTCGTTACAGATGGTATCAGAGCCCTAGTTTAAGGGATTTAGGTATTCGTATCTGTACCTAGACTTAAACTGCATGTGAAGTAGGATGTCTCTATTATTTTAGAACCTTGGGATGTTAAATATAAAAGGTAGAAGAAACATCATGTAAGGTAATTTCAGATTACACCTGGCCAGTGTAATTATGATCTTACAGTTACATGTTTGAACTGGAATACCTTGTTATATGGGGTATGTGCTTTTGTGTATATTAACTTTGTTTGAATCTACAGAATGGCAAGTGGTACTCGACAAACGAATCGAGAGGGAGGAGGAAATCCTAATAGAACAAATACAACAGTTGAGACAAGGGGAAGAGGGGGAGAAAGAGGTAGAGGTAGAACAGGCGGCAGAGTTCAACCGCGAGGTGCAGAATTTGTTACGAGGGACGACTTAGCGGCTGAAATGGGAAGATTACAGGCAAATATCCAAGCTATGTTCAACCGAACTCATAATACTGAAACGGAAATACCAGATCCTACTCATGAAGACGAGATGCCTATTACACCGACTGTTATACCGGTACCAAGAAAGTGTGATTACAAAATGTTTTTAAGTTGTAAGCCTCCAACTTACTCAGGAGATAGAGACCCAGTGAAAGCTATGAGGTGGCTGAAGGAGATAGAAGCTATCTTCAAGACCAGTAAGTGTGCTGATGAAGATAGAGTGCTATACGGAACAGCAATGTTGAAGGCATATGCTCTATACTGGTGGGAAGCTCTTATTTCTTCTGGAGGATCTGACATATATTCTTCTTTCTCTTGGGAAGAATTCGTTATAGCTTTCATGAAACAGTTTTGTCCCCAAGCAGCAGTTAAACAATTGGAAGGGGAGTTTATGAACTTGCAGCAAGGGAATTTATCAGTTCGGGACTATACCGCTCGTTTTCGGGAAAAGTCTCGTTTCGCGGAATACTACGTTGCCACGGAGGCAATGAAGATTGAAAGGTTTATCTTTGGGTTGAATTCAGAAGTCAGAAGTCTGGTGATTGCTAAAGGACCAGAAACTTTCTCAGCCGCAGTAGACGCCGCGGAAACCGTGGAACAGGATAAAGGGAGAAACGCTAGTGATAAAGGTATGGGAATAAGAAAGTGGGAAGGACCACAGTATGATCCAAAGAAATCCAGATTTCAGAGGTTTGATAACCGTCCGCCTTTTCGACCAGTGGAAACACCTTGTCCGAAATGCAACCGTATCCACCAAGGAAATTGTCAAGTTGATCCTCGGGTTTGTTATAGGTGTGGGAAGACCGGACATGTTGCTAAAGACTGTCGAGTAACGCGGTTTTCTTTCTCATGTAATTATCCGGATCACATTCAGTCTGATTGTCCGAGGGGAAGAGTACAGCAAGGGGTTACGTCCGGGAAACCAGCGGGTGTTAGACCGGTAGTACCAAGGCCGGAATTACCAAGGGCAAGGGGTCGTGCCTTCCAGATGACAGCTCAAGAAGCGGAGGAAACTCCGGATGTGGTTACAGGTACATTTTTAATAAACTCTACACATGCTAAAGTGTTATTTGACTCCGGTGCAAACCGATCGTTCGTATCTCCTTCATTTGCTGCTTATATGCATTTAAAGCCTAAAGTGTTAGATCATTCTTTAATGGTAGATACTGCAAATGATAACCAAGTATCGGTTAAAGAGGTTTTTGATAGTTGTGTGATAAATATAGAGGGGTGTGGAGTACCTATTCAACTATTTCCTATAGCTTTGATCGAATTTGATGTGGTAGTGGGAATGGATTGGTTAGCCGAGAATCAGGCTAGCATAGTATGTGATAAGAAGTTAATAAATGTTGTCTTACCTGAGAGGGGACCGATAGTGATTTATGGTGATCGTAGAAATCATCGGTCTTGCCTTATATCTATGTTAAAAGCTCGTAAGTGTGTCAGTAAAGGTTGCCCAAGTTATTTAGCTTATGTGATAGACATTAAGCCATAAAAGAATAAGTTGGAAGATATTCATGTTGTTTGTGAATATTCGGAAGTTTTTCCAGAAGACTTGAATAGTCTTCCTCGCGTTAGACAAGTAGAATTTGGTATAGATCTGATTCCTGGAGCCGCTCCTGTTGTTCGTGCACCGTATCGTCTGGCACCTCCAGAGATGAAAGAAATGATGACGCAACTGCAAGATCTTTCAGATAAGGGCTTCATCAGACCCAGTTCTTCGTCGTGGGGAGCACCGGTTCTGTTTGTGAAAAAGAAGGATGGTTCGATGAGAATGTGTATTGATTACCGGGAACTGAATAAGCGCACGATCAAGAACAAGTATCCGCTTCCCAGAATTGATGACCTCTTCGATCAATTAGCTGGAGCTTGTTATTTCTCCAAGATTGATCTAATATCTGGTTATCATCAGCTGAAGGTTAAGGAAGAAGACGTTCTAAAAACTGCTTTTCGTATAAGGTACGGTCACTATGAATTCCTAGTGATGCCGTTTGGACTGACGAACGCTCTAGCTGCTTTTATGGATCTAATGAACCGAGTATGTAAGCCATATCTCGATAAAATTGTTATTGTGTTTATCGATGATATCCTTATCTACTCCCGATCCAAAGAAGAGCACGCACAACATCTTCGTTTAATTATGGAATTGTTGAAGAAGGAACAGTTATACGCTAAGTTCTCTAAATGTGAATTCTGGCTATGGGAAGTTCAGTTTCTCGGACATGTAGTTTCCGAGAAAGGTATTCAAGTTGATCCGATGAAAGTGGAGGCAATTGAAAAGTGGGAACCGCCGAAGACGCCAACGGAAGTACGAAGTTTTCTGGGTTTAGCCGGGTATTATCGAAAGTTTATAAAAGATTTTTCTCGTATTGCTACGCCTCTCACTAAGCTGACCCGGAAGAATCTAAAGTTCGAATGGAAAGCAGAACAGGATGACGCATTCCGGACATTGAAAGAGAAACTCTGTAGCGCACCGATACTAGCATTACCTGAAGGTTCCGATGACTTTGTTGTTTACAGTGATGCTTCCAAACTGGGATTGGGATGTGTACTAATTCAGCGTGGAAAGGTTATTGCTTATGCTTCTCGTCAACTGAAGGATCATGAGAAACAGTATCCTACACACGACATGGAACTTGCAGCAGTTGTGTTCGCGCTAAAGATTTGGAGACACTATCTTTATGGTTCTAAATGTCAAATTTTCACTGATCATAAGAGTCTTCAACATCTTTTCGATCAGCGGGAATTAAATATGAGGCAAAGAAGATGGCTAGAACTGGTGAATTATTACGACTGTGAAATTCTTTATCATCCGGGAAAGGCGAATGTGGTAGCTGATGCACTGAGTCGTCAAGAAAGAAGTTGAATAATAAAAGCTATTGCACTACGAGCTGAACTTCTACCTAACATCTTTGACGAATTAAAGAAGTGTCAAGAGGATGCTTTTCAAGAAGAACATTTGAAATCAGAACGATTAGTGGGAATATCAGCATCACTCGTAAAAGATGATCGTGGGTTATTGTGTTTGGGAAACAGAATCTGGGTGCCTCGTTTGGGTGGTTTAAGTGATCGGGTACTACAAGAAGCTCATCAATCTCGTTTCTCTATTCATCCAGGTACGAATAAGATGTATAAAGATCTAAAACAATTTTATTGGTGGCCGAGAATAAAAAGGAGCATTGCTCAACATGTGGAAGGTTGTACTACTTGTAAGAAGGTAAAGATTGAACATCAAAATTCATTTGGTCAGTTGCAACGGTTAGAAATACCTATGTGGAAATGGGATCAGATTACTATGGATTTCATCACGAAGTTACCAAGGACTCCGAAGGGATTCGATGCCATTTGGGTGATCGTTGACAGATTGACGAAGTCTGCTCACTTCCTGCCAATAAAAGAAACTTATTCGTTGGACTTGTAGAAATTGACAAAGCTCTTTGAAGAACGATTTATAGAAATTGAACATGAAGCATAAGAAGGTTGAACACCTTTGAACTTGCTTTCTTGAAGTTTCTTTACTTTAACGGAGAAAGCATTTCGTTCTTCGAGAATTAAATCAAATTTCTTTTGTAGATCAGATTTAACCATTTGTTCCTTCAAAATCTCGGTTGCTAACTGTGACACCCCAAAATAGGGTCAACAAAAACTTCCATAAAACGGAAGAGTGGTATATAATGCCATTGCACGAGTTCACAAAAGAGGGGGGATTACACCTGCCGGTTTACAACAAAGTGTAATATCTACAACTAATTGACAACCGACTAATCTAATCTCTACTATAGAAATAAGATTTACAAAAAGTGTCATCGTTAGGCTAACTTTGATCTTCTATCTTTAGCATCTCAAATGTATCCCCAAGCTCACATATCCCCAACTATGCCTTCTTAGGGATGGCACCACTAGAACTTGTGACACACACATCAGACACAGAACAAGTGTTAGGCATGGAATGCCTAGTGAGTTAAACATATAGTAAAACATGCAGTTATGTCATATAAGAGATATTAATTTGGTCATTCACAAATCGGACTCTATGGGAAGACCCCAAACATCAACTCAAGTTACATCATATTTGAAGATATACCTTAGCGTCTACCTCCAAGGTAACGCCTCAAGGCCCGGCACATCGGGACTACCTATATGGTATTAATCCCGAAAGCGTGGATCGATACACAAACCTCCAAGGTAAGTGCCCAAGATTATATCTTCCTAATGCCTACTTAGAGACTCCTCCAATTTGTGAATACCAACAAACAACTACTCCAAGCAGTTCATAAATCCAATCATTAACTTCATCAAAAGACAGTCCAACTATCTCATTAAGCACATGATTTCTACATACAAGAAATCCTCCACTTATCCACATACATATAAGGGATATCATGAGTTCATCATTTAGCATGGCAACACATACTAAATTAGCATATTAAGTCACTTCTATTATAATCATAATTTCTTCATTAAGACATAGCTTAATCCCTTAAGCTCCAAACCCTAGTATTTAGGTTTGACCAATTTCACATGATCACCATCATAAAAGATACAATTCCAAATAGAATAAAATACCACATCACCTTTATCTTACCATTGAGCCCCTTAAATTTCCTCTTTAGAGAAATAAGAGTTTATTGGCTCAAAGTATACTTCAAGGCAAACTTGTTAGAAATAAATGAAATGATAGAGTAAATTATGTAACAAGTATACTTTTAAATCAGAGTTACTCACCTTAAAGCTCCAAATATGGAAACCCTAGAAATGGAAACCCTTGATCTTGACCCCTTCTAGCTAGTAGTACTTGAAGTTGAGATTGATCACCTAATACCCACCATAAATGTTCATAAACACTCTCCAACAACTAACAATTAATGGAAGGGAGTAGTAATAACGAAACCCTACCTTTTTGGAAGAAGAAGTCGACTGCCACAGTGTTCTAATTTCATCAAATGAGCTAGAAATCCGTAACTCTCATTTTATACCAAAACAGGTCGGTGCGATTGTGACATGGCGATAGTGACACTGTCACTATCGCCGGGGCACTCTCGCTCAACTCCCCCAAACTCTCGGTACCAAACCCGCGATTGTGACCATGCGATAGTGACACTGTCACTATCGCCTAAGGCATACTCGCCTGAAACCCAAATGCCTGTAAGATCGAACTTGCGGTACAAAATCGGCGATTGTGACACCCGCGATAGTGACACGGGCACTCTCGCCGGTCACTATCGCCCAGAGGGCACCAAGCCTCATTTGATCCCCTTTTCAGCCCTTGAAATAGATTCTAACGAGGTACTATCTATGCTATATCAATAGAATACTTGAACATGCAAAACAATCACATAAACTACTCATAACGAAAATCGGGGTGTTACAATTCTCCCCAACTTGAACAAAATTTCGTCCTCGAAATTTAAGATTGTACGGATATCGACGTCTTATGTCCTGTTCCGGTTCCCATTGCACTATTAATAAAGCCATCTCTTTACCACTTCGTAATCTCTTAACTGACCTTTCGAAATTGCCTCTGGTTCTTCCACACCACAATTCTTCTTTTCCATCCTTACTTTAGTAAACGAGATCACATCGTTTCAATATGAAATATTTTGTACATCTCTTCCCTTTTAAGTCTTACATACTTAATCACAATTAAAAGTCCAGGAAAAACCAGAATTCATCTTTTCATATTTTCTGAACCTTACCTCTTTCGTTAGTATCCACTCCCCAACTTGAATTTACAAACCTCCTTAGAGTAATTATTCATCATCAAATCTTTACCCGACTATTTCTTGGTCTACCATACCGACATTAATCGCAAATCGATCTCCGGGTCTCAAAAGAATATTACCATCTACTACTTGAAAACCTACACTCGCCTTAAATTGAGCATACTCACTACTATTGAATACTTCAATAATTACGACAGACCTTTGTTACATCCACGACTCACACGTTTCTTTAGTACAAAGGGTTACCATTTCCTCCCACCACTATCGCATTATGCGACCTTAATACAACCAAATACTAAGTGTTGTACAACAAGGGTGATAATTCCATTGAACCTGTAGTTTAAATACATTCTTAGGTCCGATCTTTTTATCATTACTTCTCACGATAGTATGGAGTGTTATTCTTCAAACATTACTTGTCTCTTTCTCTCAACTTCTCCACATACTGATAACATTTTCTCATTACTATACATAACAACACAGTTGTACCAAAATTCTACTCAAGGCAATCAACTAAGTTATCTTGAAACGACATACCGTGCCAATGTACTACACAAATTTTTTTTTTTTTAATCTACAACTAATATTTCTTCGGACAATTCTTTCACATATAAGAAGCAATTCTCATTCCTCAAGGATTTTGCATCTATTTCACCACAATTTGACTAACACCCTCCTCATCTTTGTTAAACTTCCTATGATTTAAAATCATAAACTTACTTAGCAATTCACACAACTATCATCTCTTTGGATAAACACCCACTACCTTTCCGCCATTCTATTTCGATATTAGCCATATCACTACACCATCATGCAACCACATACTCCAAAAACTTTATTGATAACTAGTACTCTTTATCTGGAATCCCCGAAAAGACTTCCATTTGAAGTTTCTTCCTTCTAGCCTCACATTACAAATTAGTTGATACATTTATATCGGAAATTTATCCCACTACTCGTCCGTACATTCTACAACTATAACATTTCACAGCAGACTAGGTCTCTCATGATTATTCATACATGAATCAACTTACCTTCATGTTCTTCCGCATATTTAACCGAGTCTATTTTGTTACGTTATCTCTCCCCAACTTCAGTTGGACCACAACTCACGATTTTCTAATTAACTCATACCTACTCGTTACTTTCTAATTCTTGGTGATTCCAAACCTTTACATAAACCGGACATACTCTTTCACAGATCACACAATCTATGTACTCCTTTCGTTCGTCTCAATTTCTTCAGTCCTTACTAATCATCCACTTTGTAAATAAGGCACTTATTTAAAACCACAGTATCTCAATATCCTAACACCTTTACAAGGTGGTCCTTTAACTTTTAATCTTCTGATTCCAGGCTTAATATTCATACATGACCTCAGAAAATAAATGTATTTATATCATGTAAACTTCAATCATAATACAATTTATATAATTCCAACCCCAAGCCTACGTCGGGCTTATTTAAACCAGGCGAATACTCCTAATACTCAACCGAGTCCAAAACCAAGCATTCCTCTCAAGGATCCAAAGATTATTTATCAACATCTACTCATGCAATTAAATACATCTAACTCACATCATGCAACGCACGCTCCGAGGCGTGATAATCTTACAATCCCTTCATTGCTACTTTTCCAATGAAGTCAATCCATATATGTATCTATAGGTACACGTGTATACAACCTCTTTTATACTCAACAATAGATATTTACCTTACTAGAGTTCATTAGTACCCTAGGTACTAGGAATACACGATCACTATAACTTCTGATTTAATCTTAGAATATTTTTCTTTCTATCTCACCACACTACTCATAGCGAGTTACTAATTTCATCACCTTAATGACTACTAATCCTTCCTCCGGACGCAACCGTCCCTTGGCAATTATATTTCTAATTATCAAATAAGGGTACAGATCTTCTTACAATCGACACTAAAGTTTACTTTCGATCCCCTCACTATTCACCTCTCCTTTTGAACGCAGATACTAAGACTATAAACATTCTCCCATGATTTATTTCACACCTCTCCACTCTTGGAGTTCTTTCTTAGTTTAATATGTAATACTCTACGATCTAGTGAGTTCATAGCCTTCATGCATGGCAACGTGATAAATAAATCATTTCACACATTTTCTCATCTCAACGGACGATGCTTGAAACAACTTGGGCACATATGACCCTAACATTCTCATAACTTTAGTGTACTGCGCAACGATCTTGAGAACCTTTTGCATACAACTTTACTCGCAATAGAAGGCTGCTTACTCGAACAATGTCAATCGTTTTACTCACCCCACTTGTAACACCCTCGAATTTAGAAAGAGCAACTAAATTAAAATTTCCAATAATACATCCGAAACCATATGTAAAATACCTCAAATTATAAACTATGGTTATCTCCAAACAACGCATACTACTTAAGTCTTATTCCCAAACCTAAACCCGCTTTAGACATCACTTAATCCAAATACAAGTGCTATTTCCCAAGGGTAAATGCGGAAATATAACTTAAGCTATTCACCTCTCATGCACCTTACTAGCACTCGCCACTTCACAATGTAAACATTAAAACGTGAGTACCGAGGTCCAACCCTGAGATACCCAACCGACCATTACCAACGACTGACTAACATGCCTATGAATCCAATACAATATAGTCTACTATTTTCATGCCTATCCTGGAATGACTCACTCACCTAAGCATGTAAATATTCAAACATGCAATAAATGCAAAATGGTGCAATAAAAGCAACCCATCAACAAGACTCTACACCGAGCCCGTTAAGCCGGACAAATGTCCCCAAGACTTACTCACAATCAAAACCAAGCAAAATGCTCCAAGCTTGTTAAACCCATACGTCGGTCAAAATACATTTAAACTTTGTTTAGGCAAGCTATATTTCAAAATCACCATTAACCCCAAAACTCATCACGGTTTAAACAAAAAGGGTTTTCCCAAAGGATTCACACCTTTATAATTCTCAAAATGACACGGCTATTGTGACAACTCACCCCACTTATCATTAACACTCTACTTCCGACTAGTGGTCGTCCTATTGACCTTGTAACACTTGCTATCCATGCGTTCCACGACCCACTTACTCAATCATTTCATATTATTTTCTTTTTAATCAATCACCTTTCATTTTATCTCTACACATCTCCATCCACCTATTTAAGGTTGCCTCAGCGGCTTTCATGAGTCCTACCAGTTCCAGGTTGTCTTCCCAACCTCCACCATTTACTGATCTTATCTCCAAAGAATTGAAGAACCTTGGTGGCATACTCACCATCGTTCTATTTTAACACAAAGAGATTGCCATAAAGTGGTTATACTAGTATAAACATGCAAAACGTACTTTACCGATCATTAGTCACTGTGACAATTTAGAAACAAGTACGCTCGTGTAACTCATGTTCATAATAACAGTAGCTAATTGAAATTGCGAACATACTTTACATGAGAATTCTCGTTGCTATTGCTACAGTACTAAATTCATGTATTTCCGTCGACTCTAAGACTATCCCGTCTTAGTACTTCTACCCAAATCTCGCAAGTCATAACTTAATTCATCACAGCTTAAGTCTAAGTATCTCCTCAGCATACTTAGTTCACTTAAACTAATGCTCTGATACCAACTTGTGACACCCCAAAATAGGGTCAACAAAAACTTCCATAAAACGGAAGAGTGGTATATAATGCCATTGCACGAGTTCACAAAAGAGGGGGGATTACACCTGCCGGTTTACAACAAAGTGTAATATCTACAACTAATTGACAACCGACTAATCTAATCTCTACTATAGAAATAAGATTTACAAAAAGTGTCATCGTTAGGCTAACTTTGATCTTCTATCTTTAGCATCTCAAATGTATCCCCAAGCTCACATATCCCCAACTATGCCTTCTTAGGGATGGCACCACTAGAACCTGTGACACACACATCAGACACAGAACAAGTGTTAGGCATGGAATGCCTAGTGAGTTAAACATATAGTAAAACATGCAGTTATGTCATATAAGAGATATTAATTTGGTCATTCACAAATCGGACTCTATGGGAAGACCCCAAACATCAACTCAAGTTACATCATATTTGAAGATATACCTTAGCGTCTACCTCCAAGGTAACGCCTCAAGGCCCGGCACATCGGGACTACCTATATGGTATTAATCCCGAAAGCGTGGATCGATACACAAACCTCCAAGGTAAGTGCCCAAGATTATATCTTCCTAATGCCTACTTAGAGACTCCTCCAATTTGTGAATACCAACAAACAACTACTCCAAGCAGTTCATAAATCCAATCATTAACTTCATCAAAAGACAGTCCAACTATCTCATTAAGCACATGATTTCTACATACAAGAAATCCTCCACTTATCCACATACATATAAGTGATATCATGAGTTCATCATTTAGCATGGCAACACATACTAAATTAGCATATTAAGTCACTTCTATTATAATCATAATTTCTTCATTAAGACATAGCTTAATCCATTAAGCTCCAAACCCTAATATTTAGGTTTGACCAATTTCACATGATCACCATCATAAAAGATACAATTCCAAATAGAATAAAATACCACATCACCTTTATCTTACCATTGAGCCCCTTAAATTTCCTCTTTAGAGAAATAAGAGTTTATTGGCTCAAAGTATACTTCAAGGCAAACTTGTTAGAAATAAATGAAATGATAGAGTAAATTATGTAACAAGTATACTTTTAAATCAGAGTTACTCACCTTAAAGCTCCAAATATGGAAACCCTAGAAATGGAAACCCTTGATCTTGACCCCTTCTAGCTAGTAGTACTTGAAGTTGAGATTGATCACCTAATACCCACCATAAATGTTCATAAACACTCTCCAACAACTAACAATTAATGGAAGGGAGTAGTAATAACGAAACCCTACCTTTTTGGAAGAAGAAGTCGACTGCCACAGTGTTCTAATTTCATCAAATGAGCTAGAAATCCGTAACTCTCATTTTATACCAAAACAGGTCGGTGCGATTGTGACATGGCGATAGTGACACTGTCACTATCGCCGGGGCACTCTCGCTCAACTCCCCCAAACTCTCGGTACCAAACCCGCGATTGTGACCATGCGATAGTGACACTGTCACTATCGCCTAAGGCATACTCGCCTGAAACCCAAATGCCTGTAAGATCGAACTTGCGGTACAAAATCGGCGATTGTGACACCCGCGATAGTGACACGGACACTCTCGCCGGTCACTATCGTCCAGAGGGCACCAAGCCTCATTTGATCCCCTTTTCAGCCCTTGAAATAGATTCTAACGAGGTACTATCTATGCTATATCAATAGAATACTTGAACATGCAAAACAATCACATAAACTACTCATAACGAAAATCGGGGTGTTACACTAACCCTGTAATACCCCGTGTAAGTTCGTTAGTTAAATTCCCTTTTCGTTACAATTATTTAACTTTAAAATAGGATGTTTAGGGTAAGTTTGGGTTAGTTTTTAAGTCTAAGGGTGCTATGGTCATTTTTGATTAGTTCAAGGTCTAGAAGGGTAAATATAATTTGATATTACCCATTCAGCCTTTAGATATTTCATAAACCAGAAAAATATCAGATTCAAGTGTGTGTGTGTGTGTTTTTGGAGATAAGAAGAAGAAGAAGAAGAAAGAGTCTTGTGGTTAAGGCGTCATTTGGATTCATTGGAAGTGTTTTGAGGTATGTTTCCTTTACAATTTATGTTTATAATTGCTAGTAGATAGTTCTTATCGGAGTAGAATCATCAATTTCATGCCTGAGGTTAAATTCTGTCGAATCTGGGTAAAAATGGGGTAAACCGACAGAGGTTTCCGGATGAATTATAGTAGTGTCCGGTAGTTTTGTTGATAGTGTCCGGAAGGTGTTCTAGTGGTGTCCAGACAGATTATTTACCCGGTAAGTTTATCTTTTCTCTATTTTCCGGATGAAATTGGATACCGGATGGTATCCGGATTACTTTGGTGTCCGGATTGTTTATGCTATCCGAAAAGTTGGGTTTTCCGGATTGTTGGTGTTGTCCGGAAAGTTTATGTTGTCCGGAAAATTTTAGCTGTTTGGTCACTTTTGGGAGTTCAGATGCTTTTGAGTATTCAGTAACCTGTATTTTGTTGACTCTTGGATAGGGAATGAATGAGCACTGAATTTACTAGGGACTCGACTTAAGTTTGGGTTTGGGGGAATATATGAGGGTAAGAGTTAGATAGATTTATCTAAAGTTCTTAGTCCGAGTAAGTCTTATGTGTTCTATTTGGTAAAGAGATGATTGTATTTGAATTATTTCAGATACTGTGAATTTGGGGTGAAAGACTGAATCTTTTGGAAATGCTTGGAAGCATTTTAATAAGCAAACAGGTGAGTTTTACTTTAAAACGTTTTTTAACTGGAATACATATATATGTGGAATGAGAATGTGATAAATAGTGTAATAGTGTGCATATTATGTTTATATGAGTATTACACTACATGAGTACAAGTTGGCCGGGCTTAGGACCGGTGGAGTTGGATGTACGGAGGGACAACGGTGTTGGCTGTATTAAGTACAGCGAAGTAAATTAAATAGTTGGCTCGCAACCATCTAATTTGGCCATGGGAACGAGCCAGGAAGTACACAATGCATGAGTCCTGAGTGGTATTTATATTTGTGTTATGTATATGGTGTTTGTGCAAATGATTTCCAACTAACAAGGATTTTCTCACTTAGACCACCAGGTCTAACCCTCATTTTGTTTTAAAAATATGTATTCCAGGTCGTGGATCGGGTAAGAGCAAGTGAATAGAGTAATCGGTGGCTAGCTTTTGGGAAGACTTATAATTTGAAGACTATGACTTGTTTTGTAGTTATAACCTCGTTATCAGATATCATGTATTTAGTTAGCGAAAAGTTTGTAATGAAATACCTTATTTTGGATTGTAAAGACTAAAGGGACCGTACTTGTTATATGATGTATCTTGTTATGTAACGATATTATGCAATGTATGTTACTTGATGCTTGTTTGGGAATCAGGGTCATTACAGATGGTATCAGAGCCCTAGTTTAAGGGATTTAGGTATTCGGATCTATACCTAGACTTAAACTGCATGTGAAGTAGAATGTCCCTATTATATTAGAACCTTGGGATGATAAATATAAAAAGGTATAAGGAACATCATGTAAGGTAATTTCAGATTACACCTGGCCAATGTAATTGTGAACTTACAGGTACATGTTTGAACTGGAAAAACTTATTATATGGGGTATGTGCTTATATGTATATTAAGATTGTTTGAATTTACGGAATGGCAAGTGGTACTCGAAATACGAATAGAGAAGGAAGAGGAAATCCTAATAGAACGAATCCAACAGTCGGAACAAGGGGAAGAGGAGGATAACGAGGTAGGGGTAGAACAGGGGGTAGAGTTCAGCCACGAGGTACGGAATTTGTTACAAGGGACGATCAGACCGCGGAGATGGGAATACTGCAAGCAAATATACAAGCCATGTTCGACCAAACTCGTCATAATGAAACTGAAATACCAGACCCTAATCTGGAAGACGAGATGCCCATTACACCTATTGTGATGCCGGTGTAAAGGAAGTGTGACTATAAAATGTTTCAAAGTTGCAAGCCTCCGACTTACTCAGGAGAGAGGGACCCAGTAAAGGCCATGAGGTGGCTAAAAGAGATAGAAGCTGTTTTCAAGACCAGCAAGTGTGCAGAAGAAGATAGAGTGCTATATGGAACCGCGATGTTGAAAGCAGATGCTCTATACTGGTGGGAGGCTCTTATTACCTCCATAGGATCTGATGTGTATTCTACTTTCTCTTGGGACGATTTCACTACGGCTTTCAAGAGACAGTTTTGTCCTCAAGCAGCAGTTAGACAATTGGAGGAAGAGTTTATGAATCTGCAACAGGGAAGTTTTCGGTTAGGGATTATACTGCTCGTTTCCTGGAGAAGTCTCGTTTTGCCGAGTACTATGTGTCCATGGAGGCGCTTAAGATGGAAAGGTTTATCTTCAGGTTAAATTCAGAAATTAGAAGGCTAGTGATTGCAAAAGGACCCGATACCTTCTCAGCCGCAGTAGATGTCGTGGAAATGTAGAACGGGATAATAGGAGAGATGCTAGTGATAAGATTGCTAGAAAGAGAAAATGGGAAGGGCCACAGTATGATCCAAAGAAGTCCAGGTTTCAAAGATTTGATAGTCGTACACCTTTCAGACCAGCTGAAAGACCTTGCCCAAAATGCAACCGTTTTCATCAAGGAAATTGTCAAGTTGATCCTCGAATTTGTTACAAGTGTGGAAAGACCGGTCATATTGCTAAAGACTGCCAAGTGACTCGATTTTGTTTCTCATGCAATTCTCCCAATCACATTCAGTCAGATTGTCCACAGGGGAGAATACAACAGGGTGGTACTTCAGTGAGACCAACAGGTGTTAGACCAGTAGTACCAAGACCTGAGCTACCAAGAGCAAGGGGTCGTGCCTTTCAGATGACCGCGCAAGAAGCGGAGGAAACTCCTGATGTGGTTACAGGTACATTTTTGATAAACTCTACACGTGCTAAAGTGTTATTTGACTCCGGTGCAAACAGATCATTTGTGTCGCCTTCTTTTGTTGCTTATATGCATTTAAAGCCTAAAGTGTTAAATCATGCGTTAATGGTAGATATAGCAAATGATAGTCAAGTATCAGTTAGAGAGGTATTTGATAGTTGTGTTATAGACATAGATGGGTGTGGAGTACCTATCCAGTTATTTCCTATGGCTTTAATTGAGTTTGATTTGGTAGTGGGAATGGATTGGTTAGCGGAGCACCAGGCTAATATTGTTTGCAATAAGAAGATAATTAATGTTGTATTACCCGAGAGGGGACCGGTAATGATTTATGGTGATCGTAGGAATCGTCAGTCGTGCCTTATATCTATGTTAAAAGCTTGTAAGTGTGTTAGTAAAGGTTGCCCGAGTTATTTAGCTTATGTGATAGATACTAAATTAGAAAAGGATAAGTTGGAAGATATTCCTGTCGTTTGTGAATTTTCGGAAGTTTTCCCAGAAGATTTGACTAGTCTTCCACCCGTTAGACAAGTAGAGTTTGGTATAGATCTGATTCCTGGAGCCGCTCCTGTTGCCCGTACACCGTATCGTCTGGCACCTCCAGAGATGAAAGAAATGATGATGCAATTGCAAGATCTTTTAGATAAGGGCTTCATCAGACCTAGTTCTTCGCCGTGGGGAGCACCAGTGTTGTTTGTGAAAAAGAAAGACGGGTCGATGAGGATGTGTATTGATTATCGGGAACTGAATAAGCGCATGATCAACTAGTTGGAGATTGCTATTTCTCTAAGATTGATCTGAGATCTGGTTATCACCAACTGAAGGTTAAAGAAGAAGACGTTCTAAAAACTGCTTTCCGCACAAGGTATGGTCACTATGAATTCTTAGTGATGCCTTTTGGACTGACGAATGCCCTAGCTGCTTTTATGGATTTAATGAACCGAGTATGTAAGTCATATCTCGATAAATTAGTTATTGTGTTTATCGATGATATCCTTATCTACTCTCGTTCAGAAGAAGAGCACGCACGACATCTTCGTTTGATTTTGGAGTTGTTGAAGAAGGAACAGTTATATGCTAATTTTTCTAAATGTGAATTCTGGCTATGGGAAATTCAGTTTCTGGGGCATGTAGTTTCCGAGAAAGGCATTCAAGTTGATCCAATGAAAGTAGAAGCAATTGAAAAGTGGGAACCGCCGAGAACGCCAACCGAGGTACGAAGTTTTCTGGGTTTAGTCGGCTACTATCGAAAGTTTATACAAGATTTCTCCCGTATCGCTACGCCTTTGACCAAGCTGACTCGAAAGAATATAAAGTTTGATTGGAAAGCAGAGCAGGATGGAGCATCCTGAATATTGAAAGAGAAACTCTGTAGTGCGCCAATATTGTCACTACCTGAAGGTTTCGATGATTTTGTTGTTTATAGTGATGCTTCCAAACTGGGATTGGGATGTGTACTAATGCAGCGTGGGAAAGTGATTGCTTATGCTTCTCGACAACTAAAGGATCATGAACGACAGTATCCTACGCACGACATGGAACTTGCAGCAGTTGTTTTCGCGCTAAAGATTTGGAGACATTATTATTACGGCTCTAAATGTCAAATTTATACCGATCATAAGAGTCTCCAACATCTCTTCGATCAACGAGAATTGAATATGAGCAAAGAAGGTGGTTAGAATTGTTGAATGATTACGACTGCGAAATTCTTTATCATCCGGGGAAAGCAAATGTGGTAGCTGATGCACTGAGTCGCCAAGAAAGAAGCGGAACAATAAAGGCAATTGCACTACGAGCTAACTTCTACCTAACATCTTTGACGAACTGAAGAAGTGTCAAATAGAAGCATTCCAAGAGGAACAATTGAAACCAGAATGATTAGTGGGGATATCAGCATTGCTTGTAAAGGATGATTGTGGGTTACTGTGTTTAGATAACAGAGTTTAGGTGCCTCGTTTGGGTGGTTTACGTGATCGTGTACTACAAGAAGCTCATCAATCTCGTTTCTCTATTCATCCAGGTACGAATAAGGTGTATAAAGATTTACGACAATTTTACTGGTGGCCGGGAATGAAAAGAAGTGTTGCTCAGTATGTGGAAGCTTGTTCTACTTGTAAGAAAGTGAAGATTGAACATCAAAAGCCTTTTGGTCAGTTGCAGCATTTAGAAATACCTATGTGGAAATGGGATCAGATTACTACAGATTTCATCATGAAGCTACCAAGGACTCCGAAAGGGTTTGATGCCATTTGGGTGATCGTTGATCGGTTGACAAAGTATGCTCACTTTTTGCCGATAAAAGAAACCTATCCGTTAGAAAGACTAGCCAAATTGTACATCGACGAAGTAGTAACTCGACATGGAGTTCCAATATCAATTATTTCTGTTCGTGATAGTCGTTTTACTTCAAGGTTCTGGAGAAGTTTTCAAAGAGAAATGGGGACGCAGATAAAGTTAAGTACAACGTATCATCCTCAAACTGTCGGTCAGAGTGAACGAACGATTCAGACTTTGGAAGATATGTTACGGGCCTGCATTGTTGATTTTGGGGGATCGTGGGATAAGCATTTGCCGTTGATTGAATTTGCC
The DNA here is from genome assembly GCA_033807775.1 of Saussurea involucrata. NCBI lineage: Eukaryota > Viridiplantae > Streptophyta > Magnoliopsida > Asterales > Asteraceae > Saussurea > Saussurea involucrata. The sequence continues at coordinate 71,446,033 of CM066320.1, forward strand.
TACAATAACAGTTATCATTCCAGCATACAAGCGGCACCGTTTGAAGTTCTGTATGGTAGAAAATATCGAACGCCTATATGTTGGAATGAAGTGGGAGAAAAACAGTAAGCGGAGCCAGATATAGTTCAGTTAACCGCGGATAAGATTTCTCAGATTCGGGAATGTTTGAAAGTGGCTCAAGACAGGCAGAAAAGCTACGCGGACCGACGCTGGAAACCGTTAGAGTTTCAAGTTGGAGATTTTGTAATGTTAAAAGTCTCACCTTGGAAAGGAGTCATTCGGTTTGGGAAACAAGGTAAACTTAGTCCAAGGTATATCGGGCCGTTTGCAATTACAGAAAGGATTGATGAAGTAGCCTACAGGTTGGATCTTCCTCCAGAGTTAAGCAGGATTCACAACGCGTTTCATGTATCGAATTTCCGAAAGTGTTTATTTACGCCAGATCAGGCCGTTTCTCTACCAGATATACAAGTTGATGAAAAGCTGAATTATGTGGAAGAACCTGAAGCAATAGTTGACCACAAAGTTAAAGTGTTGCGGAACAAAGTAATCAGACAAGTGAAAGTTCGGTGGAGACATCATAGGGGTCAGGATGCTACTTGGGAATCAGAATCAGAAATGAGAACTAAGTACCCGTACCTTTTTGCTTAACCGAATTCCGGGACGGAATTCTTTTGAGGGGGAGATGATGTAATACCCCGGGTAAAGTTCGTTAGTTAAATTCTAGTTCCGTTAAATTTAATTAACTTTATAATTGATGTTTAGGGTAAGTTTGGGTTAATTTTTAAGTTAAGGGTGTTTTTGTCATTAGTGATTAGTCTAAGGTCTAAATGGTAAATATAGTTGGATATTACCCCTTCTAGCTTCAGATATTATCACAACTCAGAAATATCTAGATTAAGGTGTGTGTGTGTGTGTGTGTGTGTGTGTGTGTGTTTTGAGACAAAAGAAGAAGAAAGCTAGGGTTAAGGCTTCAATTGAATTGCTTGGAAGTGATTTAAGGTATGTTCCTTGTGTATTTATGTGTGTAATTGTATTTAGAAGGTTTCTATCGGAGTAAAATAGTCAACTTCATGTCTGGTAATGAATCAGTCGATTTCTGGGTAGATTTTGGGTAAACAGTCAGAGGTTTCCGGATGAATTGAATGTATCCGGGTACTTTTGTTGATAGTGTCCGGATGATGTTCTAAAGGTGTCCGGACGAGTCTTTTATCCGGGTAAGTCTCTCTTTTCAAAGGTTTCCGGATGATATAAGATACCGGATGGTATCCGGGTTACCTTGGTTTCCGGGTGTCGTCCGGATTGTTTATGCTGTCCGGGAAGTTGAATTAGCCGGATTGTTTAAGTTATCCGGAAAGTCTTGTTGTCCAGAAAGTTTTGTGGTATCCGGGAACTTTCGGCTGTTTGGTCACTTTTGAGAGTTCAGATACTTTTGAGTATCCAGTAACCTGTGTTTTGTTGACTATTGGATAGGGAATGAGTGAGGACTGAATATACTGTGGACTCGACTTAAGTTCGGGTTTGGGGGAAACATTTGAGGATAAGAGCTAGATAGATGTATCTAAAGTTCTTAGTCCTAATAAGTCTTATGTGTTCTATATGGTGAAAAGATACTTGTATCCAATTGTTTCAGATACTGTGAATTTGGAGTGAAAGCTGAATCTTGTGGAAAAGACTGGAAAGAGTTTTTGATAAACAAACAGGTGAGTTTTATTTTAAAACGTTTTTAGACTGGAATACATATATGTGTGGATTGGGAATGTGATAGATGGTGTGATTATGTGTTATGGTTGAAATATAATATATTGAGATATTGTATTTACATGAGCATTACACTATATGAGAATACGTTGGTCGGGCTTAGGACCGGTGGTGTTGGCTGTAATATTCGTACAGCGGTGTTGGCTGTAATTGTCGTACAGCGGAGTTAATTTATTAGTTGGTTTGCAACCACTTAATATGGCCAAGAGAATGAGACAGGAAGGTATATGATGCATGAGTCATAACTGGTATTTGTATTTGAGTTATGTATATGATGGTTGTGCAAATGGTTTTAAAACTAACAGGGATTTTCTCACTTAGACCGCTAGGTCTAACCCTCATTTTGTTTTAAAAATATGTATTCCAGGTCGTGGATCGGGTAAGAGCAAGTGAATAGAGTAAATTGTGGCTAGCTTTTGGGAAGACTTATATTTTGAAGACTATGAGATGTTTTGTACTTTTAACTTAGTTATCAGATATCATGTATTTAGTTAACAAAAAGTTTGTAATGAAATGTGTATTATGAGTTTAAAGACTAAAGGACCGAATGTGTATTTTGATATATCTTTGAAATGAACGACGTTATGCAATATATGTTATTTGTTGTATGTTTGAGAATCGGGTCGTTACAGAGCATGTGGGCGAAGTGGCGTATAAGTCAGTGTTGCTCGAGGGGCTCCGGGGAGTTCATTCGACTTTTCACGTGTCGAATTTGAGGAAGTGCTTGACCGAGGAAGGTATAGCAGTGCCATTAGAAGACATTCACGTGGATGAAAAGTTGAACTATGTTGAGGAGCCGTTGGAGATCGTGAATCGCAAGATTCGAAGGTCGAAGACAAAAGAGATATCTTTGGTGTAAGTTTAGTGGCGCTTCCACAAGGGTCAGGAGGCAACTTGGGAAGTGGAGTCGGACATGAGGGTCCGATACCCTCAGTTGTTTGAAGAGGGAATTCCGGGGACGGAATTCTTTTGAGGGGAGGATGCTGTAATAACCGGGTTTATTTTTGAAGCAAATAATAAAATGGTGTATAAGTTGGGAAGGCTGAAAAGTTTGGTGGTCTTTTTTGTAAATTTGGAAAGTAGGGTTAAAACCCTTAAACCCTCAATTTCCTTCCTCATTTTCTGAGTTGGAGAATTAAAGCTTGAAGGTGTGAATCACCACTTTCTTGGAGGTAAATTCCTTCTCCTTAAACCATTAATCTGTTGGGAAATGTTTGGTATGTTAGTGTGGATTTTATGCTGGGGTTTTGGGATTCTTGATCGGTGTCTCCTCAAGAAGGTGAGAAATGCAAATTGTGTGTTGTGTCCTAACCCAAATCGGTATGGGAAATCGTATGTATATCGCTAAATCATTAGTATTAATGACCCCTTGTAGGTCGAGACTTAAAATCGATCTTGAGTCGAGCGATTTGTTGTAATGAGGGATTTCAGGGAGATAAAACCCCATTAGTCCGGAAGTCGCCTTATCCGGAAGTCCTTGGGAATCGGGAAGTGGTTTCCCGGAAATGTTGTCGAATTCGGAATGTACCGGAATCCGGAAGAAGTCCGGATTGTACCGGAATCCGGAAGAAGTCCGGATTGTACCGGAATCCGGAAGAAGTCTGGATTGTACCGGAATCCGGAAGTGGTGTGTCCGGAAGTGGGTTGCCCGGAACTGGTCGGTCCGGAAGTGGTTGTCCGGAAGTGGTTTGTCCGGAAGTGGTTGTCCGGAAAACTCCACTGTTTGGGACTGTGTCGATAATCCTTTGGGATCCTTTTGTATTCCGAGTAGAGAGTGCCTTAAGAAAGTTGGGAGGTGTCTCAGGAGGTGTGATAGAAATCCTTGTGCGATGTTGAGTGACTTATTCACTCTCGTGTGTTGGGTGAAAATATAGGTGTGCAGTTAGAGAATAGCAGTTTCAAGTAAGGACGCGTTAGCGTGGATGACAGGTGAGTCTTTCTAAACTAAAGCTTTATCGATGCTCGAATTTATTACTTGTATCGATATATTAAATTGCATGTTTTGCGTTGTTCTAAATATGCATGATAAATGTGTGTTAATTATAGTTCGGGTATGTGTGGGGCAGAGCATGTGATGACTTGTTAAGTTGTTATGGATATATGTAGGGTTGTAAACGAACCGAACGAATACGAACAAGGGCTTGTTCATGTTCGTCCGTTTAACTTAACTGAACAAACGAACGAACACGAACAATAAACAAGTCAGCTCTTCTTGCATAGCGCTGACCCAGTTGGGATCTCTGAGGGCATCATCTGTTTTCTTTGGTTCAATCAGAGAAATAAAGTTAACAAATAAACAAATATTACCTGCACTTCGTCGAGTCTGAACACCAGCGTTTGGATCACCAAGAATTTGATCAATGGGGTGATTAATAGTCCATCGTTGAGCCGGAGCATAAGTCGCTGACTCAATATGAACTTCTAGAGGAGCTGAAAATGAGGCTTCAGCAACTTCTGGTATATCAGGAAAGAGAGGAAGAGGTTCAAATGTCATTTCATTCACTGATTGCTGAGAAGTAGATGGCATGTCTGAGGTAGAAGGTTCAGAAGCAGGCATAGTGTTAAGAGGAATAGCTGAGACCCATGAGGATTCAACTTCACTTGTCTTTATGCTTGGGATGATAGTAGGATCATCATCTTCAGCGGTATGAGTATGAGTTGGAGGGATAGGAGCATCTCCTGAATCACCAAGATGAGAAAACATCCATTGATTCAGTTCTTCAGTATCAGCAGAAGGTCTGGAGTTCGTTGAACGGGATTCGTCAAAAGTGACGTGGATGGTTTCTTCTACAGTTTGTCTTCTTCGATTGAAGACTCTTAAGGCTTTGGAGAGTGAAGAATATCCAAGAAAAATTCCATCATCAGCCTTAGGATCAAACTTTCCAAGGGTATCCCTGTTGTTCAGTATGAAACACTGACATCCAAAGATGTGAAGAAAGCTAATTGAAGGCTTTCTCCCTTGGAAAAGTTCATAAGCTGTCTTTTTAAATCTTTTGACAATCAACGACATGTTTTGAGTAAAACAAGCAGTGTTGACAGCTTATGCCCAAAACTGAGTAGGTAGATGAGAATCGCTGAGCATTGAACGTGCAGCTTCGATGATAGTTCGATTTCTTCTTTCAGCGACTCCATTTTGTTGCGATGTTCTCACTGAGGAAAAGTTGTGAGAAATACCCTTGCTTTCAAAGAAGGAATCAAGGGAACTGTTTTTGAATTCAGTCCCATGATCACTCCTTATAGAGTGAACGGTCATGTTGTTCAGGACTTCCATTTTAGCGAACGCTGAACTTTATCACTCGCTGATAAAGATTTATTCAGCGAACGCTGATCATGAAGCTTCCTCTACAAGTTAGTTTTGTCTTATCCCCTTGCACGTCTCCGTACGATCTGTCATAACGGACATCCCTTTTGTCCAGAATCATACAACCAACTCTGATTCTATACTGTTCATCATGCGGCCACTGTTTTGTCTACTGAAGTCAAACCATGCAACCAACCAGCGACTGCCACGTGTAAAGTTATACTGTTGTGCATTAAATGCATGCAGTATATAAACGAAACTCTAATACATATTGTCTACTTACAATTTTCACTGTGTTTCTCAGAGTCATTATCAAATCACTTAGGGTTTGGATCAACAGTCGGTCATATCGACAATCACGTCAAGATGGTTATCCCAAACCTGGTACTTCCCATACCCAATTTCGCTTACCCTCCATGCCGAATCCTTTCCCGCCTTAAGGATAATTATCTCCTCCGCCTTTGGTGTGAGTCTATTACGCATCTAACCACCTTTTCGGCATCGAAGTTGGTACCACTCTTGTTGAAAGGTCCGGAAGTACTCCATTAGTTGTACAATCGGTAATCTACGAGCAAAACGGGAGAGTGCATTCACCGACTCGGCACTATTGGAGGTCAGAATGTCATAACGTTGTGCAGGAAAATGGGCCGTCGACCACCTCTCCGGTCCAACATCGTCCATAACTTTTGCCGCATCCTTGGCAGTAACGCGTAGTGCATTCATGTACCGGTCAAACTCCCGAACCGTATACGCTCTACATGCCTTCCAGTAGACGGTGTGGTGAGTTGTAATACGTTTGTCCTTGGATTTGGCGTTCATCTCCAAATGTCGACAACATAAGGCGTGAGGGGCGTTTGGGTACGTGGCAGAGATTTTGGCGCTTATGGAAGCAGCCCTGTCGGACATAAACACCAACCCTTCCGGGTCTCCGATAGCTTGTCTCAACATGGAAAGAAACCAAGTCCATTCCTCCCCGGTCTCGGACTTGCCTACTCCGAAAGCTACGAGCACGATGATGTTATTCCCGTCCATTGCAACCGCGAGGAACATCATGCCAAGTAACGCCCCTTTAAATGGGCAGCGTCTATTACTAAGACACGACGCAGATTTGCCAGAAATGTGCGGATCTGCAAACACGTAGGTGGTTTCCCTTTGTAAATGTTATCATTTATAATGTGTAAACATATGACGTGTTAACATACGTACCGCGGGTCCAAGGGCAACGAAGCACAACTCAAAACGTCCATTTGAATCGGTCCTTATCTTGGTGACCGTACCTGGATTCTGCCGCTCCAAATTATATAAATACGCAGGGAGTCGTTCATACGACTCCTCGGCAGTGCCTCTGACCATTAGCAGTTCCCTGCATCGCGCACGCCAGCCTTGGTAGTAACCAATTGTGATCCCGTACTGCTGGTTTATATCGTTGACGATGTCCTTTGGACGAAATGCCCTACTAGCATCAACAAATTTGCCTTTCAGTAATGCATCCAAAGTCTTTTTGTTGGCTTGTCGGTGGTTGGGATTCAGTTGCGTCCTCGGACAAGTGTGTTCGTCGTGCAACTTTCTAATGGCAAACATCCCGCCTTTAGAGCCCACGGCACTCGCGTACATCCTCCAATTACAATTATCTCTCACACATACAACTTCGTATCTGGTTTTGTCGGATTTCTGCGTGTAACTTTTGAAACCCTCTTCTATGAACTTAATTCCGAGCAGTATGGCCAACTCATCATTCGAATCAAATATTTCACCTACTTGTATCCTTGAACTGCGATTATAAGGTGCAGGTTCGTAGGTTTGTGTATGGGTATACGGGGTTGGAAGAGTAGGAGGCATATCAAAAAAGTCATTTAACTGATTAAATGATTTATTACTAGGGGTATATTTTCCTCCTTCTTCGTTTTCATCACTATCGGTACCTGAACTGTCTATATCAGATCTACCCATTGTGAAAACATGGGTTTCGTCATCAGCAACTCCAGCAAAACGTCATTCTTCATCTTGTTGTTGTTGTTGTTGTTGTTGTTGTTGTTGTTGTTGTTGTTGCGTCTCCGGAACAAAATCAGGATAACAATCGTTAAGACCATATGTATGACCCGAATAAACTGTTGGGTGGTAGGACGCCTGAAATTGAGAATTAGGCTCCTCCAGTTGGAAGTCTTCGTAGGACGCCTGAAATTGAGAATCAGGCTCCTCTAGTTGGAAGTCTTCGTCATCACCTTCGTCATTGTCTTCGTCGCACACCGATGAATCGACATACACAAAAAGTGATGGAGGTCTTTCTGACTGGACTGCAAATTGCAGAAAACCAGAGATATCCCCATCGTTGGATAACTCCACAATTGACTCGTCACCATTTTTAAACACTAACATGCAAATAGCAGAAGGGTCGATTCCACCTTTTTGCATGGCGTATGCAACAAACTTCTGATGGGTAGAGTTTACTGTCAATTTTACACCATGCTTAGATTTATAAGCAAAATTCCACCCATTGTTGTCTTGCACCCATTCACCATCGTAACAGAAAAATAGCTTAGCTTTTGCAACAGATGAACCATTTTTTCAATAGTATCTCAAAAAGAAAATTCTAAAATGATGAAGAAAGAAAGCAAGAAAGAAGGATGGAATGGATGTGAATTATGGATTGCATTTTACTGATATTTATGGATGAAATTTTATTGAGGAAGATGAATTGCAACCACAATTTGGTCTTCCAAGTACAATAATTCAATGTTGATGAAACAAGCCAGTGAATTTCAACCACAATTTGGTCTTTCAAGTACAATAATTGTGGAAAAAAACAGTAAAAACATGCAAAAAACGTGAAAAATGTACCAAAACTGAAACTTTTGGCCCCAAATCGCGGCCCCCATCGAGGGAGGGGCCAAAAGTGAAAATTTCGGCCCATCGCAGGACCAAATCGCCTGCCACGTGGGTTTGGTCCGCGATCACGGGGCCCATCGCGGGATCGCGGGGTATTTCTGCAAATTGGTTCCGAGTTTTGGACATTTCTGCAAGTCAATGTCAAACTTTGGGCATTTTAATAAATTTCCCTAATCTATATTATATAAAGTTATAAAAGTTGAATACAATATTTTTATTTGATTTTAGAAATCTATTTTATTGACCTCTGTTTATTTTAGTGTTTTGATGTTAAGTTGGAGATGAGAACACCTTCAATTATTTTAATGTTGGATTTGAGATGAAAACATCTCCAATTATTTTTAGTGTGGGATTGGAGATGAAAACACTTCATTTTTATATTTTTAGTATTGGGTTGTTGTTAGTATATTATTATTACAATCAGACGATAACTGTAATTATTTGTTACATCAAGTAAAATAAAATAAAGAAACACCCGATGCGTATTTATTATTATTACAATCAGATGATGCCCTCAGAGGTCCAAACTGGGTCAGCGCTATGCAAGAAGAGCTGACTGAATTCGAAAGAAACAAAGTTTGGAAGCTCGTTCCATGACCATCTGACAAGTCAGTGATAGGCACTAAATGAGTCTATCGAAACAAGTTAGATGAACATGGAACTGTAACCCGCAACAAGGCTCGTCTCGTTGCTCAGGGATACAGACAAGAGGAAGGCATAGATTATGACGAAACATTTGCCCCAGTGGCAAGACTAGAAGCCAATCGTCTATTCTTAGCTTACGCTGTACACAAAGACTTCAAGGTTTATCAAATGGATGTTAAATCAACATTCCTCAATGGAAAGTTGAATGGAGAAGGTAACGTGGAACAACCTCCAGGATTCTCAGATCCTAAGCATCCAGGTTATGTTTATAAACTGGATAAGGCACTTTACGGCTTAAAGCAAGGTCCTCGTGCATGGTATGACACTCTCTATACTTATCTCCATATTGAAAAATTTGAGCGAGGTAAAATCGACAAAACTCTATTTTTCAGGAAAGTCAAAGGTCATATCATTCTTGTTCAAATATAGGTCGGTGATATTATATTTTGTAACACCCGGAAAATCCTTGTAAGTAATAATAGTCCTAATATTTCTTAATATTTTGACTTTTTAGATTATGATTGATATCCTAAGTAATTTCCGTAATTTTTACTTGTTATTTGATAACTTCCGGTAGAAATCAGTAAATTAATTCCTTAAGGAAATTAATGAAAAATAGATCATAAAGTGGAATATTAGACTTTATGGATTAGTTGGATGAGTAATTTGAATACGAGTCCAACGGTACCTTCCGGGGTAAAAACGGAGTCCTAACGAAGAAGTTACGGCTAAATTTGTGGAAGTTGAGAAGATTGGCAAACAGAAGCTGGCGCCGATGGTTTGGCGCCGATGCATCGGCGCGGGTGATCGGCGCCGAGTACCTGACGTGCTAAAAGGGGATTAAACCCACCTCTTTATCCTTAGTCATTCTCTTCTCTTCTTAGAATTCTCAAAACCGGACTTTGCCTCTGCTCTACACATTTCAGACGATTTTCCATCTAAAGCTTAAGGTAAATTCACATCTCTCAATCATAATCCAATTCAAACAATTAGTAGATGAATCTTACCCATTTAAACTTGAATTAGGACATTTCATCTTCTTTTCATCCTGTTGGAGTGATTGGGTTCAAGTATTCAAGTTAGGGTTTTACCAATTGAAGAATTAAGGTGAGTAACTTGTATCTAATTGATTGTATTATACTTTACTACCATTCTTTATCTTGATTTTGGTATTGTTAATGAGAAATCTTGAGTAATAAGCTCTTAATGGTGAAGAGGGAAACAAGAAGAGTCCAAGTAAGTTATGGTAGATTAATTGTCTTCTATTACTTGGAATACCATGATAAATGTTAGTGTTAAAGATTTGGGTTTGATTATACATCATTGGTATGTGATTATGTTGATGGCTTAATTTATGTCTTAATGAAGTAAGGATGGCTTAATGGTCAATATGGACCTATTATTGAATTGTAAACATGGATGTTTATTATTGATATTATATAGAATGTGATTTGATACATATGGATGTATATGAACTACATGGAAGTAGTATTAATATTGTTAAATGGTTGGACCATTGTTAAGTGTTAATTATGCTTTGAATATTATTTGGATTAACATATTTGGTATTCACATAATTGGAGGAGCACCTAGTAGACATTGGAGGATATATTCTTACACACCGTGGGGTAAGTGTAATTGATTCATACCTTCGGATACTGTGGGGTTTTTCCGTTGTGTTATGCCTTGTGACAATACCGTGGGGTACCGATCAAGGTATATCTTCAATTATGATGTAACTAGGTAGCGTTATGGACCTTCTCCATGGAATCCAATTTGTGAATGTATCGAATCGTTATTCCTACATGCTATGATTATGCTCTATGTGCTATGTGTAAACCTCACTTAGGCTTTAAAAGCCTAACACTTGTTATGTGTTTTGTGTGTTACAGATAATAGTGGTTCCGAACACAAGAAGGTCTAGAACAGGGTTGTGAGCATGGGATCATTGTTGGAGAGTGAAAGATTGGAAGATTTATGATAGAACTTTCCGACATCCTTTTTGTAATTTGATTGCCATAGTAGTGATCAGATAAGCTAGTGGTCCAATAGTAGTTATAATTAACTAAATCTTTGTATTAATGATTATGAAATGTTAATTAGGTATACTCTTACTTTAGTAATGTGTACCACTCTTCCGTTTTATGGAAGTTTTTGTTAACCCCTGTTTTGGGGTGTTACATATTTGGTTCGACTAACCCTGACCTATGTACTCGTTTTGCCGAAAGAATGAAAGTTGAATATAAAATGAGTATGATGGGTGAGCTAACCTATTTCCTTGGTCTTCAAATCAAGCAGAATGAAAAAAGAACTTTCATTCACCAAGGAAAATATGTTAAAGATATGCTGAAAAAGTTTGATTTAACTCAAAGCTCAGCTATGAAAACCCCTATGGCACCGCCGCTGACACTAAACAAGGATCCTTCAGGAAAACCTGTTAATGTCATGACGTACCGTGGGATGATCGGCTCTCTTCTGTATCTTACAGCTAGTCGACCTTATATTATGTACACAACCTGTTTGTGTGCACGATATCAAGCTGAACCTAAGGAATCTCATTTGATCGTTGTAAAGCGTATTTTTCGATACCTTAAGGGTACTCCTAACCTAGGTCTTTGGTATCCCAAAGACTCAGGGTTTGATCTAATCGCTTATTCAGATAGTGATTTTGCAGGTTGCAAATTGGATAGGAAAAGCACCACAGGAGGCTGTCAACTCCTGGGTGGAAAGCTGGTGAGTTGGACAAGTAAAAAGCAAAACTCAGTGTCCACCTCAACCGCTGAAGCTGAGTATGTAGCCGCTGGAAGCTGTTGTTCTCAGGTCTTGTGGATGAGAAATCAACTACTGGACTATGACCTTCAGCTCTCCAAAATTCCAATCTATTGCGACAACACAAGTGCCATCGCTATAGCCAACAATCCAGTGCTACACTCAAAGACCAAACACATCGAAATCAGGTATCATTTTATCAGAGATCATGTGATGAATGGTGATATAGAACTTCATTTTATCCCAACTGACTTTCAGTTAGCTGATCTTTTCACCAAACCTCTTGATGAGACAAGATTCAACTTTCTCATCAGCGAGCTTGGAATGCTGAACTTAGAAGAGTAAAATCATCAGTGGTTCACATTTTGATCAGTGATAAAAATGAATTTGTATAACCCTATTAATCACCCTATCTCTGAACAAAATTGATTCGCTGATATCAAGGTATGTTCTCTCTTACTCGCTGACGTTCGCCTAAGAATGCAAAGATTTCAAAATAAATTGCATCGCTGAATATCTCTTCCTTTCAGTGATACTTTGAAATTCTAAAACCAAACACTGATATTTCTATTCAGTGCTTCTCTATTTTCAAAATGTCCCTGAGTTTTTCTAAAACCCTCTGAGACACTTTAAAATATGAAAGGACGTTTGTGACGTCATCAAACGGATAGACCATGGCACGCCTTTTCTCTGACACGTTCTCCCATTTCGTTTACCTTGTCCAATCAAATTCAAGGGACGTGTCCGTTTCATCATGAAAAACGTTTCCCGCTCATAGTTTTTCTCTCTCTACTCTCACTATATAAACCCTTTGAGTTTATATTTTTACCTCTTACGCGAACATCATCTCTCTCAAGCAAGAATCAACTGTTGCATTAGAACTTATTTCTCTAGAAACTGTTCATCTTCATCTACTTCAAACATCAAAGGTTAATATTTCTCTTATTTTCCTTTACACAAACTTGTTTTTGATCTTATTCTTGGTTCTAATAGATCAAACAAAAGAACTTTCTTAAAATGAAATCATTTTCTTCGTGATTTTATGAATGCAATCTGTTTCTCAGATTGTTCTTCGAGTTTAAAATAAAAATCTTAAACTTGACACTTCCATATGTTTTTCCAGAATCCCTTCCATAAACGGAAACTGGAAAACAATGAACATTCACTATGTTTTGTATTTTTGTTCAAAACTAGAAAAACCCTAATTTCCATTTCTTTCTCTAAATGGAAATTACAAAACCCTAAAACCTCTTATTTTGGAAACCCTTTCCACATTAAGACCTTATTCTTTATCTTCTTCATGTTTATCTTATATGAACAGAAATGGCATCTACTGAAGCTCCCAACACTCAGTCTCCTACTACTTCTGAAAGGACTGAACTCGTCAAAGCCCTAAATGTAAACTTCACACTGGAACAAGTATTATTCCAAGGAAACAACCCCTATGCTCTCTTCGACTTTCCCCCAAGGAAAAAGATCACTCATCTAAATGATGCTGTAAATTTCCTGAAAACCTGTCCTCTGGCGACAGTACTGACTGTGACACCTCCTACTCACATGCACCTTCTTGCTCAATTCTGGTATACTGCCAGAAGAGCTCAAGTTCCCTCCACCAAAGACCCTAAGAAGAAGATCGATGTCATCCTCTTCGAAACTGAACACGGTGAAGCCAAGATTCACCCCAACACTATCAGGTCTGCCTTAAACCTCCTTGGAAGCTCAAAGGACAAACGTTTTGTTCCTCTAACTAATCCTAAGAACGCGGATGATAGAGATGCACTCATTGCAATTTTTGATGCAATGCATTATAACTGGAGCATAGGGAGAGACAAACTCCCTGAGAAGAAGCTCACTCAGATCCTCAAATCAAAAATGCCAAGCGAAATGAACTTCATCTTCGCACACCTCATCAGCTGTATGACAGCTAAGGTTGGGTCAACTGACCAAACCTCCAAACCCCAATAGGCTATGGGGTATGCGCTGCTGAAGGGCCTTCACATCGACTGGGCCAAGATCATCTACGACAACATGGTGCTCAGAGTCGAAGAAACAAAAGGGCCACTGACTGTTCCTTATCCCCGCTTTCTCATTGCTCTTTTCAATCAAGCACTTGGGGATGCATACCTGAAGGTGGGCGACCTAAAGTTATCACAGGTCGGCCCCAAGATCCTCGACTTCAAGCCGGTGGAAAACGAGGTACGTCTCTCTACTCTCCTACCTCTTCTCAGATCTCCTACTTCTACTTCTACGGCTACCACTATGGCAGCGGTAATCCCAACCGCTGGTACCCAGGCTGCAACATCCACTCCTTCTAGAAAAGGGAAACACTCTGACACTCACCTTGGCACCCATAGGCCCAAGAAGACCTCCAAGGAGCAACCCCCTAAGCCTACCCAGGCTGAAGACTCCACGTCTATCTCTCCAAAGAAGACGCTGGATAGTTCCGTGGTACGCTCTGCCACAGCTGCTGAACCAATCCTTTCTATACCCACTTCAGTGTCTCTAAACGCTGAGGTTGTCTTGGAATAGAACCCCCCCCCCCTCCCTCAGTACCTCTAAGTACTGCATAAGTATTCTTCAGCGGATCCAACGCTGAACCCGGCACCCAATCCCTCTTCTCAACTTTTGTTCCTCCCTCCACTTCTTTGGTCACTCCACCTCTATTTCCCCCCTTCTCTGCTACAAATGTCATTCATTTGAGTGACACATCTGCTGAAGATCTACAGCGGATGATGGATCAAAATAAAGGACCTGCGGGCACCTCTACGCGTCAAGGCTCTCTGGAAGACGACTACAAAATATATTCAGGTTATCGAAATTTCGATGACTTCGTCAACCAACCCGCAGGTATACACAACACCTTAAACACTCCTCTCTCAAAATCCCCAACTTCTGAGCTTTCCTTTGTTCACAAGTTTTTATCTTCTATGGGTCCTAATTTGGGCGACATCAACAACTCGCTCAAGGATTTGTCTACCAAGGTGGAATCTCTCACCACAACTCTCTCCACCAACTCCTCAGTGGTTACAAACGCTGGGGAGGCTCTCAAGACACTCACCAACGAGGTGAAAGGAAAAGCCTCCAGTGTTGATGTGATGAAGGTGGAAGGTAGTCTCTCCAATGTGGCTACTGCTCTCGCTGACAACTCCACCTCCATCAACACCCTGAACTCTACCAACAGCGCCCTCTCCAACAACTTCACTGCCCTGTCCAACGAAGTCACATCGTTGCAGACAGTGGATGGAAATCTTCAGGGAGAGGTGTCTACCTTAAAGACAGATCCTTGATCGCCTGAACGCTCCAACATGTCTTCCCTCACATTTTACTCAGGTCGATCGGGAGAATCTAGAAAAGATCAACCCTGCTATTTCTGGCCTGGAAGACAGAATAGCAAGGGTAGAAATATGCGTTGGGATCACAGGCCTGGAAGACAGTGACCCAAAGCATGCTGATGCTGCTGCTACTGCTACTGTATCCTCCTCCACTCGTCATGTGGAAGAGGGGAAGAAGAGTCAAGAAGATCTTCCCCATAACTCTGAGGGGGAGAAAGGTGCTGAAAAAGAGGCTTCTACAGAAAAACCTCGGGGAGTTGAAAACCCTGAGGGAACCGAGTTCTCCTTACACAACGCTGAATCTGAGGGGGAGCAACTCGATGAAGAACTAGAAGATGTTGCAGTTCTTGTTCCTTCTGAAGAAGAAGCTGAGGAAGATGAAGAAGATCTCGATCTTCATGACGACGAACCATCAGCATCACCTAAAAATGATGATGATGATGTCGACTACTCCTTCCAACCCAGAAGGACCCCTACTCTCAAAGGGGTAGTTATTAAAGAATCATCAGGGGAGGGGACCTCCAAAAAGCCTGCAACGACTGAAGCCGACAAAGGTAAAAACAAAGGCATCGCTACAGAAGACAATCTGACTATCCTTCTACGAAAGCCAGTTTGTCAGGTACAATATATTTTCTTCCCTTACACTGCATTCCTCCTCTATCCCTTCTCAACCTCAGTTCTCCTCTCCATAAAACCTCTATACACTTAAACCTCATTCTTTCTCTATCTCTTTTCCCAAATGATCTTACTTAAATGATCGTTGTGTTTCAGCTAGTCCTCTCCCCTGCTTGAGGGTCAAGCTGAAGCTCCTCCAGCATCTGTAACTCCAATAATCCCAGTCCTGAGCGCTAAAGAAATAATCCCGGTCTTAGACTTCGCTGAGACTGATGAACCAGAAGAAGAACTGTTCTCTCACAAGAAAAGACCTTCCTTGGCTCCTCAAAAGCTAAGTGAAGAAGAACTGAAAAGGAGAGAAGCAATGATCAAACAGCTTGAGGATCAGCGAATCATCTGTGCCCCTCGACTCAAAATAACAAGAAAATAAGTCGCTGAACACCTCAAAGCTGAAGAACAACTCGCCGAACGAAAGAGAGCTGAAGAAAAAGATAAAGCTTATGTTATTGAGCTCGTCCAACAATCGGTGAAAGACCCTGAACTGAAGAAGACTCCTATCTCAGTTCAACGACAACTGTGGAAGGACGCCACAAAGATCATCGAGAAGAAAACCAAGGTCTCTGACTCTGTTAATGCCAAAAATCGCACCAAAGGGACAACTTAAGGTCGATGTGGACTTAAACAACTAAAGAAAGAATCTTTCGACGAAACGTGCGACGAGGATAAAAATAAAGAAACAAGGGATTTGACGACGCAGGAAAAACCTCAAACGAGGAAAAAACCTACGGACGACAGTGGGTGTCGTCGCTGCACTATGGTCGCCAATCAGGGGCGATGTCCTTGGATACTGGCGTCGGTCGTACGATGATTACAATACAAATGAAGAAAATGCTTCGAAATGTAAAGTACAAGTGTTTGAATGTAAAAAACAGTGTTTGTCGTGTGTGAATACAAGGTGTAAACTGTTGGTCGAAGGCTGATGCCGTACGTCGGGAGCGATAACTTAAGCTTTTCTTCGAGCGTTCTTGAGTTCGTAGTGTGGTTCTTGAGCTTGAATGATTGTAGTAGATTACTCTGCAGATGTCCTTCAGATGATCTCCAGATGTTCTCTACTTAGATGTTCGATGTTCCGTCCCCCTGAAATGAGGATTCGGCTCTAGCTTTATAGTCTTTGGGAGCTTTGATTAGCTCATTGATTGCTTCATTAACAGCTTTAATTGTCGCAACGCTCTGTAATGGCTGCCGGCGTGATCATCCATAATGGTCTTCGTCCGTTACGAGTAACAGCTTGCGTCGGATAACGGCTTGCGTCGGATATAGTCGTTGCTCCTTTAATAGCATTGACTCATGCATTAAACAGTTAACAAAACGTAACAGTCATGGTTAACGTTAGTTTTGGTCGAAGACGTATGGTTTGATGCGACAGTTATGTAGGACGGGCGTCGCTATGGTCGTACGTCCTAGGAAACTCTCGACTTACCTTTTACGACGAACGACGGACGTTCTGCGGGTCTTGGTCGGGACCTTATATTAATCCAAGATGTCTTTCATGACGCGCGTCTTACCTTTTCTGGTCATGGTCGTACGACGTGAATTTTTGCCCAAACAGTTTGCCCCCAAAATTTGAAAGAAGGATGGCAAATTCGAGTTTAAATTTTGTCAATCAGACGCGTAAAAAATAGAGCAAGGGTCAGAAAAAATTACCTTGACCGCCTTGTAACTGGGCTGGTTTGTCTGTAACTGAATGAGAAGTTAAAAAGGGGAACGAGGTCGTGACGTCATGCTGACATACGATCGTGTTTACCAGCTGAATGTCGACGGAGCCCAGAGGTGCTATTAGAAATGAAAAAGATTTTGACGACTTTGGAAGTCTAGCGAGGATTCTCTTGTGTATTACCATAAGCAAGGTTGGCGAGGTTCGACCGGAGATGTGTCCTGATGGATATGCCGTGATATATGAGTACCTGTTTAAGATGGGCTTCCACTGGCCGTATTCGCCTTTGGTCGAAGTGTTCATGCGTGAATTCGATCGTTCACCGAGGCAACCGATGCCCCAGTTCTGGCGAGTTATCCTGATCATCGAGCGACTTACCTCGCACTGGGAGTGGCGTATATGGTCACAACCGATCAATATCGTCGTTACAGTTTACTTTCAGGACTTAAGGGTGATCGTACCTTAGTTTTGAACACTGCTGTCGATGATCGCAAATGGAAGACGAGGTATGTGTTGGATACGGACAGTGATTGGATTGGATCTGTTGATACTGCACAACTGGCAACGATGTCTCATACTGCGCAACTGGCGACGGTGTTTCATACTGCGCAACTGGCGACGATGTTCTCTACATCCGCGTCGACCCTTTCGTCAACCGCCAGGGGCAAGGGTGTAAAGACGGGAGAGAATGAGAGAAAGTTTATGGCGACGGACAATTTTGCGTTGTCGTCAACCCTCCTGATTGACTATGTCCTCGTCAGGGCAGAGTCACTTCCGCATCTGGGGAAATATCAGCTCTTATCTTTCAAGGAGCGTGTTCGAAGAATCTCTGTTGAAGAGATTGGACTGTGTTTAGCCGAACTGGCGTTCTTTGTAAGTTTTTCTTTCAAAACTTGTGTTATCAAAGTTCTTTCGCTGAGCATTTAGTATGTTTCTTTTGTAATTTGCAGATGCTTCTGTTTCCTCTCATTGAATATGTGAAGGTAGAGGAAATGATGGAGTGGAGGTCGATCGTTGAGAAGGATATATTCCTTCCTCCAACCTTAACATTAATCTTTAGAGCCATATTCTCAGAATGTCGAGGCGTGAGGAGTTGGAAGACCACTCCTAATATACTCGTTTGATCCTTGCATCAGTTCTTCGGGATTGGCAGGGCTTCGAAGGTCGAGACTTTTGGGCAGAGCTTGCCATCGACGCTTTTCTCTAGGTTTAGGAAATGCTATGTCTTTTCACGTCTCGACCGTTGGTGGTCGAACCATTTTATCTTTGTATACTCGAGCGTCGGTAGTCGAGTTCCGACAGTTTTGTAAATAAAACTTTGAACTTTTGTTTGAACTTGCGTTTTATATATTTGGTAAACAAATACCATATCAATTATGAAATTGAATCTGGGAATCATGCGACTAAGGCATTCATTGTAACACAATAACTGGTACGTAAGCCATAAGACTTTTAAATCGTGTGTATAAACATAAGCACATGCGACTAAAGCATACATTCGGAGTATGAAATTTTTCCAAGTTAAGAGGCTTAGATCATGAGATCGTTAGACCTCGCAATCGTACGACTAAGTCGTGTGATTAATTTGAATCGTATGTCCCTGTAAAGGATGATCAAATCATAGATTTGGTCGTTTATATCGTGCGACCTTGTGAATTTAGAGTCATATTGTAGACTTAATGACTACTGTCGTGCGATCCTGCGATAAGCTGTCGTGCGATCCTGCGATAAGCTGTCGTGCGATCCTGCGATAAGCTGTCGTGCGATTCTGTGGTAAAACGGTGTTAAGGGTTGGTTGTTGGCTAACCAACGACCCTCCGATGCTTAAGTCAGTAATCATTCGTGAGAAAAAATCGTATGAAAAAGGGTTAGGGAACATACCTTTAAATTCTCTTTTTAGTGGGATATTGCCCCCTGTCATTTATTATCTTATTCTTCTCGGAGGAAAGATAGATTTTAAATGACAGGATGACACTGCGATCTGATGAGATATTGTCGTGCGACAGGGCACCATAGTAGACTTATCCCTGTGGAAAAGATATAATTTTAGAAGAACGAACCTGTCAAAGGCGCCTGACTGTGAGTATGTCAGACCATACATGTCTGAACCACCGGTGATGCAATTGACGACTTTTGTATGCTCGGGGGTCGACGGTCGATGGTTACTAGCTGGAGTAGCGTCATCGTCGATGATATCTTTGAGATTTCCTTTTGGGAAGTGATATGCTAGCTCCTTCTTCAGCGTGATGCAATCATCTGTCGCGTGACCATGATCGACGTGGAAGTCGCACCACTTTGATTTATCTTTCTTAGCACCATCCAGGTCGGACTTCGTTGGACATCGAACGGTCTCTTGGACGGACTTAAGAGCTTCGACTAAGTCTTTTGCGGACCCTTTGAATCCGTAAGAGGATATCTTGGGGTATCGAGGAAATTTAGCCGTGGTCTTGGCCCCTGCTTTCGTCTTGAAACGAACATTTGAAATTTGGCGCGCGGGCTCGATTCTGGAAACAGCTTTGGCCTTGAATTCCGGTTTTCTGACGCCTAACGACTTCTTGTCGTCAGTGTGCTTGCGACGAAATGCTGCGTTATCCTCGACCCTCATATATGCTAAAGTTCGAGCACGGACGTCTTCGAAATTCTCTGGGGGATATTTAGTCAGGTCGGTGTACAGACCCGAACTATCGTCCAGACCACGCTTGTAAGCTTCGATCGCGGTCTTGATGTCACAATTGCGGATACTGATCATTTCAGCATTGAATCTATTGAAATAACTCTGAATAGACTTGCTGGCCTTCTGCACGACGTAATACAGGTCGCTAATATGCTTCTCCATCTTACGACTGCTGGCGAATTGCTAGGAGAATTGATTGACCAACTCGGCGAACGACGCGATAGGCTTGGGTTTGAGATTGATCAACCATTGGAGAGCTGGACCAGTGAGAGTTGCACCGAAGCTCTTACACATGCATACTTCCTGATACATAAATGGAATTGAGATCGTCCACATAAGCTGCTTATATTGTGCGACGTGCTCGGTTGGATCGGTCACACTAGAATACTTAGGAGTGAAAGCGGGGATGTTATATTTCCTTGGGACCTCGACAGTTGCAATCTCGTCGATAAAAGGCGACGCCTGAAAGTCAGGTCAAGGCTCGACGTCGACTGGCACGGCTGCCCCAGGCAATTTGGCGAGCAAGGACAGGACGCACTCATTCTGATCTTCCAGCATCTTCAAACGCTGAGCAACGGGGTCATTATGACCGACGGTTGCCTCTGCTTGAGGGTTAACTCCTGAGCTGATGCCATTGTCATGCGACGAGCCATTGGTGTCTCCATTGAACGGGACAAAATATGGATGCGACCCATGATTAAATTGCTGTGATCCATTCTGGAACGGCTGGGATCCTTGCTGGAAAGGCTGCGAACCACCGTGGAATGGCTGAGATCCACCTTGAGGTCCATTCTGAAATGGCTGTTGAAATGGCTGCGACCCCTGCTGGAAAGGCTGCGACCCATTATTCATGGGTGGTGGCCTGAGATGCTGAGGGGGAATTGGTCCGAATTGGGGATTTGGGTTGAACGGCCCTGGTTGCTGATTCTGCGTAAACAGACCTGGATGCTGATTCTGCGCGGAAGGATCTGGTCCTGTATCTGGATTCTGAACAAATGGTCTAGGACCATTTTGATTGAATGATCCCGGAACTGGATTCTGCACGAACGGCCTAGGACCATTCTGAGGTCCGAAAGGATTTCTCAATTGTGCAATCTCCTCAGATGCTCTGCGATTCTGATCCGCCATTGCATTGAGCTGATTCCTGGCGACTTCGAGCTCCTGATACATCTGAGCAATGGCTTGCTGTGGATTTCCAGGGGTTGCCATTTTTCCTGCAATAGAAAACAGAAGAAAACTCCAAGAAACCGTTAGTAGAATGCACGTTCGTCGAGGATTTTCTCTAGATGTAGTCCCATGGATGGCGCCAAACTGTTAATGCCAAAAATCGCACCAAAGGGACAACTTAAGGTCGATGTGGACTTAAACAACTAAAGAAAGAATCTTTCGACGAAACGTGCGACGAGGATAAAAATAAAGAAACAAGGGATTTGATGACGCAGGAAAAACCTCAAACGAGGAAAAAACCTGCGGACGACAGTGGGTGTCGTCGCTGCACTATGGTCGCCAATCAGGGGCGATGTCCTTGGATACTGGCGTCGGCCGTACGATGATTACAATACAAATGAAGAAAATGCTTCGAAATGTAAAGTACAAGTGTTTGAATGTAAAAAACAGTGTTTGTCGTGTGTGAATACAAGGTGTAAACTGTTGGTCGAAGGTTGATGTCGTACGTCGGGAGCGATAACTTGAGCTTTTCTTCGAGCGTTCTTGAGTTCGTAGTGTGGTTCTTAAGCTTGAATGATTGTAGTAGATTACTCTGCAGATGTCCTTCAGATGATCTCCAGATGTTCTCTACTTAGATGTTCGATGTTCCGTCCCCCTGAAATGAGGATTCGGCTCTAGCTTTATAGTCTTTGGGAGCTTTGATTAGCTCATTGATTGCTTCATTAACAGCTTTAATTGTCGCAACGGTCTGTAACGGCTGCCGGCGTGATCATCCATAATGGTCTTCGTCCGTTACGAGTAACAGCTTGCGTCGGATAAGGGCATGCGTCGGATATAGCCGTTGCTCCTTTAATAGCTTTGACTCCTGCATTAAACACTTAACAAAACGTAACAGTCATGGTTAACGTTAGTTTTGGTCGAAGACGTACGGTTTGATGCGACAGTTATGCAGGACGGGCGTCGCTATGGTCGTACATCCTAGGAAACTCTCGACTTACCTTTTACGACGGACGACGGACGTTCTGCGGGTCTTGGCCGGGACCTTATATTAATCCAAGATGTCTTTCATGACGCGCGTCTTACCTTTTCTGGTCGTCGTCGTACGACGTGAATTTTTGCCCAAACAGACTCTACCTTGGAATGGTGCAAAGAAAGACTGCACTATCGATATCAGGGCTTCATAATCAACAAGGTGAACATCAGGGGAAAGATGTCCATAAACGTTCCAGTTGTTGACGTCGACATATTCAGAGAAAATGGTAGTAAGGAAACCATCTACGCTTCATCGATCATCAAGTATGGTTTCTCTGAGTGGTTGGAGATGCGAATAGCCATTCAGCGATCACGCTCAAACTTTAAAGACGTTGTCGAGAAAGTTTTGAATAAGCAGATCAACTTGGTTACATCTGTTGTGGATATTCCTCCTCCTGCTCCTGCTCCATTTCAACGAAGAAGGCCTGCTGCAAAGAAAAAGATAACACCTTCCGACTCAGGTCCTCCTATCAGAAATGAAACCGGAATTGGCTTTTCACGCGAAGAAGTTCTTGGTTCTGACCCTGATCTATCAGTACTCGATGTCTCTCTGCCCCCTGGTGAACGCTTCATCCCTGGAAAAGTCTTAAGTGATCCTTATGGTATCTTCTTCCATGACTGCACTGGAAGAAAATGCTTTCAACGTGTCTCTGAGCTATGCATTGCCCCCATCGAATAGCTCAGAGATCTTGTCTACTGGTGCGGTCACATAGATGATCTTCTCGGACACTTCATGAAGCCCCTGATCTTTAAAGAAGCAAAGCGAAGACGGGATCTTGGAGAAAAAGTCCCTGACTGGATGATCCCTACCACAAATACCCTTGATGAACTTCTCATTAAGGATGAACCTGTATAGATGATAGGATTCCCTGTAATTCTTCTATCTTTATCAGCTTGTATTTTTTTATACTTGTAAATTTTATTTGATGTACTTGTAATTTTTCCACTTCCCTCTGTAACTTATACGAAGTTTAAAGAAAAATTTCAGCGAATGTACTTTACTCCATCAGTACTTAAAAGATCCCATAAAATAGTAAATGGGACAAATATTTTATGAGTCCTTTTTATCCTTATGTTTTCTTACTTAGCAATTTTCTTTTATTGCTATGTCATAATCAAATAGGATACAAACCCTCAGTGATTTGATAATGACTCTGAGAAACACTTAGTGAAAATTGTAAGTAGACAATATGTATTAGAGTTTCACTATCACTGATTAGTACTAAGTCTCTACAGTACCGCTGATAGGAACTCTCGCTCTTTAATTTATACATTCAGCGATAATGTTCATCAATGAGCCCTGAGCTTGTTCAGCCTCACTGATGATCGCTGATAGTTTTAGTTGTTTACTTATGATCCCTGAAGACAAGTTTCACGTCAACTATGTTCTACGCTGAAGTCGAAGATCAAGCCAAAGAACCAGCGACAAGTCTACTAATGAACTGATGCGGATATCAGCGAAGCCAATACCTGTCCACTCAACGTGAAGTTTCAAGTAGAATACTTTAGCGAACGCTGAACTTTATCACTCGCTAATAAAGATTTATTCAACGGGCGCTAATCATGAAGCTTCCTCTACAAGTTACTTTTGTCTTATCCCCTTGCACGTCTCCGTACGATCTGTCAAAAAGGACATCCCTTTTGTCCAGAATCGTACAACCAACTCTGATTCTACACTGTTCATCATACGGCCACTGTTTTGTCTACTGAAGTCAAACCATACAACCAACCAGCGGCTGCCACGTGTAAAGTTGTACTGTTGTGCATTAAATGCATGCAGTATATAAAGGAAACTCTAGTTCATCTCATGAACACCTTCGGCCATTCCTTCTCTTTGCTGAAACTGTGTGTTAGAATATTTGTCCTTAATATTCTTATTTTCTCTCTATCTTATTTATAGTGCAAGAAATCTTAGTGATTCTAATAGCTTGTTTAGGTTAGGTTTATTCCTTAATCTTGTTCCGCAACAAGTTGTAAATTGTTTGATACATATCAATAAACAATTTAGAAAAATAAAAATCGTGTGTTTGTATTCAACCCCCCCCCCCCTTTCTACAAACTTGTATAACCCTTTCGGGACCAACACCGACCATGTTTGTTCATGTTTTCAATGGCAAAAATCTGGATTACCGTGCGGTCATGCCATCGCTACTGCAAGGCATATGGGTCGTAGAGATTGCAGCGACTTGGCTGTAAATTTCTTCACGTCCGAAACTTACCGGGCAACATACGTGGAGGTAATAAATCCAACTGGACCCCCTGAATCATGGGTGTCTCCACCCGACCCCCTTCCGCCATGCTATCCACCGTTAAACACTAAGAACAGAGCCGGGAGACCAATAAAGAACGATCGACGTCCATCACATAGTGAAGATCCGATACAACAAAAATGTACTTGGTGCCAAGCAGTAGGACATACTCGTGAAGAGTGTCCAACTCCCGCCCCTTCAAGCGTGCCAAGGAGTAGATGTTCAGTCAGCCAACTAAGTAACACGCAGGGCCCGTCGGAGCTTGAACCACATGAAAGTATAAGATATGATAACGTTGATCTGAACATTGATTCCCCTTGATTGGGACGATAAACCTTGTATGCTTAGTGCTCTTGTTTTGTATATAACATGATTTTATCTACTTTATCGTCCCGTGTAATTTATCAAACATAAGTGATCTACGTTGTAATTTAGCAACAAAAAAACATGAAAGCTGTAAATTTTGATCTACGTAAAAACATGCAAAAAACGTGAGAAAGGGACCAAAACTGTAACTTTTGGCCCTAAATCGCGGCCCCCATCGAGGGAGGGGCCAAAAGTGAAAATTTCGGCCCATCGCGGGCCATGTGGGCCTGGTCCGCGATCGCGGGGGCCATCGCGGGATCGCGGGGTATTTCTGCAAAATGGTTCTGAGTTTTGGGCATTTCTGCAAGTCAAAGTCAAACTTTGGGCATTTTAATAAATTTCCCTATAGATTAATAGTTTAATACATTAAGTAATATTGTTATTTATTATTATTATTATATTAAAGATGTTTTTAGTGTGTGGTTGGAGTTTGTATTTTTGTTTTTCTAATGTTCAAGGAACCTTCATTTTTATTATTCTCTTTTTAGTGGTTGAGTTGAAGATGTCTAACACAATGTTTGGAGGAATAGACCGAAAAGATAAGTATACGAAAGGACCAAAAACGCAATTTAACTTTAAATTACCAAAAAAACAACAATAAAAAGTGTTATATATATAGTTTAACAATCATGTAAAATATGATATTTAGGATATGTTTGGCAAAATAGCTGATAAGCTAGCTGAGAATTTATAAGATAACTGGTAGCTGATAAGCTAGCTGGTAGTTGATAAACTAGTTGTTGACTGATAAACTAGCTGTTGACCGATAAGCTAGCTGATGAAAAAGTCACGTTTGACAACAATTAGCTTGTAAGTATGTAAAATGTCCAAAAAAGACATCTTCAAAAAATTATCAATTACAATATTTAATTATATAATTAAAAAAATATATAGCAATATATGTTAATCACTACAACCAATATAGTAGGGATGAGCATCGAGGACCGTTTTTTCCGATCCGAACCGGGACCGAACATGAACCGGTACCATATATTCGGTCTGGTATTCGGTTCCAAACATTCCTCAAAATCGGTATTCGGTATTTCGGTATTCGGTACCGGGATTTCCCCGAAAAAAACCGAAACTGAACCGAAATTTTTAAAAGCAAAGTTTTTTTAAAATTTTTAATTATGCATATCAACTCCTAAATAAAGTTTATCTTGATTGTTGTTAACATTAATTATTATTTTTTCTAGTTGTATATATAGATATTGAAGAGTTGATAACGAACAAAATGGAAAAGCGAAAATCGTAAAAAAATACCGAAGATTGTTGAACTTTTGTTTGGTTTTGAACTTTTTGATTGTTTGTGATTGGTTTTGAAACACATTTGAAACATTATGAAGGTATTTTGGTTTGCGATTGGTTTTGATACACATTTGATACATTTTAAATTTTCGGTCCTAAGTGGTTCTAGTACCGGTTTTCTCGTCCCGAAACCGAAACCGAACCGGTACCGGTACATACGGTTCGGTTTTCGATACCAATTTTTAGTCCCAAAAAAATTCGGTACCAACCGGTTCGGTCCCGATCTCATCCCTACAATATAGTAAATAAAAAATAAATAATATATTATGTTAATTAAAAGAATTTAAAATTTATTATTACATATATATTATAAATTTTGAATTTATTAAAACAAGTTCTAAAATTTACTATTACATATATATTATTAGTTTATTACTTGTTTATAGAATGTCATTTTCCGTAATTATTCAGGTTTAAATTTACCTCCTATTTTTAGAGTCTTACACGAGAGTTAAGAAATCAGGATGATATATAAACTGTTGTCTCACTAAAAATCTTACACCAAGGAACAAAACTCAATTGGAAAAATAAAACATTGGGTGAAGGAAAGAACACAACATACTAATATTACATATATAGTAGACTCTTTTTTTGTCTACTACTCCCCCTAATTCATGCATTAATTAAAGAAGTTTGAAAAATATTTTGCATTTTAATGCTTTCCACAAATATAATTTTAAGTAATGATTTGGTAACATTTTACTTGATTCACGGAATTTTGGAAACTTTTAGGGCATTCCTATTGGCACCCCTTAAGACCACCCGCATCGGTCCCTTGGGTTCAATGGGGTTGGTGTGGGATGGTTTGAAACACCATCGCTGCCCTTTGGGTTGGCTTGGGTTGGAGCCCTCCCGGGTTGGGCAACCCAGCTCGGGTTGGGATTTCAAATTTTTTTTTCCCAAATATATCCGTTGGAAATATATCCGTTACCATTAATTTTTTTTAATTTTTTTTTTATTATTTCTATCCTATAAATACTAATATTAACCTACTTATTTTTTCACGCAAACAAATTTACTCTCAATCTCTCCCATCTTCCCCACTTCATTCTACTCTCAAATCATAATGGATAAAGAAACACAAGGGTTCACAACACCACGACGAGGTTCCAAATCGCGAGGCATGAGCTCGCAACCGTCCCCGACGGAAAATATTTTCAATCTTACACCACCATATATGGTTGGTGAAATTTGTAGTTTTTTAATTTGAAATTATGTATTTTTTTATGTTTTTAATTTGGTTATGTAAGGTTAAAATTGTAGTTTCAATTTATGAAATATTTTATTAATTGTTTTATCTTATATTAAATTATAAATTATTTATAAAATTTAAATTATTTAAATTAATATACTTGTAACAAAAATAAAAATAAAAATAAATAAAAGATGGGATGGTGGTGTGGGATGGATGTGGGGGTTTGTGGGTTAGAATGGGTTGGAAGGGAAAAATGATATGGCGCTGATGTGGCAGTGAAAAAGTGTGGGTTAGAATGAGATGGATGCGGATGGTCTAATAGGGGATGTTAAATCAATTATATAACATATATTATTTTATTATTATTGTTATTATATATGTATATATTATCTATTTTATATAATAGTTGTATTATTCTTATAATATAAAGTTCATATTATTATTATATATTATGAGTTTTTATAAGGGAAATTAATTAAAATACCCAAAGTCAAACCAACTGTTACCAAAATACCCTAAAATTTTTCAATTTTGCAAAAATACCCAAAATACCCGCGATGGGGTCCCGCGATCGCGGGATACGCTGACGTGGCACGTATTTTGGGCACAAATGCCCCGCGAAGCCCCTAAACTTTGGTCGCGGTGCACTTTTGGTCCCTGCCCGCGATCGCAGCCCGCTATGGGCCAAAATTTACAGTTTTGGTCCCTGAAATTTTCAACTTTTGGTCCCTGAAAATTTACACTTTCAGCCCCTATACTTAGACGAATCTTGATGCTTTTACTGTTTTTTTCCACAATTATTGCAATTTAAAGACCGATTTGTGGTTGAAATTCAATTGCATGTTTCAATCAATGTTAAATCAATGTTTTTGGAATATCAGTTTGTGGATGAAATGAGAGATTGGTTTTCTGATATGTTGGTTGTTTCATTCATAAATAGACGTAAAATTCAAGCCATAATTCTCACACAACGATTTCATTGTTGCAATATTTCTTTCTGCAATATTTTGTGTTTGAGATACTACTGAAAAAATGAGTTCATCTGTTGCAAAAGCTAAGCTATATTTCTGTTTTGATGGTGAATGGGTGCAAGATAACAATGAGTGGAATTTTGCTTATAAATCTAAGCATGGTGTAAAAGTGTCAGTAAACTATAATTATCAGAAGTTTGTTGCATACGCCATGCAAAAATGTGGAATCAACTCTTCTGATATTTGCAAGTTAGTGTTTAAAAATGGCGATGGGTCATTTGTGGATTTATCCAACGATGGGGATATCTCTACTTTTCTGCACCTTGCAGTCGATTCAGAAAGACCCCCATTACTCTTTGTGTATCCCGGCGTATCCGACGGTGACGACGACGGTGACGACGACGGTGACGAGGAGGGTGACGACGACGAAGACCTCCAAATAGAGCAGCCTGATTCTCAACAACAACAACCACCACCACCATCACCACAACCACACGAATGGCGTACTGCTGGAGTTGCTGATGACGAAACCCACGTTTTCAGAACGGGTAATTCTGAAATAGACAGATCAGACACCGATAATGATGATCACGAAGAATATACCCCTAGTAGAAAATCATGTAGTCAGATAAATGACTTTTTTGATATGCCCCATATTCTTCCAGACTCCCATACCCAGACACAAACCTACGAACCTACACCTTATATTCGTAGCGAAAGTTTAACAGCAGGTCAGATATTCGATTCGAAGGATCTCTTAGCAAGTCAGATCGGACTCAAGTTCTTGGAAGACGGTTTCCAAAGTCGCGTGCGGGCATCTGACAAAATCAAATACGTAGTTGAATGTGCTAGAGAAAAGTGTGAGTGGAGGTTGTACGCGATTCACACGGGTCCCAAAGGAGGGGCGATAATGATTAGAAAGTTGCACGACGTACACACTTGTACGAGGACGCAACTTAATCCCCACCACAAACAAGCCGGCAAAAAGACTTTGGGTGCGATCCTGAAAAACAAATTTCTTGATGTTAGCAGGTCATTGCGTCCAAAGGACATCGTCCACGACGTTCACCGGCAGTTCGGCGTCACGATTGATTACCACCAAGCGTGGTGTGCGCGCTGCCATGCACTGTTTATGGTGAGAGGCACGTTCGAGGAGTCGTATGAACGACTTCCGACATATTTATATAATTTGCAGCTGCAGAACCCTGGTACTGTCACGCAGCTACGGACCGATTCACGTGGACGGTTTGAGATGTGCTTCGTGGCCCTTGGACCCGCGGTACGTATTTTAACACGTCATATGTTTACACATTATAAACTATAACATTTACACATTATAAACTATAACATTTTAACCTATGTTTTTGAAGATCCGCACATTTCTGGAAAATCTATGTCGTGTCCTGATAATAGACGCAGCCCATTTAAAGGGTCGTTACTTGGGTATGATGTTCCTGGCGGTTGCCATGGACGGGGATAACTCCATCGTTCCAGTAGCTTTCGGCGTAGGCAAGTCCGAAACCGGGGACGAGTGGACTTGGTTTCTGTCCATGTTGAGACAAGCTATCGGAGACCCGCAAGGGTTGGTGTTTATGTCTGACAGGGCTCCTTCCATAAGCGCCGCAATCTCTGCCATGTACCCAAACGCCCCTCACGCCATATGCTGTCGACATTTGGAGATGAACGCCAAATCCAAGGACAAACGTATTACCACCTACAAGGATGTCTATTGGGCGGCATGCAGAACATATACGGATCGGGAGTTTAACAAGTACATGAATATGCTACGATACAGTGTCAAGGAAGCAGCCAAAGTCTTTGACGATGCTGGACCGGAGAGGTGGTCCGCGGCCCATTTTCCTGGACAACGGTATGACATTCTGACCTCGAATAGTGCAGAGTCTGTGAATGCACTCTCCCGTTTTGCGCGTAGATGTCCGATTGTTAATCTTATGGACTACTTTCGGGCCTTTCAACAAGAGTGGTACCAAATTCGACGCCTAAAAGGAGCTAAGATACAAAATGCACTCGCACCAACGGCGGAGAATATCGTTCAGTACAGGGCGCGTCGTGCGGCGACATGGCCGGTAAGAGCAATCGGGTATGGGAAGTACGAGGTGCATGATGACTATATTAACGCGATTGTGAATATGGAAGACCACCTTTGTTCGTGTTGCGAATGGGATAAATCTGGGTTACCGTGCGACCATGCCATCGCTGCAGCAACATATATGGGTCGTACAGATTGCAGCGACTTGGCTGTACCTTTCTTCACGTCCGAATATTACCGGAAAACATACGTGGAGGTAATAAACCCAGTTGGACCCCCTGCAGCATGGGTGTATCCATCCGACCCGCTTCCACCATGCTATCCACCTTTAATGGATAAGAACAGGGCCGGGAGACCGAGAAAGAACGACCGACGTCCATCACGTGGTGAAAGTTCGATACAACGAAGATGTACTCGGTGCCAATGCGTAGGACACACTCGTGGAGGGTGTCCAAATCCCGCCCCTTCAACCGTGCCAAGGAGACATTCTGTCAGTCACACCCCGGGCCCGTCACAGCTTGAACCATATGGAACAAACCCATATGATACTGTTGATCTAAACACTGATTTGTAAATGATATATATACACACATACATATGCTTCTAAATGAACATTGATAACACAACTAGTTTGTAAATGATATATATATTCGTATTATATATTTACACACATAAAGAAAATAGGAGACCTTCAATTTTTCTTAGTATTTTCTTGACCTTGTTCTTGCATCCTTGGCAGTGAATGTTAACTCTGAGTACACATGTCTGTTTATATATTCATATTAGATACGTTTTAATTTTAACAAATTACACCATTATAGTTAATTATTTAATTTATGGTACATCCCATATTT
Source organism: Saussurea involucrata (assembly GCA_033807775.1). Taxonomy (NCBI): domain Eukaryota; kingdom Viridiplantae; phylum Streptophyta; class Magnoliopsida; order Asterales; family Asteraceae; genus Saussurea; species Saussurea involucrata. The sequence continues at coordinate 71,476,922 of CM066320.1, forward strand.
TTTTTTCAATTTTGTTTTACACTCCTATCGCATTAACATAATAATCATATATTAACTAATTCATTAAATCGTTTTAAATTATTATTATCTAAATGAACATTGATAGCACAGCTAGTTTGTATTCCATCCAACAAGCTCTTCATCTTCAATCTTTCTGACCCTTCTTCAACGGCTTCTGCTTTTGCAACCACGTATGGCCATTGTGTACCACAACCCGCACACACTTTAGCAAATAAGTTGACTTCAATCTTTATGACCCTTCTTCAACAGCTTCTGCTTTTGCAACCACGTATGGCCATTGTGTACCACAACCCACACACACTTTAGCAAATGAGTTGAGGGTTGTCATATATTCTACAAGAGGAGTAGGTCCATGAATGAGGTAACCTCTGACTTGACCTTGCATGATGTATCTGTTAGTCCCAGATGGCTATAACAAGTATTGTAGAAGGGGGGGTTGAATACAATACTTAAAATTTTCACAATTTTAATTCTTTTATTGAAAATCTTTCAACAAGAATTACACATAGAAAACTTAAGACTGTTGCGGAAAAGAACAGATAAACTATTCTAACAATCTTACACAAAGTATACAACAAAATAACTAAGAACACTTAGAACAAAGCTATAAAGTTTTTCAAGCAAACTGGAAATTCTTGCACTTAGAGAATTCTTCCAGTTTGCGTAGAATATCAAGAGCTCACAGTAATCTTCAAAGTCTCTCAAGATGTGTGTATTTCAGTATGGAGAGCTCTTCCTTTTATAGTGACAAGGAGTGTGCAAGCATTGAATGCTTGAGACACTTGTCATCTTCACACTTGCTGAGGATGTTGACTTCTGGAAAGTTGTGAAGTCCTTGTCACCTTTTACTAGGTGCAGACAGAGTAGCTTGAGCAGATAACAGGGACCTTAGCTGAAAATGGATAATAAGACAGAAGGTCACTTTATCCATGTAGAAAATATCTTCTCAATTTGTCTTCTTATGTCTCTCAGTTTTGTCTTCTTTTGCTTCTCAAAATCTCTTTCAACAAATGCACCACCGAAGAAAGGTTGTAAGATTTCTTCCAAGACAAAATGAATTTGCTTCTCATTTTGTCTTATTATGTCTCTCACTTTTGTCTCCTTTTGCTTCTCAGATTTTCTTTCAAGAAAAGCACCACCGATGGAAACTTGAGATATGTGACACATCTTTGGAGAAAGCATCTTTGAAGCTTCTTTGAGGTCCCACCGAAATGTCATTTGGGATATGTGACACATCTTTGAGATATGTGACATCATCTTTGAGATATATGACATCATCTTTGGGAAAAGCTTCTTTGAGACTAGGCCGAAATAGAGAGAAGTTTCGGTGGAAATACCACCGAAATTGTGAGAACAATTTCGGTGAACAATGACTTGTATGTTTGAGAAAAGATCTTTCACTTCCACAATGAGAGAATCTTTAATCTTGACTTTGGTTGATCTTTGACTTCACCAAACATTTGATATCTTGTACAAGCCATTACAAAGAACCATGCATCCAAAATTTCTCTAAGTATAAAATGTTTTTCAAAGTATAAAAGGAGATCATGAGGTCATCTTCAAATCTTGATGACCCAACAATCTCCCCCTATTTGATGATGACATCCATACTTAGAAAAACATGAGTAAGACAGTGAATAATGCAAGTTGACCCTTCTTTACTCTTTTGGGTTCTTTTTCACACAGTCCATTTTTTTTTTTTTTTTTTTTTGTGTGTGTATGTATATATGATATTTACATATAAGAAAAAAAAAATAAAAAGGTATAGCTGTACAAATAATCGAAAGGAAAAGGAAAGAAGTATAAACAGTATAAACAGAATGAATATTACTTGCATCTTTGGAGGGGCGAGTTGAAACTTGTGTCTGGCTTGAGGATTCTTCATTTTGATCAGCAGCCTTAGGATACTTCTGCCCAACTGTTGCATCTTGGCATCTTTTCATGTTTAGCATCAGCATCCTTTGTCTTTGTTTTGCTCCCCCTCAGTTAGATCAGACGGTCTTTGTGTTTCTCCCCCTCAGTTAGATCCGCCCGGACTGAAGTGCTCCCCCTTGACCGGTCCGTCGATTTCCTCATTTTTTCAAGTTGGTCGCTGTATATGAGTACTGAGGGTTTATGTTGCTCCCCCTCAGATGAATTCTCCCCCTCAGCGGCCGACGTAGGAAAAACACCAAGAGAAAATGAAAAGATCGGCCAGAACCAAGACCAGTTTTTTTTTTTTTTTTTTTTTTTTTTTTACCTTTCCACCGAAAATTGAGCAAAGTCCACCGAAAATAGGCTATTTTCGGTGGGATTTTCGGTGGAAAATCGGTAGTTTTTTTTTTTTTTTTTTTTTTTTTACCTTTCCACCGAAAATTGAGGAGAATCCACCGAAAATAGGCTATTTTCGGTGGGATTTTCGGTGGAAAATCGGTAGGTTTTTTTTTTTTTTTTTTTTTTTTTTTTTACCTTTCCACCGAAAATTGAGCAAAATCCACCGAAAATTGGCTATTTTCGGTAGGATTTTCGGTGGAAAATCGGTAGGATATTTTTTTTTTTTTTTTTTTTTTTTTTTTTTTGCTTTTCCACCGAAAAATGAAGGAGAGTCCACCGAAAATTGGCTATTTTCGGTAGGATTTTCGGTGGAAAATCAGTAGTAAAACTTCTAAGACATTATGGAGAAAATCTTCAAAGTGAAGAAAAGATTGGAATTTCATCTTCCAATTTGATGACCCAAAAAGATTGAGTTTGAGGATTTGGGGTGACATCTGTAGAAGAGTTTGTAGTGGGTGGATTGGTGGAGGGATTTGAGGTGGTGGATCGGTGGAGGGATTTGAGGTGGTGGATCGGTGGAGGGATTTGAGGTGGTGGATCGGTGGAGATTCGGTGTGGAATCGGTGTGGATCGGTGTAGACTCGGTGGTGGATCGGTGTGAGGATTCCACCGAGGAGTTTGAAGGATTGTACCGAATTTAGAAGGGTTTCACCACCGAATTTGAAGGGTTCCACCGAATTTGAGGGGTACCACCGATCGAGGAGGCAAAACATATGATGGGAAGTAAAGTATGGTGGGATATGGTTTTGGTTTGGTGGTTAAGGAAAATTTCGGTGGTGAGGTTTAGAAAAGAAATGGGTTTAAAAAATAGAAGAGGAGGGTGAATAAATAAAGGTGGCCACAAAAAGAAAGAAAAGTTTATGGATGTGAGAAGGGTTTAAATGAGATTTTTGGTGGAAAGAAAATCGGTGTGGGCTGGTTGGGTTTCTTCTCAGCAGAAAATAAGGGTAGAAGGGTGGAAAAGAAATTTGGTGAACAAGATTCGGTGAAAGAGAAAAATGAATTCGGTGAAGAATGGGGAAATGGTTTAAAAAAAAATTGTGGATGAAATTTGAATTTCGGTGGATGAAATTCAATTTTGGTGGTTTTAAGAAAAGGTGATACCAGATTTTGTACTTTTCGGTGGTCGTGAGATTGCATGGTAAGAAAGTATTTTGGTGGAAGAAATTAGTAATTAGTTTTATTAAATTATTATTATTATTATTTATTATTATTTTAATATATATATATATACACATCGGTGAAACCGAAAGTATGTATATATATACATATTTATAATAATAATAATAATAATAATATAATAATCATAATAATAATTTCAATACCCTAAACCAATGCATCCTAAACAACGCCTATTCTTTAGTGGGTAGAGCAGTAAGATGAGAACTGGGAGGCTTTTCAAAAACAAGGAGATCTTGAAGGTTTTGTCAACTTTCTCACTTGTTCACATAGATCCATCTGCCCAGCTCAAAATCTGCAATCACAAAGAATTTAATTTCCAGGTACCCATTTTGAAGGTGGGTCCTTTTGGGTTAGAAGAAAAAGAATGACAAGAATTTATATCACTCAGAATAATTCTTTATTTCACACAGTCTTTGGCAAAATGAGAAATATCACCACAGATATAGCATTTTCTATAAAGAGAGTTCCTTTTAGAAACTTGACATTTTTCCTAACTTTTGCTCAAAGATTTTGAAGAGATAACAAAGAATGGGGGTGCATCACATAGAATTCATATTTCAAAAATTGGGAGTACATAAATCCTTTCTTTTGAATTGGACATTTTGAAACTCACAGATTTAAGAAGAAAATCGGTATGAGAAGTCATAAAGTTATTTTTGGAAAAATTTTGGAGGATTTCCTTTTAAGACAGAAACAACACCCAGAGACTAGCCAAATAAAATTTCCAAAATTTATGTTTTCAGATGTGATGGCAGAAATTATGAACACATAGCAAAAGAGTTTGAAATAAGAGAATTCATAAAAGATAGATAAAACACATAGTATGTACCTGTGAAGAGTAGAAGAAGCACTTAGCTGATACAAGAGCAGTTGAGGAGTCATTCGCTTTCAGATGTGGGTTCATCTGCCAAATCATAAGATTTAGCAGGCAGACCCTTTCCTCTTCTGACAAGTCTTTCATTTCTTTCCTTTTCTCTCTTGTATTTCTCCTTGTATCTTTCAGCCCGGTCAAAATTTGCAGAAGAGGAAGATTGGCTGAAATTTTTGGAAAATCGGTGGGAAGCACTTCTAAGTCTTTCAAGGTTTCTACTTTTACACTCAGAAGCAAAATGACCCTTTTTACCACAGTTAAAACATTCCTCATTAGATTTATATAAAGGAGAGTGTTTGGAGAGAGAAGAGGATGAATTTCTATCGAACTTAGATTTTCCAGAAGAGAGATGAGATTTGGATTTAGAGTGCCCATCCAACATGGCCATTTCATCAGATAATTTATCAGCTGAAGTTTCCTCACATTCATCCTTAGCATCACTAAGATATGCTTCTGAATGATCATTGGGATCTTCTTGACTATTATGGTCAGAGTCAGATGGGTAGGTGATTTTTGGAAAACACTTAGTCTTTTTGGAAGAGTCACTCAGGAGAGCTAGAGAAGAGTTCTTTATAAACTTTTGCAGTTTCGTCTGCTCATAGTTGAAAAGAGTACCATAAAGAACAGTAAGAGGCATATGATCAAGATCCTTGGTTGTCTTTATACAAGTACAGATATTTTCCCAAAAATCGGGAAGACAGTCCATAAATTTGCACAGGACTTCCTCATTGTCATACACTCTACCTAACAGCTTTAAGTCATTAAGAAGACTGTTAAAGCGATTATAGTAGTTGGAGAGAGATTCTCCTTTCTCATAAGAAAAGAGTTCATATTTTCTAACAAAACCAATTTTTCTGCTCTTTTTAACTTCATTTGTACCTTCGTACAAAACACACAGAGTGGACCACATCTCTTTGGCAGTAGAGAGATTTACCAGAGAGTGGTACACTTCATCAGGAAGAGAGAGAGCAATGATAGTTCTAACTTTAGAATCAAGAGACACAAGTCGTTTTTCCTCATCAGTATATTTCTTAGGATTTTTAAGAATGTAACGACCAGTAGCAGCAGATTTTTCTTCATCAGACGAATCATTAGAATCATCTTTTTCCATGGTTTCTTTACCCGGCCTCTGCGTTTCATAGCGAGCCCAAACTCTGGGGATAATGGGTCCCTCTTGGAGAATGGTTGGATATCTAGTATCCACTCCTTCCATGAACAACATCATGCGGCTTTTCCACAAAGAGAAGTTGTTAGCATTAAACTTAGGAGGTTTTGAAATGGAGCCATTTTCAGAAAAGTTATTTTGAAAAGAGTTTTCAATAGTTGAAGAAGAGGAGGCAGCCATCGCAGATCAAGTTTATGGGATTAAACTTTCTGCTCTGATACCACTTGTTAGTCCCAGATGGCTATAACAAGTATTGTAGAAGGGGGGGTTGAATACAATACTTAAAATTTTCACAATTTTAATTCTTTTATTGAAAATCTTTCAACAAGAATTACACATAGAAAACTTAAGACTGTTGCGGAAAAGAACAGATAAACTATTCTAACAATCTTACACAAAGTATACAACAAAATAACTAAGAACACTTAGAACAAAGCTATAAAGTTTTTCAAGCAAACTGGAAATTCTTGCACTTAGAGAATTCTTCCAGTTTGCGTAGAATATCAAGAGCTCACAGTAATCTTCAAAGTCTCTCAAGATGTGTGTATTTCAGTATGGAGAGCTCTTCCTTTTATAGTGACAAGGAGTGTGCAAGCATTGAATGCTTGAGACACTTGTCATCTTCACACTTGCTGAGGATGTTGACTTCTGGAAAGTTGTGAAGTCCTTGTCACCTTTTACTAGGTGCAGACAGAGTAGCTTGAGCAGATAACAGGGACCTTAGCTGAAAATGGATAATAAGACAGAAGGTCACTTTATCCATGTAGAAAATATCTTCTCAATTTGTCTTCTTATGTCTCTCAGTTTTGTCTTCTTTTGCTTCTCAAAATCTCTTTCAACAAATGCACCACCGAAGAAAGGTTGTAAGATTTCTTCCAAGACAAAATGAATTTGCTTCTCATTTTGTCTTATTATGTCTCTCACTTTTGTCTCCTTTTGCTTCTCAGATTTTCTTTCAAGAAAAGCACCACCGATGGAAACTTGAGATATGTGACACATCTTTGGAGAAAGCATCTTTGAAGCTTCTTTGAGGTCCCACCGAAATGTCATTTGGGATATGTGACACATCTTTGAGATATGTGACATCATCTTTGAGATATATGACATCATCTTTGGGAAAAGCTTCTTTGAGACTAGGCCGAAATAGAGAGAAGTTTCGGTGGAAATACCACCGAAATTGTGAGAACAATTTCGGTGAACAATGACTTGTATGTTTGAGAAAAGATCTTTCACTTCCACAATGAGAGAATCTTTAATCTTGACTTTGGTTGATCTTTGACTTCACCAAACATTTGATATCTTGTACAAGCCATTACAAAGAACCATGCATCCAAAATTTCTCTAAGTATAAAATGTTTTTCAAAGTATAAAAGGAGATCATGAGGTCATCTTCAAATCTTGATGACCCAACAGTATCCAACCTAACCGTGGTTCAGCAGCTTAAAAACTACTTTTCAGAGAAATTAACAACAACAAAAAATACAAAACAACAACACAGTAAAAAAAATACAAAACAAAAAAAAATATAACCACCACCTACTTAAAAATTGATTTAGTTTCATCAATCTAAGCTTGCTTCTCGTTTACCTTCGCTTGAATAATTGCGAAGTCTTGCAGAATATGGTGAATTGCTTCTTGTTCTCGACGAACACGAGCCTCCCGAGCTTTTATATCCCCTTTCATCCTTTTGATCTCCCTGTCTTCCTCTTCGATCTTTCTCAAATGGACTGCCTTCCTGTCCATAATTTTTTTCCACTCTTCTGTTAGTTCATATATCTCCTTTTCCTTTTTTGCTATGGCGACCTCGATTTGAGGTGGCATTTTTTCAGGAGTAGACTTAGGGTTTGATGACGATGCCATTTGTGGATGAAATGAGAGAAGAGAGAAATCAATTCAAAGAAAGAAAGCAAGAGAGAAATCAAGAAAGAAAGCAAGAGGAAGTGTGAATTGTGAATTGCATACTACTGATATTTATGGATGAAATCTCAAACATGCAAATGAATTTCAACTACAAATCGGTCTTCAAAGTACAATAATTGTGGAAAAAAACAGTAAAAGCATGCAAGATTCGTCTAAGTATAGGGGCTGAAAGTGTAAATTTTCAGGGACCAAAAGTGTAAATTTTCAGGGTCCAAAACTGTAAATTTTGGCCCATCGCGGGCAGGGACCAAAAGTGCACCGCGGCCAAAGTTGAGGGGCTTCGCGGGGCATTTGGGGCCAAAATACGTGCCACGTCAGCCCTAGCCCGCGATCGCGGGATCCATCGCGGGTATTTTGGGTATTTTTGCAAAATGAAATTTTTTTTTGGTATTTTGGTAACAGTTGGTCAAACTTTGGGTATTTTAATTAATTTCCCTTTTTATAATATCAATGTTATAATATGTTATCTATATTATACTACACATATATATGTATATTATGATTATATATATATATATATATATATATATATTATAGAACGATAATCAAATGAGAATCACAAATATGTTACAAACCTATAAGAACCAATATAAAAAAAATTACATGATTTTTTCATCAAACCCTATGATTTAAGATATTGTTTCACATATGTTCGTATTCACCTAGTGAAAAGTTTACATGTGGAAAATAAATTTTGATTCACCTAATGATATGAAAAACATACGTAAAAAATATTCACATAGTGAAGCAAATCCATGTGAAACTATCATACTATGAAACAAATATATGTGAAGCAATGTAACGACCCAACCAAAATGAATAAACATGCTCACATAAATATCGAATAAAGCTCGCCAATAATGGCCCCAAAATCCAACAACAGTAAATAACAAGGTTTGCGGAAACCACCTATTACACAGCTAAAATAATTAGTACTAAATAAAGTCTGAACTAAGCATAAAGTTCTCTATCGCCTCGGCTCCAAAGTTTACATCTTTGCTTCGTCCTTACTCGAGCCCTCTACGTCTAGTTTTCCTGAAAATGGTTTAGGTTTGGAAAAGCGAGGGTTAGACCATGAGGTCTAGTGAGCTCCCTCTAGTGGCAACAGTTCATTATCAAAATATAAAACACTTTACAACCTTTATAATCAATAACTTTAAACAAGCTTTCATGTAACAACCACACATGTAAATGGCACACTAAAGTCACTCGAAAGTGACAACGTGTCAGTCTCACGCTGCCTTACTAGGTCACTCCTCCCATGGCATAAACGGGACACACCCCCCGGTATGAGCACTGGCGGGCAAGGCCCCCGACTTAGCCAATTCACATCTATCAACAATGTATGCATACACTTTAATCTACTTTCCAAACATATCATCAAACGACATAAATAAACCATTTCACATTTCTTACTTACTTCCAAAATCACGTTTAAACACGTATTTAGTTAGAAGAACTCACATGTTGTCCTGGTCCCTACTTCTTACTTGGCTTCAGATTTGCAATTCGATCTCCTACGAATTAAGAGTAAATCTGGGGAATTAGTCTCTCGAAGTTCCACTTAATTACCCTTCCAGTACACCCCAAAAACAGTTTCACGAAAACTCTATCCGGACACTAGTTCGGAAGTCCCATCCGGACTTTAATCCAGAATATACCGAATCCGGAACCGATAAGTCCGGTACCAACCAAATTCGGGACTTACTAATACGGATTCCTCCGGAAACACAACACCAGATCCTTCCGAAATGAGATATCCGGACAACATCCGGAATCTAGTCTGAACACGCCCGGACTCCGCAACCCACTCGAAGACCCCACCTGTTGGCAAATTCTCGGATGTTCGAGACCTCTGTCGAACCACACACACCATCGACTCCCAACATGCGATCATTCAAAACGATCCTCAACACAAGCAATTCTTACACAACAATTTCGTAATAACATTAACCTAAAAGTGAGCAGTTCACCCTCCCAATGTCTGCTCAAAAACCCAATTGCTCCCAAATTCTTAATTATCCAAAAACAACAATTGATAAAGATGAGGAGCAAAAGACTAACTAATTACCTTGGGATTCGAAGGACTGGTGTACCACAACCTTGCACTCCCTTTGATTTCCTTCAAATGATGCTAATTGATATCTGGATGTCTCTTCTTTGCTTTCTCTTCCAGCTGCTCCAAACATATGGTGAAATACCTAGGGTTTTGTGCCAATAATGAGGGTTTTATACCCCTTTACCATAATTTACACTTCAGTCCTTCAAGTAATAAAATTCCACTTCACTCCCACACTTCTTATGTTCCTCTGAATTGAGACCTGATTATCACAAGCAAAATATCTAAAATCTTAGCATTTGACGAAAAAATATCATGTAAAAAATATTTTTATATCGGTTATCGCAGGTTTGTAACATATTTGTGATTCTCATTTAATTTAACCCATGTATCTATATTATATATATAGAGGAAGGTTCACGTGAGGAGCGCGTCAAAACGTGAGAACGTGAGGAGCACTCCCGTGCTTCGGATCACATATGATTTACACTGCTAAAAAATCGGAACTTCTCGAAAATTCGCGCAAAAGTGGCGCGAGGCGTGGCGCGATGCTGCAGGTCGCGGATCACATGTGATTCAACACTGTAAATCATTAATGATTCATAACTGTCAATTCGAGTCCAGATCAGTTGTGAATCACATGTGATCCACAACTGCCAATCACATGTGATTCATAATTGTCAATTGCTCCTCACGTTCTCTTAAATTGGTACGCTCCTCGTTTGAACCCGCCTCTATATATATATATATATATATATATATATATATATGTGTGTTCTCATTCAATCTTAGATCTCATTCCTTATAAAATTATTCGTTTGCGTCTCGTATATAGAGAAAAATACATTTATGAACAATTTTTAAGTTAAAGCTAAGAATTTCTAATAACTTTACTCCAAATTTATATTATATATATTAGAAAAAAAATAGTAATATTTTATTTATATTTAGATAAAATCTAAAATGTAAAAAAATAAAGCAAAAAAATCTCTAAGGAATAATACAATATTTCATTTATAATTAGTAATTCATATTAATAAAGTTTTTATTATTATTTTTATTTGTATTATATTTTAATTAATGAATTATTCATAAATAATTATTATTAAATATAGCACATATATATTATGAGTTTTTAAAATATATTAATATCATTGTATATTCTCTTTATTATATTACACACACAAATATACATAGAGGAAGGTTTAAACGAGAACGTTAACTATTTAAGAAAATAAAAAAAACAACAAATCATGTGTGAAATCACATGTGATTTTACATTAGCTGGACACGCGTGACTTTGGCCGCGACTTAAAGTGACGGGAAAAGTCGCGTAATCATATATGATTTTGTACATGAATCATATATGATTTTGTACATAACGGTTGTTTTCTTGTTTTCTTAAATAGTTAGCGTTCTCGTATGAACTCACATCTCTCTCTCTCTCTCTCTCTATATATATATATATATATATATATATATATATATACTAAAAGTGTAATCGTACAATTCAACGCAATACATCTCGATTTTAATATTTTCCCTTTTATTTGCCGTATACAAATATTATTGTATATATATATACATACATTAATAATAAAATAAATATTTTATTTATTTTGACTATGTAGATATATCAAAACTAAATCAATTATACGTTTACGTATAATCCTAGATCTAATTCCATATAAAATTAATTCAATTCGTTTGTGTAACGATCCGTCTTATATATATAGAAAAGTAGTTTTTAAACAATTTTTAATTCGAAATATATATTGTATATATAATAGAAAAAATAGTGATAATTTAATTTATTTTTAAATAAAATCCAAAAAAAAAACTCGACATATATATAATAATTTATTTATTATTATGTCGTATTAATTAAAATAATACGATTAAGTATTATAAAATAAATATTTATTAATAATTTATATTAATTGCAATATAATACAAATTAAGAAAACTAAATAATAATTCAAAAACAAATAAAATATAAATACAAAATAATTAATATAATAAAAAAGAGCAAAAAAACAAAATAGACAAAAAGACAAAAAAATACAATGATTAGCTATGGGTTAGGGAAGCCAATGGTAATGCTTAGGGGAGCATCTCCAATGCATAAGTCATTGAAGACTTTTTACTATTAGAAAAAGCCATTATAAACACTTTTTAGCATTGGATTTAAAAGGGTGAGGCTAAATACACCCTAAATTTTACTAAATGAACCCTTAAAGTTTTTTTTTTCCGTGCCAATCATTTGATCCAATCATTTTTTATTTAAATAATAATATATATATATAATATTGATTTAAATAATAATATATATATAATATAATAAGATATATATATATATATATATTATTTGATATATATTATTTATTTGTTTTATATGTTTATATATATATATATATATATATATATTTTGTTATTCTTTTTGTTTAAATATATATATATATATTATTATTATTATTATTTTGTTATATATATATATATTAGAAATATATATATATAGTTATTCTTTTTTTGTACGTTCTTATTTATATTTATCTAATATACTCTTTTAAAAATAATTTTTTATTTTTAAATTACATTTTATACCATTATAATTAGTTATTTAATTTACTTTATCTCTTCTTCTTTCATTTTTATGTTACATCTTTCTCATATCAACATACATAAACTAAAATAATTAGAAAAATAAAAAGTAAACATTGAGATTTTACATATAAATAAAGCATAACATATTGTTTATTACATTTTTACTTATTCTAAAATAACATTATCTGTAGTACAATTAACACGTAAAAGACGATTGTACTTCTGTATTCGATCTTTATACGGGGTAGCCCATGCAGCAGCACACGGATAACTGTAACGGAAGAAAATTGATGAAATGGTAGGAAACGGGTATCCTTCTGCTAAAACTAGTTTAACATAATGGTTACCATTGACATACCCAATTGTATAAACAACATGTTGATACCACGCTGGCGGAGTAGATCTAAGCGGTAAGTACGTCTGACAACCTGACGACATAACGTGTAATATCACATTATATTTGCAAGCAATCAAGTGACATGGATAGTGACATGAATAGTGACATGAATAGTGACATGAATAGTGACATGAATAGTGACATGAATAGTAACATGAATAATTTGATCGATAGTTTATCATAAATGTACTTCGATAATACTGATATTATGTTTAAAAATAAAATGTACCTATCTTAGAAGAATAAACTAGTAATTAACACAAAATTAGCATCAACTGGAAATTAAAGTGGAGATGAGAATCTTGAAGTTTTGAGGCCAACTCACATTTGTAAACTGTAAAACGAAAAGAAAAGTAATAAATCAAGAAGTAACTTACAGATGTTGGAAGAATTTCAGTCGAGGTTTTTAAGGAGATAAAAGAAGAAGATGAATCAAGAGAGAAAAGAGGAAGAAGTATGAGAGAAAAGAAGAAGAAGTATGAGAGAAAAGAAAATGAATCAGAAGAGAAAAGAAGAAGAACTATGAGAGAAAAGAAATGAATCCGGAGATAAAAGACGTCCGACAAAAATCTAATAATAAATTGATATTTACACTTTCAACCCCTATGCTTATTTATTTAGTTTACTTTATACCTTTTACTTTCATAATTTAAATTTTACATTTAACACATATAATCGTTTATTAACTAAAACATGTTAAAAAATATGTTTTAATTTTAACAAGTTACACCATTATAATCGTCTCTTCGATACGTTTGAAATGAGCTCAATCTTAAATTTTTTTGGATTTATATATCTTAATATATATCATATAAACTAAATAAAAATATTTTTTATATTTAAAATTCATAAAGTAATTTGCGATCGCGGGATGATTAAGAGTATATCGCGGGGGATTATGACATTTTTGCAAAATGGAAAAAAATTATGGTATTTCGGTAAGAGATGGTCAAACTTTTGGCTTTTTAATTAATTTTCCTAAAATATATAAATAAAAAAAATGCAATATTAGGCTCATTCCGATCGTATCGAATAGACGATTATAATGGTGTAACTTGTTAAAATTAAAACGTATTTTTTTTAACGTATTTTAGTTAATAAACGATTATATGTGTTAAATGTAAATTTAAATTATGAAAGTTAAGGGTATAAAGCAAAGTAAGTAAATAAGTATAGGGGGTGAAAATGTAAAATTCAAATAAAAATCACAATTTTGTCGGATAGTAATATATATATTACGATATATATATATATATATTTATATTTATATTTCTAATATATATATATATATATTTCTAATATATATATATATATATATGTAAAACAAATAAATAATAATATAAATATATGTCAAATATATATATATATATATATATATATATATATATATATATTTATATTTCTAATATATATATATATAAAACAAATAAATAATAATATAAATATATATTATATATATATATTATTTAAATAAAGTAATGATTGGTTCGGAATTTTTAGCAATTAAAAACTTATTTTAAGGGTGCATTAAGTAATTTTAGGGTGCATTTAGCAGCCCCCTTTAAAAGCTTTTTAGAGAAAGACTTTTAAATCTATGACCTTTTAGACAAAGACTTTTTATAAATTAATTTTCATTTTACCCTCTTTTTCATTTCTATTTTTTTCATACAAATTTTCATATTACCCCTTCATTCAATCTTTATTTACAATTTAACCTTTTTAATATTTATTAATTAATCTAATTTATTAATAGAAGTAATATTTTATATTTCAATCTTTATGGACACGATCGACTTATTGCACATTATTTTTCTGATCAACCGGTCAAAGAGATTCGAAGAAATAAGAATCCTATCGCAAAGTACGGAAGGAATGACAAACGAACAACTAGCGTATCATAAAATGTTGTGTGACGAAACTAATGTCAAGTAATTTTTGTTTTTGAAGAATATGACGTGGACTTTAAAATGACAAATTAAATATAAGGGGCTTTTATAAAACATTATAAATAGATGAGGATAGATTATAATAAAATTGATGAAAAAGCTTTGAAAAAGTTTTTGTATCGGAGAAGGTTTTTATGGATGGGTTTGCAAAAGTAAAAAGCTATTAATGGCTTATGCATTGTGGATGCTCTTAGCCTCGCCCATATTTGATTTATCCAATGAGACACACAACTTTCCATATTTCTATTGCATAAGGTCAGAAACAAAATAAATACAGAGATTTCAATTCAAAGGTAAATCTATAATTAAACTAATAACTATATGAAAAATCAATTATTTTAAATAATATAAATATGAATCATATTTACAACATCCAACGAGATAAATATTGATCCAAAAATAATTAAATAAAACAATGTGATTGATTTTTTTAAATAAATAGTAATAACACAATTTATTTTAACTAGTTAAGCATGCCTAGTGTGATGTCGAAGGTATATTTTTCAACTAATTGTCAACCCGCACGATGCAGGTGAATAACAAATCTAAAGCAATAACTCAGCCCTCGATCTTGTTATTTTGTTTCGTTCTATTCTCCGCCCCTCTCGATAAAAAAAGACTTTTAAACATCACTCTATAACCGTCTGGTATTCTACCATCAACTATGTATTTGGTAATACCAAAAGGAAATTATATGTGAACTTGACCAATACTTCAACTCTAGATCATAGATTTTCACCATTTAGAATTTACCATTAGCGTGAAAAGAAATATATATATCATAGTTATGAAAAAAAACACAAAAGTCTTGTGAATTAGCTAGCACCAATATATTAAATGCACATAATCCACAGAACAACAAGTTGGGCTTTATCACCGTTGAACCTCCCAAATAAGAAACAAAGGCTTTTGCATGTAGTTAGAAGTACAATTTCACAAGAACTAAAGCAATAACTTGTTCAAAAAGTTGGATCACATTTGATAAGGATACAAACTTCAAACACTTGGTAGGCATCCATACACAACAAATAGATTAACAGGAAAATTATTAACCCAACACATTAAACCAAAATTATAAACACAAGACATTAAACCACGAAAACATGCAAGAAAATCAATTGAAACCAAAGCATCCAAAATGAAACATTAAGCCTAGAAAAACATACAGAAAAAAGGTTACGTGAATGAACATGTTAATAAAATTGGCTTGAGCTCGAAACAGCCGAGATCACCTAAGAACAGCCCCTAAATGGCTCGACAGCAACTTAAAGTTGCTGTTGTTGGACCTGGATTTATGGCTAAACAATATTCGCCCCTGACTCAGTCCTACAGCCCTCTAGATAGCATAAAAACGGTCTCGAAATGACAGTTAGACAGCCCCTAGGAGCTGCTACTCGATGGACAGCAGTAACAAGGCTGTTGCTATCGATCCTGCATTGAAAAACAGCCCCTTAGCTGCTGTCATTAAGCCTGCACAGATCGCGAAGCAAAACTGCTTCTAGTTGCTGTTTCATGGACTCTAAAACAGGGTCTAAGTTGTCCCCATCCATCGATGATAGCAGGTATGGCCAAGGCTGCACACAACCCCAAAACCGTAGCGAGATAAGAGAACCAAGAAAATTTCAAATCCACATACACCAGCTCTGTTTGGATCAACAATAGTACTCGGTACTCACAAGTTCAAGAAAATACGAAAGCAAAATCCAAGACAAAAATCACAATACATGTTCTATAAGAAATTGATTAAAACAAACAAACCAATCCCGAGATCGTGAGTTAAGTACAATCCAAATGCACACAAGTTCCAAATTGAAAGCAAAACCAATGTTGCCACTACCCATCCATACACCAATAGGGAGGATAACAACACTAAATTTGCATCAAATCCAACTTTCCAGTCCTGAGAAGTGTGTTAAGGTCCAGCATCACATTCTTCAAGAGAGATTTAAGCTAAGAAATTGAGCTAAAACTATTAGTCAGTTTTAGTAAACATGTAAGATATATCTTTAAAACACTAACAGATCTGCGGATCTGCCTTTAACATACTCGAATGCAACATGCCAAAAAGGAATCAAGAATGTATCAAACAGTACTAATGCTTCCAATGATAGAAACTATACAGATATCATCGTTTTCAACCTTCCACTCAAAAATTGTCACATCTTTTTTTTCCTAAATAAAGGCTTATCCACTTGATGGTATCAAGATTACAATTAAATCAATGATTTATAATTTAAGATAAGGAATCACTTTAAAGAAAAGAAAGTCCAATGGAAAGTCATTACTTTATAAGGCTACCTTGGCGGTCCATACGAATGGAACTCATCTAAATTCAGATCTGTAGATCTTCTCTCTATTATAATGCCCTGAAATCAAACACCAGATGTTATTTGTAATCACATAAAATCTCCAACAAAATGAAGATTTTAAAGATGTTTAAAGCACATCAAAGTGTATGCATTAATAGATCAGCAAATACATTTATTAGTGTAGAAAATAGAGTAATACATTAGAGAATACATAAAACATCCTTTATTTTAGACTCTATAATAGAAAGTAAAATAGAGAATTATATTGGAGATGCCCTAAGATGCATCGAGATGTACCGGATCAATACCTTTCGAAGCCGCAATTCATAGGAGGACATTTGATTAAAAGTGATCAACGGTTCAGATCCAATTTTCATGCTTCTCACGTTAACAAAACTGCTCACATGATCCTTCGCATATATATATATATATATATATATATATATATATAACTGAAAACTGTTACTTGATCAGCAGAAAAAATAAGCCAAGCTTGGTTTCTAGAAGAAATGATGGATGACTTCTTTAGCAGCATCCTTGATATCATGAGCAGTTGAAGAAGAGAGTAAAGTGCTACACTTGCTGATACTCCAACCAAATGGCTGTTGTAATAACCTAGTTTTCTTTTTAAAAGAAGTGTAAGATGGGTGGAAGAAATATGAAATCCAAAGTTTTGAGGGTCCATAATGTAATTTGGTTGGTAGGTATAAAAACCCCAAATTGGGCACAAAACCCTAGGTTTGTATTTTGGAGAACGGCTGTGAGTGTGGGTGTGAGCTGAAGAAGAAATTAATCTAGCAATTTGGTTCTTGGAAGAAGGCAAGAGGAGGATTTCATCTGGATAACTCAAGCATCAGTTTGGAAAGGTAAATTCCCTAATCTTATGTTTGCTGTTGTGTCAAGAGAGTTTTATGTTTTAAAGGTTCTTAGAGTAATCAAAGACCTAACCAATGTTTAGGTGGTGTAAAGTTATGATTCTGTTGTTTAGTAGTGTATTAGTGTTTCATACACTCATTTCCTACATATTTCGATCCCTGCACATCGATTTAGACGGTGGTTAAGTTATTTTTGTTTACTGTAAAAGCTTTGTGCGACTGGTCCGGATCTGGTAGGACCGGAATCCGAAAGGAGACCGGATCCGGAATGGACCGGAATCCGGAAGGGGACCGGATCCGGAGTGGGGGAAACCGGATGTTAGCGGAACCGGAATCCGGTATGTAGGATCCGGAAGTGACCCTGGATTCCGAATGGGGATCCGGTTTGGGTGCGGAGTCCGGATCTGACATCGGACTTGTAGTGCTTTGCGACCAAGTTTTGAGGGTCTGTGTGGACAGTAGTGAGAAGCCGGTTTAAGACTTATTACTTTATTCCCTTTGAACCATAGGTGTTCTACCTAGGAATCAGAAGCTCAAGTGTGAAGTACTGTGCAAAGACAGCAGGTGAGTTTTTCTAACTAAAAATACGTGTTTTAAAACGTGTTTCTCTTTCACTTTATAGACTTTATATTATTCTCAGTTGTGAATAGGTTGTTTCCGCCAACCTAGATTTTGAAGACAGTTGTATTGGAAATTTTGAGACGTGTTTTGGGATGTTTTATATATATTTATGAATGTTATGCTTTATTTTTGGTTTGGGTTGTTACACCTGTTCATCATTAACATCAATTCTCAAGCTCATCAGGTTTTTATCAATGGAAATAATATAAAAAAGATGACAAGATTGCAAAGGATTTCTATACCTGAACTTTTCATCAAACACCTTATATGCATACACACACTTATATTTGTATCAAAGATTGAATACAAAGAAATAAGAAAAAGATGGTTGCTTACTCAAAAGAGTCGGAGAAGGACCATTTGGAGTAATCAGGGAGGTCAAAGCCGTAGAGTGAGATGGTTGATCTCTGTTTGGCGGTGGTCATTACAACAACCGACGCCACCGATGGCAATAAGCAAATTGAGATTCAAGTCTATCTTTTAATTAGTGTTATAATTAGTGTTTTATAAGAAAATTTATTTACAAACATGTACACTTGCAAAACCAACCCGGCTTCCTATATTTATTTTTGCCAACAACAAACACCAATCACCAAATGAAAGGCAGACAAACTAACAAAATATGTCATCTTAAATTAGATCATGACCTGCGATTTAAATCTCTTGCTTTGTCAGCGTAGATGTGAGATTCTGAGGTTAATCAGCTTGACATTTGACTCACCTCTGCAAAAATTTATAAATTTGACAATATCAAATAATAATGATGATTCATAAGAGATAATTCTTGGAGATGTCAAAATTTTAATTAACATCAAATGAAATGATGGTCAAGAGAATGGGATGTAAGCAGATCTAACCTCTACCTCAAATAGTACAACCAACTCTTTCTTGTCTTCCATCATCCACTTAATAATTATATATATAAGCTTCATCTTCTATATCTTGCATCAGTAATCTCAACGTCGAGTATACATCTTCGCCACCATGATGAACCACTTGATTTTCTTTAAAAACAAACGAATTACTCTTTATTCCGATCCAACTGCATCCCATCACTTTTGTAATATTTCTATCGTTCATAGCTTTCTTCACTCGAGCTAGGCTCTCCCATCGTCCCCTAATCTCATATGCTTTACCCAACACCATATATGGTAGTGAAGACATTGGTTCTAATTCCATTAACCGTTCTGCAACCCTTTCGGTGAATTCTAAGTCTACTTGAATTCCATATACACTAAGAATCAATGCACAAATATAACCATTGGGTCCATAAGGCATTGCTTCGATTAACTTCAGTGATTCATTGAGTTTGCCCGCTTGAATCATCATCTCGACAGTCAAAGTGAAATGCCCATTTGTTGGTTTGACACCATATTCCTTATCCATTGAATAGAATACAGCCATGGCTCTGTCTATCAACTGACCACGGTTGCAAGCTAATAGAACCGCGGTTAAGGTTACCTCATCTGGTTGCAGCCCAGTTTTGAGTAATTCCTCAAAAAGATTCAGGGATTCGACCGTTTTTCCAGTGCAAGCAAGACCTGAAATCATTGTATTCCAAGATATCAAATCTTTTACCTCCATTTCATCAAAGATGATCCTTGCAGCATCAATGGATCCATATTTACTATACATTTCCACAAGTGAGCTCGAAACAACCAAATCGTGGTCGAACCCCAACTTTACAACCAAAGAATGCAAGTGGGTCCCCTGCACCACTGGTAGAAAGACAGCGGCACAGCTGACCACAGAGCTAAGTGTGAATTCAGTTGGCCTTACGTTTTTGTTAACCGAAAGTGCAAAAATCTGCATAGCATTCTCCTCAAGTCGATGGTTAGCATAGCTTGAAATCATTGAATTGCAAACGGCTGAATCCCAGATATCAATTTCGTTAAAAATGTGAATTGAAGAGTTTATACTTTCACATTTTGAGAACATGTCAATTGCTGCACTCGAAACGATTGGATTTGAAAGAAACCCTGCCTTTATGGATAAAGAGAAAATATTTTCACCCTTTCTCAAGTCTCGAATGGTAGAACAGGCTGTCAAAACCGAAGATATCGTGAATGCATCAGGTGGATAGTTAGTGGTTCTCATTATGCCGAAATGGTTATAAGCCATTTCTTTATAACCCGATTTACTACAGCCTGCAAGCAGTGAGTTCCAGGAGATGACATCTAGCTCCTCCATGTTTAGAAACACAGCGAACGCATAATCCATATGACCATGTTTAGAATACATATCAATTAAAGAATTCCCAATAATAACATAAGAAAAATCCACCCCAGACCTTATCATATTACAGTGAATTTCCTTGCCATGATGAACAGATTGGACAAATGACAAAACAATTGAATATGTGTACTCACTTGGTATTACTCCAGTTTTTTGCATCTTCCAGAACAAATCAAGTGCACAATCATCAAACCCACCAGAATAGTACCCAGCAATGATAGAATTCCAACTCACAACATCCCGTTCAGGCATTTCATCAAACACTTGGCGTGCACCCTTGATGTCACCAAAATTAATGAAAACCCGCATGTATATATTCCAAGAAAATACATTTTTGTGGCTTATATCATCAAATGTTGGAATAGCATCTTCAATGGTTCCAAGTTTTGAGTAAAGATCAAGGCAACGATTACCAAGGACAGTATTTGTGTTGCAGAAACTAAGTTTTATGAGTTGGGCATGAACGAGTTTAAGGGAGAACAAGGATTCTAACGACAGACAGTTATTTAAGAGGGTAGAAAAGAAAGATGGTGTCTTTCTGGAAAACCTGTGCGCTCTGCTCCTTAAAACTGGGTACATGCAAAGCTACGATGCCATGAAACAAGAAAGAAGATGGTGAGCAACTTTTAAACGGTCGAATTCTTAGCTTAACAAAACATTTCCCCGCTTAGATTTCTTTTCTTTTTCTTTTCCTTTGCCTTTTCCAACTAAACACAAATTCGCATTTGGGTCATGTTTTATTTGGGGAAGCCAACACCATGGACAATACGAAGACAGAAACCAGAGGTAGAGAACAGAGAAACAAGTACCTGAACTATTTCCGGTGAAAAGTTCGCCGGGCGCCGGCAGCCTGGCGGCGGCGATGACTTTAACGAGGAAAGAGTGAAAATAGTGAACTCGGCCGTGACTTCGTGAAAACTAAAAGTCGGGTTTTCGAGTAAACTACGATTTTCGTCCCTCTTGTTTGTTGTTTATTGCCAATTTAGTCCCTGGTTTTAAAAAAAAATCGTCATTATTGTTTTTAGAGTAAATTACACTAGAGGTCCCTGTGGTTTGGTCAAAATCTGGATCTGGTCCCTAAAATAAAATATTTACATCAGAAATCCGTATGGTTGTCATTTTGTTTCATTGCAGGTCCTGTCACTAACTCTGTTAAATACAATCCGTTAAATCAAGGGTAAAAAGGTCATTTTACTTATTAATTAAAAGACTATTTTTAACTTAACAATAACTTACCCCATTGACTTCTACCAATCCTTTAACTTTTTAATGGTCCCCACCCCTCACATCCTCGTCCATCCCTTCCTCTTCTTCTCTCACCCCTCACCTCCTCCTCCATCACTCCCTCTTCTTCTCTCACCTTCACCTGCAACTTTCACTTTTTTCTCTTACTTTTTTAAACCCATATGCAAACATATATACACATAAATATACATATATAATATATATACACATGTTGAGCACACACACCCCTATGTATATACCCAGAGACATATATCTAGATATACACATATTTACACACATGCACATGCACACGCATATATATATATATATATATACACACACACATGCACAAACATATATACAGATACACACACATTCTTCCTTTGGTTCAATCAGGTAACAATCAATGAGGTAGCAAATCATCAAATCAGAACCACACCCTTCTTCCCAATCTATATCTGAATATCAAACAAGAAAAGCAAAACTAATATTCATCGAATTGATTCCACCAACAAAAGTCGAAATTCCACCAAAACTGAAAGTCAGATATAGATTGGGAAGAAGGTATGATGCTATGATTGAACAAATTTGGTTGGGAAGACAAAAAAAATCAAGAATCATATTTTACAGGGGTGGGTTTTTTATTCGTTCAAAAACCCACATCCATCACCCCTGTAAGAATCAAGAATCATATTCTCACATTACCCCTGTAAGCAACCATGGCTTCCACATCCCACATCCATCACCCATGTAAGCAAACATGGAAAATTAAAATCAAGAAGATATGATTCTTGATTCTTGACGAATAGGATTGTGTGGGATGATGGCGGCAAAGATATGATTGCTTACAGGAGTGGGTTTTTTATTCGTTCAAAAAAAAATCAAGAATCATATTTTCCATGGTTGCTTACAGGGGTGGGTTTGGGAAGAGAAAGACAAGAGTAATCTGGGTAGGATGTGGGATGTGGAAGCCATGGTTGCTTACAGGGGTAGGTTTTCTCCGATGCAGGCACCTCCGACAACGACGAAACCCCATTTTAGTTAACTAGGGTTTTTGTGATGAGAACTGGGGTCTGCGGTGGTGATTGATGTAGCAATGAATGAAGACGGTGGAACAGAGATTGAACGAAATTGGCGGTGGATAGAGGAAGATAATCGCCTGAGAGAAGACATGGTTTGAAGAATCTGAGAGTGATTGAAAGTCGGTTGCCTATAGAAATAGGAGCCACGAATAACCGTTATATTGCGCCTGTGAGAGTGATTGAAAGTCGGCGGGATTTATGTTGCAGGTATGGAGGCGGTTGTCTGTGTTGTCATGTTGCAGGTATGGAGGCACAAGAGTTGTTGGGTTTAATAAGAAAAAGACAAAAAAATGTAAAATGACAAAAATGTCCTTGAGTTAACGTAATGGATTTAACGGTGTTAATGTTAGAGGGACGTCCAATGTATTTTTGTGTGACAGAGGGTTTTTTTGTGACAAAATGACAACCACGGGGATTTCTGGTGTAAATATTTCATTTTTAGGGACCAGATCCAAATTTTGATCAAACCATAGGGACCTCTGGTGTAATTTACTCTTGTTTTTAGATTAACCTGCAAATTTGGTCCCTTTAATTTGTAAAAAATAACACTTTTCGTCTCTTTTGTAGTTTTGATATTACAAAAACGCCCAATTTGGTCCCTTTCTATAATGGCGGGTAAACAATTCCGTTATGAGGGTCATTTTCGTTTTTTTATCGATTCTTTGGTCTTTTACTCTCTCAAAATTGATTTTATGGTTTTGGTGCCAGTGGTTTTTGATTGGAAAATAGTGTTAGCCCCAAGTATACAAGATGTAAAAGTATTGAAAATATTACAAGTCAGAAGACCGCCAGAGATCCAGCAGAAGACTTAGAAGAAAATCAAGCAGAAGACCATCAGAGCTCGACAGAGCTCTGGCAAAACCATCAGAGCTCTGTCGAGATCTGGCAGAAGACTTATTCTGTTCTACCAGAAGAACTGTTCACACCAGAAGACCATCAGAGCTCTGGTGAATGAAGACCTCTGTGAAGCTTAAGTCTCGTAGAAATCTCTAAGTGTTAGACACGTATCCGTACTTTCCACGTAAGCCCTAAAAGGACGGAGACACACTTTCCACGTGTCACCTCAGGGTTAGATAGTACACTGTCTTTCACTTTATCAGGCTATAAATAGAAGGGTAGTGGAACGCACAATTGTAAGCTTTTGGAAGAATTGTTTTCCACATTTGTGAGAGCACACAATGCTACATTCCATACCACTATCACTGTACGGTTTATTTCCTGAGAGATTTCAGAATACATACACTTGAACGTGTTCTTGGTGTTATTCAATTATCAATATACGAGCAGCTTATTTACTTGATCTTGTTATCATTTATTGTTCATTATTGATACTCTCACTGTTACATTATCGTCTACACAATCACTCACATTTAATGGCTTTATATAATGCTTCCGCTATCTGTTTTATGTTGTTTATGTGATACAACTTGAATCTGGGAACCTACAATTGGTATCAGAGCGGATTGATTTGCTCAAATCAAACGATCCAATCTAACCAGGTTGATTCATTATTGTTGATTGTGTTTATTCTTCAAAAGCTTCAAAGTATACTCTGATTTTATTGTTCAAATGTAACGTCCCAAAAATTACAAGGAATTTAAAATTTTAAAAATATGCATTTCATTATAAAACAATCACAATTTAATAATTCGTAACTCAAATGAAGTTAACGTCGTTAACTCGAACAGTCAATAAAGTTTATGCAGCGGAAATTTCATAAAATAAAATCCAAAGGTTTGAAAGTGAAACTTAAACAATTCTTGACACTCCGCGCCTAGTGTGTGTACCGTCAAGCCCGACTGCCGCTCGCACCTGAAATCACAACATATTGGGAAAAGGGTAAGCTAAACGCTTAGTGAATCCTATCACACACGCAGGTAGCAACCCCACGTATATCACCCCTACTCGCCAGTAGGCAACATCACCATCACCACGAATATAAATCCACATAACAATTAGCGTATAAATACGAACCTCGGTCCCACCGAGCACACCAAAAATATATCGATACAAGCTCAGTCCCACCGAGCCCTCGGTCCCACCGAGTAAAGACATTGATACAAGCTCAGTCCCACCGAGCCCTCGGTCCCACCGAGTAAAGATAATACAATTGTACTAGCTCAGTCCCACCGAGCCCTCGGTCCCACCGAGCCCCCAGTCCCACTGAGGTGTACACAAGCATACATAATTCACATACACATTCAACAGATCACAAATAGATATCACATCCCAACTAATTCACGTAAACACGTAATAACACATAATAACACGTAACACAAAATAACGATATGCATGAAATTCCTAACTACGCGGTGAGAGAACTCAC
This sequence comes from Saussurea involucrata, assembly GCA_033807775.1. NCBI lineage: Eukaryota > Viridiplantae > Streptophyta > Magnoliopsida > Asterales > Asteraceae > Saussurea > Saussurea involucrata. The sequence continues at coordinate 71,502,072 of CM066320.1, forward strand.
CTCAAAGCAAAGCGACGCCCTCCCGAGCCGCAACACCAGCACATCAACCTTCCTCACATCTTCCCACCTAATTACGCACTAAAAACGTCAACGGAAGGTCCCAACTCACGACACTTTTACTAGTTTAACGAAACTAAAAATTCCAGCTTTTATACTAAAAACGCAGGTCTGTTCGGGACCCATTTTACCCCTGCTAAACTGATCAAACCAAAAATCTAATTCCACATTCAGGAAGTTCAATGTCTTACGGTTCCAGGGACGTATCGCACGCGTCCTAACGATATTCCTAGCACTCTATATGAATTTTACAAAAACACCTCTCAGAGCAGCTAAAACAGGACCTGTCCGTATAAAATGGCAATTTGACACTAGCTATGGCCCGAACTGGTTTTTCCACAAAACATATAAAAGTTACTAGACTCAGAATGGGAACTTTTGGCACCAGCTCCATAGCAATCCGACATTCCTAGCAAAAGTTATAACTTTTACAAAACAGGGCAGAAACTGTACAATTTACATAAAATGATAACCTTTTGAACTTGAACCCAATGAGACGTCTTAATCCAAACAGACCTGCAAAGCAACATGACTTACTGTTTTAGGGTTGACATGGGCTGAACCACACCATGCACCACCCACTGCCGCCTCCGGCGGTGGTGGTGGTTGGCGGCGACGACGGTGGTTGCGGTCGATAACCTCCGGCGAAACCTCCCAACATCACCCGCAACCCGCAACCCCACACCCGCACACACCCACACACCCGCAAGCGCACGCACTCTCTGCCGCCATCGCGGCGGCGTGCAGCGGCGGCCCCACCGCCGGCAGCCATGGCTACGGCGGTGGTGGTGGCGGTTTACATTCCCCGACGAGGAAAAACATCAAATAAAACGAACGGGACACTTACCTTAACGGAATTCCTCTTCCTCCTCCTTTCCGACCACTCCCGACGCTAGTTCCCTCACGCCGGCGATCGCCTCCTTCCTCCTCTCGACCCTTGCTCTCTTTCTCTCTCGATTTTTCTCTTCCTCCCTCTCTCTTCCGATTCCTCTCTCTCTCTCTCTTTTCCTTTCTCGGCCGAAAACAACAAGAAGGGGGAGGGAAGATGGCTAAAGGTTCTTGGGGGTTACTAACATGAAACCGAAGGGGAAGGGGAAGGGGAAGGGGTGTCTCTTGGCTGATCCCATGCACAAGTTTGGCCCCCTTGCCACTTTTGGCCCCTCAACTAAACTCTTCTCGCAAACCAACAAAATAGTTGACATATTTAACAATTAGGTCCAAATCGTCTAATCCCGTTAACGGAAACCACCTTAAATAATAGCTTAAAAAAGATTAATAATACGAAAATACATACCGGGATACGGGCTTTACAACTCTCCCCCACTTGGATTAGACTTCGTCCTCGAAGTCTATGCCCGTGAATAGCTATAGATAGGTCTCCCACATCTCAACCTCAGGTTCCCAAGTTCACTCGGAACACTTTCGGTGTTTCCACTAGACCTTCACTAACTGGAATTTAAGATTTCCCACACCGCCTAAAAATCTCTCGAATACTTTTCTTACCACAAAACTCCTTCAAGTACACCGCAAGTATGATCGGAGGAACACTCCAACAACTGGATTCATTCCTAGTCAAACGACTTCGGTTGTCTCCCAACCATAGATAATCCAAACATCCCGATTCAAATTTCAAGCTCTAACCATTCTAAAGTTGCTCACCAATATACCCTACAGGATACTCGAATTCGATCATTCCTATCATTAACTGTCGATTAACTTTCACGAGTTCTAATAGACTCCCACAATTTATTCCGCATGAATTATCAAACTAGTAAATTTATAATCATCCACGAAGGTCATTCCACCACAACCATTCACCACAAGCAAACATCTCAGGATTACTACTACCATCAACATAATATCCTTAAAATCAGCAACAATTCCCCAATTACACTAAGGCATTTGGCCTCAAGCCCAAAAGTCGACACCTAAGTATACTATTTACCTCAAAAATTCTACGCATTTATCCTCTTTATTACAAAGGGCAGCATTCCCTAACCGATACTATTCGGCCTACAGTACCCACACGCGTGGGATACCCAACCTTCCATTAAGACCGAGCAATTGACCCATGACTATCACGGACAAAATTCGGAATTTCCCCCGAAACTCTCTCGCGATTGGCATTTTCCTCCAAAACTGCCACCTCCTGAGCACTACCTATCGACTCGAGAAGAGGTGCAACCACTGTTAACCGTTGACACAAGCCCCACAGTGGCTCACCATCCAGATGTCGACTAAGTGCATCCGTAACCACATCCGCTTTACCGGGGTGGTAAAGTATCTCACCATCATAATCCTTGACCACGTCAAGCCACCTCCTCTGACGCATGTTGAGGTTTTGCCGGTCATCAAGTACTGGAGGCTTTTATGGTTAGTGTATACACTTGACACCATACAAATAGTGCCTCCAAATCTTGAGAGCAAACACCACCAATTCTTACATACCCTCCGGCAAAGTCAACATCGGAGCCTCGCATAACGCCTGCGTAGCTCCCCAAAGCCCTATGCTGCTCTTCACTCCAACTAAAAGCCGCAGATTTCTTCGTCGATCGGGTCATCGGTAAAGCAATCTTGGAGAAATCCTGAATGGATCTCCGGAAGTGCCCTGCTAACCCAAGAAAACTCCATACTTCAGTGAGAGTCTTTGGCACTTCCCACCGCATCACAGCCGTAATCTTGGCCGGATCCACCATAATACCATTCTGGTTCACGACATGCCCTCGAAAGTGGACCTCTCGTAACCAGAACTCACACTTGGAGAGCTTAGCATACCGCTTCTCCCGCCTCAAAACTTCCAAAACTTCCAAAACTTCTCGCAAATGCATCTCATGCTCTTCCTTCGACTTCGATTACACAAGAATATCGTCGATGAACACAGTCACCGATCGATCCCACATAGGGCTACATACCCGGTTCATGAGGTCCATGAATGTTGCGGGTGCATTGGTGAGCCCGAGAGGCATCACCACAAACTTGTAAATGGCCATGACGTGAACGAAAGGCCGTCTACTCCGTATCCTCTCTCCTCACCCGCATTCGATGATACCCCGATCTCAAATCAACCTTAGAGAACCACGAGGCTCCCTGAAGCTGATCGAACAAGTCATCGATCCTTGGCGGAGGATAACGATTCTTCACCGTAAGCTTATTCACCTCACGGTAGTCTATACACATCCGTTGGGACCCGTCTTTCTTTTTCACAAACAGAATCGGGGCTCCCCACGGTGAACAACTCGGCTTGATGAACTCCTTTTCGATAAGTTCCTGCAACGAGTGTACAACTCCTTCATTTCCGGTGGAGCCAGGCGATAAGGTGCCTTGGCCACCGGAGCAGCATCCGGAATCAAATCAACGTGGAACTCTACCTGTCGCTCGGGAGGTATCCCTGGTAACTCCTCGGGAAAATACGTCAGCAACTCCCGTACAACTGGCACATCCTCCACAGACTTCTTCTCTCCGTCGACGCGCGTGTCGATCACATACGCCAAAAATCCCTGACCACTGTGCTGCAAGTACCTCCGAGCCCTCGCAGCCGAACATATCGCTGAGGTCCGCCTGGGCAAGCCGCCCTGAACTAGAATTTCTCCCCCGCTTGGGGTTCGAACTCGTACTTGTTTGCGACGACAAACAATCTCCGCATCATACGCATCCATCCAATCCATGCCCACAGTCACGCACAACTCCCGCATAGCGATCGGAATCAAATCAATCGGGAACCTCACACCAGAGATCTCCAAAGTGCACCCCCGGTACACGTCAGTAACCGTCAAGGTCCTGTCTTCAGCAACTGCAACCACAAGTGGACAGCCTAACCGTCCTACAACTCGGCCCCAAACACTCACTGACTATGTGAGACACGGAAGGATGAGTAGCCCCGCTATCAATCGTCACCACAGCAAGCACCGAGTTAACCAAGAACGTACCTGTCACCACTTTATACGTAGCTTGTGCCTCCTCCACTCCCAGTTGACGAACTCTACCTCAGGCCGCCTCCATCACTACAGCAAGTGAAGCATACTGCGCGGTACTCACGAACTCCCTGATCTTGGTACGTAACATATCCTTGCACCGTGTCCTCTTCATGTCCTCAAAAGCAGCATGCTAAGGATAGAATAATGTCATTTCCGTAAACTTTCGGTTCACCTCCTTTATGGCCTTCGCAGTCTGATAGAGCTCCAAGAACTCTTTGGCACTCCTCTCCATCTCCACTAGAGGCACATGCTCTACACGAAACATACGACAAACTCCTCCCAGGTCAAGTAGTGCGCCCGTTAAGCGTCAAAGCAATAGCACACCAGTCTTTCGCTCTGTCTCATAACAGATTCACCGCGAAGCGAACCTTCTAGTTCGCAGGACAACCACCGGTAAGGAATGTTCACTCTATAACCAATCCCGACCCTCTTGTTCGGGGCTGCCCACCCGCAGGGGGTGGAATCGCCGCGATGCGCTCCTCCATCGACACTATTACCTCATCACGAATGGCTGTAATAATTTCGGGGATCGCCTCCTCAAAATATGCGTCACCTCGACCGCAAACATCTCACGAATCTGATCAGCAATAATTCCAGCATCAGCATCTGGATCAACATTGTTGTTCCTCCTTAACGAGCTACTAGCACACATTAAAACCTGCTAACTATGCTCACACTCAACTCTTCGGATTCTCCGTGACTTTCCCCGACTCGAGCACGGATCCTGTGCTTCAGATAGTAGGAGCTCTGCTACTACCCTTCACACCTATCCTTACTCGTTTCGAGTCCTGTCCCGGGACGTCCAAGTAGTTGCTTACCACAAACAAACACATATGCCCATTCCGGCATATGCAAACACTTTTCCTAGCTCCCTAGAAAAGTCGTAATACCCCACCACCCTTGCTAGAACGGAACCCCCACTAGCCCTGACGAGTCGCCTCGTAAACGCACAGTCGTATACAGTGAAACCAGATAGACATTCGAATATAAGATTCTATCCTACAACGGTTGGACTCAAACAAGAGCTGCGCAATAGAACTAAATCCAACATTCTAAGGCTATTCAGTTCCTACTGCATACAACCTAAGGTGCATTCACATAACAACCTATCAAGGCTAGCATGAGTTCCTAATAGCAAGTAACAAGTATACAGTACCACAAAATCCACGTAAGCAATCTAGCATACATACTCCTATGTTCTAGAAAGCAATCTAGCATACGTACTCATATGTAAACGATATTCCCAGCTCACTAGGAATTTCATCTCATCCCACTACTCTTGCTACAACGGAATCCCTGTTAGCCATAACGAGTTGCCTCGCGAATACCCAGTCGCACGCAGCGTGAATCAAATAGGCATTCGAATACAAGATTCTATCCTAGAACGGTTGGACTCAAACAAGAGCTGCGCAATAGAACTAAATCAAATATTCTAAGGCTATATGATTCTTACTGCATGCAACCTATAGGGCCTTCACTTGACAACCTACTATAACTAGCATTGATTCCTACTAGCAAGCAGTCATCGTACAGTACAGTGTCAACAACCTCGGCAATCTAGCATGCATACCCTATGCCTAGAAAGCAATAAATACACTAAGTGCTGTACCTTCCCAATTGGCGTCGGCTGACTGTACACACTGCGCCCACGATCACCGTTTCCCAAACGGGCTTTCTCCGTTCATTTATTTTCAAAGATTTTAATAAGAGAGTTTAAAAAAACTTCATAGCCGCAACTTGAGACCAAACACACCGAGATGTGTTTGATTCACTCAAGTTGTGCTCTGATACCAAGTTGTAACGTCCCAAAAATTACAAGGAATTTAAAATTTTAAAAATATGCATTTCATTATAAAACAATCACAATTTAATAATTCGTAACTCAAATGAAGTTAACGTCGTTAACTCGAACAATCAATAAAGTTTATGCAGCGGAAATTTCATAAAATAAAATCCAAAGGTTTGAAAGTGAAACTTAAACAATTCTTGACACTTCGCGCCAAGTGTGTGTACCGTCAAGCCCGACTGCCGCTCGCACCTGAAATCACAACATATTGGGAAAAGGGTAAGCTAAACGCTTAGTGAATCCTATCACACACGCAGGTAGCAACCCCACGTATATCGCCCCTACTCGCCAGTAGGCAACATCACCATCACCACGGATATAAATCCACATAACAATTAGCGTATAAATACGAACCTCGGTCCCACCGAGCACACAAAAAATATATCGATACAAGCTCAGTCCCACCGAGCCCTCGGTCCCACCGAGTAAAGACATTGATACAAGCTCAGTCCCACCGAGCCCTCGGTCCCACCGACTAAAGATAATACAATTGTACTAGCTCAGTCCCACCGAGCCCTCGGTCCCACCGAGCCCTCGGTCCCACCGAGCCCCCCAGTCCCACTGAGGTGTACACAAGCATACATAATTCACATACACATTCAACAGATCACAACTAGATATCACATCCCAACTAATTCACGTAAACACGTAATAACACATAATAACACGTAACACAAAATAACGATATGCATGAAATTCCTAACTACGCGGTGAGAGAACTCACCTCAAAGCAAAGCGACACGCTCCCGAGCCGCAACACCAACACGTCAACCTTCCTCACATTTTCCCACCTAATTACGCACTAAAAACATCAACGGAAGGTCCCAACTCACGACACTTTTACTAGTTTAACGAAACTAAAAATTCCAGCTTTTATACTAAAAACGCAGGTCTGTTTGGGACCCATTTTACCCCTGCTAAACTGATCAAACCAAAAATCTAATTCCACATTCAGGAAGTTCAATGTCTTACGGTTCCAGGGACGTATCGCACGTATCCTAACGATATTCCTAGCACTCTATATGAATTTTACAAAAACACCTCTCAGAGCAGCTAAAACAGGACCTGTCCGTATAAAATGGGAATTTGACACTAGCTATGGCCCGAACTGGTTTTTCCACAAAACATATAAAAGTTACTAGACTCAGAATGGGAACTTTTGGCACCAGCTCCATCCTAATCCGACATTCCTAGCAAAAGTTAAAACTTTTACAAAACAGGGCAGAAACTGTACAATTTACATAAAATGATAACCTTTTGAACTTGAACCCAATGAGACGTCTTAATCCAAACAGACCCGCAAAGCAACATGACTTACTGTTTTAGGGTTGACATGGGTTGAACCACACCATGCACCACCCACTGCCGCCTCCGGCGGTGGTGGTGGTTGGCGGCGACGACGGTGGTTGCGGTCGATAACCTCCGGCGAAACCTCCCAACATCACCCGCAACCCCACACCCGCACACACCCACACACCCGCAAGCGCACGCACTCTCTGCCGCCATCGCGGCGGCGTGCAGCGGTGGCCCTACCGCCGGCAGCCGTGGCTACGGCGGTGGTGGTGGCGGTTTACATTCCCCGACGAGGAAAAACATCAAATAAAACGAACGAGACACTTACCTTAACGGAATCCCTCTTCCTCCTCCTTTTCGACCACTCCCGACGCTGGTTCCCTCACGCCGGCGATCGCCTCCTTCCTCCTCTCGACCCTTGCTCTCTTTCTCTCTCGGTTTTTCTCTTCCTCCCTCTCTCTTCCGATTCCTCTCTCTCTCTCTCTCTTTTCCTTTCTCGGCCGAAAACAACAAGAAGGGGGAGGGGAGATGGCTAAAGGTTTTTGGGGGTTACTAACATGAAACCGAAGGGGAAGGGGAAGGGGTGTCTCTTGGCTGATCCCATGCACAAGTTTGGCCCCCTTGCCACTTTTGGCCCCTCAACTAAACTCTTCTCGCAAACCAACAAAATAGTTGACATATTTAACAATTAGGTCCAAATCGTCTAATCCCGTTAACGGAAACCACCTTAAATAATAGCTTAAAAAAAGATTAATAATACGAAAATACATACCGGGATACGGGCTTTACAACTCTCCCCCACTTGGATTAGACTTCGTCCTCGAAGTCTATGCCCGTGAATAGCTATAGATAGGTCTCCCACATCTCAACCTCAGGTTCCCAAGTTCACTCGGAACACTTTCGGTGTTTCCACTAGACCTTCACTAACTGGAATTTAAGATTTCCCACACCGCCTAAAAATCTCTCGAATACTTTTCTTACCACAAAACTCCTTCAAGTACACCGCAAGTATGATCGGAGGAACACTCCAACAACTGGATTCATTCCTAGTCAAACGACTTCGGTTGTCTCCCAACCATAGATAATCCAAACATCCCGATTCAAATTTCAAGATCTAACCATTCCAAAGTTGCTCACCAATATACCCTACAGGATACTCGAATTCGATCATTCCTATCATTAACTGTCGATTAACTTTCACGAGTTCTAATAGACTCCCACAATTTATTCCGCATGAATTATCAAACTAGTAAATTTATAATCATCCACGAAGGTCATTCCACCACAACCATTCACCACAAGCAAACATCTCAGGATTACTACTACCATCAACATAATTTCCTTAAAATCAGCAACAATTCCCCAATTACACTAAGGCATTTGGCCTCAAGCCCAAAAGTCGACACCTAAGTATACTATTTACCTCAAAAATTCTACGCATTTATCCTCTTTATTACAAAGGGCAGCATTCCCTAACCGATACTATTCGGCCTACAGTACCCACACGCGTGGGATACCCAACCTTCCATTAAGATCGAGCAATTGACCCATGACTATCACGGACAAAATTCGGAATTTCCCCCGAAACTCTCTCGCGATTGGCATTTTCCTCCAAAACTGCCACCTCCTGAGCACTACCTATCGACTCGAGAAGAGGTGCAACCACTGTTAACCGTTGACACAAGCCCCACAGTGGCTCACCATCCAGATGTCGACTAAGTGCGTCCGTAACCACATCCGCTTTACCGGGGTGGTAAAGTATCTCACCATCATAATCCTTGACCACGTCAAGCCACCTCCTCTGACGCATGTTGAGGTTTTGCCGGTCATTAAGTACTGGAGGCTTTTATGGTTAGTGTATACACTTGACGCCATACAAATAGTGCCTCCAAATCTTGAGAGCAAACACCACCAATTCTTACATACCCTCCGGCAAAGTCAACATCGGAGCCTCGCATAACGCCTGCGTAGCTCCCCAAAGCCCTCTGCTGCTCTTCACTCCAACTAAAAGCCGCAGATTTCTTCGTCGATCGGGTCATCGGTAAAGCAATCTTGGAGAAATCCTGAATGGATCTCCGGAAGTGCCCTGCTAACCCAAGAAAACTCCATACTTCAGTGAGAGTCTTTGGCACTTCCCACCGCATCACAGCCGTAATCTTGGCCGGATCCACCATAATACCATTCTGGTTCACGACATGCCCTCGAAAGTGGACCTCTCGTAACCAGAACTCACACTTGGAGAGCTTAGCATACCGCTTCTCCCGCCTCAAAACTTCCAAAACTTCTCGCAAATGCATCTCATGCTCTTCCTTCGACTTCGATTACACAAGAATATCGTCGATGAACACGATCACCGATCGATCCCACATAGGGCTACATACCCGGTTCATGAGGTCCATGAATGCTGCGGGTGCATTGGTGAGCCCGAGAGGCATCACCACAAACTTGTAAATGGCCATGACGTGAACGAAAGGCCGTCTACTCCGTATCCTCTATCCTCACCCGCATTCGATGATACCCCGATCTCAAATCAACCTTAGAGAACCACGAGGCTCCCTGAAGCTGATCGAACAAGTCATCGATCCTTGGCGGAGGAAAACGATTCTTCACCGTAAGCTTATTCAACTCACGGTAGTCTATACACATTCGTTGGGACCCGTCTTTCTTTTTCACAAACAGAATCGGGGCTCCCCACGGTGGACAACTCGGCTTGATGAACTCCTTTTCAATAAGTTCCTGCAACGAGTGTACAACTCCTTCATTTCCGGTGGAGCCAGGCGATAAGGTGCCTTGGCCACCGGAGCAGCATCCGGAATCAAATCAACGTGGAACTCTACCTGTCGCTCGGGAGGTATCCCTGGTAACTCCTCGGGAAAATACGTCAGCAACTCCCGTACAACTGGCACATCCTCCACAGACTTCTTCTCTCCGTCGACGCGCGTGTCGATCACATACGCCAAAAATCCCTGACCACTGTGCTGCAAGTACCTCCGAGCCCTCGCAGCCGAACATATCGCTGAGGTCCGCCTGGGCAAGCCGCCCTGAACTAGCATTTCTCCCCCGCTTGGGGTTCGAACTCGTACTTGTTTGCGACGACAAACAATCTCCGCATCATACGCATCCATCCAATCCATGCCCACAGTCACGCACAACTCCCGCATAGCGATCGGAATCAAATCAATTGGGAACCTCACACCAGAGATCTCCAAAATGCACCCCCGGTACACGTCAGTAACCGTCAAGGTCCTGTCTTCAGCAACTGCAACCACAAGTGGACAGCCTAACCGTCCTACAACTCGGCCCCAAACACTCACTGACTATGTGAGACACGGAAGGATGAGTAGCCCCGCTATCAATCGTCACCACAGCAAGCACCGAGTTAACCAAGAACGTACCTGTCACCACTTTATACGTAGCTTGTGCCTCCTCCACTCCCAGTTGACGAACTCTACCTCAGGCCGCCTCCATCACTACAGCAAGTGAAGCATACTGCGCGGTACTCACGAACTCCCTGATCTTGGTACGTAACATATCCTTGCACCGTGTCCTCTTCATGTCCTCAAAAGCAGCATGCTAAGGATAGAATAATGTCATTTCCGTAAACTTTCGGTTCACCTCCTTTATGGCCTTCGCAGTCTGATAGAGCTCCAAGAACTCTTTGGCACTCCTCTCCATCTCCACTAGAGGCACATGCTCTACACGAAACATACGACAAACTCCTCCCAGGTCAAGTAGTGCGCCCGTTAAGCGTCAAAGCAATAGCACACCAGTCTTTCGCTCCGTCTCGTAACAGATTCATCGCGAAGCGAACCTTCTAGTTCGCAGGACAACCACCGGTAAGGAATGTTCACTCTATAACCAATCCCGACCCTCTTGTTCGGGGCTGCCCACCCGCAGGGGGTGGAATCGCCGCGATGCGCTCCTCCATCGACACTATTACGTCATCACGAATGGCGGTAATAATTTCGGGGATCGCCTCCTCAAAATATGCGTCACCTCGACCGCAAACATCTCACGAATCTGATCAGCAATAATTCCAGCATCTGGATCAACATTGTTGTTCCTCCTTAACGAGCTACTAGCACACATTAAAACCTGCTAACTACGCTCACACTCAACTCTTCGGATTCTCCGTGACTTTCCCCGACTCGAGCACGGATCCTGTGCTTCAGATAGTAGGAGCTCTGCTACTACCCTTCACACCTATCCTTACTCGTTTCGAGTCATGTCCCGGGACGTCCAAGTAGTTGCTTACCACAAACAAACACATATGCCCATTCCGGCATATGCAAACACTTTTCCTAGCTCCCTAGAAAAGTCGTAATACCCCACCACCCTTGCTAGAACGGAACCCCCACTAGCCCTGACGAGTCGCCTCGTAAACGCACAGTCGTATACAGTGAAACCAAATAGACATTCGAATATAAGATTCTATCCTACAACGGTTGGACTCAAACAAGAGCTGCGCAATAGAACTAAATCCAACATTCTAAGGCTATTCAGTTCCTACTGCATACAACCTAAGGTGCATTCACATAACAACCTATCAAGGCTAGCATGAGTTCCTAATAGCAAGTAACAAGTATACAGTACCACAAAATCCACGTAAGCAATCTAGCATACATACTCCTATGTTCTAGAAAGCAATCTAGCATACGTACTCATATGTAAACGCTATTCCCAGCTCACTAGGAATTTCATCTCATCCCACTACTCTTGCTACAACGGAATCCCTGTTAGCCATAACGAGTTGCCTCGCGAATACCCAGTCGCACGCAGCGTGAATCAAATAGGCATTCGAATACAAGATTCTATCCTAGAACGGTTGGACTCAAACAAGAGCTGCGCAATAGAACTAAATCAAATATTCTAAGGCTATATGATTCTTACTGCATGCAACCTATAGGGCCTTCACTTGACAACCTACTATAACTAGCATTGATTCCTACTAGCAAGCAGTCATCGTACAGTACAGTGTAAACAACCTCGGCAATCTAGCATGCATACCCTATGCCTAGAAAGCAATAAATACACTAAGTGCTGTACCTTCCCAATTGGCGTCGGCTGACTGTACACACTGCGCCCACGATCACCGTTTCCCAAACGGGCTTTCTCCGTTCATTTATTTTCAAAGATTTTAATAAGAGAGTTTAAAAAAACTTCATAGCCGCAACTTGAGACCAAACACACCGAGATGTGTTTGATTCACTCAAGCTGTGCTCTGATACCAAGTTGTAACGTCCCAAAAATTACAAGGAATTTAAAATTTTAAAAATATGCATTTCATTATAAAACAATCACAATTTAATAATTCGTAACTCAAATGAAGTTAACGTCGTTAACTCGAACAGTCAATAAAGTTTATGCAGCGGAAATTTCATAAAATAAAATCCAAAGGTTTGAAAGTGAAACTTAAACAATTCTTGACACTCCGCGCCTAGTGTGTGTACCGTCAAGCCCGACTGCCGCTCGCACCTGAAATCACAACATATTGGGAAAAGGGTAAGCTAAACGCTTAGTGAATCCTATCACACACGCAGGTAGCAACCCCACGTATATCGCCCCTACTCGCCAGTAGGCAACATCACCATCACCACGGATATAAATCCACATAACAATTAGCGTATAAATACGAACCTCGGTCCCACCGAGCACACCAAAAATATATCGATACAAGCTCAGTCCCACCGAGCCCTCGGTCCCACCGAGTAAAGACATTGATACAAGCTCAGTCCCACCGAGCCCTCGGTCCCACCGAGTAAAGATAATACAATTGTACTAGCTCAGTCCCACCGAGCCCTCGGTCCCACCGAGCCCCCCAGTCCCACTGAGGTGTACACAAGCATACATAATTCACATACACATTCAACAGATCACAACTAGATATCACATCCCAACTAATTCACGTAAACACGTAATAACACATAATAACACGTAACACAAAATAACGATATGCATGAAATTCCTAACTACGCGGTGAGAGAACTCACCTCAAAGCAAAGCGACGCGCTCCCGAGCCGCAACACCAGCACGTCAACCTTCCTCACATTTTCCCACCTAATTACGCACTAAAAACGTCAACGGAAGGTCCCAACTCACGACACTTTTACTAGTTTAACGAAACTAAAAATTCCAGCTTTTATACTAAAAACGCAGGTCTGTTCGGGACCCATTTTACCCCTGCTAAACTAATCAAACCAAAAATCTAATTCCACATTCAGGAAGTTCAATGTCTTACGGTTCCAGGGACGTATCGCACGCGTCCTAACGATATTCCTAGCACTCTATATGAATTTTACAAAAACACCTCTCAGAGCAGCTAAAACAGGACCTGTCCGTATAAAATGGCAATTTGACACTAGCTATGGCCCGAACTGGTTTTTCCACAAAACATATAAAAGTTACTAGACTCAGAATGGGAACTTTTGGCACCAACTCCATCCCAATCCGACATTCCTAACAAAAGTTATAACTTTTACAAAACAGGGCAGAAACTGTACAATTTACATAAAATGATAACCTTTTGAACTTGAACCCAATGAGACGTCTTAATCCAAACAGACCCGCAAAGCAACATGACTTACTGTTTTAGGGTTGACATGGGCTGAACCACACAATGCACCACCCACTGCCGCCTCCGGCGGTGGTGGTGGTTGGCGGCGACGACGGTGGTTGCGGTCGATAACCTCCGGCGAAACCTCCCAACATCACCTGCAACCCCACACCCGCACACACCCACACACCCGCAAGCGCACGCACTCTCTGCCGCCATCGCGGCGGCGTGCAGCGGCGGCCCCACCGCCGGCAGCCGTGGCTACGGCGGTGGTGGTGGCGGTTTACATTCCCCGACGAGGAAAAACATCAAATAAAACGAACGGGACACTTACCTTAACGGAATCCCTCTTCCTCCTCCTTTCCGACCACTCCCGACGCTGGTTCCCTCACGCCGGCGATCGCCTCCTTCCTCCTCTCGACCCTTGCTCTCTTTCTCTCTCGATTTTTCTCTTCCTCCCTCTCTCTTCCGATTCCTCTCTCTCTCTCTCTCTTTTCCTTTCTCGGCCGAAAACAACAAGAAGGGGGAGGGGAGATGGCTAAAGGTTCTTGGGGGTTACTAACATGAAACCGAAGGGGAAGGGGAAGGGGAAGGGGTGTCTCTTGGCTGATCCCATGCACAAGTTTGGCCCCCTTGCCACTTTTGGCCCCTCAACTAAACTCTTCTCGCAAACCAACAAAATAGTTGACATATTTAACAATTAGGTCCAAATCGTCTAATCCCGTTAACGGAAACCACCTTAAATAATAGCTTAAAAAAAGATTAATAATACGAAAATACTTACCGGGATACGGTGTTTAAAACAAGTTTTCAGAGTTCTTTAATCCCTGTTTAAAGCTTTCTAGTATGTCTGAATATCTTCTCTACTCGGTTACTGTTCCATTGGTTACTGTTCATCTACTTTCAGTTTTAAACCCTTTTAAAATCTTTCAAAACCTTCGTACTCTGGTTTCTGAAAAGATGGCTAATAACAACATAAATGTTATATACACAGTTGGTTCTTTGACCAAACCTCCTACTCTTCTGAGAGATGAATATCCTCAATGGAAGATTAGGATGGTTAACTTCTTTGATGGTATGGATAGAGACTTAATGCGATCTGTCACAAGTGGACCATTCCAACCTATGGTTTTGGTTCCTCGTGTACCCGCTACAGAAACTACTGCTGAGGTTCCAGCTCACTTCGAGGTTAAAACCACCGGGTTTACTGATGAAGAAAAGCTAAAAATGGAAAATGACCTCAAGGCAGTTAGACTACTGATTATGGCCATTCCCAGCGATATTTTCCAAGAACTAGACTCTTGTGTTACTGTAAAAGAAATCTAGGATCAACATCTAAATCAACTTGAGGGTGGTATCAAAACCCAAAAGAACAGAAGGACCCAATGTATTAATGAATACAATAATTTCAAGGCACTTCCTGAGGAAACCTTACAACAGACCTACAACAGATTCAATGTTTTAATAAACAAATGCAAAGAATGTGGGGTTGTTCGGTCGAAGGAAGATAACAATGTTCTGTTCTTGAAAAGTCTAAATGATGAATGGTTGAATCTATATATGTCTCTACAAGCTAACCAAGATTTGTATGCATGGTCTCTTACTGATGTGTATGGAACTCTTGCTGCACAAGAGAAGGAAGTTGTCAAACAAAAGGGCAAATCCACCATCGCAGGTCCAATAGCTTTGATATCTGACTCAAAAACCCCCACTGAAGGGAAGTCCAATAGAGAGAGCTCTAGTAGAGAGAAGAAGAAAGAGAAGGTTGTGAGAAAGAAAGGAAAGAAAAGGGTAGTTGCTGAAAGTGATGCAGAGGAAAGTTCATCAGAGGATGATGATATCAATGCTTTCGCCCAATCTCTTGCCTTAATAACTCAAAAGTTTAACAAGAGATTTGGTAACAAAGTATTTGATAGGAGAGTAAGATATGAGAGAGAGAAGAGAAAGACGAAAAGAGAGGTTATGCTGCACCTAACCATCACAACAACACCAGAGCTCCACAAGAGCAAAGACCACAACAGAAGTACAATCCTCCAGCCCCTAGAAGCAAGCTGGTGTTGCCCAACCCATCAACCAAAATGATGGACGATGTTATAGATGTGGCAAACCCGGCCATTTCTCTGCCAATTGTAAGGGTAGACTGGTAAAAGACCAAGACTACTACAAGAACAAGTATAAGTACAATTACAGAGAGAGAAGCTATGTTGCTGAGATGGAAAATTGGATCTCTGACCTGTCCTCTGATGACGAACCAGAGCAAGCCAATTTTTGCGGGGTTGCTGTAGATGATGAAAGTTTAGAAGATGTAGTTGACTGGATGACTGGAGAGATGCCAGAGAGAACAACAGAGACAGACGTGTCTCAAAATGCATGTGCTCTTTCTGTAACAGAGCCAAACAACTGTTGATCCAAACCCTCAGTGATTTGATAATGACTCTTTAAGAAACACTTAGTGAAAATTGTAAGTAGACAATATGTATTAGAGTTTCACTATCGCTGATAAGTACTATGTCTCTACAGTACCGCTGATAGGAAACTCATGTTCATTAAATTATGTTCAGAGATACTGTTCATTAATACAGCTCTGAGCCTGTTCAGTCTTGTTGATGATCGCTGATGATTTTAGTTGTTTACTTATGATCCCTGAAGACAAGTTTCACGTCAACAAAGGTTCTACGCTGAAGTCGAAGATCAAGCCAAAGAACCAGCGACAAGTCTACTAATGAACTGATGCGGATATCAGCGAAGCCAAGATTTGTCCACTCAACGTGAAGTTTCAAGTAGAAGACTTCAGCGAACGCTGAGCTTTGTCACTCGCTGATAAAGTACTGTTCAATGAACGTTGATCATGAAGTCTTCCTCTACAAGTTACTTTTGTCTTACCCCCTTGCACGTCTCCGTACGAAAATGTCAGAATAGGACATCCCTTCTGTCCATTATCGTACAACCAACTCTGATTCTACATTGTACATCATGCGGCTACTAAGGTTGTCTACAAAGGTCAAACCATGCAACCAATCAGCTGCTGCCACATGTAAAGTTGTACTGCTGTGCATTAAGCGCATGCAGTATATAAGAAGAACCCTACTTTAGAAATGAAGTGCTCGGCCATCTTCTTCTCTCTACTATCTTTGTGTTAGAATATTATTAGTAATATTCTTATCTCCTTTCTGTCTTAATTCTAGTGCAAGAAACTTAGTGTTCTCATAACTTGTTTAGATTAGGTTAATCCTTAATCTTGTTCCGCAACAAGTTGTAAATTGTTTGATTATATCAATAAACAATTTAGAAAGTAAAAATCGTGTGTTTGTATTCACCCCCCCTTCTACAAACTTGTATAACCCTTCGGGACCAACAAGTGGTATCAGAGCAGATTGTTTAATCTCATAAACAAGATCTTGCTTATACTAATCTTTTCTCTTCCTTGCTATTTCTCATAATAGCTACCAACACAAACACAAATTATATTGACAATGGTTCTCTTGCAAAACCCCCTAGATTTTCCAGAGATAACTTTAATCTATGGAAAAATAGGATGATACTCTTCTTAGAAGGTGTAGACCCTACTATGCCTTATTACATCGAAAATGGCCCATATATTCCTGTTAGAATTGATCCTGAAGTTCCAGGCACTGCTACTAGAGCTGCCATTCCTGAAAGATTGGTTCCCAAGGAAATTCATATGTGGACTGATGAAGATAAGAAGAAAGTGGCTATCGACACCAAAGCCAGATCCATTCTTTCTATGGCTCTTCCTGACGAAGTCTACCATTCCGTTATGAACCTGAAAACCTCCAAAGCCATGTGGGACACAATCTGTGTTCAGTATGAAGGTACGTCTGAAGTCCAGGACTCAAGAAAGATCAACCTGGTAAGACAGTACGAAAGCTTCATTTGTGGTAAGAATGAATCTCTCTCTGAAGTACATCAGCGGTTTAACTGTTTAATTATAGATCTGAAAACCGTTGGTAAGGAATATTCTAACTTTGAAATTCTGACAAAGTTCTTAGAATGTTTACCTGAAAGCTGGGACAGTTATTCAATGTGTCTCAAGCTATCAAATGATCTAAAATCTATGACTCTTTCTACCTTATATGGCACTATGCTCAATCATGATCAGTCGTGTCATCTTAAGAAGAATCTTGTAAAAGATTCCAAAAGCACCCCTGTTGCTTTAATCTCAGAGTCACCTTCCACTCAGCGATCTACTGTCACTATCATTGAGTTGGAAACTAACTCTGAATGCTCATCAGATGCTGACTCTTCAGATCTTGATGAATCTATGGCTCTCCTATCTAATAAGTTCAGGAGATTCGCCAAAAAGAAAATTTCCAGAAAGAACAAGACCCTCGCACTTACTGACAAGCCAAGATCACCAACCCCTGTTGATAAGGCTACTGCTACATGCTATAACTGTGAAAAGATAGGACATTTTGCTAGCGAGTGCAGGTCAAAGAAAGTCTATAAACCCTCAGCTTTCTCCAAGAAATCCTCTAACCCCAGGGCTAGAGATGACAAATATCAAAAGCTGAAAGATAAGTATGCAAAGCTGAAAAGCTTTAAGAAGAAAGGCAAAGGCCTGATGGCTGACTTTGATTGGGCTGCTTCTGATGAAGAAGAATCATCTGACTCTGAAGATGATGATGAGGCCAATCTCTGTCTCATGGCCAAAATCGAAGATGAGGAAGAAAATTCTGACATTCTCTCTACTTCAGCCTCTGCTACCAAGGTATCACCTTCTTTCTTTACAAATATTTCAGATATTGATGAAGCTGACAGTCTTCGAAAGATCGATCTCCTGACTATGAGTTTATATGATGCCATGAATGGTAAAACTGTAATTGAAAATCAAAACCTTGATCTCGCTGAACAACTTAAAAACTGTCACCTTCAAATAGAAAAGCTTTCTAAAATTGAAGAAGATTTAAAAGATCAGGTTCATATAAATCAACTAGTCAAAATCGAGCGTGAAGAAGCTATCGTTGCATTGAATGCTGAAAAAGCTACTGTTGAAGGATGGTGTAAATCCTCAACAACGATCACTGAGATAATTAAGTCTCAGATTCCCCTGAGTGACAAACGTGGTCTTGGTTACAAAGCTGACGCTGAAGAACCAACCACTGATCATTCCATGCTTAAGTTTGGAATGTTTGTGTCCTCTATCCCTGATACTTCATCTTCTCAGTGTTCCACTTCAAAATCTCCCATCTCTGAGGAAAAACCTACCTTAATCACTAAAGATAAAGGTAAAGAAAAAGTTTTAAATCAAAAACCTCATAAGGGTACCTTTGTACCTAAGCTGAATGCTTCTAAAGCTTCAGTGACTTATCCCTCTACTTCTAAGAATAAGATCCCTGGATTTATTCAGCGATCTACTCCTAGAATCAGAGTGAATATTATTGGTAAGAAATCCGAAGAACTGATTGTTCCTCCCATTTCCAATGCCAAAGGTATACTTGGTGCTGGCCCTGCTCATTTAAAATTAACGGCTAAGCATGCGAATGGTCCTAAAGCTACTTTTAGTTATAGGAAATGTTATCACTATGGACTTACAAATCATATTGCTAGTAAGTGCCCCACAGCCACCAAAGCTGAAAAGTTAGCTAAGGTGAAGATTAATGCCCCAAAGGCAAAGAAGACCACTAAGGTTAAGAAATTAACCAAAGTGAAGACTAGTTCTGAAGCTGAATCTTCAAATGCTGCGAAGATTGCTGAACCTTCTACTTCCTCTACCACCACTGACAAGTGTGGACCCATGGTAAAATGGGTGCCCAAGTCAAACTAATCTTCCTTTGTTTGCAGGTTCGGAAGGGTATCTGGTATCTTGATAGCGGATGCTCTAGACACATGACTGGAAAGAAAAACCCGCTCACTGATTACAAGGAAGAGAAGGGTCCCTCAGTGACCTTCGATGGAAATGGAAAATGTAACACCTCAAAATCCAGGCTAATTTGAACTTCAAATTTCAACAAGTTATGATAAACTAAACTTCAACTTTCATATATATAGCAAGTGAATTAACCATTAGGAGTACATTTACAAGTACAGAATTCTCCAAATAACCTATTAATCTAATTATGCCACTATAATCAGATTAACTAAGTTATCTAAGCAATCTTTCAAAACTCCTCCTGTTAATTGACACCTCTGCTATTCCAAAACGCTCGTCCCATAACCCTTTACTTTCCCGAGCTGGTACCTGGTAAGAAAACATCATATGAAACGATTAGGCCAACGCCTAGTGAGAACATTCGTTTCAAAAATAATATTTGCAAAATCAATGTAAACAAGTTACAACAAACCTGATTACTCCTTTTCTTACCGCACGTGTAACTCTATTCCATTACACGATTTCATCCAATTCCATGAATATGACTGACAATAATTCCATCAGCATATCATGCCTCAGAGCCACACTACGAATCTTTAATGATTCTAGATTAATGCTCTTATCCAATAAATTGCAATTACACATGCCCATTTATCGGAAAGGAAGTAGAGATTACAAGCACTTATGTCAATCCCATTTTCTTCCTTAGAAATTGGGAATAACGATTATTACCACACGCCTATTCCAGAATTTCCACAAACACTGGAATAACGATTATTACCACACACCTATTCCACAATTTCCACACACACTGGAATAACGATTATTACCACACGCCTATTCCATGTGATTACCAAACACTAGTGCCTATGGATCCATTACACTTTACTAACGTATATGCATAACAACATATTACAGCTCATATCATATTCTCAAATCTAAGAATACTAGATAACCTATCGTATCTTCATCCTCAAATGCCCCCCCCCCCTTCGGCGACTTAGCACGGGGGTTCCGCTACCTGGTTAGCGGATGGGGTAGAGGGGCAACGCCCTTGCGGGGTCTGGGGCAGCGCCCCTAGAATTTTTTTAGAAAACTTAACCAGACAAAACATCTAGAATCTGCATCCAGACATCAGAACCTAACATTCTCAATTTCACAAAAGTGTCCGGACAACAGGGGTTTCCGGATGATTTAAACTATCTGGACAACTGAACTTTCCGGATAACTACAACTCATCGGGTAACCAAACATTCCGGATACCACTACTTTCCTGGTAATTCATATTTTCCGGATACTTTTCTAATCCGGACAACACCCGGAAACTAAAATAATCCGGATACTATCCGGTAACTAAATTCCATCCGGAAACTACGATAAAAATCAAAACTTACCGGATACTAAATCGCGTCCGGAGACATTCATCACCACGGTTTCCGGATACTGCGTTTTATCCGGAAACCTTTGACCTGCAGCTTAAAATTCGATCTAGATACATATCTGTTTGATTCAGCTCATTCCAGACCATTCCATACAGTTCATAACCAATTTATACAGCTATTTCAAGGTTTAATTTAACATATAAACACTGATTTGTACAAACCACAAATGAACTCACCTCTTGTTTGCAAAACTCACTTCCTACACAAACCTGAAGCCCAAATCTGCTGTTTAGGATTCTGAAAATCAGTCCAATACACAGATTCGTTTACAATCATATAACTACAACATATTTTATCAGCAACCATCACAAATTCCTTACCAATTTGATGATCCCTTTGCTTTTCTTCCTTTCCTTCTTTCTCCCTTTTCTCTCTTTTCTCTTTTTCTCCAAACCGACCCAACACACAAATGAGATGAAAAATCTGATTTCAGCTACTTTATCCAAACACACTTTCCAATTGTGACCAAACATACCTCCAAGTTTCAACTTTCCAATAATGACACTTAAATTTGATCACTAACATTTTAACCCCATTTTGAATTATAAATCAAAACATGATCCAAAGTTAAAACTAAAATACAATTAAATCCCAATTCTCATTAAAATACTATTACTGAAAATTCAGGATGTTACAGAAAAGGCTATACCCGAGGTTTTGGTGTACTTTCAAATGGTACAACAACCTTTGGAAGAGTTGCATATGTTGAAGGACTGAAGCATAATCTTCTAAGCATAAGTCAGCTGTGTGACAAGGATTACAAAGTGATTTTCACTAAGGAATCCTGCTTTGTCACTGACAAAAAGGAGAAGATAGCTCTCAGCGGATACCGTATGGAAAATGTTTATGTTATAAACATGGACTTTACAACCACTGAGAACTCCTGTTTCTTCTCAAAAGCCTCATCTGATGCCAACTGGCTATGGCATAAGAGGCTCTCTCATCTCAACTTCAAAACACTGAATACTCTTTCTTCTAAAGAGTTAGTCACTGGTCTACCTCAACACTCATACGCTAAGGAGTCCTTATGTTCAGCGTGTGAGAAAGGGAAACAGACCAAAGCAAGCTTCAAGTCTAAGCAAGTTTCCTCAGTGTCATTCCCTCTACAACTTCTCCATATGGATTTGTTTGGCCCTGTTAACAAACAATCCATCGCTGGAAAGAAATATACATTGGTCATAGTTGATGAATTCTCTCGCTATACCTGGGTAATGTTTCTCCGTTCTAAGAGTGACACCCTTGAAGAACTCATCACCTTTGTTAGAAAAATGGAAGTCCTGAACAACATGACCATTCGCTCAATAAGAAGTGATCATGGGACTGAATTCAAAAACAGTTCTCTTGATTCCTTTTTTGAAAGTAAGGGTATTTCTCACAACTTTTCCTCAGTGAGAACACCGCAACAAAATGGAGTCGCTGAAAGAAGAAATCGAACTATCATCGAAGTTGCACGTTCAATGCTCAGCGATTCTCACCTGCCTACTCAGTTTTGGATAGAAGCTGTCAACACTGCTTGTTTTACTCAAAACAGGTCGCTGATTGTCAAAAGATTCAAGAAAACAGCCTATGAACTCTTCCATGGGAGAAAGCCTTCAATTAGTTTTCTTCACATCTTTGGATGTTAGTGTTTCATACTGAACAACAGAGATGCCCTTGGAAAGTTTGATCCAAAGGCTGATGATGGAATCTTTCTTGGATATTCTTCTATCTCCAAAGCCTTCAGAGTCTTCAATCGAAGAAGACAAACTGTAGAAGAAACAATCCACGTCACCTTTGACGAATCCCGTTCAGCAAACTCTAGACCTTCTGCTGATACTGAAGAACTAAATCAATGGATGTTTTCTCATCTTGGTGATTCAGAAGACATTCCCACTCCTCCATCTCATACTCATCCCGCTGAAGATGATGATCCTTCCATCATCCCAAGCATGCAGGCAAGTGAAGCTGAAACATCATGGGTCTCAGCTGTTCCTCTAAACACTATGCCTGCTTCTGAAACTTCTATCTCAGACATACCATCTACTTCTCAGCAATCAGTGAATGAAATGACATCTGAACCTATTCCTCTCTTGGCTGATATACCAAAAGTTGCTGAAGCCTCATCTTCAGCTCCTCCAGAAGTTCAGGTTGAGTCAGCGACTTATGCTCCGGCTCAGCAATGGACTATCAATCACCCTATTGAACAAATTCTTGGTGATCCAAACGTTGGTGTTCAGACTCGACGAAGTGCAGGTAATATTTGTTAACTTTATTTCTCTCATTGAACCAAAGAAAACAGATGATGCCCTCCAAGATCCAAACTGGGTCAACGCTATGCAAGAAGAGGTGACTGAATTCGAAAGAAACAAAGTTTGGAAGCTTGTTCCTAGACCATTCGACAAGTCAGTGATAGGCACTAAATGGGTCTATTGAAACAAGTTGGATGAACATGGAACTGTAACCCGCAACAAGGCTCGACTTGTTGCTCAGGGATACAGACAAGAGGAAGGTATAGATTACGACGAAACCTTTGCTCCAGTGGCAAGACTAGAAGCCCTTCGTCTATTCTTAGCTTACGATGTACACAAAGGCTTCAAAGTTTATCAGATGGATGTTAAATCAGCGTTCCTTAATGGAAAGATGAATGAAGAAGTCTACGTGGAACAACCTCCAGGATTCTCAGATCCTAAGCATCCAGGTTATGTTTATAAACTGGATAAGGCACTTTATGGCTTAAAGCAATCTCCTCGTGCATGGTATGACACTCTCTCTACTTATCTCCATATTGAAAAATTTGAGCGTGGTAAAATCGACAAAACTCTATTTTTCAGGAAAGTAAAAGGTCATATTATTCTTGTTCAAATATATGTCGATGATATTATATTTGGTTCCACTAATCCTGACCTATGTACTCGTTTTGCTGAAAGAATGAAAGCTGAATATAAAATGAGTATGATGGGTGAGCTAACTTATTTGCTTGGTCTTCAAATCAAACAGAGTGAAAAAGGAACTTTCATTCACCAAGGAAAGTATGTTAAATATATGCTGAAGAAATTTGATTTAACTCAGAGTTCAGCTATGAAAACCCCTAAGGCACCACCGCTGACACTAAACAAGGATCCTTCTGGAAAACCTGTTAATGTCACAACGTATTGTGGGATGATCGGCTCTCTTCTTTATTTAACAACTAGCCGACCTGATATTATGTACGCAACCTGTTTGTGTGCACGCTATCAAGCTGAACCTAAGGAATCTCATTTGATCGCTGTAAAGCGAATCTTTCGTTACCTTAAAGGTACTCCTAACCTAGGTCTTTGGTATCCCAAAGACTCAGGGTTTGATCTAATCGCCTATTCAGATAGTGATTTTGCAGGTTGCAAATTGGATAGGAAAAGCACCACAGGAGGCTGTCAGCTCCTGGGTGGAAAGCTGGTGAGTTGGACAAGTAAAAAGCAAAACTCAGTATCCACCTCAACCGCTGAAGCTGAGTACGTAGCTGCTGGAAGATGTTGTTCTCAGTTCTTGTGGATGAGAAATCAACTACTGGACTCTGACCTTCAGCTCTTGAAAATTCCAATCTATTGCGACAGCACAAGTGCCATCGCTATAGCTAATAATCCAGTGCTACACTCAAAGACCAAACACATCGAAATCAGGTATCATTTTATCAGAGATCATGTGATGAATGGTGATATAGAACTTCATTTTATCCCAACTGACTTTCAGTTAGCTGATCTATTTACCAAACCTCTTGATGAGACAAGATTCAACTTTCTCATCAGCGAGTTTGGAATGCTGAACTTAGAAGAGTAAAATCTTCAGCGGTTCATATTTGGTCAGTGATAAAATAAAATGAACTTGTATAACCCTATTCATCATCTACTCCCTGAAAAAAATTGATTCGCTGATATCAAGGTATGTTCTCTCTTACTCGCTGACGTTCGCCTAGAACTAAAAGATTTCAAAACAAATTGCATCACTGAATATCTCTTCCTTTCAGTGATATTTTGAAATTTCTAAAAACCTAACACTGATATTTCTATTCAGTGCTTCATGTTTTCAAAATGTCCCTGAGTTTTCAAAATCCTCAAGGACATCCTAAAATATGAAAGGACGTTTGTGACGTCATCACAACGGATAAGTCATGACGCGTTTTCTCTTACACGTTCGCCCGTTTCGACTTCCTTGTCCAATCAAAATCAAGGGACGTGTCCGTGTCATCATGAAAAACTTTCCCGCTCATTGTTTTTCTCTCTCTACTCTCACTATATAAACACATTCGAGTTTATATTTTTACCTTTACGCGAACATCATCTTCTTCAAGCAAGATTTCTCTGTTGCATTCTAGATATAAACTCAAGAACCTGTTCATCTTCATCTTCTTAAACATCACAGGTTAATATCTTTTTTATCTTGCAACTAATAAACTTATTTTTGATCTTATTCTTGTTATTAACAGATCAAACAAAAGAACCTTCTTAAAATGAAATCATTTCTTTTCATGATTTTATGAACACAATCTTCATGATTGTTCTTCAAGTTTAAAACAAGAATCTTAAACTTGCATCTTCATATGTTTTTCCAGAATCTCTTCTTCAAACAGAAACTGGAAAACAAATGTTCACTATGTTTTGTATTTCTTTTTCAAAACAAGAAAAACCCTAATCTTCATTAAGACATCTTTTGTCTGGATGAAATGTACAAAACCCAAAAACATCTTATTTGGAAACTCTTTCCACATTAAGACATTTTTGTTCATCTTCTTCATGTTTACATGTGATAAACAAAAATGGCATCTACTACTGAAGCTCCTATCGCCAAGTCTCCCACTGCTGCTGAGGTTACTGAATTCACAAAATCTCCTCAGGTTAAATTCAACCTTAAGCAAGTCACCTTTCAAAGCAACAACCCCTATGCTCTTTTCGACTTCCCTCAAAAGAAGCAGGTCAAACACCTGGATGATGCTGTAAACTTTCTCAACACCTGTCCCTTATCGACAGCTCTTACTATTGCACCCTCAGCTCATCGATATCTTCTAGCCCAGTTCTGGTAAACTGCCGGAAGAGCTCAGGTACCCTCACCCAGAGACCCAAAGAAAATGCTTGATGTCATTCTCTGTGACACCAAACATGGTACTTCCAAGATCACTACTGCTACTATCAGGCGTGCCCTGAACCTTCCTGGTAGTTCCAAAGAAAATCAATTTGTCCCTCTGCCTAACCCCAAAAACCTAGCTGATAGGGAAACCCTGATTGCATTCTTTGATGCAATGAAGTATGTGTGGGATACAGGGAGAGATGAACTCCCTGAGAAGAAGCTGACCGCCATCAAGAAATTGAAAATGTCCAGCGAGATGAACTTCATATTCGCTCATTTGATCAGCTGCCTGACAGCGAAAACTGGGCCAACTGACCAAGCATCCCAACCCCAACAGGCCATGGGATATGCACTGCTGAAGGGCCTTCACATTGGGCATCAATCATTTACAATGATCTGGTGTTCAGGGTGGACATGGCTGACAGACCAACATGTGTTTCTTACCCTGGTTTGTCAGTGCTCTCTTTCTACATGGACTTGGGGACAAATACCCAAAAGTGGGTGACCTGAAGCTCTCTCAGGTTGGCGTTAAAGTTCTTGACTTCAAGCCCCTGCCAAACGAGGTACGTCTTTCTAAACTATTATCTCTTCTCAACCCCAATTCTTCTACTTCTGCAGCTACCACCACGGTAATCCCAACCGCTGGTACCCAGGCTGCAACCTCTACTCCTTCCAAGAAAAGGAAACACTCTACTACCCCACTTGATTCTCAAAGGATCAAGAAAACCAAGGAGCAACCCCCAAGCATTCACATGTTGAAGACTCCACGACTCTTTCTGTACAAGAGCCACTGGATAGTTCCGTGGTACGCTCTACCACATCTGATCAAGCCACCCCTTCCATACCAACTTCAGCGTCTCTAAACGCTGAGGTTATAAACTTGGAACAGAACCCCCCTCCTTCAGACCCTCTAAGGACTGAAGAAGTATTTCTCAGCGAGTCCGACACTGAACCTCTCACCAAATCCCTCTTCTCAACCGTTGTTCCTCCCACTCATCCTTTGGACACTCCACCAATTTCCCCCCATTCTCTGCAACGCCCGTCATCCTACATGATACAGCTGTTGACACTCTACATAGGATGATGGATACAATTATAGGACCTACGGGCACTTCCCAGCGTAAAGGTACACTGGAAGACGACATGGAGACGTTGACAGGTCATCGAGATTTCGAGGACTTCATCAACCTCCCCGCATGTATACACATAATTCCACACACTCCTCTCTCCAAATCCCGATCTTCTGAGCTTTCCTCTGTTCACAAGTTCTCAACTTCTTCAGGTCCTAATTTGGGCGACATCAACACATCGCTCACGGATCTATCATCAAAGGGGGAATCTCTCACCACCATTCTATCTACAAACTCTTCAGTGGTTACAAACACTGGAGAGGAACTCAAGAAGCTGACCACCGAGGTCAAAGGCAAAGCCTCCAGTGCTGATCTGGAGAAGGTGGATGGTAGCATTGGTCAATTTGCTACTACCCTCGCTGAAAACTCCACCGCCAACATCACTCTCTCCACCAACTTTACAACCCTGTCCAATGAAGTCACATCATTGAAGACAGTGGTTGACGATCTTAAGGGAGAGGTGACTACTGTAAAGTCAGACGTGAACATTGTGAAGACTCTCTCCTACAGCAGATTCTCGAGCGTCTGAATGCTCCTACATGCACTCCCTCACATTTCACTCAGATGGATCGAGAAGATCTTCAAAAGATCAGTCCTACTATTTCTGGCCTGGAAGACAGAATAGTAGTGATTGAAACCTTCATGGGTATCACTGGCCTGGAAGACAGTGATCATATGACTGCTGCTGCTGCTACTTCTATATCCTCCCCCATCCATCATGTGGAAGAGGGGGAGAAGCCTGAAGTCCTTCCCCATAATATTGAGGGGAAGGAGAAAAATCTTGAAGACCTTCCCCGTAACTCTGAGGGGGAGGGTATTGTTTCTGCTGATGCTACAACCGAGAAACCTTAGGGAGTTGAAAACCCTGAGGGAACCGAGAAACCTCCCTATGAATTTGAGGGGGAGCAACTCGAAGAGGAAGCTGTTGCTGATGTAACAGAACCCTACGCTGATGAGGAAGAATCTGAAGCTGAGGAAGAAAAAGAAGATAATGAAGACCTGAATCTTGAGGACGACGAACCAACATCATCCCCTAAAAACGATGATGATGATGACGATGAGGATGACTTCTTCTTCGTCCAGCCCAAGAAGGTCCCCGCTAAAAAAGGGGTTATGATAAATGAACCATCAGGGGAGGGGACAAAGACAAAACCTGCAGCAACTGAAGCTGACAAAGGCAAAAACAAAGGCCTCGCAGCAGAAGACAATCTGACTATCCTACAAAGAAAGCCAATTTGTCAGGTACAATATCTTTTATTCCCTTACACTGCATCCCTCCTCTATCCCTTCTCAACCACAATTCTCCTCTCCATAAAACCTCTATACACTTAACCTCATTCTTTTCTCTATCTCTTTCTTCCCAAATGATCTTACTTAAATGATCAATGTGTTTCAGCTAGTCCTCTCCCCTGCTTGAGGATACAGCTGAAGTTCCTCCTACTGCATAAACAATAATCCCAGCCTCTATTGCTGAAGAAATAATCCTGGTCTTGGATCTCACTGAGACTGAAGAACCTGAAGAACAGCTGCTCTCTCACAAAAATAGACCTTCCTTGGCTTCTCAAACGCTAAGTGAAGAGGATCAGAAAAAGAGAGAAGGAATGATCAAACAGCTTAAAGATCAGCGAATCATCCTTCCTCGTTCCAAAGTCATCCCTGACCCTAAGTTCAAACTATCAAAGAAGGAATACATTGAACATCTCAAGGCTGAAAAATAACTCGCCGATCAAAGGAAAGCTGAAGAACAAGATAAAGCCTACGCCATCCAGCTTGTCCAACAATCGGTGAAGGATCCTGATCTGAAGAAGACTCCCATTGATGTCCAACGTCAATTGTGGAAAGACGCCAGGAAGATCATCGAAGAAAAGACCAAGGTATCTAACTCTACCTTGGAATGGTGCAAAGAAAGACTGCACTATCGATCTCGGACATCCAGGATAAACAAAGTTAACATCAGGGGAAGAACGACCATAAAAATTCCTGTTGTTGAAGTTGACATATTCAGAGAAAATGGTACCAAGGAGACCATCTATGCTGCTACGATCAAGAAATACGGTTTCTCTGAATGGTTGGAGATGCGAATAGCCATACAGCAATCTCGCTCGCAGTATAAAAGCCATGTTGAGAAAATTATAAATTCTCAGATCGATTTGGTTTCATCTGCTGTGGATATTCCTCCTCCTCCTCCCAATCCAGCTCAACAAAGAAGGGCCTCTGCAAAGAAAAAGATAATACCTTCAGACTTAGGCCCTCCTATCAGAAGTGAAACATGTATTGGTTTTTCACGTGCTGAAGTACTTGGTCCTGAACCTGACCTCTCAGCTCTCGACACCTCCCTGCCCCCTGGTGAACGCTTCATCCCTGGAAAAGTCTTAAACGAACCTTATGGTATCTTCTTTCACGACTATGATGGACGAGAACGCTTTCAACGCATCTCTGAGCTACCCATCACTTCCATCGAACAGCTCAGAGATCTTATCTACTGGTGCGAATTCAGAAAAGATCTTCTCAGACACTTCATGAAGCCCCTGATCTTTACTGAAGCACATAATAGACGAAATCTCGGAGAAACAGTCCCTGACTGGATGATCCCCTCTACAAGAACCCTTGATGAACTTCTCGTTAAGGAAGAACCTGAATAGCTGATAGGATTTCCTTGTAGTTCTTCTATCTTTATCAACTTACATCTTTTGTACTTGTAAATTTATTTGTTGTACTTGTAATTTTTCCACTTCCCTTTGTAACTTATACGAAGTTAAAATAAAATTTTCAGCGAATGTACTTTACTCCATTAGTACTCAAAAGATCCCAGAAAACAGTAAAAGGGACAAATATTTTATGAGTTCCTTTTATCCTTATGTTTTCATAGTTAGCAATTTTCTTTTTGTTGCTATGTCAATATCAAATGAGGGGAGATTGTTGATCCAAACCCTCACTGATTTGATAATGACTCTTTAAGAAACACTTAGTGAAAATTGTAAGTAGACAATATGTATTGGAGTTTCACTATCGCTGATAAGTACTATGTCTCTACAGTACCGCTGATAGGAAACTCATGTTCATTAAATTATGTTCAGCGATACTGTTCATCAATACAGCTCTGAGCCTGTTCAGTCTTGTTGATGATTGCTGATGATTTTAGTTGTTTACTTATGATCCCTGAAGACAAGTTTCACGTCAACAAAGGTTCTACGCTGAAGTCGAAGATCAAGCCAAAGAACCAGCGACAAGTCTACTAATGAACTGATGCGGATA
The DNA here is from genome assembly GCA_033807775.1 of Saussurea involucrata. Classification (NCBI taxonomy): domain Eukaryota; kingdom Viridiplantae; phylum Streptophyta; class Magnoliopsida; order Asterales; family Asteraceae; genus Saussurea; species Saussurea involucrata. Next base: position 71,532,528 of record CM066320.1, read on the forward strand.
TCAGCGAATCCAAGATTTGTCCACTCAACGTGAAGTTTCAAGTAGAAGACTTCAGCAAACGCTGAGCTTTGTCACTCGCTGATAAAGTACTGTTCAACGAACGTTGATCATGAAGTCTTCCTCTACAAGGTACTTTTGTCTTACCTCCTTGCACGTCTCCGTACGAAAATGTCAGAATAGGACATCCCTTCTGTCCATTATCGTACAACCAACTCTGATTCTACACTGTACATCATGCGGCTACTAAGGTTGTCTACAAAGGTCAAACCATGCAACCAATCAGCTGCTGCCACGTGTAAAGTTGTACTGTTGTGCATTAAATGCATGTAGTATATAAGAAGAATCCTACTTCAGAAATGAAGTGCTCGGCCATCTTCTTCTCTCTACTATCTTTGTGTTAGAATACTATTAGTAATATTCTTATCTCCTTTCTATCTTAATTCTAGTGCAAGAAACTTAGTGTTCTCATAACTTGTTTAGATTAGGTTAATCCTTAATCTTGTTCCGCAACAAGTTGTAAATTGTTTCAGAGGAAAAAGAGTTAAGAAAGCTAGCTCAGAAGGATTCGTCCTTCTACAAGAGAGAAAAAACTCTCTTGGAACAAGAGAAGGAAGAAATCTCCAAAGAAAAAGCTGAGCTAGAAGTTTTACAAAAAACAGAAAGAAAACTCTTTTTCTGAAAAAGTTAAGGAATATGAGGAAGTGTTAAAGCAAAAGGCTGAAGAGGTTAAGAAATCTGAATATGAAAGGTTTAACTCTGTTGCTCTAAAGGACTATTTTCAAAGAGAGAGAGAGGTTTTGCACCAGTCTTTACAAAGGAAAGAAATCTTGATTAAAAAGTACCAGGATGCACAAGATGTGCATATAAAAATCAACTCTCAAAAGGATACGCAAGGTCTGGGTTTCAGTGACCTTGCTCCTTACACTGGAAGGAAGAAGACATATTTATCTTCTACCTTCTGTGTTGGGAAAATCCAAGAAAATGTGATCTCTGGTACTACAGTTTTTAAAAGAGCCAAAACCTCAGATGTTTAAAAAATAAGAAGACTGAACTTTAGGAATGTCAGCTACAACTCCTTGGATCATGAAAAGGTTAGAAAACCATCTGAAAAGTTCATTCATGATCAAGGAAAAGCTAAGGTCAAGTTTCCTGAGTCTGTCAAAAGTCTTGATCCTAAAGAAAATTTTCACTTTAACTCTTTCAAGGGCCAGAAGTCTGTTACTTCTGTGGCTGAGTCCTCTGGTGTTAAAACACAGAGTGAGCTTAACACTGAAGCCCCAATCTTCTCCCCTACCTCTGAGTCAATTAGAACATCTTTTGAAGAGGATCTTAAGAGAGTTATTGAGAAAAATGCTGCATTTGATGCTTTAAAACCAAGACTAAGAAAGTTCAAGTGCACCAAAGCTGATATCTCTGTGATACCCAAAGAGTCTCACACTTCTACCAGAGCGACCAGAGACTTTCTAGGATCTGACAGTGACTCTGATTCTGAGGTGGATGAGCAGATTTTATGTGCTCAAGATACTGTTTTGCACAAACCCAAGCAGACATCTGTTGAATCTGGAGTTTTGAAAAATGTTTCATTCTTTAAGAACCAATCCAGATTTATACCAGTTCCTGATTTTAAAAACAAGGGTATAAGGATTCTTTCTTCTGATGAAACAGAAGAGAAGAGAAGAGAGAAAGCAAATAGTGTTTATGTGAACCATACTTCTGTTCCCTTTGCTTATAAACCAATCAGATTTACTCTAGAGCAAAAGGGAAAGTGGATAGTTAATGACAAACCTGTTCCCAGCTCTGCAGTAAATCAAAGGAAAAACTCTTTTTGGTCTAAAGAATCTGTTCCAAGGAACAATGCCAACTTCAAGAAACCAAACCAGGACAGAATGTATGTAAAGACATCCGGTCCTAAAGTTTTTCAATCTCATGTACCATTTAATCCACAGATGTTGAATAAAAACGGCAATGTGCACCAATCTTCATGTTCTATCAACTGCAATTGCATTCAACTTCTGATAAAGTTGCAAAATCACCTGAATGGTCCTCATTGTATTCTGAATCAGTCACTTCAAAGGAAAAATCCTAAGACTGCTCAGAATACACAGAGAAAATCCTCTGGCACACCATCACATAATGGAAAGCCAGCAGGTAAGTCTAACACCCCCAAGCCTAACCAGAAGGGACCCATTATGAAATGCGTACCTAAAAAGAACTAATCTGTCTTGCAGAAGCCTCATGTGCAGATCTGGTATTTAGATTCAGGATGTTCCAGGCACATGACAGACAATAAGGAGCTGCTGACTTCATTCAAGAACAAAATAGGAAGTGCAGTGACCCTTGGAGGCGATGGACAAGGACAGATTAGAGGTTATGGTATGTTAAATAATGGTGGTGTTTCAGTTTCTAAGGTTGCTTATGTTGAAGGTTTAAATCATAATCTGCTTAGCATAAGTCAACTATGTGATCATGGGTTTGATGTTAATTTTAAGAAGAAATATTGTTCTTTGTTGCTTTCCGAGTCTGGTCAAGAACTTTTAAGAGCCGACAGAAAATGCAATCTGTATAAAATGAATTTTAATCCAAATCAAAATACTACAACAGAAAAACTCTGTTTAGTTTCTTTGAAAAAGGAAGATGCCTGGCTCTGGCATAAAAGATTTGCTCATTTGAATTTTTCAAATCTTGACAAGCTCGTGAAACTCAACTTGGTGAAAGGGCTGCCTTCACTTAAATTTGACAAAGACCATCTTTGTTCTGCTTGTGAGTTGGGTAAGCTGAAAAGAGCTTCACACAGAACAAAGAGTGATCACAATTGCCCCAGATCTTTGCATATGCTTCATGTGGATCTTTGTGGTCCAATTTCTATGCAAAGTCTGTCTGGTAAAAAGTATATTCTTGTGCTTATTGATGAATATTCTAGATATACTTGGGTTGAGTTCATCAGAGTAAAATCTGATGTCCTAGAAATTCTGATAAGTTTGTTGAAGAGAATACAGGTTCTGTTAGGTCTTAAAGTTCAAAAGTTGAGAAGTGATAATGGGACAGAATTTAAGAATGCCAGAATTGATGCCTACCTATCAAAGGAAAGAATCTCCCAGAACTTCTCAGCTGCCTGAACTCCCCAACAGAATGGTGTTGTGGAGAGAAAGAACAGAACTCTGGTAGAAGCTTCCAGAACTATGTTGGCAGGTTCTATTCTTCCAATCAACTTCTGGGCAGAGGCAGTCTCAACAGCCTGTTTTACCCAGAACAGAGCTATCATAGTAAAGAGATTCAAAAAGACTGCTTATGAACTCATCAATAACCGAAGGCCAAATGTGAAATACTTTCATGTTTTTGGCTCCAAATGCTACATCTTGAATGACAGAGATCAACTGGGAAAGTTTGACAAGAAGGCTGACGAAGGAATCTTTATTGGTTATTCCTTAACCTTTAAAGCCTACAGAGTCTACAATACAAGAACCAGAGTCATTCAAGAGAGCATAAACGTGTCCTTTGATGAAAATAAATCAAGTTCCTCTGATTGCAAATCACCAGAGGGGATACCGACAAAAGAGAAGCCTAGTTCTTCAAAGTCAAGGGAAGAAGATATCAATCTATTATTCAACGATTTCTTCGATGATGATGATTCCTCTGTCGATATCACCAGAGGCAATCAAGCTCAGAGTTCTGCTGAACAAAATCTGACAGGTACAACTCTTACAGGTCCTTCCAATTCTTCACCATCTACTTCTCTGTCTACAGGTGTAATTCAGAGGAATGAAGGACTACAATCAGACATAAGAGAACCTGAACAAGAGCCATCATCACCCCTTCTGACTCATATTGGGAGAAGTTCCCTGTTTGAAAGCTCACCCTCTCAGAGCCCTGTTGGTACATCACAGAGCAATGAGGCCACTCTCCAGAGCAGTGTGCCACAGAGCCCTGGTCCCAATCCTCAGAGCTCTGATGCTGACATACGTCTTTACCCATCAGAAGCACAGACTCCGCCTGTTGTCCATGCTCCAATGACCAGATGGACAAAGGATCACCCCCATCATCTATTTATAGGTGCTGCTGAAGATGGTGTAAAGTCAAGGTCTGCAACAATCAATGAGGCTTTCTTTGTTAATTTTCTAAGTATGATTGAGCCGAAAAAGATCTCTGAAGCCCTGGAAGACCCAAACTGGATTGAAGACATGCAAGAAGAGCTTCTGGAGTTTGAAAGAAATAAAGTTTGGTCCTTGGTTCCACTTCTTGAAAACAAAGCTGCTATTGGAACCAAGTGGGTGTTCATAAATAAGAAAGATGAGGACGATATTATCATCAGAAACAAAGCTCGGTTGGTTGCCAAGGGATATTGCCAAGAAGACGGCATTGATTATGACGAAACATTTGCACCTGTGGCTAGGATAGAAGCCATCAGAATCTTCTTAGCCTATGCTGCCCATAAAGGTTTCAAGGTCTACCAAATGGATGTCAAAGCTGCTTTTCTGAATGGCAGACTACAAGAAGAAGTATACGTCTAGCAACCACCAGGTTTTGAAAGCTCAGAGTTTCCAGACCACGTATACAAGCTAGACAAAGCTCTGTATGGCCTTAAGCAAGCTCCCAGAGCCTGGTATGAAACTCTGTCAAATTTTCTGTTGGTCAACCATTTCGAGAAAGGTACTGTCGATACAACCTTATTCATTAGGAGGTACAAAAATGATATTCTTCTGGTCCAAATATATGTTCATGACATTATCTTTGGGTCTACTAGGCAGGAATACTGTGATAGGTTTGAGGATTTGATGAAAAGTGAATTTAAAATGAGCATGATGGGAGAACTTTCATTCTTCATTGGTTTACAAGTTTAACAATCCATCAGAGGAACTTTTATAAGTCAATCAAAATACATCTCTGATATTTTGAAAAAGTACAAGCTCAATAATTCAAATCCTATGAAAACTCCTATTGCCACTGGAGTTAAACTTGATCATGATCCTCAAGGTTAATCTATGGATATCAAGAACTACAGGGGCATGATAGGGTCACTTCTGTATTTAACTGCAAGCAGACCTGATATAATGTTTGCAACATGTCTTTGTGCTAGATTTCAATCAAATCCTAAGGAATCCCATTTGTCTGCTGTCAAACGCATTTTTAAATATCTTAAAGGGACTCAATTTTTGGGTCTCTGGTATCCTCTTAATTCTGGTTTCGAGCTTGTAGCATACACAGATTCAGATTATGGAGGATGCAGGAATGACAGAAAGAGTAGATCTGGTAGCTGCCAATTGCTTGGAGACAAACTGGTGAGTTGGATATCCAAGAAACAGAACTGCGTATCAACCTCTACAGCAGAAGCAGAGTATGTTGCTGCTGCTAGTTGTTGCTCTCAAGTAATCTGGATGAAAACTCAACTCAAAGATTATGGCATGGAGTACAACAAAATCCCAATTCTTTGTGACTCCAAGAGTGCCATAGCAATTACAGCTAATCCAGTCCAGCACTCAAAGACAAAGGATATCGACATAAGGTACCATTTTATAAAGGATCACGTTGAAAAAGGGACGATTAAAATGTACTTTGTTTCAACCGACTTCCAACTTGCTGACTTGTTTACAAAAGCCCTTGATGAAAGGAGATTTAACTTTTTAATCAGCAAGATGGGTATGCTGAACATGTCCTCCTAACTCAGTTTAAAATTCACCAGAACCTCTGATGATTATACCAGAGCTCTGTCAAAATAGTTGGGTAGGATAGTTCACAAGAGCCTCTGATGATCATCTCAGAGCTCTGCCAGCATACTTTTTCAATATTTTCCTCTGTGCATTTCATTTCTGTATATACTTTTATTTTTCCTTCTGTAAATATTGCTGCAAGAAAAGAGAAAAGTTAAAAAGAAAAATCTGTTAATTAAGCTCATGATTCAAGGGGGAGCTTAAAAGGAATATAAACATGGTTTAAGGGGGAGCAAGTCAAAACAATTTCAAATGTAATTGACTTTGCTCATTGAACAAAAAGGAAAATCTTTTTAAGGAAGGGAAAACCTGTTCTGATGAAAACATCTTTTGATAATGTCAAAAACTTACCAGAACTCTGACATTTCACCAGAGCCTCTGATGAAATTCACCAGAACTCTGAGAAATCTCTGAGTCAGTTCTGCCTTCGTTCTTTGACTATTTTCACATCAGATTCATGATTTTTAAATGATTTTTGGGTAAAGGTGAAACATTTTGGGTTACTTGAAGAGAATGAAAAAGGTCACAACAAAGGCAAAATTGTGATGAGTTCCACCAGAGCTCTGCCAGTTTTCTACCACGTCATCAGAAGTACTGTCATCAGAGTTGCGGGTTATTTCTAAAGCGTCAACCGCAGGTCACCCACACATCTCTAACCGTGACGGTTCTATTGCCGAAAGTTTGTCAGAACCAAAATCCACGTGGCACTCTCTGATTGAGAAACCAACCGTTAGTTGTTCCCACGTTCTACTGAAGAGGCCACTCCACTATCTGGAACTCGAGTACCTACAGTACCTACGATGGTTATCCAGCCACACACTTCGAGTATAAATACCCATTCCCATGACCCATTTCATTTCTTACGCATACTGAATATTCAAAACCCTCAATCTTTCCCTCCTTCGTTCAAAACCCTTTGAGTTCTTCAAAACCCTAAAACCTGCAACAATGGCTGAACAAGCTCACTCAGCATAATCGAGCCGAATAGGGCCTGTAGATCAAATCATAATCCTACCATACTATTTTGTAGATAACAACTATCGTTTCGACGCCAATCCAGCCAACTATTTGCCAACTTATCATGTGTTTGTAGAGTTTTTCAGAAACTCTGAAATCTTCCGAGCCCTCACAATGTTCGACGATGACCTTCCAGAACTTTATGTCCAACAATGGTGGACTACATGTCAGTTCATTCCAGAAAGAAAAGGGATCATTGGTAACGTTGATTCTGGAAGACATGGAGGAGCAGTAACTGTGCGCATTCGTGACAAGACCCTCAGAAGAATTTTTGGGATGCAGACCACAAGACAGTTGGGGATTCCTACATATGAAAAACCCCCAAAGATCCCTGTTCTTCTTGATTTTATTCGTTTCTTGGGCTACAACAACACCCTGAACAAGATTGGTGACTTCAGATGAGGAAATCTACCTTCAGTGTGGAATTTCATGTTTTCCACACTCAACAGAACCCTAACATGTAAAAGTGGTAGCCAAGACCAAGATAGCACTGAAATCCTTCAGATTATGTATGGCCTATACTTCAAGAGGAATTTCGACTATGCCAAAATCCTCTACAAAGACCTTCTGTCTGCTGTAAATACAAAGACGACAACTATAGCAAGAGGAGGTGTTGTGGGAGTCCACAGGAATCTGAAGCACATCAGATATCCACGATTTATCAGTTTGGTCATCAGAGAAGCATTCCCAACTTTGGAACTAGTTCAACAAGGAAATCGAACCCCTGTTTGGGTAATGTCCAGATTCTCTCCAACAACCACAGGTGAGTATCCCAACACCAAAAGGGTACCACGAACCATGTTGTCTCAAATAGAACCAACCCACATATCTCTATAGAACTATAGATATGTTGCTCAACCTCAAGAACCTGAGGTGAGATCCCCAACATACTTAGGTCCTGAGCCCTCGTTATAGTCTGTGAGTGAGATAAGAGAAGAAGCAGAAGTTCAAAGACCAGAGGTAAGAGTACCCGAAGTGGGGTCTTCCTTTGCCCATGTAGTGGAGGAGGAAGTAGTGGACAGAGCATCCCCTTTAGAGACTGTCCAAGAGGGTGTAAGGGAAACTGCAGAGGTGGAAGAGATTTCGTCCTCCTCTGGTAGTAGTGAGGAAGAGGAGAGTGGGAGAGAGACTTCTGAGTCTTCTGAACCCATAGGAGCCGAGGGAAACGTGAGTTTAGAAGAAGATGTTCAAATGAACATACATGTGCGTTTCCGAAGCCCAACTCCCAGTGCTACCACACAACCTATCCCTGGTGATCAAGACCAGAGGGATATTGAATCAGAGGTGCACACCTCGAAACCAAACCAACTTGAACCACCAGAGGCAACTCTTCACGCCTCTGGTATGCATGAAACCGGGGAATCCATTTTCGGTAATGATGACCAATCGCCCCAGGACATCAATAGGTCACCTACACACGGTGAAGCCTCTGTGGCTTGCATAGATTTGACACAAACTAGCCCTGAGATCTTTCGTATCTCGCGTAGGCTCTGCCCAACTCAGGGGCAGTGGGATGACCTAGTTTCACAAGGGAAAACCTGTCTTGACTACAAATCTTCTCAACACATCAGATTTCCTACTCCAGAACCTGAGCTGGAAGAGGAACCTCTGATCAGAACACCCAGAGATGTATCCCCTGAAAAGGAGCATCAAGGATCGGGTGGAAGTCCTCAAAGAGCCAACATCAAAACAACTCTTGTAGGAGGCACCTCTGAGCTCGAGGATGACTTGGATCCATGTGTTGGTACCAAGGTTACCCCCGCTGACACTGTCACCAGAGCAGAGCTCAAAAGCTTCTGTGACAGTATTAGCAACTCCTTGAATGAGTATAAACTTATCAATGAAACAAAAGAGGAGCTGATCCGTCAGGATAATGCAACTCTGAAGTCTGAGCTGCAAGAAATCACCAGAAAATATGCAGAGACTTCCCAGAAACTTGTTGATGGGGAAAGGGCCAGAGTAGAGGAGACAACAAAGCTGACAACAGAGCTCGCTGAGATAAATAGAACAATGACAGAGAATCACACAACGACAATGAACAGAACCCTGCCAATCCCCTCAATTATTCTATCAGAAAGCAACATCAGATCCTTGACAGAGATGATCAACAACTCTGTTAAGGATGCGATCAAAGAAGCCACTACTTCTTTTGCTACTCCACTCAATATATCTGGTCCAATCCCCAATGAACTACCTATGACAGTTGGCCAGATGGGAGAGTTCAACAAAAATGTAATAAGCAAGATGATGTCTATTTCGTCAAAGTTTGTCATGAAGGCCCAAGCGACAGAGAGACATGTACAGACATCTCTTAACTCTCACAAATTCAACTTTGAGAGTCAAGTAGATGAGGTCAGAACTGCTGCAACAGAGGTCGAAGATGCATTGAAAAAGGCAGTCACTATCTTCACAGATGCCATCTTACAGACTGCTACGAACAAAAGACCTGCAGAAGGACCCCCAGAGGGTGAACCTTCAAGCAAGAAGGGTAAGTTTGTTGTTCCGGCCTCACCCGATGAAGGCATTGCAGCTTCTGATGATGATGACGACTTTCATGACGCTGCAGAAGGGCATTCAGATAATCAGATGGGTGAGTCCTCAAAACAACAAAAGGGGGAGAAAGAAAAAGAAAAAGAGACAAAAGCAGAGAAAGAGAAAGAAAAAGGAGCAGAGAAATAGAAGGGGAAAGAGAAAGTGACAGAGACGGAGACTGAGAAAGAAAAAGAAATACTAGGGGAGACACCAGAGACACAAGGGGAGACGGAGACAAAGATGATTCCAACAGAGATGATGCTGGTAGAGTTCGACTACATGTACAAAGACTTGACGCTCAAAGCACCAGAAGAAGCGTCGACATCTCAACCACCAGAGATCATCATCCTTGACACTCCACCCCAATCCCCAAGGACTGAACCAGAGAGAACATAACCATTCTCTGTTGATGAACAAATAAACCAAAACCAACCTCAAATCCAAACCCAAGTCCAAACCCAAACTGCACAAGAGCCTAAAAACCTAGCTGACACCCTTATGGCTGAAACCCATGACGATCAGAACCCAACCCAAAACCCTCAATAGAATCCAGAATCGTCAACCCAACACACAGACAAACCTTCTCTAGAAGAAATGTTTGCACATCTCTATGCTGACAGAGATATTATCCCTATCAATGCCATACCCAACAACCCTTACCTTAAACCCATCAGAGCAAGTAGACTTAATGATGATAGGCGAAGGTTCATCACAACCAAATCACATCTGAACAAAGCCATAAACTCATCATTCGTCTTCAACAGAATCCTGAAGACTGAGCACAGAAAATTTGCTCATGACAGGATTGTGTACCATGTTTACACAGTAGCGTCAGAGAACAACAAGATAGAGATGTTCAACGCCAATGACTTAGTTCTTCTGAATCCTTATGATCTAACAACACTTCATGCCTACTGTGTGAACAATAACGACAGGAACAAACCTGCAAGAACCGCACTGGTTGAAGTTTAGTAAGCTATGGAAGAGCACATAAACCTCAGAACACAGGTTGACTTCCAGTTTGGCATAGAATTTGAACTCGAGAAACTAGCGATTGCACCTCCAAATGAAAGTCTTGAGGGACTCGGCCAACACAGAACAAGAACCGTGATTGGAAATCCACCAATCTTCATCTGCTGACAGAAGCGCATCAAGAAAGCCATCAGATCTTCTGAAACCCACAAGTACTCAAGTGAATCGCTGCTGTATCTCAGGAACATCATCGCAAACCTACCAAGAGAAAAATGTCCAGAAGATGCGATGAGGTTCTACATCAACCAGATAGACCTCATGTTAGAATTCAGAGACCTGGTCAGAAGATTCGACAGAATTCTAAGACGAAACTACTATGCTTACTATGTCTTTGTTTTGCATTGTAACACTTTAAAAGAATAGTATCAAGTTTCACAGAGGATGATCTTCTCCTATTTGTCTTTTGTTTAATTATCTCTGTAAATTGCATTTTTTTCAATACTTAGGGGGAGATTGTTAGCCCCAAGTATACAAGATATAAAAGTATTGAAAATATTACAAGTCAGAAGACCACCAGAGATCCAACAGAAGACTTAGAAGAAAATCAAGCAGAAGACCATCAGAGCTCGACAGAGCTCTGGCAAAACCATCAGAGCTTGACAGAGCTCTAGAAGAAGACTTCTTCTGTTCTACCAGAAGAACTGTTCACACCAGAAGACCATCGGAGCTCTGGCGTAAGAGCTCTGGTGAATGAAGACCTCTGTGAGGCTTAAGTCTTGTAGAAATCTCTAAGTGTTAGACATGTGTCCGTACTTTCCACGTAAGCCCTAAAAGGACGGAGACACACTTTCCACGTGTCACCTCAGGGTTAGATAGTACACTGTCTTTCACTTTATCAGGCTATAAATAGAAGGGTAGTGGAAAGCACAATTGTAAGCTTTTGGAAGAATTGTTTTCCACATTTGTGAGAGCACACACTGCTACATTCCACACCACTATCACTGTACGATTTGTTTCCTGAGAGATTTCAGAATACACACACTTGAACATGTTCTTGGTGTTATTCAATTATCAATATACGAGCAGCTTATTTACTTGATCTTGTTATCATTTATTGTTCATTATTGATACTCTCACTGTTACATTATCGTCTACACAATCACTCACATTTAATGGCTTTATATAATGCTTTCGCTATCTGTTTTATGATGTTTATGTGATACAACTTGAATCTGGGAACCTACAAATAGATAAAAAAGAACATTTAACATAATTTTTTAACAGTCGTTAGAAGAAGAGATCAAATTCGTATGTTTTTACAAACCATGATGAACATCTTATAAATTTGAAACTATAAGGATTAGCGTGTTACTTTTGACAAACCACAACGACCAAACTTATAGTTTACTCTTGTTTTTATTTTGTTTCGTTAATTACGTTACAAAAAAATTATGTAACTCACCGGTATTATGTTTTTTAGTTATCAGTCCATTTCTTTAGATTTATCTAATAATTTAAAAATCTTTAATTTTCAAATTCCTTTTTTAATATTGATTTAAAAAAATAGCAGTTATTGGAGGTCTTACGTCCATCAGAGTAATAGAAGTCACCATCCAATTCTATGGGCTTTCACCCTTCTCACCCATACGAAGGAGAGATAAATTTCATTGGGATATATTAACAGTTAGCATGTTCAAATTCCCTTATATATCATTCCTTAAAAAATTGGTTTTGAATTTTGTAGAATGAAAGAAAGCAACTTTTTTTTGAAGTATATGATATTTATTTACGGTTAATGAAACAAATAAACCCACACACCCTCCCCACCTTCGGTGAGGTTTGAACCCATGACCTCTTACAAGGCCAAGGGCTCTGATACCGCTAGACTAAATGCCCTTTGGTAAAGAAAGCAACTTTTAGGACCATGAATATGAAATGACCCCAAAACGCCTCAGATTTAGGATCACCAAAAATAAATGAGACATAGCATAATCATATTATTGCTGTCAGATTTATGCAACCTTTGAGATTCACTTAAATAGATCTTAGCACAAGCATACACCTTAATCTACTATTGTCTCTTAACAAGTAATAATGGTAAAAGTACCAGTTATCGATCCACAGGGAAAACTTGTGAAAGCTTTTCAAAAAGTTCAATCTTTAAAAACTGACTTCAGATAACGAATTTGAAAACGGATTTGAGTGGTTTGTTTTGTGAGTTAACAACTAGAAATATCAGTAAGAGATAAAAAGCACAGGGTGCAAGGTTTTGCTAAGACAAAAATGAGTGATCCGGTTAAAAGATGAAATAAACATCTGGATAATCCTATATAAATAGGATTATCACAGTATCAACTATCGGGTCAGATAGTCTCCCATGAGTACACATAGGCTAGCGTGCTATCGATACGATATCAATTATATTAGACCTCGTGAATCCTAGCACAACACAATGTTACCATCCTACACCGTAAGAGCATAGCATTTGTCAGATACTAAAGCTATTTGTAGCCTTCTCTTATTATCTTAGGTTTTGTTATTTATCTTAACTCTGAAAGTTAATGCATTTTCACACACAAAATTAGCTGTCAATTAATTAAGTATGATTTTCAATGAAACAGTAATCACCTGAAACAAATAGTTGGATAACAGCGTTACACCGATTTCGGTCTCAACATTGCCTTACACCCCAAGCTAAGGCGATTATCCCATCATTGCTCGGATTAATCTTTCGAATGGTGTAAGAAATATAAATAACATTACTGGAAAGTAAATTGCAGTAAAGTAAATAACTGGAAAGTAAATTCCATAAAAGTAAGTACTGAAATGGAAAGACATAAAATAAAGTACAAAAATTAAAGTACGGGAATGTAAATGACAGTAAACTAAAGTGAAATAAATTAAAGGACAAGAATATAAATTACAGTAATGTAAAAATTAAAGCCGTAAATGAAATTAAAGTCTTAAAAATGAGGTAACTTGGGCGCCAAGTTATGAAACTTGTCGTGCAAGTTATGTCTCAAAAATGATTTTTAACCTTGGGAAGTCATTAGAAAACAGTTTGTTAACTATTTGGGAACAATTCTTGGGTTTTAGAAGGATGAAATCCAAAATATCACCACAGGAATTAATTAACTCCAAATAATTAACCAAAAGAAAATGAAATACTTGAAAACAAATTTTCCTTGCCTTAAAACTTTGAAAATACCAACAATGGAAACTAATCTCAAGTCACAAATTGATTGTAAAATGAAGTATGTTTCCTTGTATTAATTTCCAAACGTAAACAATAATAAAAGAAAGATTGTAGAACTTGAAGACAAGAAAGTGAGATTAAAAATGCCAATTAATTAGATTAATTCCAAACCGAAAGATGAGTTCTCCCAAAAGCTTCAAACCATTACAAATTACTTCATACTAAAAGTAACAAGAGAATTAAACTAGAGAACTTTAAGATGAAACAAGAAAATAATTATTGGAAGTGTGTGATAAAACTAAAGCTAAGCATACATATATATAGCAAAAGTAAGACTTAGTGCCAAAGCAACCACAAAAGTCAAATTGTACTAAGTAAGCTACTTAAAAAGTCAAAGTGTATTAAGTAAGCTACTTAAAAAGCCTTCAAAAATTCTGATTTGTAGCTTCCAAAAATCAGCCCAACAGCTTTCCTTGGCCCAACAACAGACTTCGGCCCAAAGAGCAGCAACTTTCGGCCTAAAACAGCAAAATGGCCCACTGTCCAGTCCTGCAGTACTCCTACAGCTTTGAATCCAGCATCTGCCAAATCCTCCAGGAAGCTATACGACTACATCAATCTACAAAAAATGTTTTAAACACCAAATTAGTTCCCAAATATTATAAAACATGCTTAAGATGTGAAATATGATCAATGCATGAATTTGACATAAAAGTGACTCAAAATGGGGTTTTTAGCAAATAAAAGAAGATAAAAACTTAATAAAAAGACTAAAAATAGGGTTAATAAATTAACCCTATCACAACCTCAAACTTAAACCGTTGCTTGTCCCCAAGCAACAAAAATTAAAAGAAAATGACTTAAATAAAAAGAAATAGACTAGCCATGCTTAAAACTATGATGCCCACATATGAATTTGAACTAGGTATCAAAAACATGAAAAAGGTGATACACATAGCCCTTCATAAACTTAGATTTATTTCATTGAGTTCAAAATGCACCATCAAGCAATTTTCCTAGGCTTATCTCGTGCTAACAAGAATCATCAAGGCATTCATATTTGAAATGGGAATGCATTTGGCTTTTTCTTTCTTTTTAAAATGATATGCCTTTTCCCACTCACTCACCTTTCACTCAATGGTACAATTTTTCTACCATTCTTCTCATAATGAGGTATTTGATGGACCTTTTGGTCTCTTTTAAGCTTTGAATGTCTTTGACACCTTTTGTGCAATTAAAATAGAGCTTTGCTCTTTTGGATTTTTCCTGTGGTGTACAAGATGTATGGTGTATGATGCTTTTAATCAAGGCTTTGCAAAAATGAGGGTATGAGTGTATAAGTGTTTGCAAAGCATTGACAACCTCAAACTTGAAGATTGCCAATGTCCTCATTGGCTTAAGAAAGGAAAATGGGCTTGAAAGAATATGAATGAAAGCCCAAAATGAAATGGCCCAATGATGATTCATCCTAGCATGCAATAAATTGTGGTGTGCTTATGATGGTGATCAATTACTCAAGAAAACAACACTTTGGATTATTGTGGCTATAAGATCACATAAAGCATGCAAAGAAAACCTAGAAAACTCAAAGATGTGGAGCATGCATAACAAGAAGGATAATAAGCTTAGAAAATCAGTTTTCATTGAAGCAGAAAAGCAAAGATGAGAATGGAACATCTCTGTCATGTGTTCTCATCTTTGATACAAGACTCTAAAATTTTCTAACCTAAGACACTATAAAACAGTAAATATTTGTGCTAAACAGATAAAATGCCAAGTGGCATAATTCCACAAAAATGACTTGGTGTGCAAAAACAATGCACACCTCACACTTAAACTTGACACAATAAACCAACAAAAAGAAATTTAAAATTGAAAATGGTGTGCAACAAAGTGCACACCTCAAACTTGCATATAACCAAGGGATAAATTCAAAGACTCAGTTGAAAGAAAACATGCATAAGTGAACTGATTTAAACTACAAAGCAACAAAGATTAAAAACATATGCAATTAAGTTACCAGAGGCAAAATATGCACACTTAAACCAGCAAATAGGAAAGAAAATAAACAGAAGACTTGAACTAGGGGCATGCCATTCATTGGTGGACATAAACATGCCTACCTCAAACTTGTTCCTCGCCTTGCAGCAGAACAAGTCCAAACAGTCCCTAATTCTTGTCTTACACAGAAGAGGTCATTTCATCCAGACAATACCCAAGAGACCGGTTTTGGGATAGAAGCTATCTTGAACATGGTGGTTAGTTTTGTGTGTATGAAATTGGACAAAAACAACAAAGTTTAAACAACAAGGAAATATGTCAAATGACAGTTTGAACAGCCCTATAAACCTAAACAAACCAGCAAATGATTAACATAAAAACTAAATTGGAATCAAACATCATGAGAAAACAACAAACTAAAGAGCAACTGTACAAGGACCATTATGTTGACTCAATCTTAAGTAAACTAGCATACAAAAAAAAATCAAACAGCAAATAAATAAGAAAAAGGGATAGTGGGTAGAACCTGTCCTACTCAGATTCAGTAGGAGAGTGGAGCAGATCCAATGATGCAGATGGGAAAGGAGGCAATTTCATCTCCTTTCCAGGGTTCTGCTTCTTCCATTCTTTCCTCTTCAACTTATCTTTTGCTTGCTTGTACTTCAGCCATTCCACCCTTTCTTTCTTTAAGCTTGCCACTTCTGCTTGCAAACTCTGAACCTGTTTCCTTAGCTTCTTGCTTTTGGCCACCACACTCTTTTTGAGATCCATCATTTCAGCCAGTAGTGCCTTCTTTAGGCTTGCCAACGCACCCTGAATGATGGGAACATGTCCATTATTTCCAGCCCTGAGGAGTTTATCCAGATTCTTCTTATCCATGAAGGTTTTTTTGTTGTTGAAGGTATCAGAAGGGAGTACTCTTACTTCATCTTGTGCCATTAACCCATGGATGATGCTTGGGTATAACAGTCTCCCATTTGCCCTATCCATGCAGCCTCTAATGCTTGCATGAATTAAACCACCTACATTGAATGGATGCTTATCCAAGATGCAATATAGGATAAACACTCTTTCCATGCACACAGTAGTGTCATGGCTGGTGGGCTGCCAAGTATGCCTAAGGAAGTAGGACCAAATGTTGGTTTCATGTGTTTATCTGGCAAATCCCAATACAGATCATGAGCAGAAAAGAATGTTAAAGACTGGAAGTGTTCACAAATATCCAGATTTGGGAGTATTTTTGAAAAACAAAAGTGGAAAGATCTTCTTCAGGGCAAAGGAAACTGCAAAATACTGTTCTGGAACTTTAAGAATCATAAAGCACAATTTGGAGAAAAAGATGCTGAAAGTGAAGGAAGCAAACATGACTCAAGAAGTAATCAATCAGCAAGTTGAAATTATTCAAGAAATCATTGTCAAAATTGATAAGAGGCTTAATCTGAGAAATGTGCTACTTCAGAAAATTGTTCCTGCTCTGAAAGAACTGGATGATGCAAAATTCAAGTTTATTTGACAAAAAGGGGGAGATTGTTAGATCTGAAGTTTTGTCAATAAACCAAGTGCTGAAAATCTGATAAGAAGAGTCAGATGGTCTGAGTAGAAGACTCAGATGATCTGAGTAGAGGAGTCAGAGATCTGAGAAAAAGAGTCAGAAGCTCTGAGAAGCGTTATTAGAAGAATGTTCAGAAGTTCTGAATAACCTGTTCAGAACTTATGACTACATACTTTACTTAGTATTTAGTAAACTAATTAGGACACGTGTTATGTTCTTATTAGTCTTTCTTATTTGTACTGTAGCTTTAACATGTCCGTTGCAGTATAAATAGAGTGGTTAGCACTACGTAGCTAACTGATTGATTTTCCCGTATATCTTTGTATTCATTCTTTGTAATCTTTGAGATTCTCTCTCTCTTAGATTTGTAATCCTGTTCATCATTGAATACAATTGGGCTTGATCATACAACTTCTCAATTACTGCTTTCTATATTGATTGTAAGATTAGATCCTGTACTTTCAAAACAGATCTATGATTTTGAACAAGTTCTTATACTTGAAAGAGTGAAATTTGAGAAAGAGAGAAGAGACTTTCAAACTGAGAGGAAAGGTTTTGAAACAAAGTCTGTTGAATTATCTTTGAAAATTTCTGATTTGGAGAAAATTCTTGCAAAAGAAAGAAAAGAGTTTGAATGCAAGAAAAATGTTTTTTCAAAAAGAAAAGAATGGTTTTGAGAAAAAGAAAACAGGAATGTTAAATGAGTTTTCTGTAAAAATAAATGAGTTGGAGAAAGAGTTAGAAGATGGAAGGAAAGAGAGTGAAAAGAAGAAGGTAAATGGCTTTAAAGAAAAATGCTTAAAAGATGAGTTTGAGAAGGAAAAGAAAGTTTTTTCATTTGGAGATAAGGAGGCTTATTAAGAAATTATCTGATTTATCAACTAAAATCATGATAGAGAGGAAGTCCAAATCTGATTTGCAGTCAAGGTTTGATTTGTATGTTAAAAAGTTTAGGGAATTTGAAACGAAAGTTGTTGACAAATCAAATCATAGTTCAAAAGATCAGATTCGTTCCTCTAATCTGTTTTATGATTCTGCTATTGATAAATCTTATAATTGTTCTTTTAAAAAGATAAAAATGGAATGGAGAGTTAAATGAACAACTTCCAAGAAAGAAGTGCCAAAATCAAAAGTTCCTAATTCAAATGTCAAGAAGAACAATACATTTCAAAGAAAATCTTTTGTTAAACCTGATGTGATTTATTCTGTAAATCAATTAGTCAGAATTGCACAAAAGAAACTTTGTTGTTCATATTGTGGGACTGATGACTTTGTAAATAAAAGGTACATTCAGCATTGGTTTGGTTCTTATTGAATATCTGCATATGCTACTGCACCTAACAAACCTGGACCCAAGTTCATATGGGTACCAAAGTCAACTTAATCTGTTTTGCAGGTTATTCATGTGTAGAGCTGAATGAATGATCTATACCGACACATGACTGAAAACAGATGTTGTGCTTAATTGAGAATATTGACTTTTGGATAATTTAGTCCAAAACTCGGTCTGAATGTGATTATGGACTTACAATTGGTCTCATCTTGATTATGGATTTCTGATTCATATAGATCAATTTGTTGATTTTGAAGATTTTTTTTGAAAAAGTTCTGTTTGCTATGAGGTTATCGAACTCATAGATGTGAGTGTTTTTAGTAGAAAACATTTCCAGAGAATATGTTCAGAATCACATTTTGAGCAACCCTGCAAATTTTGGTTGAAAATGTCTGATTTTTGAGCAAGTTATGGTGATTTGAAGTTCAGAATGTTCAAAAATCACAAAATCCAAACATTTTTCTAAGGCATTTTCTCTGGACAGTTTTATCAGAATTCTGACTCTGTTACTCAGAAGTTCTGACTCTACTACTCAGAATTCTGACTCAACTAATCAGAATTCTGACTCTCATACTTAGAATTTTGAACAAGTTACTCAGACTTCTGACTCTACTACTCAGAATTCTGACTCAACTAATCAGAATTCTGACTCTGATACTTAGAATTTTGAACAAGTTACTCAGACTTCTGACTATACTACTCAGAATTCTGACTCAACTAATCAGAATTCTGACTCTGATACTTAGAATTTTGAACAAGTTACTCAGAATTCTGACTTTTCTACTCAGAATTCTGACTCAACTACTCAAAATTTGGATTTTTTTATATCTAATGAGGAATCATCGTAGATGATTACCAAAATCTCTTGATTTTGCAGGATTATCTTGATTTCAGAGGAAGTATTGACTCAAAATTTGATCTGATTGTTTCAAGATAATGTTCAAAACCCGTGATTCAACGTTTTAGGTTTTTGAACATATCAGTTCAAAACCCGTACTTAAATGACAATGGCTTCTGAATAATTTAGTTCAGGACCCGTACTTCAGAGACTAAGACTTCTAAACAAATCTGTTTAGAACTCATATTTCTCAGGTGATATCCTTAACTGTCATATTTTTATGTTTCAAGGAACAAGTGGTGAAAGGTAACATTGCATTACGTTTATTTCTATTGCTTTGAATGTTTGAATCTTAACAAATTTAATTCATTGATATGATTTTTTTTTAATTTTCATTCAATGAATAAATGTGTGTCAAAGAGTGATTTTACAAGTATTTTGTATTATCTGAGCTATATTTGTTTCAACTTTCACTTCTGAATTAAATCGAAAGGTAAGCAAAACATGAATGAAATTATGCCGAATGCTCAATGTTATGAAATCTATACTTATATAGAATATAATGCTCAAAAAGCCTAAATGTCAGAATGATGGATGGAAACGAAAATATGGGGGAAGTACTACGTTTTAGAACCAAGTGATTGAGATGCAATATATATATATATATATATATATACAAAATCATTTAGTTTGAAAGTTTGTACCTGTGGCCTTTCTGGTTTGGGAGAGTAAGTCCTAAGGGGTGCTCGACACCTAGTCCCTAAGATCAATTGGTCTGGGATCGGCTGACCCAAATCCTGCAATAGAACCAGATAGAAAGCCATGTTCTACTGGTACAAATGGGTTTAAGATATATCGATGTGGCCTTTCTGGTTTGGGAAATTAAGTTCCAAGGGGTGCTTGTCACCTAGCACCTAAGACCAACTGGTCTGGGATATGCTGACCCAAATCCTGCTATAGAACCAGATAGAAAGTCATGTTTAACGATGTATCTTATTCTTACTAAACTTTTTGATTAAAAGATGCCAATAAGCACAAAATTAAAAGATGCCAATGTGCACAAAATTAAAAGATGCCAATGAGCACATATCTCTTGAAACTTTGGGAAAATTCAAAGTCGCAATAAACCTGTAAATTTGTGAAAATCCTGATTTTGGACAAATAGTGTAAGTAGAGCAAAGTATTCGTATATGTTTTTAGAATTGCATATTCTTGAAGCTAATCATATTTCGCATGCTAAGCACACCAAATAGATTTAATAAAGGGATTGAAACTGAACATTTTTAACTTGATATGCAATGATGACTTGTATTTGAATCCAAACACATGCATTTGATTTAATTTGATTGAAAAATCTGATAAATTTCATTAAGTTGGATTTCTTTTGTAAAATTTTCAAATGATCAAATGTTAGTAGTTATCAAGTGTAGTTCAGTTAATCATATTAAGCTTGTATAAATGTTTTCATTAAAGCATTATATTTGAAATGAATAATTTTAATGAAATATATGCATACTTTCAGGGGGAGAAAACAAATTGCTCCATAATTCTTATTTTGAGGGGGAGCAAGGTTATTCATTAAGGAGGAGAAAAAGCATAGACTTCATTCGAAGAAAAAGCATCGCTAAAGTTTTGAAAATCAAGGGGGAGAAAAGCTAAAGATTTTGAAGATGATTTTGCTTTCCAAAACTTTAGGGGGAGAAAAGATAAAGATTTTGAAGATTGATATGGTTTTTGTACAGAAATAACAAAAGAGAGAAATGTTATTTTAAGAAGGAGAAGAGGAAAAGAAAACTGATCGGTTGTTTCTTATAAAGATTGTTCCTGCTCCAAAAAAAAAAATTTTTGATGATGAAAAGTACAAGTGTGTTTGACAAAAAGGGGGAGATTGTTAGATCTAGAGTTTTGTCAAAAACACAACTGTTAAGATCTGATCTGAAGAATCAGAGTTCTGAGTAAGAAGACTCAGAAGTTCTGATCAGAGAATAATGAAAAGATTACAAGTATGGAAGTTGGTCAGAAGACTCAGAAGTTCTGAGTAGAAGACTCAGAAGTTCTGAGTGAGAAATCTCAAAAAGATTCTAAGTGTTGGATTCTGAGTAGGAGACTCAGAACTTCTGACTATGAAAACAAATGTTCTGAAGCGCCTATTCAGAAGTATGTTCAGAAGTTCTGAACAACATGTTCAGAACTTATATCTTAGGATATTTTCTGTTATAATCAGTTACTAATTAGGACACGTGTAATTGTTCTATTAGTCTGTTTCTTATATGTACTGTAGCTTTAGCCTTTCTTATACAGTATATATAGGAGTTAGCAACTGTATGCTAAAAGATCTTTTGGCTAACCTTTTGGATAACTCTTTACGCATAAATTTGTTAGATCTATTAAGAGAGAAATTCATTGTAATATCTTGTAATTCACAGATTGTTAATAAATCATATGACCAGTTGCTGTGAATACGATCTTAATTGTTCATATTTGATTGTAAGAGTGTATCCTGAACTTTCAAACTCGCTGAGCCAGTTTTCATTATATACACTGCCTATCCCAGAGTATCTATTGTGGATTTTAGGCTAGGGTTGGAATCAATGATTATTTTAGGAATTCCTTTGGGAGTTTGGCCATTTCTCTCAGCAAGCAAAGGGTACCTCAGCAGGCCTGTTTACAACTGAAAAGTTCTAAACCATTTACTGTGTGAGAAGGTGAGGGTGTACCTTTCTGCTGATCTGTTCTTCCAGTAGTAGTCTGATTGGGGGTCTGGCTAGACTCAGCAGCCTAGCCCCTGGGCTTTGGAAGCTCTCCTGCTGTCTTTTACTTCTCAGCAACATATTCCTCTCTTGCTTCAGCTTCAGGTATCCTTATCTCAGTCTCTCTCTATATGTTTCTTCTGACTCATTTTGCTTCTTAGACTTAACAGTCGTGCAGAGGATGAGATCATCCAATTCCTCTTGATTAAGGGTCCTATAAGGAGTATGTTCCTCCTGTATATCATCATTAGCAGTGTCCCTGACTGGTGATGGGATTTTTTTGCTGATCATGTGGTGGTGTTATAGTGGCATAAGGATGGGTAGGGGATAGATAAATAACAGGGGGTGAATGGTTCAAATTTATCTCATGTGCAAAGGGACTGTTGGCAGTAGGACTAGGGGAGGGTACTGTGATCCTGAGAGGATTGGGGTGTGTTTCCATGTTCACCATCCAGAGTATCATCACTAGGCTCATCAATCAACTTGAATTTCTGCTTCTGAGTAATGTTGGCATCAAGTAATTCCCTGCAGTTTGGTGGAATGGTGTAAGGTGGAGGGTTATTGGATGCCAAAATCTTTGGATTGGCATCCAATTCTGGTTGGGATTCAGGAGGGTGTTTTGACTGAGGTGCATCACAAGGGTTTGGGATGGTATTGTGTGAGGGTTTAAGTGGTTCAGTAGGGGCGTTTGGGACTGTATTGTTGGTGGTTGAGGTTTTTAAGCCCAAAAGTTCATCAATGGCTGCAAAGGCTTGGTTAATAGCAGATCTTAGGCTACTGAGTTGAGACATAGGGGATGGTTTAGGAATGGTTGTTACTTGGTGCACATGGAATGGAGTGTGAGAGGAAGTACCTTGCTCTTGAAGAGTATGAGGTGTAACAGTGGTGGTTACCAGGGGTCGTATGGTTGCAGATGGCCGAATAGGCGTCTGTATGAGTGATTGAACTGGTGTCTGCAATTGTGCTCCTGCAAAACTAGCCAAGGCATCAAAGGCAGTGGTGGACACTTCATCGACAACAAACACTTGGTGAGAAGTGCATTCCTGTGATTTGGAGGAGTCATCAGAGAGGACAATGGCAGAACCCTCCTCAGCAGTCATGGGTTTGGTCTTTAAAATTCCACTGCTTCGGGTGAGTCTTTTGGTGGGCAGAGGTCTTCGATTCTGCTCCTCTTTAGACGAGGAATAGTAAACTCTTCTCTTGGGTCTTGCCTTTGTCTTTGCCATGGTGGGAATGGTGGTTGTGATCACAGAGCAAAAGAATCAAGGGAAAGGGGAGTTTTCTGGTAGAAATTTAGGGTAATGAGATGTTGGGGTTATAAGAAATCAAGGTGGTTGTTCCAATAGGGGTTTTGTAAGCAGTCCGGTAGGCCCACAAGGCATCATCCAATTTGGAGGCCCAGTCCTTTCTATGTGGTTTGACTACTTTAGCTAAGATTCCTTTTATCTCCCTATTGGACAGTTCAGCCAAACCATTGGTTTGAGGGTGATAAGCAGTTGCCACGCTGTGCTGAATGTTGTATTTTTCAAGGATTTCTTCCAATAAGTTGTTTATGAAATGTGTGCCTTCATCACTAATTAAGGCACGGGGTGTACCAAATCTAGTGAAGACATGTTTGTGCACAAATTTAACTACAGTCTTAGCATCATTGGAATGGAAAGCCATGGCTTCCACCCATTTGGACACGTAATCTACAGCTACCAGAATGTAGGAACAATTATTGGAGATAGGAAAAGGTCCCATAAAGTCTATGCCCCAAACATCAAACAGTTCAACTTCTAGAATTCCATTTAAGGGCATTTCATTTCTCTGAGAGATATTCCCACTCCTTTGACACTCATCACAACTTTTTGCAAAGTTATGAGCATCATTGTTCAAAGTGGGCCAGTACAGCCCATATTGTAAAACCTTTGCTGCTGTCCTACTTCCTCCAAAATGTCCTCCACATGGTCCAGCATGGCAATATTGTAAGACTGAAGTTACTTCTTCTTTTGGAATGCACCTTCTTATCATATGATCTGCACAAATCTTAAATAAAAATGTGTCATCCCACAAATATTTCTTAGAATCAAAATTGAGCTTTTTCCTTTGGTGTTTATTAAACTCCTTAGGAATGATTCCACATGCTAGATAATTCACAATATCTGCAAACCAAGGTATTGCATAATGTTGTACATCCAAAATTCTTTCATCAGGAAAGACTTCACAGATATCACTATTATGTACAGGTTCTTCTTGCTTTTCTAATCTAGACAAATGATCAGCAACTTGATTATCCACACCCTTCCTATCAATGATTTCCAAAACAAGCTCTTGTAATAACAAGACCCACCTTATTAGCCTAGGTTTTGCATCTTTTTTAGGAATGAGATACTTGATGGTTGCATGATCAGTATGAACAACTACTTTTGTACCAATCAAGTATGATCTAAATTTTTCAAAAGCAAAAACCACAACTAATAATTCCTTTTTAGTAGTGGTGTAATTGATTTGAGCATCATTGAGAGTTTTACTAGAATAGTAAATAGGATGGAATATTTTTCCTTTCTTTTGACCTAAAACTGCTGCAACTGCCCAGTCACTAGCATCACACATAATTTCAAAGGGTTAGGACCAATTAGGTGCTATTACTATTGGAACAGTGACCAATGCTTCTTTCAAAGTTTCAAAAGCCTTTTTATAGTCTTCATTAAAATTAAACACTTGGTCATTCTGTAGTAATAGACAAAGAGGATTTGAAATCTTTGAATTTTTTTTATGAACCTCCTGTAAAAACATGCGTGTCCCAAAAAACTCCTGATCCCTTTAACTGTGGTTGGATCAGGTAAAGTTGAAATGATTTCCAATTTGGCCTTATCAACTTCTATGCCTCTTTTGGAAATGAGATGTCCCAACACAATGCCTTCTTTTACCATAAAATGACACTTTTCCCAGTTTAAAACCAAGTCTGTTTCTTCACATCTTTTAAGACTATTTTCCAGGTTTTGTAAACATAGGTCATATGATGTCCCATAAACTGAAAATTCATCCATGAAAATTTCAATGGAGTTTTCCAACATGTCAGAAAAAATAGACATCATACATCTTTGAAAAGTGGCTGAGGCATTACAAAGTCCAAAAGGCATTCTTCTAAAAGCAAAGGTACCAAATGGGCAGGTGAAAGTGGTCTTTTCTTGGTCATCAGGTGCTATGGTAATTTGATTGTAACCTGAGTAGCCATCTAAGAAACAATAAAACTCTTTTCCTGCTAATCTGTCTAGCATCTGGTCAACACAGGGTAATGGAAAATGGTCTTTTTGAGTAGCTTTGTTAAGCTTCCTATAGTCCATGCATATCCTCTAACCAGACACTACTCTAGTAGGTATAAGTTCATTTTTCTCATTTGGTACAACAGTTACTCCACCTTTCTTGGGTACACACTGCACAAGACTGACACAAGTACTGCTTGCAATAGGATAGATTATACCTGCATCAAGCCATTTCAAAATTTCCTTTTTGAAAACATCTTTCATCACAGGATTGAGTCTTCTTTGAGGCTCAACTGAAGTGAAACTTTTATCTTCCAAAATGATTTTGTGTTGACAAATGGTTGGGCTTATGCTCTTGAGGTCAGCAATGGTCCATCCTATGGCTTTTGTGTGAAGTTTAAGCATCTTGACCAATATTTCCTCCTGCTCAGGTTCTAATGTCAATGAAATAATGACCGAAAACTTCCCGGGATCTTCTAAAAAGACATATTTCAGGTGGGAGGGAAGTTGTTTCAATTCTAAGTCTGGTGCAACTTCTAAGGAAGGAACAAGAGTTTTCCTATTCTTTTGCTCTAAGGTTTCAAAAGCAGCTATTTCTTGTGGTGTTTCTAGGTCCTCAAAATCTTCCTCATCATTATCAGACTCTCTTATCCCTAACATTTCTCCCAAACTATTCTCTTGACACCAAGTCTCTATCATGCTTAAAGTGGAACACTCTTCTTTTTCTTCAGGGTACCTAAGGGAATCAAACACATTAAAAGCACTTCTTGGTCTTGGACTCTCATGGTCAATTCTCCCTTTTGGACATCAATCAAGGTTATGCCAGTAGCTAAAAAAGGTCTACCTGAAAGGATGGGAACATATTTGTCAGCTTCAAAGTCTAGAATGATGAAATCAGCTGGAAATATAAACTTATCAACTTGGACAAGGACATCCTCAATTTTTCTTTTAGGCCAGGCTATGGACTTATCAGCTAATTGAAGAGAAACAGTGGTGGGTCTAGCTTCACCTATGCCTAAGGTATTGAAAATGGATAAAGGCATAAGGTTTACACTAGCACCTAAGTCACACAGAGCTTTTCCTACTTCCTTCCCTCCTATAGAACATGGAATTGTAAAACATCCAGGGTCTTTCATTTTAGGAGGAATCTTACTGGACAACAGTGCACTACACCCTTCAGTCAAAGCTACTGTCTCATATTCAGTCAACTTTTTCTTTTTGCTCAAAATGTCTTTCAAATTTTTTGCATAATTTGGCATCTGCTCAATAGCTTCAACCAAGGGTATGTTTATGTGCAACTGTTTAAAAACATCAAGAAACTTTTTAAATTGTATTTCTTCCTTCTCATTCCTTAACCTTTGGGGGTAGGGAATGTAAGGAGTGACTGAACTAGAGGGGTCAATTTTGTGAAGAGTTGGTGCAAGTGCTACAGGACTGGTAGAGGGTGGTACTGTAGGACTGCCACCAGATTGTGACACATCAACTACTGTACTTTCTTTGGAATTCTGGACTTGCTTAGGTTCATCAGAGAATAACAAAGGGTAAGATGATTTGCTAGGAATGGTGGTAATATCAATGGGCTTATCACTATCTTTGGGCCCACTAGTACTACATGACTGGTCCATAGGTAATGTAGCAGAAGAATCTGGTATTGTCTTTTTCTTTTCTGTCTCTGCTTTGTCTGTTTGTTCTTTTCTAGGATTTTCTTCTAAAGGCCTTCCACTTCTTAATGTCCCAACCTTAATCTGTTCTTTTCCACTTCGGTGTGGAGTTTCTTTATCACTAGGAAGAGTTCCTACTGGTCTTTTCTTCATTTCCAAAGCCATTTGCCCCATCTGAGTTTCAAGGTTCTTAATTGAGGCTTGAGTTTAGGTCATAAACCCTTTCATCATTGCTTCCAAAGAAGTAGATGATTCAGCCTGTTGATTGGGCTTATTGGTTTGGAAAGAAGATGGTCGATTTTGGAAATTAGACTGTTGGTTGTTGTGATTTCTTTGTTGAAAATTGGATTGTCCTTGGGAGTTGGATTGTCCTTGTGGCCTTTGCATTGGTGTATTCTGAGCAGGACTATGCCATGAAAAATTTGGATGATTTCTCCACTCTGGGTTATAAGTCTGAGAGAATGGTCCTCCTTTATTGTTGTTATGGACATAGTTTACTTGCTCAGGATTGCTTGGACAATTTTCAAAAGAGTGTCCATCTCCACAAAAAGTACATTGTACTGGCAGAGCAGCAGGGATAGCCGTAACAACATTAGCCTACACATGTGTGGCTAGATTTTGAATTAGAGTAGCCATATTGGCCAACTGTGCAGTTAATGTAGAATAAGCATCTGAATCTGGTATCCCTGTTGTTCTTTTAGTTGGCAGTGCACGTGGATCAGACCACTGTCCATTGTTGCTAGAAATCTTTTCGAGGATTTCATAACCTTCATTGTAGGTACAAGCTGTAAAGGATCCGCTTGCAGTAGCATCAAGCATTTATTTTGCAGCGATATCTAAACCACTGTAAAATGTCTCTAGCTGTATGCAGTACGAAATGCCATGGTGAGGGCATTTTCTTAACAACTCTTTAAACCTGTCCCATGCATCAGGAACTGCTTCATTGTCCATTTGTCTAAAAGTGCAGCTTTCATTTCTAGACTTAGCATTCCTCGTGGGTGGAAAATATTTTTTAAGAACCTTTTCTGCCATTTGGTTCCATGTAACTATAGAATCTGGTTTCAACGAGTTGTACCAGGACCTTGCTCTATCCCTTAGTGAGTATGGAAACAGTTTTAATTTTAGAGCATCATCCTGTACACTAGGTAGCTTAAAAGAATCTGTAATTTCCATGAAAGACCGTAAATGAGAATGAGGATCTTCTACTGCCAAACCAGCGTACTGGTCGTTGATTTGGAGCATATGAAACATTATCGGCTTAAGTTCAAAATGGTGAGTTTCCAGAGTAGGTTTAAGTATTCCTGAATGTAATTGATTTAAAACAGGAACAACATAAGCCATAATGCCTCCATTTTTAGAGTTTGCTTGCCTGAAAATCTTTTGTTCCTCATCTTCAAGATTATGAATTGGCCTATTTTCAGGATTTCTATTTTCAGGATTTCCATTTTCAGGATTTACATTATTAGGATTTCCTTCCAGCCCAAACTTGAAGTTATTTTCCCCTTCATCCGAAGTGTACTCGTTTTCAGACATCATTGGAGAGGTTAGAGTTGAAACTGCTCTTTGTGCTTTCCTTCGTTGTCTAAAAGTTCGTTCAATCTCCGGATCAAATTGGAAAATTTCTCTGTGCGACAGTCTGGGCATGCACTGGTTATCAAAAAGGTGGTAGAAAAATCAGATTTTACAAACTTTACTTTAAAATGAAAATCTTTCAGCGTGTAATCCTCCGGCAACGACGCCAAAAACTTGTTGTCAGATTTATGCAACCTTTGAGATTCACTTAAATAGATCTTAGCGCAAGTATACACCTTAATCTACTATCGTCTCTTAACAAGTAATAATGGTAAAAGTACCAGATATCGAACCACAGGGAAAACTTGTGAAAGCTTTTCAAAAGGTCCAATCTTTAAAAACCGACTTTAGATGGCGAATTCGAAAACGGATTTGAGTGGTTTGTTTTGTGAGTTAACAACTAGAAATATCAGTAAGAGATAAAAAGCACAAGGTGCAAGGTTTTGCTAAGACAAAAATGAGTGATCCGGTTAAAAGATGAAATAAACACCTGGATAATCCTATAGAAATAGGATTATCACAGTATCAACTATCGGGTCAGATGTTCTCCCAAGAGTACACATAGGCTAGCGTGCTATCGATACGATATCAATTATATTAGACCTCGTGAATCCTAACACAACACAATGTTACCATCCTACACCGTAAGAGTATAGCATTTGTCAGATACCAAAGCAATTTGTAGCCTTCTCTTATTATCTCAGGTTTTGTTATTTATCTTAACTCTGAAAGTTAATGAATTTTCACACACAAAATTAGTTGTCAATTAATTAAGTATAATCTTCAATGAAATAGTAATCACCTGAAACAAATAGTTAGATAGCAGCGTTATATAAATACACCTCTCAACTTTCACACCGATTTCGGTCTCAACTTTGCCTTACACCCCAAGCTAAGGCGATTAGCCCATCATTGCTAGGATTAATCTTTCGAATGGTGTAAGAAATGAAAATAACATTACTGGAAAGTAAATTGCAGAAAAGTAAATTACAGAAAACTAAGTACTGAAATGGAAAGACAGAAAATAAAGTACAGAAATCAAAGTGCGGGAATGTAAATGACCGTAAATTAAAGTGCACTAAATTAAAGGACAGGATTATAAATTACAGTAATGTAAAAATTAAAGTCGTAAATGAAATTAAAGTCCTAAAAATGAGGTAACTTGGGCGCCAACTTATGAAACTTGTCATGCAAGTTACGTCTCAAAATTGATTTTTAACCTTGGGAAGTTATTAGAAAACAGTTTGTTAACTATTTGGGAACAATTCTTGGGTTTTAGAAGGATGAAATCCAAAATATCACCACAAGAATTAATTAACTCCAAATAATTAACCAAAAGAAAAATGAAATACTTGAAAACAAATTTTCCTTGCCTTAAAACTTTGAAAATACCAACAATGAAAACTAATCTCAAGTCACAAATTGATTGTAAAATGAAGTATGTTTCCTTGTATTAATTTCCAAACGTAAACAATAATAAAAGAAAGATTGTAGAACTGGAAGACAAGAAAGTGAGATTAAAAATGCCAATTAATTAGATTAATTCCAAACCGAAAGATAAGTTCTTCCCAAAAGCTTCAAACCATTACAAATTACTTCATACTAAAAGTAACAAGAGAATTAAACTAGAGAACTTAAGATGAAACAAGAAAATAATTCTTGGAAGTGTGTGATAAAACTAAAGCTAAGCATGCATATATATATAGCAAAAGTAAGACTTGGTGCCAAAGCAACCACAAAAGTCAAAGTGTACTAAGTAAGCTACTTAAAAAGTCTAAGTGTATTAAGTAAGCTACTTAAAAAGCCTTAAAAAATTCTGATTTGTAGCTTCCAAAAATCGACCCAACAGCTTTCCTTGGCCCAACAACAGACTTCGGCCTAACCAGCAGCAACTTTCGGCCCAAAACAGCAAAATGGCCCACTGTCCAGTCCTGCATTACTCCTACAGCTTTGAATCCAACATCTGCCAAATCCTCCAGGAAGTATAGGACTACATTAATCCACAAAAATTGTTTTAAACACTAAATTAGTTCCTAAATATTATAAAATATGCTTAAGATGTGAAATATGATCAAGAGTTATTATCTCCAATCTTTCTGTTAATAGAAGTATTGAAAAATAGGATAAGTATAGAAGTCGTCGACAGAGGCTCTGCCGAGTAGCCGAGTAACCGAGAAGACAGAAGTCTTCGACAGAGGCTCTGCCGGGTTAGCCAAGTAGACCGAAGTGAAGAAGCAACAGAAGACTCTTCTAAACGGACAAGGCCACAGAGCTTCTGTCATACTTGACAGAGCCTCTGTGGTAAAAAGAAGATCTACGCAAAAGATCTAAACAAGGACAAACGTGCTTCTTACAATATCTGCCATTCGAAGGTTCTGAAGATCATTCTGACAAGGCGTGACCTGACAACTCCACGTGTCAAACTCTGATAGGTTTCAGCCTAAAGCAGAACACGGAGCATTTAATGCACGTTGTATCAACAGTAACAGAATACTGTATTAGTACATTCCAGCAACTGTTCCAAGTAGTGTTTTAGTACCTTCAGTCCTTATTATCCAGATCTTGTCCCCTTTAGAAGTAGTATAAATAGAAGACTCATGTTGAATTCTTCTATTAAGCTTAGCACAACACACACACCTTTAGAGCAGTTTCTTGTCAAACCTTTCGGTGTTCTTGGTGTTCTTATTATATCAAATACAATGAATCATTGAGCTATTTATCTGTGTTATTTACACTTCATATATTTGATATTGTGTATTATTCTACCTCATTATATCTATTAGTTCGTTAAAACGCTTCCGCATTATATATTGTTTGAACTAATTAGATAGAATCATCATTGTTAAGCAAAACAGGAACCAACAATTGGTATCAGAGCGGTTCTTGATTTTCTATATCAATAGATCCTCACTAACAATGATTTTTGGTAGAAACTTGGACTTTTAACCTATTTCTCATATCTTTCAAAACATCATCTGTTTTTCTGCCATTCTCGACCTGTTTCGACTTTGGTAAACTTACAGAATCTGTTTCTACGGTTAAATCGCCATTTTAGTGAACTGTTTAAAGGTTTTAAAGCTTATAAAAACCATTAGAAACATCCACTTCATTCTCTAAAAGGTGTACGGTTCATACCCTATTTTCTGGATTCCTCATCCTCTTTCAAAATGGCAAACACAAACAACTTTTTCACCGCTGGTTCTTTAACCAAGCCACCCACACTACTCAGAGACGAGTACCCTCAGTGGAAGATACGAGTGATTCACTTCTTCGAGGGTACTGACAAAGAACTCATGCACTATATCAACAATCCTCCTTTCATACCAATGATCACAGTACCCCCGTGTACCTGGCACAGACGACACTCCAGAAATCCCTGCACACGATAAACCAAAGACCAAGGAAAAATGGTCAGACCCTGACTGGGCAAAATATGAAGTTGCTCAGAAGACTAAGAGACTTCTAATAATGGCCATACCCAATGACCTTTTCCAATCCTTAGATGCGTGTGAATCTGCATACGATCTGTGGAAAGAACTGGAAAAACCACTGGAGGGTGGGGCCAAAACTCAGAAGAACCGCAGAGCCCAATGCATCAACGAGTACTACGTGTTAGCTCAAATCTCTGTTTGTGAAAGTAGTGAAAATAGTCTAAGTACAGAAGTAAACCACAGAGGCTCTGCAGAAGAACCCAAGAATACCGAAGGCAAGAATCAGCAGAAGACTGCTCGCAGAGGACCAAGCCGTAGAACCTCTGTCACCGTTGACAGAGCCTCTGTGGTTTATACTGAAGACTTGGAAGATTTACAAATATCATTCTACTGTTCCTGGATCCGTTCATCCACCTGTTCCAGGCGTGTACTGACATCAACTACACGTGTCAAACTCTGATAGGGCTCTGTCAGAATTGGAACATGCGCATTAAATGAATATCATACCTGCTACTGTTCATACGATCTTGTCTACTGTAGATCAGTCCTTATTGTCTAAAGTATGTCCCCTTTGTAATAGTATAAATAGAAGACTCATGTTGAGTTCTTCTATTAAGAAGAACATTTTTACACATTAAGCACGGCTCGACCCCACCCCAAACCGACCGGGCAGAGAAAATTCCTTCCACCTCTGTGCCACTTATATCTGGGGAAACCATTCCATGGGAGTCCTCTCAAAAGGACTTACCCTTAGTTCGTGGTCCATCGCCCCAGACCACAATCGCCAACCTTACAGAGGAATTTGTTTCCTCTGCCACGCACTATACTATAGGTCCAAACAGCTCTTCAGAGGAGCCTAGAATGCACAAAGACAGAGAGACTCTAGACAAGTCTCCGAGTCAACCTAAGGATAATCTTGTACCCACCTCTGGAGTGGATCAAGACAATGTCTTTACCAGAACTTATGTAGAGTCTGAGGCACAAGATACCTCTGCTCGAGGATCAGAGGGAAATCCTTCCGCCCCCAACGTACAAACAAGGGCGAAAGAAGGTGTCCAAGGAACAGGGACTCACTCTGGGGACGAATGTGTTCCCCCAGAAGGTGTCCAAGGAACAGGAACACCAAGTCTACATGTTCTCAGAAACAGGAACAGGAACATCCTCCGAAGAAGATCAAACATCCCAATCACCAAAACCAAAATCACCAGAAGAAATCCCCTCTCCAACACCAAAAACACCAGAAGCTGCAACAACAAAACCCCATCTCCCACACCCAAAACCAGAACCAAAACCATTGCTCACAAAAGAAAACATCTGAGCAAAACCACAGAAGCGTCACCAACAAAACCCACATCACCAACAAAGTCCTCAGAAACACAAGTGCCAAAACCTACAGAGGCAACCCCCAAAACTACAGAGGCACCCTCAGAAATCCAAAAGACAAATCCCACGGAGGCAACCCCATCTATACGAGAAGATCTTCAGCCGAAGGCAAAAGACAAAGGCAAGGGGATAATGACAAAGGAACCCAAAAAGAAGAAGCCCAAGCATCAACCAACAGAAAAATTAATGAAGAGCTCTTTCGATGCATATGTGACACCAAAGCCCGAACAAGAAGATTGGGCTTTCGGTGTTACCCCTCTGTCAAATATACATGTTCTAGATCCGAAGGCAAAAGTCACAGAGGATCGAGTGGTCCAAATCAAGAAGCGAATGGATGCTATGCGCAGACCCATGCCTCCACCCGGTGCACCTCCACAACAAATGGAAGAAGTGGTATACAGATATCTGTACAACAGAAGTGCCAGAGATATTCTGCCCACAACCATTCAAGATCCCCACTTCCATGCTGACCTCGAGAACACCTTCACAAGAACAACACCCAAGCCAAAATATCAAGTCTTCTCAGAGTCCAAAATCGACAAGGTCATATACTGTAAGTTTTCTCAAACCAGAACCACACCTAAAGTTTCCTATAACATCTATAAGGTCAAAAGGGAGGACAGAACAGTGACCCAATTCTCAGATGCTGATCTGAGAAATCTAAGTCCCTACGACCTACCTGACCTTCTCAACTGGACGAAAGAGAACTTCACAACAGATGCACATCGAAGGGCATACAGGGAGATAAGGAAAGCCATGCGTGAGAAACTTCTGCTATACAGCCTCGTCGACTTCCAATTAGGTCATATCCTTCCGCCCCCAATGTACAAACAAGGGCGAAAGAAGGTGTCCAAGGAACAGAGACTCACTCTGGGGACGAATGTGTTCCCCCAGAGGTTACACCAAGTCTACATGTATCAAGGGATGAGTTCCAAAACCTTGTCACCTCTGTGGACAATACATTAAAAGAGTTGAAAAGCTCTTTTAATTCTTTTGCAGATACTACATCCAGGGCACTCACAAACCTGAACACCAAAATGGATAACCTATCCACAGAGGTGCAAAATGCCTTAGCCTAGATGAGAACAACTGCTGATACCTCTGCTGCTGCTAATTTCGAGAAGGCCACAACCTCAGCCTTAAAAAGCTCTGTGAAAGACCTGCTAGATACGCTGAAGAAAGCATCTACCCCAACCTCTACGGGCTTCACCCCAGAAGATCTGAAGAAAGCCCTTGAGCATGTCCAAGAACAAACCACAAGTGCACCTCTGGCCATGAAACCTTCCGACTACATGACCAGAACTCAGCTAACAGAACTTGGACAAGGGGTTATCGACCAAGTCACAGAGCTCATCAAAGCCTTCACAGTTGCCAACGCAAATTATGTCAAAGACTTCAGAGAAAGCGTCGGCAGAATGCGCTATAACACAGAAGCAGAGCTCCACAATCTTCTTGGTCTCTGTGATGATGTATGCACAAAACTCATAGCCGCAGGTGCAACTCCACCGAAAAAGCCTGAAGCATCGTGCAGAACAGAGGGTACTACAGAAAAGGGTCAGGATGACTCTGATGATGACTCTGACGATTCATCAGATCATCCTGAGGGGGAGAATCAAAGGGAAAAGCCAAGGGAGAAAGCCTGCAAACAGAGGTCTACCAGAACCACCTATATCCGCAGAACCCCTGAACCAAGTCCCCCCAACAACTCAAAACCAAGGAAGAAACCAGCAACAAACCACAGAGGCTACAACCACCTCTGTGAAAACCCCTCAAGAAACCCCAATCCAAACCCAAGTACCTGAAACCAACCAAGATCAAAAACAGAAGACCACAAAGGCAACACCCACCTCTGTGGAGACAACCTCTGTATTCGGAGCAGATGTCCCAACCCGTGAAGTATTCCAAATTCTAACATCCTCCGAAGAAGATCAAACATCCCAATCACCAAAACCAAAATCACCAGAAGAACTCCCCTCTCCAACACCAAAAACACCAGAAGCTGCAACAACAAAACCCCCATCTCCCACACCCAAAACCAGAACCAAAACCATTACTCACAAAAGAAAACATCTGAGCAAAACCACAGAAGCGTCACCAACAAAACCCACATCACCAACAAAGTCCTCAGAAACACAAGTGCCAACACCTACAGAGGCAACCCCCAAAACTACAGAGGCACCCTCAGAAATCCAAAAGACAAATCCCACGGAGGCAACCCCATCTATACAAGAAGATCTTCAGCCGAAGGCAAAAGACAAAGGCAAGGGGATAATGACAGAGGAACCCAAAAAGAAGAAGCCCAAGCATCAACCAACAGAAAAATTAATGAAGAGCTCTTTCGATGCATATGTGACACCAAAGCCAGAACAAGAAGACTGGGCTTTCGGTGTTACCCCTCTGTCAAATATACATGTTCTAGATCCGAAGGCAAAAGTCACGGAGGATCGAGTGGCCCAAATCAAGAAGCGAATGGATGCTATGCGCAGACCCATGCCTCCACCCGGTGCACCTCCACAACAAATGGAAGAAGTGGTATACAGATATCTGTACAACAGATGTGCCACAGATATTCTGCCCCACAACCATTCAAGATCCCCACTTCCATGCTGACCTCGAGAACACCTTCACAAGAACAACACCCAAGCCAAAATATCAAGTCTTCTCAGAGTCCAAAATCGACAAGGTCATATACTGTAAGTTTTCTCAAACCAGAACCACACCTAAGGTTTCCTATAACATCTATAAGGTCAAAAGGGAGGACAAAACAGTGACCCAATTCTCAGATGCTGATCTGAGAAATCTAAGTCCCTACGACCTACCTGACCTTCTCAACTGGACGAAAGAGAACTTCACAACAGATGCACATCGAAGGGCATACAGGGAGATAAGGAAAGCCATGCGTGAGAAACTTCTGCTATACAGCCTCGTCGACTTCCAATTAGGACGAGATCTTGGAGTAAGAAACCTAAATCTCCACCCACCAGAAAATGACTGCCCATCCTCTGCCATACCGAACTCGATTATTACATCTCCAAGAGTTGGGTTAGTCTATCAAGATCCTGCTGGGAACTCAAGACTGTTCATAGAGATGGACTGTCAGAAGTACACAACAAGTACTTTGACAGAGTTCAGAGCAAGCCTCGTGGAGCACAGAGGAACAGAGCAAATGAATCAGGCTCTCGCAGATAGACTGATAGAGGTCATCGACCAAGTAATCAACTTCAGAAACCTCTGCATCAAACTCTATCACGAGCTTAGAGAGTTAGGATTCGACAACAGAAGCTTCAACGATTTCAAATACGCCAACGTCTGATATCCTCAAACAACCTCTGCAAATCTTTCCTTTCATAATGTACTCAAATGTAAGTGCCTCTGGCATATCTTATGTATGAAAGAAATGTAAAATTTTTTTGAGGTATATTGTTTCACCTCTTGTTATGTACTTAGCCTAAAACTCTGCACTTTTCAATTTTTTATTTTTCAATACTTAGGGGGAGATTGTTAGCTCCAATCTTTCTGTTAATAGAAGTATTGAAAAATAGGCTAAGTATAGAAGTCGTCGACAGAGGCTCTGCCGAGTAGCCGAGTAACCGAGAAGACAGAAGTCTTCGACAGAGGCTCTGCCGGGTTAGCCAAGAAGACCGAAGTGAAGAAGCAACAGAAGACTCTTCTAAACGGACAAGGCCACAGAGCTTCTGTCATACTTGATAGAGCCTCTGTGGTAAAAAGAAGATCTACGCAAAAGATATAAACAAGGACAAACGTGCTTCTTACAATATCTGCCATTCGAAGGTTCTGAAGATCATTCTGACAAGGCGTGACCTGACAACTCCACGTGTCAAACTCTGATAGGTTTCAGCCTAAAGCAGAATACGGAGCTATTTATCTGTGTTATTTACACTTCATATATTTGATATTGTGTGTTATATTACCTCATTATATATATTAGTTCGTTAAAACGCTTCCGCATTATATATTGTTTGAACTAATTAGATAGAATCATCATTGTTAAGCAAAACAAGAACCAACAAGAGTAAACCTCAATTTTGGTCCCTGTAAATAACGAAAATCGTCCATACAGTTCATTTATTACAAACTAGCCACTATGGTTTGCATTTTTGTCCGTTTTTGGTCCTCCACGCTAACACCGTCAAAGGGGACTCCGTTAAGAAGCCCCACATGACCTGCACACGAGCGTAATTCTGTCATTTTACCCTCTCTCTCTCTCTCTCTCTCTCTCTCTCTCTCTCCTCTTTATAACAGCCCCACGCGCTCTCTCCCTCTTTTCACTTTCGTTTTCCCTCCTTTTTCATCTACCACTCGAAGCTTCAGTAACCAACAATGGTGATTTGCTATTATGGATCGACTGCAGTTGTTCGCACATCGTGGACCAACAATAATCCAGGAAGGAGATTCTACTATTGTCCTATTGTTGTAAATATTTCTTTTCCACCATAGCTAAAATCGAAGCCCTAACTCAAAATATTTCCATTTCTGTTTCTCCAGAGATCCAACTCTCGATTTATTGGATAGGTTGATCCACCAATGTGCCCACGAACTGTCCAAGTCATTCCTGGTTTATTGAGGTCCAGTGATTTACTTCAAGCAAGGATTCTGGCAAAGGAAAAAGAGGCTAAGACGCTCAAATTAGTGTTGTTCATCACTTGGGTGTGTGTTGTTGTCTATTTCATTGTATTTTGACTTTTATATTGTAATTGTGAAAAAGTTTGTAATGGGATGGTTGTATTGTTCTGAATCTGTTAAATGGAAAAAATAGTATTATCTTTTGGGAAATTTATGTCTTTTTCTTACCCAATTGTCCCTACAGTCAAACTAACAGTAAATTCAACCAATTTGGATGAAAATGCATAAGTGCATAACTAACAATAAATGCAACTGCAACCATGAATAACATAAGTGAATAACTAACAATAATCCAATAGTGCATCTAATCAGATTACATACACCTTCCAGTGCATAACAGCAACCATGACTAACAGAAGTGCCAAAACTAATGCCAATTTAAAGGGTGTAACCAAACTAACAGAAATGCATAAGTAATACCATAACTAAAGGATGCATTCATTTCCCAAAAGCCAAAAGTTATAAGCTTTTACACAATTTAAGTCACAAAAGATCAAAAAATAGAATGCATCTAATGTTTTCAATCACCAAAAGTTAAAATCATCAAAGAGTACACATCATCAAATAAAAGGTAAACTTCATGCAACAACACTGTCTTCTTGACCTTTGCATGTCCTGGAGTTGTGGCCCTTTTTCTTGCATTTGGTGCAGGCAACAGACTATCCTTTCCTTCTTAGCTTTAACCCCTTCACAATTGGCTTAGTCAACTCCTCAAGTGTCTTCCTACTTTTCTTTTTTGGTCTTCCAACTTGAGTGTGATGCTTAGGAGCCAAAAGGGTGAGTGGACAGTCTAAGACTAGCCACTTATCTCTCCCATTGATTGGAAAAACCTTGAATGCATAAACATCCCTCCAGGTTGCAAGGGTGTAACAAGGATGCACCCAATCCTCAGGAATACCCACTTTTTCACCATTTGATGCCATATATCAGATTGTTGCCACTGCATGCTTACATGGCATGCCAGTCAACTCCCATTTTCTGCAAGTGCACTCCTTCTCTGAAGTATTTACAACACACTGATCCATCCAAGGTCCAGTGACTTGATAATGATGTCCCCCATTCCATATGACTCTATATTGCGAAGCTTCACTCTTCACTTCGTTAAATAATTTTGTTGTTGTGGGTGTAAGGGGTCCCTCACATCTTCTAATTGTGGCTTGTACTTTTGCTATCCTCTTCATTAAATTATCCCTTATATACTCTAATGCCATGATGATTGGCTTGTCTCTCCCATCAACCAATTGTCGGTTGAAAACCTCACACATGTTGTTTAATAAAATATCACAATGACTTCTTCCTGTAATCACTATCTACCTCAACCTCATCTACCTCATCTACCATGCAATCACTATCTACCTCATCAGAGCAATCCATACCACTATGTTTTCAGTACCATACATTTCTTTTTCTATTTCTTTTTCCCAAAAGGGGTCAAAGTGTTCACTAGGGTCAAAGTGTTGACTTGTGTCAAATTGTTCACTTGGATCAAAGGGTTGACTTGGGTCAAATTATCCACTTGGACCAAACTGTGAATGATCACCCTGTTATTGAGTTTCACTTATATGATCACCCTCTTCTTGAGTGTCACTTACATGATCACCCTGTTCTTGACCACTTACATGATCACCATGTTCTTGACTGTCAATCCATCCTAGTAGTAATTGTTTTTTACATGAGGAGCTAGCAGCCCCTTTCTCTGACTTTTTACATCTTTTTAATTCAACTGGTTCCTCAATTGGAAGTTCATCAATAACAACCTTAGATTGTTTTGGAGATTTGAAGTAAGTGTCTATAGTTGTCCTCCAATGCTCTGTATAAACCTCTATGAGTTTTTAATTAGTGGTGTACTTTAAAAAAGCTATTACATCTCCATCACTCCCTAAGGCATGGAGGCCATAATCTAGGTCACTTTCTGGGATCAAAAAATGGTACCACATTGGTTGCATAACAGTATACCCTATCTTTTTAATCATAGTGTCAAGTTCATGGACACTAAACTCATCACATTCAACGATATCAACATAATTACCTGTAACACCCTCAAAAATTTGGAACGAGCAACTAACTTTAATTTCAATAAAATAACCAAAAGATGATAAAATCGTTTCTACAGATCATCCCTGAAATTACCTCGGAATTTAAACATCATAATTTCCACAATTAATAACTTAAGACGGGCGTTACTTAACACAACACAAGTTGCTAATCCCAAATAAGTGCGGAAGACTTCACTACTCAAACTCACCTCTCGTGCACTCTACTAGCACTCGTCACTTCACGGTGTAGCTAGAGCTACTCCCAACCTGAGCCTGTTGCACACGCCGACAAATAAAAAGGGTTAGGCTAACGCCTAGTGAGTTCAAGAGTTTTATCATGACCATATAAATTCATACATCGAGAGGGATGTAGTTTTTGTCATGATTTCAAAAGAATTTACTTTAAATGCAAATCACCCTTTTTCCAACTCACACAAATCCCATGCTGAAAACTTTAATATAACATGATTTCCAAAATGGACTCATTCCCAAAACCAACGTGAAAGGTGAGATAGCATTTGATTCTCAAAACGAGTGAATTCATAAATAATTCGCCATTATTCCAAACATCCCAAAACATGGATGAAACATCACCCATAACTCATATAACGTGGAAAACAATTCTCATAAATATGATACACCACCGAAAACATGGATAAACACAAATACCCAAAACAACACCTTTCGGCGACAGGGGAGACCCGCTTACTAACGCAAGTGACGGAACACAAAAGTAAGCCACTTGACAAGTTGGTAAAGTCAAACACTTAGTAAGACATACAACGGATGCCGGGTGTGGCCACTTAAAACCACACCCAATCTGGGGCAACATCCTTAACGTATTCGCACGTAGGACTTACACCATACCGTCGATGCCTAACCGTGCCGTGATGTGGAAAACTATCGTCCCATCATCGGCATAATGACTATAACGTATTCGCACGTAGGACTTACACCATACCGTCAATGCCTAACCGTGCCGCAATGTGGAAAACTAGCGTCCCAACATCGGCATAAAGACTATAGTGCTTATGGATCCATTGCATTACAAATATAACATTACACGACCCCAAATGCATAAACAGTTGCATTCAAAACAAGCAATTCCCCAAAAACGTAAATCATGATCAAAACTCAACTTTGAGCTATCAAAACTGGATAATTGTGCTCAAGACTTCACAAAATCCAATACCGAGCCACAAGCTCAACTGACTCAAAAGATAGTTTATAAAAAGTCATAAAATGATATTAGACGTAGCAACACACACCTTTGCCAATAAATACTTTGAATCCATGAAAACCTGAAATAAAACCTTGGGTTGGGAAACCCTCTTTTCCAAAGGACTCACACCATTACATTTTCAAATCATCCCATGATGTACTAAATGCATATTTCCAAGATATACACAAAATGCATTTTCATAACAAGTAGACTCCATTTATAACATAAATTCATAACCCATTTTCATGTATGATTTATCGATCGCATTTTCCCAAAATTCCAAATGTAAGTGTTTACCATATTTACAACCATAAATACTTCAAAGGGTTAAAACCCACCAAATAATTCAACCATTGATAATTTTCATATAAAACACATAAGTATTTGGAAAAATAACATTTTGGCATGTACAAAGTTTTCACAAAGCAACTTGAACTCACCTTGCTAGATTTAGGCTAAATCTAGATTTTTCCCCATACGTAAGCTCCTTTGAAGAAACTTGCATCTTCAAGCCAAAATCTCCAAAAACCTTTATTACTTGAATCTCCAAACAAAAGCTCCTAATCACCCACAAAAGCTTCAAGCTTCCACTCCTTCAACAATGGTGGAAAGTAGGTTTAGTTTGGGTGAAGAAATGTGGAAGAAGAGGAGAAGGGTTTGTGTTTCCTTGAGGAAAATCGGATGAGAGAGGGAGAGGGAGTTAGGGTTTTGAAAGTGAACGAGGAAAGAGAGAGAGAAAAGGGCTTAAAATACCCAAGTTAACTCACCAGACAGGTCGCGGACGTTCGCATGGCCCTTTGCGGACGTCCGGCCGCGGCCGAACTGTTTTCCCCCAAAAACTTATGTTGCTTCCGCGGATGACATGCGGAAGTCCGCCCTTCGCGGACGTCCGACATTCACCCTCGCGGACGTCCGTGGTAAAAAAAATGTTTTTCCCAAATTTTCGGGGTGTTACATTAACCTTACCATTTAAATACTTTCTTCCTGGACGTTTGGTAAACACCCCACCATGATTGACTTTGATGGAAATCAAATGGAGATGATCTTCTGCAAAAGTTTGAAAGACAAACCAATGTTACTTACTTAAAACTAAAAGAGTTTAAAACCCTCAAAATAAATGCAAAAGCATACACATTTGTTTACCATAAACATAATATGGATCAAAGTCTTCATTAGGAGTACGTATTTGCCACATTGTCGGACCCATTTAGAAGTTTCGATGATGAACCTCAGACCAGTTGGCGGGGAAGACAAACGACCAAACCACAGGGACGGATGCTGATAAATGAGGGTTTGTCGTGTACTCGTGTGTGTTTAAAAAGAGGAGAGAGAGTAAAATGATAGAATTACCCCTCGTGTGCAGGTCACGTGGGGCTTCTTAACGGAGGCCCCTTTGACGGTGTTAGCGTGGAGGACCAAAAATGCAAATCACAGTGGCTAATTTGTAATAAATGAACTGTAGGGACGATTTTCGTTATTTTTTGCAAACCACATGGACCAAAATTGAGGTTTACTCTATGATTAATGCATGAATTTGACATAAAAGTGACTCAAAATGGGGTTTTTAGCAAATAAAAGAAGATAAAAACTTAATAAAAAGACTAAAAATAGGGTTAATAAATTAACCCTATCAATTATATTACTGTAATTTGTTATTTTTGTTGTTCAAATAAATATAAGTTATTACAAATGACACATTGAAATTAGAGGTAATCATTTACATGTTTGTATCGGGTTTAACATAACTTGTAGATATTCAATGGGCCTAATATAGCAAACTCAAACCCGTTTTTACGAGCCTATGGACTTGCCTAATTTTACGAGTTTATGGACTTGCATGTACCTTATAAACAGATCGGATTGTTCACGGACTAGCGGACTTATTTTTTTACACTTGAAAAACACAACTTATATAAAATCATTTAAATTATGTATGTTCCTTCGAGCATAAAATAAGACGTAAAAGATGTCATTGTACATAACGTATGAAAAATAGTTTCACAATATGTGGAGCATTGACATTTTCTCTCTAATGGTTAATCGACGTTCAAAGTCCAGGTTTTTTCAATAACAAAATATTTATCTACCTAATATTTCAATATTGAGATTCCAGGCGTACTATATACATAACACATATTATATATATAAATATATATATATAGAGGCTCCGTAAAATACAAACCTTACATTTGTTGCACACCTTACAAACCACAGTCTGCATATG
This sequence comes from Saussurea involucrata, assembly GCA_033807775.1. NCBI lineage: Eukaryota > Viridiplantae > Streptophyta > Magnoliopsida > Asterales > Asteraceae > Saussurea > Saussurea involucrata. Next base: position 71,575,845 of record CM066320.1, read on the forward strand.
TGCACAACCGGTCTGCATATGTGAACAATGCACATATACATATGCATATGCATACGTGCAAGAATATACATATAATGGACATACATTCATATGGGATAATGCATATATGAATCTCAGATTTTGCATATATGCGCATTGGTTTGTAAGGGGTGCAACAAATACATGGTTTGTATTTGATTTGTACCCTATATATATATATATATATATATATATATATAGGGGCTTAATCAAATAAGAACTATTTAGTTTGTGGTAACTGTAAGAACCAATATTAGCCACTCATTTAAAATAATCAATATAAATTTTAAATAAATATAAAAGGGTATTTTAGTAAAAAAAAATTTGAATATCTAATTAAAATATAAACTCTCCTCTCACCTCTCACCTCTCTCCTACACAAACCCTAAAATATTTCTTTTCTTTCTTTATATGCAGCCAAAAACCAAATTTATAAACTTACTCTCTCTCTCTCGGAACCACCCGCCGGCGACTTTTGTTCTGCAGGCGAACCACCATCCGACCATCCGGCGACCTGCATCCCTCTGCTCTCCCTCTCGTCTTCTTGATCGAGACAAACAACAACACCCACCATCGATTCTCCTACCCTTACCCTCTCGGTTTTCTTGACCTGCAACCACCCCCACAGTGCATCTCCACCGCCGGCAGCCACCATTCTGGCAACTGCAGATCGATTCCCTCTTCTTTCTCTCCTAATCGAGTCCCTCAGACCCTCTCTCTTTCGTCCTTTTCTTGGTGTCGATTGCAAATCTGCAATCATCCTCTCCATCTCTATCCCCCATCTCCTCCCCTCTCCATCTCTCTCAATTGCTCATACAGACCTATACCAAAGGAAATTTTGGATATCGAAGGTTTGTATCGTTTTTTTCTGGGTCACAGTGGCATCGGATTTGGTATCACAATGGTATCACATTTGGTGTTGTATGTATTTCGGGCATCACACTAAGGATAGATGTTTGTATCTTGTATGTATTTTGGGTATCACGCCTGGTATAACAGTAGAGTATCACAATGTATTTTCTTATTTTACGAAGTGTATCACAAAATATCATGTGGTATTGCTTTACTAAGTGTATCAAATTATGTTTTTTCTTTAGTTTCGTTATGTTGTTAAGGGTATCATAGTATATGGGTATCACATTGGTATCACAGATGTTCTTGGAGTATTACCAAAGTAATGAATGTGATGCTGAATTGGATAACAATGGGTATCACAGTGGTATCACAAAGTTATTGTATGTATTTTCGGTATCACGGAGAGAGGAGAGAGGAGAGAGGAGAGAGGAGATTTTAAAATACCTAAAATGCCCTTTTATTTAAATTTCAAACAAAATTTCCAAAATTAATAATTTCCTAATTTATAGCTTAATATGTGGCTCACGCTGGTTGTTACAGTTACCACAAAATAACTAGTTCTTCCTTGAATGGCCCCCTATATATATATATATATATATATATATATATATATATATATATATATATATATATATATATATATATATATATATATATATATATATATATATATATATATATTTGAGCGACGGACTGACGGTTGGTACTCAGTAGAGGGATTCCAACCCAAAGTCACTTCTAAATCTTTTTAATAAAAATCTATAAATTATTAATTGCATATAAACTTTAATCAACTATAATAACTAGGGTTCGGTACCGCATGTTGCGCGGTAGTGATAATAAATTCTTTAGAAAATATTGAAGTTAAATGAGCGAATGATCATATATATATATATATATATATATATATATATATATATCAAAATAATAAGAATCAATATTATACTTGATATGAAGTTGTTCATAATTCTTACTTTCTTAGATGTTTCTTTTGATATATATAATTAAATAATAGTTAAGAAGTTCTACATCATCAAACTTTGTAATTGACTCAAGATGATAAAAGACGTGAGTGAGATTATTGATTATAATAATGAGATGTATAATTAGTATTGTTTTGTCATAACTCGTAATATATCAATTTATCCCTAACATATATTCCCATAAAATAATTATATTCACCATGCAACCATAATATTGCTACCTAGTTTTGTTTAATTGTGGGACATTTTGGAAAATTGCTTACATTTATTATAATGTACTCGTTGCAACTTCGACTAAAAGTTCTCCATGAAGTCCCAATTCCCAGCCTATAGTTGGACGAAAGAGTAACAAAAGTCATCAGGAAGACCACTTCGAGTATATGCGAGCCTGATTGAATTGTTAACTTTTCTCTGTTCGAGTTTTTTTATTTGCTTGAAACTGTTTCTTCATAGTTTAGTTTTTAGTAGAGAATCTTAAAAAAAGAGGTTTTAGTCATATTATGTAAAATGAAACATATTATATCAATTCTAATTTCATTTTTATACATAGTTTGATTTCAATTTAAATTAAAAAAATGCAATTGAAATAATTATATATTGATTATTGTAATTAGTTATTCTTTCTAATTTTATATATTTGGTTATTCTAATTTAATATATATATATATATATATATATATATCATTTTTTGTACATATACTATATTGACAATGATAAGTTTTAGTTATGATTATAATTTTAACAATATATATTGATTCATAATAATTTTTTATTTTATGTATTGATTTTAGTAGTGATATTAAATGTAATAAGTATTGATTTAATTAGTGAAATTAAATGTAATAGATGTATTATTTATTAATGAGAGAGTTAGTAATAAGTATTTGATTATATATTAAATTTATTTGATTATATATTAAATTTTTTTAATGCCGAAAATGGTCGTTTTGGGTAGCCTTGTTTAGTTTACGATAGACCATGCAAATTCTCCATCCGGAGACTTCCCTAGTTGGGATAAGTTCATTTTTTCATTTGGAACAACTGTGAACCCTCCTTTCTTTGGGACACACTGGACTGGACTAACCCAAGAACTACTGGCTATTGGGAAGATGATTCCTGCATCTAGCTGTAATAACCGGGTTCGTTTTGTAAATAAAAAATAAGATTAGTATGTGAGGTGTGAAGGTTTAAAAGTTGGTGGCTATTGTGTGAATTGAAAAATAGGGTTAAAACCTCTAAAACCTTCATTTCCCCTCATTCAGTAAGGTGCGGCTAGGGTAAGAAAGCGGTGTGGAGCAACTTTGCAATTTTGGGAAGGAAAACTTAGAATTGGGAGCTGAGGTTTGAAAAATCATCTTTCTCCTCAAGGTAATGTCCTTCTCTTACATCTCTTCTTTAATCTGTGATGTTGGGAGTTGTAGGGGTTTTTTAACCTTTTGTATTTCACCATAGGTGGGTTATGGTGGCCTGTGTGTGTTCCTATCTAATCAGTGTAGGAATCGGGCGGAGTAGCTTACTAAGTTGTTTAGAAATGTTACCTCCTTGATTATTATGGATTAATGCCAAGTATGGAGTCGTGAGGTGCGATCAATCGAGGTTTCGGAATGGGAGCATTCGATATGAAAATCCCAGTTGTCCGGAATTCGCCCAATCCGGAAGTCGAGAACCCAGAAGCGGTACCGGATACCGGAAGTCGGGATCCGGAAGCGGTACCGGATACCGGAATTTGGAGTCCAGAATGTACCGGATCCGAAAGGATCCGGATGTGTGTCCGGAAAAGAGGGATCCGGATACTCCCGGATTTGATTGCGTCCGGAAAGCCGAAATCCGGATATTCCCGGATTGTTTGTGAAAGGGGTCAGTGTCCGAGACTCTGTGTGGTTGTCAGACTTTGAGTATGTCTTGGGGGTTCGGAGTGTTATGTGGGTACTTGACTGTCGTATCCACTCTAGTGTGTTGGTGCAAATGTAGGTACGGATAGAGGATAGCGGTCGCGAGTAAAAACACTTAGCGTGGACGTCGGGTGAGTCTTTCTAAACCGAAGCCTTATCGATACTTGAATTTATTACTTGTACCGATATATTGAATTTCATGATTTACGTTGTTTTAAATATGCATGATCAAAGCGTGTAAATTATTTTATGGATATACGCGAGACATGTAAGGATTTGATATGGATATATGGGGAGTGTGTCTCATGCATGATATATGAATTCGTTTCATATGATCACTAAGGGCGGGTGTGTGCCTTAACACGTTGTCACAGGTGTGTACGTGACTAAGTGCAAGCCGTTAATATGTGTTGTGTGTGTACTTAAACTGACAAAGGTGTAACTGTTTGTAAATGCTTATAAACTCTCTTTAGTTGATAATTGTGGCGTGATGTTGGTAGCAAGAGGGATCTCACGAGACCTCATGGTCTAACCCTTGCTTTTCAAAACTAAAACCTTTTCAGGTAAACAGGTAGCCGAGAGCTCGTTTAGAGGAATGTCAAGACGTGAGTTGGAGCTTGCGTATAGAAGGATTATAAGACTTTCCCTTTTTATTTTGTAGTTATGTTCTCAGCTGTAGCTAGGGTTATTTTCTCGAACCCAGTTTTGTAATCTTGATAGTGAGCATATGTTGGGCCATTTTTGGCATTTTGTATTAAAGAGGTAGCTTTTGGCATGCTTGTTGGTGTGGGTTGTTACACTAGCCATTTCAAAACTTCCTTTTTCACTACCTTTTTCATGACAGGGTTTAGCCTTCTTTGTGGCTCAACTGATGTGAAGTTCTTGTCTTCTAGAATGATCTTATGTTGACAAATAAAGGGACTAATCCTTTTAAGGTCGGCAATGGTCCATACTAAGGATTTTGTGTGTAACTTCAACATATCCACCAGTTTCTTTTCTTGATGCCATTCTAGAGTGGATGAAATTGTTGGTCCCAAAGGGGTTATACAAGTTTGTAGAGGGGGGGGGGGGGGGTTGAATACAAACACACGATTTTTATCTTTCTAAATTGTTTATTGATATGTATCAACAATTTACAGTTTGTTGCGGAACAAGATTAAGGAATAAACCTAATCTAAACAAACTATGAGAATCACTAAGAGTTTTTGCACTAGAAATAGAGATTAAGAAAAACTAGAACACTAAGGATAGTATTCTATCACACAGAAGTTCAGCGAGAGAGAATGGTCGAGCACTTCTCAAATGAAGTAGGGTTTCCTTTATATACTGCATGCATTTAATGCATGTCAGTATACCTTTACACGTGGCAGCCTCTGGTTGGTTGCATGGTTTGACTTCAGCAGACAACCTAGTGGCCGCATGATGAACAGTGTAGAATTAGAGTTGGTTGTACGATTCTGGACAAAAGGGATGTCCGTTCTGTCAAAATCGTACGGAGGCGTGCAAGGGGATAAGGCAAAAGTTACTTGTAGAGGAGGCTTCATGATCAGCGTTCGCTGAATGATTCTTTATCATCAAATGATAAAGTTCAGCGTTCGCTGAAGTCTTCTACTTGAAACTTCACGTTGAGTGGACAAGTCTTGGCTTCGCTGATATCCGCATCAGTTCATTAGTAGACTTAGTCGCTGGTTCTTTGGCTTGATCTTCGACTTCAGCGTAGAACATAGTTGACGTGAATCTTGTCTTCAGGGATCATAAGTAAACAACATAAGGTATCAGCGATCATCAGTGAGGCTGACCAGGCTCAGGGCTCACTGATGAACAGTGTTCGCTGAATGCATAAATTAAAGAACATGAGTTTCCTATCAGCGGTACTAAACAGACTTAGGGGGCGTTTGGTTCATTTTAAGGAATGGAAATGAAAATGAAAATGGGAATGCAGGAGAATGGGAATAGGAATGAGCATTCCATTGATGCTGTTTGGTTTAACCAATATAATTAATAAAATAATATTTTATATAAACTTTTTAATACAAATATGTGACGTCCAACGTGAAAATAAAAAATATTTTTCATTCAACATCGAGAAATAAAGGGACATATGAGGAAAAAATGACTAAGCGGGAATAAAATTTTCATTCCCCCCAATTTGGTCAGGATTGAAAATTAATGGGTTTGGGGTAATGATTCCATTATATTATATCAAACCAAACAACAGTTTTCATTTTCATTTCCATTCCTGACCCCTTAATACCCCCAACCAAACACCCCCTTAGTATTTATCTTTGATAGTGAAACTCTAATACATATTGTCTACTTACAATTTTCACTAAGTGTTTTTCAGGGTCATTATCAAATCACTGAGGGTTTGGATCAACAGAAATGATGACCGGTAATTTGTCATCATCTTTAAGAAAAACATATTTTAAATGCAATGGGAGTTGTTTGAACTCTAGGTCAAGTGGTGAAATGACAGATGGTGTGAAACTCTTTTACTCATTATTTTCCAATGATTCAAATTTGGCAACTTGCAAAGGTACAATATCTTCTATAATTTTCTCATCATTATCTAATTCCTCATCATCCTATTCCTCCAACTTACATGCCTTCCTAATTCCTTCCTTATTGCACATGGATTCAATCACACTTAAACTAGAACAATATTCCACATCATCAGGGTATTTTAAAAAACTGAAGACATTAAATGTGACTTTTTGGTCTTAAAGTCTCATGGTCAACTCTCCCTTTTGGACATCTATCAAAATTCTTTCGGTGGCTAAAAATGGTCTTCCTAAAAGATGATAAAGTCTGCTCGTAATCCCTTTTGGACATCTATCATGATCAGCCTCAAAATCTAGGATGATAAAGTCTGCTCGAAAGATGAATTTTTCAACTTGAACTAAGACATCTTCAATTTTCCCTTTTGGATAGACAATGGTTTTGTTAACTAGAATGAGTGTAACAATGGTAGATCTAGCTTTTCCTAAGCCTAAGCTGTTAAAAATAGACAAGGGCATAAGGTTGACACTAGCTCCTAAATCACATAAGGCCTTTCCAACTGCTTTTCCTCCTATTGAACAAGGAATGATAAAACTCCATGGGTCTTTGAGCTTAGGGGGATTTTGTTGGTCAAGAGGGCACTACATCCTTCAGTAAGGGCAACAGTCTCGTATTCAGTCAACTTCTTCCTCTTGCTTAGAATGTCTTTAAGGAATTGTGCATAACTGGGCATTTGCTCAATTGCTTCAACAAGGGGTATGTTGATATGCAATTCATTGAACACATCCAAAAATTTCTTGAACTACGGTTCTTCCTTTTGATTCCTTAATCTTTGAGGATAGGGAACATAAGGAGGAACATGTTCAATTATGGCTTTCTTTGTTTGTGTTGAGCTGGATGGGTTTTTTATGCCTTTAGTCACACCTTCTTTAACAGGACATTTAAGACTGGCTTTGGATTGTTGACTTCACTCCCTACAGATTTTTCCTTAGGTTCTGAGTTCTCTAGAGGTTTTGATTTCTCTATGTCAGTGGGCAATGCTGTAGCATTGGATTTAGACAATGAGATGTTTTCAGAATCAGTTTTTGTAATTGGTCCAAATTCTTTGTCTAGACCTACCTCTAAGTATTTTCCACTTCTTAGAGTCACAACTTTTATATGTTCCTTTTCTGAAGATCTTGGGACCTCTGTGTTACATGGTAAAGTTCCTGCGGTCTTGTTGCTTTGGTTAAGAGCAACCTGACTGATTTGGGTTTCCAAGTTTCTGAGTGAAGTTTGAGTTTGGGTCATAAACCCTTCATCATTGCTTCCAAAGAAGATGATGATTCTACTTGTGAGGATGATTTGTTTTAAAGAGGTGGTCGGTTATTTTGAAAATTTTGATGATTATGGTGATTTTGGTGGTTCTGTTGGTTTTGGTGATTTTGTGAACCACTTGCATTTTGTTGAGGTTGAAAATTTGAGTTCCTTTGTTGCTTCGGTTCAGGTGGATTTAAACATGGGATGCTCCATGAGAAGTTTGGATGTTGTTTCCAACCGGCGTTGTAGTTGTTAGTGAATGGACCGACTCTGTTATGTACATAGTTGACTGATTCAGAATTATGAGGAAAATGTTTATAAGAGTGTTCCTCACTACAACAAACACATTGCACTGAGAGAACTGCTGGAGTGGGTGTAGTTGCAGTCTGCTGCATTTCTTGGTCGGTAGTTATGGTTTTAAGCATATTGGCCATGGAAGCAAGTTGAGCTGTCAATGCAGTTTATGCATCTACATCATGCATTCCAGAAGTCTTCTTTTGAGTTGGGGCCCTTGAAACAACCCAATGTACATTATTTGTTGAAATCTCTTCAAGAATTTTATACCCGATATTGTAGGTGTTGGAAGTAAAGGCCCCTCCTGATGTCGCATCGAGCATTTGTTTAGCGTTGGGATTAAGTCCATTGTAAAATGTCTCGAGTTGAATACAGCAGGGAATTCCATGGTGAAGGCATTTCCTTAACAATTCCTTAAACCTTTCTCATTGTAACACCCCAAAATTCTGGGCTAATTTGAACCTCAAATTTCCACAAGCTATGATAATATAAACTTCAAACTTACATAAATAGCAAGTGAATTAATCATCAAGAGTACATTTACAGATACAGGATCCTACAAATAACTTATTAATCTAATTTTGTCACTATAATCAGATTAACTAAGTTATCTAAGCAATCCCTCAAAATCTACTTCTATTAATTGACTTCCTTGATATTCCAAAACGCTCGTCCCACAACCCTTATTTTCCCGAGCCGGTACCTGGTAAGAAAACATCATTTGAAACGATTAGGCTAACGCCTAGTGAGAACATTTGTTTCCATAATAATATTTGCAAAATCAATGTAAACAAGTTATATCAAACCTGATTACCCTTTTTCTTACCATACGTGTAACTCTATTCCGTTAACACGATTCTCATCCAATCCCATGAATATGACTGACACACATTCCATCATCATATCATGTCTCAGAGCTACACTACGAATCTGCACTGATTCTAGAGTAATGTTTCTATTCCGGAAATCGCAATATACACATGCCCAGTTCCGTACACATCTATTCCAGAAACCGCAATATACACATGCCCATTTCTGTACACATCCTATTCCAGAGCCACACTACGAATCTTTCTCAGATTCTAGATTAATTCTCCCACCTAAGAAATCGCAATATACACATGCCCATTTCTTAGAAAAGGAAGTAGAGATTACAATTACATATGTCAATCCCTCTTCTTCCTTAGAAACCGGAAATTACGTTTATTCCAGGGTTTCTCACACACATCAGAATAATGACTAACTTCATCTATTCCACGTGCACATAACCATTAGTACTACACACATCAGAATAATGACTAACTTCATCTATTCCACGTGCACATAACCATTAGTACTACACACATCACTGGAATAACGATTATTACCACACGCCTATTCCATGTGATTACCAAACACTAGTGCCTATGGATCCATTACACTTTACTAACGTATATGCATAACAACATATTACAGCTCATATCATATTCTCAAATCTAAGAATACTAGATAACCTATCGTATCTTCATCCTTAAATGCCCCGCCCCCCTTCGGCGACTTAGCACAGAGGCAACGCCCTTGCGGGGTCTGGGGGCAGCGCCCCTAGAAATTTTTTAGAAAACTTAACCAGACAAAACCTCTAAAATCTGTATCCAGACATCAGAACCTAACATTCTCAATTTCACAAAAGTGTCCGGACAACAGGGGTTTCCGGATAACTTTGACTGTCCGGACAACTAAATTTTCCGGACAATACACAACTCTCCGGATACTGATCTAATCCGGACAACACACTAATCCGGACAACATATCCGGAAACTAAAGTAACCCGGATACTATCCGGTAACTATATTCATCCGGAAACTTATACAAAATTAAAACTTACCGGATAACTCTTCTGCGTCCGGATACCTTCTTCACAGAGGTTTCCGGATACGACGTTTCATCCGGAAACCTTCGAACTGCAGCCTAAAATCCGATCTAAATCGATGTCTGTTTGATTCAGTTCATTCCAGACCACCCCATACAGTTTATAACCAGTTTATACAGCTAATACATGTTTTAATTTAACATGAAAACGCTGATTTAAGCAAACAACAAATGAACTCACCTTGAACTTGCAAAACCCACTTCCTGCACAAATCTGATTTCCCCCGGTCTGTTGATAATGATTCTGTAAATTAATCCAATACACAGATTCGTTCATAAACTATCATTACCAACAAATTTTATCAGAAACCAACACAAATTCCTTACCAATTTGATGAACAAAGCCTCTTTTCTTCCTTTTTCTTCTTTTCTTTCTTTTCTCTCTCTGCCTTCTCTCTTCTGCCGACTCAAAACCAATCTGAGATAATATCTCAGATTTCAACCCCTTATCCACACACTTTCAACAAATGACTAACCACACCCCCAAGTTTCATTATTTCCACAATTGACACCAAACCTTGATCCCTTGTATTTTAACCTTAATGAATTACAAAAATACTACATAATTCAAGGTTTAAACCAAGATGCAACTAGATCCCAATTCTCATTAAAATACTAATATTGAAAATTTAGGATGTTACACTCATGCATCAGGAATCACTTTATCGTCCATTTGTTTAAATATGCATATTTCATTTCTAGACTTGGCATTTCGGGTAGGTGGAATATATTTTCGCAAAAACGTTTCAGCCATATGAGTCCACGATGGTACAAAACCTAGTGCTAATGAATTAAACCATATTTTTGCTTGATCCCTTAGAGGAAATGGGAACAAGGTGAGTCTTAAGGCATCCGGATATACCCCAGGAATCAGAAAAACATCGGTGATCTCCATAAAAGTTTTAAATGTGAATGTGGATCCTCCGATGGTAATCCGGAAAATTGTCTATTAGCTTGCTATATGTGGAACATGATGGGTTTTGGTTCAAAATGTAAAATTTCCCTTTGTGGCTTTACAATCCCTGAGTTTAATTGCTCAAAATTAGGGATTGCATAATCCATGATTCGCCCATCTTTTGAGTTTTCAAAATCAATGATGTTGAGAGGTTCATTTTGTTCATTATCACCATGAGATTCTTCATCATCATTATTATTCTGTTGTGGATTTGGTTGAAAAGGATGTTGGGGTGGATTTCCGAAAAGTGGTGGTCAATTTGCAAATACGGGTGGTGGTCTTTGTTGATATTTCATATTTGGTGGATGTCTTGGTGGGTTTTCCAAAAGTGGTGGTGGTCTTTGTTGATTTTCTAGAGGTGGTGGTCTTATTTCTAAGATTGGCGGTCTTGGTGGTCTATGTTCAAAACCCGGTGGTGCATCCATATTGGGTAGATTCATGATATTGGATGTTCTTTGTATCCTCCTTTTATGACGAAAGGTTCTTTCTATGTCAGTATTCAGTTCGAAAAATTCCCCTCGTTGTATTCTTGGCATACACCACACTCACAATGTGATCCGAAAGATGTTACAAAACTCAAATATTTTTAGAACTTTTGACTTACTACTCCCCGACAACGGCGCCAAAAACTTGATAGTGTTTTTTATACACCTTCAGACATGTGAATAATAGAACCAAAAAACAAGTATACTAATTGGAACTATATCGCCTTTCAAGTAATAAAGTGGTAAAATACCGAATATCGTCTACAGAGATTGGCATAAAAGTGAGTTAAAAAGTAACAGAAAGAGATGATTTCAGATGGCGATTTTGAAGACGTTTGTTTTGGTTTGAGTTATCTCAAGGATTAGGCCAACGCCTAGTGAGGACATTTGTTTCCATAATAATATTTGCAAAATCAATGTAAACAAGTTATATCAAACCTGATTACCCTTTTTCTTACCATACGTGTAACTTTATTCCGTTAACACGATTCTCATCCAATCCCATGAATATGACTGACACACATTCCATCATCATATCATGTCTCAGAGCTACACTACGAATCTGCACTGATTCTAGAGTAATGTTTCTATTCCGGAAATCGCAATATACACATGCCCAGTTTCGTACACATCTATTCCAGAAACCGCAATATACACATGCCCATTTCTGTACACATCCTATTCCAGAGCCACACTACGAATCTTTCTCAGATTCTAGATTAATTCTCCCACCTAAGAAATCGCAATATACACATGCCCATTTCTTAGAAAAGGAAGTAGAGATTACAATTACATATGTCAATCCCTCTTCTTCCTTAGAAACCGGAAATTACGTTTATTCCAGGGTTTCTCACACACATCAGAATAATGACTAACTTCATCTATTCCACGTGCACATAACCATTAGTACTACACACATCAGAATAATGACTAACTTCATCTATTCCACGTGCACATAACCATTAGTACTACACACATCACTGGAATAACGATTATTACCACACGCCTATTCCATGTGATTACCAAACACTAGTGCCTATGGATCCATTACACTTTACTAACGTATATGCATAACAACATATTACAACTCATATCATATTCTCAAATCTAAGAATACTAGATAACCTATCGTATCTTCATCCTCAAATGCCCCCCCCCCCCCTTCGGCGACTTAGCACAGGGGCAACGCCCTTGCGGGGTCTGGGGGCAGCGCCCCTAGAAATTTTTTAGAAAACTTAACCAGACAAAACCTCTAAAATCTGTATCCAGACATCAGAACCTAACATTCTCAATTTCACAAAAGTGTCCGGACAACAGGGGTTTCCGGATAACTTTGACTATCCGGATAACTAAATTTTCCGGACAATACACAACTCTCCGGTTACTGATCTAATCCGGACAACACACTAATTCGGACAACATATCCGGAAACTAAAGTAACCCGGATACTATCCGGTAACTATATTCATCCGGAAACTTATACAAAATTAAAACTTACCGAATAACTCTTCTGCGTCCAGATACCTTCTTCACAGAGGTTTCCGGATACGACGTTTCATCCGGAAACCTTCGAATTGCAGCCTAAAATCCGATCTAAATCGATGTCTGTTTGATTCAGTTCATTCCAGACCACCCCATACAGTTTATAACCAGTTTATACAGCTAATACAAGTTTTAATTTAACATGAAAACGCTGATTTAAGCAAACAACAAATGAACTCACCTTGAACTTGCAAAACCCACTTCCTGCACAAATCTGATTTCCCCCAATCTGTTGATAATGATTCTGTAAATTAATCCAATACACAGATTCGTTCATAAACTATCATTACCAACAAATTTTATCAGAAACCAACACAAATTCCTTACCAATTTGATGAACAAAGCCTATTTTCTTCCTTTTTCTTCTTTTCTTTCTTTTCTCTCTCTGCCTTCTCTCTTCTGCCGACTCAAAACCAATCTGAGATAATATCTCAGATTTCAACCCCTTATCCACACACTTTCAACAAATGACTAACCATACCCCCAAGTTTCATTATTTCCACAATTGACACCAAACCTTGATCCCTTGTATTTTAACCTTAATGAATTACAAAAATACTACATAATTCAAGGTTTAAACCAAGATGCAACTAGATCCCAATTCTCATTAAAATACTAATATTGAAAATTTAGGATGTTACACTCATGCATCAGGAATCACTTTATCGTCCATTTGTTTAAATATGCATATTTCATTTCTAGACTTGGCATTTCGGGTAGGTGGAAAATATTTTCGCAAAAACGTGTCAGCCATATGAGTCCATGATGGTACAAAACCTAGTGCTAATGAATTAAACCATATTTTTGCTTGATTCCTTAGAGGAAATGGGAACAAGGTGAGTCTTAAGGCATCCGGAGATACCCCAGGAATCAGAAAAACATCGGTGATCTCCATAAAAGTTTTAAATGTGAATGTGGATCCTCCGATGGTAATCCAGAAAATTGTCTATTAGCTTGCTATATGTGGAACATGATGGGTTTTGGTTCAAAATGTAAAATTTCCCTTTGTGGCTTTACAATCCCTGAGTTTAATTGCACAAAATTAGGGATTGCATAGTCCATGATTCGCCCATCTTTTGAGTTTTCAAAATCAATGATGTTGAGAGGTTCATTTTGTTCATTATCACCATGAGATTCTTCATCATCATTATTATTCTGTTGTGGATTTGGTTGAAAAGGATGTTGGGGTGGATTTCCGAAAAGTGGTGGTCAATTTGCAAATACGGGTGGTGGTCTTTGTTGATATTTCATATTTTGTGGATGTCTTGGTGGGTTTTCCAAAAGTGGTGGTGGTCTTTGTTGATTTTCTAGAGGTGGTGGTCTTATTTCTAAGACTGGCGGTCTTGGTGGTCTATGTTCAAAACCCGGTGGTGCATCCATATTGGGAAGATTCATGATATTGGATGTTCTTTGTATCCTCCTTCTATGACGAAAGGTTCTTTCTATGTCAGTATTCAGTTCGAAAAATTCCCCTCGTTGTATTCTTGGCATACACCACACTCACAATGTGATCCGAAAGATGTTACAAAACTCAAATATTTTTAGAACTTTTGACTTACTAGTCCCCGACAACGGCGCCAAAAACTTGATAGTGTTTTTTATACACCTTCAGACATGTGAATAATAGAACCAAAAAACAAGTATACTAATTGGGACCATATCGCTTTTCAAGTAATAAAGTGGTAAAATACCGAATATCGTCCACAGAGATTGGCATAAAAGTGAGTTAAAAAGTAACAGAAAGAGATGATTTCAGATGGCGATTTTGAAGACGTTTGTTTTGGTTTGAGTTATCTCAAGGTTAACACTGAATGTAACAGAATCTAATGAAAGAAGAATGGGTGCAAGACGTTTGGTGAGACCTAAACACAAATTCCAGTAGCCAATGTCGTTGCAATGCTACAACATTGTTTTGCAGCAACGAATTCTACCATTTGTTTTGAGGACGTTCCTCTTGGATTTTAACCTTTGTATCAACATTTGTCTTCTAAGACATGTATAATCTCTTATACAGTGCCTTAGTTGAAGAGGTAGAAACAATGGTGTCCCCAAAACTTATGGAATAACAAATCTCTTTGTCATAAATCACCCTCTCGGGTCGATTCCCATATCATTCAAATTGGTGTGTTCCAAGTGGTCCATCTCTGATTCCACTACACTTTAACACTTTGATTAGCGACCAACTTGTCGAGAATAATTCAGTTTAGCAAATATAGGTAACAAATCTCTTTGTTAGCAACTTTCTCAAGTTTACTTTCTATATCCTCCAAGTTGACGTGCATTCGAGTGGCTTATTTCTAAGTCCACGACACTTTAACACTCTTCAAGTGATCAACTTGTCAAAAAGTTTCTTGGTTTTATAAAACTTGAACGAAAATAATATAATGGCGTTTTTGCAAAACGACGTCTACTTTTCTTTGGTTTAAAGTCTCACATTTTTAGTCTCACACCCAAACTACTAAAAGTTAGCTACTCATAATAAAAGTAAATTGCATAATAAAATAAAATGACATAAAATAAGTGCATAAAAATAAATATCGGAATTTAAATGACAAAATATAAAGAACTTAAAAGAAATACGAAGAACTAAAAGTGCATATATTAAACCAAGAGTTTTAGAGAGAGGGAGAACTAAACTAAAGTAGTTTTAGTTTTTGAAATGATAAGAGTATAAGTAAGTATTTAGCCCTAACCGAAAACCTCCATGAAAGTAGTGTCAAAATGGTTAATAAAGAGCGCATAAAATAAAACATTTACCCTGGGTAAGAAAGTACTAAAGTCAACTACCAAAAGATAATACCCAACATAACTATCCAAGAGTTAATAAAAATACATCTGAGATTAACCAATGGATTTCTTCAAAATTTCTAGAAGTCTCAAAGTTGGGATGTCAACTACTTATTGTTGTAAAAACAGATAAATCATAACTTTAGCTCCACTAAATAATAAATGGCCAATAAGATAAGAAAAGACTCAAAATTGGGATGTAAACTATGAAAATAAACTAAAATAAAGATGAAAACATACATGTGTTTACACACTAATAAAGCAACGCGTATCACCGTGAAAAGAGAAATATATTGATATGCAAAGATAAGATATCTTACATATGTAAATGTGTAATTTCAACATTGAAAGTGGTATTTATGTAATCAAAACATCCATTAGGAGATCCTATGAAAATACGAAAAGAGAGATTTGGAAAATAACAAATACTCCTGAAGTATGAAAATATCATAAAAATGATATCATGCTTGTTAAGCAACGTGACATCAGATAATGGTATAAAAATGTGTTTATGCATACTTTCACAAGTAAATGGCGGAAGTGAAAACTTACGTGATATCAGTTAAGAAAAATGAAATATGAATTTAAAATTTGATGGTGATAGATTGGTTAAGTAATAGCCAAGTTATAAATTAAATGTTAGTGTACATAAGCTCAAAGTCATATAAATAATAAGTGATCAAGAATCATGAATCATTGAGATAGTGGTTGTATGAAAAATAGGTCAAAATGGATGTTAAGTTAAAAATGACCTCATGTCATGGAAGATGACCGTCTCAAGTAAGTATATAATTTCAATGGAAGAGTTTATAATAAAAAAAACATCTAGGTTATGCAGTCTGGTTTTTGTTGTGAAGACAAAATATTCCCGGATATTAAATTAAATTTGAGTGTGCAGCGAAAGCAAGTGTTGTTTATTGGGGTAGAAATTAGTCGAAATATTAAGCATTGTCTTGATTCTTGAATGATAAGGATAAGGCCAAAAAAAGGCGGCGATTAATGTTGTACGGCAAGAATCAGTAGAGGAATAATTATAAGTTAGTGTTGTATTTTGAATGATTGTAAACGTATTGTTTTATAGATGCAATATAGTAATGCTCACTACAAGGGAATACAAGTAACGTAGTTTTGGTTTCAATGAATGGTAAAAAATACAAGATTCTTGAAGTGGAAAGATTTTTAAAAGATGGTGTTGATGTTAGCAAATCAACGTTTTAAAAGTCGTATAGAGCATTTGTATATTTGATATATGGAAGAAAATGGAAAAAAGTACAAAATGTATCTATTAGAAGTAAATATTCTATTATACTCTTGGAAGATATGAAGTAATATGTTAAGACTAATATGAAAAACTTAAAGTAGTCATGATATCAAAGAGAAATGTTCGGTTAGCCTATGTACCGAAATGCCTAGTACCATTAAAAATGTAAGCATCGATGATGTTTGATAAAAATACTAAACGGAGCTTTTTATGTCTTAAGTATCCCATTTATCATATAAGATGTGAAAGTGTACGGAGACTTAGAGTCATGATTTTGATGATGAGAGTTTAGGGGTAATATAAGAGTATTTTGACAAATGCCTGAATTTTTTGCGAATTAATATCAAGTATAAGTAAGACCTTGATTATAGTTGAAGCATTCGTCTGCCAGTAAATAATGGTGAAAATAGGATCCTAAGTGTTCATGTAAGTGGATCATTGACGAATATAGAGAAAAACAGTAACATATATATTAAGGTTACTAGATGAATCCTCGACAATTTACGACACTTTTTATATGTCGAATTTGCAACAAAAGTGTCGCTTCGAGTTTTAGAAGTGTATTAAGCTAAGTTTATTCATTATTTAAGAATGTATAAATTCCGAGGACGGAATTTTTATAAGGAGGAAAGATCTGTGACACCCTTAATTTTAATTAAATACCCAAAATAAAAAGAAAATGTAAGTCAAGGGATGTTATTTGTAAGTTCTAGAAACTTAATCATAGCAATTAAAGCAAGTATCAAATCTTAGGGTCCTATTTTGTAATTTAAAGTTTAAGATGGACACTTGGTGAAGAAAAGGGTACATGGGTGCTTTGTTTAGAAAATTTTAGCTATAAATCGGTGGTTTCTCTCTTAAAATTATTTCCATATAATTGTTGTATTCACCAAAACGATTCATAAAAAAGAAAAGAAAAAAAGCAATCAATATATCAATATATATATTAAAAGAGAAAACCACAAAAGATGATGTGGCATCTTAAGAATTGAGAATTTCTCATTTTCTTGAATTGTGGTTGCTTCTAAGGTATCCTACATTGATAGAGAGTCAAAAGATTGGCAATGAATTGTGAATATATAAATGGAGGTTGAGATGTGTTTGAGGTAACTCATGGGATTGACTCATTTTGGTTGATCCTCTAAACCAATGTTGTTGGCCTTTTTTAGCCGACCCTCCAAACAATATGTTGGCTCATTTTGGCCAACCTAAAAGTTTAAATCTATATATATATATATATATATATATATATATATATATATATATATATATATATATCTAAAAGAAAAATCCACAAAATATTGGGTGGCATCCTAAGAATTGAGATTTCCTCATTTCTTGAATTGTGGTTGCTTCTAAGGTATCCCACATTGATAGAGATACAAAAGAATGACAATAAATTGTGGATATATAGATGGAGGTTGAGATGTCTTTGTGGTAACTCATGGGGTTGGCTCATTTTAGCTGATCCTCTAAACCAATGTTATTGGTCTTTTTTGGCCGACCCTCCAAACAATATGTTGGCTCATTTTGTCTAACCTAAAAAGTTTAAATTTATATCTATCTATATCATTTATATATATAAAATTAATTACCACATAGAATAATGTGGCACAATGTAGGATTAGAATGCTTCATTATCTAAACGGAAAATCCACAAAATATTGGGTGGCATCCTAAGAATTGAGAATTCCTCATTTCTTGAAATGTGGTTACTTATAAGGTATCCCACATTGATAGAGAGACAAAAGATTGGAAATGAATTGTGGATATATAAATGGAGGTTGAGATGTCTTTGTGGTAACTCATGGGGTTGGCTCATTTTAGTTGATCCTCTAAACAATGTTTTTGGCGTTTCTGGCGTCTTTAGCCGACCCTCCAAATAATATGTTGGTTCATTTTAGCTAACCTAAAAGTTTATATATATATATATATATATATATATATATATATATATATATATATAATAGGAAAATCCACAAAAGATTGGGTGGCATCCTAAGAATTTAGAATTCCTCATTTCTTGAAATGTGGTTTCTTCTAAGGTATCCCACATTGATAGAGAGACAAAAGATTGGCAGTGAATTATGGATATATATATATATATATATATATATATATATATATATATATATATATATATATATATATATATATATATATATATATATATATATATATATATATATGTAGAATCCAGATTCGTGCAACAGTAATGAAATCGAAAATAATAAGCAAATAAGAACAATGATTTCAACTGGTCATCCCTGTATTAAGCTTTCAATCAGAGAGTTTACAATAAGAGTAGGAAAGCTAATGGGATGATTAACCTTTTTTCTTAGGCTAATACAACATTATATAGTACGGGCCCGTGGCTAACAAGCCCACGGCCCGTTCACTATGGACTAAGATTAAACAATTACAAAATAAACCCTTGAACTTTAAATCAACAATAAAACCTGCCCTAACAATCTCCCCCTTTGATTTGAAGTTCAAATTCGCGCTCTATCTCTTGCCAGTTGTAGACATAACGTTTGCGAAGAGCGAAATGAACCTCGAAGAATCTGATGGCGCGGCGGTAGTCGAGACGTTCTTCAACCATATCCAAAGCAGTCTGAGCAGTTCTTTCATTCAGATTGGGTACATAGGATACCTTTGGATTTTCGGATTCGTGTTTGATGATCTTCCGAAGAGCGTCTTGAACTTTGAGCAGTGTACCGTCGCAAAATCGATCTACCTGACTGAACCTCATAAACTTCTTTTCTTTCTGAGCGTTGAGGAAGACGATCCCAAATTCCGGTTAAAGCAGCATTGCATTCTCGGGATACATCGACAGTTCAGGAGCTTTCAGATTCGGTTTGAGCAGATTTACCTTCTTCGCTCGGTTCTCGATTGCCATTTGAAAGTCCGTAAGATAAGACATCATAATAGAACGGACGAGGAATCGACGAACCGCTTCGAGCGCCTTTGTTACAGCAAGTGGTCGGATGGTTCTGGTGCGAAGGTCTCTCAAGATAACCAAGAGGTCGAACGGATGGAGATGCTTAAAGTCAGCTTCAGAAAAAATCCATTCTTTTCCGTCTTCACGTCGAACAGTGAATACGGGAAAGACGATCTTCATAATTCGGTTTGACTGAATCTTTAGCACCTCTGAAATTTTATGCTTAGTTCGTACCTGGTCTCTCGGGAGACACCGCTTCATGGCTTCTACGTATCGGAGTTGGCGTGCTGGATCAGGACTGTAGATGCCAAGACAGAAGGTCGGCTCGATCGGGCGAATTCGGTGAACAAACAGCTTCTTCAGAGATTCCTCCAGATGAGGAATGAGGACCTTGATCTTCTCCCAACGGTTTTGTTGCAGAGGAGGGGGAGGAAGATCAAGAGTTGTCGTTTGCTGAGGAGATGTCGGGATTTCTGCATTGGAGCTTTCGGGTTGATCTGAAGTCGTAGCGGGTTGAGTCGAGTGAACGAGAGGTGTACCATAGAAATTCTGAAGAAGAAATTGGTCGTAATCAACGTTGTCGTCTTCATCAGTGGGAAAAACCAAGTTTACCTCGAAGTTTACGGCTCTGGCAGCTTTTTCGTACCATGTGTCTTCGGTTTCCGGGTTGGTTTCACATGCTGGATCAATCATGGTGAGCATTGGCATGTCTGATGGTTCTTGTGCGACCAATTCCTGTGTTGTACCCTCAGGCTTTTCAACCGTTGGGGCTTCGTCATCTGAGATATCCATGTCGATGACCATCTGTGCTAATGGTAACTCGGCTTCGGGTGTTTCTGTTGAAATTGCCGCAGTTGGGGGTTCCTGTTGAACCACAGATGTCGTCGCAGGCTGGATCAGGGAGGCGGTCTCGGTTAGACGTTGACGCTTCTCCCCCTCACGGTGATCAGGATCCTCCTGGTCATCGTGTTTGCGTTTAAGACCGCCGGCTTGACTCTTACAAGTGTCTTCGAGTGAGCGGACCCTCTCAGACAGCGTGGCAAGCGCTTTGTTGTAGTCGTCGAGGGTCGAGTCAATGGCGTCAAGGCGTGAGGTGATAGACGAAGATGGAGCAGTGGCCTGGGATCGAAGAATTGAGATCAGGTCTGCTTCGGTTGAGGCGGTTGTATCGGATTCCTGGAGCAGTTGGGCCAGAAGCATTGTCTTTAAGGTATCCACCGAATAGATAGGTTGAGCAAATGTCGGTGGATGTGGTGGTGCGGTTTCGGCTTCAACGAACTTTGCTTTGCCTTTGATGGCTTTGGCGATCTCGTCGGAGACATGCTGTTCCAGTGCCTCGCGGACAGCCTTGAGGGTGCTGTCCAGGGACCCTTGCGACACAAAGTCGGGGTGAATAACTCCGGGTTCACTTAGATTACCCGTTAAGACATGTACCGCAGAGGTAGAGCCACCTACGTTCACAGCTGGCGTGATATTAACTGTGGTGGGATTTCCGTCCAATCCTCGTGTTCCGGAAGTCTGAGACACTATAGACGTTCCGGTCGGGTCACTAAGAGCCGCGACTTGGTGTTGTTCCGCATCAAGTGTCCTAGGCGAAGAATGTTCAGTAACAATAGGCTCTAGACTCGATGGTGCACGCAAAGAAGTCGAGACTGGGGGCTGCTGGTCTCTTGTTTCAACACCAACACTCTCCGAATGAGAGGCCGGTGGAAGTTGTGCTTGTTCCCCGTGTAATATTGAAAATCCGTCTGTCGTTAGACGGATGAGTGGATGAGGGGGTCGTGCAAATGCTCCGCTGGGTCCACGGAGTCTTCTTCAATACCCCGTCCCAACGTATGAGACGGGATAGCAGATGTGGCTACCCGAATATCGCTCGTTTGGGGTCGCTCAGGAGCCTCGTTATCTTTACGATTCAATCTTTCCTGGTTCATCTTTGAACGCAGTTCTCTCCGGCTCACATGTCCTAACTCCTCTATTTGGTTTCCCTCAGATGCCCTAGTAATAGGTCCGGTTCCAGAATGTGGTGGAGATTCAAGAGGGATGCCAACGGTAAAATCAGGGTTGGGTCCGATACCGCGAGGTATTTGTTTCAGGCGTATGTTTCGGTCGGTATCGGAGTCCGTGGAGTCAGATTCCACGTCTTCAACATGTGTACTGGGAGATGGGGGTTCGGTAATGTATGGCTCGGTTGAATGATGTAGTCTCGGTCGAGAGGATGGACCGGCTTGGGCTGAGCTGGAACCGGGTTGCGATTCCACTGCACCACCTACTCTCGTTCCCCTTTCTCTCACAACTAACGTTCCCCGCCCGACAGCACCTGCGTGTCGGGCCCTTCCACCTCTCACTCTCGAACCCTCACGTCTCTCGGGTCTAAGTCCCTGGGCAGGTCCCTCCGGCGCTGGCTGGACCATGGGATTACCTAACGCTTCCCTGTATTCTACTACCCCTGGTGCAGTGGGATCGGCGATGGCTAGTAATGGTTCAGGGATGGGCATTGCGACCGCATCAGATGGATTTCGGATAACCATGAACTGTAAATGGTGATGGGGACATACCGGATGGTTCAGGCGGAGAGGAATGGCAGGATTCGCGTCCATGTGTTGACGCACCGCAAGCGATAGGAAACGCGGATACGGAAGAAATTTCTTCTGTTTGGAACCTCCGATTTGGCGAATAGCCGCGACGAGCTCCCTCCAGATGATCATCGGAAAGTCTATGTGTCGGTTGTAGCACACAGCATGGACTAGGCGCAGGAAGTCGCCGGTGCACTGATCAATGCCTCTCCATCTCGATGAAAGGCAGCGGTTTAGGATCGTAAAAAGCGTGTACCATATCGGAGCGAGGTACTTGCGATTGAAAGCAGATGGCCGGTTGAGGTCGTGATTGTAACCAAGTGCGCGGATTTGAGCGCAAAGCATGTCATCATTCACGGCAGGATTGTACCGTTCATGATTGTTGGCCGTGGCCTCCGGAAGAGACAGAAGGCGGCGGAAAGAGTCCGGTGTGAGTGTGAAAGGTTGGTTATCGATCTGAGCGGTGATCGGCTGCGAGGTACCGGCTGTGACGAATCGGGCGGTGAGCCATACCTGCAGAACGTACAGGACTGGGAACAAGGTCGTGTCCAGGTGGTGATTGTTGGCCTCCAGTTCAGTGCCATGGTCAGGGTTAACCAGGGCAGCATCGGCTTCCTCGTTAATGATATCCGCCTCTTGAAGTATTTGCTCTTGAGGAGGCGGTTGTTGGTCGCCTGGTTGTCCGTGAGGTTGTTGTTGGTGAGCCGCCATAGATAATCTGTAGAAAACAGCACATTTAGTAATTGAGTCGGATAAACAAGTGTCGGTGCGTACCTTCATCGGGATTGGCTCAATCTGAGACAGATCGAGGACTGGCAGTGACAAAGCAGGTACGGAAAGGACACAACAGCAGGAGTTTCCGGATGAAAATGCCAAGGTGTCCGGACAACACATGGTGTCCGGATAAAGTTGGATTATCCTAAAAAGGCCGGACAGCATGGGTTTCCGGGTGCTCAAGGAGTCCGGATGAAGAAGATAAATCCGGACAGAGGTTTCCGGGTGCACTATTTTTCCGGAAAACATTAATGTTCGGACACCAAACTACCCGGTAGTTGAACTTACCGGAAACCTTAAGGTTTCCGGACAACTAGGTCTCCAGGTGATGGTGATTTCCGGATGGATCTTCATGGCTATGATGGTGTCCGAACACGATGAATGTGTCCGGACGAGAGTTCAGATGACCAATCTGCCCAGTAAGTGATCCCTAACTAGTGCGGCGGTGCGGAAAGGATGTCCAGAAGCAACTAGTGGCTTAATGGAGTGTGGACAACCCTGAATCGTATCCATTGATGCGAAACCGCCGAAAATCCCTTAAGGGTTTCGGGACTGAGGGACCGACCCAATCAGGGGTCGATTAGCGGTGCACAGTGTGTGAAACGCGAAGATATGTGATTAGCAGAGACAACCGAGTAACATACCTGAGTATAGGGACTAAAGGGAAGTGCAAATCGAGAGAGTGGGGCGAGTCCGGGCGAGAGAGAGAGAGCCGTCGAGGGTTTTTAGGATTTTAGGGCGAATTTCCGGAGAAAGGCAACAAGAAGAGTCCGGGTGTCTTAAATAGCCGGATGGTGTCCGGATTCTTGGCCCACCCGGATTCATACCGGATCCGGATACTGTCCGGAAACCTTAGGGTATCCGGATACTGTCCGGATAAATCAAACCAGTCATTTCCCTTGGAATTTTGAAGGAATCTGAACCGGAAGAGGACTTTCTCTTGCTCCCCCTCAAACTGAGCATGGGGATCTATCGCTCCCCCTCGGATAGTGCAGTTGAGTGCAGTGGAGAGTTCCGGCACACAAAAACATTTAGATTTTGTAAGAACAAACTGTGCCGCTCCCCCTTAAAGGATGAGGAAACTTTCCTGATATTGCATTGTGCTCCCCCTGAACACGAGAATAGTTGGTGAAAGCACAGAGATAGTGAAGGAAAATATAGACGACGGTAAGAAATAAATGGAAACACACGAAGAAAGAGTGAAAAACAAACGAAATCTACTTAATAAATACCTAGACTAAATCTAGCTGTGTAACTAGAACAAGTAGAATACAAAAACGAGGAAGTATGTGCTCATGCATCAGGATGTTAACCACCGGATGATGAGGAGACAGTTACTCGAATACGTACGGAACTTGTAATGGGCACACAGTCGGATTACGTCTTCAGATTTAGCATACCTAGCTTGAACACAAGAGTTTTAAAGCGTTTTTCGTCCAAGGCTTTGGTAAAAAGGTCTGCTAACTGATGTTCAGTCTTTACGAAGTAGAGTTCGACTGTACCTCTTTCGACGTGATCCTTAATGAAATGATACCGAACGTCGATGTGCTTCGTCTTTGTGTGTTGGACCGGGTTGCTTGATATAGCAATGGCGCTCTTTGAGTCACAGTAAATCGGGACCTTGACATATGTGAACCCGTAGTCTTTGAGTTGTGTCCTCATCCAGATGACCTGGGAACAACAGCTTGCGGCGGCCACGTACTCTGCCTCGGCAGTTGACGTTGATACGCACTGTTGTTTCTTCGACGCCCAACTTACCAGGCTATCTCCCAAGAACTGAATGTGCCCGAGGTGCTCTTGCGATCCAACATGCATCCCGCGTGATCCGCATCCGAGTAAGCGGAAAGTCCAAAACCTGTCTCTTTCGGGTACCAAAGGCCAAGATCAGCAGTACCACGTAAATAGCGAAAAATACGTTTAACAGCATTGTAATGAGACTCTTTAGGGTTGGACTGATAACGGGCGCAAAGAAATGTCGAGAACATGATGTCTGGTCTACTGGCAGTTAGGTACATTAAAGAACCGATCATTCCCCGATACAATTTGGCGTTGACAGCCTTTTCGTTAGGATCGGTGTCAAGCTTTGTAGTGGTTGCCATGGGAGTTTTCATTGGTGAGGACTGGTCCAATTGGAATTTCCGAAGAATATACCTTATGTATTTGGACTGGTTAATGAAGATTCCGGTCGACAGTTGTTTAACTTGAAGACCAAGGAAAAAATTCATCTCACACAGCATACTCATTTTAAAAAAATTTCCCATGAGTTTGGCAAAGTTCTTTGCATATAATGGATTAGTAGAACCAAAAATGATGTCATCGACATATACCTGGACTAGAATGATGTGGCCCTCTTCGTTCTTTATAAATAGAGTAGAATCAATAGTACCTCGTGTAAATTTGGATTCTAACAGGAACTTTGATAGGGTGTTGTACCATGCTCGCGGGGCCTGCTTTAGACCGTATAGTGCCTTGTCCAAGATGTAGACATGATCAGGTTTTGAGTCATCCACAAATCCGTCGGGTTGCGACACGTAAACTTCTTCTTGGAGATCACCGTAGAGAGAGGCTGTCTTCACATCCATCTGGAAGACTGTGAAGTTTTTGTGCGCTGCATAAGCGAGAAACATACGGATTGCTTCGATGCGAGCGACCGGAGCATAGGTCTCATCAAAGTCGATCCCCTCTTGTTGCCGGTATCCTTTGGCCACGAGACGCGCCTTGTTGCGAACAACGATGCCGTCTTCGTCCTTCTTATTCTTAAAAATCCATTTGGTGCCGATTACCGTCTTGTGCGTAGGACGTGGAACCAATCGCCATACCTTTAGAGCTTCGAATTGATTCAGCTCTTCTTGCATGGCTATGATCCAGTCTGGATCTTCGAGCGCTTCGCGAACGTTCGTCGGCTCGATCTTGCTTAGGAATCCAGAAAATAGGCAAAAGTTGGCAGAAGCGCTTCGTGTACGTACAGGAGTGGAAGGATCATCGATGATTTGATGCAGGGGATGTGCCTTTGTCCATTTGGTGGTGTGTGGAAGCGGCTGTTGTGTAGAGTGAGATGCGTCCGGATCCACATATGCACCAGATGGAAGGTCTTGAACTTGTTCAAGTGTAGCAGGCGTGTTTCTCGGAGGAAGTGGGGGAGGATTCGTCGATGGTTGGACAACCTCTGGTTCCGAGGAGTTCAGAGGTTGAACATCGGTTGTAGCAGAAGACGAATCATTAGGAGCGATCTCTGAGAGTATAGGTTCCTCCGAGGCGGTTACATTACCAGGTGTACTCGTATCAGATGAGGATGGTTGAGCTGTCTCCACAGATGTTGACGGCGTACTCATAGACGGTGGCGGACCAGTTAAGTCGTCCGAATCCGCATTGCGAGCAGCTTCAAGTTGCGGATGCGCTGAGACAGGTGTGGAAGAGTGAGCAGTGTCATTATAAAAGAATTCAAATAATAAATCTAAATCAGAAAGATTTTCATTCGATGAAGATGCATGATTCGGATTTAATAATGCTTGTGTAGATCCCGAACTTGGAGGTCTGGAAGCTAACACGCCAGTTAAACCGGGTTCTGAACTTAGTTGTTCAGAAGCCAGATCTGCGGCTTCGTCGAATGTCACGTTTATGCTTTCAACAACGGTTTTGGTTCGTTTGTTGTAAACGCGATACGCCTTAGCCTGCATGGAGTATCCAATGAAAACTCCTTCGTCCGCTTTGGGACTGAATTTCCCGAGATCATCCTTGTCGTTTAGTACATAGCAAGTGCAGCCAAATGCATGGAAGTAGCCAACGGTTGGAACATGGTTATTCATGATCTCGTACGGTGTCTTGTTGAACCGCTTGAGAAGGATAGAGCGGTTTTGCGTGTAGCAAGCCGTAGAAACCGCCTCAGCCCATAGATATAGCGGTAGATTTGCCTGGGATAGCATTGTTCGTGCAGCTTCAACTAGGGTACGGTTTCGTCTTTCCACCACTCCATTTTGTTGAGGAGTGCGTGCTGCAGAGAAAGTGTGTGTGATGCCCACTGATCGCAGATAGTCATCCACCTTCTGATTCTTGAACTCCGTCCCGTTATCTGTTCTGATGGATTGAACGTGTTGAAGCTTGTTCTGCTGGACAGTCTTCAGGTGATCAATGATGAGCTCCGGAGTTTCGTCCTTCGAGCGTAGGAACATCACCCAAGTGTAGCGTGAGTAGTCGTCCACCATCACGAGCACGTATTTGCGTTTTTTGATGCTCGGAACACGCATTGGACCACACAAATCCATATGAATGAGTGCGAGGGTCCGGGTCGTTCTCGGAGTTGCCTTCGGCGGATGTGATGCACGCGTCATCTTTCCCTTTTCGCATGCTCCACAGAGACGGTCTTTTACGAATGGAAGGTGTGGCACGCCTCTGATATGTTTGCCTAGCACCAGTTGATTGATACTTCTAAAGTTGAGGTGCGAAAGACGTCTATGCCAGAGCCAAACTTGGTCAGAATCGGCTTTGGACAAAAGGCAGACAGGTTTGTTGGTCTTGATTGCTGCGAGGTCTATGGTGTAGAGATTGGTCTTTCGAGTCCCAACCAGTAGCTCTTCGCCGTTGTTGTTGAGGATTCGACATCGTGTGGCTTTAAAGATGACCTCGAGATCCTTGTCGCAGAATTGACCGATGCTGAAGAGATTGTGTCCTAATCCTGCGACATGGGATACCTTCTTGATAGTTATCTTGTCTTGTACGATGTCGCCGTAGCCCACGATCGGCGACTTCTCGTTATTTCCAAATCTCACGTCTCCGCAGTATTCTTCCTTGTAATTCGTGAGAAGCTCCCTTCGTCCGGTCATGTGCTTGGAGCATCCAGAGTCTAAGTACCACACATGACCGTTCTGCAAAACAAGATTAGTGACGTTTAGGTACCCAAATTTGTTTGGGTCCTTGGGGGTTAGGATTTGCACTGCCTGGGGAAATTTGCTTTGACACAGCCTTCCCATTAGGTGCAGATTTTACACCATTGGAGGGAACTGGTTTTGGCACTTGTTTCCTCTTGGGTGCAGAATGTACACCTTTTGGAGGACCAGATTTTGGGGCAGATTTCCACCTGGGTGCCGGTTTAACATTAGTAGGAGCAGCCCGTGTAGGAATGGGTCGGGTCTCCCGCTGTGGTTTAACCGTGTGATTGAAACCCCGTTGGAAATGATGTGTTTGCCTTTTATTTTGGGTTTTGCGCTTATGGAATAGATTTTCGACGAAGTAAGGCGCATGCCAAGCATTGTTATGAATGTCATCAAAATCATTCCAACCACAATTAGAGCAACATAAACAATCATGCGATAACTGAATTAATTGATGAAGAGAGTTAACTTTAACAGGAAAAGAGACATTAAAATAGTTCCAATTATTCCAAGCATTATTGTCTTTGTCAATTCTAGAACTGAAAACAGGTGGGGAAGACTTTGACGCATCCTTCTTGACAGAATCCCTCTTTAGCTACTTTGGATTTTCTTTATTAGCTCGACCATGTTTATCTGAAACAGCAGGGACAGAATGATCAGTGACTGTAGAGGAAACATGTGTCTTAATGGTCGGTCGTTCGGTCTTTTGCTCCGGTCGTGATTGTTTTTCAGAATTTGAAGCAGTTTTAAGAATCTTGATCACAACCGGAGTCTTGGATTGAGAACAGTCGCCCTTTTGAAAATTGACCGGACGATTAACCACTGGAGACAAAAAGTCAGAATGACTTGGAAGAGGTTTGTCGAAAGGGAACGACTCAAACTCTCTATCAGAATTACCTTCAGAGTTCATGTATTTTGAAAAATCTATCTCCGGAATTTCAGGACTTGGATCGGTCGAGGAAGGCGAGGAACACTTTGTGCTTTCTGTAGTGTGCTTTGAGGAATTTGGTGCGAAAGCGTTTGAAAAATCAGAGTTTAAATTCCTTGTAACACATTCATCTTGAGAAACTTGACTTTCTTGAGACGAGATATTTCCTATGAAAGCTTTACACGATGATGTGTCAGAGAAGTTGGAAGAGAGATCAGGGGAATTCTGCTTTTGAGCTTGGAGAAGGTTAATCTGTTCTTGGAGTTGAACACTTCTCTGGTGCTCTTTCATTGTTTCTCTTGTCATTTCAGACAATTTGGATGAGAGCGTATTGATTTCCCACTGAAATTTTTCCTTTTCCTCACTTGACATACCATCGGTTTTCTCAGAATTCAGTTTCTCAAGATCCTTAATTAACTCATTCTTCTCATTTTGAAAAAACAACCTTTCCTTTTCAAGTGACTCCTCCAACTCGACTATCTTTGCTTCCAAGATGAGAGGTGGAACATAGAGTTTAAACTCTTCCGTCTCGGTCTTGGTTACTGGTGCTACATCCTCATCCTTCTTGGAGGAATCCTTGGGTGTTGCTACCTTGTAGGGGTCGAAGTAGTCATTTGAAAGGTACTTTTTGTTCTTTTGGTATGAATAGTTTAAAGGTTCATAGCAAAATGGAAGTTGAATGCCTCGTTTGTGTGTGCGCTTGTATTCCTCCGTTTCCTCCTCCTTTTCTGGTTCAAGAGGACTAGTCCATTTAATTGCATATTCCGGATACTTTTTATCTAAACCATAACATGCAAAGTCATACAGAGTGGGTACATGCCATCTTCCTTTTTTCAAATAATGTGGGTTATCATAACCGATTCCCCACTCTTTGTTAAAGTACGTGAACTCTTTAGGTTTGTTCAAGAAAATGGTTTGATCAGTTTGGCCTCTTTTGTGGAGTTTGGTTTCAAGGTTTAGAATTTTAGCTACATACTCCTTGTGTTGAACTTGAAGATAAGAACATTAATAAATAATGTCTTCTTTCTCATTCAAGCACTGGTCAAACTGACGTTGAAGATCAGATAATCTGGCCCTTAAGTCTTTAGGTGCTAAAGAAAGATTTTTGCATTTGTCTTGTAGATTAGCATTTTCAGACTTATATTTCTCAGTTAACTTTGTTTGAACACTAAGCTTTTCAGTTATTGAACGAATTTCAAGCTTTTGTTCTGCAATCGTGGCCTTGAGGGAGTTTGCCATTTTAAGTGATGGTTTGCAATTGAAGTGTGAAGTTTTGTAGGCAAGAGTCACATACCTGATCTGCTTTTGCCTTGTCTTCATCAGTAGACGATTGGTATCCCATGAAAGCATCAGTACCTTCATACTCTTCCTCATCATCAGATCTCCCCAGCCAGTACTCATTTTCAGCAAACATCACCTCTCCAGCCTCCTTCTGTCTGGCCAGTGCAAGTTTGGCCTCATAATAATGAGAGTTCTTCACAGTCGGCTGACGGTAGTCTTTAGCGAAGTGACCGAGTTTCCCGCAGTTGTAACATTTCACAGGTTCATCTCTCTTCTTGCGGTCACTTTTCTCTGTTTTATCCTTCTTCTCAGATCTATCTTGCTCTTCTACCTTCTTCTTTCCTTCATATCGATCCTTGTAGTCGTGACGCTTATTGGAGGCGGTGGAGAAGCGTTGACTATTGGAGGACGGCTTCTTGTAGAACTTTTGTTGTTGAAAGGATTTAGTCAGAAGGGCAATGGCTTTCATTAATTCCGATGCTTCATCATCATCATCGTCACCGTCTTTCTCGTCCTCAGATGCTGACTTGGAAGAACTATGCTGTGGACCGCGTCTGGGTTGACTGCTTGAAGATTTCCCTAGTTTGGAAGTTATTAGGGCAATCGGATCAGCAGATGGTTTCGGCTCATTCTTCTTCTCTCCCAGAAGCTCATTCACCTCATCTTCATCTTGGAGAAGTGTCTCGTATAGTTCACTGATGCTGATGTTCTCTATCAAGTTGTTATGCTTCACATGAGAAGCATACACTTTCCATTCGGGTAGCAGGTTGTTGAGGAACTTTAGCGCATTCTCGGTATTGGAACGAACAATTTTATTCTTGTTCAGCTCGTTGAGAAGTAGACAAAACCGTTCATAGGTCTGGGTAAGAGATTCACCGTTGCGCTGCTTGAACCCATCGAACTTGGTTATTGCACTATTTATCTTTAGCTGATTTCCTACTACGCTCCCTCGCATCATTTTGGCTACTTGGTCCCACATGCCCTTAGCCGTCTCTTTGTAACTGTCTATTGCAGTGTAGATAGAATTAGGAAGGGCTTGTATTAGATATCTCTTTGCATGCTTTTCTCCTTCGGTCATGCCTCTTTCATATTCTGTCATCTCAGCAAGAGTCTTCTTCACACGCTTAGCGTCTGCAGTTGCAGTTGCAGGTATTTCCTTCATCGGTGGTTCAATTGGGCCATTGTCCAGGGCTGCCTTGATGTACTCATAGTTGTCCTTGGACTCTATGAAGATCATAAACCTATCTCGCCATTGACTGTACTCATTCGGGTAGAGACATGGTGACTTGGTGTCGGTGCCGATTGCGAGAGCATCACGAGAAGTAGACATCTTCGGTTGCAACGGAGTGATCGTCAGACGTGTAGATTGATTCAAAGTGGAAAACTTAACGCAAGGCACTAAGAGTGGAGTCCTAACGCATGTTCTATGAGTGGTTAGACGCTAACTTAGCTTACTGGAAATAAATCCAACTAAGTGATCTGATCTGGAAGTGTCCGGACCAGAATTATGAGAAACAGTTCAAAGTTGCAGAGTTGTCCGGATAAGTAAGAGAGTCCGGATAACTTGAGTTGTCCGGATAACCAAGGTTACCGGATGTAACTTGAAGATTCTGATGCTAAGTTTTGTCATCATCAAATAGGGGAAGATTGTTAGGAATATTTCATATAGATTTGATGTGTCAAAACTTCAACTTACAAGGGTTCGAATTGTAATATGTTTATTTTATAGTTATCCTTGTAAATTCTAGTTTATCTAGGATTCCTAGTTTATCTAGGATTGGTATTTATCTAGTTTCTAGTTTATCTAGGTTTCTAGTATATAAAGAAACCTAGAGATATAGAATTAGATGTTCTTGAAACCCACGTTTAAACAAAAACGTGTAGATGTGTGTGCATGAGCCCCAAGGTTCTTAATCCTAATACTTGAGAAGAAGTATTCGTTTGTTGATAACTTAGGTCAACAAATTGGGGCGTGAGTATGTAATCAGTATGTTTAAATTAATGAACCTTGTTAGCTATACAAATCTGTCGTTTAATTCCGCTGTTCATGTTGTGATTTGTATATGTTTATTCCATGATCTAGAACTAATCATTCTTGAGCTTAAAGATCCGGTTTAGGGTTTTTATAAGTCCTATCAGGTGGTATCAGAGCACATGGTGCTCTCTGATCTGGAAGAAAAACAAGGTTTAATGGAAGATTTGAAGAGACGAAAGAAGACGAACGAAAGAAAGAAAAATCAGATTTTTCGCAGAAATTTTCTGGAAAATCACAGCCGGCCGTTTCGCCTATTCCCGGAGATTGAACCGTCGGATCGTCGCGATTTTTGGACAGCAGCTTCGGGATACATTGTTTAACATTATGTCTGGTTGGATTGGCCGTACGACGTCCAGAACGCTCCCAGAAATTCTCGAAATCCAGCAGTTTATTTTTTCTTGATAAAAATTGTTCTTCACTCAGAATTCCTCAAAGCCATGAAATCAAAGCCTCGATGCAATGGAGAATTCATGTCACACACCATGTTAGGATCATGCTCGACAAAAGGAGGATGATTTTTGTTTGTTTCAAGAAAATTCACACACACAAGGTATGAAGGTTTGATGAACGATAGAGGAAGAATGCTTAAATGACTACTCTTTGATCGTCATCAGTTGATTACAAAAAGGAAGATTAATTAGAGTTTGTTTGAAGAAGAAGTGAAAGTTAGATTTTGTGTTCTTATCATATCTTTAAAGGTATCCTTCACCTGTTAAAGATAACCCGTGATATTATGAAGATTATTAACGTAATTGTTCGAAGAATGTGACTTCAATTTGACGAACTCTTAGAGAAGAAGATTGGTCGAAGGACAGGGATCCCCTCATTCATGAGAATGACGTTGTTGTTCACTTGGTTTCTACGGGATATAAGACTCAAGGTTTGGTTTTTTACTTCAACTTCAAATAGATAATGGTTGATTTTCTTTACAACGTAATTGATATAACCTCGAAGACACAAGGATGGTTAGCATAAATTCAGGGGAAGAAGAAGTGTTGATCATTCAAGGGGAAGATTCAAGTTTGATAAGTTTTGGATTTGATTATGTCAAAAAGGGGAAGAGCTACTTGAAGATTCTGATGCTAAGTTTTGTCATCATCAAATAGGGGAAGATTGTTAGGAATATTTCATATAGATTTGATGTGTCAAAACTTCAACTTACAAGGGTTCGAATTGTAATATGTTTATTTTATAGTTATCCTTGTAAATTCTAGTTTATCTAGGATTCCTAGTTTATCTAGGATTGGTATTTATCTAGTTTCTAGTTTATCTAGGTTTCTAGTATATAAAGAAACCTAGAGATATAGAATTAGATGTTCTTGAAACCCACGTTTAAACAAAAACGTGTAGATGTGTGTGCATGAGCCCCAAGGTTCTTAATCCTAATACTTGAGAAGAAGTATTCGTTTGTTGATAACTTAGGTCAACAAATTGGGGCGTGAGTATGTAATCAGTATGTTTAAATTAATGAACCTTGTTAGCTATACAAATCTGTCGTTTAATTCCGCTGTTCATGTTGTGATTTGTATATGTTTATTCCATGATCTAGAACTAATCATTCTTGAGCTTAAAGATCCGGTTTAGGGTTTTTATAAGTCCTAACACGGAAAGATGAGATTTCCGGGTACTTTGAGGTTTCTGGAAACTATGATGTGTCCGGATACTACGACGATTCTGGGTAAAACGAGGATTTCCGGATAAAATGAATTCTGGATACTTTGAGTTATCCGGACAAAAATTACCCGGAAAGTTGAGATTAGAGAGAACTTACCCGGATGATTGACTTACCCGGATGATTGACTTGTCCGGAAGAATGAATTAGTCCGGATGGAACCACAAATGTCCGGACACCTTGATCTGTCCGGAAACCGCGGCTGTTTTATCCGGACACTGCGGCTGTTTTGCTAAAATCGATCGAAAACTCAACTAGGGTTGCTCTAATGTGTTCCTGAAAGGTTAGAAACAATACCAAGCACAAAACAACACTAATCCAATCGATTTTGGAGCAACAAGAACACGTTTTGATGATAAAAATTCGATTTTTGATTAAGAACACTATCAAAAACTTTTGAACTTGTTTTGCTAAATTGACCAACCAAACGAACGAATTAGGGTATGAAAATTTGCAGAAACACTTATAATGATAATGCTAACACAACCCAATAAGCAAAAACAACCAATTTCGACTGAATCAAAAAGTCAAGAATTCAAGAATAGTCAGACGAGTAAAAGTCAAACTAACCAGAAATCAAAGAATGATACTTTGAATCGAATCCGTCTGTCTGCTCCGATACCAATTGTAGAATCCAGATCCGTGCAACAGTAATGAAATCGAAAATAATAAGCAAATAAGAACAATGATTTCAACTGGCCATCCCTGTATTAAGCTTTCAATCAGAGACTTTACAATAAGAGTAGGAAAGCTAATGGGATGATTAACCTTTTTTCTTAGGCTAATACAACATTATATAGTACGGGCCCGTGGCTAACAAGCCCACGGCCCGTTCACTATGGACTAAGATTAAACAATTACAAAATAAACCCTTGAACTTTAAATCAACAATAAAACCTGCCCTAACAATATATATATATATATATATATATATATCTAAAAGAAAAGTCCACAAAAGATTAGGTGACATCCTAAGAATTGAGAATTCCTCATTTCATGAATTATGGTTGCTTCTAAGGTATCCCACATTGATAGAGATACAAAAGATTGGCAATAAGTTGTAGATATATAGATGGAGGTTGAGATGTGTGTGTGGTAACTCATGGGGTTGGCTCATTTTGGCTGATCCTCTAAACCAATGTTGTTGGCCTTTTTTGGCTGACCCTCCAAACAATATGTTGGCTCATTTTGGCCAACCTAAAAGTTTAAATCTATATCTATATTTAAGAAAAATCCACAAAAGATAAGGTGACATCCTTAGAATTGAGAATTCCTCATTTTTTGAATCGTGGTTGCTTCTAAGGTATCCCACATTGATAGAGAGACAAACGTTTGGCAATGAATTATGGATATATAAATGGAGGTTGAGATGTGTTTGTGGTAAGTCATGGGGTTGACTCATTCTGGCCGATCCTCTAAACCAATGTTGTTGGCCTTTTTTGGCCGACCCTCTAAACAATATGTGGCTCATTTTCGCCAATCTAAAAATTTAAATATCTCTCTCTCTCTCTCTCTATATATATATATAACTAAAAGGGAAATCCACAAAATATTGGGTGACATCCTAAGAATTGAGATTTCCTCATTTCTTGAATTGTGGTTGCTTCTAAGGTATCTCACAATGATAGAGAGACAAAAAAATTGGCAATGAATTATGGATATATATAAATGGAGTTTGAGATGTCTTTATGGTAACTCATGGGGTTGGCTCATTTTAGCTGATCCTCTAAACCAATGTTTTTGGCGTCTTTGGCCGACCATCCAAATAATATGTTGGCTCATTTTGGCCAACCTAAAAGTTTAAATCTATATATATCTAAAAGGAAAATCCACAATAGATGAGGTGACATCCAAAGAATTGAGAATTTTTCATTCTTGAATTGTGGTTGAATTTTTTATCTCACATTGATAAGAGAAAGAAGATTGAAAGACGAACGTGTGCATTTGAAAGGAGATCATACTTTGTAACAAGCGGCCATAATATTGGTTTAAACGAATTAACGCTTTCTTTTTGCCAATAAAAGTTTGAGAATGATGCCTATTTGGTAACTAGATCTATTTTTTTATATAATATTTGAGGAGGTGATATTAGTAGATGTTTTATATTATTAAAAATGTATGTATATATATATATATATCAATATATATTTAAAAGGAAAATCCACAAAAGATGAGGTGACATTCCAAGAATTGAGAATTCCTCATTTCTTAAATTGTGGTTGTTTTTAAGGTATCCCACATTGATAGAGAGACAAAAGGTTGAAAATGAATTGTGGATATATAAATGGAGTTTGAAATGTGTTTGTGGTAACTCATGGGGTTGGCTCATTTTGGTTAATCCTCTAAACCAATGTTGTTGGCTTTTTTGGCCGACCTTCCAAAACAATATGTTGGCTAATTTTGGCCAACTAAAAGTTTAAAATATATATTTATATACATCTAAAAGGAAAACCCTAAAACTGTAGTAGAATCCTAAGAATTAAGAATTTTTAATTCTTGAATTGTGATTGAATTTTTTGTATCCCACATTGATGAGA
This sequence comes from Saussurea involucrata, assembly GCA_033807775.1. NCBI lineage: Eukaryota > Viridiplantae > Streptophyta > Magnoliopsida > Asterales > Asteraceae > Saussurea > Saussurea involucrata. The sequence continues at coordinate 71,612,232 of CM066320.1, forward strand.
GAAAGAAAATTGGAAAAAGAAAATGTGTATATTAAAAGAAGTAATTTTTTATAGCAAGTCATGATGAGATTTGAGTTTTTTTCTTAAATCTCAAAATGTGGTTAAGTTTGTTTATGGCACGTTAGTGAGAAGAAAGAAGGAAATATGTATATGAAAGGAGAAGGTTATTTTCTGTAGGAAGTCATTTTAAGAATTCCTTAAATCTTGAAATTTGTTTATGTATGTGTATCTCACATTCGTGAGAAGATGATGATTGAAAGAAGAAAGTGTGCATATGAATATGAACGGAGGAGGTCATACTTTGTAACAAGCGATCATATTATTTGTATAACTATTTTTTGCCAATAAATAAATAAATATCAGTATTTAAAATCATTTGAAAAAATAAATCATCAAAAGGATGTGGGTATAAGAATGAACAAGTATAAAAGTACAGAACATTTTCATGAATAATTCATCGTTATATTATTTAATCTACATGATATAACAATTCATTATATCAAAATCTCTCAATTTTATCTTTATACGTATAAAAGTAATAACTAAGGGTACTTGAGGTGACATTGGGAGAATTGAATATTTTCAAATATTGCAAAGTGGTATTACTTTAGTTATCCCACATTGATTAAGAAAAGTTAGATTTAAAAATGAAGATAGCTATAAAAAAGGATGAAGGATGATTTTGTTGATTAAAATGTTTTATTGGATAGAAATATCTTTTAACCAAACCTCATTAGAGATGTTTTATAAAACATTACATAAATCTTTATATATAAACCAAAAAAATACTTACATCCTTATCTTTATTTCTTTCTTAATATGTACGAAAGAAAGAATCAAGGGTATTTGAGTTGCATTATGATGTTGTTTTAGTCATTCCACTTTGATGAGAGAATGCTAGATAAAAGATTCTTATATGACTATAAAAAACGATGAATGAATGTTTTACATACATATGAAATTTGGTGAGTTTAGTAATTCCATATTGGTGAGAAGATGATTTTTGTTAATGAAACGTGTGATCTTATATTGACAAAATGAGAGTACGTCAAATTGTTGCATCTCATAAGGTTGGCTAATTTTAGTTGAACCTTTGTATCAACAATAGTGATATGGTTGTATGACATGTCTTTTGAATTTCAACAGACATAACAATAAAATTATAACCGATACATCGTAAACTCTTCATAACAAGAAACAATTATCAATATAAAAAATGTACCACTAATGAAAATACATTCTTCATTTTAATATGAATATAATTAACTATTAACCAAAGAATTACGTGTTAACTTAGCTTGGACAAATATTTCTTTAAAATGTTTTTCGTTACCGCGCAACGCACGGGCCACACACTAGTTGCAAATAAACCCAAGAAATATGAGGTAAATCGTTGGTTGAAGGTATCGAGTCTCGTAAGCGTTCAAACCATGTTTTGGGGTAAGAATCCTTAGCCATTTGTTAAAGATTTGTAAAATCCTAAAATAATGGCATGCTTTGGTATTATTATTTATTTATAATGGGATTCAGATGGGCAAATTTGTGTTTTTTATAAGAACAATACGAGCACAAAAGCCATAGGTTCAAATGTTTATATTGGAGCTAATTTCTTGATATTTTTTTTACAGTTTCTTTTTAGTCTCAAATGTTACCAATATAATGATATGAATATCCTCATGAAAAGAGGTAGAAAAATGACCGAAATCGGCCAAAAAGCCGCATCAAGCATCGTCCATGGAATTTGGTCAAGAAGAACGAACATGAAAGTAACGGGACTATAATTGTTTCAGGCAGAGACTACCTTTCAAGACTGAAACGTTTTACTCTTGCTAGACTATATATATTAAATACATTAAATGTTGGGTTACATTTTAGTCGATCATCCAGTTCATTGTGTATTTGTGTTTTAGTAAAATGAAATCAGTTTTTCTTACTTGAAATAATATCATATTTGTTAAAGTAGCTAGCATTCTGTGTGCAAAACACAAGCAAATAAATAATGAGGTATTCATTAAATAATTACGATTAGATGATAATTACATTTTAACCTAATTACTTAAGTTAATATGTCCCGCATGCAAAATTAATGTTATTATTCACCATAATTTGTGATTAAATTTACATATAAGATATTCATGCAATGTATTAAAGGGATGTAAGATCTCACGGATTGGATGCTACTAATATACAATGGTAATCCTAATTATTTAATGACTTGTTATAAGTGTTTTAAATAAAGAGCATTGTCGATACATCAACAGAAACGACATGTTGGGTGAATTGGACTATATGACCCTTATTTATACTAAGCATGATATTGAGAAATTTATGGACAACTCAAACGAATGAATTAGAATTGGATGAATTGGGAGTCAGGCTAATAATGTATAGTATCATAAGTTATGTCGAAAATATTGAGTATAAGCTGTTTAATAAGGACTATTGCCTATTGTAAGATAATCCCGATGATTGACGAAACTTTAAGCAACAAGGCTATTGAGGTGAGTTTCATGATGCTTTTACAAAAATGAGATACATGCAAAACTTGAACGTTTCTATTTATGCGATTTATGTTATACATATTGTGGATGTATATTGTTAGCTCCAAATATTCATAATATTATAAGTATTGAAAAATAGACCAAGTATAGAAGACTTCCACAGAAGCTCCGCGGAGTGCCACAGAAGCTCTGCCGAAGTAAACAAGATCATTCAAGGAACACAAAGGACCGAAAAAGAATCTACAGAAGGATGCTCACAAAGGACCAAGCCGCAGAACCTCTGTCCCCCTTGACAGAGCCTCTGCAGTTCAGACTGAAGACTTGGAAGATATTTATAATATCCTGCCACTGTTACAGGAATATCTTACCACTGTTACAGAAATATCTTGCTAATGTTCCAGGGTCCGTTCATCAACTTGTACAAGGCATGGTCCAACAACAACACGTGTCAAACTCCGATAGGCATCCTTACAAGTTAATATTAGCGCATTTAATGCATGCAGGTTTCCAACTATTCATGCCATCCCTTCTTTGCTGAAGCAATAGTCCTTTTGTCTAGAATATATCTTTTGTAGTAGTATAAAAGGAAGACTCATGTTGAGTTCTTCCTTACCAACTAATAGACACACAAAACACAAAAACACTTGCACACAGTTAACGTCAAATCTGTTCTTAGTGTTCTTTATCAAATACTGTAATCTTTGAGATATTCATCTGTTCTTCATATACTGTTTATTTGGTATTTGGTGTTGTTTGTATATAAACATATTCGTTAGTTCTTCAAATACGCTTCCGCGACACATCTTATTTGAACTAATAGATTAGATAATCTTTGTTAATCAAATACGGGAACCAACAATTGGTATCAGAGCAAAGCTTAGTTTTAAATATCAAGCGATCCTCGTTTAAACAAGATTATTGGTAGAAACGTGGTCTGATTTTAACATGTTATTCATTCCTTCAAACAGATTCTATTGTTCAGCCATTTTCGATTTATTCGATATCTGGTAAATCTAGAGAAAGTGTTTCTTTAATTAAAACTCCATTAAAGTGCACTGTTGAGAGCTTCCAAACCCAGAAAATCTTTCCAGATAATTCTCTCGTACTTTTTCGTGTCATATCTTCATTCTGAAACGTTCTACTCTTAAAATGTCAAGCGCACAAAATTTCTTCACAGTTGGTTCATTAACCAAACCACCATCTCTTCTACGAAATGAGTATCCTTAGTGGAAAATAAGAACGATCCATTTCTTTGAGGGTACTGATAAAGAGCTCGTACAATACCTTTATAATCCTCCTCATGTCCCTATGTTAATAGTACCTCGTGTACCAGCTACAGCTGACAATCCTGAAATCCCTGAGCATCAAAAACCTAAAACAGGGATGGTTGGTCAGATCAAGATAAGGAAAGAGATGAACTCGCGCAGAAAACAAAAAGAATTCTGATCATGGCAATCCCAAACGATCTCTTCCAGTCTTTAGATGCATGCGAATCTGCGTATGATCTTTGGAAAGAACTGGAGAAACAACTTGAAGGGGGAGCTAAAACTCAGAAAAACCGAAGGGCTCAATACATAAACGAATATTACGCTTTTAAAGCCCTGACAAATGAATCTCTGCAAACAACGTATGACAGGTTCAACTCTCTGATCAATAACTGCAAGAAGTTCGGCATCCACAGAACTTCTGAAGAGAATAACGTCATGTTTCTCAAAAGTCTGAACGAAGAATGGCTCCAGTTATCCATGTCTTTACAAACCAATCAAGATTTAGATTCCTGGACTCTTTCAGACCTCTACGGAACATTAGCTGGTCAAGAGCCTCAAATAGCACAAGCAAAGACACTAACCATTGCACCTCTCGCTTTGGTTGGCAAATCTACAGAAGACACAGAGAGGCCGAGGAAAGAGAAAGCGACGGAAGAAAAGAAGAAGGAGAAAAAGAAAAAGATGGTGGTAGTTGACAGCGAAGACGAAGAGATTATGGAAGAAGGAGAAATAACTCTGGCATCAATAGCAACATCCTTAGCTCTATTGACAAGAGGATTCAGAGGAAACCAAAAGAGTTATGGTAATGAAAGATATGGCAGAGATAATAGAGAAAGAAGAGAAGATCGGAGTAGAAGGGATCAAGGAAGAAGAGAAGAATCAGCTGACCGACAGAGGTCAGATGACAAAAGTAACGACCAACAGAGGTCGAGTGAAAGATACAACAGAGGAAATGACCGACAGAGGTCAGATGTGTAACGTCCCAAAAATTTCAAGGAATTTAAACCCTTTTTTTAAAATAACATCTCATTAATTAAACTCATTAAATCATTCAAAACGTTTCGTTTGCAACTCAATAATAAACATTCCCTAGAAACAGTAAACAGCGGAATAAATGGTTTAAAAATGATAATCGTAAATCTTAATAACAATCAGCTCTTCACGCGCGCCAGTGTGTACTCGTCACGCCTTGGAACCACTCGTACCTGAAACCACAATTTATTGGGAAAGGGTAAGCACGAAGCTTAGTGAATTCAACCACCATAATTAACACAGTTATTCCACACTACCCCTAAAACAGATAGTTGCATATAAACAAGCATACAAGTCTACGAACAAATCATAAACATGCATACCTACACCATCCCACCCAAAAGGCATACGTCGGTCCCACCGACCACACGATAACCGTGCAAGCATTACCCGGTCCCACCGAGTTTCTAGGCCACCCGCGTATACAAATTTGGCCCCACCGAGTTCCTACGCCACCCGCGTATACATGACAATAAAGGTCCCACTAGACACCCCACTATCTAGTCCCACATCACAATTAAATAAAGCTACCACACACGTGCTACCGTAATGTAAAAGTAACCGATATTAGAAATAGTGAGAGAACTCACCTCGTAAGCGCGCCTAGCTCACAAACAATAATTCAAGCTCCACAAATCCAAGATCACTTCCCGACACCTAAACGAACGTTAAAACGTATCAACACGAGGCCCGGACCCTAAAACATGACGCACGATTAAACTGTCGCTAAAACGACTTTTTGGCTTAGAAAACCAGGTCTGTTCGGGACCTGTTTCGACCTCCTTAAACCCAGAAAATCCTCAATTAAAATTAACTACCCGCTAGGTCCGGGTCTTAGCTTTCCAGGGACGTATTACACGCGTCCTAACGATTTTTCTATAATTTAATATGGATTTTACAAAAACGATTCGCAGAACAGCGAAAAACAGGACCTTTCAGTACAAAACGACTATTTGACACTAGCTAGGGTCCGAACTGGTTTTTCCACAAAACAGAGAAACGTTACTAGACTCAGAATGGGAACTTTTGGCACTGATTTCACCCAGATCCGATGTTTCTAACAAAAGTTACGGCTTTAGCAAAACGGTGGCAGATTAAGAGAATTTCACATGAAATCATAAGACGATTTTGAGATTTGGTTTAGCGGTTTATGGTTTAGACCAGAGGTGGTTTTAGGGTACCGCCATGGGCACCACCCACTGCCACCTCCGGCAGTGGGGCACGGCGGTGGCGGCGGCGGTTTCCCGGCGGCGACCGTAACGTGGACACCCCCCTTCGATCACCAAACCACCCCTCTCCTCCACCACTCTCGGCTGTCCACCTCACTCATACGAGGGCACACACACACACACTACGCACAACCGCTCGTGGTGGTCCACGGCGGCTACCGTCTGCAGCGGCCAAAGCCGCACGCGGCGGCAGCAGTGGTGGTGCAAGGTCGCCGGCGGCAAGGAAACAAGAAAGAACGACGAGGGTTAAGGATTACCTTGCTACGACGCCACACAACAGCACCTGTTCCTTTCTCTCTCGAAATCCCCGACGAACAATGGTGGTGGCGGCGGCTTCCGGCGACAGTAGCAGCGGCGACGGGAACAAGGGGTCTCGGCCGTGAGTTCTTGAGGGAGAAATAGGGTTTGTTTTCTCTTTTTCTTTTCTTAGAGTGAAACGTAAACAAGGAAAACGAGGGGGAAGGGGGAAAAGGCTGCACTTCATGGGCCGAACCCCATGCATGGGTTTAGCTGAAATGCAATAATGGTCCCTGCAGTTGAAGTTTCACAATTACCCAAAACGGCCCCTCAACGTAACACCTAACGCGACTAACTTTTCCCGTTAAACCCGATAGCAATTATAATTATGGAAACAACAGAGAAAAGGATTATTTAAATAAAATAAAACATACCGGGATATGGGCTTTACAACTCTCCCCCGCTTGAATTAGACTTCGTCCCCAAAGTCTACGTTCGCAAACAGCTCTGGGTAATTCTCCCGCATCTCAGCTTCTGGTTCCCAAGTCCACTCGGAACCTTTTCGGTGCTTCCACTGGACCTTCACCAGTCCAATGACCTTGTTACGCGAGGTTCTCGTCCTCCTGTCAAGAATGGCAACCGGCATTTCCACGTAATTAAGCCGCTCGTCGATCTGAATGTCTTCGAGAGGAATTACTGCAGACTCATCCATCACACACTTCCGCAACTGAGAAACGTGGAAGGTGTTGTGAATCAGGCTCAACTCATCCGGTAACTCCAACCGGTAAGCTACCTTCCCCACACGTGCGATGACCTTGTAAGGTCCAATGTAACGGGGACCTAACTTTCCCCGCTTGCGAAACTGGATTACCCCTTTCCAGGGTGACACTTTCAAAAGAACATCCGACTTGAAATTCTAAATCCGATCGTCTCTTGTCGGCGTAGCTCTTTTGCCGACTCTGTGCAGTAACTAACCGATCCCGCACCATCTGAATCATCTCAGTCGTCTGCAACACGACATCGGTGCTTCCCAAAACCCTGTGCCCAACCTCGCCCCAGCAAATGGGCGTCCGACACTTCCTCCCATACAACATCTCATACGGCGGCATGCCGATGCTGGAATGGAAGCTGTTGTTTTAGGAGAACTCAGCTAACGGAAGGTACTGATCCCAGCTACCCCCAAAGTCAATGACGCATGCTCGCAGCATGTCCTCGAGTGTCTGAATAGTACGCTCACTCTGTCCGTCGGTCTGAGGATGAAAAGTTGTGCTGAAATGCAACCGCGTACCCATCTCACCCTGAAATTTCTCCCAAAACCGGGAGGTAAAACGAGTATCCCGATCCGAGACAATCGAAACTGGCACCCCGTGCCTAGTCACAATCTCCCGAATGAAAATCTCCGCGAGCTTCTCCGCCGAGGAGCTTACTCTGATCGCCAAGAAGTGAGCGCTCTTAGTCAGACGGTCCACAATTACCCAGATGGCATCATTCCCTCGCTGAGCCCTGGGAAGCTTAGTGATGAAATCCATCGTAATCTGTTCCCACTTCCACACCGGAATCTCCAATGGCTGTAATTTCCCAGGCGGTCGTTGGTGCTCCGCCTTGACCTTCTGACAGGTCAAGCATACCTCGACACATTTGGCGACATCCCGCTTCATGCCGGGCCACCAATAATCTTCCCGTAGGTCTCTGTACGTCTTAGTAGCTCCCGGGTGAATCGAAAACTTGGACTTATGCGCCTCGTCCAATAGTATATGTCGGTTCCCACCGGTGAATGGAACCTAAACTCTATCGTATCGAGTCAACAACCCTCGACTATCACGGATAAAATTCGGAATTTCTCCCGAAACCCTCTCCCGTTTTGCATTTTCCTCCAAAACGGCCACCTCCTGAGCGCTACCTATCGACTCCAGAAGAGGTGCAACCACTGTCAACCGCTGGCACAAACCCCTCAGTGGTTCACCAACCGGATGTCGGCTAAGTGCGTCCGCGACCACATTTGCTTTACCCGGGTGGTAAAGTATCTCGCAATCATAATCCTTAACCACATCGAGCCACCTTCTCTGACGCATATTGAGGTTCTGTTGATCCATCAGATACTTGAGGCTCTTATGATCAGTGTAGATCGTACACTTGACGCCATAGAGATAGTGCCTCCAAATCTTTAGGGCAAATACCACCGCTCCCAACTCCAGGTCATGAGTCGGGTAGTTCGCTTCATGAGGCTTCAGCTGCCTCGAAGCGTAGGCTATGACCTTGCCGCGTTGCATAAGCACGGCGCCCAAACCTTGGTGTGAAGCGTCACAGTACACCACCAAATCCTCCATGCCCTCGGGCAAAGTCAACACAGGAGCCTCGCACAAACGCCTGCGTAGCTCCTCGAAAGCCTTCTGCTGCTCCTCACCCCAGCTGAAAGCCATAGATTTCTTCGTCAAACGGGTCATAGGCAATGCAATCTTAGAGAAATCTTGGATGAATCTCCGATAGTATCCTGCTAACCCTAGAAAACTTCGTACCTCGGTGGGAGTTTTCGGCACTTCCCACCGCATCACCGCTGAAATCTTGGCCGGATCGACCATAATACCATTCTGATTCACGACATGTCCTAGGAATTGGACCTCTCGTAACCAGAATTCACACTTGGAGAACTTAGCATAAAGCTTCTCCCGCCTCAAAACATCTAAAACCTCTCGCAAATGCATCTTGTGATTTTCCTTTGTCTTCGAATACACGAGAATGTCGTCGATGAACACAATCACCGACCGGTCCAACATCGGGCTACATACCCTGTTCATGAGGTCCATGAATGCTGCTGGTGCGTTGGTGAGCCCGAAAGGCATCACCACAAACTCGTAATGGCCATAACGCGTGCGAAAGGCCGTCTTCTCTGTATCCTCACTCCTTACCCGCATCTGATGATACCCCGATCTCAAGTCAATCTTAGAGAACCACGAGGCTCCTTGAAGCTGGTCAAACAGATCGTCAATCCTTGGCAGGGGATAACGATTCTTCACCGTAAGCTTATTCAGCTCACGGTAGTCAATGCACATCCGCTGAGACCCGTCCTTCTTCTTCACAAATAATATCGGAGCTCCCCACGGTGAACAGCTCGGCTTAATGAACTCCTTCTCAAGAAGTTCCTGCAACTGATCGTACAGCTCTTTCATTTCCGGTAGAGCCAGGCGGTAAGGTGCCTTGGCTACCGGAGCAGCACCCGGAATTAGATCAATCCGAAACTCTACCTGTCGTTCGGGAGGTATCCCCGGTAATTCGTCGGGAAATACGTCGGTAAACTCCCCCACGACTGGCACCTCCTCGACAGTCTTCTTCACTCCGTCAACACGCGTGTCTATCACGTACGCCAAGTATCCCTGCCCACCATGCTGAAGATATCTCCGAGCCCTCGCAGCTGAACATATCGCTGAAGTCCGTCTAGGCGAGTCTCCCTGAACCAACAGTTCTCCCCCGCTTGGGGTTCGAACTCGCACTTGTTTGTGACGGCAAACAATCTCCGCATCAAACGTATCCATCCAATCCATGCCCACAATCACACAAAGCTCACGCATAGCAATCGGAATCAGATCGATGGGAAACCTCACACCCGAGATTTCCAATGTGCATCCCCGATACACATCCGTAACCGTCAAGGTCCTATCATCGGCAACCTCGACTACCAGAGGACATCCTAACCGTCCTACCACTCGGCCCAAACTCTCGCTAAAAGTGCGAGACACAAATGAATGAGTAGCCCCGCTATCAAACATTACAACCGCATGCACTGAGTTAACTAGGAACGTACCTAACATACAATTTAACAACATATAAATACATGGCATAGAAAGGAAAGAATAAAACAAGAGGGTGATTAGATGTACCTGTCACCACTTTAGGCGTCGCCTGCGCCTCTTCCACCTTCAGCTGGTGGACTCTACCTCGGGCTGCCTCCGTCCCCGGCTGACCTGCTCGACCGTCGGTGATGCGCAGTGGGGCATTTGCAGGAGCCCTCTGTGCACCACCCCCATCAGCTGCCCTCGCATTCGGACAATTGGCCTTCACGTGGCCCGTCTGCTTGCAGTTAAAGCAGACCATCAACGGCAATTTACAATCCCGACTGAGATGACCAGACTGCCCACACTTGAAACATCCATCCGTCCACTTCCCACTAGCATTCCTGGGTTTAAACCCACCGCTCCTCGAACTCGCGCGCGAATCTGTGAACTTCGATTTCTTTGGCACCGTAGAGATTGGCGTCACCGTCTGTGCTGCCTTTCTCTTCTTTGCTTGGGTCTCCAACTCCAGTTCCCTCCTCCGGGCCGCGTCCATCATCGCTGATAAAGAAGCATACTGCACCGTGCTTACGAATTCCCTAATCTCGGTACGCATCATGTCCTTGTACCGAGACATCTTCATATCCTCCGAGGCGGCATACTGGGGACAAAACAATGCCATCTCGGTGAACTTCTTATTCATCTCCTTCACCGTCTCGGTTGTTTGCGTGAGCTCCAGAAACTCCTTAGCAATCCGCTCCATCTCCACCGGAGGCACGTACTCGGCACGAAAATGAGTGACGAACTCCTCCCAGGTCAAGGTAGTGCGCTCGGCAAGCGTCAACGTCGTGGCACACCAATCCTTCGCCCCGTCACGAAGTAAGTTCACTGCAAAGCGGACCTTCAGATTATCCGGGCAGCCACTGGTCAGAAAAGCGCACTCCATGTCGGATATCCAACGCATACTGACGATCGGATTCGGGTCTCCCTTGAACTCAGGTGGAGAACAGGCAGAGAGATCCCGATACTGAAACTCTCGAGTACGGGGCTGTCCCCCAGCAGGCGGTGGAATCGCTGCAATCCGCTCCTCCATCAGAATCACCACCTCATCTCGGATGGCAGTGATAATCTCGGGGATCGCCTCCCCGATCGCATGTGCTACCTCAGCAGCAATCATCTCTCTAATCTGCTCCTCAGTGATCCCCGCCTCAGCCCGCGGCTCGGCCGTGTTGTTTCTTCTAGTGATGGCCATTCTAGGAAAAGAATTTACAATGAGTTATTAGCACATAATAACTCATACTTACAACACTCACGCTCAAATCCTTGGATTCCTTGTGACTTCCCCGACTCGAGCATTGATCCTGTGCTTCCGGTAGTAGGAGCTCTACTACTACCATCCACACCTATCATCGCCCGTTCCAGGTTCCATCCCAAGGGGTCCAAGTAGTTTCTCGCCGAAACTATACACATATGCCGCACCGGCGTACGTACTCACTCTTCCTAGCTCCCTAGGAATTCCATCCCAACCACTACCCTTGCTACAACCGAATCCCTACTAATCATAACGAGTGGCCTCGCGAATACCCGATCATATGCAGTGTGAAACAAATAGACATTCGAATACAAGATTCTATCCTAGAACGGTTGGACTCAGACAAGAGCTGCGCAATAGAACTAAATCAAATATTCTAAGGCTATAAATCTCTTACTGCATACAACCTAGAGGGCATCCACTTAGTAACCTATCATAATTAGCATAAATTCCTAATAGCAAGCAGTACAGCATACAGCATAGTGTCAACAACAGGCAATCTAGCATGCATACCCTATGATCTAGAAAGCAATACAACACTAAGTAATGTACCTTTCCCCTTTGGCTCCGGCTGACTGTACACACTGCGCCATCGATCACCGTTCCTCAAACGGATTTTTCCTTCTTTTTATTTCCCAAAAACTTTAAAGAAAATTTTATAGCCGCAAACTTGAGATCAAACACACCGAAATGCGTTTGATTCACTCAAGCCGTGCTCTGATACCAAGTTGTAACGTCCCAAAAATTTCAAGGAATTTAAACCCCCTTTTTAAAAAAAAAAATAACATCTCATTAATTAAACTCATTAAATCATTCAAAACGTTTCGTTTGCAACTCAATAATAAACATTCTCTAGAAACAGTAAACAGCGGAATAAATGGTTTAAAAATGATAATCGTAAATCTTAATAACAATCAGCTCTTCACACGCGCCAGTGTGTACTCGTCACGCCTTGGAACCACTCGTACCTGAAACCACAATTTATTGGGAAAGGGTAAGCACGAAGCTTAGTGAATTCAACCACCATAATTAACACAGTTATTCCACACTACCCCTAAAACAGATAGTTGCATATAAACAAGCATACAAGTCTACGAACAAATCATAAACATGCATACCTACACCACCCCACCCAAAAGGCATACGTCGGTCCCACCGACCACACGATAACCGTGCAAGCATTACCCGGTCCCACCGAGTTTCTACGCCACCCGCGTATACAATTTCGGCCCTACCGAGTTCCTACGCCACCCGCGTATACAAACTTCGGACCCACCGAGTTCCTACGCCACCCGCGTATACATGACAATAAAGGTCCCACTAGACACCCCACTATCTAGTCCCACATCACAATTAAATAAAGCTACCACGCACGTGCTACTGTAATGTAAAAGTAACCGATATTAGAAATAGTGAGAGAACTCACCTCGTAAGCGCGCCTAGCTCACAAACAATAATTCAAGCTCCACAAATCCAAGATCACTTCCCGACACCTAAACGAACGTTAAAACGTATCAACACGAGGCCCGGACCCTAAAACATGACGCACGATTAAACTGTCGCTAAAACGACTTTTTGGCTTAGAAAACCAGGTCTGTTCGGGACCTGTTTCGACCTCCTTAAACCCAGAAAATCCTCAATTAAAATTAACTACCCGCTAGGTCCGGGTCTTAGCTTTCCAGGGACGTATTACACGCGTCCTAACGATTTTTCTATAATTTAATATGGATTTTACAAAAACGATTCGCAGAACAGCGAAAAACAGGACCTTTCAGTACAAAACGACGATTTGACACTAGCTAGGGTCCGAACTGGTTTTTCCACAAAACAGAGAAAAGTTACTAGACTCAGAATGGGAACTTTTGGCACTGATTTCACCCAGATCCAATGTTTCTAACAAAAGTTACGGCTTTAGCAAAAGGGTGGCAGATTAAGAGAATTTCACATGAAATCATAAGACGATTTTGAGATTTGGTTTAGCGGTTTATGGTTTAGACCAGAGGTGGTTTTAGGGTTCCGCCACGGGCACCACCCACTGCCACCTCCGGCAGTGGGGCACGGCGGTGGCGGCGGCGGTTTCCCGGCGGCGACCGTAACGTGGACACCCCCCTTCGATCACCAAACCACCCCTCTCCTCCACCACTCTCGGCTGTCCACCTCACTCATACGAGGGCACACACACACACACTACGCACAACCGCTCGTGGTGGTCCACGGCGGCTACCGTCTGCAACGGCCAAAGCCGCACGCGGCGGCAGCGGTGGTGGTGCAAGGTCGCCGGCGGCAAGGAAACAAGAAAGAACGACGAGGGTTAAGGATTACCTTGCTACGACGCCACACAACAGCACCTGTTCCTTTCTCTCTCGAAATCCCCGACGAACAATGGTGGTGGCGGCGGCTTCCGGCGACAGCAGCAGCGGCGACGGGAACAAGGGGTCTCGGCCGTGAGTTCTTGAGGGAGAAATAGGGTTTGTTTTCTCTTTTTCTTTTCTTAGAGTGAAACGTAAACAAGGAAAACGAGGGGGAAGGGGGAAAAGGCTGCACTTCATGGGCCGAACCCCATGCATGGGTTTAGCTGAAATGCAATAATGGTCCCTGCAGTTGAAGTTTCACAATTACCCAAAACGGCCCCTCAACGTAACACCTAACGCGACTAACTTTTCCCGTTAAACCCGATAGCAATTATAAATATGGAAACAACAGAGAAAAGGATTATTTAAATAAGATAAAACATACCAGGATATGGGCTTTACAAGATGACAAAGCAAGCTACACACCACAAGAATGCTACAAGTGTGGTAAGCCTGGTCATTATGCTAATGAATGCAGATCCGAAAAAGGTGGTGACCGACAGAAGTCCGACGATCGTGCTGGTAATACTTCCCAGAACCAAGGTTGCTACAACTGTGGGAAGCCAGGCCACTTTGCCAATGAATGCAGAAGCAGGCCAAATCGCCCACAGAAGGACTCAGCTTTTTACAAAAAGAAAGCTGAGTATTATGCTCAAAAGTCACTCATGGCGAACAAAGTGGTGAACAAGGAAGATTGGGAGTCAGATACAACCTCTGATGATGAATACACCAACAATGCCTTGTTCTGTGGCATGGCAGAAATCAGCTCAGACTCTGACACTGAGGTATCCACTTCAAACTCCACCTCTAGTACTACAGAAGTTGATTTACTTGTAATTAAAACTGAAAATATTGAACTGAAAAATACATGTGATGATATTCAGAAAAAGCTCACTTTTTATGAAAGAGAAGCTAGACTTCTCACTGAAGAAAAAGCAAAAAAATTCAAAGAAAAGGAAGAATTAGAAGCACACTGGAACGAGAATCTATTTCCTTTAAAAGAGAGAATTTCTGAATTAAATACATCTTTAAAATCCAAAACAAAAGAACTTTCAGATTCTGAGAGCGACAGACTAAACATTTTAGCTCTTAAGGAATATTTTCAAAAGGAAAGAGAAGTCCTTTGGCAAGATCTACTTAGAAGAGATGTTTTAATTAAAAATTATCGTGATGCACAAAAGGTATATGAGAAAATAAATACTCAAATAGGAAGGCGAGGTATTGGGTACAGTGATATTAATCAAGGTACAGAAAACAAAAAGAATAAACCTCTGTCATCTCTATTTGCTGTAGGAAAAATCAACAAACCTAATTTTCCAAATTTAATCTCTGTAAGTAAGAGAGTAAAAGTCTCTGGGGAACCTCACTTAAGGAAACCCATGAAGATGATAAATGTGTGGTTTGAAAACACAGATTTATCACCTTCAACCCCTGTCAAAAGAGGATCCAAACCAAAGAGATATCTGAAAACTCAAGATCGGATAGGAATTTTCAAGTTGCTTTTGTCTGCACAATAGATTCTGAAAAGAAATTATCTGCAGAAGCACTTGAGTTCAAACCAATCTTTTCAGAAGAAAAACTAAGAAATATAATTGAAAAAGAGATAATGGAAATTGGGAAAATATATATTTTGAAAAATCTTTGTATACCTTCTACAGATCAAAAACTCTCTGAAGAGATCTTATCAGACACCTCTGTTGACTTAGAAAATAATTTTTTAGATGAAGAAAGCAAGTATGACACATGTTCGGAAAATCCAGTCTCTGTCGAAAGAAATATTGATGACTCAACCTCTGTATATGAGGACGATTCATCATCTGACGAATCAGAGACTGACATAATAGAAAAGGTTCCTTGTGACTCAGAGGTTATTAAACAAACCTCTGAAGTTCTTAACAGAACTATTCCTCCAAAGGAGAAAATCACTGGAATTCCAATATGTCCAGATTTTTTGGATATGTGCATACAAGCCAGAACCTCAATTGAGGTTGAAAATTTCAAAAAACAGAAGTTAATGTCCACTCAAAATCCAAGAGATTCAAAGTTTTTAAAACCATTACAAATTAAAGAAAAACCAACATGGCAACAAAAGGGTAAGTGGCCAAAACCTAACAAATCTTTTTCTTCTGTGGCAGTAAAATCAACAGAAATTCACCACAGAAGGGACTCACAGAAGGTTGCTACAAACAAAGATTTTTGCCAACAATCTAATCTACATAAATCTTCTTGTAATAGGAAGCCATATGCTAGAATAGAATGTAATGCCTCTGTGGCCCAGTTTAAAGCTTTCAATGAAAATTTCAAGCAAATCACTTCTGTTGTTCCATACTGTCATTGCTTTGATCTAATGTTCAAATTGAATAATCATTTCTGTAGTACAAATTGTTTTCTCTCTGCACCTAAATCAAATATTAAAGAGAAACAAACTGATTCTTCGACAAAAGATAAAATGTATTTCAAGAATGTTAAGGCAAACTTGAAAAATTCTGACGAAACTGGACCCATATGGATATGGGTACCTAAAACTCTATGATTGTCTTGCAGAAGCAGTATGTGCCAATATGGTATCTAGACTCCGGATGCTCAAGGCACATGACTGGCAACAGAAGTCTTCTATCCACGTACCAAGAAAAACAAGATGGTGGATCAGTGACTTTTGGAGACAACAAAAAGGGGCATATTAAAGGCTATGGAGTCATAAAGAAAGAGAATATCACCGTACACAAAGTTGCATATGTGGATGGCCTAAAACACAACCTACTCAGTGTAAGCCAACTTTGTGACACAGTATTCGATGTATTGTTCAAAAGAACATTTTGCTCTCTACTAAGTGAAGACACCGGAATTGAACTTATGCGAGCCAAAAGAAAAGGTGATCTGTATCTAATGAACTTCAATGCCAAAAACAAGGACAACATTTGTCTTGTTGCAAGCAAAAGTGAAGAAGCCTGGCTATGGCACAACAGGTTCTATCACTTAAACTTTCATACTCTAGATAAACTGGTAAAACTTGAACTGGTCAAATGTTTACCTAATGTTAAATTTAATAAGGATCATTTATGCTCTGCCTGTGAAATGGGAAAACTCAAAAGAGCTTCCCACAGAGGCAAAACTGATGTGTCTTGCCCTAGGCCTCTGTACATGCTTCACGTTGACCTCTGCGGTCCAATCGCTATACAGAGCCTAGGTGGCAAGAAATATATACTTGTGTTAATTGATAAGTATTCATGATTTACATGGGTTGAATTTATCAGAAAGAAATCAGATGTTCCATGCATCCTGATTAATCTAATGAAAAGAATCCAAGTTCTTTATGAGTGCAGAATTCTGAAGTTACGAAGTGACAATGGCACAGAATTCAAAAACTCTGTCATTGAAGCCTATCTCACAGCAGAAGGAATATCCCAGAACTTCTCTGCCGCTCGCACCCCACAACAAAATGGCGTGGTCGAACGAAAGAACCGCACGCTCGTGGAGGCTGCAAGAACCATGCTTTCTGCATGCGGATTACCAATGACTTTTTGGGCAGAAGCAATTTCAACTGCTTGCTATACCCAAAATCGTTCAACAATCATGAATAGACATATCAAAACTCCTTATGAATTGATCAACAAACGGAGACCAAACATCAAGTTTCTCCATGTGTTTGGATGCAAATGCTTTGTCTTAAACGACAGAGACTCAAGAGGAAAGTTTGAAGAAAAGGCTGACCAAGGCAAGTTCATCGGGTACTCTGCCGCTTCCAAAGCCTACAGAGTTTACCTTCTGAAGTCGCGCACGATAGTGGAAAGCATAAATGTGTCCTTTGATGACTCATTCCAAAAGACTTCTGAACAAATCAGTTCAGAACTCGGGCTAAACAAGGAAACCTCTGGCATCTAAAAAATAAATGAAGATTTAGGTCTTCTATTTCAAGAGATGTTCAACAACGATGTTGATCCCTCTGCAGGAACCAACAGCACCTCTGCAGAATCACCTTCTGTAAATGAAGGAAGTATCTCTCTGTCTGATCCATTTAATCCCTCATCCTCTTCTACAAATACTATAGGTACTGAAAATCGAACAGAATATACGACGACAAAAGATTCAACAATAGAGGTAATACAAATATTAACTAATCCAACAGAGGAAGCAACACCAGAAGAAACACCAGAGGGAAGTGAAGATGAAACCACAATGCCTACAGAGAAAGAAATTCCAACTCTAATACCCATTCCTACAGAAGCTGAACTAAACACATGGTCAGAACCATCAATCACTTCAACCACAGAAGTTCAACTTGATGACTCAAATGATCATCTTCCACGAACTACTCAATGGACAAAAAGCCATCCTCCAAGCCAAATCATCGGTAATCCCACTGATAAGGTAAAAACAAGATCAGCTTCTGCAAATTTTTGTTTCTTTACCAACTTTATTAGTATGATCGAACCAAAAAAGATCTCTGAGGCCCTGGACGACCCAAACTGGGTGGATGTTATGCAAGAAGAGCTTCTGCAGTTTGAGCGAAACAAAGTCTGGACTCTAGTACCTCTGCCATGAGGGAAACAGGCCATAGGGACTAAGTGGGTCTTCAGAAACAAAAAGGATGAGGATGGAGTGATCATTCGAAATAAAGCAAGACTGGTGGCCAAGGGATATCGCCAAGAAGAGGGCATAGATTACGATGAAACTTTTTCCCCTGTTGCACGACTCGAAGCAATAAGTATTTTCTTAGCCTTCGCAGCCCACAGAGGTTTTAAAGTATATCAAATGGATGTAAAATCTGCTTTTCTCAATGGTGAAATTCAAGAAGAAGTATACGTCCAACAACCACCAGGGTTTGAAAGCTCAAAGTACCCAAGGTATGTCTATTACCTCGATAAAGCTCTATATGGAGTGAAACAGGCTCCAAGAGCATGGTACGAAATACTTTCTACCTTTCTTCTCGATAACAACTACAAAAGAGGTACCACTGATACAACTCTGTTCTTTAAAGGAGAAGGAAATGAGCTTATTCTTGTACAAATATATGTAGATGACATCATTTTTGGGTCTACAAATACACAAAAATGTAAAGATTTTGAAAAACTCATGCAGAGTGAGTTTGAAATGAGTATGATGGGAGAATTAACCTTTTTCCTCGGACTTCAAGTCAAACAAACATCAGAAGGAATTTTCATAAACCAATCAAAATATGTCTCTGACATACTTGAAAAATATAGCCTCTCTGATGCCTCTGTCATGAAAACCCCAATGGCCACTGGAAATAAACTATTTTCAGATCTAAATGGCATCTCTGTCGAGTGCACGCTTTACAGAGGAATGATTGGGTCTTTATTATACTTGACAGCCAGTAGACCTGACATAATGCATGCCACATGCCTCTGTGCAAGATATCAAGCTAATCCTAAGAAGTCACATTATATTGCTGTAAAGAGAATCTTTATATACCTCAGAGGGACCAAAAATCTTGGCCTCTGGTATCCACAAAACTCTGGTTTTGGACTAAAGGCTTACACATATTCAGATTATGGAGGATGTAAACTCGACAGAAAAAGTACCTCTGGGAGTTGTCAATTCCTAGGTGGGAAATTAGTAAGCTGGACTTCAAAGAAACAGAATTGTGTCTCAACATCTACGGCAGAAGCTGAATACGTTGCTGCTGCTAGCTGTTGCTCTCAAGTTCTGTGGATGAAAACCCGGCTGAAAGACTTTGGTCACATCATCTGCAAAATTCCCATCTTCTGTGATTCCAAAAGTGCAATTGCCATCTCTGCAAATCCAGTACAACATTCAAAGACAAAGCACATAGATATCAGGTATCACTTTCTGAAGTATCATGTTGAAAATCAAACCATCGAGATGCATTTTGTACCAACAGAATTTCAGCTTGCTGATTTATTCAATAAGGCACTTGATGAGAAAAGATTCCTTTACTTGGTGGGTAAATTAGGAATGATAAATATGGATTAACCTCTGTAAGTTTCTTATATTCATTTTAAAAGCATGTTTAAATCTTTTTTATTTTTTTATTATTATTTTATTTTTATTTTTATTTTTTTTAGTAAATAATTTACTTTTGTATGTAAATTCTAAAAATCTCAATTCTGAAAACAACAGAGATTCTGTAGGACTCCTCAGAACCTCTGACGATCCTTACAGAACCTCTGATACACTTGACCTATGTTATATACATTTACTTCTGATTATTTGAACCAAGCATAGGTCAAGGGGGAGCAGAAGGAGAACATACTTGATCTACAGAGGTTGAGTAGATCAAGGGGGAGCAGAAGGAGACCTTGCTTGATCTACAGAGGTTGAGTAGATCAAGGGGAGCAGAAGGAGACCTTGCGTAATCTATAGAGATTTATAAGTCAAGGGGGAGCAAAGGAAGATATGACATCAACAGAAGAAAAGAACTTTGCCGGACAAAGAAGAACAAAAAGGTTAGTATCTCGAACAAATTCTTTTTGAAAATAATTTTCTAGGACACAAATTTCTAAATATGTTCTAGAAACATTATTAAAAACATTCCAAATAAAATTTTATTAAAAAGAATATTGAGTTTTCCATTATTAGAAATTTAAGGTCACAGAGCCTCTGCTGAGTCCAACAGAGGTTCTGCAGACAAAAGCTCTGATCTTAAATCAATAATCTTGAAAACTCTGTCAATCACCTTGGGTATCAATTTCAAAAAGAATCATCGCGTACAAATGCACTGCAACAGAAGTCATTGGTTACAGAGTTCTCTCCACAAGAAAGAACTTCTGTAGACCAACACTTGTTTTAAAAGACTTTTTGTTGCACAAAACCTTTTTTCAAAAACAATTTTCTAGGACACCAGCTTTCAAACAGGTCCTAAAAACATTGTTAAAAACAATCAAAAACTTGGATGATCAAAAATGTTTATAAATTGTTAGATATAAGAAATTTCTTGTCTCAGAGCCTCTGTTGGCTCTGACAGAGGTCCAAAACCTCTGTAAAGGAGTTTCCATGCTAAATAATTTATCGATCCTCTCCATGGACTTTTCCACCATTTTTTTGTGAAGGTACGACCTATAGAGGCAAGAAAAACAAGGTTTTCAAATCACAGAGCCTCTGTCAGTTTTTACTTTGGCCATTTCTGTAACAGTAATGGTAACTTTTTCTGCGAGTGAGAATCATGTGGAGGTAAAGAAGCCCACGCGCCTAGCATTTAATAAGGCCGCCCACGACGTCTCGTCATAACTGACACAGAGGACGTTTCATCTTTTCATTAGACCAACATGGAGCACGTTCCTCTGGAAAGTTGAACCCGCCGTAACCACTCAAGTGCGGACCCCAAATATTATTTACCTCAAAATATTAACCCTTTCAGATTCTACGGTTACATACTCAGTATAAAACCCAAGTTACCTCTCCTCACAAAAACTTTACTTACTTTCTTCTCCGACGAACCTGCAACTATTCTCAAATCTTCAATCTTCTTTGCAAAAATGGCTTCCAGTTCCCACGCTGCTCAGAACTCTCCGGCGAACTCTCCTCAACAATCTCCATTACATTCAGAGCACTCCCACAACCCAAACATCGCCGTAAATGCAGAAACAGAAAACTCTGGCGACTCTGCAAACTTTGCACCAACCACCAACCTTCAACACTTCCTGAACAAAGAACATTTTGAGAATGTTCTTCCATTAAAATCAAACAACTGCTACCTCGTGCCCTCACCCACAGCCTTCGGCGAAGCCCATGCCCTTCTCCTCAACATAATGGAAAACCATATCCTATACCCCATCCTTTCCAAACCCCCAACCAAAATCCGTGCTCGATATCTGAATCAATTTTGGCAAAGTTGCCGTTTTGATTCAGATGATTCTCTGATAAAAGGCTACATTTTGAAGCCAGACAAATCTGAATACCTCGAACTCATGTTCAACAGAACTATGTTCTCGCTTGAGTTCAACCTGCCAACCAGAGGTCTACTTGGAATAAAGAAATATGCTGAGGTTCCTACGGACGAGGAGCTCTGTCGTTTTGTAGAGATGTTAGAGTATAATACAACCCTAAGGAAATGCAATGATTTCCGCAGAGGCAGACTACCACCTCTGTGGAACACACTCTTCTCCATCCTGAATCGTTGTCTCACAGGGAAGACTGGCAGCCCTGACCAGAGCTCACACCAGATCATGACCATCATGTATGGGATCAATTACGATATTCCACTTGATTATGCCACCATCATGATGCAGGAGATAGTGAATACGATCGACAGAAAGCTCGCAACTCAAAAGGCCAAAAAGAACACACCAGGATATCTGCCACCTCTGCAATATCAAAGAATTCTAGGAGTAATTTTCGAGCCTCTACTTCTTATGCAGAAATGGCCAATGGAAGGGCCAACTGTAAAACTTTATCCAATGAACAAAAATACTCCTAGAGAGCATGAAGACAACTACCCCCACTGCAGACCTCTGTCAAAGAACCTTCTGTCATATGCAAGTGATGAAGATAGGAAGTTAGAATATATACGCGCACACAGGACTCCAGAACCAAGTCCTGTGACACCCCCGCGTCTAGGAGCCCCCTTAGATTTAGATGTAGTAGAGAGGATGACAGAAGAAGAATGGGCCAGAGCTTTAGAAAAACATTATTCAGTACAAAACCGTTTCAAAGCTCAAAGAGAGAGCATTTACCCCTCTTCTCCCAAAAGAAAAACCCCTGCAGCAACACCCAAAAAGAAGAGCAAGAAAAGGAAAACCACAGAGGAAACTACAACCTCTGCAGCTCAACACTCTTCTCCACCACAAGCTACAGAAACAAGATCTTCTGCACCTCCCTCCCCTCCAAAACAAAAGAAACAAAAAACCAAATCAACAGAAGAGGGAGCCCCTAAACCAAAGAAGAGGAAGTCAAAGAAGAAGAAACCCACATCACCTCCGCAGGTCATTACAGAGGAAGTCGAACAAGAAGAGGAAGATCAGACTACACCTCTGCAACCTCCCTCCCCAATAATCTATGTAGATCAACAGGGAGATTTTAATGTCTTCCTCAACAATCCTGACATAGCTCACACCTTAGATCCATCAGGATGGGGCACAGAACCATTGGATCAGAACATTCACAATCAGTCTACAGAGGTTCTGCGCACAACAGAAGACATTTCCCCACCTCATTCCAGTTTTGACACACAACGTCGAACCCCTCAACATACAATAGAAGTCATTTCTGCAGCTCAAGGTACTCAACCTATGCACCCTCACGTTCGACAACTCATAGGATCTCATTCTATATATGATTCCTTAAGAGCAAAAGCAGAAGCAGAAGTGACTATAGAGGAAACTGCAGAAGAAGAGGTAAACATAGAAATTGCAAGAGAGGAAGAGGTTAGGGTAGAAACCACAGAGGGTTCTACAGAAAAAGATGCCGCAGAAGTAGAAGGCACACATCCCCAACCCCCTCCCAGTGCAACCCACATTTCTGATATCGCCGGTCTAGCGGCAGAGGGTATCATTGAAATAGAGCAGCACAGCTCGATCCCAACCCCACCCAACCAGCCAGAGGTTACTCTTTCAACCTCTATGCCTATTATAACCGGGGAAACCATTCCTGGGGAGTCCTCTCGAAGGACTCACCCAATGTTCGTGATTTATTGCCCCAAATCACACCTGGCATCCTAGCAGAGGAATTCGTTTCCTCTGCCACGCACACAACAATAGGGCCAAACCTCCTTTCAGAGAGGAGTAGCGAGCACAATGACGAAGAGACTCTAGAAAAGTCTCCAAGTCAATAGAAGGACATTCCAATACCCACCTCTGGAGTGGATTTGGACACTGACCTTCACAGAACTTCTGTAGAGGTTGAAACTCAAGTTTCTCCTCGAGGATCAGAAGGAAATCCTTCCACCCTCAACTTAAAAACAGGGGTGAACGAAGGTATCCAAGGAACAAGGACAAACTCTGGAGACGAATGTGTTCCTCCAGAGGTTACAACGAGTTCACACGTATCAAGGGATGAGTTCCAAACCCTTGTCACCTCTGTGAACCAAACATTGAAGGAGTTGGAAAGCTCTTTCAAATCTTTTGCAGAAACAACTTCAAGAGCCATCACAAGCATAAATACCAAAATGGACACCTTGTCCACAGAGGTACAACAAGCTCTGTAAAAAATGAAGTCTGCCACAGAAACTTCTGTCACAACCTCTGCTAGACTACATGCTGAAGAATTCGAAAGAAGTGCAACCTCTGCATTCAACAACTTTGTCCAAAACTTCCTGCAAAAACTCAAAGATCAATCCTCCACTTCTAAGGGCCTTACACCTGAAGACCTAAAGAAGGCCTTAGAAGAAGTTCAAGAGCAAACACTGCAAAACACTCAAGCCATGAAGCCTTCTGACTACATGACCAGAGTTCAGCTCACAGAACTTGGGCAAGGAATCCTTGATCAAATGACAGAGTTCATCAGAGCCTTCACAGCTGCCAACACGAACTACGTCAGAGAATTTCAAGCTAGCATCGGCAAAATGCGCTTCAACACAGAAGCAGAGGTTGAAACACTGCTCGTCCTCTGTGATGACTTGTGCGCGAAGATGATAGCTGCAGGGGCTGTTCCTCCAAAGAAATCAGATACTTCATGCAGGGCAGAGGGTACTTCAGATGTAAATCAGGATGACTCTGATAATGACCATCATGGTCCATCAGATCATCCTGAGGGGGAGAATCAAGGGGAGAAACAAAGGGAAACAGCTGCAAACAGTCCTCCAATATCAGCAGTGCCCATTTCCTCTGCACCCCCAACCAAAACCCGAACTCAGGGAACTCAACAGAGACCCACAGAGGAAACACCAGCCTCTATGGAAACCACCTCTGAGGTTGAAAAAGATGTCCCTCAAGTTCAAATCCTGACATCTTCATCCTCAGAAGAACCTCCCATTTCTCCACCAAAATCAAAAACCCAACCCAAAACACACCCAAGAAGAAAATCAATTGCCCACAAACCAAAAAGATCTAAACGTTCTGCTACTTATGTCCTAAAGAGAATGGAATTCGTATCCACTTTCAGAGCTGCAAGACGTTTTGATATCCCTCCACAAACCACAACTGAGCTTACAGAAGAAAAATCCACAGAACCATCCCCACCAAAGTCCTCAGAAACTGAAAAGTCAAAAACTACAGAAGCAATCCCCTTCATACCCACAGAAACCTCTACACCCAAACCAACAGAAGCAATCCCAGAAAGTCCAAAGCAGGCAACAGGTTCTGAGCCTCCCCAAGCCAAAGATAAAGGAAAGGGTATCGAGACAGAAGAACCAAAGAAGAAAAAGCCAATGCCTCATACGACAGAGAAGTTGATGAAGAGCTCATTCGATGCCTTTGTCACTCCTAAACCTGAAGAAGACTGGGCATTCATTTCAGATATTCTGTCAGAAATTCCGATCCTTGATCCAAAAGCAAAGGTAACAGAGGGTAGGGTTGCAGAGATAAAATGAAAAATGGATGCTCTGCGAAGACCAATACCACCACCGACTACACGACATGCAGAAATGGAAGAGGTGGTGTATAGGTATCTTTACAGATAACAATATCAGAACAATCCTCTGCCACACATTTAAGATCCTCAACTCAGAGCTGACCTTGACAACACCTTCACCAGAACAAAGACAAAAGCAAGGGCAGAAGTCTTCTCAGAGTCCAAAATTGAAAAGGTAATTTACTGCAAATTCTCTCAAACAAGAACCTTTCCAAAGATCAGGTACAACATCTACAAAGTCAAAAGGGAGAACAAGTCCGAAAATCAATTTTCAGATGCCGATATAAGGAACTTGAACCCCTACGATCTGCCAGATCTTCTACTTTGGACGAAAGAAAACTTCGACAACGATGCTAACAGAAGGGCCTATCAAGTATTCAGGAAAGCGATGAGGGAAAAGCTTCTGCTATATAGCATGATAGACTTTCAACTGGGAAGAGATCTTGGAGTCAGAAATCTAAGTCTGAGACCACCAGAGGATCACTGCCCACCTTCTGCTGTACCCAACTCAATCATGACAACACCAAGGTACGGGTTAGTATATAAGGATCCTGCTGGTCAAGTGAGACTCTTTGTGGAAATGGACTGTCAGAAGTATGCAACCAGTACTCTGAACAAGTTCAGATCAATCTTAGAAGAAAACAGAGGTACTGAGCTTTTGGATCGAGAATCAGCAGAAAGAATGATCAGAGAAATAGATGCTACAATTGGCTTAAGAGAACTCTGCATCAAATTCTATCACGAGCTCAGAGAAGTGGGATTCGACAACAGAAGTTTCGACGACTTCAAAGATGCAAATGTCTAAATCTCAGTTACTTATCTCTGTAAACTTTTAAAAAGGAAATGAAATGAATCTTTGAGGTATTGTTTAACCTCTGTCTACTTTACTTAGCCTAATTATGCATAAAGTCAAGTTTTCATTTTTCAATACTTAGGGGGAGATTGTTAGCTCCAAATATTCATAATATTAGAAGTATTGAAAAATAGGCCAAGTATAGAAGACTTCCACAAAAGCTCTGCAGAGTGCCACAGAAGCTCTGCCGAAGTAAAAAAGATCATTCAAGGAACACAAAGGACCGAAGAAGAATCTACAGAAGGATGCTCACAAAGGACCAAGCCGCAGAACCCCTGTCACCCTTGACAGAGCCTCTGCAGTTCAGACTGAAGACTTGGAAGATATTTATAATATCTTGCCACTGTTACAGGAATATCTTACCATTGTTACAGAAATATCTTGCTACTGTTCCAGGGTCCGTTCATCAACTTGTACAAGGCATGGTCCAACAACAACACGTGTCAAACTCCGATAGGCATCCTTACAAGTTGATATTAGCGCATTTAATGCATGCAGGTTTCCAACTGTTCATGCCATCCCTTCTTTGCTGTAGCAATAGTCCTTTTGTCTAGAATAGATCTTTTGTAGTAGTATAAAAGGAAGACTCATGTTGAGTTCTTCCTTACCAACTAATACACACACAAAACACAAAACACAAAAACACTTGCACACAGTTAACGTCAAATCTGTTCTTAGTGTTCTTTATCAAATACAGTAATCTTTGAGATATTCATCTGTTCTTCATATACTGTTTATTTGGTATTTGGTGTTGTTTCTATATAAACATATTCGTTAGTTCTTCAAATACGCTTCCGCAACACATCTTATTTGAACTAATAGATTAGATAATCTTTGTTAATCAAATACGGGAACCAACATATATGTTATTATACATTGTAACGCCCCAAAATTTCAAGAAAATTTAAAAAATTTTAAACGCGCATATTTAATAATAAGTCTCCATTTATTAAACCCAAAATAATAATTCCAATCACGAGCGTTATTAAACCATAAGTCAACAGCGGAAATTAAATTGTTTATTCAATAACGGGAAAATGTTTAATAAGCAAATCCTACGACCCATCCATCTTGCGCGTCAGTGTGTGCCAGTCATGCCTTCGTACCACTTGTACCTGCAGCCACTGCAAATTGGGAGGGGTAAGCACGAAGCTTAGTGAATTCAAACACAACAATTAACAATGGGTATCTCATATTACCCCTAAAGCAAAGAGGATCACACCACCACATACAAGTCTACGAACAAATCATAAACAAGTATAATAACCACCACATAACAAAATTCCCGGGCGGATGTCGGGTCTACGGCCCCGCCGCACGTTTCCGCCTACTGCGGGAAACACCCGTTTTACGCCTACTGCGTATGACATCCTTTTTACGCCTACTGCGTAAACGCCCCTTTTACGCCTACTGCGTAAAACACCTCCGTCCCCGTCGGGACTCGGCCCCGCCGAATAATGTAGCACATAATGTTAACTAGACGTCCCACTATCTAGCCCCCAACAATCCCGCATACAATTTTCACACACGTGCTACAGTAATAATAAACAACTATTAATTAATTGTAGTGAGAGAACTCACCTTAGGTGCGCGCCTAGCAAAAAATAGTAAGTAGCTCCTCACAACGACGATCACTTTCCGGCACCTAAACGTACGATAAAATACGTCAATACGAGACCCGGACCCCACGACGCGACACACCCCAAACTGTCACTAAAACTAACTTTCGGTCATACCGAACAGGTCTGTTCGGGACCTGATTTGACCACTAAAACTCCAGAAAAACTCAGATTTATTACACGGTTGAAAAGTGCCCTGAAATACCTTTCCGAGGATATATTACACGCCTCCTAACGATTTTTCTATAATTAATTATGAATTTATTAAGTTCGCCTACCGGAACTGTCCGTTTCCGGACCAGTTCGCACTAACAGCTCCGAACAGCCCGGTTCTGGGCCGATTCAGCCTTTCGGCGAAACACGAAAGACGTGCCTAACTCAAATTAGGAAAAATGGCCACTGACCTCAAGTTAAAACGACTTACGAGTAAAAAGTTACGGTCCACGCAAAACAGTGGCAGATTCCAGGAATTTCACATAAAATGACGAACCACAGAACTTGCGACCACTTTTTCTCCCAACTCGAGGCCGAACCAGTTTTCCGCCAAAACACAGAAAACGTGCCCGGTCCCGAGCTCGAAGCGTGGGCGCCAGTTTCGGCTCAATCGGAGTTACTACGGAAAAGTTATGGTTGCGCGAAAACTGGACAGCACACTAGAATTTTCATAAAGTCACGATTTATAAAAAAAAACGGTTTGAACGATTCGGGTTACGCGATAGGATACTAAGGCTGGACTACTACTATCACCACCCACTGCCATCTCCGGCAGTGGTGGTCGACGGCGGCATAGGGGCGGTAGCCACCACCGGCGATGGTGGTGGTTCGATAAAGCAAACCGGCGAGACCAACGGGAATGATCCCACCATTCTAAATCGATCACACCCAAACACGCTCGACCATACAGCCATAAACCCGCCGTTACAACCACCGACCTGGTGGTGCACGGCGGCGGCACCATGCCGGAAGCCACTAGCGGCAGCGGTGGCGGTACCGCGGTTGTGACAACGACGCAAGAAAGAAACGAGAAGGGAAGGATGTCTTACCTCTTGAGAAAACGCAGCAGCAACCCAAAAGGCTCGAAGGCTCCTTCTCCCCTTCCCGGTGCTCTCTCTCTCTCTCACTTACTCCGGCAGCAGGTGATCGACGGCGGTGGCGGCGGTTCCCGGCGGCAGTAGCGGCGGCAATGGGGGGGGGGGGGGGGTCGGCTGTACGCAAAAGAGAGAGAGGAATAGGGTTTGCTGTGACTTTCTTTGTGTGCTTCGCAAGTAAAGGAGGAGGAAACGTGAAAGGTTAAGGGGAGGGGGGTCGGTCCTCTCTCATGGGCCGAACCCATGCACCAGTTTGGAGAAAAGCCAATAGAGGTCCCTGCAGATTGGAGTTTTTTCCCAAATTAACCTCATAACCAAACCTTTAACAGTTAAGGTCCTAGCCGCCTAACCTCGTTAACTAAAATTCGCTTAAAATAATAATAATAATAATAAATAAAAATAAAATAAAAAGCGTACCGGGACACGGGCTTTACAACTCTCCCCCGCTTGAATTAGACTTCGTCCTCGAAGTCTACGTTCGCAAACAGCTCCGGGTAATTCTCCCGCATCTCGGCTTCTGGTTCCCACGTCCATTCTGAACCCTTTCGGTGCTTCCACTGGACCTTAACCAACCCAACCACTTTGTTGCGCGAAGTTCTCGTCCTCCTGTCGAGAATGGCAACCGGCTCCTCCACATAATTGAGTCGCTCGTCAATTTGAATATCTTCGAGCGGAACTACCGCAGACTCATCCATCACACACTTCCGCAACTGAGAGACATGGAACGTGTTGTGGATCAGGCTCAGCTCCTCTGGTAGCTCCAATCGGTAAGCTACTTTCCCCACACGCGCGATGACCTTGTACGGTCCGATATATCGGGGACCCAACTTTCCCCGCTTGCGAAAACGGATTACCCCTTTCCAGGGTGACACTTTCAAAAGAACGTAATCCCCGACTTGGAACTCCAAGTCCGATCGTCTCTTATCGGCGTAACTCTTTTGTCGACTCTGCGCAGTGACTAACCGATCTCGCACCATCTGAATCATCTCCGTCGTCTTTAGCACAACATCGGTGCTCCCCAGCACTCTGTGACCAACCTCGCCCCAGCAAATGGGCGTCCGACACTTCCTGCCATACAACACTTCGTACGGCGCTCTACCGATGCTAGCGTGATAGCTGTTATTGTAGGAGAACTCAGCTAGTGGAAGGTTCTGATCCCAACTACCACCAAAGTCAATTACACATGCTCGCAGCATGTCCTCAAGTGTCTGAATAGTACGCTCACTCTGCCCGTCCGTCTGAGGATGAAATGTTGTACTGAAATGCAACCGCGTACCCATCTCATTCTGAAACTTCTCCCAAAATCGGGAGGTGAAACGAGTATCCCGATCCGAGACAATTGAGACTGGCACCCCGTGCCGAGTTACAATTTCCCGAATGAAAACCTCCGCAAGCTTATCCGCCGAAAAGCTCTCTTTAATCGCCAAGAAGTGAGCGCTCTTCGTCAGGCGATCCACGATCACCCAGATAGTATCATTTCCTCGCTGAGTCTTGGGAAGCTTAGTGATGAAATCCATTGTGATTTGCTCCCACTTCCACACCGGAACCTCCAACGGCTGCAATTTCCCATGCGGTCGTTGGTGTTCCGCTTTGACCTTCCGACAGGTCAAACATACTTCCACACATTTGGCTACATCCCGCTTCATGCCGGGCCACCAATAGTCTTCACGCAGGTCTCTGTACATCTTGGTAGCTCCGGGATGAATCGAAAACTTGGACTTATGCGCCTCGTCCAATAGTGTCTGGCGATTCCCACCAGTGTATGGAACCCAAATTCTACCATAACGGGTTAACAGTCCCCGACTATCCCGTACTAACTTCGGAATTTCTCCCGAAACTCTCTCTCGTTTAGCATTTTCCTCCAACACGGCCACCTCTTGAGCGATACCGATCGACTCCAAGAGTGGTGCAACTACCGTTAATCGCTGACAAAAACCCTTCAAAGATCCCCCGACCGGATGTCGACTAAGTGCATCCGCGACTACATTCGCCTTACCGGGGTGGTAAAGTATCTCGTAGTCGTAATCCTTGACCACATCAAGCCACCTCCGCTGACGCATATTAAGATTTTGCTGGTCCATCAGGTATTTAAGGCTCTTGTGATCGGTATAGATCGTGCACTTGACACCATAAAGATAGTGTCTCCATATTTTTAAAGCAAACACCACCGCTCCCAGCTCCAAATCATGAGTCGGGTAGTTCGCCTCATGAGGCTTCAACTGCCTCGACGCGTAAGCGATGACCTTGCCGCGTTGCATAAGCACGGCACCCAACCCTTGGTACGAAGCATCACAGTAAACCACCAAATCTTCCATGCCCTCAGGCAAGGTTAACACAGGAGCCTCACATAAACGCCTGCGTAGCTCCTCAAACGCCTTCTGTTGCTCTTCACCCCAACTGAAGGCTGCAGTTTTCTTCGTCAGTTTCGTCATAGGCAAGGCGATTTTGGAGAAATCTTGGATAAATCTCCGATAATACCCTGCTAAACCGAGAAAACTTCGCACCTCGGTAGGAGTTTTCGGCACCTCCCACCGCATAACTGCCGAAATCTTGGCCGGATCGACCATGATACCATTCTGATTCACGACATGTCCTAAGAATTGGACCTCTCGTAACCAGAATTCACACTTGGAGAACTTAGCATAAAGCTTCTCCCGTCTCAAAACTTCTAACACTTCCCGCAAATGCACCTCGTGCTCTTCCTTCGTCTTGGAAAATACAAGAATGTCGTCGATGAACACGATCACCGAACGATCCAACATCGGGCTACACACCCTGTTCATGAGGTCCATGAACGCTGCTGGTGCATTGGTGAGCCCGAAAGGCATCACCACGAACTCGTAATGGCCGTAACGCGTGCGAAAAGCCGTCTTCTCCGTATCTTCGCTACGCACCCGCATCTGATGGTACCCGGATCTCAAGTCAATCTTAGAGAACCACGAGGCTCCCTGCAACTGATCAAACAAATCATCAATCCTTGGCAAAGGATAACGATTCTTCACCGTAAGCTTATTCAGCTCCCGGTAGTCAATGCACATCCGCTGAGATCCATCTTTCTTTTTCACGAACAAGATCGGGGCTCCCCACGGTGAACAACTCGGTTTGATGAACTCCTTCTCCAGAAGCTCCTGCAGCTGTTCATAAAGCTCCTTCATTTCCGGTGGAGCCAAGCGATAAGGTGCCTTGGCCACCGGAGCAGCACCTGGAATCAGGTCGATTCGAAACTCCACCTGTCGCGCGGGAGGTATCCCTGGCAACTCATCGGGGAATACATCGGCGAATTCCCTCACGACTGGCACATCCTCGGCACTAATCTTCGTCTCATCGACACGCGTATCCACCACATACGCCAAGAACCCCTGCCCACTATGCTGAAGGTATCTCCGAGCCCTCGCCGCAGAACAAATAGCCGTAACCCGACTAGGCGAGTCTCCCTGAATCAACAGTTCTCCCCCGCTTGGGGCTCGAACCCGTACTTGTTTGCGACGGCAAACAATCTCTGCATCGAACGCGTCCATCCAATCCATGCCCACTATCACGCAAAGCTCTCGCATCGCTATAGGGATCAAATCGATAGGAAACCTCACACCCGAGATTTCCAACGTGCATCCCCGGTACACGTCCGTAACCGTCAAGGTCCTATCATCGGCGACCTCGACCAATAAAGGACATCCTAGACGTCCCACCACTCGACCCAACCTCTCGCTAAAAGTGCGAGACACGAATGAATGAGTAGCCCCGCTATCAAACATTACCACCGCAGGTACAGAATTGACTAGAAACGTACCTAATATATAAAGAATAACAATACATAAACACAGGGCATGAAAAGGAAAGACAAAAGAAAAGAGTGATGAAACATACCTGTCACCACCTTAGGCGTCGCCTGCGCCTCCTCCACCTTCAGCTGGTGGACTCTCCCTCGGGCCGCCTCCGTCCCGGGCTGACCCGTACGGCCGTCGGTGATGCGCAGCGGGGCATTCGCAGGAGCCCTCTGTGCACCACCCCCATCAGTTGCCCTAGCATTCGGGCAGTTGGCCTTCACATGGCCAGCCTGTTTACAGCCGAAACATAACATCAGTGGCGACCTACAATCTCTACTGAGATGGCCAGGCTGCCCACACTTGTAACATGCATCAGATCTTCTACCACTCGCATCCCGGGCCTTAGAACCGCTACTCTTCGTGTGCCCACGAGAATCAACAAACTTCGATTTCTTTGGCACTGCAGAGATAGGCGTCACCGCCTGTGCCGCCTTCCTCTTCTTCGCTTGGGTCTCCAACTCTAACTCTCTTCTCCGCGCTGCATCCATCATAGCCGACAGCGAAGGATGTTGCACTGCGCTCACAATTTCCCGGATCTCGGTCCGAAGCATGTCCTTGTACCTCGCCATCTTCATTTCTTCTGAGGCCGCATATTGGGGACAGAATAGCGCCATTTCGGTAAACTTCTTGTTCATCTCCTTTATGGTCTCCGTAGTCTGGTTCAGCTCCAAGAACTCCCTCGCTATTCTTTCCATCTCTATCGGCGGCACGTACTCAGCACGGAAACGAACAACGAACTCGTCCCAAGTAAGAGTGGTACGCTCGGCCAGAGTCAATGCCGTGGCGCACCAGTCTTTCGCTCCCTCGCGAAGTAGATTCACTGCAAATCGAACCTTCAAGTTATCCGGACAGCCGCTTGTCAGAAAAGCGCACTCCATGTCGGATATCCAGCGCATGCTAACGATAGGGTTAGAGTCACCCTTGAATTCTGGTGGAGAGCAGGCAGAAAGGTCCCGATACTGGAAGTCTCGGGCACGGGGCTGTCCCCCAACAGGCGGCGGCATCGCTGCAAACCGCTCCTCCACTAGAGTCACCAGTTGATTCTGAATCGCGGTGATAATCTCGGGAATTGCATCCCCAACAGCTCGTGCAACCTCATTTGCAATCATCTCTTGGATCCGCTCCTCAGTGATCCCGGCTTCAGCCCTCGGCTCAGCCTCACCGCGTCTCCTAGTGTTGACCATTCTATAAGAAGGAGAAATTCAAAGAGTTATTATCAGCTAATAACTCACACTATCAGCACATACGCTCAACTCCTTGAATTCCTCGTGACTTTCCCGACCCGAGTACTGATCCTGTGCTTCCGGTAGTAGGAGCTCTACTACTACCTTCCACACCTATCATTACCCGTTTCGTGTCCCTTCCCGAGGGTCCAAGTAGTTCTCGCCGCAACTCCGCACATATGCCCGCACCGGTATATGCACTCACCCTTCCTAGCTCCCTAGGAATTATATTCCACCCACTACCCTCGCTACTATAAAAACCCTGCTAATCATAATGAGTGGCCGCGCAAATACCCAATCATATGCAGTGCAAGACAAATAGACATTCAAATACTAGATTCTATCCGAGAACGGTTGGACTCAAACAAGAGCTGCGCAATAGAACTAAATCGAATATTCTAAGGCTATTAGCCTCTTACCGCATACGATTTAAAGGGCACCTACTTAGAAACCTACTATAATTAGCAAGAAAATCATAATAGCAAGCAATCCAACGTATCGCATAGTGTCAACCTCAGGCAATCTAGCATGCATACCCTATGATCTAGAAAGCGATAAGATGAGAAAACACTAAGCATTGTACCTTTCCCTTGGCTCCGGCTGACTGTACACACTGCGCCCTCGACCACCGTTCCTCGAACGGGTTTTTACTTTTCCTTTTATTTCTAACAAGATTTAATAAAGTATTTGAAAATTTCCCAGCCGCAACTTGAGACCCAACACACCGAGGTGCGTTTGATTCACTCAAGCTGTGCTCTGATACCAAGTTGTAACGCCCCAAAATTTCAAGAAAATTTAAAAATTTTTAAACGCGCATATTTAATAATAAGTCTCCATTTATTAAACCCAAAATAATAATTCCAATCACGAGCGTTATTAAACCATAAGTCAACAGCGGAAATTAAATTGTTTATTCAATAACGGGAAAATGTTTAATAAGCAAATCCTACGACCCATCCATCTTGCGCGTCAGTGTGTGCCAGTCATGCCTTCGTACCACTTGTACCTGCAGCCACTGCAAATTGGGAGGGGTAAGCACGAAGCTTAGTGAATTCAAACACAACAATTAACAATGGTTATCTCATATTACCCCTAAAGCAAAGAGGATCACACCACCACATACAAGTCTACGAACAAATCATAAACAAGTATAATAACCACCACATAACAAAATTCCCGGGCGGATGTCGGGTCTACGGCCCCGCCGCACGTTTCCGCCTACTGCGGGAAACACCCGTTTTACGCCTACTGCGTATGACATCCTTTTTACGCCTACTGCGTAAACGCCCCTTTTACGCCTACTGCGTAAAACACCTCCGTCCCCGTCGGGACTCGGCCCCGCCGAATAATGTAGCACATAATGTTAACTAGACGTCCCACTATCTAGCCCCCAACAATCCCGCATACAATTTTCACACACGTGCTACAGTAATAATAAACAACTATTAATTAATTGTAGTGAGAGAACTCACCTCAGGTGCGCGCCTAGCAAAAAATAGTAAGTAGCTCCTCACAACGACGATCACTTTCCGGCACCTAAACGTACGATAAAATACGTCAATACGAGACCCGGACCCCACGACGCGACACACCCCAAACTGTCACTAAAACTAACTTTCGGTCATACCGAACAGGTCTGTTCGGGACCTGATTTGACCACTAAAACTCCAGAAAAACTCAGATTTATTACACGGTTGAAAAGTGCCCTGAAATACCTTTCCGAGGATATATTACACGCCTCCTAACGATTTTTCTATAATTAATTATGAATTTATTAAGTTCGCCTACCGGAACTGTCCGTTTCCGGACCAGTTCGCACTAACAGCTCCGAACAGCCCGGTTCTGGGCCGATTCAGCCTTTCGGCGAAACACGAAAGACGTGCCTAACTCAAATTAGGAAAAATGGCCACTGACCTCAAGTTAAAACGACTTACGAGTAAAAAGTTACGGTCCACGCAAAACAGTGGCAGATTCCAGGAATTTCACATAAAATGACGAACCACAGAACTTGCGACCACTTTTTCTCCCAACTCGAGGCCGAACCAGTTTTCCGCCAAAACACAGAAAACGTGCCCGGTCCCGAGCTCGAAGCGTGGGCGCCAGTTTCGGCTCAATCGGAGTTACTACGGAAAAGTTATGGTTGCGCGAAAACTGGACAGCACACTAGAATTTTCATAAAGTCACGATTTATAAAAAAAAACGGTTTGAACGATTCGGGTTACGCGATAGGATACTAAGGCTGGACTACTACTATCACCACCCACTGCCATCTCCGGCAGTGGTGGTCGACGGCGGCATAGGGGCGGTAGCCACCACCGGCGATGGTGGTGGTTCGATAAAGCAAACCGGCGAGACCAACGGGAATGATCCCACCATTCTAAATCGATCACACCCAAACACGCTCGACCATACAGCCATAAACCCGCCGTTACAACCACCGACCTGGTGGTGCACGGCGGCGGCACCATGCCGGCAGCCACTAGCGGCAGCGGTGGCGGTACCGCGGTTGTGACAACGACGCAAGAAAGAAACGAGAAGGGAAGGATGTCTTACCTCTTGAGAAAACGCAGCAGCAACCCAAAAGGCTCGAAGGCTCCTTCTCCCCTTCCCGGTGCTCTCTCTCTCTCTCACTTACTCCGGCAGCAGGTGATCGACGGCGGTGGCGGCGGTTCCCGGCGGCAGTAGCGGCGGCAATGGGGGGGGGGGGGGTCGGCTGTACGCAAAAGAGAGAGAGGAATAGGGTTTGCTGTGACTTTCTTTGTGTGCTTCGCAAGTAAAGGAGGAGGAAACGTGAAAGGTTAAGGGGAGGGGGGTCGGTCCTCTCTCATGGGCCGAACCCATGCACCAGTTTGGAGAAAAGCCAATAGAGGTCCCTGCAGATTGGAGTTTTTTCCCAAATTAACCTCATAACCAAACCTTTAACAGTTAAGGTCCTAGCCGCCTAACCTCGTTAACTAAAATTCGCTTAAAATAATAATAATAATAATAAATAAAAATAAAATAAAAAGCGTACCGGGACACGGGCTTTACAACTCTCCCCCGCTTGAATTAGACTTCGTCCTCGAAGTCTACGTTCGCAAACAGCTCCGGGTAATTCTCCCGCATCTCGGCTTCTGGTTCCCACGTCCATTCTGAACCCTTTCGGTGCTTCCACTGGACCTTAACCAACCCAACCACTTTGTTGCGCGAAGTTCTCGTCCTCCTGTCGAGAATGGCAACCGGCTCCTCCACATAATTGAGTCGCTCGTCAATTTGAATATCTTCGAGCGGAACTACCGCAGACTCATCCATCACACACTTCCGCAACTGAGAGACATGGAACGTGTTGTGGATCAGGCTCAGCTCCTCTGGTAGCTCCAATCGGTAAGCTACTTTCCCCACACGCGCGATGACCTTGTACGGTCCGATATATCGGGGACCCAACTTTCCCCGCTTGCGAAAACGGATTACCCCTTTCCAGGGTGACACTTTCAAAAGAACGTAATCCCCGACTTGGAACTCCAAGTCCGATCGTCTCTTATCGGCGTAACTCTTTTGTCGACTCTGCGCAGTGACTAACCGATCTCGCACCATCTGAATCATCTCCGTCGTCTTTAGCACAACATCGGTGCTCCCCAGCACTCTGTGACCAACCTCGCCCCAGCAAATGGGCGTCCGACACTTCCTGCCATACAACACTTCGTACGGCGCTCTACCGATGCTAGCGTGATAGCTGTTATTGTAGGAGAACTCAGCTAGTGGAAGGTTCTGATCCCAACTACCACCAAAGTCAATTACACATGCTCGCAGCATGTCCTCAAGTGTCTGAATAGTACGCTCACTCTGCCCGTCCGTCTGAGGATGAAATGCTGTACTGAAATGCAACCGCGTACCCATCTCATTCTGAAACTTCTCCCAAAATCGGGAGGTGAAACGAGTATCCCGATCCGAGACAATTGAGACTGGCACCCCGTGCCGAGTTACAATTTCCCGAATGAAAACCTCCGCAAGCTTATCCGCCGAAAAGCTCTCTTTAATCGCCAAGAAGTGAGCGCTCTTCGTCAGGCGATCCACGATCACCCAGATAGTATCATTTCCTCGCTGAGTCTTGGGAAGCTTAGTGATGAAATCCATTGTGATTTGCTCCCACTTCCACACCGGAACCTCCAACGGCTGCAATTTCCCATGCGGTCGTTGGTGTTCCGCTTTGACCTTCCGACAGGTCAAACATACTTCCACACATTTGGCTACATCCCGCTTCATGCCGGGCCACCAATAGTCTTCACGCAGGTCTCTGTACATCTTGGTAGCTCCGGGATGAATCGAAAACTTGGACTTATGCGCCTCGTCCAATAGTGTCTGGCGATTCCCACCAGTGTATGGAACCCAAATTCTACCATAACGGGTTAACAGTCCCCGACTATCCCGTACTAACTTCGGAATTTCTCCCGAAACTCTCTCTCGTTTAGCATTTTCCTCCAACACGGCCACCTCTTGAGCGATACCGATCGACTCCAAGAGTGGTGCAACTACCGTTAATCGCTGACAAAAACCCTTCAAAGATCCCCCGACCGGATGTCGACTAAGTGCATCCGCGACTACATTCGCCTTACCGGGGTGGTAAAGTATCTCGCAGTCGTAATCCTTGACCACATCAAGCCACCTCCGCTGACGCATATTAAGATTTTGCTGGTCCATCAGGTATTTAAGGCTCTTGTGATCGGTATAGATCGTGCACTTGACACCATAAAGATAGTGTCTCCATATTTTTAAAGCAAACACCACCGCTCCCAGCTCCAAATCATGAGTCGGGTAGTTCGCCTCATGAGGCTTCAACTGCCTCGACGCGTAAGCGATGACCTTGCCGCGTTGCATAAGCACGGCACCCAACCCTTGGTACGAAGCATCACAGTAAACCACCAAATCTTCCATGCCCTCAGGCAAGGTTAACACAGGAGCCTCACATAAACGCCTGCGTAGCTCCTCAAACGCCTTCTGTTGCTCTTCACCCCAACTGAAGGCTGCAGTTTTCTTCGTCAGTTTCGTCATAGGCAAGGCGATTTTGGAGAAATCTTGGATAAATCTCCGATAATACCCTGCTAAACCGAGAAAACTTCGCACCTCGGTAGGAGTTTTCGGCACCTCCCACCGCATAACTGCCGAAATCTTGGCCGGATCGACCATGATACCATTCTGATTCACGACATGTCCTAAGAATTGGACCTCTCGTAACCAGAATTCACACTTGGAGAACTTAGCATAAAGCTTCTCCCGTCTCAAAACTTCTAACACTTCCCGCAAATGCACCTCGTGCTCTTCCTTCGTCTTGGAAAATACAAGAATGTCGTCGATGAACACGATCACCGAACGATCCAACATCGGGCTACACACCCTGTTCATGAGGTCCATGAACGCTGCTGGTGCATTGGTGAGCCCGAAAGGCATCACCACGAACTCGTAATGGCCGTAACGCGTGCGAAAAGCCGTCTTCTCCGTATCTTCGCTACGCACCCGCATCTGATGGTACCCGGATCTCAAGTCAATCTTAGAGAACCACGAGGCTCCCTGCAACTGATCAAACAAATCATCAATCCTTGGCAAAGGATAACGATTCTTCACCGTAAGCTTATTCAGCTCCCGGTAGTCAATGCACATCCGCTGAGATCCATCTTTCTTTTTCACGAACAAGATCGGGGCTCCCCACGGTGAACAACTCGGTTTGATGAACTCCTTCTCCAGAAGCTCCTGCAGCTGTTCATAAAGCTCCTTCATTTCCGGTGGAGCCAAGCGATAAGGTGCCTTGGCCACCGGAGCAGCACCTGGAATCAGGTCGATTCGAAACTCCACCTGTCGCGCGGGAGGTATCCCTGGCAACTCATCGGGGAATACATCGGCGAATTCCCTCACGACTGGCACATCCTCGGCACTAATCTTCGTCTCATCGACACGCGTATCCACCACATACGCCAAGAACCCCTGCCCACTATGCTGAAGGTATCTCCGAGCCCTCGCCGCAGAACAAATAGCCGTAACCCGACTAGGCGAGTCTCCCTGAATCAACAGTTCTCCCCCGCTTGGGGCTCGAACCCGTACTTGTTTGCGACGGCAAACAATCTCTGCATCGAACGCGTCCATCCAATCCATGCCCACTATCACGCAAAGCTCTCGCATCGCTATAGGGATCAAATCGATAGGAAACCTCACACCCGAGATTTCCAACGTGCATCCCCGGTACACGTCCGTAACCGTCAAGGTCCTATCATCGGCGACCTCGACCAATAAAGGACATCCTAGACGTCCCACCACTCGACCCAACCTCTCGCTAAAAGTGCGAGACACGAATGAATGAGTAGCCCCGCTATCAAACATTACCACCGCAGGTACAGAATTGACTAGAAACGTACCTAATATATAAAGAATAACAATACATAAACACAGGGCATGAAAAGGAAAGACAAAAGAAAAGAGTGATGAAACATACCTGTCACCACCTTAGGCGTCGCCTGCGCCTCCTCCACCTTCAGCTGGTGGACTCTCCCTCGGGCCGCCTCCGTCCCGGGCTGACCCGTACGGCCGTCGGTGATGCGCAGCGGGGCATTCGCAGGAGCCCTCTGTGCACCACCCCCATCAGTTGCCCTAGCATTCGGGCAGTTGGCCTTCACATGGCCAGCCTGTTTACAGCCGAAACATAACATCAGTGGCGACCTACAATCTCTACTGAGATGGCCAGGCTGCCCACACTTGTAACATGCATCAGATCTTCTACCACTCGCATCCCGGGCCTTAGAACCGCTACTCTTCGTGTGCCCACGAGAATCAACAAACTTCGATTTCTTTGGCACTGCAGAGATAGGCGTCACCGCCTGTGCCGCCTTCCTCTTCTTCGCTTGGGTCTCCAACTCTAACTCTCTTCTCCGCGCTGCATCCATCATAGCCGACAGCGAAGGATGTTGCACTGCGCTCACAATTTCCCGGATCTCGGTCCGAAGCATGTCCTTGTACCTCGCCATCTTCATTTCTTCTGAGGCCGCATATTGGGGACAGAATAGCGCCATTTCGGTAAACTTCTTGTTCATCTCCTTTATGGTCTCCGTAGTCTGGTTCAGCTCCAAGAACTCCCTCGCTATTCTTTCCATCTCTATCGGCGGCACGTACTCAGCACGGAAACGAACAACGAACTCGTCCCAAGTAAGAGTGGTACGCTCGGCCAGAGTCAATGCCGTGGCGCACCAGTCTTTCGCTCCCTCGCGAAGTAGATTCACTGCAAATCGAACCTTCAAGTTATCCGGACAGCCGCTTGTCAGAAAAGCGCACTCCATGTCGGATATCCAGCGCATGCTAACGATAGGGTTAGAGTCACCCTTGAATTCTGGTGGAGAGCAGGCAGAAAGGTCCCGATACTGGAAGTCTCGGGCACGGGGCTGTCCCCCAACAGGCGGCGGCATCGCTGCAAACCGCTCCTCCACTAGAGTCACCAGTTGATTCTGAATCGCGGTGATAATCTCGGGAATTGCATCCCCAACAGCTCGTGCAACCTCATTTGCAATCATCTCTTGGATCCGCTCCTCAGTGATCCCGGCTTCA
Source organism: Saussurea involucrata (assembly GCA_033807775.1). NCBI lineage: Eukaryota > Viridiplantae > Streptophyta > Magnoliopsida > Asterales > Asteraceae > Saussurea > Saussurea involucrata. The sequence continues at coordinate 71,653,586 of CM066320.1, forward strand.
GCCCTCGGCTCAGCCTCACCGCGTCTCCTAGTGTTGACCATTCTATAAGAAGGAGAAATTCAAAGAGTTATTATCAGCTAATAACTCACACTATCAGCACATACGCTCAACTCCTTGAATTCCTCGTGACTTTCCCGACCCGAGTACTATGTCATTATATAGTAACCCTAATACATGTAAAGTCCAAGCCCGTATTCTAAATCCAAGCCCAACTACATATTACAAGGCTTTACAAAACCATTAGGTGACTTTATAAAACTTTCAACATACTTAGGACATTTAGGTCCTCACATTCTCCCCTTAAAGATTTATAAAGGAATCATTTTCATCATCTTCTCAGTTTTAGCTCCTTCGCAAACCTTTAAGTAAAAAATTTCATGTCAATGCCCTTTACTTTTCTTCAAACTTTTGAGCAGTCATTTGTCTTCCGAATAAAATCGTTACTAGGCGTTAGCCTAACCTTTTTATTGTCGGCATGTGCACCATGTCCTTGTTGGGGAATGGTACTAGAGACACTGTGAAGAGATGGGAGCTAGTTAGATGCATGAGAATAGTGTAACTCTTGGGTGAATCCTTCCACACATTTGGATATAACAATTATTCGTGGGTTTAGTAACACCTGACCTATATCTGGTCTTTGTATAAGACTTGTGTTATTAATTGTTGAGGTTAAATCTAGAATTGTATTTGAGGAAATTCAAGTGTTGATTTGTAGAAAGAGATTTTATCCTTTATTTGATGTATTATTGGAAATTTTAATTTAGTTGATTTTTCCAAATTTGAGGGTGTTACATGTGTTGCCTTTCATTTGTTTTTTTTAAGTATATAATATTTATATATGGCAAATGCAACAAATAAGCTCATACGCCCTCCTTACCTTTGGTGAGGTTCAAACCCCTGACCTCCTAGGAGGCCAAAGGCTCTGATACAGCCAGGCCAAATGCCCTTTGATGCCTTTCATTTGTCTTTGTCACACCCATTTCATTTGTCTTTGTGTTGCCTTTCATCCAGTTGTGTAATTATAGATATTTTGTTAGTACATGATTAATTGATGTCTTGTAGGTATATCTTTTTGTGGGATTTATCGGGCTTGTTTAGTTTGCTTTTGGTAGGTTTATCTTTTGGTTGCACAAGTACTTGGTCAATATTTGTGACAGATAGCTGTGACAAAAGAGTAGAAAACTATTATAAGTAAATTATTTACACCTTGTTAGTTTTTAATAAAATCCAGACGTTATAACAAAATATAAGTAGAGTGCTTGCACTCATTAACAAGTCATTTTTAGTTGCTTTTCCGTAGTTTCTAGAGTTATGCTAGCTTTGCTTATTGCAAACATGTTTTTCCTTGAACCTTTCTCCTTCGCTTTATGTAACCGAAGTTTTGTGTTAGTAATACATGTTAGAGGTATGATTTTGTGTCAGTCGCCGATCGCCGGAATCATACATCATTTCTACTGACAACACTTTCTTTTGATTGCTACGAATTTCATCTTCTGGCTTTTCTAATTTAGATTTAGAGAGAGAAACGAGAAATTGTGAGAGCATCGTGCTGCGAGAAGACTGGATTGAAGAGAGGACCATGGATGGGCATCGGAAGAAGAAGATTTTTTGATGTGATCGGTTACATCAATAAAAACGGCCATGGAATCTAGCGATCTCTACCAAAGCTCGTTGGTAAGCATCTCGACCTTCGATTAATTTCCATCTTTTTGGAGGACATATCATTCCCTTTCTGGGCTTGGAGAACATTTCATTTCATATCTTCTTGGTGAACATATCATTTCATTAATCAATGCTCATCATCTCTCTACCGTCACCTTTCTCCTCCATCTTTGCTTCTTCTAGGCCCCTTCTTTGATTTCCACTAGGAACCAACTCATGCAATTTTTTACCTACGCACAAAGATTTTATCTTTTTTTTTTAATTTCATTCAGTATTTAAGCCAATTTCTCCTAGACCACGTTTTAAAGTTTTGTGCATACCGACATATCTTGACCATTCAACAACTGCTTAACTAATCATCAGCTACTTCACATCGCTGGAGTGAGATGGTGAAGGGGGTCTTCAAGCTCAAATTGGCATAATGGATGCTACTGATGAACGTGTTGGGTGAATTGTGTAGTACAATTTGTAGCTTATTGTTTCATTTTCTTTATATTATTCTATATGTTAATAAAAAGTTGAATTCTTAAGTTTGGTTAAGATAATTACTTGACCAAATTCACGGGATCCTTTAAAAAACCATAGTGATGGCATATTCTCAACATGATATATTCCAAGTTTTTGTTTTGATTATGTTTAGTGTAACAACACAAAATCTGAGCTAACAATATCACAGGAAAAAATCCCAAACGGGTCCCAATACATCACAATATAAACAAAGTTTACAAAATTCACAGCAGCGAAAACACACTTCCACAGCCAAGATGTCTAAAGCTATGCATGTTGTTATAGTGCTCTAGACCTGCTATCCCCCCCCCCCCCCCCCCCCCCGCCTCTAAGCATTCAAAGCTTCTCCTTCCCTTATGAAGTACATCACAAATCCACTTACCTGAAAATGGTTTTAGTTTTAAAAAAAAGCGAGGGTTAGACCATTAGGTCTAGTGAATTCCCTCTAAAAAAACAGTTTAACACAGTCTCATCTTTAAATCACATAACTATTACAATAATAATAAAAATAACAGTTAAGCATAAATAACCTTCACATATAAGGGTAATTGCACAGTGGTCTCCGCGCCCATCACCTCCACGTGATGTCCTCACTCGGGCCCCCCAGTAGATGCCCACCCCCCCCCCCCAGTAGATGCCACTACCGTGTGCGCGAGAAACGGATTCAAGGAACACGGTTCAACCACACGCCAAGGATCCTTAACGATCCAAAGGTACCATCAGCCCTACTGTGCAACCCGACTCCACATAGTAGTATATAATCATGAAAACATATAGTTCATGAAGATATGGTAAAACATGCTTGCATAAATAAAACAACATAACTCATTTCGTGTGCGTATCAAAATCGTGTAACCATCATCAGATATTGAAAACAAGTTCAATTTAATCATTCATAAAAGAGTACAAGGGAACTCACCTAATTATCGAGATTAGAAGCACACATGCCTCACTCCCAACTAATCAATACGAATACCTATTTTAGCAACAACAACAACCCAAGATCAGGTCTCATGCCCGAGGATTCATAGCCTGAGGAAAAACTGCCCGAAACCCCACTTTTCCGTAAAACTCGCTAATCTGGACTCTCCTATCCGGAATCCGGAATCCGGTATCCGGGATCCGGAAACCTCAGTTCCGGAACATTTATCCGGAAGTCATACCCGGAAAACCTCAGTCCGGAAGAACACTTGTCCGGATTAGGCGATTTCTGGAAGTCACGAACTGCAAAACCCTAAAACTTCTTAAATCGATAGAAACGTCGACTTTTGTCCTAAACCCATTTAAATGCTTACTTAGGGTTAACACCGCAACCCGTAATCATCATTCAATCAAACCATCCTTGCATTAGCCATACATCTGATGTAAAATCCAAGGATTTCAAATTTCAAGAACACATACTATTTTCATGGTTTAACTCTTTCTCAAATCAAACACATACAAAATATTAGGAAGTTACTAGGGAAGGAGTAACTTACTTGCAATTGATTTCCTCTAAGCAATCCTTCACCATTTCCTTCCAAGACCTTCAATCCTCTCTTCTCTCGATTTCATCCGCCAGTTTTACAATAATGAGAAATTTAGGGATTCCCTGTTTATACTTCTATCATTTTACATTTCAGCCCCTCAAGTTACCACCTTTTATTCTTTGACCACACTTTATCTAGGTTTTTGCCAATTTAGATGTATGGTTATTACAACACCTCCCCCTTAAAAGAATTATGTCATCGGAATTCCTTGGTCAGAAGATGCGGGCACTTGACCCACACCTCAGACTCCATTTCTCACGTTATCGCTTATCCTTTGTGGAATCGCCACTGAATCTTCATGTGACTAACCTCTTTAGTCTTTTGTTCCTAAATTTTACGGTCGATGGTGATTTTAACTTCCCGTCTACTCGCATAACTTGCAATGACACAACTCCACTAGCTTTAAACCAATGCTCTTCAAGATAGAGGCGTGAAACGAAAAACGATCTCCCACATGTCCGTTAAACATATCCAGTCCATATGTCAATCCCTCAATCCATTATACCAAAATATAACCGACCCAACTCAACCCTCTTTCCTTTCGACACTTCCCCAATCAAACATCCAAACCCAATCAAACCAAGCCAACCATGTCAAACCAAGCCAAGCCAAACCAAACCAAAACAAACCAGCCAAACCAAACCAAACCAAACCAAACCAAACCAAGCCAAACCAAACCAAACCAAACCAAGCCAAACCAAGTCAAACCAAAACAACCAAGCCAAACCAAACCAAACCAACCCAAAACAAACCAAGCCAAGCCAAACCAAAATATTTGGCATCAAACTTGCACTTCCAAATTTTACAACTTTGATTCCAATTGATCTTCCAAGCATTTCTGTCCTAGACCACGACTTTCTTAGACTAGGAATACTCACACCATGTACTAGTGGTAACCTCAAGGACTTTTGTTCCCGTAAAGGCATCCACCGTCACTACACCACACCGGGCGATTATCAATCTAATGGGGTAGCCGAACGGATGAATAAGACTTTGCTTGAAAATGTCCGATGTATGTTTTCGACATCGGAGTTCCCCAAAACTTTCTGGGCCGAAGCACTTTACACCACGGTGCACATTGTTAACATGTTACCTTGTTCGGCCATCGGGGGAAAGATTCCAGAAGAGGTTTGGAGAGGTAAAAGAAACATCTGTTTGAAATACATATGTGTATTTGGTTGTCCTGTTTACGTTCATGTTTCAGGCCAGAACAAATTGGATCCTAAAGCCACCAAAGGATTCTTGCTCGGCTATACAGATGGTATCAAGGGTTACCGAATCTAGAACCCTTTGACTCGTAAGGTGATTCATTCTCGACATATCACGTTTGATGAATTGGTCTGTTGAAGTCACATGATCCTCAGTTCTCAAAATCCAGAAGTCGTCACTACTGTTGCTCCTACTGCCGATGATGTAGAGCCAGTAGTCAGTCCTAATATGCCCAGTTTATCCGTTCCTGATATTGTTACAGAATCGCCCGATACTGTTGAAGAAGTCATTCCGCCAGTGACTTCTGATTCACATATGAACTATACGTTCATATATGAACCTTTGTAATTCACATATGAACTCTTTATAACTAATTCATATATGAATCTTGTAATTCATATATGAACCTTTGCGTTTCATATATGAAACTAATTAACTGTAGGTTCATATATGAATCAGTTGAACCAATTAACAGATTCCTATATGAATCTTTGTGTTCATATATGAACCTTTGTAATTTACATATAAACTTTTTTTAACTAATTCATATATGAACATTTGTGATTTATATATGAATTTTTTTAACTAATTCTCATATGAACAAATTAACTGATTCATATATGAATCACAAAGGTTCATATATGAATTAGTTAAAAATATTTTATATGTGAATTACAAAGGTTCATATATGAATCACACAAATTCATATATGAACATGTCCCGCGTATTTTTTACGAAACTACCCCTCTATCTTGTGCAGACCACGCGAGGAATTATCCTCTGCTTCTCGGTCAATGCCGCCGATCTTGACCGAATGCATGGTCAATATCACTTCTCTATTTCTCTAAATATTTGGACTTCTCTATTGAACCCTTCCCTATATATATATATATATATATATATATATATATATAGGGTCTCCTTCTTTTGTTAACTTTTTCATGTATTGCATATATGCACATCGGGCATTGCATATATGCACATATTACAATTGCCTGATGTGTATATATGCACTGGTTAACAAAAGAAGGAGACCCTATATATATATATATATATATATATATATATATATTTATAGATACTAATGTTTTTATCTCTCTCTCTCTCTCTCTCTATATATATATATATATATAGGGGGCCATTCAAATGAGAACTAATTAGTTTGTGAGAACTGTAAGAACCAATCTCAACCAATCATTTAATATATATTATTTGGTTCTCACAGTTCTCACACATATATATATATAAGAACTAATATATTAAATGATTGGCTGAGATTGGTTCTTACAGTTCTCACAAACTAATTAGTTCTCATTTGATTACACCCATATATATATATATATATATATATATATATATATATATATATATATATATATATCGTGTGGGTTTAATGTTCAACGTTAGAAAATTATTGTGTAATATCTAGATTATTGTTATCCGCATCTGTTGTTGGGTTTATTGTGCACTTGGATTTCTACTCGTTTTGGGACCTTAGACCATCCACCCAGAGCTTTCAACCCCACTTGCAAATGGTCTTGGTGTCAGATTTTGAAAGCCACATCATAAAGTAATTGCAACACTTGCAATTGTTATTGCAAGGCCACGTCATCCCCATCTTCTCATTTTCTATTTATTTAAATAAATTAAATTATAATATTTAATAAATTATATATTAAATGGTTATTGAAAACAATAAACTTTATAAATTATTAATATGAATTTATTTTTAATTAAATTAATTATTCTTATTTAAAAAATATTCTATTTATGTCTATATGTTGTTTTTTATATGAAATATATACAATATAATTAAATTAATTAAGTTTAACCATCAAATTTTATAATTACTTAAAATTACTATTATACATAATAAAACATCGATACTTTGAAAGTGGTATCCATTATTTCTTCGCATAGTTGAAGGTGTGAAGAATCAGGATCGATACTTTGAAAGTGGTATCGATTGTACTGGTAGATCAAAATTATCATCTCTTCAGAAGTGTACTGCTGCGATACGAATGTTAGCATATGGTGTAGCCGCAGATGCCGTTGATGAATATTTACGAATTGGTGAAACCACAACAATAAAATGTGTTAAGAAGTTTGTACGAGCTATTATTGCAGTGTTTGGGGACGAGTATTTACGAAGACCAAATGTCGCTGACCTTCAACGATTACTTTATATTGGGCACCAACGCGGTTTTCCAGGTATGTTAGGAAGTATCGATTTTATGCATTGGGAGTGGAAAAATTGTCTCGTGGCATGTCACGGACAATATGATAGAGGGGATCATAAAACTCCAACAATTATGTTAGAAGTAGTTGCTTCACAAGATTTGTGGATATGGCATGCTTTTTTGGGCTTCTAGGTACATTAAATGATATCAACGTGCTAGATCGTTCTCATGTCTTCTATGAGGTCTTAGAAGGGAAAGCACCAGAGGTTAACTTCTCTGTTAATGGTAACAACTATAATTTAGGATACTACTTGCAGATGGAATCTACCCTAACTGGGCTACTTTTGTGAAGTCCATCCCATTACCCCAAAGTCAAAAACATCAACTATTTGCAAAAAAAACAAGAATCAGCTAGGAAAGATGTAGAAAGAGCGTTTGGGGTGTTACAATCACGGTTTGCTATAGTTAGAAGTCCATCACGCATGTGGTTCAAGGAAATAATCGGTGAAATATTACGAGCTTGCGTAATAATGCACAACATGATTGTGGAAGATGAACGAGACTCGTATATTCGTCAATTTGATTTAACAGATGATGCTAATTTTAGTATATCTATGCCTCAAGTTTCTCGAAATCATCTTCCTGAGTATGAAAATTATCTTCAAAGTCATGCAAGGATACGTAATAGGTTTCATAACAATCAACTACAAGCAGACTTGGTTGAAGAGATTTGGAGTCGATTTGCAGGAGAAGAAAACAGTGATTAATGTAATATTTTATTTCTATCTATATGTAATCTTTTTAATTCAATAAATGTTGTGTTTTGATATAATTTAATAAATTATATATTAAATTAAAACAATGAACTATAAAATAAATAAAATGATTGTATTGTATTATTATATCATATATTAATCGTTTATTTGAAATTAATGTTTATATTTTAATTAACATTAAATTAAAATAAAGAATTTTATATATTATGTTATATTAATTAAAAAATAGAATGTATATAATAATTTATAAAGTAATTAATAAATGTTGTAGTTGGGACCACTTTTGAAAGTGTAGGTGGATTGGAAGGTAATTGCAAAAGCTGATGTGACACAATTGAAAGTGTAAATGAATTGCAGGGATGTGGATGGTCTTAGAAATCATTTGTGAGCTTCTCATTTTTGGCACGATAAATTTTTCCTAATAGGTATCGCTTCTAATTCATAAAGATTAATGATTTATTATCTGGTTGTTTTGTTCTTCCCTAACTTTAGACAACTAATGTATGTTTTAGGCTATTTTGTTCTTCTCTAATCACCAATTGTTTTTTTTAAATATACCCATTATTTAGATTTAGATTTGATTTGATTTGATTTGGCAGAATAATCTAGAACTATGGGTTTCTTGATTTTTTTAATTGGTATATACCCATATGCGATTGGTGATGGGTTGCCTTTTGTGAGATTTTGTGTAGAAATAGTGTTACGGGTCGGACCATACCGGTTGAAAGGGTTAAATGGACTATCCAATTGCCAGCTAAGCTGAAGGACTACCATATGTAGGAAGACATTACCTCATCAGAGTTTCCCACTGAGCGATGATTCTGTTTGCTTTTATTTCTTTCATTTAATATGCACCGTAGATTTACTCTCTAGAACCTTCTATTACAAATGAAGGAGTAGGATGTAATTTCTCTTTTTATTTAATGAAGGGTTTAGCGACGCCAAGTAGGCAAGCTATTTTGCAGAAATTCCTCAATTCTCTCTGTCTACTTCTTCATCTTCCCTAAAATTCTTACCTCTTCTTCTCTTAATTAAGAAACCCCTATCATTGGTGCTTTCATTGTCTTGGTGCATATGCCCATTCACACCAGGTCTATGGAAGAACTCCGTGCGGCAACAGAGGCCAATTCTCTTTCCATTTCTGAAATTACCAACAAGCTTACCGAATTACTTTCTATTGTCAGCAAGATCCCTGCACCCACAGAACCATGTACGTTTTCTGTACGTCCCCCACGGTGTGAACTGTCATTTTTTGATGGCTCTAATCCTCTCGATTAGATCTTCCAGACTGAAAGGTTTTTCTCCTACCACTCTACACCTGATGAACAACACATCGATCTGGCCAGTTTCTATATGAATGGTCAGGCGTTAACTTGGTTTCAATGGATGCACCGTAATCGTCAATTATCTTCTTGGTCTGCGCTTGCTCAATCTATCAAACGTCGTTTTGGCCCATCGTCATTTGCAGATCTCCAGGGTGCCTTGTTCAAACTCTCCCAAACCGACACCGTTCTGGACTACCAGACAACTTTCGAGACTCTTAGCAACCGGGAAACAGACCTATCTTCAGCCTCCCTTCTAAGTTGCTTCATATCTGGGCTAAAACCGCACATTCATGCCGAGGTAATTCTACATAAACCTGCTGATCTCTCAGCCGCAATAGATTTGGCTAAGTCTGTGGAGGAAAAATACACATCCACTAGAGCCCCCTTCAATCGCACTGTCCAAACTCGGTTTCATTCTACCCAATTGTCACTCAACCAACATCACCCATTTCACCCACCCCACTATTAGCCATTACCCACTTCAATTACCATCCTTGCTTCCTCTCAACATCAAACATCTACGCACATCCCACCGCATCATCCAACAATCCAATCACTCTTAGCACAATATGCTCTAGTATTTAAACTACCCCAAACCTTACCTCCTCACAGAGGCTTAGACCACCATATAAATCTCCAACCTAACTCCCAACCTGTGAATGTTCGGCCATACCGTTATCCTTATTTCCAGAAAATCTGAGTTGGAACGTCAAGTGCAAGTCATGTTACAAGAGGGGTTGATTCGTCCCTCTACCAGTCAGTTTTCCTCCCCGGTTTTATTGGTGAAAAAGAAGGACGGTTCATGGCGCTTTTGCGTAGATTACCGAGCCCTTAATTCTATAACAGTGAAGGATCGCTTTCCCATCCCAACGGTGGATGAGCTTCTGGATGAGTTGCACGGAGCCAAATTTTTCTACAAGATGGACCTACGAAGTGGCTATTTTCAGATTCGTGTTCATCCTGATGATATACCCAAAACCGCATTCCGGACTCACAAGCGTCATTACGAATTTCTCGTAATGCCCTTTGGGCTTTCCAACGCTCCGAGTACCTTCCAAGCAACCATGAACAAATTGTTCCAACGTCAACTCCGTAAGTATGTACTTGTTTTCTTTGACGATATACTCATTTACAATCATACTTGGGAATTACATTTACAACAGCTAGCCACAGTCTTGCAACTTCTACAGGACAATGTTTTTTTTGCTAAACAGAGTAAGTGTGCTTTTGGCCAATCACATATAGACTATCTGGGACATATCATATCTGGTCAGGGTGTTCATGTTGACCCATGTAGATTCCCAGATTCACGTTGTATCACATATATAGCATAAATCAGATAGCGGAAGCATTATATAAAGCCATTAAAATATGAGTGATTGTGTAAATGATAATGTAACAAGGAGAGATCAATAACGAACAATAAATGATAACAAGATCTAGTAAATAAGCTGCTCGTATATTGATATTTGAATAACACCAAGAACACGTTCAAGTGTGTGTATTCGGAAATCTCTCAGGAAACAATATCGTACGGAGGTAGTGCTATGGAATGTTGCAGTGTGTGCTATAACAATTGTGGAAAACTATTCTTCCAAAAGCTTACAATTGTGTGTTCCACTACCACTCTATTTATAGCCTGATAAAGCACTAGACAGTGTACTATCTAACCCTGAGGTGACACGTGGAAAGTGTGTCTTCGTCCTTTTAGGGCTTACGTGGAAAGTACGGACACGTGTCTAACACTTGGAGATTTCAACGAAACTTAGGCTTCACAGAGGTCTTTAGTCACCAGAGCTCTTTGGCCTTCTTGTGTAAACGGTTCTTCTGTTGAATACAAGTCTTCTGCCAGAGCTCTGCTGAGCTCTGTTGGTTCCGCCAGAGCTATGTCGAGCTCTGTGGGTCTTTTGTTTGAACTTCTTCTAGGTCTTCTGCTGGATCTCTGGTGGTCTTCTGACTTGTAACATTTTCAATACTTTTACATAAGAGATACTTGGGGCTAACAATCTCCCCCTAAGTATTGAAAATACAAAAATTGGAAATTACAGGAGATATAAACAAAAGACAGAGAACTTTTACCTCTGTGAAACTTTGCACTATTCTTTTAAAGGTGTTACAATACAAACCAAAAGAATAAGTACACTTACGCATAAATCTCCCCTTAGCATTATGTTGAATCTTCTGATCAGCTCTCAGAAGTCCAGCATAAGATTTATCTGGTTGATGTAGAGCCTCAGTTGCTCTTCTGGACATTTTTCTCTTGGGAGATTCTGGATTACGTTCTTGAGATACTGCAGCGACTCACTAGAGTACTTGTGGGTTTCAGCAGCTCTGATGGCCTTCTTGATCTTTTTCTGTCGGCAGATGAAGACTGGAGGATCTCCAACTACGGTTCCAGTTCTGTAATGGCCATAACCCTCATGATTTTCATTTGGAGGTGCAATCGCCAGTCTCTCAACTTCGAACTCTACGCCTAGCTGAAAGTCGATCTGTGTTCTGAGATTGATATGCTCTTGCATAGCGAATCTTACCTCTGGGAAAGATGTTCTTGCTTCTTTGTATCTGTCTTTGAAGTTTAAGCAATAGGCGTGGAGTGTTATCAGATCATATGGGTTCAGAAGCACAAGATCGTTGTCGTTGAAGTGTTCGATCTTGCCTTCTGTTGATTCAACAGTGTACTCATGATATACAACTCTGTCATATTGGAATTTTTCGATGCTTGATGTTCATGATTCTACGGATTCCAAAGTTCGAGTTTATGACTTTGTTTAGATTTGACTTTGTTTCTATGAACCTTCGCCTAGCATCAGAGATTGTGTTTATTCTGCTGGGGTTTAGGTAAGGGTTGATGGGTACGACATTGATAGGGATTATATCTCTGTCAGCATAGACATATGCAAATAATTCTTCTAAGGATGGTTTCTCGGTGTGTTGGGTTGATGGTTCTGGGTTCTGTTCTGGTTGAATTGGGTTCCGATCTTCATGGGTTTCAACCATAAGAATGTCAACATGGAGTCCGGGCTCTTGTAGAACTTGGGGTTGAGCTTGGCTTATTTGTTCATCAGCAGAGATTGGGATTGATCTCTCTGGTTCAATTCTTGGAGATGAAGGAGGGGTGTCAAGTATGATGATCTCTGGTGGTTATTGAGTTGACTCTTCTGGTGTTCTGATGACTCTGTCTTTGAACATGTAGTCAAACACTACCATAGTCATCTCTGGTGTTTCTTCTTCTGTCATCCCCTTATCTTCTTGTGTATCTTCTTCCATCTCTGCCTCTGCCACTTTCTTTTTCCCTTTCCCCTTATCCGTTTCTGTCTCTGTTCTTTCTGTCTCTTTCTCTTTTTCTTTCTCTTTCTCTTTCTCCTCTTTCTCTTTCTCCTTCTCTTTCTCTTTCTCCTCTTTCTCTTTCTCCTCTTTCTCCTTCTCTTTCTCCTTCTCTTTCTCCTTCTCTTTCTCCCCCTTTTGTTGTTCTGTAGACTCACCCATCTGACTATCTGAATGGCCTTCTTAAGCATCTTCGAAATCATCTTCATCATCAGAATCTGCAATGCCTGTATTTGGTGAGGCATGAACAACAAACTTTGGAACAGCCTTAGTTCTTTTGCTCGAGGGTTCTCCTACTGGGGGTCCATCTGCAAGTCTTTTGAGTGTAGCAGTCTTTTGGATGGCATCTGTGAAGGTTGTGACTACTGTTTTTAATGCGTCTTCGACCTCTGTTGCAGCGGTTTTTATCTCGTCTACTTGACTCTCAAAGTTAACTTTGTGAGAGTCAAGAGATGTTTGCACATGTCGCTCTGTCGCTTGTGCCTTCATGACAAACTTTGATGAGATAGACATCATCTTGCTGAGAACATTTTTGCTGAAATCTCCCATTTGGCCAATTGTCATAGGTAGATCATTGGGGCTTGGGCCAGATATGTTGAGTGGAGTAGCAGATGATGTCGTTGTTTCTTTAATTGCATCCTTAACAGAGTTATTGATTAGCTCTGTTAAGGTTCAGATGTTGGATTCAGAGAGAATAATTGTAGGTATGTGCAGGGTTCTGTTCATGGTTGCCTTGTGATTCTCTACCATAAGTCTTTTAAGGTCAGCCAGCTCTGTTGATATCTTTGTTGTTTCCTCTGCTCTGGCCTTTTCAGCATCTGCATACCTCTGTGTTGTCTCTGCATATTTGGCTGTGATCTGTTGCAGCTCTTCTCTTCTCTGAGAGAAGCATTCTCCTTGCGGATCAACTCCTCTTTGGTTTCATTGATAAGTTTATACTCATTCAAAGAGTTGCTAATATTGTCACAGAAGCTTGTGAACTCTGCTCTGGTGACAATATCAGCGGGGGTAACCTTGTCTCCAACACATGGATTCAAGTTAACCTCGAGTTCAGAGGTGCCTCCATCAAGAGTTGTTTTTGTGTTGGCTCTTGGAGGACTTCCACCCGATCCTTGACGTTCCTTTTCAGGGGAAGCATCTACAGGTGTTCTGATCAGAGGATCCTCTTCCAGCTCAGGTTCTGAAGAAGGAAATCTGATGTGATGAGAAGAACTTGGATCAAGCAAAGTCTTCCCTTGTGCCACTAGGTCATCCCATTGTCCCTGAGTCGGACAGAGCCTACGTGAGATACGAAAGATCTCGGGGCTATGTTGTGTCAAATCTATGTGAGCCACAGAGGCATCAACGTGTGTAGGTGACCTATGGATGGCCTGGGGCGAAGTGCCATCATTATCGAAAATAGATTCCCCGGTTTCGTGCATACCAGAGGCGTAAAGAGGTGCCTTTGGCGGTTTTGTCTGGTTAAGGTTCGAGGTGTGCTCCTCTGTTTCAATATTCCTTTGGTCTTGATCACCAGGAATAGGTTGTGTGGTTGCACTGGGAGTTGGGCTTTGGATGCGCACATGTGTGTTCTTTGGAACATCTTGTTCTAAACTCGCATTTCCCTCGGCTCCTACGGTTTTAGAAGACTCGGGATTCTCTCTCTCTCACTTTCTTCCTTTTCACCACTTCCAGAGGAGGACGAAATTACTTCCACCTCTGTAGTTCCCCTTGCTCCCTCTTGGACAGCCTCCAAAGGGGATGCTCTGTCCCCTACTTCCTCTTCTACCACTCGGGCAGAGGAAGACACCACTTCGGGTACCCTCACCTCTGGTCTGTTTACCTCTGCTTCTCCTCTTATCTCACTCATACTCTCCAAAGAAGGCTCAGGACCTAAGTATGTTGGGGTCTTGGGGATCTCACCTCAGGTTCTTGAGGTTGAGCAGCACGATTATAGTTTTGGATAGAGAGATGGTTTGGTTCTATTAGGGACAACATTGTTCTTGGTACCCTTCTTATGATTGGGTATTCACCAATGGTTGTAGGAAAGAACCTGGACATCACCCAAACAAGTGTGGGATTTCCCTGTTGAGTTAATTCCAGTAATGGGAAGGCTTCTCGGATTACCAGACTAATAAAACGAGGGTATCTGATGGCTTTCAAACTTCTGTGGACTCCTACTTCTCCACCTTTTTCTAGTGCTGAGGTCTTGGTGTTGACAGCAGAAAGAAGGTCTTTGTATAGGATTTTTGCATAGTCGAAGTTCCTCTTGAAGTATAGGCCATACATGATTTGAAGAACCTCTGTACTGGCTTGGTCTTGGCTACCAGATTTGCAGGTTAGGGTTTGGTTCAGTGTGGAAAACATGAAATTCCACACTGGGGGTAAACGGCCTCTTCTGAAGTCGCCTATCTTGTTCAGGGTGTGGTTGTAACCTAAGAACTTCATGAAGTCAAGAAGGACGGCAACTTTTGGGGGTTTCTCGTATGCTTGAATTCCTAGCTGTCTTTTTGTTTGCATCCCAAAAATTCTCCTAAAAGTTTTGTCACGGATGCGTATAGATCCACCTCCTGCATTTCTTCCAGCATCAACGTTTCCGACAATCCCTTTTTTCTCTGGAATGTATTGGCAAGTGGTCCACCATTGTTGGACATAGAGCTCAGGTAGGTTGTCATCAAACATGGTGAGGGCACGAAAAACTTCTAAGTTTCTGAAAAACTCAACAAAGATATGGTAAGAGGGTAGATAAAGTCCTGGGTTTGCATCGAAACGGTAGTTGTTGTCAGCGAACTCGTAATGTTGGATTACGATTTTGTCTACGGGTCCTATGCGGCTAGATTCAGCGGAGTGTTGTTGTTCCGCCATTGTTGCAGGTTTAGGGTTTCTTGAAGAACTCAAGAGTTTTGAACAAAGGAGGGAAAGTTAAGGGTTTTGAATGATCAGGAAAACGTAAGAAATGAAATGAATCGTGGGTATGGATATTTATACTCGAATCATGTGGTTGGATGAACGTCGTAGGTACTGTAGGCACTCGAGTGTTAGATAGTGCAGTAGCCTCAACATTAGAACGTGGGAACAGCTAACGGTTGGTTTCTCAATCAGAGAGTGCCACGTGGATTTGGTTCTGACAGCTTTTGGGCAAGTAAACCGTCACGGTTAGAGATGTGTGGGTGACATGTGGTTGACGCTTAAGAAATAACCCGCACCTCTGATGACAGTACTTCTGATGACGTGGCAGAAAACTGACAGAGCTCTGGTGGAGCTTAGTGCAGTTTTGCCTCTATTGAGCGACCTTTTCAATTTCTTTCAAGTAACCCAAGATGTTTCACCTTTACCCAAAAATCATTTAAAAAATCCTGAATCTGATGTGAAAAATAGTCAAAGAACGGAAGCAAAGCAATCTCAGAAATTTCACAGAGCTCTGGTGAAAATCATCAAAGGCTCTGGTGAAGTATCAGAGTTCTGATAAGTTCTTGACATTATCAAAAATTGTTTTCATCAGAACACGTTTTCCCTTCCTCAAAAAGATTTACCTTTGAAGTTCACAGTAGCAAAGTCAGTTAGATATGACACTGAGTTGACTTGCTCCCCCTTAAACCATGCATATTTTTCTCTTAAGCTCCCCCTTAAATGGTGAGCTTAATCAGTAGAATTTTCTTTTCAGCCTTTTGAAAGATTAAAAAAACTTATATACAAAAAAATATTTACAAACAAGAGATTCATAAGAGGAAAACATTGAAAAAGTATGTTGGCAGAGCTCTGGTGAGAACATCTCATAACTATTTTGACAGAGCTCTGGTAGGAACATCAGAGGCTCTGTTGATTATTAAACAGAGTCAGGAGGACATGTTCAGCATACCCATCTTGCTGATTAAGAAGTTAAATCTCCTTTCACAAAGGCTTTTGTGAACAGATCAGCAAGTTGGAAATCAGTTGAAACAAAATACATTTCAATTGTCCCTTTTTCAACATGATCCTTTATAAAATGATACCTTATGTCGATATGCTTTGTCTTTGAGTGCTGGACTGGATTAGCTGTAATTGCTATGGCACTCATAGAGTCACATAGAATTGGGATCTTGCTGTACTCCATGCCATAATCTTTGAGTTGTGTTTTCATCCAGATCACTTGAGAGCAACAACTAGCAACAGCAACATACTCTGCTTCTGCTGTAGAAGTTGATACGCAGTTCTATTTCTTAGATGTCCAACTCACCAATTTATCTCCGAGCAATTGGCAGCTACCAGAAGTACTCTTTCTGTCAGTCCTGCATCCTCCATAATCTGAATCTGTATATGCAATAAGCTCGAAACCATAATTAAAAGGATACTTCCAGAGACCCAAAAATTGAGTCCCTTTCAGATATTTAAATATGCGTTTGACAGCAGACAGATGGGATTCTTTAGGATTCGCTTGAAACCTGGCACAAAGACATGTTGCAAACATTATGTCAGGTCTGCTTGCAGTCAAATACAGAAGTGACCCTATCATGCCTCTGTAGTTCTTGACATCCACAGATTCACCATTAAGGTCAGAGTCAACTTTAACTCCAGTGGCAATAAGAGTTTTCATTGGATTTGAATTATTGAGCTTGTATTTTTTTCAAAATATCAGAGATGTATTTAGACTGACTTATAAAAGTCCCGCTGATGGATTGTTTTACTTGTAAACCAAGGAAGAAAGAAAGTTCTCCCATCATGCTCATTTTAAATTCACTTTTCATCAAATCCTCAAACCTATCACAGTATTCCTGCCTCGTAGACCCAAAGATAATGTCATCAACATATATCTGTACCAGAAGAATGTCATTCTTATACCTTTTAAAGAATAGAGTTGTATCGACAGTACCTTTCTCGAAGTGATTAGTCAATAGAAAATTTGACAGAGTTTCATATCAGGCTCTAGGAGCTTGCTTAAGGCCGTACAGAGCTTTGTCTAACTTGTAAACGTGGTCTGGAAACTCTGGGCTTTCAAAACCTGGTGGTTGCTGGACATAAACTTCTTCTTGTAGTTTGCCATTCAGAAAGGCCGATTTCACATCCATTTGGTAGACCTTGAAACCTTTATGAGCAGCATAGGCTAGGAAGATTCTGATTGCTTCTAGCCTAGCTACAGGTGCAAAAGTTTCGTCATAATCGATACCTTCTTCTTGGCAATATCCCTTTGCAACCAGCCGAGCTTTGTTTCTGATGATAATCCCATCTTCATCCTTTTTATTTCTGAACACCCACTTGGTTCCAATAGCAGCTTTATCTTTAGGAAATGGAACCAAGGACCAAACTTTATTTCTTTCAAACTCCAGAAGCTCGTCTTGCATAGCTTCAATCCAGTTTGGGTCTTCCAGGGCTTCAGAAATTTTCTTCGGCTCAATCATGCTTAGAAAATTGACAAAGATAGCTTCATTGATTGTGGCCGATCTTGTCTTCACACCATCTTCAGCAGCACCAATAATTAGATGATGAGGGTGATCCTTTGTCCATCTTGTCATGGGAGCATGGACAACAGGTGGAGTCTGTGCTTCTGATGGAAAAAAGACAAATTTCTTCATCAGAGCTCTGTGGATTGGGACCAGGGCTCTGTGGCACACAACTCTGGAGAGTGTCATCATTACTCTATGATGTCCCAACAGGGATCTGAGAGGGCGAGCTTTTAAATAGGGAATCTCTCTCAATGTGAGTCAACAGGGGGTGATGATGGCTCTTGTTCCGGTTCTCTTACATCTTGTTGTGGTTCCTCATTTCTCTGAATGACACCTGTAGACAGAGAAGTAGATGGTGAAGAATTGGAGGGACCAGTAAGAGTTGTACCTGTTAGATTCTGTTCTGTGGAATTCTGAGCTTGATTGCCTCTGGTGATGTTGATAGAGGAATCATCATCATCAAAGAAATCGTTGAACACTAAGTTGATATCTTCTTCCCTTGACTTTGAAGAACATGGCTTCTGTTCCTTCTGTGTCCCCTCTGGTGATTTGCGATCAGAGGTACTTGATGTATTTTCATCAAAGGACACATTTATGCTTTCTTGAATGATCCTGGTTCTGGTATTGTAGACTCTGTAGGCTTTAGAGGTTAAGGAATAACCAATAAATATTCCTTCGTCAGCCTTCTTATCGAACTTGCCCAGTTGTTCTCTGTCATTCAAGATATAACACTTACAGCCGAAAACATGAAAGTATTTCACATTTGGCCTTCGATTGTTGATGAGTTCATAGGGAGTCTTCTTGAATCTTTTCACTATTACAGCTCTGTTTTGGGTAAAACATGCTGTTGAGACTGCCTCTGCCCAGAAGTTGATTGGAAGGATAGAACCAGCCAACATGGTTCTGGCGGCTTCTACTAGAGTTCTGTTCTTTCTTTCCACCACACCGTTCTGTTGTGGAGTTCTGGCAGCTGAGAAGTTCTGGGAGATTCCTTCCTCTGATAGGTAGGCATCAATTCTGGCATTTTTAAACTCTGTCCCATTATCACTTCTCAACTTTTGGATTTTGAGAACTAACAGAACCTGTATCCTCTTCAACAAACTTATCAAAATTTCCGGGACATCAGATTTTACTCTGATGAACTCAATCCAGGTATATCTAGAAAATTCATCTATAAGTACTAGAATATACTTCTTACCCGACAGACTTTGCACAGAGATTGGACCACAAAGATCCACATGAAGCATATGCAAAGGTCTGGGACAACTGTGATCACTCTTAGTTTTGTGTGAAGATCTTTTCATCTTACCCAACTCACAAGCAGAACAGAGATGGTCTTTGTCAAATTTAAGCGAAGGCAGACCTTTCATTAAGTTCAACTTAACGATTTTGTCAAGATTCTGGAAATTCAGATGGGCAAATCTTTTATGCCAGAGCCAAGCATCTTCCTTTTTCAAAGACACTAAACAGAGTTTTTCTGTTGTAGAGTTTTGGTTTGGATTAAAATTCATTTTATACAGATTGCCTTTTCTGTCGGCTCTTAAAAGTTCTTGACCAGACTCGGAAAGTAACAAAGAGCAATACTTCTTCTTAAAATTGACATCGAACCCATGATCACAAAGTTGACTTATACTGAGCAGATTATGATTTAATCCTTCAACATAAGCAACCTTTGAAACTGAAACACCACCATTATTTAAAGTACCGTAGCCTCAAATCTGTCAACCACTATCTCCTCCAAAGGTTACTGCACTTCCCATTTTGTCTTTAAATGAAGTCAGCAGCTCCTTATTGCTTGTCATGTGCCTGGAACATCCTGAATCTAAATACCAGATCTGCACATGAGGCTTCTGCAAGACAGATTAGTTCTTTTTAGGTACCCATTGCATAATGGGTCCTTTCTTGTTAGGTTTGGGGGTGTTAACAGATTTTCCTGCTGGCTTTCCATTCTGTGATGGTGTGCCAGAGGATTTTCTTTGTGTGTTCTAGACAGTCTTAGGATTTTTCTTCTGGGGTGACTGATTTAGAACACAGTGAGGACCATTCAGGTGACTTTGCAATTTCAACATTAATTGAATGCAATTGCAATTGATAGAACATGAAGTTTGATGCATATTGCTGTTATTTTTCAAAAACTGTTGGTTGAATGGCACTTGATTTTGAAAAACTTTAGGAGACATCTGGTCCTTGTTTGGTTTCTTGAAATTGCCATTTTTCTTTGGAATAGATTCACTTGGCCAAAAAGAGTTTCTTCTTTGATTTACAACAGAGGCAGGAATAGGTTGGTCATTGACTTTCCATTTGCCCTTCTGCTCTGGTGTAAATCTGATTGGTTTGTAGATAAAGGGAACTGAAGTGTTATTCACAGAAATACCTTTAGCTTTTTCTCTTTTCTTCTCTTCTATCTCATTAGAAGAAAGAATTTTGATACCTTTGTTTTGAAAAGCAGGAAGTGGTATGAATCTGGTTTGTTTCTTAAAGAATGACACATTTTTTAAAGTTCCAGATTCAACAGATGCTTGCTTGGGTTTGTGTAAAACAGCTTCTTGAGCACGGAAAATTTGCTCATCTACCTCAGAATCAGAGTCACTGTCAGAGACTACAAAGTCTATGGTGGCTCTGGTAGAGGTGTTAGACTCCTTGGGTATCACAGAGATATTAGCTTTACCAGACTTAAACTTCCTTAACTTGGGTTTTAAAGCATCAGATGCAATATTCTCTTCAAGAACTCTTTTTAAATCCTCTTCAAATGATGTTCTGATTGATTCAGAGGAAGGGGAGAAGACTGGTGCTTCAGGGTTGAGCTCGCTCTGTGGTTTAACATCAGAGGATTCAGCCACAGAAGTAACAGACTTCTGTCTCTTAAAAGAGTTAAAGTTAAAAATCTCTTTAGGATCGAGACTTTTAACAGAATCAGGAAGTATGATTCTAGCTCTTCCTTGATCAAGAA
The DNA here is from genome assembly GCA_033807775.1 of Saussurea involucrata. Lineage (NCBI taxonomy): Eukaryota > Viridiplantae > Streptophyta > Magnoliopsida > Asterales > Asteraceae > Saussurea > Saussurea involucrata. Next base: position 71,674,447 of record CM066320.1, read on the forward strand.
TAAACTTTGAAGATGGTTTTGTAACATTTTCTTGATCCAAGGGGTCATAGCTGATATTCCTGAAGTTAAGCCTTCTGGTCCTTGAAAATACATCTGAGGTTTTGATTCTTTTAAAAACAGCAGTACCAGAGATCACATCTTCCTGGATTTTCCCAACACAGAAGGCAGAAGACAAGGATATCTTCTTTCTTCCATTATAGGGAGCAAGGTCACTGAAACCAAGACCTTGTGTATCCTTTTGAGAGTTTATCTTGATGTGCACATCTTGTGCATCCTGGTACTTTTTGATTTGAATCTCTTTTCTTTGCAGGGATTGATGCAAAATCTCCCTTTTTCTTTGAAAATAATCTTTTAAAGCAACAGAGTTAAGTCTTTCGGTTTCTGATTTCTTAACCTCTTCAGTCTTTCGCTTCAAGACTTCCTCAAACTCTTTAATTTTTTCAGAAAAGGTGTTTTCCTTCTGTTGTGTTAAGACTTCTAGCTCAAATTTTTCTTTAAAGATTTCTTCCTTTTCTTGTTCCAAGAGAGTTTTCTCTCTCTTGTAGAAGGACAGATCCTTCTGAGCTAGCTTTCTTAATTCCTTTTCCTCTGAAAGCTTTTGTTTTAAAAGGTGAAATTCCTCTGTTAACAACGAAACATGCATTTCTAACTCAGAGTCAGACTTTGATTCAGAAGTTGTACATGCCTTGGCACTGGGTCTGGTGGTCTCCAGCGCTTTTTCATTTGGCTCTGTTACAGTAAGAGCAAATGCATTATGAGTCCAATCTTCCTATGTTGTTCTCTCTGGCATCTCTCCAGTCATCCAATCTGCTACCTCTTCTAGACTTTCATCGTCCACAGGAACCCCGCAAAAATTGGCCTGCTCTGGTTCGTCATCAGAGGACGAATCAGAGATCCAATTTTCCATCTCAGCAACGTAGCTTCTTTCTCGGTAATTGTACTTGTATTTGTTCTTGTAGTAATCCTGGTCTTTTACCAGTTTACCTCTACAATTAGCAGAGAAATGACCGGGTTTGCCACATCTAAAACAGCGTCCATCATTCTAGTTGATGGGTTGAGCAGCATCTGTTTTCTGAGCGGCTGGAGGATTATACTTCTGTTGTGGTTGTGGTCTTTGCTCTTGTGGAGCTCTGTTCTGGTGGGTAGGTGCATCATAACTTCTTTTCTCATCTTTCTCTTCTCTTTCGTACCTTCCTCTTATATCAAATAATTTGTTGCCGAATCTCTTGTTAAATTTTTGAGTTATTAACGCAAGAGATTGAGCAAAAGCATTTATATCATCATCCTCTGATGAACTTTCCTCATTATCACTTTCAGCGACCAGACTCTTCTTACCCTTCTTCTTCACAAACTTCTCTTTCTTTTTCTCTCTGCTAGAACTCTCTTTGTTGGACTTTCCTTCAGTGGGTTTCTTTGAATCAGATATCAAAGCTATTGGACCTGCAATGGTGGATTTGCCTTTCTGTTTGACAACATCCTTCTCTTGTGCAGCAAGAGTGCCATACACATCAGTGAGAGTCCATGCATCCAAGTCTTGGTTATCTTGTAAAGACATGGATAGATTCAACCATTCATCATTTAAACTTTTCAGGAACAGAACATTGTTATCTTCCTTCGACCTAACAACCCCACACTTCTTACACTTGTTTATCAAAACATTGAATCTGTTGTAGGTCTGTTGTAAGGTTTCCTCAGGAAGTGCCTTGAAATCATTGTATTCGTTAATACATTGGGTCCTTCTGTTCTTTTGGGTTTTGATACCACCCTCAAGTTGATTAAGAAGCTGATCCCAGATTTCCTTATCAGTAACACATGAATCTAGTTCTTGGAAAATATCGTTTGGAATGGCCATGATCAGAAGTCTAACTGCTTTAAGGTCATTTTCCATTTTAAGCTTCTCATCTTCAGTAAACCCGGTGGTTTTTGGTTTGAAGTAAGCAGGAATCTCAACAGTAGTTTCTGTTGCGGGTACACGTGGAACCAAAACCATGGGTTGGAATGGTCCATCCGTGACAGATCGCATGAAATCTCTATCCATTCCATCAAAGAAGTTAACCATCCTAATCTTCCATTGAGGATATTCATCTCTCAGAAGAGTAGGAGGTTTGGTCAGAGAACCAGCAGTATAGATGGCATTAATGTTGTTATTAGCCATTTTTGAAGAAAAACAGAGTACGAACTTTTCAAAGGTTTTGAAAGAATTTAAACTAAAAGTGAGTGAACAGTAACCAATGAAACAGTAGCTTGAGTAGAGAAGATCTTTAGTTTATCTTAAGAAAAACTTTAAAAAAAGATTGAAGAACTTTGAAACACTTGTTTTAAACTGTAAAAACAGAGTATTCTATGAAGCTTTAAGACACACATACACAATCAACAACTATGAATCAACCTAGATAGATTGGATCATTTGATTTGAGCAAATCAATCTGCTCTGATACCAACTGTAGGTTCCCAGATTCACGTTGTATCACATATATAGCATAAATCAGATAGCGGAAGCATTATATAAAGCCATTAAAATGTGAGTGATTGTGTAAATGATAATGTAACAAGGAGAGATCAATAACGAACAATAAATGATAACAAGATCAAGTAAATAAGCTGCTCGTATATTGATATTTGAATAACACCAAGAACACGTTCAAGTGTGTGTATTCGGAAATCTCTCAGGAAACAATATCGTACGGAGGTAGTGCTATGGAATGTTGCAGTGTGTGCTCTAACAATTGTGGAAAACTATTCTTCCAAAAGCTTACAATGGTGTGTTCCACTACCACTCTATTTATAGCCTGATAAAGCACTAGAAAGTGTACTATCTAACCCTGAGGTGACACGTGGAAAGTGTGTCTTCGTCCTTTTAGGGCTTACGTGGAAAGTACGGACACGTGTCTAACACTTGGAGATTTCAACAAGGCTTAGGCTTCACAGAGGTCTTTAGTCACCAGAGCTCTTACGCAAGAGCTCTGTTGGTCTTCTTGTGTAAACGGTTCTTCTGTTGAATAGAAGTCTTCTGCCAGAGCTCTGCTGAGCTCTGTTGGTTCCGCCAGAGCTCTGTGGGTCTTCTGTTTGAACTTCTTCTAGGTCTTCTGCTGGATCTCTGGTGGTCTTCTGACTTGTAACATTTTCAATACTTTTACATAAGAGATACTTGGGGCTAACAACCCAAATAAGATTTCAACTATGATGGCTTGGCCCAGACCTACTTCAATCACTGCCATTCGTGGGTTTCTTGGCCTAACGGGGTACTATAGGCGTTTTATAAAGAACTATGTTGCCATTGCAGGGCCCTTGACTGAGTTGCTTTGCAAAGATTCTTGTATATGGAATGAGTCCACTGAGAAAGCCTTTGTTATGCTTAAAACGGCAATGACTCAGGCCCCGGTTCTAGCCCTTCCTGATTTTTCCAAGCCCTTTTGTGTGGAAACAGATGCTTCTAGCATCGCTATCGGTGCTATCCTTTCTCAAGCCAATCATCCTCTTGCCTTTTTCAGCAAAAGATTATCTTCTCGTATGCAACATGCTTCTTCGTATTCACGAGAAATGTTTGCCATTACCTCAGCTGTAAAAAAATGGCGACAATATCTATTGGGGAGGCATTTCACTATTATTACTGACCATCAAAGTCTGCGACAATTGGTTTCTCAAACCATCCAAACACCATAACAATAGAAGTGGTTAACTAAACTCTTGGGCTTTGAATTTACCATTGTGCATAAAGCTGACACATCTAATCAAGCCGCTGATGCATTTTCACGCTGGTCGCCAGAAGCCATCGGCTCCTTGTTTGCTGTCTCCATGCCAATTGTGGGATTCTTAGACCATATTCGCACCGCTTTAGCTACTGATCCCGCTTCACAGAAAATTATTGTTGACTTACAATCTCACTCCGATACAGCTACATCCTACAGTTATCGGGATGGTCTTCTCTTCTTCAAGGGGCGCATCTATGTTCCTGATAGCAACGGGTTACGACAACAACTCATTTCGACCCATCACGATTCCCTGATAGGAGGCCATTCTGGCATTCGGGTCACTTATGGACGACTGTCTGCAAGTTTCTACTGGCCTCAAATGCACCCTGATGTGCAATCTTATATCAACCGATGTTGTGTCTGCTTACAAGTGAAACCACGTAACTCGAACCCTGCTGGTCTCTTACAACCCTTGCCCATTCCAACTCGTACTTGGGACGCTATTTCCATGGATTTTATCACTGGACTTCCCCCATCGCAGGGTCTTACATGCATATGGGTCATTGTCGACCGACTCTCTAAATACGCCCATTTTTGTGCCTTACCCGATAATATAACAACAACTAAATTAGCTGAACGTTTTATCACGGAGTATGTGCGACTACATGGCTTTCCAACCTCAATTGTTTAAGATCGGGACAAACTCTTTACCACCAACTTTTGGAAAGAACTATTTCGTTTACAAGGCACGACACTCAACCTCAGTAGCGCGTACCACCCACAAACGGATGGACAGTCGGAAGTTGTCAACCGTTGCTTGGAAACTTATTTACGAGCAATTGCTAGTGATCATCCCACCAAATGGACTTGTTGCCAACCATGGGCCGAATACTGGTACAATACTTGTGTTCATAGTTGTACCGGCTACTCTCCCTTCCACATAGTATACGGTCACCCGCCACCCTTGATCACAGATTTTGTCCCTGGATCTACTGCTGCTGAGGATCTGGATACGTGGCTTACGAATCGAAACACTCTTTTGAATGATGTTAAGTTCAATTTGCAGCACGCTCAATTACGCATGAAAACACAAGCAGGCAAGCACCGCCAAGATAAGGAGTTTTCTGTTGGTTCATGGGTGTTTGTCAAATTACAACCTTATCGGCAACATTCTGTGGAGGCTCGACCATACCCAAAGTTGGCTAAACGTTACTTTGGCCCATTTATGATCACAGAAAGAATTGGAAAGGTGGCATACAGGTTGCAGTTACCTCCACCGGCCAAGGTCCGCGATGTTTTCCATGTCTCCGTTTTAAAGTTATGTCCTCAACCCGATACTACAATGCATGCCCCGTTACCCAATGAATTTGCGGAAGGTCACCCTGCCTTCCTACCACTTCATATACTTCAAACCCGCCGAGTAAAAGTGAATCGTAAGTAGGAGGTTCAATTGTTGGTTCGCTGGCAGAACACTACCCCGGACAATGCTACTTGGGAAGAACTCAACCAATTCCGCTCAAGTTTTCCGCATTTCCACCTTAAGGACAAGGTGCTTCTCCTAGGGGACAACAATGTTACGGGTCGGACCATACCGGTTGAAAGGGTTAAACGGACTATCCAATTGCCAGCTAAGCTGAAGGACTACTATATGTAGGAAGACATTACCTCATCAGAGTTTCCCACTGAGCGATGATTCTGTTTGCTTTTATTTCTTTCATTTAATATGCACCGTAGATTTACTCTCTAGAACCTTCTATTACAAATGAAGGAGTAGGATGTAATTTCTCTTTTTATTAAATGAAGGGTTTAGCGACGCCAAGTAGGCAAGCTATTTTGCAGAAATTCCTCAATTCTCTCTGACTACTTCTTCATCTTCCCTAAAATTCTTACCTCTTCTTCTCTTAATTAAGAAACCCCTATCAAATAGGTCAATTTTGTGGAGGTGTAATGGCAAGGTGGTGATCGTGACAAGGGGCGAAGAAGAGTGGTGATGGTGTGATATGGCGTTGGCTCAAAAAAGATGGATGTGGTGCAATGACGGATGTAGTGTGCTCGAGAGGTGAATTGATAGTGAAGTCTTCCGCATTGAGTTTTGGGAATAGCAATTGTACTTGAGTTAAGTAACACCCGATGTGAACGTAGCCTTTGTATTTAAGACTTGAGTTATATGTATTGATGGAGGTATTTCCCGTATTGAATTATAGGGAGAAATCCTATTATTTTGGTTGTATTATCGAAAATTTTATTTAGTTGCTCTTTCCCAATTCGAGGGTGCTACAAATATGTCATGCCTCAATCCGATCTAGTGAAAATCCACCAAGAAAGTTGATGAAATTGAAAAGCACAAGAAAGATGATGATTATGAGTTGTTTATCCCGATTTAAAGAGAAAATTGTAACATTTCGTCTTTTTAAGGGTTGAAATACGAAATAAATAACCATGCAAGAATTAACATCTTGGCTTCTCTTTCTTTTACTTGAAAAGAGCCAAAAGAGAGACACCAGAAACCTTCACAACTTTGAACATGACTTCATGAATATCTCCGACAGCATGCCCTTTTCGTCCGAATCCTGCAATCAACACCTCGTTCGGTGCCAGAAATGAATTAACATGACGGTCAAACGGAGAAAAAAACCGAAGAACCACAAAGACTATGGTTGTAAAGAATGACACCGACTACCCACATTTTCTTCAATGTAGTTTAAGCAGCCATCATTGGGAACAAACGCTGCAATCCTTTCCGTTCTTAATTAGTTGAACTCTTTCACACTTTCTGATAGCGGAGTTAGGCTGCTTGGCCTCAATACCACTGTCGAGATATCCAGCAAAATGTCATATTCAAATTCAAAGATTAGATGCATTAAGTGGAAAACTAAAGAAGGAAGTATTACTAACATCTTCTCCAGAACAATGCCTTTTGCATGAGAAGAACCAGCAAATGGCTTCTTCCATTCGTTACCCGGATGAGACTTCTTGTATGACATGTATGCCCACCTTTGCCTCCTGCGGTGGGACTTCAACTTGCGACCAGCTCCCATTCAATGTGTCTTCCTGCACACACACCAAAATTAGTGATTGCTAGAAAACCAAATAAATCTCCAGAAACTCAAACACAAATTGACATGGTATACAATAAATCAGAAGGTGAATACTCCGGTTGTCGACCCATTACAGCAACTACCGATTCAAAGCATACACGATAATGAACTCATAAACTGTTTTATACCATTTTTCAATTAAAACTGCTATAGCTTATTCTTATTTTATTCTCATTATTAATGTGTTTAATGTCAAATTTTACTGCCGAATGCCTAAATCGATTGTAAAAATTATGCATGATAACAGAAGCCAATTCCATACATTAAGCCAAACAACATATATCACATGTGAGAGCTTGAATTCTACAACACGAGCAGATAACTTTTTTTTAATTATTTCATGTCATTCTTGTGAATAGGTTACCACACATGGACGACAAATCAAAAAGATAAATTCATAGGTATTGCCAAACTTTCATGTGGAACAGAGCCAACATCAAAGGGCTTACACATAAATGGTTATCAATCAGATATTGATATCAACTTCATTTAAAGTTTATGGTATTTTTAACTTTCTAACATAAGCATAGAGACCTTCACACTGACAAAAATAAAAAATGACCAACATACCATTTTGAATTAAATAAAATACACTTGACACTTGTACTTTTGTCAAAATCATAAACAATTACCAGGGTAGAAAGCTTATACTCCGTTTGTCTTAAGAAAAAACAGCAGGGTAAAACTTAGAAATTATTTAAGGATAAAAACTTGGGCAATTCCACATACATACAAATCAACCAAACGACTCGTGATCCAACTATTAATTTAACGCTCTATTCTGTAATATGATTTTTTTTTCTTTGACAAATAAAAATCATAAGCTGGATTTGTTTCTTCATTTTCTTGGACAGAAGAAAGTCCAACTGCGTACCTAATGCAAAGAACCCACTACCCAAAGGAGCGAAAGGAACAATCCCGATTCCTAGTTCCTTGGAAAAGAATAAACAGAAAGACGGACAACATTAACATTACAACCGCTCATTATTTCCTAGATATTTGAAGTATATCACTAAGGGAAAAAAATGCTTGCAATAGGTTGCTTGTTCGCACAGCACAAGCAAGCAATGCAGTGCAACAATTATAGTCAACTTTGCTTGACACCCTAGAATTCTTCAATTCATTGAGTAACTTTTAGACCCAAATTATCACAATTCACATAAGGTGTTACGCTTTAAAACTTTTTATCTTAAATTTGATGGAAAAGAGATCTCGTGATATAATACCTTGGATTTTGGAAAGGGCAAACCTTGTTGGCGTAGAGAGGAACATCTCCATTTTTGTATTTGTGATTTGAAGCATCCGATGTGACTATACGTCATTGACGAATTAAACCAAAACTGATTCTATTTTTCCAGAACATAATAGTACTTATGCAACACTGATCATGTCAATTAGAATCAGAAGAGAAGCAAATTCAGTCAATGTATTGAACTAACTAAGCTCCAATTCCACTTTGAAACCTTGAATTCCATGATCTGAAGTCCAAACACCATCTCAAATCATCTGATGTCTGAAATCTTAGCACCCCCATAGACACTAACTTCGGCCATTTCTAGGGAAGTGGAAATATTACCCTTGCTGTGTCTATACGCTTTAAAACATTCAAAATAAACAACCTAACATATTCATTGCCAAATCTTCCTAGCTAGTATTACGTGTGTGATACAATGTACAAACTCAGATTGACAAAATACACGAAAGCTAGAGAGAGTCAGAGTACAGACCGCTCATTTTGTCGATGAGTTTGAGTTCATCCCGAGCCTCTTCGATGAGTTCTTCAACTTGGCCACAACCAATACAACCTAGAAACATTAGCTGAGTTGTAAAATTAAACATGGATCTCATATCTATAAACCCTAGAAATCAAATTTCACAAAAAACCCAACAATAAAGTTGCAAAACCCAATTGAAATTCAGTTGAAATTGTTGCAGAGAACTTACAATCGAAGCTTCCTTCTCTTCCTTCCTGCCATAAGAAGACCAGATAAAAGCTTCGTCCACCCACTGTGTGTGTGTGTTTTGTAGAGAGAAAAGACGATATGTTGAAGATATGGTGGGAATAAAAAATATATGAAGATATAATAACATTAGAAAGTAGTTTTGGCTTACATTTTTGGACATCAAAGAACTATAAACCGATCTTAAGAGCATCACCGTACTTCTTTGTAACCGCTCTAGGAAGACCGGGAACATGATCAGCACCGCCGCCGTGATGAAATTTCTTCCTCAAAGTAAGACCTAGTGCTAACGCCACCGCACCCAATATAACCATCACCACAAACCACCCAAAACAGCCTCCAGATTTCTTTTCCTTCCCCATTTCACTCAACTTCTGAAAGTAACCTCGAAGAATCCGTCAGATCTAAACAAAAATAAAATTAGAATCAATGTAACAACATGAATTGCGCAATGCATACTTAAAAACTAGTAAAAAAATCAGGGAGTTGAATCGAATCATGGTGGATAGTTTTGATCAAAACGAAAAGATTTGACAAACGTGGAGTGATTTGGGAGATGATAATGTATGGATCTAAAGGGGATTCAGGCAGAAACCTGATGATAATTGATGGTACCAGCAGAGTCAATGAGAAATTTGGAGGTACCAAGCAGAGACGGAAGGAAAGGCTTATGAAATAAGGGTAGTTTGTGCGGTGTCGGTTAAGGAGACGTGGGGAGAGAAATCGGGATGGAACGTGGAGTAGCCAGTAACCATGACTTAATCGTGACTTAATGAATGGCTTAATGAATTTAAACGGCCCAGATTGAAAATTGGGATTAGTTTAAACGACCCAGATTAACCTAAAAGCGGTTACACTTCGCTGGGTCAATAGTTTATATAATTTGGACGAGGGAGGGTTTTAATGTTGGGGGTGAGAAAATTCAGGGTCGTGGGAGGTGAAAGTGGGGTTCAACGTCATTGGTAAAGGTGAGAGTGGGTTTTTAGGGATGGTTGTAACCGTAAAGAAGTTATAAAATGATTTTAAACAGTGGAGATCAAAAGTTGGAATAGTTTAAACGGTCAAGATTGACCCAGAAGCGGTTACACTCGCCTGGGTCAATAGTATAGGTAATGACAAATTTTGTGGTTTACTCTTGATTATAAGTGAACAAAAAATTAATTTATAATTTGAAAAAAAATCAAGTAATATGCATGTCTCAAATTCAACCGTAACTCTGTAATCAAGAATGAACATTTATAGATACATACACACAACTGCAATGTGCACAGCGGCTGAAAAAAAAACAGAACCCGAAAGTCCAAAAATCTGCATCCTTACACAATATACACAAATGACAAAGACCGAAAAGCGCACTAAAAGAACCTATTTGGTTTTGAAGAAGACGATTTGCCTTTAGCGAAATCAACGAGATCTTGAAACAAAAGGTCTTGTGGTTTCTCTTTCTTGACCGAAGCCAAAGATTTGAGAGAGAGGTCCTGAGTCTGATCAACCAACCCATCATAAGATGAATTTGGAGGGCTAACTTGGGTTGGTTCAAACAACTGTTGTCTCTCGTTCTGCTTTGCAGTTGGTGGCGGGACAGAACCTGGAGCAGTGGGAGTAGGCGGCAGAACAAAGTGGACGGACTTGGTCACACGAGGTGGTGCAGGCTGATCAGCAAACATGGTATGAGCTGGAGTTGCCATGGATGTGGAACCTGATGAAGATCTTTCAGAATTGTATGCTTCACCGCTCAGATAGTCAACCATTGATCCAGCATCAGCGCGAATCGGATTGACCATAGAAGGTGGAGGAGGGGCAAGTGGGCTAACCCGCACGGCTTCACCCTTAATATTCTGGTTGCGTACATGTGTGTCCCTTGATGACCTGAAACAAAAGATTAAGAATCTTAGACATGGTATCAGAGCCAAAGCCAAGGTTTACCACTTTGCTGTTGTTTTGAAGAGTAATTTGATAGGGTTCCACGTATCTCACATGTGAAACCTATTAGAATAGGGTTGATTGCATAAAAAAGAAATGTACTTTGTTTCGATTCCTATTTTATGTCGCATACTTTTAAAACATTCATTTTGGTTTTAAATGTGATAACTCAAAAAGGTTCATTCATTAGAGCGCTGCCTGTTTAAAAAAAACTCTTAATACCTCTGAAGTCTGAATCGGTAAGACGTTTTTACGTTCAGACCATTTGTTTTTTTTTTCAGATTTCAGAGGCTCTTAAGTCTGAAATGGATCAGAAATTAGAAGAGTTAACCTAATGTCTTATAACCTCTTAAACTTATTAATCAGAAGTGAAATAAGACATCAGACATTAGACATCTTAGAAAACTAACGCCACCTAGAGCTGTTTGTTTATATAAAAAAAAACTCTTAATACCTTTGAAGTCTGAATCGGTCAAGACGTTTTTACGTTCAGACAGTTTTTTTTTCTTCCAGATTTCAGAGGCTCTTAAATCTGAAATACGTCTGAAATTAGAAGAGGTAACCTAATGTCTTATAACCTCTTAAAGCACCACCTCTTATTAATCAGAAGTGAAATAAGACATCAGACTTCAGACCTCTTAAAAAACAAACGCCACCTAGAGCTGTTTGTTTAAAAAAAACTCTTAATACCTCTGCAGTCTGAATCGGTCAGATGTTTTTACGTTCAGACCGTTTGTTTTTTTTCCCAGATTTCAGAGGCTCTAAAGTCTGAAATACGTCTGTGGTAACCTAATGTCTTGTAACCTCTTAAAGCACCCCCTCTTATTAATCAGAAGTTAAATAAGACATCAGACTTCAGACCTCTTAGAAAACAAACACCACCTAAGGAGCTGTTTGTTTTTAAGAAAAAAAAACTCTTAATACCTCTGAAGTCTGAATCGGTCAGACGTTTTTACGTTCAGACCGTTTGTTTTTTTTTCAGATTTCAGAGGCTCTTAAGTCTGAAATACTTCTGAAATTAGAAGAGGACCAGGTCGACTGATCCGTTTTCAATTTTGAAAAGTTCTGTAACCTAATGTTTTATAACCTCTTAAAGCACCACCTCTTATTAATCAGAAGTGAAATAAGACTTCAGACCTCTTAAAAAACAAACCCCACCTAATTCTGAAAGTATGTTACACAAAAATAGGAATCAAAGCAATATACGTTCCATTTTCATGCAATTTCCATTATATTCACCTTTGTGCTAGCTGGGCGAAATCATCTTCAGATTCATCATCCTCATGAGTTACATTTACAAGAAGTGCAACAGAGTGATTGGGAGCTCCCGTTGCGATATCATCATGACGACCAAGAACACGCATCAAAGTATCATTTAAGGCCAAACCCTTGCCTAGAAGCACCTCATCTCTGAGAAACAAATGGAAATTGCAGTCGGTATATATTTAAGGTGTCCATAAGTGGAAGAATGAAGACGAAAAAAGTCAAAGTCAAAGGCACTTACGAGGTAGTGTTAACTAGGGTCATGACACGATTTTGGTAAGAACGACACTGGCCGACAAGATCAACAATCAATTCTTCCTTTACCCCCTGGGATGAATAGTAAAAGGAAAGCATGAAATACCAAATCATAGGCACTAAACCACAAGTACAAGTGACAGGATTTGGTTTGCGGGATTTGATAGGATTTAGAGAGATTTGGAATTGAATTCCATTCCAACCTATATTTGGTCTTGAAGGAATGCATGGATTTGAAATCCCACAAACAAGGGATTTAGAATTCTCAAGGGGGTAGTTGGTATTTCGCGAGAATTTCATAAGATTTGTTTGTAATAATGTTTTAAAATATGTACAAAACACTTGTTTTGTAATAAATAATAATCAATTAATAAAAAGATAATTTAACTATTTTTATAATTTGTTTATATAATGTATTTATAAATATAATGAAATTCAATTCCATTACAAAGCCTACAAACCAAATACACCAAAGATTCCAATCCTTTTGATTCCAAATCCTTCCACGAAATCTAATTCCCTCAAAAACGTTCCGACAAACCAAACAGAGCCTCAGATTTTTCTTGCTATTATTTACATTGTTGTAAGGCGATGAATGATTAAGTTGTTACCTCTTTGTTTTTAGGATTCAAAGCAGTAAGCATGTCCATCAACACATCTGCTATTCCTTGTGCGGTCACAATTTCTGATAAGCTGCATCAACCAACTATCCATCACTAAACATGAAAACTTTATCTTATTTTATGAGTTCCATCATGATTATTGGATCCAAGCAAAGGGAAAATTGCAAACTTTGAACCAGATTTATGGCTCATAAAGTAGTAAACCAAACCAAACAAAGCTAGTATATCCCATCTGGAGGTGGGGTCCAAGAAGAGTACTAGTATATCCCATCTGGAGGTGGGGTCCAAGAAGAGTAAAGAAGTTGTTTCAGTATAGCTTGTGAAAAGTGTGGGAAAGAGAGAAAAGAATACAAAATAATGGAGATACCTGATTCCAGAAGCTGAATCAATCTGAAGGGAGGCCTGAATAGCAGAAGATTCTTCATATGTTGAAGTAGGATGAAGAATGGGGTGAGTTTGTGGAGGTGTAAAAAGTGGCACACTGTTCTCTTCTCTGGGTGGAAAATCTACTCCACCAGACTGTACTCATTCCAAAAATATAAATATAAATAAAAAAGTTAATATAACAATAGGCTGGACAAAAAATAAAATCATTTACTCTTCCTTGGATTCAACCAACAAAAATATCTTCAGAAAAGTGGAACAATGACTTAAATCAATTACTCCTCTGTTCAAGATTAATAATACCCTCTACTCTAGAAATATACCGAAGATTGTTTCTTTCGTATTTCTTTGTTAATATCCAAAAGATTAGTCGAGATGCGCACAACTAACACACCCAAAAAAAAGTACAAGATAGACGATGAATCACCTTGAGTTCGTTATATGCTGCATAGTATTGGGGATACCTTCCCCCACATCCACCAAAAGCTACTTGCCAAGTATCTATCAACATAAGAATCTTTTCCCTCACATTCAAGTCTGGCTGCATACGCAAATTAGATTAACATCATTCAGTAACTAGTAACACAAACCATCTTAATTTACCCAAAAATATATATCACCAAAGAAGACATTGTGGCACCTTTTTCTTAACAATTTTAACCATATCATGCAAGATTTCCCGCTCGATTTGCTGAAACACATTCTCCCCACAGTTTTTGCTCAGAGTTTCCAGTACCTAAATACAACACCATTCTAAGACCAAATTGCTTCTTTCCAAAAACAAGCAACCAATTTCACTGCATGTGTTGGAAGATATTTAAAATAGGGATAACGCAATTAGCGTAAAGAAATGAAATACATACAAAAAGAGCAAGTAATTGTATCTTTGGATTCTTGCTTCCAAGGCGCTTCTTCAGTATCTTCACTGCATCTTTTGCTTGTCTGCAGATCAAGAGAATAAATTACCAAAAAGCAATACAAGTAGAAAGAGATGGTGCAATTTAATACAACTGTAGCACAGTATGAGTTCAATTATATGTGTCCTTAGACACAAAGAATTAATCACACCCATATAAATAAATAAAGCAAACCATAAGCTAGCTTTTTTCCAATTAATTTTTCAACATGTTTTAAGTTTTTATCTAGCTTATAAGATAGTTGTTTTTACCAAACAAAATAAGTTTTGAAAAAAAAAATATGATAAATAGCAAGTGTATATATATATATATATACCCTGGGTCCATATTGATAAGATCACACAGCTCAAGGTTGACAGCCCAATCTGGACCGATCAACATATCACTTGTTGCCCTTTCTGCACATGCTGCTGCTGCTGCATTTGCCATTGATTTCTTTCTTCTAAAACTGTGACGATCTTCCTATAAACCACAAAAATAACAAGATGAATAAGAATACCACAAAGATAAGGAAAATTAAAACAAATAGAAATTCCCAATCTTATAAACAGCAAAAGGAGAACAAATAATTAGATAATTTATCCATCCATATGATATGATATACCTCAAGGCAAAGAAAACCCTTCTTAAATCTTAATAAGGATTCTGCCTATGGACTAACAGGGAAGGGACTAGGGAGGGATGCGCAAATTATATAAATAAATAAATAAATCAAGTAAATATGAACTGAAACAATCCCAGATAACAAACCCATTACACCCGAAAGTTGAATGTCAAAGCTGAGAAATTATCCAAAATTTGACTATCATTTGAGAGTCGTTGGGATCATTAACGAAATTGATTACCTCTAGAAACTGGATGAATAATAAACCCCACAACAGCTTCTTTCTTCTTAAAACCACGAAAAAGAAGATTTTAGCAGAAATAAAGCATATATAAAAAGAGATTGTTGATATATAGGTGGTTCTTGTATGTGTTTCCCTCTCTCTCTCTCTCAACCCTTTGTTTGAATTGGAAAAAAGAACCAGTTGATTTCCATGAACTTTGTTCTTTCATACGTGGACTGCTAAAGATACCTACTGTTACATAGTGGATTACAGACAGACGAATGGGGGTTAGTAAAATGGTGACATATAATGGGGTTACTGTTACCCTAAGCATTTTTTAGTTTGACTTTTTGGTCATTTTGTAAGCGCGTTTACGAATAGAATAGCCCACCGGACCCATTAGAAGCGTTACCGTGGACTTCAACAACCTTCTCCTCTTTTTCCTTAGAGTAAACTACAACTTTGGTCCCTGTAGTTGATAAAGAACTACGAAAATGGTCCTTATTTTGTAGAGACTACAAAAATAATCACTGTGGTATGTCTTTTTCTTTGAAATAGTCCAAAGACCTAACTTCGTTAGATCTGGGCTGCCGTTAGTTGATGGACATTTCGTTTATTGAAAAAAAAACTAGTATACCAAGGTTATGAAGTTTGTGTACAACTATTTAATTTGAAAAAACACACCCTTTTTCCCCGGTCAACATCCACCCCTCACCCTTCTTTATTCTTCGACCATTACACAGTGGTGGATCCAAGATTTTTTTTTAATGGGGTCACCTTTGAGGCGGATTAAATGTTCGTAAAGTTGTCCGATGTATTTTTAGCCTAAATCCACCGCATCGAGAGATTTTTAAAGTTTTTTTGTTTGATTTCAAATGATTTTTAAGTTTTTTTGTCGATTTTGATTGACTTTTTAGGTTTTTCTAGTTAATTTCAAGCATTTTTTTAGTTTTTTATTTGATTTCGGTGGACTTTTATTGATTGATGGGGTCCCAAACAAAAAAACTACTTGGAGGAACTAAGATGAAAAATCAAAATTTTTATATTTTTACCTTAAAAAATTTCATGTTTTTTCCTTTCAATGGGTCCCATCCCCCAACCTGAACCTGTTGCACATGCCGACAAATAAAAAGGTTAGTCTAACGCCTAGTGAGTTCAAGAGTTTATAACATGATTTATATAATTTGTAGAATGAAAGTTTGCGACATAAATCATAATTTACAAAAGGGTTTATGAAATGATGTAAACGACTCATTTTCCAACGCACACAAAATCTATGAGAAAAGTTCCCAAAATATATAAAGCGTTTTCCAAAATGAATTCCAACTCCAACTCACTCAAAACGTGCTTGGACGTTAAATATCACAAGAAATATAAACGTGGACAAAACTCCAATATTTAAAACATCCAAATAGGATGAGGCATAGAACTCTGCCAATAAACCATGAAGACATTTCATATAAATAAAGAGCGTCATCGAAAATATGGATAAAAGTAACTACCCAAAAACAACACATTTCGGTGACGGGGGAGACCCGATTCCATCGAAAGTGACAGGCACATAAAGTTAGGCCACTTATGATGTTACTGGATTACACCTCAAGTCCCGGTCTTAGTTCCCATGCCATAAAGACATCACAACCTCAAACCTTTTCCATGCCTTTATTACCTACTCCGTCGAGTTACACCTCAAGGACTTATGGGACCATATTGCCTATCCAGTCTAGACGAGTTACACCTCAAGGACTTCAATGTCCCTTATTCCACTTCTCGTGCACAAAGAGATAGACTATCAAATAAAGACTGACTTACGTGCCTATGGATCCAATGCAACATAGTCTACAAAACATGCTCAACCCGGAATGACTAAAACACCCAAGCATGTAAATATCAATAATATGCAATAAAATGCATCAAGTTGCGATAAATGCGAACCATAAATAAGACTCCATATTGAGCACTCAAAACCGGACAAAATGTCCCCAAGACTTTTTTTAGAGGAATAACTCCAGACAATTTTATAAAAAAACGAAAAAATAAAGGCCTAAGCCACAATCCAAAGCCAAACGGCCACAAAACAAAAAAATCTTGGTGACAACACCATACCAAGCAACAAGAAGCCAAAATAGACATAAACTAACGGAGTACATAAGGCTAAAAAAATAAATAATAAAATAAGCACTCCAGAAAATCCTCCAAGCACCATCATTAAGCCGAACATCGTGCAAATCACCCATCTTGAAACACGCCATCCTTTTTCCTTTCCTTCCAAGCCGCTCGTAGCAAAATAACCTCTTCAATCTCTTTCACCAACTGGACCACCGGACGTGCAATATCCGTAAAGAGCCTTCGGTTCCGTTCCTGCCAAACAAAATACACCGAAGCAGACAAGACCAATCGGTGGAGGAGTGTCTTCGGGGCAAGTTGAACATCGCCGAGAGCCGAAAGGATGTCCTCCCAAACCGTAGGGAACCCACCCCATGCTACCGTCCCACGAACCTTCTTCCAAACCGCCTTCGAATAAGGACAATCAAAGAATAAATGTGCATGCGAATCCATGCATTGTTTACATAGCACACACTTCATGTCAGGTGGATCATGCTTCCACAATCGAATTCGATCCTGCATAGGATGACCCCAAGACTTCCTTAAGGTTAAAACCGAGCAAAATGCTCAAAACCCATTAGACCCATAAATAACGTTCATCATAACATAAAATGCATTTAAACATCGTTTAGGTAAACGCGTACCGCAAAAATCATCATTAGCCCAAAACTCGACACGGGTTAAAACAAAGGGTTTCCCCAAATGAACTCATACCCTTAAAATTCTCAAAATGACTCGTGACACTAAAATGTGCATTTTTCAAATGGTTTATAAAACCAATTACACCAACATGATTAAACCACTGATTAAACTCCATTTGAGCAATAAATCATGTAAAGACATATTTATGATTTCTACACATCAAAATATCCAAAAATCCCAAATATGGGTGTTTTACAACATTTGTGAAGTTAAACACTTCAAAAGGGGTTAAACCCATCAAATAACTTAACAGTTGATAATTTCAAGTAAAACACACAAATACTTGGAAAATAACATTTTTGGCATGTACAAAGTTTTCACAAATCAACTTGAACTCACTTTTCTAGATCTAGGCTAAATCTAGATTTTCCCCAAACGCAAGCTCCTTTGAAGAAACTTGCATCTTCAAGCCAAATCTTCCAAAAACCTAGATCAACAAGTTTCCAACCATAAATATTCATATCCAACCACTTAGAATCGTTCACCCAAACATATTACATCAAAATCTCCATTTTGATTTAAAACCCCAATTTAACCTAACTTTTCTCAAAATCATCCAAACCGAAATTTAAGAAAGATAACCACTAGGAAGTCATTAATGGAACATTCTTAACTCATATGAAAGTTTAGAAAGAGGGAAGATGAACTTACAAGTGGGTTTACAAGAAAACCCTAAAATTTGGTCAACAATGATGAAGAGATGATGAAGAAGATGAAGTTATCGAGCTTCCACCCACAAGGCTTGAATATCTAGCTCCCATTCTTCTAAATGCACTTGAAGATTTTGATTTGGTGAAATAGATGGGTTTGGACCAACTTGGAAGAGAGAGGAGAAAGGTTGGTGAAGAAACAAATGAAGAAAAGTGAGAAAATCGGATTTAAAAGGGGGTGCACAGGTGCTCGCAGTTTAGCTCGCGACCGCAAGCAAATGGTGGTGCGGGCGCAAGCAAATGGTGATGCGGGCGCGAGCAGTTCATTTTTCTGACCAAAATTGATTCTTTTTCAAAAGCGATATCTAACCCAACCAACACTCCTAATACTTTCAAAAGACCAATTTATGTTGAAATTAACTATAAAACTTGAAGTTATACTTACCCCAAAAATCTGGGTGTTACAATATTATCGTCAAATATGTTGGGGGAAACCGGTGAAGAGATGAGGAATTGGTGATCGTAACAACTTGGATAAAACGCAGAGATCGCGTGAGAGCTCGCTTTCCGTAAGAGATATTTCAACCCTATATGCCTGGGTATCACGAAATTCTCTAGGGGATAATCTCTTTGTTTCGGTGTATCGATTAAGGCACTAATCGATTCATATATATACACTTTAGAAATGTAACCTACGCAGTATTGTTTCAGGAAATAATCATCTCAATTAATGAGATTTGATTGTGGACATAATGACGTCGGTTACAAAATGAGAGTTACAAAAGAGAAAGAATCCCTGACGCCGGCGCTACTTCCCGCGCTACATAAGTAGCGCCAAAAGGGGCGCGGGAAACATTCCAGAGCCCGGCGCTACTTCCCGCGCTAGATAAGTAGCGCCAAAAGGGGCGCGGGCAACATTTCAGAGCCCGGCGCTACTTCTCGCGCTAGATAAGTAGCGCCACAAGTGGCCCCGACGCCCAGCTCATGAAACCACTTTGTAACTTATCGATTTTAACCGTCCAACAATCCCGGGTTCTAGTTAGCTTACACGAGTGTGCACTCCACACCTCCTAACTCATGTTATAGCTTAGCTAACAACCCCATTATTACCTTTGTGAATCCAACTACACAAAATGGATCGTCCAACACTTCACGGGTTGGAGCATTGATGTCATTCATTTCCAACTTTACATGTGAAGTATATTTAAGTTTTCCTTGGAGGCTACTTTTAATTACGATGCCAATTAGTTGGTACATCCTTTTAGGATGCACATGCTTATTGTTTTATAAAGGTGGAAAATGGTCATCCGGGCGTGCTTCAAAATGTAAAGACAAGTGTTGATGATTTTGGCTTCATTCTTTGGGTGAAATTTTCGATCTCCTCCTTCTGAGTTTTATACGTCATATTTTCCTGTTTTACAATTGAATTTGAACGTTCTAGAACACACTCTTCATATGCCAAAAACGTTGTTTTCTTCATTAGCACTGAAAACAACGTTATTTGTGTTTTTGAGTATGTTTTTGTTGTGTATGAAGCAAATTCTCTCTTGATTAAATTGTTGGTGTTGCACATGTTTCATTAAAACTTTCAGTTTATTTTTGGATCGTCAGTTAATGTATGCACTTCGAAGTATTGCATTGCGTCTTGTATTTGTTTGTTGTGGTTGACACATTTCTATGTTGATTGATGCTCAATATTAGGAGGCCGTTTACCCAAATGCTTACTGGTGAGAGTTAACACTCTCACTTACCGAGTTAGATTTGAGATCATCAATACGGCACTGTAAGCAATTATTTACCCGGTAACACTAATTGGGTAAGAGTCGTCACCCTCACTTACCGAGTAAGTGAACATGATCATGTCTTTTGTGGGTAAGGGCTTACTTGGTAAACAACCCCTCACATTTTTTCTTAAATACAGTGTAACACCTTTACCATTTAAATGACTTGTTTTTGTATTTTACCAAATTAATTCATATTTCCTTCTATTCTTAAGGTGTGTGCGGTGTTATCCAGGTCATTGTTATTCTCATATTGATTTACATTTATACAATTAATATTACAAATTTATCATATGTTAGTTTACAAATTACGATTCAAGTTTACAATATTTATTATTGTAATGTAAGTTTCACATTTGAACGTCATAAAACTACAACTATATTCAACTGCCAAAACCCATAAAAACATGATCAAAAGGGATAGATAATGAAATAAATCAAGAACGCAGATTTCGAATTCATCGAGATGCATCCCGCAGAAGCTTGAATCTCATTGCAACCTTTTATGATCAAAATCAAGTTGCATCGCATTTTCATTTGCATTTTTATTTCGATACATGGTCCTCTATTGTTTGTATTTTTTTGGTTCCTTCATGAGCAAATGGCATAAGGAAATGTCATTTTGGATTAATTTTCCATGTGTTTTATTTCAGTCTATCTATAGAAATTGAATTGTGGTCATATTGTATGCTATGCATGAGATAAACTACATGGTTTTTATTGCAGGTATTTGGTGAAAAGCGTTTGAGAAATTCGGGAAGTGGTTCATTTCAATGAATGTCACAGAAAGCTATGTTGACTTTCATACTTTGTAATATTACATTTTTTGAATGAATACATTTTTACACTTGGTTGTTGTTTCCCTTGCTTAAGTCTTTGTGCACGAGATTTGTCACCTAAATTAATGTCCAGTTCTGGTGGCTTTTTCTGTTGTTTTCGCCTATGGTGGGAAATTCTGGAGAGTTTTTGATGCGTCTGTTGTCTCACAATTTGTTGCCTGGTATTGTTTTTGCCGAGACATTTTTTAGAAATTGGTTAAAAGTATGGGCCATATTGGAAATGGTAAGAGCCGTTGCTCTCACCTACCCTACCCTGTAAGACTATATACTTATCATCGCTCTTGGCGCGTAAGATTATCTCTCATTTACCATGTTCATCCAGTAAGGTAAATGACTCGGTAAACGCATACCGGGGGAGCGTTTATTAACGACCCCTAAGTATAAATCATATCATCGTAATGTCTTAAAATCACCTTTAACAAAACCACGAAAGCTTCAGAATCGTGTAACATTTACGGCTCCCGCCGCATTGCGCGGGTACACAACTAGTATATATATATAGATGTTGAATTCTTTGAAGCTTTATAGGCTTTGTATAAGATATTTTCTACAAAAAAAATTCCTGATTTTGAAAACTTTAGTGAAGTTCTTAAAATAGAGTCTGCTTATCAAGATTTTATTTCAAAACAAGGAAAGATTATAAAGAGTGTTCATCCTCTAGAAATTAGTTTATCTATTGAAATAAATAAAGAAAAACTTACCGCCACTCCGTATAAAAAGAGTGAAGATTTGAAATCAATTGTTGAACAAAATAATTTTACAAATCTTTCTCTTCAATCGATTGGAAAACATAGTAAAATTACATTTCTGATCCTTATAGTTTTCTTTAACTTTTTAATTAAAATATAAGAAAGTAAAATGACTATAATGCCCCTCTAGTTCATTTACTTAACAAAAAAAAACTAACGGTGTTAGGGCATAGGGACCAAAGGAGTGTGAAATGGTAAACGACAGGGACGTTTTCCATAATTATTTCAAATTAGGGATGTACAGTACAATTTTATGTAAACCATAGGGACCAATCATGTAATTTACTCTAAATTTAATTAAAGTTGATGTTGCATAGATGACATGACTATAAATCAAATTAAAATTTGACTTTGTTTGAATTATCAATGATGTGACAACTATATTGATTTATTTAATATTATTATTTAAAAAAGAAAATATTTATTTTTCATTGTTTTCTTCACATAGCAACAACCAACACGGTAGTTAAAACTACCGAAATCGCTAGGAGTTCTAATCCAAACATTTCTAATAACCCAACCACTTTTAACACCAATAACACAAAAATGTGATAATAATTTTTAATAATAATAATAATACACTTATGTCAACATCATTTTTATTAAAAACTGACACATCATCAGTATTATAACAAGTAATCTCTTGTTCAAATAACCGGGTTCTTTTTTGATTTATAAAGTTTATTATAAACTCGTAAATAGATCATTTAAAAGTACGATCATCAAAATTCTAACAAAATAAATTGTCTTTATATGTGATATGAAGAAAAAAAGGGGCTCAATTTCAGTTAACTTGAAGCAATCCATAAAAAGACGGTTAACTCTACACATTTGTAATGTAATGGCTTTTAAAAATCTTAAGCCTATGCTGCAACTTGTGGTGAATCCATGAACCGTGTGTGATTGATGTTGCCACCAGTACATAAAAATCAATTTAATAAATGTGAAAATATGATGATAGAACAATTCTGTTGTCTTGAATATTGAGAGAGAAAAAACAAAAAAAAATTATGAGATTGTGTTATTTAGGGTAAATGATGAAAAAGGAATTAAGGAATTGGATTCCAATATTGTTTAAGAACGTGATGGATGCATGGGATTAGCATGTATGAGAATGGGAGGCGTTAGAAAAACTTGTAAATCCTTTCTCTCCAAACACCATCTTGGCAAGAAATCAACCCACAAGAACAAGAACAAGAACAAGCACCACCTCCAGGTTACCATCCATAACATTCATCAATCTCCTTCCTCTTTCATTATTCTTAATATTATTCTTAATATGAGGAAAATTCCATTAAGAACTTGGGAACCGTTAAAAGCGTGTTGCATGCCTTGAATCACACACATTCATGATGAATATTGAAGTGTTATTCATCATGAATCACATATTCATTTATAAATATGTCACATGTTGCACTATTGGTGGTCCCTGATTCGTAATCAACTATTTATCATGAATGAATATGTTTGTAATTGTTGGTGAAAGCATAAAAAACTTGGAGAAAGTTGTATTCACTAAGAAACACACAAACTTTCATATCACATTAACATGAACGATTACATACATATATACAATACCATCCATCGCAACCTTTCAATAGAAATGGTTCGGTGATGGTGACTGTTCGAGTTATAACTGTCATATGACAGTTAATTATATTAAAATTAATTAGTCTAGTTTATTTAATTCTAATATTCCCCCTTAAACTAGACTTGGAGAACACCCCGCTTATCTTTCATTTTTAAGAAGTCTCCGATCTTTAAGGCTTTAGTCAATACATCGGCTGCTAGATCGCTCGATTTGCAGAATATAACTTCTACTTCTTCATGCGATACCAACTCACGAATAAAATGGTATTTGATTCTAACATGCTTGCTCTTACCATGATAAACGGGATTCTTTGTCAAGGCAATCGCAGATTTATTGTCACAATAAATTACCGTTGGTTCCTTTTGAGGGTGTTTCAATTCTTCGAGTATTCCACGCATCCAAATGCTTGACAACCTGCTACTGTTACGCTCATATATTCTACTTCAGCAGAAGACAGAGCCACAACCTTCTGTTTTTTAGATTTCCAAGAAATCATACCTGACTCGAAGCTAAAGACATAACCTGAGGTGCTTCGACTATCATCCATATTCCCCCCCGTAATCGCTGTCACAATAAGCGATTAACTTAGGAGTCTCAACCTTTTTGTAAAAAAATCCCATGATCAAACGTACCCTTGATATATCTTAACACTCTTTTTCCAGCCTCTCAATGACTTTGGTTCGGTGATTCCATGAATCTGCTCAACATGCTTACGATAGATACATTAAGCTACCAATTAGACTTCTATATATACTTGAATCGACTTTCCCTTCCTTTGGTTCTTTAATCAGTTTTAAGCCGAATTCCATGGGTGTTGGGCAAGGGTTTGCATCAGTCATCTTAAATCTTTTTAAAACTTCCAGCGCATACTTTTTTTGTGAGATGGCTATACCATCTCTTCTTTGTTTTACTTCTATGCCTAAAAAATAATGGAGATGTCCCATATCCGTCATTTCAAATTCTTGCTTCATGGAGTGCTTGAATTCCTCTATCATTCTCGGACAATTCCCAGTGAAGATTAAATCACCCACGTAAAGGCAGACAAACAGGAACCCATCCTTGTGATCTTTAATGAACAATGTGTGTTCATAAGGACATTTTCGAAATTCATGCTTCTCGAAATAGGTGTCTATACGGCTATACCAAGCACGAGGTGCTTGTTTTAGTCCGTATAGCGCCTTCTTTAAACGACATACCTTTTGCTCTTCGTTCTTCTTGACGAAACCTGGTGGTTGATCGATGTACACTTCATCGTTCAAGTATCCGTTAAGAAATGCGGACTTAACGTCCATTTGATGGATTTTCCAATTGTTTTGAGCTGCCAAGGCTATGACTAACCTGATGTTTCTAACCAAATTACGGGTGCAAACACTTCATTGTAATCGATACCCAGTCTTTGCTTGTAACCTTTCACGACTAAACGTGCCTTATACTTGTCCACATCCCCATTTTCTTTAAGCTTTGTTTTGTAAACCCATTTGACACCAATGGCTTTGTGTCCTTTGGGTAATTCAACCAAGTCCCATGTATCGTTCTTTTTAATAGACTCAATTTCAGCATTCATGGCTTTTTGCTATTTTTCACTTTTATATGCAGTCTCGAAATGAGTAGGATCAGCATCCGCAAATAATTCAAAATCCACCAGCTTACTGTTTTCAATCTGTTGCGATCTCCTATAGATTTCACTTAAACTCCTAATTCCTTTTTCATCCTTTTGAGGGTGTTTCAATTCTTCGAGTATTCCACGCATCCAAATTGCTTGACAACCTGCTAGTGTTACGCTCATATATTCTGCTTCAGCAGAAGACAGAGCCACAACCTTCTGTTTTTTAGATTTCCAAGAAATCATACCTGACCCGAAGCTAAAGACATAACCTGAGGTGCTTCGACTATCATCCATATTTCCCCCCGTAATCGCTGTCACAATAAGCGATTAACTTAGGAGTCTCAACCTTTTTGAAAAAAATCCCATGATCAAACGTACCCTTGATATATCTTAACACTTTTTTTCCACCCTCTCAATGACTTTGGTTCGGTGATTCCATGAATCTGCTCAACATGCTTACGATAGATACATTAAGCTACCAATTAGACTTCTATATATATACTTGAATCGACTTTCCCTTCCTTTGGTTCTTTAATCAGTTTTAAGCCGAATTCCATGGGTGTTGGGCAAGGGTTTGCATCAGTCATCTTAAATCTTTTTAAAACTTCCAGCGCATACTTTTTTTGTGAGATGGCTATACCATCTCTTCTTTGTTTTACTTCTATGCCTAAAAAATAATGGAGATGTCCCATATCCGTCATTTCAAATTCTTGCTTCATGGAGTGCTTGAATTCCTCTATCATTCTCGGACAATTCCCAGTGAAGATTAAATCACCCACGTAAAGGCAGACAAACAGGAACTCATCCTTGTGATCTTTAATGAACAATGTGTGTTCATAAGGACATTTTCGAAATTCATGCTTCTCGAAATAGGTGTCTATACGGCTATACCAAGCACGAGGTGCTTGTTTTAGTCCGTATAGCGCCTTCTTTAAACGACATACCTTTTTCTCTTCGTTCTTCCTGACGAAACCTGGTGGTTGATCGATGTACACTTCATCGTTCAAGTATCCGTTAAGAAATGCGGACTTAACGTCCATTTGATGGATTTTCCAATTGTTTTGAGCTGCCAAGGCTATGACTAACCTGATGTTTCTAACCAAATTACGGGTGCAAACACTTCATTGTAATCGATACCCAGTCTTTGCTTGTAACCTTTCACGACTAAACGTGCCTTATACTTGTCCACATCCCCATTTTCTTTAAGCTTTGTTTTGTAAACCCATTTGACACCAATGGCTTTGTGTCCTTTGGGTAATTCAACCAAGTCCCATGTATCGTTCTTTTTAATAGACTCAATTTCAGCATTCATGGCTTTTTGCTATTTTTCACTTTTATATGCAGTCTCGAAATGAGTAGGATCAGCATCCGCAAATAATTCAAAATCCACCAGCTTACTGTTTTCAATCTGTTGCGATCTCCTATAGATTTCACTTAAACTCCTAATTCCTTTTTCATCCTTTTGAGGGTGTTTCAATTCTTCGAGTATTCCACGCATCCAAATTGCTTGACAACCTGCTAGTGTTACGCTCATATATTCTGCTTCAGCAGAAGACAGAGCCACAACCTTCTGTTTTTTAGATTTCCAAGAAATCATACCTGACCCGAAGCTAAAGACATAACCTGAGGTGCTTCGACTATCATCCATATTTCCCCCCGTAATCGCTGTCACAATAAGCGATTAACTTAGGAGTCTCAACCTTTTTGAAAAAAATCCCATGATCAAACGTACCCTTGATATATCTTAACACTTTTTTTCCACCCTCTCAATGACTTTGGTTCGGTGATTCCATGAATCTGCTCAACATGCTTACAATAGATACATTAAGCTACCAATTAGACTTCTATATATATACTTGAATCGACTTTCCCTTCCTTTGGTTCTTTAATCAGTTTTAAGCCGAATTCCATGGGTGTTGGGCAAGGGTTTGCATCAGTCATCTTAAATCTTTTTAAAACTTCCAGCGCATACTTTTTTTGTGAGATGGCTATACCATCTCTTCTTTGTTTTACTTCTATGCCTAAAAAATAATGGAGATGTCCCATATCCGTCATTTCAAATTCTTGCTTCATGGAGTGCTTGAATTCCTCTATCATTCTCGGACAATTCCCAGTGAAGATTAAATCACCCACGTAAAGGCAGACAAACAGGAACTCATCCTTGTGATCTTTAATGAACAATGTGTGTTCATAAGGACATTTTCGAAATTCATGCTTCTCGAAATAGGTGTCTATACGGCTATACCAAGCACGAGGTGC
This sequence comes from Saussurea involucrata, assembly GCA_033807775.1. Lineage (NCBI taxonomy): Eukaryota > Viridiplantae > Streptophyta > Magnoliopsida > Asterales > Asteraceae > Saussurea > Saussurea involucrata. The sequence continues at coordinate 71,701,673 of CM066320.1, forward strand.
TTGTTTTAGTCCGTATAGCGCCTTCTTTAAACGACATACCTTTTTCTCTTCGTTCTTCCTGACGAAACCTGGTGGTTGATCGATGTACACTTCATCGTTCAAGTATCCGTTAAGAAATGCGGACTTAACGTCCATTTGATGGATTTTCCAATTGTTTTGAGCTGCCAAGGCTATGACTAACCTGATGTTTCTAACCAAATTACGGGTGCAAACACTTCATTGTAATCGATACCCAGTCTTTGCTTGTAACCTTTCACGACTAAACGTGCCTTATACTTGTCCACATCCCCATTTTCTTTAAGCTTTGTTTTGTAAACCCATTTGACACCAATGGCTTTGTGTCCTTTGGGTAATTCAACCAAGTCCCATGTATCGTTCTTTTTAATAGACTCAATTTCAGCATTCATGGCTTTTTGCTATTTTTCACTTTTATATGCAGTCTCGAAATGAGTAGGATCAGCATCCGCAAATAATTCAAAATCCACCAGCTTACTGTTTTCAATCTGTTGCGATCTCCTATAGATTTCACTTAAACTCCTAATTCCTTTTTCATCCTTTTGAGGGTGTTTCAATTCTTCGAGTATTCCACGCATCCAAATTGCTTGACAACCTGCTAGTGTTACGCTCATATATTCTGCTTCAACAGAAGACAGAGCCACAACCTTCTGTTTTTTAGATTTCCAAGAAATCATACCTGACCCGAAGCTAAAGACATAACCTGAGGTGCTTCGACTATCATCCATATTTCCCCCCGTAATCGCTGTCACAATAAGCGATTAACTTAGGAGTCTCAACCTTTTTGAAAAAAATCCCATGATCAAACGTACCCTTGATATATCTTAACACTTTTTTTCCACCCTCTCAATGACTTTGGTTCGGTGATTCCATGAATCTGCTCAACATGCTTACGATAGATACATTAAGCTACCAATTAGACTTCTATATATATACTTGAATCGACTTTCCCTTCCTTTGGTTCTTTAATCAGTTTTAAGCCGAATTCCATGGGTGTTGGGCAAGGGTTTGCATCAGTCATCTTAAATCTTTTTAAAACTTCCAGCGCATACTTTTTTTGTGAGATGGCTATACCATCTCTTCTTTGTTTTACTTCTATGCCTAAAAAATAATGGAGATGTCCCATATCCGTCATTTCAAATTCTTGCTTCATGGAGTGCTTGAATTCCTCTATCATTCTCGGACAATTCCCAGTGAAGATTAAATCACCCACGTAAAGGCAGACAAACAGGAACTCATCCTTGTGATCTTTAATGAACAATGTGTGTTCATAAGGACATTTTCGAAATTCATGCTTCTCGAAATAGGTGTCTATACGGCTATACCAAGCACGAGGTGCTTGTTTTAGTCCGTATAGCGCCTTCTTTAAACGACATACCTTTTTCTCTTCGTTCTTCCTGACGAAACCTGGTGGTTGATCGATGTACACTTCATCGTTCAAGTATCCGTTAAGAAATGCGGACTTAACGTCCATTTGATGGATTTTCCAATTGTTTTGAGCTGCCAAGGCTATGACTAACCTGATGTTTCTAACCAAATTACGGGTGCAAACACTTCATTGTAATCGATACCCAGCCTTTGCTTGTAACCTTTCACGACTAAACGTGCCTTATACTTGTCCACATCCCCATTTTCTTTAAGCTTTGTTTTGTAAACCCATTTGACACCAATGGCTTTGTGTCCTTTGGGTAATTCAACCAAGTCCCATGTATCGTTCTTTTTAATAGACTCAATTTCAGCATTCATGGCTTTTTGCTATTTTTCACTTTTATATGCAGTCTCGAAATGAGTAGGATCAGCATCCGCAAATAATTCAAAATCCACCAGCTCACTGTTTTCAATCTGTTGCGATCTCCTATAGATTTCACTTAAACTCCTCACCTTTCGTGGACCAGATTCTTCATTATCAGATGATAATGATGATGTGGAAGATGATGGAGAAGAATGTGGAGTCGAGTTAAGAGAGGAGTTAGAAAACTGTCCTTCATCGTGAGTAGAATTTTCTTGCTCATCTTGTAAGATTTCTTCATTGGAGATGATGGCAGGAGGCCCGTTTATATCTTGTGACCAGTCCCATGATTTTTCTTCCATAAAGATGACGTCTCTACTAATCACAACCTTGTTTGTGATAGGGTTGAAGAGTTTGTAAGCCTTTGATGTTTCACTATAACCGACGAAGATGCATCTTTCTGATCTATCATCTAACTTACCACGTCCGACATCGGGAACATGGGAGTATGCTATGCATCCAAATATCCTTAGATGAGAGACCGGGGGTTTGATCTTACTCCATGCTTCTTGTGGTGTTTTTCCGTCTAGACTACAAGTGGATGAACGATTTAAAATATAAATCGCACATGCTACCGCCTCAGCCCAGAATTTGTCTGGTAATCCTTTATATTTCAGCATGCTTCTTGCCAATTCCATAAATGTTCGATTTTTCCTCTCCGCAACTCCATTTTGTTGCGTAGTGTAACGAGTAGTTTTTTTATGATTGATCCCACTTTCTTTTAAGAAGATCTCAAACTGGTGAGATGTGTACTCACCTCCATTATCAGATCTCAAAGTTTTGATAGTACACCCACTTTGGTTTTCAACAAATAATTTAAAATACTTAAAATTGTTGAATACTTGTGACTTATCATTTAATAAATAGACCCACGATTTCCTACTGAAATCATCAATAAAAGTAAGTATATACTTACTTCCTCCGATGGATAGTGTCCTCATAGGACCAAACACATCCGTATGGACTAACTCGAGAGGTTGAGATGCTCTCGATGGTACATCTTTTGGAAAAGAACTCCTGGAATGTTTTCCCAAAGCACATGCTTCACAATCTTGATTAGTGCTATCAATACTTGGTATTCCTTTTACCATTTGAGTTTTACTCATGTGTGTCAACGATCCAATATTCAAGTGTCCAAACCGTAAGTGCCATAATTTTGATTTATCTCGAATGGGCATGCTAAAGGCTGATAAACCTTCTTTATCGAACTTTAGAGGAAACATCTTATTTGTCGTCATCTTAATGTCTCCCAAGAGGTTACCTTCGGGATCTTTTATGATGCATTTACCGTTGCTAAAGTGAACCTCATACCCTTTTAGGATTAATTGACCAACACTCAATAAATTGTGTTTGAGTGCTGGTACATAATAGACATCACAGATTCTTCTTTTTCCAAACTTAGTGTTTACCAAAATGTTTCCTTTTCCTTTTACTTTATGCTTCCTTTCATCCCCTGTCCTAACTTCACTTATCAATTTATCATCAAGAATTTCAAATAAGTTTTTGATACCTGTTATATGATTGCTACACACGCTGTCTATATACCACACTTTGTCGAACACGACTTATGAATTGTCCCATGTCATGAATATCGTATCAGGTTCGGGAGGCTCATTCTCATGCATGAAGTTTGAATTATTGTTTCTTTTTTTAGCCTACTTCTTTCGGCAGAATTTGACCGTATGTCCATACCTTTGACAATGGTAACACTGAATTTGAGAGAGAGGTTTCCCTCGTCCTTTTCCTCTAAATGAACTTTCACCATGTTCTTCGTTATTCGGTTCCTCGTTGGAACCTTTTCTTCTTTCAGAAAACTTCATTTTGTCTCTATCAATCGAAACATGTGTTTGGAATGCTTGATCGATAGGTGATGTATCGAATTGCTTTAATCTCAATTCGTGAGATTGTAGCGTTCCCGATAATCTTTCAAGAGAAAGAATCGACAGATCGTTCGATTCCTCAATTGCGACTACCACATATTCGAATTTCCTTGATAAACTTCTCAGGATCTTTTCAACGATTCGTTTATCTTCCAGCGTTTCACCATTAACCCTCATCTGATTAACTAGGGTAATCATCCTATTGTAAAAATCTTCAATTGACTCAGACTCCTTCATTCTAATATTATCTAATTCACAGCAAAGAGTTTGAAGACGTATAGTTTTGACCCTTTCTTCGCCTCTAAATGTTGTGTGTAACATATCCCATGCCTCTTTTGATGTAGTTGCTGTGGAAATCCTTTCGAAAATTGCATCATCTACAACCTGATAAATGAAGAAGAGAGCCTTCTTATCTTTTTTCTTGTTTTTGCGAAATTCATTTAATTGTTGTGGAGTAGCCTCGACCACTGGTTCCGTATTCCAATCTCGATGATATGCCACAGATCTTGTGATTCGTACAGAACTCTCATCTGGATGCTCCATTGATGATAGTTGCGATTATTTAATTTGGGGAGTTGTGGTTGTATCAGGTTTCCACTTTGAGACGACATTCTTCAAATTTGCAGAACCGTAGGCTCTGATACCATATGTTGGTGAAAGCATAAAAAACTTGGAGAAAGTTGTATTCACTAAGAAACACACAAACTTTCATATCACATTAACATGAACGATTACATACATATATACAATACCATCCATCGCAACCTTTCAATAGCAACTGTTCGAGTTATAACTGTTAATTATATTAAAATTAATTAGTCTAGTTTATTTAATTCTAATAGTAATGACAGATAATGATTTGAAAACCTTTCAATCAAACTTTATGGTGTTATTTATGTTGCGTTTTAGGTGGATGATGATGTTGGGGATGGAGATGGAAATGAAAAGGAAGGTGTTACATCACCAAAGGTCACGGCTCCGAGACTTTCGAGAACAGCGAGCACTGGTTTTTTACCAAGCTCACTGCTGAAAACGACAAGCCAACGAAGAAGCAAGACTCCAGGCCGGCTGAGGCCTGTGAATGGTCTGCTACGAAGCTTTAGCAAGAAGGGCATGGATTCAAACTCGTTTCATGCTGGTCACGTGGACAGATCATCATCTTCTGTTTCAAGACGACATGGCTCAACCATCGTGTATTCCAATGCTAACGGACTCCGCAAACCTCCCGACATGGTGAAGCGACTTGAGTGCACCCTTGAAGAACTCTGCTTCGGATGTATCAAGAATTTCAATATCAAACGTGATGTACTTACAAACGACGGGTATGTATTCGTATGGCCATTGCTTACGTCTTAAATCACAATTTGAGTCGCTATGACAACTTACATAATCAATTAAATTGTAGTCTCAAAGGCTAAAGAACAACACGGAAAATATGAAAATAACTCGAGAAAACTAAAGAAGATGCCTTAACATTGTGTTTTTGAATTTGGGACGAAACGTATAGAGGGAAAAGGAGCGAAAGGAAATGAAAGCATGTTTTTTTGTTGTGTTATTGAAATGGAAGGGAATAGATTTTTGAACTGGATATAAAATATGTCACTTTTACAACTATACTCGTTTTGATGGTGTTAAATTGATGGGTTATCATTTCTTTGTTTCCCTTTTATTCCCACATTTACAAGGAAACATATTCCTTTCCTTTCCTTTCCTTTCCTTTCCTTTCCTTTCCTTAAAAGTTTTTTTGTTTTCCCTTCGTTTTCCTCCCTTCCCTTCATAAAAAGGTTTCAATATACGAGTCATACAAAGGAAATGTAAATCCCACACCACCACAGCTGACAGACTCGAACCCTCACCTGTTTATACCATTTATAAGCATATATCCTTTTATTCAAAACAAACAAATATGGAATAAAAAAACACTCATAGAGTTGTTTTTTTTTTTTTTTAAAGTAGAGTTTCTGAACATAAAAATGCACTAATAACAAGTGTCCCCGAAACCATGCTACGGCCTGGGGGACAGAGTTATTCATGCTGCCTGCTTCTATTTTATACGCTGCAGGCAAATAATACAAGAAGATGAAGTGCTAACGATAAAAGTGAAGCCGGGATGGAAGAAAGGAATGAAGGTGACCTTTGAGGGGATGGGAAACGAGACACCAGGGGCCTGTGCTGCAGATATCACCTTTGTGGTTGACGAGAAACGCCACCCTGTCTTTAAAAGAAATGGGGACGATTTGGAAGTAGCTGTTGAACTTCCGTTAGTAGACGCCCTCACCGGTTGCACACTCACCGTTCCTTTTCTAGACGGGGAGCAATCATGTTTACTTATCGAGGACGTAATTACCCCTGGTTACAGAAAGACCATTGCAGGACAAGGCATGACCTTGCCAACAGATGAAGCAACAAGAGGAAACTTAAACATCAAATTTTCGGTTCAGTTTCCACAGCAACTAACTGAAGAACAACGATCAGAGTGTTTCAATATCTTACAAGATTCATGCTGATCTCATTTTGAAACAGCCGGTATAACTTTTGGGGTAGAGGTCAGATATGTGTGCATTTTACCCGCCAGACCCCACCTCACCTTCAGGTTGGGACGTGGGGTATACCGGATTCGTTTGGTTTTATCATATAAAAGCATTAGTGAGGACAAAGAAATCTTGAATCACAAAAGAACATTCTGAAAGAAGTTGTACTATACAAATGCATTCATGTATAAAAGTAGACATAATGGGAATGTTTTTACTTAACAACAGAAATGAAAGCAAAGGGGTTTTTAGGGTATGTAATTTGCGGATTTACATTACATCTAGGACCAGCCAAAAAGAGCACGAATGATGCCAAATATACTGCCATCTAAAAGAGCCTTGAGAAGCCTAAGCTTGCCTGGTGTGTAAGGTGGGTACCTTGCTGGTGCATCCCCATAAAAGCTTCTGTGTAGGACGGCTTTCTTGTGACTGAAAGCATCAAATGAGAATTTCCCATGGTATGCCCCCATTCCACTGTCTCCCACTCCGCCAAATGGTAATGTGTCCACCATAAGCTGCAAAATGGACCAGATTACGTATTTTCTAAACAAATTGTTAAGTTTTTGTCCCTTTGGGGTCGGGATTGTAAGTAATGAAATTTGATTGGTGGAAGTTGAGTAGTACATGTAAGGAGATATCATTAATGAGTAGACCACCAGCAGAGACTTTGCTCACAAACTCCTCCTTGAGCTGCTTCTTGTTGGTAAATAAGTATGCTGCGAGGGGGTTTGGTCTAGAGTTGATAAAGTTGATGCCATCTTCAATTTTGTCCACCTACATAAACCAAAGCAACGATACCCACAACATCAATGACTAAAGGTTTTATTTGAAATTTTTGAACCAAATATAAGTCAACTTTTTACCGTTATTATAGGAAGTAAAGGACCAAATATCTCCTCGTTCATGATCAGGGAGTCTTCTGGGGCATCAAGCACAATGGTTGGAGCAATCTTTCTGAAAGAGATGAAAAGGATTCATTTGGTTTGATTTGGTTTAATTAGGAAAGAAAAAGGATGTTAGCATTAAGCGTTACTCACAGGTTGGTCATGTCTGTTTGACCTCCATGAATTATCTTTCCAGAAACCTTATCATCATCCAAAAGCTTTGTCAAGCGAGCAAAGTGATTGGAACTCACAACTCGAGACAAATCTAGTGAGTTGAGAGCATCCTCTCCATAGAACTTGAGCAACTGATGTTTTATAGAGTCTATCTGCATAATGATAATAGCAGACAGATTAATATCTGATTTCAGATTATTATACTACGTTTAAAAAAGCATACATACCAACACCGGAGCATAATTTTTCGTTGTTATTATGTAATCAGGAGCTACACAAGCTTGTCCATTGTTGCATCCCCACTTCCCTGATACTATACGTTTTGCTGTCACCTATAATGAAACAAGATAGAAGATGACATTTGAGGAATGAAGTGATATATGAATTAATGTAAATAAGAAAGGTCCCTACTGTTAAATCAATGTCTGAATCAACCAGAACAGGAGATTTGCCTCCAAGTTCCAAGACTACAGGTGTCAGATGCTTTGCAGCAGCAGCCATGATGACTCGCCCCACTTTCCCATTCCCTACAAGGTTGCTTATATAATTATCAATATGGCTTAAGTAGCAACCAATTGTCAACGATCAAAATGTTTGAGACCAGTGCTTACTAGGTTAAGACAGGATTATTTCGGAAAATATAGATATAATTGAAACCAAATGATCGACAAGTAATCGAGGCAGAAAATTAGATGGTGAAAAGGTAAGGAACAGAGAAAGACCTGTGTAGAATATTTTATCCCACTTTTGCTCGAGGAGGGCAGATGTTTCAGGAACAGCACCTTCAACAACTTTTATTGCAGAGTTATCCAAATATTCTCCAAAGAGCTTTGCCAGCAATGAAGACATGGCCGGAGCAACTTCTGAAGGCTTCAGAACAACAGCATTCCCAGCTGCAATTGCTCCTATCACTGGATCAACAGATAATACTGCAAGGAAAGATAATTTTATAAGAAAAACGCAAACATGTCTTTATGCCACTATTCCCCTTGCTAACAGTTGAGTGAAAACATTCCAACAAGCCAATGAAAGTAAAAATATGTAAATGACAAAGAACATTGTATCAGAATTAACAAACATGAAGTGTATCCTAAGAGATGTGCAGATCCTTGCAGATTTTATGGTTTCTAGTGCTCAAGGCTCCAAAGAATATGGACAATTGGGTTTTTTCCCTAAAAAATCTGCTTAAGTATTGGAAATATTGTATCTAAGCACATTCACTAATTCATTATGTGGTCCTCCTAAGTGTGATTTTCAAGAAAAGAAACAGATGTGGTAAATATGGAAGAAAACCAGATCATTAACATACAGAATGGGTAGTTCCATGCTGATATGATCAGTACAACGCCCAACGGTTCTGGCACTATTTCTGCTGACGATGGAAAAGTACCTAAAGTGGTTTTCACCTGCAAACAATCATCAACAAATGTGCATTATATAATCTTCCATTTTAAAACTACATTCAGTTTTATGTGCCACTTTAAACTCAATACACAATTACTTTTTCTGGTTTCATCCAATCTTTTAGTTTCTTCAGTGCCAACTTGCAAGAAGCCTTTATCATAGCAATCTGCATTTAAAAAGCAATGGATCAAATTTAGTGGGATAGAACCACTTGCATCATAATATTACATATGTACAAGGTATAGTGCACCAAGATCATAACGAAGATAATATATGTTAATACAGTTATTTTTAGCAATCATCAAAGAATGACAAACTCAAATTTGATATTGTATTGTGTGACAGAAAAAGTGGCATTAAAACAAAGAACTTGATAACTGAGTTAGCCTTCGCTCTGAACAGAACTGAGAACCATCGTAAAGGTAATTAGCAACACTTGAAACAACACTCCAGTTAAGTACTATGCCTATATAAAGGGGATTGCCCCTAAAGGCTGAAATGAGACTGTAGCTAACATCACACGTTTGGGACGGAAAATAATTGGCAATGCAACTGTCAACAATATTTGGTATCCTCGATTACTTATACGAGATATGTGTTCAACAATTGCCCACCAGCTATTTAGAAAACAAGAAATTGCTTTTGTTTCAAAGAAATGTTGAATACAAAGGTTATATCATGTTCTCAACAAACCAATCAAATTTGTTAAACGTGCCAAATTGGTGCTTCCACGGACACATACACAAAACAATGGTGAAAGAACCATCCTCATCAATTTCAAAAAATCTGACTGGTTTCTTGAATCATAAATAATGTGGAATAAATTAGATGGCAGAGACAGCACTTTTGCAAACTTTTAGCAACTTTTGGTTCCTGTACGGAAATAGACCTCAATAAATTTGTTACACCATGAATACCAAATCAAGCACTGCAACAAAAGAATTCATCAATATAGTGTTCAAAATTCAGCATTTAATGCATTCACCAACTACAAAAATTGAGCAATTAATTCCTAAAGTAAATACATAGATAGCATCAGTACGTCCGTACAGCACATATATTACCGTATATGTTCATGGAAAAGAGTGGGCAGTTGAAATTTGACTCATAAATGAGTTGTTCAAAACAACTGCGTACAAGCAAAAAGTTGGTAACCAGATTCAACCACTAAACTGTTACTCGAATAATATTGAATTTAAACTTCAAATTTTTAGGTCAACTGAATTTGAAAAGTATTTTGAAGATAAAACTTTTTTTGCAGCACAAAGTGAGTGTGCACACAAGCAGGAACACAGACACGCAGGGGCCATGTATGAATTTATTACACAAAACAGATCTAGAAGACATTTATTCATGCCAGCAGAAAAATTCCCCTGCACAATCAATATACTGAAAAGAACCCCTGTGTGTAAGTAAAAATAAATAAATAAAAAGGACCTCGTGGATGAAAGCTTCCATCTGAGGCTTGGAGAGATCGGAGAAGAGAGCATCACAAATCTGTTTGTCGCGATCTTCCACCATCTTCAACAAATTCTTCAACTGTGATGCTCTCCATTCATAGCTTTTGGTATTTCCAGCGATCACCGTGCTTCTCAACTCCTTGACCAAACTGTTGGCATCGAACACCACCGTGGCCGGAGAAGTCTTAACATCTTCAGACGCCATTATTATTTGTTGTCGTCAATATCAATAATCTGAAATAGCATAAAGCAATAGCTATATATAGAGTGATAGATATGAACAAGAGGAGTGACGTGAGGACGGCTGTATAGTAGTTTACCAGCAAAATGAGGCGTAAGCTATAAGAAAACGGATGGATGGATGGGGATGCGTTGATGTTAACGGATTCCGTCTGTGCCCGTTTTTCTCCAAAATTAGATTTTGTTCAACTTTGTGCTACATACAATTCATATTTCAAAATTTTCTCCAAACTATAGAAAGCAGATCAATAGAAACAGTAAAATCTGTAAAACCTGCTAAAAGTGATTGTTTACATCAATCAGGGAAAGTAACGTACGTAATTAGCGGTTTTATCTGCTTTAATTCATCTCTTAATCAACTCTCTCTTGCTAAAAAAACCATATATATCTATACGAAGTCCATACCGTAACTTATTGATGAAATATTTTAATAAACAAGTTTTTCACACTAGGAGTGCCAAGTTGGAAGGAACCCATAATAAGCTTTCAACCCTTTTCAAGTGGCAAGCTTGTCTTAAAAAGTGGGAGTGGCACTTAGGCCATCTCTACTCACAATCTTAACTCAATTCAACATCAATTAACATAGGGAAGGTCAATGACACCCTTCAAATGGCACCCCTAACCCCTAACCCATAATTATATATATATATATATATATATATATATATATATATATTTTGTCTTTTTGTTCTTTTTTATCATTTTGTTTAGAGTAAATTACAAATTTCGTCCCTAAGGTATGTCCAAACTAAAGATTTGGTTCTTTAACTTCATTTATTACATAACAACCCTTCAGGTATGCAGATTCTTATGGATTTGGTCCTTCACACTAACGGTCATCTAACTTTTTCATTAAATACGACCATTTTACAAAATTTCTTGAGTAAATTACATTCCCGGTCCCTGTGGTTTTCTCATATTTTGGATAAGGTCCCTAAAACGCGTTTATTACACTGGGCGTCCCTGTGGTATGCATAAACGCACGCGGAGAGTCCCTCCGTCTAACGGATCTTGTTAACCCATTTAACTCAAGGGGTATTTTTTTGTCTTTTTACCCTCTCTTTTGTCCTTTTCCTAATTAAAATTAGAAAATATATCATATATTATTATTATTATATTATATCTTTTTGTTTTAGTCTTAGGAACCCAAACCATCTCATGCACATTCAAGATACATACACACACCTGCAATTTTTATTCTCCCCTCTTCCATGTTTATGGGTGTGTATATATAAAAAATAGTGTTTTTGTGTGTGAACAATAAAGTAATGAATGGTTGTAGACTTTGATGGTGATGAGAATAGATTGGCACATAGACCATTTCCTTCGATCTCAACCTTTCTCTCGCCTCTGTCCTACTTGTTTCCTTATGCTCGTAAAAGAACCAGTGGGTTTGGGTGGGGAGTTCCACCGGAAATGTGGGTCGGGCTGTTAATCTTCGATGAGTACTCAACGCAAAGGAATGATGATGGTTAACATGGGACAAAACCACTCCCTCCCCCCGTAAACAATAGAGACGATATCACAGAAAACCATAGCAAAATCAAGATTTGAGAAAACATATATAATCGTCGGGGACGAAATCACAGTTTGAAAAAGGTTTGTACGTGGCCTGCAGCCATGGCCACGGGTGGTGAGCTGGAGATTTGCTTGATGAGTTTCTCATCTTCCTTAGGAGACCGTAACCCTTTTTTGACTTTCTGTTTGTTGCAACAATGATGGTCCACCGAAGAAGGTGAATGAAGGTGGTGTTGACGATGGTAACAATGAAGCAAGGATGATGGTCTCTATGCTTTACTCTCATACACGTATATATATATATATATATACATAAACAATAAACAACGAGATTTTTTCTCTCTTTTGACTTGGAGGCGACATGGGGTGGGTTTTATTTTGCAAGAAATTGGATCGAGGGTAAAACGAGGTAGGTGTTAGGCATTTGGGTAATAGTTCGTTCTGCCGTTTTTGGGACCTTGGTCATACCACACAGGAAAAGGTGAAGAAGGATGAAGGATGGAAGACCGAAGGAGAAGGAACGAGAAGCGACGGGTTGGATGTGTTTCACCAGAGATGAAGGGGAAAGACCGAAGGAGAAGGAACAGGTTGGGATGGGTTCTATTGGCATGTTTCTTATAACATCATATTGTTAAAAAAAGGAAAGCAAAATAAGTGAAAAAAAAGATTAAGATAGAAGAAGAAAAGTTGCAGGTGGGTAGGAAATGGGTTTCATGGGGATGGGGAAGGGAGGAGAGAGAAAGAAAGAGAAATCAAAGAAAAGAAGAAAAATTGAGGTGGAAGGGTACTCGTGGGAGTGGGGAGTGGGAGGGTAGGGTGGGGTTAGGTGTCAAAAACAATTTAGGAGAGAAATAAAAAAGAAAAAAAAAGACTTAAAAAGACTAAAATACCCTCTAACTTAACAGGGTTAACAGAATCTTTTTGATTTCGTTAGACGGAGGGACCCTCTGCGTTTATGCATACCACAGGGACGTCCAGTGTAATAAACGCGTTTTAGGGACCTTATCCAAAATATGAGCAAACGATAGGGATCGGGAATGTAATTTACTCAAATTTCTTTATCTTTACCATATTTCAAACTACATGGACCAGATCTGTAATTTACTCTAAACCATATATTATTTATTTATATTTATTTATTTGTATTTTATAAATTATATAATATTATTATTTTATAACTTGTATTTTTTATTTATATTTTATTTGAGTGAATTATACTGGTGGTCTCTCTTGTTTACCCAAATTTTGGATTTGATCCCTAAAATATACTATCTACGGTGGTGATTCCTAACCTTTTGATTTACTTTCACTCACGGTCCTTCTATGTTAAATAGAGGAGAACCATGAGTGAAAATAAATTAAACATAGGAGGACCATGAGTGAAAGTAAATTAAACATAAAAGGACCATGAGTGAAAGTAAATTAAAAAGATAGGGATCACCAATGTAGATAGTGTACTTTAGGGACCAAATCCAAAATTTGGCTAAACCACAGGACCACCGGTGTAATTCACTCTTTTATATTTTATATATATTTATATTTATATATTATGTATTATGTATTATATTATATATTATATATTTATACATTTTTTTTGGAAAGGAGGCGGCACTCCTGGGAATATATAAAAAGGAAAAAACAGATACACCTAAATGGTGAGGGACTCCCTCCTAAAAAAAGGAACTCATCCCAAAGTAAATGTGAGTTCCAGATTAGTGCAACGAACAGTAGAAATCAATAGATATGAACAAACAGTATGATTTCAATTGGTCATTGATAACGCCACTTTTTGGCGTTATTTTCAGTTCTTAAACCAATGAGATTGGCTTGTGTTTAAGCAAAAAGGCGGATTTTTATGTTTCGCTGACTTTCTGTTTCAGGTACTAATTGGTTTATGCCAAGGAAAACCCGAGGGGAAGGAATCGGACCACTTGATCCGGAAATCGAAAGAACCGCCCGTCGATTACTCAAAGAATCAAAAGTCAAAAGGTAATTGAAGATGGGCGACGAAGCTCCTCCCGAGAGACGTCCTATGCGGTCGTTTACCGACCCGAACGTGGCAGCCGCACGCATAGGAGTCCAAGCACCCACCACTGCAGCAAATTATTTCGAGATCAAGCCGAGTACCATCGTTATGGTACAACAGAATCAGTTCAGAGGAGCCCCAACAGAAGACCCTCATGCACATCTCCGTGCATTTGAACGGATCTGCATTACGTTCAAGATCAATGGGATGGAGGAGAACGTGATAAAGCTGAGGCTATTCAGTTTTTTCCTAAAGGGTAGAGCTGAAATTTAGATAGAGGGCCTACCATCGGATCAGATCACTACATGGGCAGGCCTGAAAGCTGCGTTCCTCTAGAAATTCTTTCCACCGGGAAGAACCGCTCAACTGATGGCCGACATTACCCACTTCGCTCAATGGGACCAAGAGACTCTATACGAGGCATGTGAGCGATATAAAGACATGTTAAAAAAGTGTCCACATCATGGGTTACACGGCTGGGTGATTATCCGGAGGCCTTCACCCGCAATTCAAGAATGACATCACTGCTGCAGTGGGTGGAGCTCTCATGAATAAGACATATGAAGAAGCAGTCGAGTTGATCGAGAACTTAGCCGAGCATAGCTATGCCACTCCACGATCTTCTATCAAACGGGTAGCTAGTGTTCAAGAATCGGATGAGTTGAAGGTGATAAAAGCTCAACTAGCTGCTATCACAAACCACTTGAAGGGAGGTAGTCCGGAAGTGTTTCCCACTTTGCAAGAACCCGAGCAAGTTCAGTTTTTACAAAACCGGAACAACCAGCCGAGGAACGACCCTTTTTCGAACACATATAACGAAGGGTGAAAAAAATACCATAACTTTTCATGGAGTCAACCCGTCCAACAACAACAAGGTAATCATCCCAACTTTTCTAATTCTTCTAATGCTAACAATGTTTACCGTCCTCCAGGTTTCAACCAAAGGAAATTCGATGAAGGACCATCCGTAGAGAAGAAACCGGGGCTGGAAGATTTCATGATGAAGTTTATGACCAAGATGGATAGCACGGTTGAAGGTTTGGCAAGCACGGTGAGTACAGTGAAAGCTGCAACTGATCAGAACACCACATCCATCAAGATCCTTGAAAGACAAGTGGGGCAGATTTCTGAAGTCTTACAAAACCGAGCCCCAGGAACGTTTCCGAGTCAGACTGAAAGGAAACCAAGAGAAGAATGTAATGCCATTCATCTGAGAAGTGGCAAGGAGCTGATCAAGGAGCCTACACGAGAATCGTCATCAAAGGAAACCGAGCTCAAAAGGCAAGATGTGGAGATCGTAGATGTGGATGAGTTTGAAGCTGAGGAAGAGGTGGTAATTGAGGAAACCACGAGGAGTGAAGAGAAGAAGAAAGAGCAGCCAACCATGCCCAAGCAACCACCGGTCAAGCCGGTAGTTCCTAAAGTGCCATATCCAAATAGGCTTAAAGCCCACAGGGAGGATCTGAATTTTTCTAAATTCCTTGAAGTTTTTAAGAAATTGCATATTAACATCCCTTTTGCAGATGCGTTGGCACAAATGCCCTCATATATGAAGTTCTTAAAAGAAATCCTCTCTAACAAAAGGAAGATTGAGGAGCACGCGACAGTTGCACTTACTGAGGAGTGCATCGCGATCATTCAGAACAAGCTTCCCCCGAAGCTTAAGGATCCAGGGAGTTTTTCTATCCCTATTCAAATTGGGAATCTTTGTTTCGATAAAGTGTTATGTGATTTAGGGGCAAGTATTAACTTAATGCCTCTATCTATTTTCAGGAAACTCGGTTTGGGGGAAGTGAAGCCAACTTACATGACGCTTCAACTTGCAGATAGATCAATAGTGTACCCATATGGAGTGACAGAGGATGTGCTGATCAGAGTCGGTAAGTTCTACCTTCCAGTTGATTTCGTGGTCATAGATATAGATGGAGATGAAGAGGTCCCGTTGATATTGGGAAGACCATTTCTGGCCACGAGCAAAGCGCTTATCGACATGGAAAAAGGCGAGATGACCTTAAGGGTTGGCGGAGAAAAAGAAACGTTCAAGATGTTCGAGAGTGGAAGAGGTCGGAGCGAAGAGGAACTCGGAGATGGTCAAGGAAGACCAGATGTGGCAGAATCCGCGGAGAATCGCAAGTGTGGGCGGTTCGACTCCGCAAATACCGAGCCAAGTTGAGAGCCACATAGTCGTGCCACGACTTTAACTACGTCGCTGGGTGGGAGGCAACCCACCGAGGTTTGCGTGTTTCGTTTTTAATTTATGTGTTGGAGTGATTTTATTTACACACAAAAAAAAGAAAAAAAATGGGGAACAGAGACTCACGCGGGTTCCTGCGCGGTTTACAAACCGCGGCCAAAACCGCGGGAGCCTCTGTTTGTATTGCGAAACAGAATGTTGGGCGGTTTATCCCGCGACTTCCAAACCGCGGCCAAAACCGCGGGGGGGGGGGGGGGGGGGGGGGTTCCCTTGATGCTTCTGGTTGTATTTTGTACAGTTTTTGTTCCTTTCTTGCTTTGTGTTTTCAATTTCTTTGCGTTTTTCATCTTTTGCTTTGACTTCTTTTGTTTTTGCCTTCTCTCTCCATCTTCTCTGGTTGGTCGCTCAAATCTTTCAAGAGAGGCTCCTCCGTCCGGTCAAACAGGTATGTTCTAACTCTGTATGTTAACGAATGGTGTATGATGTTTTGTTTCCTTATTAGTTAAACGAGATGCAACAAACCTAAGTTCTACTTAGGTTTGGGGTGCCTCACCTTTCAAACATCTACACACTCACTTTTAATCCTGTGCAAACCTCGGTTTTACCGAGGTTTGGGGTTGGCTTTAGTTGGCAAACCTAGGCCACGGCCTAGGTTTGGGGTGGCCATTTATGAATAACTCTGGGTTCGCTTTTAGATATGTTGTGTTAATGCTTGTCCTTCCTGTTTGATGACTGTAATAACTGCACAATGATACGTGTCACATCTGTGTATTGCCTGCACCGACACTTGCATATTGGGGACAATGTGTGGGTAAGGTTTAGGGTTTCCCAATCGGGCCCACGTTATGCACGTAGATTTCCTGCACTTCTGAATGTTTAGATCATAGTAGCTAAAATTTTGTTTTGAATGAATGAGACCGGCCATTGTGGGAAGAATCTTGTGATAGTAACGTGACCATTAGGGAAGGACCGGGAAAAGACATGACTAGGGACATTAGTGGAGACCACCCAATAGCGAGATTTGAGCCTAAAAGACGTACTTCATTTCGAGGGATTTAAACACGAAATTCATATACACTTTTTCGAGTTCCTTGTCGTGAATATAGAGTGATCTCGCTATATTATTGCATTGAGTAGCAAAGACGACCATCGGGATATTGGGTAAGGGTATAGTAGACCATATCGTGTGGACCTTAAGAGATGATTCCAGGCATTGTGTGAAATTTTAACCCGTTCTTGTCTAACATACCTTTTGACCCATTATGTGTGTACCCAAAACCACCTTTGTAGCCAAACACCCACCACTTGTTCATTCCAAACCCACCATTAAACCCTAACCAAAAGCCTTAGCCAACCCTTATCCGAAAGTGTGTCAATCAGAAGCAGTACAGGCCAGTCATGAAAAATAGGTAGAAAAGAGGGCCAATGCAGCCCCAATCAAATAAAGAGGACCAATGAAGTCCCAACTTAAATAAATAAATAAATAAATAAATACAGTTGTTTAGATAGCTTTACAACAGCTAAATAAGAGAGTCAAAGCGACTCCAGTAGTGACAAATAGGGCCAAGTGATAGAAAGTGAAGTCGAGAAGTTCAGAACTGCTAAAAATTGACACACTTAGGATTTTTGATCCTCTTACCCTTCGTTTCTCAGCCATAACCCTAGCCCCGTACAACCCTTGTAAAGACCTGGATGATCTTCTGGAAAACGTGATTAGAGTATACGACTACCTTTACCAATATTCCCTGTCTTGCTACTGAATTCCTTTCTGAGATCGATCTTTTTGGACAAGTGTGCGTCTTTCATTAGAGTTGTCATGTAATTATTGAGTATTCTTGTACATAACTTCCTTATACATGACAACATGTGCGACAATCTAGGTTCGAGTGAAATGAGAGTATCCCGTGAGGTAGGGTCGAGGCGAAATGTTTCCCTAGTATGTATGGACCTAGTACAACCTTAATGTAATCGGAGCAGTCACGAGTTCAACTCACAATGGAAGGCCATAGATCAAACAGAATAAGGATGAGGCGAGAGTGAGATAGGCATTCACGGGTTAGGGAAATCACCAGTGCAGTACGTGGTACCAATTGGGAGTTGTGTAGTTATTATTTCACTGATGTATGCTTTTACTCTATTTTATCGCTAATTTGCTTGGGGACAAGCAACGCTCGGTTTGGGGTTGTTGATAACGCCACTTTTTGGCGTTATTTTCAGTTCTTAACCCAATGAGTTTGGCTTGTGTTTAAGCAAAAAGGCGGAATTTTATGTTTTATCGAGTGAAATGTGCAGGTAATCTAAAAGGCGGCAATCATCGAGAAAAGAAGCAGAAAAGAGCCCAAAACGAGTCCAAAACGAAGCCAACGGAAGCCCAAGACCCGTGCCCGAACCAGGACCCGAACCTGACCCACACACCTCAGGAAACCATGCGGTTTCCTGCGCGGTTTGCAAGTCGCGGCCAAAACCGCGCAACCCTCTGTTCGTTTTATAAACTTGGCGTTTTCCGGTTTTTAGGTTATCATTCGCACACGGACGACGGCAGACGACTTGGGGGCGATTTTCAGAGGCTTTTCAGAGACTTTAGAGCCACGATAGAGGATCGATCGAGGAGGAGTTCATGACGATAATCGGATTGGAGCCTTGAGAAGGGAGTCCATCATCACACTCATCACGTCCACGTTCATTATGTTTGCACACACCAGTTTCCTTCCCTTTTCTTTTGTTTTATCCACTACCAACATGAACTAATCTTTAGATGTTGGGGGTTGGAATGAATTTGGTTTAAGCTTATAGACATGTGATTTGAACCTTTTATCAGTTTTTCCTAATTTAATGAAGCATGTGATTTAATATTTAATGCTTTTGTGAGTTTGGCCAGCTTTCAATTGTTTTGTTGTTTTGCAATTAAGTTCGAGAGAATTAATTGTTAACTAGAACTAGAAACTACATGTCTAAGGTGAGAAATTGGATAGAGATATACCAAGTAAACCTTAGTTACGTTGAAATCTTGAGTTTAATGTGTTTTGAATCTCATAGGTTGAGATCGAGAGAAAAAACTTGTGTTTTTCAAGATAAAACCCATTGTTGCTTGAGAAAGAACAACGGTGATTTTTAGAGATTGGGTATTCATTATACGGAATAACTGGTAATTGTTTTGAGTCAATTGTTTGTACGTGAAAACCTTAAGATTTCCAACCCTCAACTGTTTTCTCTATCCACAGTTCCTTAATTTGTTTACTGTCTCGTGTTTGATTTAATTAGTTGCAATTGATTAGTTTAATACCAACAACCTCAAAATTGCGACCATTCGGTTAATAGATCTTATAGTCATTGTGATACTTAGTTCCTAGTTCCCTGTGTTCGATACTGGTACTTTTGTACTATTACTTGATTTCGACCCGTACACTTGCGGTTAGATTTAGGGGGGTGTGAACCCGCCTATCAGTCATCCAATTCACTTTCATTCAACAGAGAGAATTACAATACGCTTTTGAAAGTGTAATATGACAACTAGCCTAATTCCTAAGGCTAACAAGCATTATATACCATGGGCCCACATCATTCAAGCCCATGGCCTATTACACATTAAAGGCTCAAAATGAATAATAACAAATTAACCCTTGAACTTCTATTCAACCTAATTTTGACCCTAACAATCTCCCCCTTTGAATTGAAGTTCGAGTTCGCGCCAGTTCTCGATGAATCTCTTTCGAAGCACAAAGTGGATCTTGAACATTCGGATGGCTCGGCGGTAGTCGATGCGGTCTTCTATCACTTCTAATGCTTCTCGTGCGGTTATCTCATTTGAATTGGGGACAAACGACAATTTTCGATTTTCGGATTCATAAGTGATGATGTTACGAAGAGCGTCTCTGACGTTGAGGAGTGTGCCATCGCAGAATCTGTCGACATGGCTAAAGCGGAGAAACTTCTTTTCTTTCTGATCATTGAGGTATATGATCCCAAATGCCGGTTCTAGAAGCAGTGCGTTCTCGGGATACATCTTCAGCTCGGGTGCTTTCAGGTTCGGTTTCAGCAGGTTTACCTTCTTTGCTCTGTTCTCGATTCCCATTTGAAAGTCTGTGAGGTATGACATCATGATTGTGTGAATCAGGAATCGACGGACAGCCTCGAGCGCTTTAGACACATGAAGTGGTCGGACGGTTCTGGTTCGGAGGTCTTTCAGTATAGCGTAGAAGTCGAACGGTCTGAGGTTCTTAAAGTCAGCTTCGGAAAATCTCCATTCATTACCGTCTTCGCGTCGGACGGTGAATACTAGAAACATGACTCTAAGGATTTGGCCTATTTGGATGTTGAGCACTTCAGAGATTTTGTGCTTGGTTCGGATTTGGCTAACTGGCAGACACCGCTTCATGGCATTTATGTACTGGCTTTGGTATTCCTTGTCGAAATGGGAAATCCCAAGGCAGAACGTTGGCTCGATGGGGCGTATCCTGTGAACATATAGCTTCTTTAGTGATTCCTCTAGGTGAGAAATAAGGATCATGATCTTCTCCCATTGGATTTGTTGCTGTGGAGGAGGAGGATGATCTGAAGCCGTTGGTTGTTGAGGAGATGTCGGTGGAATAGTAGTTGAAGTCTCGGGTATCGTAGAAGTGTGGGCAGGTGTACCATACAGATTTTATAGCCGAAACTGGTCATAATCAACGTTGTCGTCTTCATCAGTAGGAAAGATCAAGTTTACCTGGAGATTTATTGCACTGGCGGCTTTTTTGTACCATGCATTTTCGGTCTCGGGGTCGATCTCGGAATCTGGATCAATCAGATAAAGTGCAGGCCTTTCTGATGCCGAATAAGTGACCAATTCCTGTGATTCTACCTCGGGCTTTTCAATCGTTGGGTCTTCGTCGTCTGAGATATCCATGTCGATAACCATCTCAGCGAGACTCAGCTGGGCTTCTGATTCATCTTCTGTTCTGGCCACAGCTGACGGTTCCTGTTGAACCATTGTAGTAGTATCAGTAAGGATCGGGGCGCGGACGGATTTAACTCATTCAAGGAAGAAGCTATATTCAGTTTTACCAGCTTGGTAGACCTTGTGAAGTCTTCAATCGATTCTATCCAACAAACTTTATTGAAATTATCCAAAAGGGTGAAAACCTTGGAGGATACATGTAAATAACATGCCGAAAGTCTAAAGAGAAATCATGATGATCAGGACGATCCATGCCATCATAAAGGGGGAACAAGCGATAGAAAATGGTTGAAGGTACAAGTGCTAGGGTTGAATCTGTTAAAGGTGGGGATAAATATACAAATGGTAGAAATGTGCAAGGATCTGGAAATGTACAAGAAGCTGAGGTTGTGAAACAATTTGGTACAAGTTTTGTTAAAAACAACTAGCAATTTGTTGTGTATGCTAATCCAAATGTTGAACCGACGGTTGAAAATCCTGAGGTTGCAGATACAAGGAAGAAAGATTTACAAATTGATTATATTCACATAATGAAATCTTAGTGCCATCCTGAACGTTTTGTGAAGACCAAGCAAAGAATTGTATCCATAAAAAAGATCTACACCAGGAAGCTCATTCATGTCTCGTATCCAGTTTTTTATGTTACGAGAAAAGACATGAAAGATTGGATGTTCTCATAAGCATATTTTTCAATGTTGGAGTTAGAAGACTTGGAATATCTCTAGTTTGAACACCGACAAAGAACTATCAGACCCGAAGATATCATGATTGCTCTGAATGTTGTAATAAGATTATGATAAGACAAGTGAAGTATTCTTACATCTCAAATCTACAAATTAGATGTGAAAGCAATTAGAGGAAGATGAATCTGTTAAAGTCAAACCAGAGTCTTCCCGACATAGAAAACTTTCCATTGATGATAACCTTAGAAGAACTTGAATTTGGGGTGATTTATCAGAATGCCAGAGGTGAAAGGTGCTTTCTAAGATTTGGTGAGATGGAAAAATCTTCAGGCGGTACTCTGAAGACAATCAAACTCAAGTTGAATAACAAGATGGATATTGATAAAGAAGAGAAAGTGAACATGTATAAAAGTGGCAGATAATTGATCCTAAGAGCCCTAGACATAACTCAAGAAAGACTCTAAAAAATGCAATCACAAGGTGTGAAACTTATTTTGGATTGCGGAAGAGAAGAAAAAGATTCGTTTGATTTGTTGCTTGAATCCAAAGAGGGAAAATGTTAGAGCTTAATTTGTTGTATTCAAGTAGAGAGGCTAAATGTGTAAATACCCTTGGGTTATAAATACTTTTGAGTTAGTTTATATTGTAACTTTGCATTTCGTCTTATAGATCTTGGTTATCTTGCATAGACAGAGATAGTTGCAACCACTCTTCATTCAAATTTTTTAAGAACATAACATTATTCTCCTCTCGAGTCCTAAGAACACCACATTTCCTGCACTTTTTAACCAGAGTGTTAAATCTATCATAATTTTTTTGCAAAGACTCCTTTGGACTTTGGTAGTGCGAGGAAACTGTGTACTCTTTCATACACTATGCTCTCCTGTTGTTTTGGGTCATAATCCCTCCTTCTATTTGTTGTGCTAGTTGATCCTAGATCTCTTTATGTGTCTCACATGCATCTAGAGACTAGAATATATCGTTTGGGAGGGCCATTATTAATAACCTCTTGGCCTTTTGGCCGGTTCCCATTTTGGCCAAATCTTCATCCGACCATGACCCTAGATCTTTAGGGACAGTTTTAGTTGGGGAATCTGTAGTGGTAGCAGTGTCTCTGTAGTGGTAGCAGTGTCTGGTACACAGGGAACAGTAACCATAGGAATGTAAGGACCATTTAGAATAGAATTTGTAGAGACTTTTGTACATGCCCTAAAAGAAATTGATCATCCTAATCTTTCACTGAGGGTGCTCATCCCTGAGAAAAGTGGGAGGTTTTGTTTGGGAACTACCAGTGTATGTGTGGATCCCAGATTAGTGCAATACAGTAGAAATCACGAACAATAATCAATAAGAACAATATGATTTCAACTTGTCATCCATCTATTTCATAACCATTAAGAGAATTCAGAGAATATGTTTACAATGGTTAAACGGATGATTCTTCTCTCTCTAAGATCTCTCTCTAATCAGATTGCTCTTAGGCGTAATATGAATTCTGACCTAATTTCCAAACAAAATAACCTATTTATACTTAGGCTTATGACTATTAAGGCCCACGCCTATTAAGCCTATTAAGCCCAATTACCATTAAAGGCTTTTTACAAATAGTAAACTTTTCTTTATATCACTTTCTATGTTATAGGACATTTATGGTCCTAACAATCTCCCCCTAAAGTTATATAAAGAAAAATTGGTCTTGAATTTTCAAGTCTTAATCTTCTCTCCCTCTTGACTCTTTGAAACACTTTGGTGTTGCTTGTCTTCATGTCTTTCAACGCCCCCCCCCCCCTTGAATAATGCTCTTTGCCTTCATATCTTCAACTTTATCACCAGATTCAATGAATTTGTCTTTGAACCGCGAGTTGAATTGGCTTTCAGCTTCAGCTTTAAGAACTTGTCGAAACACTATGCTCGAAGGAGGAATCAACTTGTAGCGAACACTTCTCGGTAAGGGATAGAAGCATCATGTATATGTACTCTTTTCTTCACAAATCAAATGAAACAGTTACTCCCCCTCAACTTTTGCTTACTCCCCCTCAACTTGATAATCTGGGTCTTTGAACTTTTATAACGTTTCTCCCCCTCATGATGATGATCTGTGTCTTTGAATCTGTATCATGATGATTATCTGTGTCTTTGAATCTGTATCAGTTCTCCCCCTCATGATGAGTAGGAGCATCTGGAGCATCATGTACTTTCAAAGACGAAACTGATGAGTAGCAAAATATCAGATAAACTGTTAAGTAACCAGAATGAGGTAATCAACTAACACAGAAACACAATAGTAACTGTTAGCACATCAATTGAAAATAATTGAGTGGCCTATGATCAGAGTTGGCATGAGGGTATCTCTGATAGGACTTCCAGTTATCACTGAAGTAAAATCTTAAAAATTACTCTCAAACTGTCCCGGTAATATCACGAAGATATGTGATTGGATTCACAAAGACTCGTATATGTGTGAAAGAATTAATTTATGTCTGTTTGGCTCAAACTATTGATTTAACTTGGGACTCAAGTTAAAAAAACAATTGACTCAGTGATTAGAATATGAAGTTCGGAACCGGAGCTGATGTCTTCCTTTTTCAATATCTAAGACCTCCAAATGAGGAATAGATAGATTATATGCTAAATCTCCGTGAATATATGAAACAAGCATATTTTGTGAGATACTTGAGTGGCTGGGTGGGGTGACACGAGTTATCGACAGTGGGTCCATGTCTGTTTCAATATTCATCTCCGAAGAGCGAGAATGAATATATTGTGTGGTTACCCGGATAACTGACTCGGTTTGGTAAGGACCAATAATTCTTATAAGTCCTGTCACACTCTCACCATATTCTTTTCACTCCGAACTCATCTATCAATCTAGACACCTCACTAATATCTATAGATGGATGTGTTTCTTGGGTAGGTCCTTCCGGTTCTGGATAGACCATAGAAACAATATAAGCCCTAACACTCCTTTAATGAACCAAATAAAACATTGAAGCACACATTGAAGTACGAGTCCTGAACTGATTTGTTCATAAGTCAAAGCTTTTAAGAACGAGTCCTGATCTGAGATGATCAGAAGTCATAGTTGAAATAACAAAATTTCAATGAACAAGATCATACGCTAAACAAAATGACTCAGTAAGCACAGTATGTTAAAAATCAAACAATGAATCGAAAGTTTAATTGTGAAGAACAAGTCACAATTAATATGTCCGGAAAGAATTGAATAATTTACAAGAAATAGCGAACTTTGAAAACAAATAGGAATTCAAGCGAGTGTATTTCCATCAAAAAATCAACGAATATGTGAGACATGGAAATAACTAAGTCAAGGAAACATAACACGTGGCAATCATGGAAGTTAAAATTGGAGAATAACAAACACAAGTTAGTTATTCAGAATGAATTACCGCGGTCTTTGAATTCAGTTAAAGTTCACGTACCTTTCACAAAATAGTATTCTCCCTCAAAATTGGCATTGCCTTTGAATGTTCGTCATGTGATGTGAATAATATGAATTAAAATGCACATGACATTCCTGCAAAATAGATTAGAAAGATCTCGGTATCCATCCTTTGATGGATCCTTGACGGTTAGATGCCCTATTATAGTGAGGACCGGGGATACTATAAGTACCATACCAATGAGATGCATATTTCCGATCAACAAAATCATGCATACCACATGCAGAACAACAAATACAATCATGAGAAAGTTGAAGCAACTGTTGAATTGAGTAAACTCTTAAAGGAAACATCACACTTTGTTCAACAGAAGTACGATAATTAAAAGCATCATGATTATGATTGTATGTCCTAGCATGCGAAACTGGCTTAAATGACTTTGTATTCGTTGTGCTTTCATTTGACTTCTTCACTAACCAAACTTGTTTGAACCTCATTCTCCGACCCTTTTTATCTGAAAAATCATTAACGTCATGGTCAGCATAGTGTGAGTGGAAGGATGTCTATCATTTGTTCGACTGGTCTTTTGCCGCGTCTGTGAACGTTTTTGAGAATGAGAATCGGTTGTTTTTGAAACGTTGTTCACAGGCGGGGTCTTGAGTTTTGAAGAACACTCGCCTTTAAGAAATTTGACCGGTCGATTTACTTCCTTAGAAAGAAAGTTGGTGTGGTTTGGAAGAGGTTTGTCAAATTCAAACTTAGCAAACTCTTCATCTGAACTTTCATCGGAATTCATATATGCTGAAAAATCAATATTAGGCACAGATGGACCAGGATTGGGTGAGGGGGTGAGGAACAATTTGATTCTGTGTTTTCCGAAGAATCTGTTGCGGAAGCTTTTTGAAATTCAGAGTTAAGATTCTTTTGAACACAGTCTTCTTGAGACTCTTTTCCTTCTCTAGAAGAAGTTTTGCCCATAAAAGCCTTACACGAAGATGTATCTGAGGAGTCTGAGGAAGGTTCGGGTAGATTCACTTTTTCTTTTTGGAGTTGGTCAAACTTCTCTTGGAGTTGACTTTTACTCACTTGCTCTTGCATTACTTCTGTTGCCAAGGCAGACAGTTTGGATGTGAGCCGATTGATTTCTACCCGAAGGAGTTCCTTTTCCTCACCAGATGCAGATTCGGTTTTGGTGGATTTGAGTTTCTCAAGTTCAGTTAAAAACTCTTGTTTATCCTTTTGAAAATTATTCCTTTCCTTTTCGAGTGTCTCCTCTAATTCGACTGTTTTTGATTCCAAAACAAGAGGAGGAACATAGAGTTTAAACTCGCTCGTCTCAGTTTTGGTTTCAGGTGCTTGGGCCTCATCATTTTTAGAGGAATCCTTGGGCTTTGCAACCTTGTAGCCGTCAAAGTAGTCATTCGAAAGGTACTTGGATTTATTTTTCTTGTAAGAATAGTTGAGAGTTTCATACGCAAAGGGTAATTGCATTTTTGTGGTGTGCGCGCGTTTGTATTCCTTAGTTTCCTCTTCCTTTTACTAGAGAGGTCCGGTCCATTTGATCTTATATTCGGGGTATTTTCTATCAAAGCCAAAGAAATTAAACTCGTATAGAGTAGGCCTCATAGTCAAAACCCTTTTCAAATAATGTGGGTTGTCATACCCAATTCCCCATTCTTTATTGAAATAAGTGAATTCCTTAGGTTTGTTCATATGAATCGTTTGATCAGTTTGACCTCGTTTATGGAGTTTGGTTTCAAGATCAGTTATGTTAGCAACAAATTCTTTATGTTGAATTTGAAGAGAGGAGCATTGATAGCTAATCTCTGCTTTCTCATCCTCACACTGATCAAGCTTTGAATTTAACTCAGATATCTTGGCCGTTAGGTCCTTTGGTGCTATTGAAAGATTTGTGTATTTTTCTTTTAGGTTAACATAATCGGACTTGTACTTTTCAGTGATTCTCTTTTGAACATCTAGCTTTTCTTTTAAAGAATTAATTTCAAGAAGTTGTTCATTAGTGGAAGCCTTATAGGAGTCTACTCTTTGAACAAGTAATTTCATCTGACCGACTAAGCCTTGATGGATAAGGATACATACCCGACAAAGATTTCCTTGATTTGGCGGAGGATAGTGGTTGCCCATGAAAGCATCGACATCTTCAGAATTGCTTTCGTCGTCGGAACGATTTAGCCAGTGGCCGTCTTCAACTAAAAGTGCCTTTCCTGCAGCTTTCTGCTCTGCTAACAACAGTTTTGCCTTGTAGTATTTCACGTTTCGCACGACACGCTTTTGGCAGTCTTTGGCAAAGTGACCCAATTTACCACAGTTATAGCACGTGACTGGCTCATCCTTCTTCTTTGACTCGGACTTTTGATCGTTCTTCTCCTTGTGATCTGATTGCTTATGCTCGTCAGACTTTCTCTTTCCTTCATATTTCTCTTTATAATCGTGGCGCTTGTTGGTAGTAGAGTAGCGCTGATTATTAGAGGAAGGCTTCTTGAGGAACTTCTTTCTTTGAAAAGACTTGGTGATCAGGGCCATTGCTTTCTTTATCTCAGTCAGCTCAGGGTCAGAGTCGCTTTCCTCTGTTTCTTCAGATTCAGGTTCAGATTCACTGGACTCTTGGGTTCTCTTAGAGTGACGGGTGGATGACTTGTCGCTTTTTGAAGATACAAGAGCGAGGGGATCGACTTGAGATTTCTGAGTGCTCATTGTCTCCATAACTTCATCCTCGTCTTGCATGAGCATCTCGTAAAGTTCATGGATTGGAACATTCTCAATCAGATTGTTGTCTTTGATATGAGAAGCGAACACTTTCCATTCTGGCAGGAGATTGTTTTAGAACTTGAGGCCGTTCTCCGTGTTAGATCGAGTGATCTTATTCTTGTGGAGCTCGTTCAGAAGAAGGAAAAATCGTTCATATGCCTGAGTAATTGATTCGCCCTTGCGCTGCTTGAAACCGTTATATTTGGTGATGCAACTGTTGACCTTCAATTGGTTTCCCACTTCACTCCCGCTCATCATCTTCTCGACTTGATCCCACATGCCTTTGGAGTTATGCTTGAAGCTATCAATGGCCGTGTAGATCTCGTTTGGCAAACCCTGAACCAAATACCTCTTTGCATGTTGCTCTCCAGTGCATCGGTTCTGTTCTTCTTTAGTCATCATGGCAAACGTCTTTGGTTTTGCCTACTGTGGAGGACCACCTGCGACTTGGACAGGAACATGTTGCATTGGGGTTTCTTGTGGGCCTTCAGTGAGAGCTTGCCAGATGTATTCGAAATTATCTTTAGATTCGATAAAGATAATGAATCTGTCTAGCCATTGACTGTATTCGCCTCGATAGAGAGTTGGAGGCTTAGAGTCGGTACCGATTGCTAGCGCGTTGCGAGACATCGTGAAATATGCACTAAAGTGATCGTCAGACAGTAGGGTCGATTCAAGGTGAAATCGTAACGCAAGGCACTACGAGTGACAGTCCTAACGCAGGATCTAAGAGTGACTTAAACTAGAACTGGTAAGAAATCAAATCAGACTTACCGGATAGGAATACGGATAAATGTGTCTGATTAGGAAGTGTCCGGATCAGAATTGTGTGAAGTGTCCGAACAATTAGAGTAACCGGATAAATATGAGGTTACCAGATAAATCAAACTTACCGGGTATAAGGAGTAACCGGATAAAAGTAAAGTGACCGAATAAATAAAAAAGAAGTACCCGAATAAAATGAGTTACCGGAAAGAGAGACTTACCGGATGTAGTGATGACCGGATAGGGGTACTTACCGGACATATGTGGTTCCCGAGAACTGGAGTTTTCCAGAAACAGGTGCAATCCGGGACTCTACCGGAAACTTGAGGTTACCGAACGGAGTCCGGATAATAGCGTCCGGAAACATTTGTAATCCGGATAGAAGTCCGGACACAGTGTCGTCCGGATAGAGGGATTACCGGAAACAATACACAATCCGGACAAATGACGTCCGGAAAGTGACGAATAGAGGGAAACTTACCCGGAAACTTAGAAGGGGTTCGGACAGAGCGGCTGTGCGACTAAATCGTATCGAAGAAACACTAGGGTTGCTCGATTTCTTTCCTGAAAGGTTAGATATCGACCAAAAACACAAAACCAAACAAACCCCAATCGATTTAAAGCAAAATAACAAGATTTTTGATGAAAAATTTAGATTTTTGACAAGAACAGAAACAAAAACTTGAAAAACCAACTTTGCTCAAAAACTATTGAAACGAATGAGTTGGAGTCTTAAAATTTGCAGAAACTCTAATATAACCAATACGACTCAAATAGAATGAGCATAAACAATCCATTTAATCAGAAATCAAAAGATGATATTATCAAGTTCAAGAACAGTCGACAGAATACCCAAAATACTTACCAGAAACCTTTGAATAAACTAGTCTGTATGTTCTGATACCAATTGTGGATCCCAGATTAGTGCAATACAGTAGAAATCACGAACACTAATCAATAAGAACAATATGATTTCAACTTGTCATCCATCTATTTCATAACCATTCAAAGAATTCAGAGAATATGTTTACAATGGTTAAATGGACGATTCTTCTCTCTCTAAGCTCTCTCTCTCTCTCTCTCTAATCAGATTGCTCTTAGGCGTATCATGAATTCTGACCTAATTTCTAAACAAAATAACCTATTTATACTTAGGCCTATGACTATTAAGGGCCAAGCCCATTAAGCCTATTAAGCCCAATTACCATTAAAGGCTTTTTACAAATAATAAACTTTTCTTTATATCACTTTCTATTTTATAGGACATTTATCGTCCTAACAGTATGCCACATTCAGTTCGCCATAATAGCAGAAATAGGGGATGTTTTGACAGAATGAGATTCAAATATGAAATGGACGAAATAGACAAAAAATGCGCTTAAACTGGAGGAAAATTACACAAAAGAGAGAAACAATACACTGTTTCCTTTCAAATTAGAAATTAATCACCAATTTCACAAAATTATGAACTCGATCACAAAATTGTAAAAGCTGGGATAATGGAATGCAAACCGATTTGAAAGGAGAGTCTACCAAAAGAGAAAACAGTAATTCAGAGTCAATCATTTGATTTGAGTAAATCAATCTGCTCTAATACCAATTATTATCCCACATTACTCTTTTGTTAATAATCAAATTAAACAATATAGCGGTAGCAAAGTATAGATGATCAAAATAGACTCAACAATAAATGAGATGAAGGTAGAAGAACATATAGTGAGGTTAGCCATCATCATATGTATTGACTGAATTCTGATATTACAATGGAGAACACACCGAGAACACTCACCTAGTGTGTGTAAAATCTCTCTAGAATTCTCTCTCTCTCTCTAAGTTGTTACAATGAGTGTGTGTATGATTGTTGTGCACAAGAATACTTGAATAACAAACCAAATCCTTTATTTATAGCCCTAAATCTGGAAAATTCAAAGCCTCAGCAATGGGAAGATTCAACGTGTAAAGGTAAAATAACCGCTTCCCGATGAGAATACTTGGGGCTAACATTCCAGTTGTTCAAGCTCCAATTATTGAACAACATGCTAAAATGGAGATTGAAGGTTAGAATCTGAATGAAATTGCTCTGAAATACTCTGAATATGTACAAATGGAAGAATCATAAGGAGAAGCTAGAGAGGGTTAAACATGTCAATTCTAGTCATACTCTAAGTGGTATTAGGCCATTTGCTTCTTTCACTGCTGCCAAAACTGAAATTTTAGTTGAAGAGGCCAAATAAATGGAGGTGAAAGAGAACAACTTCTATATGGATCTGTTATCTGAAAGGTTTAAGGAGGAACACAAAATTGTTGTGGAAATCTTGAATTATCATCCTTTAAAGAGGTGGTTTATATAGTTTTTTTTGAGAGGAAGAATCCAGGCAAATTTATAAAGCAACAAGAAAAACGACAAAAGTTCAGGCCAAAGCCACAATCCAAGCCACAACGGCAAAACAGAACCACTTGGACATGACACCATACCAAGCGACTAACAACCAAAACTTACAACAGTGGTGGGAAAATCTTAGATATGACCATGATGAGAAGGAAATTCAGTCCAACATTGGCGGAGTGGACGTCTGCCTGGATTTGAATACATTTAGATCTTTGTTGTATCTACCAAACAAAGATGAGGACAATGGGAAAGTCGATTTTGGTGAAGAGCCTGCCTCAGAGGAGATGATTAAATACTTTCACATCTCAATGTCTTCAAAAAGAAAGAACTTACCTCTTGTGTGGTACTGCCTATTTTCAATAATCAACTGATGCTTATATTGGAAGCATAGTTGTCAGGATTGGGGATCCAAACAGATTTTGCAGATCTTCTATGGATTTATAAGGAATAAGCATTACATTTATGATTTACTGATGTGGGAGGATATCAAAATGATTCTGAGCATGAAGAATGGTTCTGACTTTATTGCTCATCAGATATATTGTCAGATATACATCAGAAGAGCTATGCTGGATTATCTTCAGATAAACAAGACGAAAGGAAAATATATTGCCCCGCAATACAAAATGGACAGCTTGAGGACCTCCGCTACACTGTCTCATTTTTGTAATCATAAGGTACTATCAAAATCTCTTATGTCTTATATTTCATGGGACAATGAGGTATTGAAACAATATTGCATCTTTATGGATCTAAAATTACCAGTAGATCCTACCCATGAGGTCAACCCTGAGAGTATGCGAGGTGATGGGTCTTACTTGCAAAATAGAGAGGAGAAGGAAGCTCATGGGGATGAGCAACCTTAGTGTACAAAGAGGAAAAATGAAAATGAGAGTCTGGGTAGAAGTGAGCAGATTGAAAAACAGATAGAGGAAGAGAACACAAAGTTAGAAAAAGAAGAGAACTCTGGCCCAACTACTCCTAGTGTAACACCTCGAAATTTCCAAAACTATTGTACATTTATTTGGAGAAAGTTTAAAATAATGGGATGGTGTTATTTTAAACGATATGTCGAAAGGCCGAAAGAATAATTAACCAAGGTGTTTTGGACTAATTGTAAAAATGTGAAGTTTGGGGTTAATTTTATCATTTTTGAAAGTATAAGGTCAAATTGGATTGTATTTGTGGTATAAATTAGTGAAGTTGGTTGAATTGAGAATTATCTCAATTCTCAATTCTGTGAAGTCGATTCTGGGAAAAAGAAGAAGAGAACGAAGCATTCGATACTTGGTTTATGTTGGTAAGAAATCGATCAATTCCTTTTAGGATTGATATTCACAATTTGTTCCTCTTCTCAATTCTCGGATTACTTAGGTGCAAAGAATTTGAGAAACAGTAGATTTTGGGTTATCGTTCTGTACTTCAATCCAGGTGAGTTCATCTTCCTTTCTAATTACCATGAATATGTTGAAATCATTAGTTGGAATTGAAGTCATAATTCGAATTATGTTTATATGTATCAATAAAAGTATGGTGAAATCGATTGGAGAACTGGGAAATACGATTTTAGTACGAATCAGATTGGTTTATTGAATAGTCCGGAAGTGATGTTTTTCCGGAGGATTCCCGGAGTTTGATTTCGCGGATAAGTTTATATCTCCGTGGGGAGATATCCGGAATCCGGAAGTTATATCTCCGGAGGGGGATATCAGAATCCGGAAGTTATATCTCCGGAGGGGGATATCCGGAATCCGGAAGTTATATCTCCGTGGGGAGATATCCGGAATTCATATCTCCATAGGGAGATATTCGGAAGTTATATCTCCGGAGGGGGATATCCGGATAGTGTAATTCTGGGTAAAATTTTAATTAAATGAGATATTATTAGTTTACCGGATGTTACCGGATTATT
The DNA here is from genome assembly GCA_033807775.1 of Saussurea involucrata. Lineage (NCBI taxonomy): Eukaryota > Viridiplantae > Streptophyta > Magnoliopsida > Asterales > Asteraceae > Saussurea > Saussurea involucrata. The sequence goes on from CM066320.1 coordinate 71,734,643, forward strand.
TGATTATCAGATATTATCCGGATTGACTTATTTCTAATTGAAATCCAGATGAAAATACTGTACAAAGATGTGATCAAAACTCAATAGGAAATATTATTTGGTTTTGAAAATATTGGAAATTAAATGATTAAATGGGATCCTTCCATTTTGAGAAGAGTTAATGAAAAATCTTATAGAGGATAATTCCTTATTTGATGTTACATTAGTTGTTTGTTTAAATACATTAACGATATGAGAAAATGTTATTTAAACATGCGTATGTATGTATGATAGTAAGTGGAATAGGCGTGACGCTTAATCGTAATTCCCGTTGATTTGAAATGAGGAATAGGCATGACACTTAATTGTAATTCCCATTTTGTATTGTGACGTGAAAACGTGGAATAGGCGTGGCACTTTATCGTAATTCCCGTTGATTTGAAATGAGGAATAGGAATGACACTTAATTGTAATTCCCATTTCGTATTGTGACGTGAAAACATGGGATAGGCGTGGCGCTTAATCGTAATTACCGTTGATTTGAAATGAGGAATAAGCATTGCACTTAATTGTAATTCCCATTTCGTACTGTGTCGTGAAAACGTGGAATAGGAATGACTCTTAATTGTAATTCCCGTTTTCTATTGGGAGATAAGGGATATGCATGGCTCTTAATTGTAATCCCTACTTCCACACCAAGAAATAGGCATGGCGCTTAATTGTAATTTCTTGGACATGAGTTGTAATCTAGAATCCTCAGTGATTCGTAGTGGCGCTCTTAAAAGCGATACCATGACTTACTTAGTGTTCGTCATACTCATGGAATCGGGTATGATTCTCGTCATCAAGAGATGTTATGTGTACGATATGAAAGTTTGCGAAAAAATGATTGTATATGCTTTGTTTGCCAATTGGGTTTTCAAAGCTTATAAACGTTTTGATTTTAACTGGATGTTCTCACTAGGCGCAAGCTTAATGTTTCCAAATTAAAATTTCTTACCAGGTACTAGCACGGGAAGGGATGTGAAGGGATGAGCGTAGAGCAACTCTTAGGACATAACTTTTGAAGGTTAAATGGAGGGATTAGTTTATGACGAAGATATTTTTGGAGATTCCCTAGACAACCCTTATAATCTGATCTTATTGTTATGGATTAGATTAGTAGGTTGTTTTTGATAATTCAGTTGTAAATATGAACCTTCGTTACTAATGTTCCATTTATGTATTAAAATCTTAGAAGATATTGTAGTATACTTTGATAAATTTAAGGTTTAAATTTATTGTGATTTTTAGGGTGAATCACCTAGTTGGGAACCCACATCTACCATTGGTCCATACTCTTTGGTGGTCAATATTAAAACACACAGTGAGCCCATGCCTCGGTTTGTTTTAACCCCACCAAGCCACTCACCACCTTCTTAACAAGGTGGTGTTTCAACTTCAATTGGGGAAACAACATATGATCTACCTAGTCCTCATTTGGAGGGCTTAAATATTGAATTAGAAGGAACTCTTCCCCACATTGTCATTTTTTTCTAAGCACATTGAGTCAGTGACTTTATCTGTTGTGTCTCAATAGCTTTCACTATTTGAGCCTACATCAGCACAAGATGTTCTTTCTAGCACTTGCACAAGCAAACAAGTGACAAGTTTACATGTTTCAACACCTATAGAGACTCTTTTGAGTTCTCAAGGATTGGGTGGAAATGTAAGTTCTTGTTGGTCCCGAAGGCCTATACAAGTTTGTAGAAGGGGGGGGGGGGTTGAATACAAACACACAGATTTTACTTTTCTAAATTGTTTATTGATAAATCATTAACAATTTACAGCTTGTTGCGGAGACAAGATTAAGGATAAACCTAAATCTAAACAAGTTGGAACACTAAGGTTTCTTGCACTAAGAGAGATAAGGAAATTACTAATAATAACCTATCTTGAGATAAGAGATTGAACTTGTCCAGAGTTAGCAAGTTACTTCAAATGAAGTGAGTTCATCTCTTTATATACTGCATGCATTTAATGCAATTCAGTATATACTTTACACGTGTCATCAGCTGGTTGGTTGCATATCATTGACCTTGGTTGACAACCTTAGTAGCCGTATGGATGAATAGTGTAGTATCAGAGTGGTTGTACGATTTCAGATATTCGGAGGTTCTTTTCTGACAATTCGTACGGAGTCGTGCAAGGGTGGTTAAGACAAAAGTACTTTGTACGGAGGACTTCATGATCAGCTTTCGTTGATTCAGCGATTATCATTTTCTATTCAGTGAATGATAAAGTTCAGCGATAGCTGAAGTCTTGTACTTGATACTTCACGTTGAGTGGACAAATCTGAGTCTTCGCTGATCCGCATCAGTTCATTAGGAGACTTGTCGCTGGTTCTTGAGCTTGATCTTCGACTTCGGCGTAGAACCTATGTTGACGTGAAACTTGTCTTCAGGGATCATAAGTAAACAACTAACTTATCAGCGATCATCATAATGACTGAACAGACTCAGAGCATTGATGATGAACAGTGTTCGCTGAATGTTTAATTTAAAAGAGCGAGAGTTCCTATCAGCGGTACTGTAAGATCTTAGTACTTATCAGCGATAGTGAAACTCTGATACATATTGTGTACTTACAATTTTCACTAAGTATATAAGAGAGGGTCATTATCAAATCACTGAGGGTTTGGATCAACAATCTCCCCCTATTTGATTATGACATAGCAACAAAGAAAATTGCTATTTAATGAAAACATAAGGATAAAAAGAACTCATAAAATATTTGTCCCTTTTACTGTTTTCTGGGATCTTTTCAGTACTGATGGAGTAAAGTACGTTCGCTGAAATCTTTCTTTAAAATATTGAATCAGGTTACAATGAAGAACAGAAAGATTACAAGTACAAGCGAAATAATTTACAAGTACAGAAGGATAACTGATACAATAGAGAAAAAGGAGATTATATCAGTTTTCAAAGGGTTCTTCCTTAATGAGAAGTTCATCAAGGGTCTTTTTAGTGGGGATCATCCAGTCAGGGACATTTACTCCTTGATTCTTTAACTTCAGAGCAGCTTCAAAAATCAAGGGCTTCAGGTGTCTAGCTTTGATGTCGCGTCTGACTTCACACCAGTGTACGAGATATCTGAGTTGTTCGATGGGAGCGATGTGGAGCTCAGAGACACGTTGAAAGTGAGGATTTACATCATAGTCTAAGAAGAATATACCATATGGATCACTTACCACTGTGCCAGGGATGAAGGTTTCTCCAGGTGGTAGGGAGGTGTCAAGCATTGAAAGATCAGCATCAGGGCCAAGAACTTCAGCACGAGAGAAACCAATACCTGTTTCATTTTGAATGATTGGACCTGAATCAGAAACTTTCTTCTTCTTAGCAGAGGCTTTCTTCGGTTGAGGAAGAGTAGGAGGAATATCCACAGCAGATGAAAGCAAGTCGATCTGTTTGTTTAAGATCATCTCAACATGGCTTTTGAATTTTGAGCATGATCCCTGAATGGGTAATTTCGTTTCTAACCATTCAGAGAGACCAAACTTTTCTAATGAAGCAGCATAGAAGGTTTGCTTGGTTTTGTCATCTCTGTAGACATCCACTTCAACAACAGGAACATCAGCGTACATTTTTCCTCTGATGTTGGCTTTGATTATTTTGGATGGTCTTGATCGATAGGTCAGCATTTGTTTAGCCCATTCCAAAGTTGTATCAGAGACCTTTGTCTTTTCTCTAACGATTTCTTGAGCATCATCCCAGAGCTGACATTGAACATCAATGGGAACTCTTTTCAGCTTGGGGTCTTTGATTGATCGTTGAGTAAGCTTGATGGCGTATTCTCTGTCTTTCTCTTCAGCTTCCTTTCTTTCAGCGATGAGGCGTTCAGCTCTGAGGTGTTCCTTGTATTCAGCTTTTGAAATTCTGAACTTTGGAGGAACTGAAGGCAGTTGATCACGCCTTAGAATGATTCGCTGATCCTCGAATCGCTTTATTATTTCCTCTCTTCTCTTTTGATCCTCTTCACTCAGCTTTTGAGGAGTTGAGGAAGGTCTGTTTCTGTGCGAGAGAGGTTGTTCTTCTGGTTCATCAGTCTCAGAGATCAAATCTAAGACTGGGATTATTTCATCAGCAGCAGCTGGCTTTATTTGTGAAGTCGCAGTAGTAGAACCTTCAGCGACATCCTCAAACAGGGGAGAGGACTAGCTGAAACACAGCGATCTTACAAATAAGAACATGGGTAGAAGAACTTGGGTAGAAAGAGAAAGAGAAATATGTTCAGGTGTACGCTAGGGTAGTAGAACTTATAGAGGAGGGATGGAGTGAGATATGATTAGTGTACCTGACAAACCGGTTTTACAAGCAAGATCGCCAGATTTTCGTCTTCAGCGACGCCTTTGCCTTTGCCTTTCTCAGCGCCAGAGGCTGAGGGCTTTGTCTTTGTCCGCTCCCCTGTTGGTTCATTTATTGAAATTCCCTTACGAGCTTTGATCTTTGGGGCAGGTTTGACGACAAAGAAGTCATCGTCATCTTCGTCATCATCATCATCATTCCTTGGAGAGGAGGATGGTTCATTATCAGGGATGTCGATGTCTTCATCATCTTCTGCTTCGGATTCTTCAGTTTCGTCTTCGAGTTGCTCCCCCTCAGATACAGAGGCGATCTTCTCGGTTCCCTCAGGGTTTTAATCTCCCTGAGGTCCAGCGATAAGATCTTCATTCTTCTCTCCCCTGATAGATTCATCATGGGAAAGGTCTTCAGCGCTCTTCTCCTCGGGATGTTCAGCGCTCTTCTCCTTGGGATGTTCAGCGCTCTTCTCCCCCTCTTTCTCATGATTGGGTGAGGAATGGGTAGACTCAGCATTTATATTTTCTCTGTCTCCTTGGCCAGATATTTTAATACAACTTTCAATCGCTGCTAATCTGTCTTCAAGGCCAGATATAGCAGGATTGATCTTCCCAAGCTCAATGCGATCTGTCGCTGTAAAAGTTTCCAATACAGGGGCAGGGGCAGGAGCAAGAGCAGGAGCAGGAGTATTCGCCTTGTTGACCAGCGTCTCGATCATCGTCTTCATAGAACCAACGTCGGTTTTTACAGAACCCAAGTCGGTCTTGACAGCTGACATATCCCCCTCGAGATGTTCAACCAATGTTTTCAGCTTTGTAACTTCGCTGGACACGGTCGAAACTGAGTTTTTGAGGCTGGTGTAGTCAGTGTAGATGTCAGAGAGTACTTTGGCAAAATCGCTGAGCGTCTTATCAAGGCCCTTAATGTCATCTGTGGAAGCTTTCTTCTCCACCACCGTAGTCAGCTTTGTCAAATTCTCTCCAGCGTTTGTTACAGCTGTAGAGTTGTTGGAGAGTGTGGTGGTGAGACCGGTCAGCTTTGTTTCCACGGACTTCAGAGACTCGTTGATGTCTCCCAAATTAGGACCTGTAACAGAGGAAAGCTCAGAAGTTTGGGGTTTAGTCACAGTGTATAGGATTTTGTGTGTACGTGCAGGAGGGTTTACGAACTCGTCAAAATTGCGGGTTCCTGAATAATGTTCCATATCTTCCTCAAAAGTACGGTGAGGTATGGTGATCTCTGCAGGTCCTGTCTTCATCATTCGTTGAGAAGCTTCAGCGGTGGCTTCTGGAATGATGGCATCTCCAGTGTTCTTTGGAGGAGTGTCCAAGTGAGTGGAGGGAGAAATGAAGGATAAGAATGGGGTTCGGGTACTGAGTTCAGCGTTGGAATCACTGAGAATCACTTCATCAGTCTTTTGAGAGACTGAGGGAGGTTGGGTAGGTTCCAAGTTTCTAACCTCAGCGTTTGGAGACGCTGAAGTCTGGATTGGAGGGATGGCTTGAATGGGTGTAGCAGAGCGTACCACGGAACTTTCCTTCAGCTCGTCAGAATGAGCTGAGGAGTCTTCAGCATGGGATTGCTGGGGTTGCTCCTTGGTTTTCTTGATCCTTTTGGAATCAAGTTGGGTTGAAGAGTGTTTCCTTTTCTTAGAAGGAGAGGATTGTGTGGCCGGGGCATCAGCGATGGGTATTGTCGCTGAAGGAGCCACAGAAGACGAAGAATTAGGGTTAAGAAGACAGAGAAGAGTAGAGAGACATACCTCAATCTCGACAGGTTTGAAATCGAGCACCTTAGGGCCAACCTGAGAAAGTTTCAGGTCACCCTCTTGAGGATAGCTGTCCTTCAGGCCATATTGGAAGATGGCGCTGATGAAACGGGGGTAGGGAACCCATGCAGGTCTGTCAGCAGCAGAATCTACTCTTTGTACTAGGTCATCATAAATGATAGATGCCCAGTCAATATGTAGACCTTTCAGCAGTGCGTATCCCATAGCCTGCTGAGGTTGAGCGGCTTGATCAGAGGAGCCGGTCTTCGCTGTCATGCAGCTGATCAGGTGTGCGAAGATGAAATTCATCTCGCTGGGCATTTTGGACTTCTTTAGCAACGTCAGCTTCTTCTCAGGCTTCTTGTCCCTTCCAGTTTCCCAGATGTAACCCATTGCGTCGAGGAAAGCAATGATTTCTTCTCTGTCAGCATGCTTCTTATGGTCAGGGAATGGAACAAATGGTTTTTCTTTGGTAGCATTGGGAAAGTTCAGGGCTTTTCGAATGATTGCGGGGGTTATCTTAATTGTGCCATACTCAGTATCGCTGAGTATGCAATCGATGGTTTTGGATGCATCTTTGGCGGATGGTAGCTGAGTGTGTCTGGCAGAGTACCAGAACTGGGATAGTAGTAGCTGACTTGCAGGAGGTGTGATGGTCAGGGCTGTTGAAATGCAGCAGTTTTTCAGGAAATTCACAGCATCATCCAGATGTGTGACTTGCTTTCGAGGAGGAAACTCGAGAAGCGCAGAGAGGTTGTTGACCTTGGTCCAATCTAGTTGATCCAGCTTGAACTTAACCTGAGGGGCTTTGATGATGTCCACTTCCTCAGAGTCAGCGGAGATGTTCTCAGCGGTAACATTGATCTTTGAAGTTGCCATTTCTCTGTATTATCAGTTCAACCAAAGATGTTAACAAATAAGAATTGTCTTGATATGGAAAGAATTTCCATTAAGATGGTTCGAATTTTGTCCATTTCATTCAGACATAAATGTCTTAATGAAGATTAGGGTTTTTCATGATTTTTGAAACGAAATGTAAAACCCATAAAGTCTTGTATTCCAGTTTCTAAAAAAAACTGGATACGAATGAAGAACAAGTTTTAGATTAAGATTTAAAACTTGAAGAACAACCATGAAATGGTTGTGTTCATAAAACCATGAAAGAAATGATTTTATTTTTAAGAAGTTTTTTTGTTTGATCTTGTTTAAAACAATGATAAGATCAGAAACAAGTTATCTGCATTTGAAAAAAAATATGAACATATTAACCTTGATGTTTTGATGAAGAAGATGATGAACAGTTCTTTGAAGATTTGAGAGCACAAATGCAACAGTAATTCTTTTCTTGCGGAGGAAGATTGATCGCGTAAAAGACAAATATAAACCAAGAGTTTGTTTATATAGGGAGTTTTAGAGAGAGAAAACCTTGAGCGGGAAAAGGTTTTCATCATGACACGGACACGTGTTTGCATTTGATTGGAAGTTTGAACGAAACGTGCAAACGTGTGTCAGAAAGAAATCGTGCCTGATGTTATCCGTTGCAATGACGTCACAACTGTCCTTTCACATTCTTTTAGGATGTCTCTGAGGTTTTGAAAGCTCAGGGACTCTTTTGAAAAACATGAAGCACTGAATAGAAAATAGCAGTGAAGGTTTTAAGAACTTTCAAAATATCGTTGTTAAGGAAGAGATATTCAGCGATGCATTTGTTTTGAAATCTTGCATTTTCATGCGTTTGTCAGAGAGAGAAAACATACCTGGATATCAGTTTAACCAAGTTTATTCAGAGAGAAGATGATTGAATAGGTTATACGAGTTGATTTTATCCTATCGCTGATTAATGTGAACCGCTGAAGATTTTACCCTTCAAAGTTCAGCATTCCAAGCTCACTGATGAGAAAGTTGAATCTTGTCTCATCAAGAGGTTTGGTAAATAAATCAGCTAACTGATAATCAGTTGGGATAAAATGAAGTTCTATATCACCATTCATCACATGATCTCTGATAAAATGATATCTGATTTCTATGTGTTTTGTCTTTGAATGTAGCACTGGATTGTTTGCTATAGCGATGGCACTAGTGCTGTCGCAATAGATTGGAATTTTGGAGAGCTGAAGATCATAGTCTAGTAGCTGATTTCTCATCCACAAGACTTGAGAACAACAACTTCCAGCGGCTACATATTCAGCTTCAGCTGTGGAAGTGGACACTGAGTTTTGCTTCTTACTTGTCCAACTTACCAGCTTTCCACCCAGGAGCTGACATCCTCCTGTGGTGCTTTTCCTATCCATTTTGCAACCTGCAAAATCACTGTCTGAATAGGCGGTTAGATCGAATCCTGAGTCTTTGGGATACCAAAGGCCTAGATTCGCTGTACCCTTAAGATATCGAAAGATTCGCTTTACAGCTTTCATATGAGATATCTTAGGTTAAGCTTGATATCGTGCACACAAGCATGTTGCAAACATAATATCGGGTCGGCTAGCTGTAAGATACAATAGTGAGCCGATCATCCCACGGTACAGCGTGACATTGACATGAATACCCTTTGTGTCCTTATCAAGTGTTAGCGGTGGTGCCATAGGGGTTTTCATAGCTGAACTTTCAGTTAAGTCGAATTTCTTCAGCATATCTTTAACATATTTTCCCTGATTTATAAAAGTTCCTTTTTCAGTTTGCTTAATCTGAAGACCAAGGAAATATGTTAGTTCACCCATCATGCTCATTTTATACTCATCTTTCATTCTATCAGCGAAACGAGTACAAAGCTCAGGGTTAGTAGAACCAAATATAATGTCATCAACATATATTTGAACTAAAATGATATGACCTTTCACTTTTCTAAAAAATAGAGTTTTGTCAATCTTACCTCTCTCAAAATGTTCAATATGGAGATAAGTAGAGAGAGTATCATACCATGCACGAGGAGCTTGCTTTAAGCCATAAAGTGCCTTGTCCAGTTTATAAACATAACCTGGACGCTTAGGATCTGAGAATCCTAGAGGTTGTTCCACATAAACTTCTTCATTCAGCTTTCCATTCAGAAACGCTGACTTAACATCCATCTGATGTACAGTGAAGTTTTTGTGTACAACATATGCTAAGAAAAGACGAATAGATTCAAGTCTTGCTACTGGAGCAAATGTTTCGTCATAATCTATGCCTTCCTCTTGTCTGTGTCCCTGAGCAACAAGACGAGCTTTGTTGAGAGTTACAGTACCATGTTCGTCCAACTTGTTTCGATAGACCCATTTAGTGCCTATCACCGTTTTGTCAGTTGGTCTACGAACGAGTTTCCAAACTTTGTTTCTTTCGAATTCAGTCAGCTCTTCTTGCATAGCGCTGACCCAGTTTGGATCTCTGAGGGCATCATCTATTTTCTTTGGTTCAGTTAGAGAAATAAAGTTAACAAATAAACAAATATTACCTGCACTTCTACGAGTCTGAATACCAGCGTTTGGATCACCAAGAATTTGATCGATTGGGTGATTTACAGTCCATCGCTGAGCCGGAGCATACGTCGCTGACTCAGTCTGAACTGGAGAAACTGAAGATGAGGCTTCAGCTACTTCTGGATTATCAGCTAAGAGAGGAATGTTTGCATTTGTCACTTCATTCACTGATTGCTGAGAAATAGATGGAATTTCTGAGACATTTGGATCAACTGCAGGTATAGTGTTAATAGGAATAGCTGAGACCCAAGATGTTTCAGCTTCACTATTCTGCATATCTGGAATGATAGTAGGACCATCATTTTCTACGGTGTGAGCATGAGGAGTGGGAACTTTTTCTGAATCACCAAGATGAGAAAACATCCATTGATTCAGTTCTTCAGTATCAGCGGACAGTTTAGAGTTCGCTGAACGGGATTCGTCAAACGTGACGTGAATAGTTTCTTCTACAGTTTGTCTTCTACGGTTGAAGACTCTGAAGGCTTTGGAGACTGAGGAGTATCCAAGAAAGATTCCATCATCAGCCTTAGGATCAAACTTTCCAAGGGCATCTCTGTTGTTCAGTATGAAACACTGACATCCAAAGATGTGAAGAAAGCTGATTGAAGGCTTTCTCCCATGAAAGAGTTCATAGGCTGTCTTTTTGAATCTTTTAACTATCAGCGACCTGTTTTGCGTAAAACAAGCAGTGTTGACAGCTTCTGCCCAAAACTGAGTAGGCAGGTGAGAATCGCTGAGCATTGAACGTGCAGCTTCAATAATTGTTCGATTTCTTCTTTCAGCGACTCCATTTTGTTGCGGTGTTCTCACTGACGAAAAGTTGTGAGAAATACCCTTACTCTCAAGGAAGGAATCAAGAGAACTGTTTTTGAATTCAGTTCCATGATCACTCCTTATTGAGCGAACAATCATATTGTTCAGAGTTTCCATCTTCCGAACAAAGGTGATGAGTTCTTCAGGGGTGTCACTCTTAGAACGGAGAAACATTACCCATGTGTAACGAGAGAATTCATCAACTATGACCAGCGTATATTTCTTTCCAGCGATGGATTGTTTGTTAACAGGGCCAAACAAATCCATATGGAGTAGTTGTAGAGGAGATGACACTGAGGAGACTTGCTTTGACTTGAAGCTTGCCTTGGTCTGCTTCCCTTTTTCACACGCTGAACATAAAGACTCTTTGGCGTATGAATGCTGAGGTAGACCAGTGACTAACTCTTTGGAGGAAAGAGTATTCAGTGTCTTGAAATTTAGATGCGAGAGCCTCTTGTGCCATAGCCAGTTAACATCAGAAGATGCCTTTGAGAAGAAACAGGAGTTCTCAGTGGTTGTTGAGTCCATGTTTATTACATAAACATTTTCCAAACGATAACCGCTGAGAGCTATCTTCTCCTTTTTGTCAGTGACAAAGCAGGATTCCTTAGTGAAAATCACTTTGTTATCCATGTCGCAGAGCTGACTTATGCTCAGAAGATTATGTTTCAGTCCTTCCACATATGCGACTCTTCTGAAGGAGGTTGTACCATTTGAAAGTACACCATACCCTCGGGTGTGTCCTTTTCCATTTCCACCGAAAGTCACAGAGGGACCCTTCTCTTCCTTGTATTCAGCGAGCAGGTTTTTCTTTCCAGTCATGTGTCTAGAGCATCCGCTATCGAGATACCAGATACCCTTCTTAACCTGCATTTACAAAGGAAGATTAGTTTTGCTTGGGTACCCACTTAACCATGTATACACATTTGTCAGTGGAGCTAGTTGGAATAGAAGGTTCAGCGGTCTTCGCAGCATTTGAAGATTCAACTTTGTCTTTCTTCACTTTGGTTAATTTCTTAACTTCAGTGGTAGGAGTCACCTTGACCTGATTTGCATCGGGGTTGGTCTTCTTTGCCTTGGGGGCAATCTTCACCTTAGCTATCTTTTCAGCTTTGGTGGCTGTGGGGCACTTACTAGCAATATGATCGGTAAGTCCACAGTGATAACATTTCCTATAACTAAAAGTAGTTCTAGGACCACTTATATGCTGAGCTTTTAATTTCGAATTCGAAGTGCCAGCACCAAGTAAACTATTGGCTTTAGAAATGGGACGAACATTCAGTTCTTCAAATTTCTTACCAAGGACATCCACTCTGAGTCTAGGAGTAGATCGCTGAATAGATCCATAGATCAGCTTTCTAGATCCAGAGGGGTAGGTCACTGAGGCTTTAGAAGCATTCAGCTTTGGTACTAAGGTACCCTTCTGAGGATTTTGATAAATAACAATTCCTTTACCTTTGTCTTTAGAGACAGAGGTAGATTTTGAATAAACCATTTTCTCCTTACCTTTTGAGGAGGTAGGAGTTTCCTCAGGGATTGGTGTAATGGACGAGGTGCACTGAGATGATGAAGTGTCAGCGACTGAGGATACGAACGTTCCAAATTTAAGCATTGAACGTTCAGTGGTTGGTTTTGGAGTATCATATTTATAACCCAGACCACATTTATCACTCAGAGAATCTGAGCCTTAATTATCTCAGTGATCTTTGTTGAAGAATTACACCATCCTTCAACAGTAGCTTGTTCAGCTTTTAATGCAGCGATAGCTTCTGCTCGTTCGATTTTTTCTAGCTGATTTAAATAGACTTGATCTTTAAAATCATCTTCAATTTTAGAAAGCTTTTCTATTTGAAGGTGACAGTTTTTCAGTTGTTCAGCGAGATCAAGGTTTTGGTTTTCAACCACAGTTTTGCCGTTCATGGCTTCGTATAAACTTCTAGTCAATAGATCGATCTTACGGAGACTATCAGCTTCATCAATATTTGCAATATTGGTAAAGAAAGAAGGTGATACCTGAATGGCAGATGTTGAAGTGGAGGGAATGTCTGAACTTTCTTCCTCTTCTTCAATCTTGGCCATGAGACATTGATTTGCTTCATCATCTTCAAAGTCAGATGATGACGCTTCTTCATCAGAAGCAACCCAATCATAGTCAGCCATCAGGCCTTTGCCTTTCTTCTTAAAGCTTTTCAGCTTCGCATACTTCTCCTTCAGCTTTGAGTATTTGTCATCTTTATTCCTTGGAACAAAGTTTTTCTTTGAGAAAGCTGAAGGTCTCATGACTTTCTTTGACCTGCACTCATTAGCGAAATGACCTGTCTTTTCGCAGTTGAAACAAGTAGCAGTAGCCTTATCAACAAAAGCTGATGATTTAGGCTTGTCAGTTATGGAAAGAGGTTTGTTCTTTCTAAACATTTTCTTCTTGGCGAATCTCCTGAACTTTTTAGTTAGGAGAGCCAAGGATTCATCATCATCTGAAGAATCAGAGTCTGATGACCTTTCAGAGTTACTTTCTAACCCAGTGATAGTGACCGAAGGTCGCTGAGTAGAAGGTTCCTCTGAGATTAAAGCAACAGGGGTGCTTTTGGAATCTTTTACAAGATTCTTCTTAAGATGGCTAGATTGCTCATGATTCAGCAATGTACCATATAAGGTTGAAAGGGTCATTGATTTAAGATCCTTTGACAGATTGAGACACATGGAATAATTGTCCCAACTTTCAGGTAAACATTCTAGAAACTTTGTCAGCATTTCAAAGTTAAAATATTCCTTACCAACAGTTTTTAGATCTATAATTAAGCAATTAAAACGTTGGTGAACTTCAGAGAGAGTTTTATTCTTACCAGAAATGAAGCTTTCGTATTGTCTTACCAGGTTGATCTTTCTTGAGTCCTGGACTTTAGACGTTCCTTCATACTGAACACATATTGTGTCCCACATGGCTTTTGATGATTTCAGGTTCATGACGGAATGGTAGACTTCGTCAGGAAGGGCCATGGATAGTATGGATCTGGCTTTTGTATCTATAGCCACTTTCTTCTTATCTTCGTCGGTCCACATGTGTATTTCCTTAGGAATCAGCCTTTCTGGAATAGCAGGTCTATTTGCAGTGGTTGGAACTAAAGGATTAATTGTTACAGGGATGTGTGGGCCGTTTTCAAGATAGTAAGTCATAGTAGGGTCTACACCTTCTAAGAAGAGTGTCATCCTATTTTTCCACAAGTTGAAGTTGTCTCTGGAAAATCTAGGGGGTTTTGCAAGAGAACCATTGTCTATATAATGTGTGTTTGTGTTGGTGGCCATTTTTAGACAATAGCAAGGAAGAGAAATATCTTAGATTAGATCTTGTTTATGAGATTAAACAAATCCGCTCTGATACCACTTGTTGGTACCGAAGGCCTATACAAGTTTGTAGAAGGGGGGGGGGGGGGGGGGGGGTTGAATACAAACACACAGATTTTACTTTTCTGAATTGTTTATTGATAAATCATTAACAATTTACAGCTTGTTGCGGAGACAAGATTAAGGATAAACCTAAATCTAAACAAGTTGGAACACTAAGGTTTCTTGCACTAAGAGAGATAAGGAAATTACTAATAATAACCTATCTTGAGATAAGAGATTGAACTTGTCCAGAGTTAGCAAGTTACTTCAAATGAAGTGAGTTCATCTCTTTATATACTGCATGCATTTAATGCAATTCAGTATATACTTTACACGTGTCATCAGCTGGTTGGTTGCATGTCATTGACCTTGGTTGACAACCTTAGTAGCCGTATGGATGAATAGTGTAGTATCAGAGTGGTTGTACGATTTCAGATATTCGGAGGTTCTTTTCTGACAATTCGTACGGAGTCGTGCAAAGGTGGTTAAGATAAAAGTACTTTGTACGGAGGACTTCATGATCAGCTTTCGTTGATTCAGCGATTATCATTTTCTATTCAGCGAATGATAAAGTTCAGCGATAGCTGAAGTCTTGTACTTGATACTTCACGTTGAGTGGACAAATCTGAGTCTTCGCTGATCCGCATCAGTTCATTAGGAGACTTGTCGCTGGTTCTTGAGCTTGATCTTCGACTTCAGCGTAGAACCTATGTTGACGTGAAACTTGTCTTCAGGGATCATAAGTAAACAACTAACTTATCAACGATCATCATAATGACTGAACAGACTCAGAGCATTAATGATGAACAGTGTTCGCTGAATGTTTAATTTAAAAGAGCGAGAGTTCCTATCAGCGGTACTGTAAGATCTTAGTACTTATCAGCGATAGTGAAACTCTGATACATATTGTTTACTTACAATTTTCACTAAGTATATAAGAGAGGGTCATTATCAAATCACTGAGGGTTTGGATCAACAGTTCTAAATATTATTCACTACATATTTATGTTATTTAATAATACGATTAAATCCAATAATATTCAATACATGGCTCATTATGAATGTATTAATAAGACGATTATAATGGTATAATTAGTAAAAATAGGAAACATAGTTTTAAGGTATCTTAGTTAATATACAATTATGTATGTTAATATGATAAAGATGTAACATGAAAAATGTAGAATGAAAAAGAAAAAGAAAAAAGAAAAAAGAAAAATGAAAAAAATGAAGAAATGTAAAATAAACTAAATAACCAAGTATAAGGGTATAAAGTATAATTTAAAAATATAAATAAATTTATTGTTAATTACCATGTTGAACATGAAAAATTGTGATGCTTTTAAACTTATCTATATCTATACTAAATATATTAAGATTCTATTTCAGTTTTTTCAAGATTAAAAAATACCATTTAGTAAGCAGAATGTACAACCTCTTACAGCAGAGGATTGAAACCAGTTTTCCTTCTCCACGATCTGTCTTCCCACGTCCAGCATAAATTTCTCTCCCCTTTATAGAACTGCTACGTTAATTACATCGATGCTCCTGGTGTCTTCTGGCACACGTCAATTTTTTAGAATCTCAGCTTTCTCTCCTGGTTCGTTCTCGATTTCACTCATTTTTCTTCATCTTTGCCGATTTCTCCAAAACCCTAGATTTTTTATGCAAATTACTTGATCACAAATATGTTCTTGTTCTTGAAGGAGGTCCTTTTGATCTTCTTAAACATCCCTGTTTTTTTATTTTGATCTTCTTAAATATCTTGATTTTTGATTTTGATCTTCATAACAATTTAGTTATCGCTCACTTCTTTCTTGAATTACTTGACAAATTTTCACTTAATGAACAATTATGTTTTTGTTCTTTATGTACAATTCTCGAAAACCCAAACACTCTCCGTCTGGCATGTCTCCCTTCTTTACCCTCACATTTGCAGGTTACTTACCCATGTTCGGAAAACCACCCTGGAATATCTCCTCATCCCACGTCCTAAAATCCCCTTACCGTCAAATTTGCAGGTTGTGTGTTTGGAGAAAAACAACAAACCATATGAAGAAGGCAGAAAATGTTAAGGTAATCGCTACTCACATATGTTTGCAAGTCTTCATTACAGTTTGATTACTCTTTCTCATAACAACGTTTATACATCTCATCCGACTTTGAGTATATTCTGAAGACCAACTTCAAAAATTATGTCAAGGTATGTGCGGTATATTGGATTTAAGGATTTGATTTTTGGAACTTGTATGACTATGGTTCGGTTTTGAAGGTTTTAGCTGACATGCTCTAATCTGATGTCCACTTCAACATCTCTTCTATAGTTTATGGGTTTGGGTTGAAAATACAAATTCTCAACTTGAAAGTTATATTGATTCTTCTGGATACAACAGGTTAGATTTATTGTTTCTTAATACAAAGTCTTGCATTGATTTGATTCTGACCTATTTTGCTTAAATTTGGTTGTAGGAGCCCAAACCTAAAAAAGACATAGAATTGTGCAACTCAGTCAACCTCTACCTCAATAAACAAATAGGTATGCGTTGTTTTGTTGAAGATTTTGTTACATAAAGATCTTGTTTTTCTCACTTGAAAGGTGATTCCAACCGTTATAGGAACCAAACCAAAGGCACTAAAGGGCCATTCATGTTTTCTTTTGAATCAAGATAAAATCTTGATCATCAAAAGCAATTCCAAATCTAATGAATTTGTTTGGTTTCTTGAGGTGGGTGTTTCAAAAGTAATGAAATTTATCAAGAAATATGTAGTATGCGCGTTTCTTGATTTTGAATAATGTTGTTATATCTTGTAAGGCTGGCACACAATTCATTTAGGTTCAGAAGAAGAAATTTGATACCGAAGTAGTTGCTTGGAGTAAGGGAGTTATTGGTGATGCTGAACGACCCATCGTGAGTAGTGGCCCTTCTGGGGTGCGTAAGGGTACGTTATATAATTTGTTGTGAAAGAGTTTCCAACAAAGTTCATATTCTCGGTTAGCAACACAACTCGCGCTCTAAGGGAAAAGGAGCAAAATAAAGTGCATTATCATTTCACCAAACGCAGTGTTATGGAAGAAGAGATTAAAGCTAGCAAATTTTTTGAGTTTGCCGCAGTCCATGGAAATCTGTGTTGGAACCAAAACCAGAGATGGGCAGAATTTAAGATCAGACCACAAAAACCATTTGTAGACGGAGGAGTTGCAACCCTGGCGGTGTTTGTCCTCTTGTTTTGGTTGTTAATAGACCCGAGCCTCATTATTATTTTCCTAAATTTCAAGTACGTTGTCTTTTTTTCTTTAATGGTGTTGCAGCATATGCAAAAAAAAAATCTTCAATCAGATGTGGTAACTCCGATATGCAAATCAATTTTAAACTTACATAGGATTTAGGTTTCTTCAATTTCTCTCTCTCTCTCTCTCTCTATATATATATATATAATATAAATATCTTATGTAGATGCAAACACATGCATTTATCCTGAGCAAAAATCTTTTATCACATGCATTGAGATGTTCAATTGTTGCAAGGCTATTAACATGATGTCAGTGAGTAGGATAGGATAAGTTTAAGGTACTAGATGTTGAAGATCAATTCGAAAATAGGAATAAGCTTTGATGATTAAGGTGGTTTACTTAGCTAGGGTTTGAGGAAATTTCCTTTTAAATCCTAAATACCTTTGATGTCTGCAAATTTTCCATAATGGATTCTCCTCCCGTGGCCTGCAAAGGTCTAACATAGATCATTCATCAGTGCATCAATCGTCTTCAGTTTCTGTGAATCACCATAACATAAATAAACGAACGAGCAACGTTAAATATGGTTTTTACAAACTTTGGCATTGTGAACGTAATTTCATATCCTGCGTAAGGGTACGTTATATAAACGGTTGTGAAAGAGTTTCCAACAAAGTTCGGATTCTTGGTTAGCCACACAACTCGTGCTCCAAGGGAAAAGGAGCAAAATAGAGTGCATTATCATTTCACCAAACGCAGTGTTATGGAAGAAGAGATTAAAGCTAGCAAATTTTTTGAGTTTGCCGATGTGACAACCGTCAAACTTACGTTTCAGGTTAGATTTATACGGAGCCTTGCAGTTAATTATATTTTAGACAGCACAGTCGAATTTAGCAGTGAAAACGGTATCGTTAGGAAAATTTGAGAATTTTGCCTAGCTTTTGCCTAAATGAGTGAATTATCCCTATATCTCATAAAATGCCACTTTAAATACCCTAAATACATATGTATATATATATATATATATATATGTACTTTGCATAACTTTATAAAAACAAGTATTATGGATTATATATAAAGTAGTTAATAATTCAAATTTAAAAACAAAAAAAATAAAAAAATAAAAAAAAAATAAAAAAAAAAATAAAACACCATCATTTTATACAACACCACACTCCACCTCCCTTCCCCCTTCCCAAAACCGCCCCCCCTAAACCCCTATCTCTCTCATTTTCATCCATTTTCAAATCCATCCTCTCATCTCTCACTTCCTCTCTTTTCTCTCTAAGAGTTCTTACCTCTTTCTCCCTCTATTTTCTCTCAAAGTTGAGCTCCATACTTCAGCCCCTAAAACACAAGAAAGTTCAAGTATTCAAGTCTTCACAAGGTAAAAATCATATGTAGTGCAAAGCCTACACTTTTCCTTGTTTATGTTCTTGCATTTTCTCTAAATCTTCTTCTACTTCTACATTAGTTTACATGTTGTTTTGTTATATCAATATCTTTGAATCTTGATGTTTGGAGATTCATCACCATAACATCTTGTATGTTATTAAAAAGGGGATGAATCCATGACCAAACCCATGATAAGACCAAAGAAGAACTTTTACAAGTTTTTAACTAGCATGCATGTGTTCTTCCTCAAAACCTACCTTGGATATTCTAAAAAGTTCTATGAAAACCTTCTTACTTCATCAAATACATATTTTAATCCTCATGCATATGGTGTAAACCTTGTATTTTATATGACAAACACAAGCTCTAGGCTTGAATGTCAAAGAAATCTTCAAAAAGACCCATTTTCAATTTCTACAAAAGATGAGTTTAATAGATAGCATGCATGTGGTTTAAAAGGCTTAAAAATAAATATTTATCTGAAAATATATGTTTCGGGAAGTGTCAAAATCGGATTCAAGGCAAAAGGAACAAAATCATTGCAAAACTTAAAGTTCTATGCAATTTCCTAGAAGCTATATATTGATAGCAATCTGCCAGAATCTTCCTCTGACTTTGCAAGGCCATACCTCACTCAAAATTTATCCAAACAAGGTGAAACTTTTCTGGAATTACATTTTATGTTGTAAGATTCGAACCCAAGTTGTTTCACTCAAAAACTCCAAGATTTCGACCTTCAAACATTTTTCACAAAAACAGTGCGCAAACAGCTAAGCTTTCTGTAGTGTTTTTACGTCAAGAATTATTTCAGGTACTTAATCACCTCTAAAAATTATGGTTTTTGTACCAAAAGTTACCTAACGCATTAAGTTATATGGACATAAAATATCTTGACCTAAATGCCACTGGAAGATATCCAAAAACGAACTGAAAGTGACAGTGAATTCTGGACAGCAAATGATAAATTTCTTCTATGGTTAGAAACTAACTCTTAGACCCTTTTCATCACTTCTTGTGATGAAATTGTGGTGGTTCCAACATATTTAAGTAATCTAACCTACATACTATATGTATATGCATTTTATATACTTTAACTTTACATTTTGAACCCTTTTCATCATTCTTGTGATGAAATTGCGGTATATATATATACTATATGTGATTTCTAACTTAGACCCTTTTCGTCACTCGTCATGACGAAATTGCGGTAACTTCAATCTAACATATGTAATGTATTATATATTGATTACTAACTTCGGTTAATTCCTTATAACTTATAAACTTAATCACAACAAAGGCATTTTATGATGATTTGGGATAACTAAGAGCTATCAAGCCTAAGGTTTAAACATAGAATCTTACTAGTGTCCTTACGTTCGTAGGATCGAAGTAGGATCGTTTTACGGATTGCATTGCGAACCTCTTGGGAATATCTTCGCTTATCACCGTGCGTTTTCACAGCCTCTTTTTACTATTTTGTACATTTTGGGGTGAAAAGCATGTTACAATTTACTTACGCATCGGTTGCACTATTTACTCAAATGATTTACATTACTACGAACTTTTATGCGCTATGGTATATATGCTTATGTTAGTTGATTCTGAGTTTAACATTTATTTTAAAAGTCCCCGGTACAAACTACATTACCCATTAGCTCATTGTGCGAGCCGTTGGTATAATATGGATAACGTTATTTGGTTGACACCCCACTCTCCTCGGGAGTGCATAGTTACCGTCTAACTTATCATATTTGTGAGGAACATGTGTCTTTGGGGCGTGTACGGTCAGTAGGTTTGGGTAGTGGGCTCATTACTTTAACATATTTGCATACGATATTATGCCTTGCACATGTTGACAAACGAATTCTTTATCCAATGTACGGATTTACGAAGATGCTTTATAACTACAACCGAATACTCAATCCACTGTGCGGATTTACAAACTTGCATTAAAAATGTTATGCATACCGAAAACCTGTGAACTCACCAACTATTCAATAGTTGACCCTCTCATTTACATGCTTTTCAGGAAATATCAAGTAAGGTTGAACTTTAGAAGGCACCACAAGTAGCGGCATCCAACATTTTTCTTTATCATGTCAATTTATGTTTTTGGACAAGTTCGTATTTTGGAACAAGATGTACTTTTGTAAACTTTTTATGATATGATGATTGTGTGTTGTCTCCTACCTTACACAATGAAACCTTGAACTGTGACATCCCGTACTTCCGCTTTAGCGGGGTGTGACAGAAATGGTATCAGAGCCGAAGGTTATAGAGAATACCGGTCTTTCATTGGAAAAACCCAACTATAACCAAAATCCAAAACTGACATGAAAACAACTGAACTTACTACTAGTATAACTAAGTCTAGAATGGTATTAACAGACTTTAATTAAACATAGCCTGATCACCTATATTCGATTAAGGGAGGTTAATGCGAGACTAGAAATGGTTATAGTAGGAGTATGTCAATTTTCACTTGCCTTATCTACTTACTCGGCCGATGTGTCGGGTTACGTCACTGGTCGACCTCGAGTCAACCCACCAAACATCCGGGAAGATGAAACTTCTAGTAGCACTGAATCGGAGCAAGAAGTGTCAAGTGAACGAGACCTCTATGACGAACCGAGAGTGTTACCGACCCCGGTACCACCGCAACCAACTCCGATAACCTTCCAACGAAACCCCAACGGGCCTCGTGTTAGGCAAACCGCAAGAAAAAGTGTCCCGATCCCACGAAGGGTCACACTATCATCAACACGACCGGAGGCACCGGAACCGCAACGTATGGCTACCGGCGTGCCAATCAGGCAAATGTGCGAGTTGACTTGGGCAAGAGATCAACACATAAGGGCGATGACAACCGAACTCCACGATTGTCAGGAAAGGGTGACTCATCAAGGCCAGGTTTTAACAGAACTAGTAGAGCTAGCACACCAACTGACCATCGTTTCGACTCAAGCTCTAGATGGTGCATGTAACAACCCGGATTCCATATATACAAATAACATACATTTTATATACTAAAATGATCAAAAGATACATCGTAATTCACATTCGGTCCCATAGTCTTGGTAAACATAATAAGTAAACCAGTACAAACTTTTTGCAAATTAAGTTACATGTTGAATAATAACAAAGTCATAAGTACAAAATACATCCATAACTTCATAACCAACATCTTCACAAAAGCTATCCATCCAGAGTCCTATTTACTTGGTCTTACCTGATCCACCACCTGGAATACATATTTTTAAAACAGAAATGAGGGTTAGACCTAATGGTCTAGTGAGGAAATCCCTGTCAGTTTAGTAAACCTTTGTATCAAAACCATTTATATAAAACTTTTCATATACATCCATATATTACACGTATATCAATACCATTCAAGACTCGTACATCTCATCCCACCTTATTCCCCCACAACTGGCCATACTAATTGGTAGCAAGCCAACTAATAAATATCAACGTTACCGGTCCGCACACCGGAACCCGGTTACTCACCGGTCCGCACACCGGAACCCGGCTACCCATCGGTCCGCACACCGGAACCCGACTAAAGTACACTTGTGTTGTGTAATGCACATATGAATATAATATCTTACTATATTATAAACACATAATATTCATACCTTAATCACATATCCATTCCACACATATATGTATTCCAGTAAAAATATTTTGAAGTAAAACTCACCTGTTTAGCTTATATCCAAAAATCCTTCCAAGATATTTATCAAGCACTTCGATCCTTCAATTCCAAATTCACAGTATCTGTACAAGTCAAATACATATACCACTTTACCAAAAACACACACAAAAATCTTAGGAACTTAAAGTAGTTTAATTCCTCAAACATCTCCCCCAAACCCGAACTTAAGTCGAGTCTATAATATTTTCTAGTCCTTAATCATCAACTAATCATAGTTCAATAATATACATTGTTATCAGACCCCTAACAACGTTTAGAAATCTCAGAATTGGTCAACAGCTCAAGTATCCGGACATAAACAGAGTTTTCCGGACAACACCATTTATCTGGACAGCATGCCTTTTCCGGACAGTATAAGTAATCCGGACACCATCCGGAAACCTAAGTAATCCGGACGCTATCCGGTATCATACTTCGTCCGGACAATCAAGAAAAGAGAACTTATCCGGATAAAACACCGTCCGGACACCTTTAGAACTTTACCCGGACACCACCAACAAAAGTACCCGGAAACCTTCATTCTATCCGGAAACTACTGTCGGTTCACCCCTCTTTTGCCCAGAAATCGACACAACTAACCCCAGATACGAAATCAGTGTTTCTACTCCAATGGAAACTATCTATTAACAATTATAAACATACTTTGTAAAGAAAACATACCTGATTTCACTTTCAAGTACACCAAATGAATCCTCAACCTAAGTTTTCTTCTTTTCTCCTTTTGCTTTCAAAACACACACTTACACACACTAATTTTCTGCTGAACTGAAAATATCTTATGGCTTAAGAGATAATATCAGCCATATGTACCCTTAGGACTTTAAACTCTTCATTAATGACCAAAACATCCTAAACTTGCAATTTAACCAAATTTTACCCTAAACATACTTATTATAAAGTTAACAATTCTTAACAAAAAGGGTTTTTAACTAACGAACTTACCCGGGGTATTACATCATCTCCCCTCAAAAGAATTCCGTCCCGGAATTCGGTTAGTCAAAAAGATGAGGGTATTTGGTTCTCATTTCGGATTCCGATTCCCAAGTAGCATCCTGCCCTCTATGATGTCTCCACTGAACTTTCACTTGTCTGATCTCTTTATTCCGCAACACTTTAACTTTGTGATCAACTACGGCTTCTGGTTCCTCCACATAATCCAGCTTTTCATCCACTTGTATATCTGGTAGAGAGACGGCCTGATCAGGCGTAACCAAACACTTCCGAAAATTTGAAACATGAAACGCGTTATGAATTCTTCTTAACTCTGGCGGAAGATCTAACCTGTAGGCTACTTCACCAATTCTTTCTGTTATTGCAAACGACCCAATGTACCTTGGGCTAAGTTTACCTTGCTTTCCAAATCGAATGACTCCTTTCCAAGGTGAGACTTTTAACATCACAAAATCCCCAACTTGAAACTCTAGCGGCTTCCGGCGTCGATCTGCGTAGCTTTTCTGTCTGTCTTGAGCCACTTTTAATCTTTCCCGAATTTGAGTAACCTTATCTGCTGTTAACTGTACTATATCTGGCCCCGCTAACTGTTTCTCTCCCACTTCGTTCCAACATAAAGGTGTTCGACATTTTCTACCATACAGAACTTCAAACGGTGCCGCTTGTATGCTGGAATGATAATTGTTGTTGTAAGCAAATTCGATCAGCGGTAGATGTTTATCCCATGATCCCCCAAAGTCAATAATACAAGCTCGGAGCATATCTTCTAAAGTCTGGATTGTTCTTTCACTCTGACCGTCCATTTGAGGATGATATGCTGTGCTTAACTTTATCTGTGTTCCCATTTCTTTTTGAAAGCTTCTCCAGAATCTAGAAGTAAAACGACTATCTCGATCAGAAATAATCGAGATTGGTACTCCATGGCGCGTTACTATTTCATCAATGTACAATTTGGCTAAGCGTTCCATCGAATCAGTTTCTTTTATCGGCAAGAAGTGAGCAGACTTCGTTAATCTATCAACAATCACCCAAATAGTATCAAATCCTTTCGGAGTTCTAGGTACCTTGGTAATGAAATCAGTAGTGATCTGATCCCATTTCCACATTGGTATCTCCAGACGTTGTAACTGACCAAACGGCCTTTGATGTTCAATCTTCACTTTCTTACAAGTATCACAACTTTCCACATACGGAGCAATGCTTCTTTTTATCCCCAGCCACCAATAAAATTGTTTCAGATCCTTATACATCTTGTTCGTACCCGGATGAATAGAAAAACGAGTCTGATGAGCTTCTTGTAGTACCCGATCACGTAACCCACCCATACGAGGCACCCAAATTCTGCTTCCCAAACATAATAACCCACGATCATCTTTTTCTAGCAATGTTGATACCCCCACTAATCGTTCTGACTTCAGATGTTCTTCTTGAAACGCTTCTATTTGACACTTTTGCAAATCGTCAAAGATGTTCGGTAGCAGTTCAGCCCGTAGTGAAATAGCTTTATTGTTCCACTCCTTTCCTGACGACTCAGTGCATCTGCTACCACGTTCGCCTTTCCCGGATGATAAAGGATTTCACAGTCGTAATCATTCACCAATTCTAGCCATCTTCTTTGCCTCATATTCAATTCCTTCTGATCGAAAAGATGTTGGAGACTCTTATGATCGGTAAATATTTGGCACTTAGAACCGTAAAGGTAATGTCTCCAAATTTTCAACGCGAAGACAACTGCTGCAAGCTCCATATCATGTGTAGGATACTGTCTTTCATGGTCCTTCAGTTGACGAGAAGCATAAGCAATCACCTTTCCACGTTGCATAAGTACACATCCTAATCCTAGTTTGGAAGCATCGCTGTTGACAACAAAATCATCAGAACCTTCTGGCAATGCTAATATTGGCGCGCTGCAGAGTTTCTCTTTCAATATTCTGAATGCTTCATCTTGTTCTGCTCTCCATTCAAACTTTAGATTCTTCCGAATCACCTTAGTCAATGGCGTCGCGATTCGAGAGAAGTCTTTTATAAATTTCCGATAGTAGCCAGCTAGACCCAGAAAACTACGTACTTCGGTTGGCGTCTTTGGTGGTTCCCATCTTTCAATCGCTTCCACTTTCATCGGATCTACTTGAATGCCTTTCTCTGAAACGACATGCCCCAAAAACTGAACTTCCCGCAACCAGAATTCACACTTCGAGAATTTAGCATACAACTTTTCTTTCTTCAACAACTCCAGAATCAAGCGAAGGTGTTGTGCGTGATCCTTTTTGGATCGGGAATAGATAAGTATATCATCGATAAATACAATGACAAATTTATCGAGATAAGGCTTACATACCCGATTCATTAGATCCATAAAAGCGGCTGGAGCGTTCGTCAGTCCGAATGGCATCACCAAGAATTCGTAGTGGTCGTACCTTGTACGAAAAGCAGTCTTTAGAACGTCTTCTTCTTTAACCTTCAACTGATGGTAGCCAGATCTGAGATCAATCTTGGAGAAACAACAAGCTCCAACTAATTGATCGAAGAGATCATCAATTCTTGGAAGTGGATATTTGTTCTTGATCGTGCGCTTATTCAGCTCCCGGTAGTCAATACACATTCTCATTGAACCGTCCTTCTTTTTCACAAACAAAACTGGCGCTCCCCACGGCGAAGAACTAGGTCTGATGAAGCCTTTGTCGAATAGGTCTTGTAGTTGTGTCATCATCTCTTTCATCTCTGGAGGTGCCAGACGATACGGTGCACGGGCAATAGGAGCGGCTCCAGGAATCAGATCTATACCAAACTCTACTTGTCTAACGGGCGGAAGACTATTCAAGTCTTCAGGGAATACTTCAGGAAATTCACTAACAATAGGAATATCTTCCAACTTAATCTTTTCAGGCCTACCATCTATCACATAGGCTAAGTAACTCGGGAAACCCTTGCTGACACATTTACGGGCTTTTATCATAGATATTAGGCTAGACTGATGATTCTTACGATCACCATAAATCACTACTGACCTCTTATCAGGTAAAACGACATTGATTATTTTCTTATCACAAACTATGTTAGCCTGATTCTCAGCTAACCAACCCATCCCTACTACCACATCAAACTCGATCAAAGCTATAGGATATAGTTGTATCGGTACTCCACACCCCTCTATATTTATCACACAGCAATAAAAAATTTCTTTAACTGACACTTGGTTATCATTTGCAGTGTCTACCAGTAAGGCATGTTCTAACATTTTAGGCTCTAAATGCATGTGAGCAGCAAATGAAGGAGACACAAAAGATCGGTTTGCACCGGAGTCAAACAACACTTTAGCACGTGTAGAGTTTATGAAAAATGTACCTGTAACCACATCCGGAGTTTCCTCTGCCTCTTTAGCTTTCATTTGAAATGTACGACCCATTGTTCTCGGCGGTTCTATTTTTGGAACTACTGGTCTAGCAATTGCTGGTTTCTTGATGTGCCCCTGTTGTATTCTACCTCGCGGACAATCTGACTGAAGGTGATCCGGAGAATTGCACAAGAAACAAAACCACGTTAATCGACAATCTTTAATAACATGCCCGGTCTTCCTACACCTATAACAAACCCGCGATTCAATCTGACAGTTTCCTTGATGGATACGGTGGCACTTCGGACAAGGTCTTTCCATTGGTCGGAAAGGTGGACGATTATCGAATCTCTGAAATCTAGAATTCTTCGGATCATGTGGTGGCCCTTCCCATTTCCTTTTCCCCGTACTCTTATCACCGACATCACTTATGTTGTCTCGTTATACATTTTCAGCAGCGTCCACTGCGACTGTAAAGGTATCTGGCCTTGTTGCAGTCACTAATCTTCTGACTTCTGAATTTAGCCTATAGATAAATCTATCCATCTTCAGTTTCTCCGTAGCAACGTAATATCCTGCAAAACGAGATTTTTCTAAGAAACGAGCAGTATAGTCTCTAACTGACAAATTCCCTTGTTGCAGGCTCATAAATTCTTCCTCCAATTGTCTAACGGCTGCTTGTGGACAGAATTGTTTTGTGAAAGCTAAATCGAATTCTTCCCAAGAAAAAGTAGAATATATGTCCGATCCTCCCGATTCAATATGAGCCTCCCACCAGTATAAAGCATCGCCCTTTAACATTGCAGTTACATAAAGTACTCTATCCTCTTCAGCACATTTACTCGTCTTGAAGATAGCTTCGATTTCTTTCAGCCATCTCATCGCTTTTACTGGATCCCGATCTCCTGAGTACGCAGGGGGCTTGCAACTAAGAAACATTTTGTAATCACACTTTTTCACTACCGGTAAGACATCAGAGGTGATTGGTATTTCGACTTCAAGTTCCGGATCTGGTGTATCAGCTTCATTATGACGACTTCGTTCAAACATGGCTTGTATGCTAGCCTGTAGTCTTCCCATTTCAGCAGTCAGGTCATCCCGTGTAACAAACGCTGTACCTTGTGGTTGTGTTCTACCCCCAGTTCGGCCCCCAGTTTGGCCCCCGATTCTACCTCCGGTTCTGCCTCTACCACGATCTCCTCCTCTTCCCCCTATTCCTACTGGCGGGTTCTCTCCACCCGAATTCCTTCCTCCCCTTCGATTCTTTTGTCTAGTGCCACTTGCCATTCTGTAGATTCAAACAAGGTTAATATACACATAAGCACATACCCCATATAACAAGGTATTCCAGTTCAAACATGTACCTGTAAGATCATAATTACACTGGCCAGGTGTAATCTGAAATTACCTTACATGATGTTCCTTCTACCTTTTTATACTTAGCATCCCCAGGTTCTAAAATAATAGGGACATCCTACATCACATGCAGTTTAAGTCTAGGTACAAGTACCAATACCTAAATCTCTTAAACCTGGCTCTGATACCATCTGTAACAACCCGGATTCCATATATACAAATAACATACATTTTATATACTAAAATGATCAAAAGATACATCGTAATTCACATTCGGTCCCATAGTCTTGGTAAACATAATAATAAAATCAGTACAAACTTTTTGCAAATTAAGTTAAATGTTGACTAATAACAAAGTCATAAGTACAAAATACATCCATAACTTCATAACCACCATCTTCACAAAAGCTATCCATCCAGAGTCCTATTTACTTGGTCTTACCTGATCCACCACCTGGAATACATATTTTTAAAACATAAATAAGGGTTAGACCTAATAGTCTAGTGAGGAAATCCCTGTCAGTTTAGTAAACCTTTGTATCAAAACCATTTATATAAAACTTTTCATATACATCCATATATTACACGTATATCAATACCATTCAAGACTCGTACATCTTATCCCACCTTATTCCCCCACAACTGGCCATACTAATTGGTAGCAAGCCAGCTAATAAATATCAACGTTACCGGTCCGCACAACGGAACCCGGTTACTCACCGGTCCGCACACCGGAACCCGGCTACCCATCGGTCCGCACACCGGAACCCGACTAAAGTACACTTGTGTTGTGTAATGCACATATGAATATAATATCTTACTATATTATAAACACATAATATTCATACCTTAATCACGTATCGATTCCACACATATATGTATTCCAGTAAAAATATTTTGAAGTAAAACTCACCTGTTTAGCTTATATCCAAAAATCCTTCCAAGATATTTATCAAGCACTTCGATCCTTCAATTCCAAATTCACAGTATCTGTACAAGTCAAATACATATACCACTTTACCAAAAACACACACAAAAATCTTAGGAACTTAAAGTAGTTTAATTCCTCAAACATCTCCCCCAAACCCGAACTTAAGTCGAGTCTATAATATTTTCTAGTCCTTAATCATCAACTAATCATAGTTCAATAATATACATTGTTATCAGACCCCTAACAACGTTTAGAAATCTCAGAATTGGTCAACAGCTCAAGTATCCGGACATAAACAGAGTTTTCCGGACAACACCATTTATCCGGACAGCATGCCTTTTCCGGACAGTATAAGTAATCCGGACACCATCCGGAAACCTAAGTAATCCGGACGCTATCCGGTATCATACTTCGTCCGGACAATCAAGAAAAGAGAACTTACCCGGATAAAACACCGTCCGGACACCTTTAGAACTTTACCCGGACACCACCAACAAAAGTACCCGGAAACCTTCATTCTATCCGGAAACTACTGTCGGTTCACCCCTTTTTTGCCCAGAAATCGACACAACTAACCCCAGATACGAAATCAGTGTTTCTACTCCGATGGAAACTATCTATTAACAATTATAAACATACTTTGTAAAGAAAACATACCTGATTTCACTTTCAAGTACACCAAATGAATCCTCAACCTAAGTTTTCTTCTTTTCTCCTTTTGCTTTCAAAACACACACTTACACACACTAATTTTCTGTTGAACTGAAAATATCTTATGGCTTAAGAGATAATATCAGCCATATGTACCCTTAGGACTTTAAACTCTTCATTAATAACCAAAACATCCTAAACTTGCAATTTAACCAAATTTTACCCTAAACATACTTATTATAAAGTTAACAATTCTTAACAAAAAGGGTTTTTAACTAACGAACTTACCCGGGGTATTACAGTGCAAGAGTGGCTAAAAGAATGGCAATGAGGGCGAAAGTGGCATGCTTGGTTTTGGGGATGGCGCTATTGTTGTTGGTTCTTTTGATCCTGATTAGTGCATACTTGGGATAGTACCGATACGACGGTGGATGGGTTATAGTGTGTGGGAGGAACTTTTGAAAAACATTTTACTTACTTGTTATTTCCAATTTACGCATTTTTAGTATTCAAGTTGTATTTCCTTTTCAAACAATATGATACCGATGTATGATAAACATCGGAAATTTTGTAATTTCGGCATTTAATAGAAATATGAATGGAAACCATTGGATGAAATGTGAACTTTCGATCAACCTATCTGTTTATCTTAAACTTAACTTTACTGTTTCAAAATTTCAAGTAATAGCATAAACTTTTGGAAAATACGAGTTCAAGAATTTGTACAAAATTTTAACCAAATCAATTTTTGCAAATGTGTTTTAGAATCATGCCTCCAAGAAGATCCACTCGCCACACGGGAGATAATCCTGAAAACCAAACACCCGACATCCCACGGATCATAGCACAACGCATACAAGAAGCAATACCCAACATAGTCACGCAAGTAACCGCCGGCATTATTGCTGATCGTGGGAATGAAGGTGGTAGGGGAGGAAATCCGGGCAATAACAATACCGGATGCAACTACAAGTCCTTCATGTCCTATAAGCCCAAGGAGTTCTACGGAAAGGAAGGTGCCGTAGGATTGCTTTCTTGGATCGATAGCATGGAGTCGGTACTCCATATCAGCAAATGCTTGGAGGACCGCAAGGTGGAGTATGCGGCCTGTCAACTCCAAGGCAGGGCACTAACATGGTGGAACATCCAGGTTCAAACCCGTGGAAGGGAAGATGCATACAGACTCTCATGGGAGGAGTTTAAGAAGTTACTCATTGAGGAGTACTGCCCCAGGAGTGAAATTCAGAAGCTAGAAGCTGAATTCTGGAGTCACGCCATCGTCGGAGCTGACATAGACCGATACACAGCTCATTTCCACGAACTCGCAAAACTGGTACCTCATATGGTTACTCCCGAGAGCAAGAGAATCGACCGATACTTATGGGGATTAGCGTCGGAGATCCGAGGAATGGTCACCTCGGCAAGCCTGACCACAATCCAACCTGTTGTGGCCTTGGTAATTACTTTAACGAACGACGCGGTAAGAGCGGGAACCCTGACATCGGGAAGTGCCAGCAATAAGAGGAAGCCAGAGTATCAGTCAGGAAAGAAAACCTTTGGTAGTGCAAGCAAGGATAGGAAAGTGGTGAGAAACTTCGGAGTAAAGACTCAGGACCCATGGCAATACAAGGGTCCATTCCCAAAATGCAACAAATGCAACCTTCATCATGAGGGAGCATGCCCCGTTTGTGACAATTGTAAGCGGCCAGGTCATCTCACCAAGTTCTGTAGGGTGGAAAAGGGTTTCAATGACGGGAGAAGGGCATGCTTCGAGTGCGGAAGTCCGGATCACTTCCGGAATATGTGCCCGAGATTTGGTAGGAGGCCAAACAATAACAATAATGGGAACCAGGCAAGGCAAGCCAATCAAGGAAATCAAGGAGGACAAGCTCGAGGACGGGCATTTGTCATTGGAGCTGACGAATCACGTCGCGACCCTAATGTGGTGACAGGTACGTTTCTTCTAAACAACCACTATGCATCAGTATTATTTGACACTGGAGCGGATAGGAGTTTTGTTTCATTGAAATTTAGGCCACTAATTAACTTGGAATCTAGGAGATTGTCGGATGCTTATATTATTGAGGTTGCTAATGGTCATAAATTTGAGGCTAAGGATGTAATTTTAGATTGTACCTTGAATCTAGCCGATAAATTGTTTAGCGTTGATCTTATTCCTATTGAATTGGGGAGTTTTGACATAGTAGTGGGTATGAACTGGTTGTCTAAGAATCGAGCAGAGATTTGCTGTTTTGATAAGACGGTTAGAGTACCTTTGCAAAACGGAGAAACCCTAGTCATACAAGGAAACAAAGTTGGAAGGAGCCTAGAGATAGTGTCAAGTGTGAAGGTTCATAAGTATTTGAGGAAGAAGTGCGTTGCATTTTTGGCTCACGTAGTTGAGAAGAAGTCCGAGAAAAGGCGAATCCAAGACATTCCTATAGTGAAGGATCACCCGGAGGTGTTCCCCGATGATTTTCCTGGACTTCCCCCGTCTAGACAAGTTGTGTTTCAAATTGACCTCATACCTGCAGCAGTACGTGTAGCTAAAGTACCGTACCGTTTAGCACCTGCTGAAATGCAAGAGTTGTCGAGTCAACTTCAGGAACTTCTGGACAAGGAATTTATTAGACCAAGTTCCTCACCTTGGGGAGCCCCAGTCCTGTTCGTCAAGAAAAAGGATGGATCGTTTTGAATGTGCATCGATTATTGGGAGCTGAACAAGTTGACGATCAAGAATCGATATCCTCTTCCTCGAATAGATGATTTGTTCGATCAGTTGCAAGGTGCAACTTATTTCTCAAAGATTGATCTTCGATCAGGGTATCATCAGTTAAGAGTCCGTGAGGAGGACATTCCTAAGACAGCTTTTAGGACTCGATATGGACACTACGAGTTTTTGGTTATGCTTTTTGGGTTAACGAATGCACCAGTTG
The DNA here is from genome assembly GCA_033807775.1 of Saussurea involucrata. Lineage (NCBI taxonomy): Eukaryota > Viridiplantae > Streptophyta > Magnoliopsida > Asterales > Asteraceae > Saussurea > Saussurea involucrata. The sequence goes on from CM066320.1 coordinate 71,766,880, forward strand.
TGTTCATGGATTTAATGAACAGGGTATGCAGACCATACCTTGACAAGTTTGTGATCGTGTTTATCGATGACATATTGATCTACTCTCTAAGTAAGGAGGATCACGAGCATCATTTAAGAGTAATCCTAGAACTTATCAAGGATTAGAAACTGTACGCCAAATTCTCTAAGTGCGAATTTTGGATTAGAGAAGTACATTTTCTTGGTCACGTGATTGGAGAGATGGGACTTCACGTGGATCCGGCTAAAGTGGAAGCCGTCAAGATGTGGGAAGCCCCTAAGACCCCAACAGAAATTCGTCAATTTCTGGGATTGGTAGGTTATTATAGGCGATTCATCGAGAACTTCTCAAAGATTGCTAAACCACTCACAGCACTGACCCAAAAGGATAGGAAATTCGTTTGGGGAGAACCGCAGGAGGAGGCGTTCCAGCTATTGAAGAGAAAGTTGTGCAATGCACCAATCCTAGTGTTACCGAAAGGAACGGATAATTTTGTGGTGTATTGTGATGCGTTGCATCAAGGTTTGAGTTGTGTATTGATGCAAAAGGACAAGGTTATAGCGTACGCCTCGCGGAAACTAAAGGTTCATGAGAAGAACTATACCACACATGACTTGGAGCTTGGAGTTGTGGTATTCGCTTTAAAGATTTGGAGACATTATTTGTACGACACTAAATGCACTATTTTCACGGATCATAAGAGTCTTCAACATATCCTAGACCAGAAAATGCTCAACATGAGACAAAGGAGATGGGTAGAACTACTCAGCGACTACGATTGCGAGATTCGCTATCACCCAGGTAAGGCCAATGTAGTGGCCGAGGCCCTGAGTAGATAGGAAAGGGTAAAACCTTCACGTGTACGAGCAATGGGAGCGCTTGTACAAACGAGTTTAAAGACTCGAATTCTTGAAGCTTAGACCGAAGCAATGAAAACGGAAAACTTGAAGGACGAAACCCTTCACGGTATAGAAAGTAGATTTGAAACTAAGATTGATGGAGTACGTTATTTCAAGGACATAGTTTGGATTCCAAAAGCTAACAACGTACGGGAAATAGTTCTAGATGAAGCCCATAAGTCTAGGTATTCAATTCATCCAGGAGCGGATAAGATGTACAAGGACTTATGGGAATACTATTGGTGGCCAGGAATGAAGAAAGATATTGCCTTGTACGTAGGGAAATGTCTAACTTGCTCAAAGGTCAAAGCTGTATATCAGAAACCATCTGGTATGCTACAGCAACCAGAGATTCCCTAGTGGAAATGGGAACAAATAACCATGGATTTTATAACCAAACTTCCGAGAACAGCCAAAGGGCACGACTCAATTTGGGTTATAGTAGATCGATTCACGAAATCTGAACATTTCCTACCAATTTGGGAGGATTATAAGATGGAGAAGCTTGCTCAGATCTACATCAAGGAAATTGTTACACGTCATGGAGTTCCAATATCCATCATTTCAGATAGAGATAGCCGTTTCACGTCACGGTTTAGGCAGTCGCTTCAAAAAGCATTGGGTACGCAATTGAATTTGAGCATTGCCTATCGTCCTCAAACGGATGGGCAAAGTGAACGAACTATTCAAACATTAGAAGACATGCTTCGGGCATGCGTGTTAAACTTCGGAGGAAGTTGGGATAATCACTTGCCTTTGGTCGAGTTTTCTTATAACAATATTTATCACACCAGTATTCAGTGTGCGCCATTTGAATCCTTGTATGGACGCAAGTGCCGTTCACCCCTTGCTTGGTTAGAAATTGAAGATAAACAGTTATCTAGACCCGATATTGTGCAAGAAACTACCGACAAGATTGCAATTATTAGAGATAGGCTTAAAGCATCCAGAGATCGTCAGAAAAGTTATGCGGATAATCGTCGGAAGCCTAGAGATAGTGTCAAGTGTGAAGGTTCATAAGTATTTGAGGAAGAAGTGCGTTGCATTTTTGGCTCACGTAGTTGAGAAGAAGTCCGAGAAAAGGCGAATCCAAGACATTCCTATAGTGAAGGATCACCCGGAGGTGTTCCCCGATGATTTTCCTGGACTTCCCCCGTCTAGACAAGTTGTGTTTCAAATTGACCTCATACCTGCAGCAGCACGTGTAGCTAAAGTACCGTACCGTTTAGCACCTGCTGAAATGCAAGAGTTGTCGAGTCAACTTCAGGAACTTCTGGACAAGGAATTTATTAGACCAAGTTCCTCACCTTGGGGAGCCCCAGTCCTGTTCGTCAAGAAAAAGGATGGATCGTTTTGAATGTGCATCGATTATTGGGAGCTGAACAAGTTGACGATCAAGAATCGATATCCTCTTCCTCGAATAGATGATTTGTTCGATCAGTTGCAAGGTGCAACTTATTTCTCAAAGATTGATCTTCGATCAGGGTATCATCAGTTAAGAGTCCGTGAGGAGGACATTCCTAAGACAGCTTTTAGGACTCGATATGGACACTACGAGTTTTTGGTTATGCTTTTTGGGTTAACGAATGCACCAGTTGTGTTCATGGATTTAATGAACAGGGTATGCAGACCATACCTTGACAAGTTTGTGATCGTGTTTATCGATGACATATTGATCTACTCTCTAAGTAAGGAGGATCACGAGCATCATTTAAGAGTAATCCTAGAACTTATCAAGGATTAGAAACTGTACGCCAAATTCTCTAAGTGCGAATTTTGGATTAGAGAAGTACATTTTCTTGGTCACGTGATTGGAGAGATGGGACTTCACGTGGATCCGGCTAAAGTGGAAGCCGTCAAGATGTGGGAAGCCCCTAAGACCCCAACAGAAATTCGTCAATTTCTGGGATTGGCAGGTTATTATAGGCGATTCATCGAGAACTTCTCAAAGATTGCTAAACCACTCACAGCACTGACCCAAAAGGATAGGAAATTCGTTTGGGGAGAACCGCAGGAGGAGGCGTTCCAGCTATTGAAGAGAAAGTTGTGCAATGCACCAATCCTAGTGTTACCGAAAGGAACGGATAATTTTGTGGTGTATTGTGATGCGTTGCATCAAGGTTTGAGTTGTGTATTGATGCAAAAGGACAAGGTTATAGCGTACGCCTCGCGGCAACTAAAGGTTCATGAGAAGAACTATACCACACATGACTTGGAGCTTGGAGTTGTGGTATTCGCTTTAAAGATTTGGAGACATTATTTGTACGACACTAAATGCACTATTTTCACGGATCATAAGAGTCTTCAACATATCCTAGACCAGAAAATGCTCAACATGAGACAAAGGAGATGGGTAGAACTACTCAGCGACTACGATTGCGAGATTCGCTATCACCCAGGTAAGGCCAATGTAGTGGCCGAGGCCCTGAGTAGATAGGAAAGGGTAAAACCTTCACGTGTACGAGCAATGGGAGCGCTTGTACAAACGAGTTTAAAGACTCGAATTCTTGAAGCTTAGACCGAAGCAATGAAAACGGAAAACTTGAAGGACGAAACCCTTCACGGTATAGAAAGTAGATTTGAAACTAAGATTGATGGAGTACGTTATTTCAAGGACATAGTTTGGATTCCAAAAGCTAACAACGTACGGGAAATAGTTCTAGATGAAGCCCATAAGTCTAGGTATTCAATTCATTCAGGAGCGGATAAGATGTACAAGGACTTATGGGAATACTATTGGTGGCCAGGAATGAAGAAAGATATTGCCTTGTACGTAGGGAAATGTCTAACTTGCTCAAAGGTCAAAGCTGTATATCAGAAACCATCTGGTATGCTACAGCAACCAGAGATTCCCTAGTGGAAATGGGAACAAATAACCATGGATTTTATAACCAAACTTCCGAGAACAGCCAAAGGGCACGACTCAATTTGGGTTATAGTAGATCGATTCACGAAATCTGAACATTTCCTACCAATTTGGGAGGATTATAAGATGGAGAAGCTTGCTCAGATCTACATCAAGGAAATTGTTACACGTCATGGAGTTCCAATATCCATCATTTCAGATAGAGATAGCCGTTTCACGTCACGGTTTAGGCAGTCGCTTCAAAAAGCATTGGGTACGCAATTGAATTTGAGCATTGCCTATCGTCCTCAAACGGATGGGCAAAGTGAACGAACTATTCAAACATTAGAAGACATGCTTCGGGCATGCGTGTTAAACTTCGGAGGAAGTTGGGATAATCACTTGCCTTTGGTCGAGTTTTCTTATAACAATATTTATCACACCAGTATTCAGTGTGCGCCATTTGAATCCTTGTATGGACGCAAGTGCCGTTCACCCCTTGCTTGGTTAGAAATTGAAGATAAACAGTTATCTAGACCCGATATTGTGCAAGAAACTACCGACAAGATTGCAATTATTAGAGATAGGCTTAAAGCATCCAGAGATCGTCAGAAAAGTTATGCGGATAATCGTCGGAAGCCTAGAGATAGTGTCAAGTGTGAAGGTTCATAAGTATTTGAGGAAGAAGTGCGTTGCATTTTTGGCTCACGTAGTTGAGAAGAAGTCCGAGAAAAGGCGAATCCAAGACATTCCTATAGTGAAGGATCACCTGGAGGTGTTCCCCGATGATTTTCCTGGACTTCCCCCGTCTAGACAAGTTGTGTTTCAAATTGACCTCATACCTGCAGCAGCACGTGTAGCTAAAGTACCGTACCGTTTAGCACCTGCTGAAATGCAAGAGTTGTCGAGTCAACTTCAGGAACTTCTGGACAAGGAATTTATTAGACCAAGTTCCTCACCTTGGGGAGCCCCAGTCCTGTTCGTCAAGAAAAAGGATGGATCGTTTTGAATGTGCATCGATTATTGGGAGCTGAACAAGTTGACGATCAAGAATCGATATCCTCTTCCTCGAATAGATGATTTGTTCGATCAGTTGCAAGGTGCAACTTATTTCTCAAAGATTGATCTTCGATCAGGGTATCATCAGTTAAGAGTCCGTGAGGAGGACATTCCTAAGACAGCTTTTAGGACTCGATATGGACACTACGAGTTTTTGGTTATGCTTTTCGGGTTAACGAATGCACCAGCTGTGTTCATGGATTTAATGAACAGGGTATGCAGACCATACCTTGACAAGTTTGTGATCGTGTTTATCGATGACATATTGATCTACTCTCTAAGTAAGGAGGATCACGAGCATCATTTAAGAGTAATCCTAGAACTTATCAAGGATTAGAAACTGTACGCCAAATTCTCTAAGTGCGAATTTTGGATTAGAGAAGTACATTTTCTTGGTCACGTGATTGGAGAGATGGGACTTCACGTGGATCCGGCTAAAGTGGAAGCCGTCAAGAAGTGGGAAGCCCCTAAGACCCCAACAAAAATTCGTCAATTTCTGGGATTGGCAGGTTATTATAGGCGATTCATCGAGAACTTCTCAAAGATTGCTAAACCACTCACAGCACTGACCCAAAAGGATAGGAAATTCGTTTGGGGAGAACCGCAGGAGGAGGCGTTCCAGCTATTGAAGAGAAAGTTGTGCAATGCACCAATCCTAGTGTTACCGAAAGGAACGGATAATTTTGTGGTGTATTGTGATGCGTTGCATCAAGGTTTGAGTTTTGTATTGATGCAAAAGGACAAGGTTATAGCGTACGCCTCGCGGCAACTAAAGGTTCATGAGAAGAACTATACCACACATGACTTGGAGCTTGGAGCTGTGGTATTCGCTTTAAAGATTTGGAGACATTATTTGTACGACACTAAATGCACTATTTTCACGGATCATAAGAGTCTTCAACATATCCTAGACCAGAAAATGCTCAACATGAGACAAAGGAGATGGGTAGAACTACTCAGCGACTACGATTGCGAGATTCGCTATCACCCAGGTAAGGCCAATGTAGTGGCCGATGCCCTGAGTAGAAAGGAAAGGGTAAAACCTTCACGTGTACGAGCAATGGGAGCGCTTGTACAAACGAGTTTAAAGACACGAATTCTTGAAGCTTAGACCGAAGCAATGAAAACGGAAAACTTGAAGGACGAAACCCTTCACGGTATAGAAAGTAGATTTGAAACTAAGATTGATGGAGTACGTTATTTCAAGGACATAGTTTGGATTCCAAAAGCTAACAACGTACGGGAAATAGTTCTAGATGAAGCCCATAAGTCTAGGTATTCAATTCATCTAGGAGCGGATAAGATGTACAAGGACTTATGGGAATACTATTGGTGGCCAGGAATGAAGAAAGATATTGCCTTGTACGTAGGGAAATGTCTAACTTGCTCAAAGGTCAAAGCTGTATATCAGAAACCATCTGGTATGCTACAGCAACCAGAGATTCCCTAGTGGAAATGGGAACAAATAACCATGGATTTTATAACCAAACTTCCGAGAACAGCCAAAGGGCACGACTCAATTTGGGTTATAGTAGATCGATTCACGAAATCTGAACATTTCCTACCGATTTGGGAGGATTATAAGATGGAGAAGCTTGCTCAGATCTACATCAAGGAAATTGTTACACGTCATGGAGTTCCAATATCCATCATTTCAGATAGAGATAGCCGTTTCACGTCACGGTTTTGGCAGTCGCTTCAAAAAGCATTGGGTACGCAATTGAATTTGAGCATTGCCTATCGTCCTCAAACAGATGGGCAAAGTGAACGAACTATTCAAACATTAGAAGACATGCTTCGGGCATGCGTGTTAAACTTCGGAGGAAGTTGGGATAATCACTTGCCTTTGGTCGAGTTTTCTTATAACAATATCTATCACACCAGTATTCAGTGTGCACCATTTGAAGCCTTGTATGGACGCAAGTGCCGTTCACCCCTTGCTTGGTTAGAAATTGGAGATAGACAGTTATCTAGACCCGATATTGTGCAAGAAACTACCGACAAGATTGCAATTATTAGAGATAGGCTTAAAGCATCCAGAGATCGTCAGAAAAGTTATGCGGATAATCGTCGGAAGCCTTTAGAATTCCAAGTTGGTGATAAAGTGCTTCTAAAAGTATATCCGTGGAAAGGAATAGTACGATTTGGGAAAAGAGGAAAATTGAGCCCAAGGTACGTCGGACCATTTGAGATCTCTGAAAGAATTGGTCCAGTGGCATATAGACTCAATTTTCCTAAGGAGCTGAGTGCCATCCATGATACGTTTCATGTGTCGAACCTCAAGAAATGTCTAGCCGACGACTCATTAATCATACCTCTGGAAGAAGTTCAAAATGACGATAAGCTACACATCATAGAAGAACCAACTGAGATTCTCGATAGAGAAGTTAAGCGTCTGAAACGAAAAAAAATTCCGAGTGAAAGTTCATTGGAACACAAGGCGTGGGCCTGAGTATACATGGGAACGAGAGGATTACATGAAACATAAGTATCCTCACCTTTTTGCTAACAAACCGGTTAAGGATGAAAGTTCTTGAATTTCGGGACGAAATTCTTTTAGCCGGGGGAGACTGTGACAACCGTCAGACTTACGTTTCAGGTTAGATTTATACTGAGCCTTGCAGTTAATTATATTTTAGACAGCGCAGTCGAATTTAGCAGTGAAAACAGTATCGTTAGGAAAATTTGAGAATTTTGCCTAGCTTTTGCCTAAATGAGTGAATTATCCCTATATCTCATAAAATGCCAATTCAAATACCCTAAATACATATGTATAGATATATATGTACTTTGCATAACTTTATAAAAACAAGTATTATGGATTATATATAAAGTAGTTAATAATTCAAATTAAAAAACAAAAAAAAAAACAAAAAAAAAAAAAAAAAAAAAAAAACACCATCATTTTATACAGCACCACACTCTACCTCCCTTCCCCCTTCCCAAAACCGCCCCCCCTTAAACCCCTATCTCTCTCATTTTCATCCATTTTCAAATCCATCCTCTCATCTCTCACTTCCTCTCTTTTCTCTCTAAGAGTTCTTACCTCTTTCTCCCTCTATTTTCTCTCAAAGTTGAGCTCCATACTTCAGCCACTAAAACACAAGAAAGTTCAAGTATTCAAGTCTTCACAAGGTAAAAATCATATGTAGTGCAAAGCCTACACTTTTCCTTGTTTATGTTCTTGCATTTTCTCTAAATCTTCTTCTACTTCTACACTAGTTTACATGTTGTTTTGCTATATAAATATCTTTGAATCTTGATGTTTGGAGATTCATCACCATAACATCTTGTATGTTATTAAAAAGGGGATGAATCTATGACCAAACCCATGTTAAGACCAAAGAAGAACTTTTACAAGTTTTTAACTAGCATGCATGTGTTCTTCCTCAAAACCTACCTTGGATATTCTAAAACGTTCTATGAAAACCTTCTTACTTCATCAAATACATATTTTAATCCTCATGCATATGGTGTAAACCTTGTATTTTATATGACAAACACAAGCTCTAGGCTTGAATGTCAAAGAAATCTTCAAAAAGACCCATTTTCAATTTCTACAAAAGATGAGTTTGATAGATAGCATGCATGTGGTTTAAAAGGCTTAAAAATAAATATTTATCTGAAAATATATGTTTTGGGAAGTGTCAAAATCGGATTCAAGGCAAAAGGAACAAAATCATTGCAAAATTTAAAGTTATATGCAATTTCCTAGAAGCTATACATTGATAGCAATCTGCCAGAATCTTCCTCTGACTTTGCAAGGCCATACCTCACTCAAACAATATCCAAACAAGGTGAAACTTTTCTGGAATTAAATTTTATGTGTTAAGATTCGAACCCAAGTGGTTTCACTAAAAAACTCCAAGATTTCGACCTTCAAACATTTTTCACAAAAACAGTGCGCAAACAACTAAGCTTTCTGTAGTGTTTTTACGTCAAGAATTATTTCAGTTACTTAATCACCTCTAAAAATTATGGTTTTTATAAAAGTTTCCTAACGAAATAAGTTATATGGACATAAAATATCTTGACCTAAATGCCACATGAAGATATCCAAAAACGAACTGAAAGTGACAGTGAATTCTGGACAGCAAATGATAAATTTCTTCTATGGTTAGAAACTAACTCCTAGACCCTTTTCATCACTTCTTGTGATGAAATTGCGGTGGTTCCAACATATTTAAGTAATCTAACCTACATACTATATGTATATGCATTTTATATACTTTAACTTTACATTTTGAAGCATTTTCATCATTCTTGTGATGAAATTGCGGTATATATATATATACTATATGTGACTTCTAACTTAGACCCTTTTCGTCACTCGTCACGACGAAATTGCGGTAACTTCAATCTAACATATGTAATGTATTATATATTGATTACTAACTTCGGTTAATTCCTTATAACTTATAAACTTAATCACAACAAAGGCATTTTATGATGATTTGGGATAACTAAGCGCAATCAAGCCTAAGGTTTAAACATAGAATCTTACTAGTGTCCTTACGTTCGTAGGATCGAAGTAGGATCGTTTTACGGATTGCATTGCGAACCTCTTGGGAATATCTTCGCTTATCACCGTGAGTTTTCACAGCCCCTTTTTACTATTTTGTACATTTTGGGGTGAAAAGCATGTTACAATTTACTTACGCATCGGTTGCACTATTTACTCAAATGATTTACATTACTACGAACTTTTATGCGCTATGGTATATATGCTTATGTTAGTTGATTCTGAGTTTAACATTCATTTTAAAAGTCCCCGGTACAAACTACATTACCCATTAGCTCATTGTGCGAGCCGTTGGTATACTATGGATAACGTTATTTGGTTGACACCCCACTCTCCTCGCGAGTGCATAGTTACCGTCTAACTTATCATGTTTGTGAGGAACATGTGTTTTTGGGGCGTGTACGGTCAGTAGGTTTGGGTAGTGGGCTCATTACTTTAACATATTTGCATACGATATTATACCTTGCGCATGTTGACAAACGAATTCTTTATCCAATGTACGGATTTACAAAGATGCTTTATAACTACAACCGAATACTCAATCCACTGTGCGGATTTACAAACTTGCATTAAAACTGTTATGCATACCGAAAACCTGTGAACTCACCAACTATTCAATTGTTGACCCTCTCATTTACATGCTTTTCAGGAAATATCAAGTAAGGTTGAACTTTAGAAGGCGCCACAAGTAGCGGCATCCAACATTTTTCTTTATCATGTCAATTTATGTTTTTGGACAAGTTCGTATTTTGGAACAAGATATACTTTTGTAAACTTTTTATGATATGATGATTGTGTGTTGTCTCCTACCTTACGCAATGAAACCTTGAACTGTGACATCCCGTACTTCCTCTTTAGCGGGGTGTGACAGCCGCAGTCCATGGAAATCTTTACGGAACTAGCATAGAAGTTGTTGATGCCGGAAAGGTCTATATCTCTTGCATTCTGTAACTTGCTCATTTTATGTTAGGCACCATAAAATTAATAAAATGTGTGGAAAAACACGGTTTTAGTAGGTGTATAAGCGTATTACGTATAATATATAACTTGGGTACATACGTACGAAAACATGAAGCGGTGCACAACGGGGGTACCGTGGTTACAGTTTGTTCAAAATCTTATATATACATATTAGGAAAATTAATTATTGTATCTATACTATATATAATCAAGTAAAATGGTTATGTGTTGAATTTTCAGAGGTACAAGTACTTTTGCACCGTGTGTGTATATCGATGCATTTTTCATGTGTCTGTTCTCTAAATTGAATGCTTCCTGACAGAAGATTTTGGGTTAAGTGAACATTATTAGTGAAAATAATGTGGTATTGGTTCTGACGATACATTTAATTTGTTTGTGCTTTTGTGGCTTAGAGTTTCCGCCGAGTACAAGTTGATGCTAAGTTCCAAATGATTGCCACTACTTTATCGCTACATTTCCTCCATTAATCAATTTCTTTTTTCCCATTACCATTGTTAATAAAAGAGGCATAAAATACATAGTTAAGGCTTCTTCGTGCATGAAACGTCCAAGAAATCACAATTAACTTAAACCTTAAAATTTATCAGAGTTTACCACAACATCTTCCAAACTTTCATTCACAACTGGAGAATTAGTAACAAGTTTCCTACTTACAAATGATTTACCATAATTAATGTAATAACCGAGTATGTTATTGGTTTATTTAATTTTATAATTTTAGTTTTAAAGTGAGTTTGGGGTTAGTTTTATGGAGTTATAATTTAAGGGGTAGACTTTAATTTTTATATAGAAGTTTGGGGGCATGTTTTGACAATTAAAAAGAGTGTGGGGTTTGTTGGGTAAAAATGAAGATATTAATCTCCATCCACCGCCTCTTTTTATCCCATAAGAGGTGAGGTGTCCCTCATTATACTTCCATGTGGAGAAGTATCTTGTGTAGATATTTTTAGAAAAACACCTTATGTGTGTATGGGTTTTTTTGTATACGGAAAGAGAGAGAGAGATAGAGAATTTAGAGAGATTTGAGAAAGCAAGTTAAAGAAGAAGAAAGGATTACTTCAGATGGGTTTTTAGGAATCAAATCAAGAGAACAAAGGTAAACAATTCATCCTTTTATGTTTATTAGTTCTTTAAAAGTTTACTAAAAGGTTTAGAAATGGGTTTTGATGAATTATGGATATTTTGGGAAATCTGGGTTTAGAATAGTGTTCTAAAAGTGGCCTTAAACATATCTGCAAAATTACATAATCGTTCATGGTTTCAATCGATATCTGGGTAAAATTTTGATGAACATATCGAGGTTTCCGGACACAATTTGGTGGTGTCCGGTAGTCCCTTTTTGGTAGTGTCCGGTAGCCCTTTTGTTAGTGTCCGAATGATTCTTTTGATGATATCCGGTAATTGAAGTGTCCGGTAAGTATTTATTTTCTATAAGTCTCCGGATGAAATTAGTTACCGGATGGCGTCCGGATTATTGATGTTATCCGGAAAGTCATGTTGTCCGGATTGTTTGGGTTGTCCGAATAGTTTTAGCTGTTTGGTCACTTTTGAGGATTTGAGTTATTTAGAGTCCTTAGCCTAGTATGTCTTATGTGTTTATTTAGTAAGGGGATATTTGTATTTAATCTGTTTCAGACTCAGTGGATTTGGATTGAAAGACTGAATCTTTGGAAAAGGCTTGGAAGAGTTGTAGTAAAGCAATCAGGTGAGTTTTACTTTAAAAACGTTTTCAAACTGGAATACATATATATAAATATATATATGAGATGGATATGTGATAGATGGTGTGATTATGTGATTACGTTTAAGATGGATATGTGGTTGGAATGTGATAACGTTTTTATAAATGAAAATATGATATATTGAGATATATATTTTATTTATATGAGCATTACACTACACGAGTATACGTTAGCCGAACTAATAGTCGGCGGAGTTTTGGCTGTAATTGTCGTATGGTGGTGTTGGCTGTGATTGTCGTGCGGTGGAGTTAATTTATTAGTTGGCTTGCAACCAACTAATATGGCCAAGGGAAATGAGAAAAGGTACACGGTGCACGAGTCTTGCTTGGTATTTATATTATATGTGGTATATTTGTGTTTTACAAAATGATTTCTAAACAGACTGGGATTATCTCACTAGACCGTTTGGTCTAACCCACATTTTGTTTTCAAAAATATGTATTCCAGGTTCAAGAAGGTATAAAGGAAAGGATAAAGTGTAGGATGCGGTTGATAGCTGACGAAGATTAGGAAAGGCTTATGTTTTGTATTATATAGTTTTGAGACTATGGGATCGTATGTGAATTATTATGTATCTTTTGTTATGAATGTAACGACGTTATGTATAACATGTTAATTGATGTAAATTATGTATGTTTTGGGATACCGGGTCGTTACAATTAACCAGCTAATCTAATCCATAATCAATGAAATCAGATTATAATGGTTGTTTATAATATCTTTAAAATATTTCCGATGACACTAAGTTCTCCTTTACAATTCCAAAAGCATAACTTTGGTACTCCTCGACACTCATCCCTTCATATCCCTTCCCGAGCTAGTACCTGGTAAGAAATTTGAAACGATTAGGCTTACGCCTAGTGAGAACATCAAATTTTCAAATCAAATTATGTAATAGGTTTGAAAACCAACTTTGTAAACAAAGCATATAACTTAACCTGATCTCAAACTTTCTTACCGTACACATAACATCTTTCGATGACGGGAATCATACCCGATTCCATGAGTATGACAAACACTAAGTAGGTCATAGTATCATGTTTCAAGAGCGCCACTACGAATCACCAAGGATTCTAGATTACAGCTCATGTCTAAGAAATTACAATTAAACCATGTCTATTTCTTGGAATGGAAGTAGAAATAGCAATTATATCTTGCCTATTCCTCGTCTTCCAATAGAAAGCGGAAATAGCAATTATACCTTGCATATTTCACATTTCCACGTCACAATACGAATATCAATTATACCTTGCCTATTCCACGTTTCCACGTCACAATATGAATAGCAATTATACCTTGCCTATTCCACGTTTCCACGTCACAATATGAATAGCAATTATACCTTGCCTATTCCACGTTTCGACGTCACAATATGAATAGCAATTATACCTTGCCTATTCCACGTTTCCACGTCACAATATGAATAGCAATTATACCTTGCCTATTCCACGTTTCCACATCACAATAGGAATAGAAATTATACCTTGCCTATTCCACGTTTCCACGTCACAATATGAATAGCAATTATACCTTGCCTATTCCATGTTTATCAAATAATGCTAGTGCCTATGAATTCATTACACTTTCGGAAAATATCAACAATCCAGGTACATCCGGAAACCAAAGAAATCCGGATACCATCCGGTAAATTAACTATACGGAAACTAAATACTTACCTGTAACAACCCGGTTTCCCAACATACAAATAACATATATTTCACCGCAAAACAATACATCATATTTCATTTACGGTCCCTTATCTTAACCAAATAGGTCTTTCAGTACAAACTTTTCTTTTAAAATGAAGTACAAAATATCATAACATATGCAAAACACATCTCTAATCTTCATCATCATATATCTTCCAAAAAGATAAACATGATATATCCTATCATTGTCCTTTATTTGCTATTTGACCTGGAATACATATTTTAAAACAAAAATGAGGGTTAGACCTTGAGGTCTAGTGAGAAAATCCCCGTTAGTTAAAAATCATCTTTTACAAACATTCAATACACATAATGCACATAATAAAAATACCAAATATGACTCATGCATCATGTATCTTTTCATCTCTTTCTCTTTCTCTTTCTCTTGGCCATATTAATTGGTAGCAAGTGTAATACCCCGGATAAGTTCGTTAGTTAGATTTCATTTTCGTTAGAATTAGTTAACTATAATATGGGAGGTTTAGGGTGATTTTTAATTAATTTATAAGTTAAAGGTGATTGGTCATTAGAAATTAGTTTAGGGACTAGAATGGTAAAATTGGTTGATAATATCTCTTAAACCTCCAGATATTATCACAAAGCAGAAAACTCAGTTTAAAGTGTGTGGGTGTTTTGAGAGCAAAAGAGGAAAAGAAGAAAAGAAGGGTAAGGCTTCAAATTTGATCCATTGGAAGTGTTTGAGGTATGTTTTCTTTACATATTATGTGTATAATGGATAGTTGAATGTTTCTATCGGAGTAGAATAGTTAGAATTACATCTGGTAATGAATCAGCGGACTTCTGGGTAGAAATAGGGCAAACCGACAGTAGTGTCCGGACACAGTAAGAAGGTGTCCGGGTAATTTTCTTGGTGGTATCCGTATGGTGTTCTAAAGGTGTCCGGACGGTTTCCTTATCCGGGTAAGTTTCCTTTTTCCTATGTTTTCCGGATAGAATTGGATACCGGATAGTATCCGGATTACTTTGGTGTCCGGATGACGTCCGGAAAAGTCATGTTGTCCGGAAAAGTCATGCTGCCCGGAAAAGTGGTGTTGTCCGGATAAACTGTGGTTCCCGGATACTTTAGCTGTTTGACCAATTTTGTGATTTCAGATACTTTTGAGTGTTCGGATATAGTTTCCAAATGTATTTTGAGTTAAGTTGTTCCGAAAACTTTCTGGGGGGCGTTGCCCCTTGACCCCATCCGCTAACCGGGTAGCGGAACCCCCGTGTTAAGTCGTCGTAAGGGAACAATTAAGGATAAGAGTTTGATAGGTTAATTAGGATTCTCAGTTGCTAAAGAGTCTTATGTGTTCTATATAGTAAAGAGATATTGTATCTGATTGTTACAGATTTTGTGAATCCTGAGTAAAAGACTGAATCTGTGGAAAAAGGCTTGGAAGCATTTTGTTAAGCTAACATGTGAGTTTTACTTTAAAAAACGTTTTTAACTGGAATACATATACGTATGGTTTGGGAAAGTGATAATTGGTGATTACGTGTTTATATGTATGGTATATGTGAATTATAATATATTGAGGTATTATATTTACATGAGTATTATAATGTGCTATAATACGTTGGCCGGGCATAGGACCGGTGTGTTTGGCTATAGAATATGTATAGCGTTGTTTGGCTGTAGATGTTGTACAGCATTGTAAATTATTAGTTGGCTTGCAACCAACTAATATGGCCAGGAGGAATGAGAGGGGAAGGTACACGATGTGTGAGTTCAAATTGATATATTTGATTGTGCTGTGTGATTTATATAAATAGGGTTTATATAAATGATTTCAAACTAACAGGGATTTATCTCACTTAGACCATTAGGTCTAACCCTCATTTTGTTTTAAAATATGTATTCCAGGTGGTAGATCGGGTAAGAGCAAGTAATTAGAGTAATCGAGGGATGGCTTTTGTGAAGGAATATATGATGAAGATTTTGGCATGTTTAGCAGTTGTATTAAAATGATTAAATGTTGTGTATGTATTTAGTATGAAGTTTGTAGTAGAATGGCTTCTTCTGATTGTAAAAGACTAAGGGACCGTATTTGTAATATGATGTTTCGTTTGTTATATCAATGTTATGCTACAGTATGTGATTTGTTGTGTATATGGGATTTGGGTTGTTACAACAAGCCAATTAATTAATTTACACCGCTGTACTAAATACAGCCAACACCGCTGTCCCTTTATACAACCAACTTTCACCGGTCCTAAGCCCGACCAACTAGCACCCATGCAGTGTAATATTCATATAAATACCATATGCACATTATTAAACTCGTTCACATATATGTATTCCAATTGAAAACATTTTAGATAAAAACTCACTTGATTCGTTTATTTCCAAGATCCTCCCAAGCTATTACCAAGCACTCCAAATTCTTCAGTCCCGTTTCACGGAATCTGTACCACATAAATACAAATATTTCTTTTAAAGACTAAAATCTCTAAAATCCTGAAATCCTCGACTCAGGTCGCAATCAACCATGGAAAATACTCCATGTCGCAATACACTACACCAAGTCGCAACCAACTACTGCGACACAGTACCAAGTCGTAATCAACTATTGCGACATCTCCCTCATGTCGCACCCAACTGTTGCGACAACCCCCCTCAATTCGCAACTAATTGTTGCGACATAGCACCAAGTCGCAACCCACTGTTGCGACTTCATGAACAAGTCGCAACTCAAGGTTGCGACATTCATGATGATCATAATATTCAACCATGTCGCAACCCACTGTTGCGACTTCAATGAATGTCTCAGTCAACTAGTTCATACTTAACCCAGAAATCTAAACTTTTAAGCTATGCATGTTGCTGTAATTATGCAGATATGTTTAAGACTATTAACATAACCTAACCATATGCTCAGATTTTCCAAAACACCCCTAAATCATCAAAACCCACTTATAAACTCACATAAAACTTTATCTCAACAAAAGGATATATTTAGAGGTTACATACCTTTAATCTTTACAAGATGAACCTTCCAAATCCAGCAACAATCTTTGTCTTTCTTCTTCTTTCTCTTCTTCGGTTCTATCTCTCTCTTCTCTCTCTCAACCGAAACACACACACACACACTCACAATTAAGATTTTAGCTAATACAACTACATGGAGGACACCTCCTCCTAGTGAGGTGAGTGTGGCGGTGGTGGAGGTGATGTTTGGCAAAAATACCAAACAAACCCCAAACTTATTCTATATGGCAAAACACACCCCAATATTTCCATAATAACATTAAAACTTACCCCTTAACTTCTAACTCCATAATTACTCAACTAACATTTATAAAACTAACTCCAAACCCTTCTTAAATTAAAATAATAACACTAAATAAATTAATGACGTACCTGGTTATTACAACATCTCCCCCTTAAAAGAATTCTGTCCCGGAATTCAGTTAAGTGAACAGATGAGGGTATTTGGTTCTCATTTCTAACTCTGATTCCCACGTAGCATCCTGACCCCTATGATGTCGCCACTGAACTTTCACTTGTCTTATCTCCTTATTCCGTAGAACTTTGACTTTTCGGTCAACAATAGCTTCAGGTTCCTCCACATAATTCATCTTTTCATCAACTTGTATATCTGGTAGAGACACTGCCTGATCTGGTGTAACCAAACACTTTCGAAAATTCGATACATGAAAAGCGTTGTGAATCCTGCTTAACTCTGGAGGTAAATCTAGTCGGTAAGCTACTTCCCCAATTCTTTCAGTAATTGCAAATGGTCCAATATATCTCGGACTAAGTGTAACGACCCCATATCCCAAGTACACAACATATCACACAATACAACATAAATAGATATAACAAACGAACTTCACATTACATGTACGGTCCAGTAGTCTCTTACAATTGAAAGAAAAACCATATGTAACCCAAATACTGTACTATTTACATGCATAACATTTAACGTTGCAACACAACTGCTAAACAAGTCAAAAGCTTCATCTTAAAGTCCTTCTCTCTAGCCATCCACCGGTTACTCTACTTACTTGCCCTTACTTGATCCACCACCTGGAATACATATGTTTAAAACAAAAAGAGGGTTAGACCTGATGGTCTAAGTGAGAAACCCCTGTTAGTTTAAAAACCATTTATATAAACTTTAATCATATAAATCACGCAACACAATCGTATACATCCAAATAAACTCACATATATTATGCTTCCCCTTTTCATTCCTTCTGGCCATATTAGTGGTAGCAAGCCAACTAATAATATACAACGCTGCACAACATCTACAGCCAAACAACGCTATACAAATTCTATAGCCAATCACACCGGTCTTAAACCCGGCCAACGTATTATAACACATTTATAATACACATGTAAATATAATACCTCACTATATTATAATTCACATACGAGCACATAATTATCAACAGTTTCACTCCCAACTCCACACATGTACGTATTCCAGTTAAAAAGTGTTTTCAAAGCAAAACTCACCTGTTTTGGTTATTTCACACGTTCGTAAGCTTCTTTCAAAACGATCCTATCCCTTACCAAGATTCCACGGAATCTGAAACAAGTTAAGATACACAAATTGCTTTACTAACCAAATACGTAAACCCTAACGATTTCCCATCCTCAACTGTTCCATTACACACTGTATTTAACTTACTACCGGGACTACACAGGGTACAGGGACTTATACAGTACCAGGACTCTTAGTACCGGGAGTTCCTATACCGGGAGTTCATAATACCGGAACTCTCCACTACCGGAAGTCTGTTATACCGGGAGTCAACTCTACCGGGAATTCACACTACCGGGATTCCATACTACCGGGAGTCCATACTACCGGGACTCCAACGGAAGTTGATTATACCGGGATTTCACCGGGAGTCCTCAAGAACACAGTCGGTTCTATTTACCCAGAAATCGATTGGAATCCATTCAACACGTGAAATTAAATACTCTAAACCGAAAGATATCTTCTATACATAATTACAAACACAATATGTAAAGGACTTACCTCTAAATTACTTCTTAACCCGATCAATTGAAGCCCTACTCGTACGGTTTCCTCTTTCGCTTTCTTTCGCCTTCAGAACTCCCGCACACATACACACTCTTTCTATAACTGGATAAAGATACACCTGATAGCCTAAGGTGTATATCAAAAATCAATTTGTACCTTCTAGACCTTCAACTTCTCATTAATGACCCAAACACCCTTAACTTATATTTTACCCCAAACTTACCCTAAACATCATAAATTATTGTTAAATTATCTAACGGACTTACCCTGGGTATTACATCATCTCCCCCTTAAAAGAATTCCGTCCCGAAATTCAGTTAGGCAAAAAGGTGAGGGTATTTGGCTCTCATTTCCGATTCAGATTCCCACGTAGCATCTTGACCTTTATGATGTCTCCACTGAACTTTCACTTGTCTGACCTCCTTATTCCGCAGCACTTTAACCTTATGGTCAACTATAGCTTCTGGCTCTTCTACATAATTCAGTCTTTCGTCGACTTGTATCTCTGGTAGGGAGACTGCCTGATCTTGAGTAACCAGACACTTTCGAAAGTTTGACACGTGAAATGCATTATGAATCCTGCTCAATTCTGGTGGAAGATCTAATCTGTAAGCTACTTCACCGATCCTTTCTGTGATTGCAAATGGTCCAATATACCTTGGGCTAAGTTTACCTTGTCGACCAAATCTGATGACTCCTTTCCACGGCGAAACCTTTAACATTACGTAATCCCTAACTTGAAATTCCAACGGCTTTCGACGGCGATCAGCGTAACTCTTCTGTCTATCTTGAGCCACTTTCAATCTTTCTCAAATCTGGGTAACCTTATCGGCGGTTAACTGAACTATTTCCGGCCCCTCTAGCTGTTTTTCTCCCACTTCGTTCCAGCACAGAGGCGTTCGGCATTTCCTACCATACAGTACTTCGAACGGTGCCGCTTGTATACTGGAATGATAACTGTTGTTGTAAGCGAATTCGATTAACGGTAAATGCTTATCCCACGATCCCCCAAAATCAACAATGCAAGCCCGGAGCATATCTTCTAAGGTCTGAATTGTTCGTTCACTCTGCCCATCTGTTTGAGGATGATACGCCGTACTTAACTTTATCTGTGTCCCCATTTCCCTTTGAAAACTTCTCCAAAATCTTGAAGTAAAACGACTATCACGATCAGAAATGATCGAGATTGGAATTCCACGTCGAGTTACTATTTCATCAATATACAACTTAGCTAATTGCTCCATTGAATCGGTTTCCTTTATCGGTAGGAAGTGTGCAGACTTTGTCAATCTGTCGACGATCACCCAAATAGAATCGAATCCCTTCGGAGTTCTTGGTAGCTTTGTGATAAAATCTGTGGTAATCTGCTCCCACTTCCACATAGGTATTTCTAGCCGTTGTAGTTGACCAAATGGCTTTTGGTGTTCAATCTTTACATTCTTACAAGTACCACACCTTTCCACATACTGAGCAATCCCTCTTTTTATCCCCGGCCACCAATAGAATTGCTTTAGGTCTTTATACATCTTGTTTGTACTTGGGTGAATAGAGAAACGGGATTGATGGGCTTCTTGTAAAGCACGATCACGTAATCCACCCAATCGAGGTACCCACACTCTGTTTCCCAGACACAATAACCCCCGATCATCTTTTACTAGCAATGTTGACATCCCCGCTAACCTTTCGAATTTCAGATGTTCTTCATGGTAAGCCTCCGCTTGACACTTCTGCAATTCATCAAATAAGTTGGGTAGGAGTTCAGTTCGTAGCGAAATAACTTTTATTGTTCCACTCCTTTCTTGACGACTGAGCGTATCTGCCACCACATTCGCCTTTCCCGGGTGATAAAGGATTTCACAGTCGTAATCATTCAGCAATTCCAACCATCTCCTTTGTCTCATATTTAGTTCCTTCTGATCAAAGAGGTGTTGAAGGCTCTTGTGATCAGTATAAATCTGACATTTGGAACCATACAGATAATGTCTCCAAATCTTTAATGCGAAGACGACTGCAGCAAGCTCCATATCGTGCGTAGGATAATGCCGTTCATGATCCTTCAGTTGGCGAGAAGCATAAGCTATAACCTTTCCGCACTGCATAAGCACACAACCCAATCCCAGTTTAGACGCATCACTGTAAACGACAAAGTCTTCAGAACCTTCAGGTAGTGATAGAATCGGCGCGCTGCACAATTTCTCTTTCAATATTCGGAATGCCTCGTCCTGTTCTGCTTTCCATTCAAACTTCAAATTCTTTCGGGCCAACTTAGTCAAAGGCGTTGCGATACGAGAGAAGTCTTTTATGAATTTCCGATAGTAGCCGGCTAAACCCAGAAAACTACGTACTTCTGTTGCTGTCTT